>CANHGI010000003.1:2400000-3725000 GCA_947459285.1 Caenorhabditis angaria | reverse complement strand
TTTTTCAGTTTTTTTTTTCGAACTGAATCATTTTTCTGGGAAAATGTCGCAATTGCGACATTTCAAAAAAAAAAACAGGGGGACCCCATTGAAAAATCCTGCTTCCATCGAGACACCACCAGATACTAGGAGCAAATTGATAGTCATTTCTTGTGTCGTTTTATTTTCTTTTTTGCGTCACGTGACCTAATTTACGTGGCATACGTGTATGGAAAATGCCAACCAGACAACGAAAAATCGAAAATCAATCAGTTCTAAATTTATAAAATGTCAGAAAGTATCAATAGTAGCAATAATAGTAGTAGCAAAAAAGACGACGGCAATTCGAATGCACCGCCTGCAGATGGAAAAACTGAAAATGCTCCCGCTGAAAATCCATTAGAAACCGGACAATTTATCGATTTAACCAATGATTTATCAACAAAATCGATGGATTATCAAAAACTATGTCGAAATATTTGGAGATATTTGGTGAATTATACACCAAACAGTCCGAGACCCACATGGAATCCAACAATTCTTCTCAAATTATTGCAAGATGTTCGAGAAAAAATGGATGGAGAAGTATTGATTCCGGAGATTTCGACAACACAAAAACCAACAATTGTTTTTGGACCGATTTTTGGGGAAGGAGATTCGCTGGTCACTTTGATGAGTCAAGCTGGAATGCCACCCGATGTTAATTATGTTATGTTGGGATGTTATACTGGAAAGGGTTTTGGTAAGTTTGATATTCAACACTCGGATAACTAGATTTTCGAATTCTCTAGTTTCGTCCCAAATTTTTTTTGATAAGTCCTACCAAACTGTAATTTGAAATCTATATTTTTCAGCACCACTCGAATGCATTTGCCTTCTGCTCAGTATGAAAATGTTATATCCCACAAATATGTATTTATTAAAGGGACATCATGAAGAATCGCTGTCTCTTGAAATGCTCAAACTTGGTAATTGGCTTCAGTTACGTGGAATACCTCTAAACACTCCTGAACATCAACAAATCATCGACGAAATGAAGAAATCGTGTTCCGCATTTTCGCCGGCTGCATTTTTGGATTCACGTATTTTGTGTATGGCTGGTGGTCCGGGACCATTGTTGCGAAAAAAGAATGGACTGAAGAAATTGATGAAAATGCAGCGAAAATTGAAATATTCGGTGAAAGAGAAGAATTTATTGATGGAATCGAGTTGGTCGGTGATGATATTGAATGAGGCGCAGAAAGAGATGCATGGAATGCCGTATTTTACACCAGTAAGTGAATATGGCCTAGGAATTTCATTCGATTTTTAGTCCGCCGAAAAAATTTCATTCAAAATGTAGAATTTTGGCTCACATCAAAATTTCTACATTTTTTTTTCGAAAAAAAAATCAAAAAAAAATTTCATTCAAAATGTAGAATTTTGGCTCACATCAAAATTTCTACATTTTTTTTCGAAAAAAAATCAAAAAAATTTCATTCAAAATGTAGAATTTTGGCTCACATCAAAATTTCTACATTTTTTTTTCGAAAAAAAATCAAAAAAATTTCATTCAAAATGTAGAATTTTGGCTCACATCAAAATTTCTACATTTTTTTTCGAAAAAAAATTCAAAAAAATTTCATTCAAAATGTAGACTTTTGGCTCACATCAAAATTTCTACATTTTTTTTCGAAAAAAAATTCAAAAAAAAATTTCATTCAAAATGTAGAAATTTGCCTCACATCAAAATTTCGACATTTTTTTTCGAAAAAAAAAATCAAAAAAAAATTCATTCAAAATGTAGAAATTTGGCTCACGTCTAAATTTCTACATTTTTTTTTCGAAAAAAAATTCAAAAAAAAATTTCATTCAAAATGTAGAAATTTGCCTCACATCAAAATTTCTACATTTTTTTTTTCGAAAAAAAATTTCAAAAAAAAAAACATTCAAAATGTAGAAATTTGCCTCACATCAAAATTTCTACATTTTTTTTTCGAAATTTTATTTTTTTTATTTTCGCAGCCGTATAAAATCCAAATTTTTCCAGGAACAAGCCTCTGAATTCTGTCAATCGAATAATTTGCACTGTCTAATTCGTGGTCGCCAACTTGTAGATCAAGGTTTTTTGAACAAACCAAAAGATGTGATAACAATCATCTCAGCTGTCGCATATTTGGATAATTTTCGAAATTTTGCGGCTGTTTTGAAGATTCAAGGACCAAAAGGAACAATTATTCGATATAAAATGGAAGAAGGCGAACAATTATCATTAGAACTTGTGAAACCAGGAATTGGTAGAAATGTTGTCGCATGAGAAATGAATCGAATTTATGAATAAATATTTTGATTTGCGTAGGTTTTGAAATTTTCAACTTTTTTACACTATGTACCAAAAAGCTTTTTAACAGTGTTAAAAATCCCTTTTTCTGAAATGAATGGAATTTTCAAGTATTAAAAAAAGCTATTTCAAACTTTATTCTAAATCTCCGGAAACTACGATTTTTTATAGAATTTTTCTTTTGAACAAGAAATTCGTCACCGGAGGCGGCTATAAATTCTTGTGCTTTGACTTGTTTCTGAAAAATTTTTAAAACAAAAAAAATTTGTAAAAAAATGTGACGTGACCTATTTTTTCTGATCCCCAAAAAAAACAAAATCAAATCCAAAATTTGTGACACGTCAGTATTCAAAAATGTTTGCATCGAAAGCGATCAAATTTGCAATCTTCCTTCAAATTGTTCAAGTCGTTAGGGCTGAAGTTGTTTGTAATGGAGACGACTGGAAAAACCAAAAAGATTGTGAAATTATTAAACACGGGGTAATGGATTTCAAATTCAAATCTATCAAAGGTGAGTTCGATCTTGGCTGGCTACATCATAATTATAATTAGATTTTCCAATTTTTCAGATGTCGAGGACATCAAACATAAATTGCAAACCATCAAAGAAATCCGAAATGGAATCCACGTTGATATACCAGATCTCGTTACATTCGACTACTTGCCTAATGTGAATACAATCAAAAATGAAGATGGTCCCGCTATCAAATTTTCAAATCACCAAAATTTTCAAAGCATCAAATTCAAGAGTTTGACAACATTGAGCGGTAAACCTTCGGATTTTTTATTTGAAAACGACAAGTTTATGAAAATATCGTCAAAACGCAGTGAAGATTTGCTAGAAATATATTTTCAAACCCAACCTGTTTCTCAACACCAAACTTGCTCTGATAATTTCAAATTCGTCGATGTTTTTTATCACGATATTATTGTTAAAGCTGAATTCCCCCAATATTATTTCTATATTGTTCTTTTTCTTACCATAATTTTTGCCTTGAGCTTTCTCATAATGGGTTATAAGGCTTTTCAAGCACGCAGACTTTGGAAAGAGGCTCTCAAAAAACAAGATGGTGCTGGAATTGGTGCACCGAATGAAGAACATTTTGATAATGTTTCGCCAATGGGAAAACCTGGAATGGTTTAGATAGACAAATAAATTATTTTTAGCTGGAATTTGATGATTTTTGAGAGAAGAAACTGGGAAAAGGGATTGTTCAAAATTCTACTCTTTAATTTCTCAGTCAAATTTTCTCAGTAATACTGTAGATTGAATGTCGGTGCTATTGTAGCTACTTTTAGAAATGAATATTCGCGCCAAGGGTTACTGTAGCTCACACAACGTTCCGAGACGCAATTGGGTGAGAGGGAGAGAGATCTCAGAGAAAAAATTAGTAAAAAATTTCCAAAAATTATAATTTCAGTTCAAACTGAAGCACGTAGAAAGATTACTGTAGTTGAAATCTTTGTCGAGAAATTTTTTAAAAATTTGAAACGTATATTTTCATTATGAAAATATTTTCGTTTTTCAACTTCTAAGGATCCTATTTTTTTCAAATGTTTTAATCCTATAAAATTTTGCAAAAAATTTGGAACGCTTCACGAATTTGCGTGTCATCCTTGCGCAGGGGCCATGCTAATCTTCTCTGTATTGTTCCAATTTTAGTATATGTTCTCGGAAGAACAAAATATAAGAAATAAAAAATAATTATATAAGTAAGGAAAAACATGCAACCGACGAATTACGGGATATGCAAAATGATATGAAAAAGACCCATCGATGGGAGAAAGGGGAGAGAAGGTGCAAAAATTGACACATTTTGGGAACTCAAGAACTATTCTAAAAAATAAACTGCAATATTTTGGGAGAACATTTATTCAGGGTTTCAAAAACAAAAAATCAAAATTGTCATGTCTTTTGATATTGTGACAATTAGCCAATGAGAAATACAAAAACTTTTGCGAGTTTTTCAAAGTTTCCAAACTAATTTCCACGTCATAATGTGCTCCAAGAACTTCGATATGAATTGTGAAATTGATAATTGGAAGAGTTGAATGGGAAAATGCGTTATACATACGATACTGTAAATTTATTATTTTTCAAACTGGAAGAATTCTGACAAATTATGAAACTATTTTTTAAAATTTACCTTGACGGTGGGAATATTCGGGATCTCAGCAAACATTTCGATGAACTCTTCTGAGAAAATGTTTTTTTTAAATAAATAATATCTACTTATTTTACCTTTATAAACTGTGCGATTGCATAAATCCATTTCAAATTGATCATCGAAAAATTC
Source organism: Caenorhabditis angaria (assembly GCA_947459285.1). Lineage (NCBI taxonomy): Eukaryota > Metazoa > Nematoda > Chromadorea > Rhabditida > Rhabditidae > Caenorhabditis > Caenorhabditis angaria. Next base: position 3,720,404 of record CANHGI010000003.1, on the reverse strand, counting down.
TTCGAATCTCCAAAAGTTCTCTTTTTTCTTTATAAGAACATCCATTAATTCATGCGATTTTCGAACTGCAAATCGGTCGATTTTTTGAGAACGAATCTCGCTCGAACAAAAATCCTATAATTTTTTATTTATTCTAAGTTATTACTTAAAAAAGCACAGAAACTTACAATTTTTGTGAGAAAAATTAGACACCAAACCAGCCAATGATACATTATGATAATTTTATGATTGTGGAATACCACCATTTGTCGTAACAACAAAAATTGAATGAAAAGAGGGGAAAAGGAGAAAATGAGTCATTTCTTGGATGAAATGGTGACAAATTGTATTTTTTTTTTGTCTTCAAATCGCTGAAATAATCGTAAAATTTTAATGTGTATATTTTTGTTTTGAATATTTTACAAAAAAAAAATTAAATCAAATCTTTAGAAAATGTTATTTTTTCATGAAGATTTGAGAAGACAATATTTATAAATATTTTTAAAATTTTTATTTAACAATTCCGTGTTTATTTCCCACTTGAAACGTTCTTTTCCTGACATATTTCCATTTTTTTTTGTAAAATAAAAAATGGCCGAACATTTGCTGTTTTGCAAAAAAGCTAGGCCATGTGTGTAATTGTGCGTCGCCGTGTTATGCACATTTTCGTTTGTTACCGTACTTTTGTTGCTGATTCCCAAAATTTTTTCACATTTCACTTCATAAACCCGATATATTTCAATGCTTGCGTGAACACTTTGAATTTATATTCACTCCACTCACGTGGTAAATTCATAGAGGTGAGTTGCAATTCCTGTTCGAATCCAATTTTACCGAGTTTTCGTTCAAAATTGAAAAAATCACGTATTTTTTTCGAAAATCATGTTTTTTGTTGCAGACATGTCTGAAGACTGGGGTTGCAACGAAGAATTATTCGGCGAGACGAGCAACGTCGAAAAGCAAACTAAATCGCTTACCGAACTCGTCGATATTCTCACCAAGAAAAATAAAAATGGGCCAAAAGTCGCGGCACAATCGTCTGTGGAACCGGAAAATGTGAAAGTCATACCGTTTCAAAGACCTGGATTGTCATCAAAATCGGCGACAAAGATCGGAATGGTTCATGCCCCAAAAATCTTGAAGAAAAAGAAGGCACAGGCCGGTTCATCAGTCACCAACAATAACAAGATTTTGAATGAGACTAATGTCAAGCGAGTCACTTTTGAGGTCGAGAAATTCATATCCAGAGAAGCCGCAAAAGATGATCGCGAAAAAGCGAGAGATCGTATGCTGGTGAGTTGTATTTTTCATGAATTTAATCGAAAATCTATTGTTTTTCAGGCATCTCTTGGTGCTGCACCTCAAAAACGTGAGTATGTCAACTACAAAGATCTGAAAATCGATCGAGCAAACCAAAAAGCAGATGCAAAAGCACAAGCAGAAATGCATCACGCTAACAATTTGTCAATGACGGTTATCAAAAAGAAGAAAAATAATAACAAGAAAAAGTAAATTCACAACTCTCGAACTGCTCCCCGTTTTATCCAAAATTGCCCTTCTTTTTGTTCTGTTTAATTTCAAAAAGTTTCCCCCCAAACAAACCCCCTTAAATTCTTTAAGCACGCTGGACGTGAAAACGAAAGGCGGTCATTTTTAGTTCTCCCTCAATTCATTCATTTCTATCTTTTTTTCTGAATTTGTTTTAATTCGTATTGGTCTCTTCTAGAAGATTCTGTAGAGTTTTGTATGTGTTTTTGTGATTTTGTACATCTTTTCTATTTTCAATGCCACATGTTTTTTGGTATACGTGGTATTTTAATAATGAAGAAGGAAAATTAAAAATGAGGACTTTTGTGAGTATTGATTCTGTTTGCGGTTTCTCAAACCCCGATTTTATTTCATAACTTTGCTGTTTCTCACATTTTATAGTTTCCAGACAACAAAGACTGAGATTGTGAATTACTGAAAACATATTTATATTTTTCATATTATAGAAATGAAGATGCAACGTGGACCACGTTGAATAAGACGAATTTCTTGATTCCACGTTGGAATTATTCATTTCTAAAAAATATTCTGGGGTTTTCGAACACAGCTCCTAATTTAAAAAAACAAACGATTTTCAAGTTTTTTGTACTGAAAAGATTGTGAAGAACATTCTATTCGGAAATTTCGAACTTCTCATTTGCAAAATCATAATTTCCTTTACTATTTCCCAGATTTATCTAAACTTTCCAAATTCCACATTCCCACACACCACTTTCACACTCAAAAATTTATAGGCCATCTGCCAAACAGAAAAAAAAAACATTTAGTGTGTTGCAAACTCGCTCCATTGCACACAGCGTCGTTTTGCTTGTGGGCAACCCGCGATTTCTTGGCATTTGTTTCATTTTGCAATTCTCATTCATTCTCCCGTACTTCCTTCATTTATTCTGCTTCTTATTATTCATTTTCGATTAATTAAGCTCGATTTCTTCAGAAAATGGGACGAAGCCGCTCAGTTTCAAGATCTCCGTCAAGAGAGGTGAGTAATTTCAATGTTTTATTTGGTTTAGTTTAAGTATTTTTATTTTCAAAGGGAAATGAATAGGGTTTGGTGTGATTTTTAGACAGTTTAAATGTTTCGAAAATTCAGGTGAGAATGAATGAAAAAAGAAAGAAAAAGAATGAATGAAATAAGGAAAAGGATGAAAGAAAATGAAATTTTGAATGAATGAAGAAAGAAAGAAATAAGAAATGAAGGCGACCTTTTATTCTTCTGTTATTTCTATTTTATTTATTTATTCAATGTTCTCCAGCACTTCTAGAAGTCTCCATTTTTGCAGCGCTCTAGAAGTCGGTCAGCATCAAGATCTCCAGTTGCAAGACGACGTGAACGTTCATAGTAAGTTAATCAGGCTCAATCTAAAAATCAAATCTAATGTTACTATTTTTGCAGTGATCGTCGTTCTCGTTCGCCACGCAGAAGTTCGCACCGCGACAGCGGACGCGGTGGAAGCGGAAATATGCAACGCGACAATCCGCCACCATCAAAATGCATTGGCGTATTCAATTTATCCACGTATACCACTGAAAAAGATTTGAAGGAGATTTTCGGCGAATTCGGTGATATCGAACGCGTCGATTTGGTTTATGATCGCCCATCGGGAAATTCGCGCGGTTTCGGTTTCATCTATTTTTATGATGTTGAAGACGCGGCGGCGGCCAGAGATAAAATGTCGAACACCGATTTGGATGGACATCGAATTCGTGTTGATTTCTCGTTCACAAAACGCGGACATTCACCAACTCCAGGACAATATATGGGTGATAGATATGAAAGAAGAGGAAATGGAAGAGATTATCATGGTGGAGGCGGAAGATCGAGATTCAGATCACCACCAAGAAGGTCAGATCACCACCAACAAATTATGATTTTAAAAAAATCTGGAAATTAACTTCCAATCCTCAAAATATGAAAATTACAAAGAACTTTCATTTGAATTAATTTCTGTAAAAAAATTTCAAAAAAACCTTTTTTTAGCTAAAAATTTGAAACTTTTTCGACACCGCTCAAAATATCGATTTTAATTTTGATGGAATTTGTTTTTGAGCCAAGAGAACAATTACGACACGTTGGTGTATAAAAAAGTTAAAATATCGATAAAAAATGGAAGGGTCCTGCGACTTTAATTATTGAGCTTTAAATTTCAAAAACCCGGTTCGAAAAACTCCTGGACAAAATTTTAAACGAAAACTTGAACCTATCCGATTCTTCAAATCAAATTTCAAACATATTTTGCAGATTCGATCGTGGCGGACATCGTGATCGCGGAGGCCGTGGTGGAGGCGGAGATCGCAGCGGTGGTTCTCGCCCATACGATCCAAGTTCTCGTCGTCGTGTCGAATCATATGCCAGTGGCGGAGGAAGCAGTTCATCTCATCGTCGTCGTTCCCGTTCTTAAAATACTTTAATATTTAATCAATCTCTAAATTTTTACCCTTCTTTTTCTTCTGTTGTTCCTTCTTTTTCTCCTTTTATAACTTGTTTTTTATCCTTCCAATTCTCCGTTTTTATTTGTAGAACTCAATTTTTTTTTTTCTGGTTCGGACCCTAAATTCCTGTTGTTTTCAAAACTCTCAATAAATCCAATTCTGGAATCTTCAAACAAGTTAGGATAACCAAAAACATTTATATATTTATATATAGAAAAAATCGTGGTCTGGGCATACATTTAGGGTGCTAAGAAAACAAAACAAAAAAAAAAGAAGAGGAAAATCTTAAATTTGAAAGCAAAAAACCCGGGGGTCTCGAAAAGAAGAATATAAGGTGAAAATGTGTATGTCTGCGTCTCTCTCAAAAATCTCGAGGTACACAGGACTCGTTTATTTTTATCTGTGGTGGGAGGAAAATTGTGGGAAGAGGGGGGACCTAAAAACGGAAGGGGGACTAGAAATAGTCACTGGAAAAAATAATGAAATTGGGACGAAAAAATAAGGGGGAAATGAAGGTGAAATATCAAGAAAAAATGAGATAATATCAAAGAGAGAGATGCAGAGAGAAAAATGAATGAATGAAAAAACACATTGAGAAAAAAAAAGACAAAACAGTTAATCAAATTCCTTATCTTCCAAAAATTTATATTCGAATGTAAACGATTCTTTTTTGCGTTGAGACCATTTTTCGAAATCAAAATACACGTATGTTCCCTGCAAAAAATTAACATTAAAAATTTTAGGTTAATTTTTTTTATTCTAGAAAAAAATTAGGATTACAAAATTAATGCTCTCTTTGAAAGTTGAAAAAATCAAAAGATATATGAAATATGAAATACTTCAATTTTTCAAGAAAAAGTTTTTATCAGAAAATCTGCTTTCTAAATTTCTACGACCAAAACTTATTGCCCAATTCTATAGAAAATATTTGAAAAATCAGATTTCCGATTAAAATTTGAATTTTCTTCGAAAACTGAAAACCCTTTCAAATTTTCAACAAAAAATAAGATTTTATAGATTTTTTCTCAGAAATCTCGTGAATATTTTAATTTCAAAATTCAAATTTCTTTTCTTACCTGTTCATAATCATCAGTGATAGTTTTGGGTTCTTCATGTCGTTGAAACCAAGTCAAATATTTGGTATGGAATCGCCACGATAGTTTTTTGAGAGCCTTGGCTGCCAGCAGCTGAGCTCGTGTTCCTTCCATATAATAGAAGATGAAGAATAATGTGTCGGGCGATAATCGAAGATAATATTCGAGTGAATCCGCATTTGATGGAGCTGTTTGAGCATAATATGATGGAACTGGAAGCATCATTTTTGGCAAATAGACACGCGGTTTTTCACTGTCCAATGGTAATTGTGTTCGAGTTACAGCAACTTCAAGAGCGGCTGATTGAATATCATATTCTTGAGTATTTGGAGCACGTCCCAATGGAGAAGCACCCAACCATGCTGGAATATGAGCCTGCAAAAAAAACATATGAGATTAAGGTGCTTTTAGATGGAGGAATTTGAGGACGAAATTAAGTTCAAATCTAAAAAAAGTCCAAATCTAAAAATTTTTTTGATAAGGCCTAAAAATGTGCTCGGAAAACTCACTCTTTTTGGTTCGGTCGACGTGGTATTTGACTTATTTTGATTCGATAATCGAAGTGCTCTCAATGCCGAATCGTCATTCATTTGACTGCTATTTGCAATTATTGGTGTCGTCGTCGTGTTATTTGTTGTTGGTGCAGTTGAAGCAGCCACAGCAGCACTTGCAGCAATTTGTTGTGATGACAACGAAGACAATGTTGGTGGTGCAATTTGAGTTAAACTCGCCGTGGCTGCAGCTGCCGCAACCGCTGTTAGTGTACTCGTTGAACTTTTCAACGATGTTGTATCGCCTGAAACTTTCATTTTTATAAATTTTAGAATGAAACCGGGACCAGAACCAAAAGCTCTGAGAGATGCGCAAAAAAATCCATCAATTTTTAATTTAGCAACATTTTCATCTCTTCTTTTTGCAAGAAAAATGTATACGAAAATCAATAAAAGGCCAAATAAAGTGCAAAAGAATTAGGAAAAATCGCAGTTCTTTTTTTTCTGTGTTCGAAAAGCATGACAAAATTGAACACGAAAAGAGAATGAGAGAGCGAGGAAGAAGAAGAGAGTGCAGAGAAATAAACAGGTTTGAAATAGTGTTGACAAATTGGGAGTGTCGCGAGAGAAGCAGAAAATGAATTCGAAAATGACGTAATGAATAAACTGAAGATGTTGAAACAGAAAAAAGAACTAGTTATTTTTTGGTGGGGGATTTTTTGCGAAATTTTTTTGTTGAACAAAAAGTAAAAGCAAAAATCTGCGCGCCCAAAAATATCGTAGATCAAAAATTATTCATACATTTTTTGAAATAGGAGAAAGAGAGAAATGCGAAAATTGTTTATAATTTATAATTTTCAGCAGAAATGAAGTATATAATTAATTTGGCTAAATATAGCTTTTACAGTACTCCCAAGAGAGGCGCTAAATTCTTAATTTAAAAAATTCAAGAAAATTTGCAACGTGGCATTGGAGAATTAGATCAATTTTGCAATTTTCTTTGATTTCAATACGAATTTTTCTTGCAATAAATGGAATGAGATTTTTACGATTTTTTTTCGAAAAAAAAACCTATTATTATGTCAAGGCTCAAATTATTATTTTATGATGTCTTTTTTTCGTTTTTTTTTGGAAATTTCAATTTTTCCATAAAGCTCTTTTTTGCACTATATTTTTTTTATGAAAGACGTTTGTGAGTTGAACTACATGAAAAATTTTTAGAATAGTTACTTCATATTTTTGCCTTATTAAAAATTTTTACACTGAAATTGTATCATTTTATTGAGTTGTGAAAATTCGAATATTCCAGATAAAATAAAATTCTCAGAAAAGCTTAGTAATTCTCTTTTCCATGAATTAGAATATTTTGCGCTTTTTTTCAAGAGAGGTTTTTTTTTATGAAAAAAAAAACAATTTTAATCGGACAAATTTTTTAAAAGTTCTGAAGCAGCTTAATTTTGTTCTTAAACAATTCCTTGGAAAATCTATCGGAAAACTCAGAATTTTCAAATCGACTAAAAAGAAATTTCGCAATTTCTTCATTTTTTGGTAAAAAAATCCTAGCTTCAGAATTTTCACAGGAAAAGTCCCAAGTTTTCCACCCGAAAAACTAACCATTCAAACCATCCAACAATTCGTTTTCATTCGTCGATCTTTTCGAACTAACACTATCTTTTTTCGATGAAATCGTCGAGGGTGTCTGAAAAAAAAATGATTTGAATTTCAGAATTGTTTTTTGTGTTTCGAAAAGCGACTAAATATTTTCTAAAATAGAACCCACACACACACACAAGAAAACTATGACTATCACTATAACTATTCATATTTTTTTCACCTCTTGTTCTTCATCTTCCAATTCCAATTCTTCACTTTTCCTTTCTTCCTGTATTCAAGATTTTTCTCAAAAACATTTCGAGACAAAACTAAAATAAAAACTTACATCTAAATGCATTTCACTAGGCCCATTTGAAGTCATTATTCTGCAAAAACAACTCGATTATTTAAATGAAAAAGATAGAAAAAAACTTACAACGAAGAATTATTATTATTTTTTTGCAAAACAGTTGGTGAACAGATGGAATTTGGTGTTGTCGGTGTTGCGACTGCGGAAAATGAACCAATTCCAGATGAGACAGAAGTGTTATTTGCTACAGGTGTTGGTGTTGTTGTACTTCGACCAGCAGCTACAGAATTATATGGTATTCCAGGTGGCGGAGGAGGAGGTGCTGAGATTGGTGAACGAGGTCGATCTAATGATGATTCTCTGTAACAAAAACATATTATTCATTCATTTGACACCTGGACTACGGCTGTCCAAAAACAGATTTTGAAGTATGAAAATTGGTAATATATAAGAAAAATGAGGGAGGGGTCTTAACCTTCATATTGCTTCAGTAAAAAATTATTAAGACTCCTACTTTTTTTTTCAATCATATGCTTAAAAGCCCTGGGAGCTCCCATTCTGATGAAAATGTCTTGAACGAGCATCTAAAAATTGTGAATTCCTAATTTTTCTTCATTTTGGCCACTTCATTACTCATGTTAAGAGTTGAGCATTAGATTTGACTGTGGAATCTTGAAATGTTCCCTTGTAACCATTTTTGGAACCTTTTTTCTAGAGAAGTGAATTTCATATCAGAAATTTCATTCTCTCAAACTATAGCGAAATCTAGTTTTCCACACTTTTCCCGCAAAAACTCACTTGCTAGCCAATTTCTTGTGATCATTCGATTGTGGCGGAGTATTTGATTGATGCGGTGATGACATTGTCAGCGGCAAACCAACTCGTCGACCAGCCGGACTTGGTGGCTGTCCATTTTCGCCGCTTCCGTGGCGAGAACCAGAAACAGCACCCATGTCGGTGTCAATTCCAAGATCATGACCTGAAATTTGGTGAGTTTTGATGATGTGAAGCTTTTGTGAGGGGAAAACTGATATTGACGTTCAGATAAACCTGTTTTTTGAAGAAAGAAATGAAAATGAAAAACAGGATTGCCACGTCACACGTGTTTTCGCTTGCAATTTTTTAATTTTCAAAAAAAAATCCAACAAATTAAAAATAACGTGACCGTAGTAATTTAGTAAATCATTTCTGAATTCTGAGTTTCGAATAAAAACTCCAAACTTTCATTTAGCGGTTTTTGGATAGGAAACTGGAGAAAATGAATATTTTCAGTTGAAATTCATAAATCACTAACCATTTTCCTTATGTTCATCATCCACAGATAACAAATTAACTCCTCCAATTTGAGCGCATAATTTCTCCAAATTCAATTCATCATAAGCATCTTCAGGATCATATGAATCCATATCATCTCCAACCATTTCAATATATTCTTCAATTGGTTGTTTCAATTGATTCATTACATCTTTTGGATGAAGTGATTCATTACTAATCATTCTCATACAAACTTCTAATTTTTCAACATGAAACTTTAATCGCTCTAAATGTCTTCTCAATTCTTCCGATCTTTTTTCTCGCTCATTTTTTGACTTCGCATCTTCTTTTTTTCCTCTTTTTTTTCCAGTATCAGCATTTGATAATGATTCTAATTGCATTTCTGATCTATCAGCTTCATCATTCAATGCTCGAATTTGTGTTTGAATCCAATCCATAACTTCAGCTTTCTCTTTTTCTTTTGGATCCAATTTTTCTTCAGCTGATAAACCGAGTTTACTATGAGGTTTTGTTTTATTTTCTCGTTCAACATCTTTGAATTGTTCCATTCTTTGTTCAATCAATCGTCGATATTGAATAAGTTTATCCTTGTCTTTGATATCCGATGAATTTTGCCAATTTTTCACTTGATCTCGTAACCTTTGCAATTTCTTTATTTCTTTTTTCAAATCATCTTGATATTTATCTCGTTGATTATCACTATTTGCCTCCTGCATTTTATCCATTATTTCTTCAAATAATTCCACACCTTCATCAATCTTTTTGTAGCATTTTTCGATTTCTGCTAACAATTTTCGCTTTTCAGCCATTTTTCTGTAATAATGTTCATATATTCAAAGGAAACAGCAAATACGCCAAAAGTGGTGGTTTTATCGGAAAAAAACGACAACAGGAGTCCACAAAAATGTGAAAACAAACAAGATTTGCGGTAGAGCGCACTTTCAATAATCGAGAAATAGTGTGGATTTTTGAGAGAATAAGAGAAATATGAGAGTTTTTTGGCTTTTTGGGTGGAGAAAATTGTGTTTTTGGGGGGAGAAAAGGGAGAAAAAAAGAGAAGAGTACTAATTTCACGTCTCAATGAATTGACGGCAAAAATGAAGAAAAATCGATGAAAATTGAGTTTTTCCTACTTTTTTTCTGAAGAAAACTAGACAAAGTTTATTTAAAATGCAAATTCGGGGGGAAATCACCATTTAAATTTGTGAACTTGGCAAAATACTGAAATCACCTCAGATTTGGTGCTCCGAGCTTTTCCCCTGGAATTTTCATAGATATATTTGTCGTTAGAGTTCTCAGCACTGATAATTTCATAAGATTTCTATATTATTAATGATTTGATTGAAAATTTGTCATCAAATAATCATTTAAGGAAAAAACTATGATTTTTCAGTGTTCACCAATAGGAATTCATAGAAAATTTAATTTATCCTGAATAAAAATTTATAACTTTATTTTTTCAAAAACAAAAGTATACTTTATACTTTATAAATGAAAATTCAAGTTTTCTTCACTGATTTTTCAGTTTTCTGACATGAAAATCCTCTGTTTTTAGCTCATAAAATCCCTTTTAAAATGAAATTTTATGAGCCATTTTAAAACGAGTAAAAGACGCGAGTAAGTAAGCAAGCAAGTAAAAAATCAAATCCAAAACGAACAAAAAAAAGAAGTTTGAATCGTAAAACACGCGAAAATAGAGCGAGAAAAAGAGAGTACAAGAGAAAAACACAAAAATGGATGGAGAATGGGAAAATTGGAGAAACGAGAGAAAAAACAACAAAATATATATAGAATTTCGATCAATTTTCGTGAAAAGAGGAAGAAAACTCACAAAATTGTTGGTGTTTGAAAGGGAAAAACATGATGGTTATTATTAAAAATGTGAAAATGGCACAAAAAATGATTTTTTTTTTTGGGAAAAAACAATTTATTCACGTGACACGACTGATAATCGATTTTATTTTTTTTGGAACAAAAAAAGAGAAAAGGAACATTCTCGTTTCATTCTTTACATTGAAACATGCCGATGTTCATTTTGAATACAACTGTCAAATTGGCACCACATAAGAAACTCGAATTCCTCAAAGATTTATCGAAAACTATTGCTAAAGTTGTGGATAAACCAGAAGCGGTAACTTTAATTTTTTGATTTCTAATAATTATGCACATTTACCCTTATTCCAGTTCACTTATGTCAATGTTAATTTGGAAAAGGATATTGTGTTTGGTGGGACCACGGAACCAGCTGGATTTGGTGTTCTGAAGTCAATTGCTGGACTTGGTGGCGAGAAGAATAACGAAATTTCTAAGGAGTTATATCCGGTTATTCAAAAGCATACCGGAATCCCGGGAAACAGGTAAATCTCCTAAATTTTTTTTGAAAAATAACATTTATTCTCAAAATTCCAGACTATATCTCGAATTTCATTCAACCGAGGCTGACAATATTGCGCACGACGGTCAAACCTTCACTCACATCCTCAAAAATCTTAAGCTCTAATTGTATAATCTAGTTTAATAAAGGTTTTAGCGAGAAAAATTTGAGAAAATAAAAAAAATCACCTGATGGGATACGGTATGCAACATGGTGTATTGTACGCAACCCAAAGTGTTTGCACACTTTTCTTTAGTAAACAACCGTAGTACACTTGAAAAGTTTCAGATTTTTCAAGTTCTCGCAGCTGAATAAAAATGCCCGTTTTCTCACTCAACACCAATGTTCCAATCTCGGCTGAAAAGAAAACCGAACTCAACAAGGAACTCTCGAAAGTTTTGGCAAGAAGCCTCGGAAAACCCGAATCTGTAAGTTACTTTTCATAGTTTTTTTGAGAATATTCGCTTTTCTTTCCCCCTCCTTTTAATGCTTGCTCTTTCTCGCTCATTCCAGTGAATTACACAGAAAAAATAAGAGATTTTCGAAAAATTCAAATTCATCATAAACAAAAATCAAAATCAGGATGTGTTTTGTTGACGAAGTGCTCGATGATAGGCAGCCGAATAACGATCGAAGCTTTCCTGAAAACATTTTCAATATATTTTTCAACAAGTAGAGAAAAACGTACCTCGGTAATAAGCCTATTCGAAACACCAAAATCGAGTACAACTTTACGAATAAGTAAATATTGCTGAAGAGTCTGTACAGCAGCACATCTTCCAGTTGAACGAATATGAGCAACAATTTTCTTGATATCAGGAAGCTCAAAGTGATTATGAATCATCATAAGGGCAATCTCAATCGCCATAAATGTCCCACTTCTTCCAACTCCAGCCGCACAATGAATAACTGATGGAAATTTCTTGCCCCGAATCTTTCTCAATAATCGCAACATAATTTCAGTTGATCCAGGCACTTGATAATCCGGCCATTCCATCCATTGATAATGTGTCACTGTTCGAGATTCACCCTTATATTCCAACTTCAATTTGGTCGTCAAAACCATACGATCTCTTGTTGAATCAATATAACTCAATTCTAATCGATCGAATCGAAGTTTGCTCTTATGATCGCTTGGAAAATAATCAGTGCATTTTTCGCGACTATGCTCAATGAATTGACAAAGCATCACAATTGCGGCTGTCTTTTCCTGCCAAACCATTCGCCAAAAATCGACAACTGTATTCTTTTTGGGTCCCTGGGTCAAAATATATTTCGTTTGCAAATATTTGCTTGTCACATAGTTCGCATGAATATAATCGTTTCCCGCTTCTTTTGGGTTTCCCATAAAATGCAATTTGACACGCGAAACTTCGAGACACGGAATATCTTTATACCGATTCTTCCTCAAATTCAGCGAATTATGAAATGCTGTGCATTCATCATATTTCGGAAGACTTGGCAGATCTTGAAAATCCTCGCTAATTTCATCCATGTTTATTTGCTGCGATTTGGCTGCGTATTCCTTGAACAACGATTTATATTTGGATAATCCTTTTTCATTTTCAGCCAAAGAAAACGAATCATCTTGAGTTTCAGCTGAGCTACTTTTATGTGGAGAGGATAGAGCTGGCGAGGTTTTGATAAGATTTTTCTCACTTGGGCGAGGAGAATTGTCATCAGTATCAAGATCTGATTCACCATCAAGACCAATCAAAGAACGATGTGAGTCTCGTAGAGGTGGCAATTCAACCATTTGCTTATCGTTGTTGTTGTTGTTCTCGTTTTTGTGTAAAATCATATTTGCCGCTGGTTCCTCTTTTGCTATGAGTGGTGAATGACCAGTTCTTTTCATGAAATCAAACTCCTTTACATTATCACTGTTTTGAGATTTTTTGTTGTGAGTATTCCAACTTGGCTCAGATGTTTTTCCTCCTGATCTTTTCGGCTTTTCGGGTGATCGTTGAATAGCATTTGGTTTTCGAGAAGTCGTGTGAACAACATCAGCACGACGATAGCTCTTGCTCGAATCACTGTCAATTTTCGAATCCGATCTTCGATTCGGCTTTTTTGTATCATTACTATTGCTAAAATTGCTACTCTTTCTTGTTTCATTACTTCTGGAAGTCTGAAAATATGTACATTGAATAGATGAAGACCGTGCTAAGAAATTGAACTAACCTTTTTGTTTTTATTCATTTTGGTCTATTAGAAAAATCACAAACTGAATTTTTGTCGGTTTCAAATCCTATGCCACGTTTTTTCATTTTTTTTTTTGAAAAAATAGTTCACGCAAAAAATATTTTTCACGCTTTCTCTAAATTTCTTCATTTTTAAAATTTCCACAGGCTTCGTTCTCATAAGGGTAAAAAGGGTACGCGTTTTTCTATCGGCAGCAACTTGTGGATCAAAAAATTTTGCGAGTCCAAATTTCCCGAGAATTTCTGAAACTTATAAATATTGAATGTCTATTAACTTGATATCGATTTCAAAGTAAGTTTTCAGTACATGTGCGTTCACATTCAATCGGATCAATCGATAACTTTTGCCGGAACTACCGATCCAGCTGGATTTGCTGTTTTGAAATCGATTGGTGGAGTTGGCGGAAAAAAGAACAACGAACATGCCGCTGAACTTTTTCCGATTATTGAAAAACATTTGGGAATTGCTGGAAATCGGTAAGAGATTTAATTTAAGCTTGAAAAGATTTTTATGAACACAAAACACGAGAAAAATATCTTTCAATGACTTCAAAAATAGAAAAATATGATTACTTGACATTTATTGAAATGATATGATTTTTAGATGTATTTTTGTATCTGACTCATCCCATTGAATACATTTTCATGAAAATCATTTTTTTTTCCAGTCTCTACATCGAATTCATCAATTTGGGTGCCAACGACATCGCATTCAGCGGTTCAACTTTTGCCTAAATCTACATAGTTTAAACGTTGCCTATATTTCACAATGTATTTATTATGAATCATCTATTTTCAACAAAAATAACCCGAAACAGAAAAAAAGTTAATATTTTTGCAATCACAAGTATTTCAGAAGGAAATGGTCGCGAGAAAAGTCGAAGGAAAACACGTAAAAGAATCTCAGAAATATTCTGAAAATGACCTACAATGACTAGCAGGGTACCAAAAAAAACAAAGAGAAAACGAGGAGGAAGAAGAGTAGATTAGGATCTGGAAATGATCAATTTAACGAAACCAACAAAAATATTGAGAACAAGTATCGAAGTGCCATAAAGAAGAATAAGATAAAGAATTAGATTTCGACGTCGAATTGAAATGTTAGTAAACTTCAAAAGTGTTGCTACAATATGTTGACCATCCAAATAATAACAAGGCATTGCATTGATTCCACCAAGAGCCAAAGATAATGTGAAAAGATATTTGGCGAGAAGTTGAAAATGATCAAGCCATAAAATATCAGCAAATCCGAATCGAGCAGTGTGCGATGAGATTGAAACCATTTCCAACATCTGCAAATTTGATTTTTGACATTTTTCGAAAATTTTAAAAATTACCTCATTCAGATGTCCGACAAATAAAATAGGATTTGATCGATTGGCCAGTCCAATTTTCACCAATCGAGTTCCATTAAAAAGTGCCGGATAAACACAAATCTTCTCATTTTCGCCCTCGATTTTCTCACAAGCCGTGCTTATATTACAAACTGCTTGTTCAACAACATGTCTTGCATTCAAACAACTGTATTTTTTCTCGCCTTCTTCATTTTGCTGCTCATCTTTTTTCTCCTTTTTAATATTATTCCCAGCTCCATTTCCGATTCCGAGCAGCGAATTCAATTGTGGTGCATTCGTTTCAAGACTTTTCTCCTCATTTTCTTTTTCTTCTTCTCTTTCAAAACAAACATGCGCATTTGTCACGTTGAATTCGTCACAACAATGAATTTCATCGGAAGATGTCCACGTCTGAAAGATTTATGTGAATTTTAATTATGAATATTGGTTTTTTGGGTTTGAATAATTCAGGAAAAAGGATTCGAGGTATGGTAAAATCGTGGTTTCGTAGTCACTACGAATTCCCGATTCTCAAATTTAGCCTAATTTTATGGATAAAAATGAAAAATCGCGGTTTCGGAGTCATTTTTTTTCTATGAACGAGACTTCTAGGAACTGAGCCCAAAAATTATTCGAACATCATTTTTATGAAAAATTATATTTTTCAAAAAAAAAAAAACAAATCAGGAGAGTCCTAATTTTCAGATCAAACTCCCATAATTTTTTTCAATATTTTTTCTTTATCCCAAAAACTCACATTATATGCTGTGGCTGCTTCAACCGCTTGTTTATCCACACATCTTCCATTATGTTGAACTTTTGCAGTTTTCAAACATCGAATCCAATCATGAATTGTTTCAACACTACATTCATCAATTTTCCTAACAACATCTCCAATATGCAAACCAGTTGTTCCACCAGCCAAACCACTTCTCGAATCAACTCTTTTCACAGAAACACCTCGACCTTCAACTAAAATTGGTGACATAATCGAAGGGGCTGAATGAAAAAGTGCGACTGCGAAAAGAGCAAGAAGAAGATTGTGCCAAATACCAGCTCCGTAGATTTGAAGACGCGGGAATTTCGAGGCACGTTCTACAGGAAAACAATTGTTGTGAATTTGAATTTCTTTCATTGAAACTTACTTAAGCTAACTCTTTCGATTTCTGTAAATGCACCTGGAAATATTCCCATCACAAAAATACCAAATCCATTGACTTGCACATTATTCGATCGAGCTGCCCAAGCATGTCCAAGTTCGTGAATTATTGCAACAACAATCAATGTAGCCATAAAAACGGGAATATGTGTCCAGGGTAAATTGTAGCCTGGAATAACTGGAACAATTCCACCTTCAATTTGTTGGCCATTTTCAATCATGTCATAATCGAGATTAGGGTCGGAAACAATTACTTCATCAATCTGGAAGAAATTAGAGTTTAGAAACTGTATTAGTTTTTGTTTTTATTTAAATTTAAAGAATATTACTTCGCTTCAAGAGTTTTAGGAACCTTTTTTGAGTTTCAGAAGTTATTTTTTCAAGAAAGTTAGACGAAAAATCCTCCTCGCACAAGTGAATCTCAAAAAAATTCGAAAAATTCAAACCAACCTCTTTTTGTTCATCATTATTATTAATTGTAGTTGTAGGAATCGGTGACGTCATCATCAAAACATTTTGCATCGATCGATATTCAACATTATTTCGAAAATTAGCAATTTTTGGCCGAGTTGACATCCAATGCGAAACATCTCTCAATAATATTTGTGTCATATAAAAAGTTATTGTAATTAGTGCACAAATCGAAACCAATGCTCCCAAAGCAAACCAAATTTTCGCAAAAAGAATTCGCAGTTTTGAAAATCGACTTTGTTCTAAATCAAACATCACTTCATGAACTTCGTCATCTTTTTTTCTCATTTTCTTTCAAATCATCCAAAATACTGTGCTCATTGTGTGGTGTGACAAAGAATTTGATTTGAAAAGGTGAGATTTCGAGGGAAAAACGATTGGCAAAATGAATATAGGGTTCAAAGTTTCGAACGCGAAGCACATAATCGACAAGGAATATCAAACTCCAAGCGATTAAGAAAATCGCAATTGCGGTTGTTAATAGCATTTTTGAAATAGGGATAAATAATAGCTGCTTTTCAGAAGTTCTCTCGCATTTTTCTTCGACTTTTTTCTTCTTCTGATGATTACTGGAAAAACGAGGATTGGAAGAATTTTGAAAAAAAAGAACTCGGTGAGATAATTTATATACTACAGTAATCGATGATAATTTCAGAAACAATCTACAGAAATTTTTAGATAAACATTTTCAAGCCACAAAATTATGTTGAACATTTTTGAATCTATTTTAAAAAATATCAGAAATCTAAATATTACAGTGAACCAAATTTGTTTCACCAAAATCATTGACCTACACACTAAAAAAATAAAAAATATATTCAAACGGTTTCATAAACCGATAAAGCAACAAAAAACCACCATTAAAAATAATTTGTTAAAATCTTTATAAACATAAAAAATACCCGAAATCAACCTGAAAAGCAAAAAAATGACAAAAATTCCTAAATTTTGCGAACTTGTTTTTTGACAAGAGCCAATCGTTGTTTATGCGCCTCTGTGGGAATATGTTTCTCTTTTCCTAAATCGATTGTTTCTGGTTGGCCAAAAATGTGAACACTTGCACGAGGAACAGTAGGCATATTATAGACATTCTTGAGAATAAATTCGATATCTCGACCTTCGACTCGTTTACTATCTCGAAGTTTCATTACAGTCACTGCTTTATCGATTATCTGAGAATAAAAAACGGGTTGAAGGAGAAATTGATTTTTTAGAGGACATCGTGTACTTTTGGATGGAGAAGTTGAAAACTTAAATTTTTAAGATTTCAAAATTCAGGTATCAAGCAGGCTCAGCAAAAAACTCAGAAGAACTATTAATTGTTGAGGTCTCCAAGACCAACCATTTTTCTTATTCAAAAAATCTCACCGATGTCACAAAATCATCAGCATATTCAACAAGCGCATCTTTCACACCATCTTCCAATATAATATTTTTATTGATTTGTGTCATAATATCATCCAATTTCGATTTTTCCATTATACTTCCCGTTGATTGCATATTAATTTGCATTGTTTGAGGACCAGGTGGAATAAATTGTGGTTGGGATTGTTGCGGCGGTTGTTGCTGTTGTGGAATTTGTAAAGGTTGCATTTGAAATCGGGGTTGTTGTGGAGGTTGAGGTTGAATTGGTTGCATTTGCATATGCATTGGTGGTCGATGCATTTGAATTGGCTAAATTTTTAAAAAATTTGAATAATTTATTTCAAAAAAGTTTGAAACGTATTTTTGTTATGTGAAATGAATATCTCATTTTAATGAAAACATATGATATTTTTTTAGAATATTTAATGAGAATAATTAAAAACTTTAAGCTTCAAAATATTATGGAAAAATTGATTTTTTGCGAAAGTAAAAATAAATAAATGTAAAACCTACTTGATTATTTTGCCCAAATGTTTGAGGTGAGAAATGTTGTTGTTGAGGCGGTGGCGGTCCTGGTCTTATTTGTGGTGGTTGTTGTGGATATGGCGATGATCGAATTTGCTGAATTTGTGGAGGTGGTCTAATCGGTCCACCCGGTGATACATATTGCTGTTGTTGTTGATCCATCGGCTGAATAATATTAATAACTCCATTTTTGTTGCGAAAAGAATAGTAGTAGGGATAGTAATGCATTGAAAGTGTTTGTTAAATATTATTTTATATTTTCAATATTTTTTATTGAAAAACATATACATAGGCTAGAGAGTAAGCAGCACAGAAAGTGTGAGAAGAAGACAAAAGGAGGGGAACACACGAATTATCATAAACGATGTTTTATTTTATTATAAATATCACATTATTTCAAATTTTGGTTATTGTGTTAACACATTAAGGGAAGAAAAACAGAGTTTAGCTACTTACAGGTGATTCCAATGGGTCCATTTTCTGAAAGAACTTTTACTCAAAATAAAAATCGATAAATGTTGTTTGTTTTTTTTTTTGGAAAATAAAACATCGATTCATTCTTTTCAACAACCAAAAAAATTCATTAAGTATAGTAAAATGCATATATAAATAGATATAAGAGAGAAGTAGGACATTTTCGTGCGAAATAGTGAGGAGAAAGTGCGCAAGCGCAGAGATAAAGAGGAAAATATGAGCGTGGACTAGCGAACGACTCGGCCAGCCATATTGCTATTTATTTAATGAGTGAAGGAGTTACCAGAACTTTTGAAGAAAAAAGGGATAATAATAATAATTGTTGAGGTGTCAAAATATGTCAAAAGGATTTGTTTGGACGAACTGGTTGGTATTCGTTATGGGTAATTGAGAGGAGAAGAAAACACTTGAACAAAAAACTATGTAGATATTTCGAGAAGATGGATATACTTAGAAAAAATACTTGGAAAAAACTCACCATTCTCACGGTTATTGCCTTCTTTTGTGTTGTGCAAAGAAAAAACTGAAAATAAAGAAAATAAAAAAAATTGTGTGCATTTGTGCGTGATTACTGTAGTTCACGCACAATTGCAGATTTCAAGAATTTTTGAAAACGTTTTTTTTCTTTTTTTGGTTCCTCGGATTTCTTGGATTTTTTTGCCGCTTCCGCCTTGAAAATGAGATTTTCAGCTTGTCGCACTGTACTATATTTTATTTTCTTAGTTTTTCATTTTTTTTTGTTTTCACTTCTATGCAAAAATTTGGTTTTTGAATGGTCACTTTTACAAAATCGCTTCAAAACGCCTAAAATTGGGAAGTTTTGAAAACTTCCAGCTTGGCCGAATGAATATTTTATTATTATTTTTTAAGTTTTTGGTTGTTGTTTTTTTCAGTGTTATTTTTGGTTTTTTCTATGTTTTTATTTCATTTTCCGTTTTTTTTCAGTCGCACTTTTGATTAATTTGCCATATTCATATTCATTTAACCACAACAACAATTTGCCATCGGCAAAACTTTCAATTTTCATTTCGATTTCACCTCCTCCCCCCTTTTTTCCTCTTTCAAAACAGAATCTATAGAATAAATAAACATTGGCCAATTACGCTGTGATTTTTTGTGGTTGAAATATTATATATTTATTTATTTATGATTCCCAGTTTTCGATACTTCTGTCAGAAGAAAATAGCAGTTTGAAACTTTTAGTGTTGGGAGATTAGGTTGCATATAAAACAAGTTTTCGCGCGTCTTGGTCATTTTTCGGATTTTGTTATTTTTTGCGTCACAGTTTATGATTTAGAAATGAAGATGAGAAGGCGTTTTTTTTTCTTTTGGCAACCCAACCCAACCTTAGAAAGAAGAGGGTGTGGCAAATTCATTTTAGATTCTGGGTGGCACCCCGGTTCGAAACTTCTATCAAAAAATTTCAAGATTTTCTTCTCAACTCTCATTTTTCTCGCTATTTTGTTTTGTCAATTCGTTACCCCGTTTGGTCATGTTTTTATTCATTCCTTCAGGTAATTGGCCTTCTCTTCTTCACTATTTCTTCCGATTGTCCTTGTTGTTAGATATAATCAGAATATGAGAGACTCAGACAGGAGAAAACAAGAAGAAGAAGAAGAAGAAGGGTGTGGTTGAAGACGACGTATCGTCGTTTTGTATTTGTGTATATATTTTTTGTCATCTTCATCTTTTTCTTTTATTGAAATTTATCTCTATTTTTAAAAGTTTACAGCCAAGTTTTGTTTTTCAGTAATTCAACAATTTTCAGGGGAAAATGGCAAAGGTCGAAGTTCAGATTCGATCTTGTTTTTGTTGCGGACTTTCGATTGCCACAACTGCAATTGCAATTTACACATTGGTGAGTTTTTTGAAAATTTAAAAAGAAACTAATTATCTAAAAATAGAAGGAATTCCTTGTATCTATGGGCGTGGTCTACCATATATTCGTTGAATGTAGAATGTTTTCTTGAATTTTTCCGATGTCAAAATATTTGCTTTGTTCGACAAAGTTACCGCATTACAGAACTTTCAAACCTCTCAAAAACTTTGTCAATTTGATAAAAACAGTAACCGCAATTCAATTTACGATTAGGTACTTTGAATAAAAATAGTGTAATAAATTTTATTACACAGCGATGATTGATTTGTGATAATAAAATGCGAAACACCATAAACATCTCATTTATCTAAAACTATTTTTGAAATTGATTTCAGATCTTGTATCTTCTCTTAACTGGTTTAGCTGGTTGGGGATTGTCTGACACAACAACAAACGGCGATGTGACACATTACAATTCGTGTGAACTCGAAGCTCAAGGCAAGATTAATGCGGAAAATCGCAAGCTCACTTTTACCGGTGGACGAACTGTTGTTGTTGTCGAAGATTCGACATCGTATCATTGTTCTCTTGGACTATACACAGAAGAATTGAAATACTCATCTGCTCGTAAGATATTGTTTAAAAATCGTTATATTTGAACGAATTAAAATTTTCAGCTCGATATACTATGCTTCTCCTCGATATTTTCTTGTATGTTTCCCTTGTTCTTGCATCAATTGTTCTTCTTGTTGGTCTCTGCGTTTACAATCAATGGCTTCTCGTTCCTTGGATTATCTTGATGGCTGTTGATATTGTAAGAGGATTTATCTCCGTCTTCTTCATTTTCTGGTACAGTTATGTAAGTGCATTTTTTCATTTTACGAAAACTTTATCGAACTCAAAGACTCAAAAGCTTATGAATCTATTTTCTAGGGAAACTTGGCTCGAATTGCAACTGGTATTTTCTTCCTCGGTCTTCAATTCTTGCATATTTCACTCCTTCTGATTATCGTTGCAAAATTCCAAAGAATCCACAATAACCGCAACGGTATTCCAGACAAAGTTTATGACACTTCCCGTTATGCCGGGTCTCGTGCTCCATCTCTTTATTATGGCGAAACAACTAATCCATCAGTTCATCGCCCAGATTTTTATCCGAATGATCAACATCGTAGCCATTATGATGCTCAACAACCACAATATCGATACTAGAGTATTTTTCAGATTAAAATTTAAGAATAACTTTGCTCATTTTTTTCTCCAACGCCCAGTTCCTACCGGTACATTTATTGTTTTCTTTTCTTCTTGTAAATACAAAACATAACTAATCTAATCGTTTATTATTGAATGTTGCAAAATAAAAACAAAAAAGAATTCAAATGAAATATACAAGCATTATTATAATTTTATGAATAACTGAAAACATTTCAGGAAAAATTGAGCGTAGGCAAAGTCGGAAACATAACTTATTTAATTGCGTCTACAACAAATGCATCGGATGAATGAAAGAATGACTGAGGCAACAGTGATAACTGCGAAAACTGCAATAACAACCCAAACCCAAGTTTGAAGATTGAAACAGCACTCATTTTTTAGTGTTCCACAACATGACCAATAATGGAAAACTGATGATTTTCCACAATGTGTTCCCATAAGTATTGGACACCAAACATCGCCATCCTAAAAAATGGGGGTTTATTTTCAAAAGATGTTTATCGCGTAATCCTTTTTCCCTAGGGTCTTTCATCATTTCAAAATGCAAACTCACTTTTGTCGAAGTCACCTCATTCACCGCATTTTTGACTTCTTGTTGGATTTCGGCAGCGAAACTAACAGCAATACAAGCGAAAAGTGTCAAATAACCAAACATTTTCTAGAAAAAAACAACACAATTGTGTTAGGAAAAGCTGGGCGAAAAGAGATTTTAGCGAGATTTAAATACATTACAAATTGGGTGCAATTTGGAGAATTAATCGAGAAGGAGAGAAAATGAAAAACGGAAATGAGATTCAGATATCAAAGTCGTGAAAAATTGCCGAGCAAAAGTCGTAAAACCGATTTAAAACCTTTTTTTTTCTTTTCGAAATGAAAAAAAAACTAATAAACAACAGATTTTTCACACAGATCATAGAAAATGCATTCGCACTCATCTAGAAAAATTTGAGAATGGAAATCGGAATGAAGACTGAAGTTGCGAAAGGTTCAGAAATCGATGAAGTGGACAATTATGAATTGAAAAGTGGGCGAAAAAAAGACGAAGCAACCAAAAAACTGGAAGGAAAATTGCCCTGCCGGTGAAATAAAGAAAAAAGTTCGTCAGATTTGAAACCCGATAAATTGCGTTGAGTCGAATTTAGCTGAGCTGAGCAATACTCCAGAAAAAGCATGGTTGAAAAAAGAAAAAGAGTAAATATTGACATGTTTTCTCTTTTTCTTTAGTGGCGCGAGGTCCAGAAAAAGGAAAAAACAACAAGATGAGACGGAAATAAAACACTTTGAACTTTCGAAAAAAAAAAAGATTTTTGAACAGAATGGAAAAATATATATTGAATTCGGCAAAATGCAATAATCGTTCTCGTTTTTCGATAGATTTTATTTTATTTGTAAAATAAAATGAATAAACATTGAATCATCACCACATTTCAAAGTTTGTCACGCTCCTAATTCTACTTTTTTCTCGCGCGACTGAGCGCCCAAAAAAAAATAAATAACAAGTTCGACAAATTGAGGAAAAATGTGGAGACACGCAATCAGCTCGTTTCCAGAAAACAACAAAAAACATGACAAAAAAGAAGAATAAGAAAAAAAAACGAAATACATACACTTTTTCAAAACAAAAAAATATAGGAAACAACAGGTGGCCATCAAATTCACACTGAAAATGAAAATGATGAGGGAGGGATACTTTGGAAAAAGATAGATTCCCAGTACTTTTTTTCAAAGAAAAAGGAAGACGCACATTTTGTTTGTTTGTGTGTCTTTCAAGAATTTCGAAATGGAATAAAAATACAAAGCCACCCTTTTCGAGAAGAAAATGAGAAAAATAGAAAAAAATTACCGGAAACAACATGCTTTCATCTGGAAAATTTATGTGTTTTTTCTTCATAAACAAAAAAAATCAATAATTTTTACTCAACATCATCAGCATTAAAATTATGATCTTTGTCCGGAAGTTTGTCTCCACTATTTTCTAGTTTATCCTCGTTCAAGTCAATATATTCATTATATTGTTGACTACGGAAACGATGGTTGAAAGCTTCAAAAAAGATGGATTTTTTCGTTGTTCAAAAATATGACTTCAAGGGGTGATTCAGGAAGGAAAAAATATTTTTGAAAGGGAAGTATTTCTTTGAAAAACTTTGTGCAACTAATCCAATTTCTTTTCTCAACGCTGAAAAGGTTGAGAAAAATTATTCAGGAACTTGGAGAAAAACAAAAAACGGTTGAGAAAATGTTATTTTTTCTGTTTTTCTCATTAGAATGAGGTGCTTGACCTGATCTTCGAAATGAAATATTTTGTACGTTTTCAACGAAATTCTAATATCTAAAAGAAGTTGAACTGCCTAACGAAAAATACAATCCCTAGAAAAGTTGGGTTCACGATATGTCAAAAAAATAATTTTCTTATTTTTTCCACAGAAGAAAAACAATCAAGTTTTTTTTTACATTGTTTCTATCTGAATCACCCCTCTTGAAGTGAATCAGCCCCTTGAATTGCAAAATTATGACTCACATTCAATCCAATTATTTTTCGATATAATATCACTTCGATTATCAATCATATCATCAACAAAAACTAAAGGAATCAATCCAATCAATAAACCTAACCATAATCCCACAATTTTTGCGGTAAATGTTATTTTCTGATAATCGACTGTATTCATTTGATCAGATGAAAGTGTTGGTTTCATAAAATTCAAATATCTCGAACAATTTTCAGCAGGGATTTGAAGAATTAAATTAGCCATTATATTGGCAACAGCAGTTGATGCTAACATTGACATTCCATTGTAAACAGAGAAAAAACTGAAAATGTTTTTTTTTGTTGTTTCAATTGAATTTTCAATTATTTTAAATCTCATTTAAAAATAAAACAACAAACTGACTGGTTAATTGCATCTCCTCCAATTATCAAACAAGCTTCATCCAATATTCCAAAAACAAACATTGGAATAAAATTGAGATACCAAAGTCGTTTCACATCTTCGTGATGTATTTCAGTTTTAATTACTTCTTTATGCTCATTATATTGATCAGCTGTGATTTTTCGAAGTGTGTCAAATATCAATTTTCGTTCGCCGGGAAGTAATTGAGATGAAAACACTTTGGCATCATCGCTGTTTTGAATTCCATGCGGTAAAATTGACTTTTTTGTGAAGAACTCGCGTCTAAAAAATTCCAGATTTTTTAAGAAAAATATAAATCTGAAAATTCCAGATTTAAACCAAACTCACTTTTTCGGTCGCTTTTTTTCAGCCGCTTCCGAACATGGAGGAATTGAAGAGGAAGAAGGAGTACAAAATAATCTATGATGTCTTGATATTATTTTTACAAATGACTTGTTCATTTTTCAAATTGTTCTAAAAATGCCATTTTTTCTTCAAAAAAAATTATACAGTATGTCATCACGTGACACACCCTTTTACGCTGATAATAAAACAGTATTTAACAACGAAACACACAAATTTTTGAGAGAGTGCGATACATGATATTTTTATCAATGGGGCGCACTTCCATTTTCACTTTTATTTTCTTGTTTTTGTTTTTCGGAAACTAGTCGCTTCCAAAACAAAATTTTGTTTAAAAAAGGAAAAAAATACAAGTAAAACAACGACACTCAAAAAAAGCCTGTTGTTTAATTTTCACACAATGTTTGAGCGGAGTGTCGTTATTTTATTTTTATAAGATTGCGCGTAGGATTTGGTGTTTGCGGGTAATCGGTGTTGGCACACACTCTTATTTTTTCGTTTGGTTTTGGATTTTTCATTTCATTCACGTATTTTTTGTTTTTTTTTTCATAAATTTGAATGAAACTTGTTGTAAAATTCATATTTATCTACATATTTTCTTTTGTTCCTAGTACAAGTAACATAAGTTTAGTTGATTTTCAATAGTTTTATACTAGAACTGGTGCTCAAAGAGTAGTTTTATAAAAAATCTACATTTTTGAATTTTTCTTCAGTTTTTATTTAGATTTCACTCAATTCTATTTTACAGGAAAAACGTCAGCAAAATGATGGAAATATCGGAACAATTTATGAAGCGAATTTTGGTTGGATGATTTTCAAAAACGAGGAAAACTGGAGGAAAAGTGAGTTTTTCAACATTTTTTAAAGAAATTTTTTAAAGCAAAACTTGCTACTTTTTCCCTAAGACGTGATTAAGCTCTGGCAAGCGAGTTTGAGGTTACTATTTTATTAAACAACGCATGTTCGCCCTATTGACAAATGTTTTTTCTCTAACCGTCTCTCAAATATTTTGTCGTTGCGTTACGGGAGGGTGCGCGTGAATATGTTTAAAATTTTTATTTATCACAAAAATGTACATGATTGCACATGAAAAACGAGATCAATTTTGTTTTAGTTTTCCTTGAGATTTTCCAAAGCAGCAGAATACTTTACAAATCACAAATCGGAGAGTTTTGTAAATTAGGAATAGAATAATCAAAACAATTAGGAGAAGTGTAGCCATAACATCCAAAGAATGATATTGGAAGAAATTGAGTTTTTGACCAGCTGGCACAAGATTATCAAGAGTTTTAAATTCTGCCAAAAATTCGGACCATCGAAGGAGCAATTCATTTGCTTTGAAAGGTTGTTTACGGACCATTGAAGAGAATCTTTGAGCATTTTTCGAATAATTTGGATTATTTATAATTTCTCGAATTGCATCAGAAACTGTTTGTTTTGAAATTGTTCCTTTTGCAATATTCACAGCGAATCCATGTTTTTTCGCAAGTTTTGCATTTTTTGGTTGATCTCCAAATAAAGCAATTGTTATCATTGGAACTCCAGCAGATATTGATTCTTGCAAACTATTATATCCTCCGTGAGTAATAAATGCCTTGGTTTTTGGGTTGAGTAAAAGATCTTTTTGAGGTAACCATTTTGAAATATGAACATTTTTTGGGAGACGATCATTGAGATCATCTGCAATATATCTCATGAAGAATTGATAATCTGGGAATTCAGCAAAAGCTTCGAGGATTGAATTTTTCCAAGCTTCTGGCATTTCGTGAGCAGCGGCTACTGAACCAAATGAAAAAACAATTGTGCCTTTTCCACTATCAACGATTTTCTGAAAAATTTCAGAATTTCGTTTTGGGTTTTGAATTTTCTGATTCATAATATTACTAACAATACATAAATGTACAGTAATCTTTTCTGAGACTTTTCTGAAATCCTCAAAAAAATTGCTTACCTGAATTTCTGGTTTCAATGGTTTTGCACTATCAAAACCAACACCCAATCCACCAATATTAATAACTTTTGCAAGAAGTGGACGTGGAAGATCATATAATTCATTTGTATTCACAATAACCAATGGGCATTTCTGGCTAATCTCCAAAGTGCTTGGGAAATTTGGATCATTCAATTCTTCTCGAAAAACTGCTGTATTAGATTCAGCCATCAAACCAACAATAACACCTGATAAAGCATGTCCGATGAAACTTTTAGTTCTCTCGAAAAATGTCATTTCATCGGTTGATTCCATCATAACTGGAGGAACATAACTTGGAACTGTTGGAACTCCAATTGCACTTGCAACATGATCTAACATTGGTCCACTGTTCAACCAAACCCATGAAGGAATTCCAGCATAATGAATAATTCCTTGAGGACAAGTTGAATATACATAAGCATAGGCTACATCGAAATTCTCGTTTTTGATCCACGCCAAGAATTTTTTATCTTGCAAAACTTTGCGACAACCTTCGTTTAATAAATTAGTAAATTTTTTCATCATAGTCATAAGCCTTGTGTCCAAAATACTTGTCTCTTGAAATATCATTTTTGCTTGCTCTTTCTCAATTTCTGCTTTGCTCGCTCCTTCAACAAATGCATTCAAGTTATAAGCTGAAATTATTATTTTTGAAAATAAAATGTGTACTTTTAGAAAAACTCACATTTAACACCTTTTGGAATTTTGACATCTGATGTGTTATAATCCGAAAAATGGCTGACAAATAACATTGTGACATCATGTCCACCGCCAACCAAAGTTTCAGCAACTCGCGAACAAAATTGAACCTACAGAAAAAAATTTAATCAAATTTCTCTTTTGAAGCTTAACAAACCTGGCTATTCGAAATATTTGGCACAAAAATCACATATTTATAAGAATTCACAATTCCAACTAGAAAAATCAAGAATATGGGAAACAAATGCATGCTCAAATCAAACAATAAATAAAAAGGAGAGAGTCTGTATTTATAGAGTAGTTTGCATCATTGATAAAAAGAGAGGTTGACAGACAAAAAAGAGATAGTATTGCGAACAAAAAACCATGTGAAGAAATACTTAGTTGTGGTCTCTGTTTGACACAAAATGACAACAAATAGAGAGTTTTGTGATTTCTAATTGGAACAAAATTAAAAGATCAAAATGTTGTTTCTTTGATGTTTTTTTGTTTCTATGGGAAAATATCGACAAACAAAAAAAATTTATTATCTGCAATCTTTAATTCTTACGAATTGTAAAATTCCACTCGCTGCAACTGTTGAAATCGCTGATAAAAGTGCAAGATATGCTGAATATCCTAATGAACTGTCTGTGTATTCAGATAGATTATCTGAGTTAATTGCAAAAATCAGGAATGTGATAAATTGTTCCAAGGAAATGACGCTGGCAATAATTGAAGTGAGATTGACGAAATGTCCCAAATTATAAGAGTAGCCTTGAATTGTGAAGCGATACCTGGAAATACTATTTTCTTTAGTAGCTCTTTTTTGTTGTCCCCATTGGGGACTGGGCCGAGCTCAGCAGCAGTGCAACGCTGAGACGACCCTTGGAAAGTCGGAGCAAGCCCCGAGTCTTTCCTAGGTTCCAAAAATCATATAACCTTAATTACATTCATTCGAATGTATACCGTAGGTTAATACGATAAGAACAGATACTACACTTTGATCTTAGAAGGAATGCTTCCCAAAGTGACCCCACCGATTTGGATGAGACTGGGTGGAAACTTCTTAGTATTGGCGGGTATGAAAAACCCTAGGGGATTTTTCCAACAAAAATTTATTTCCTGACTTAGGCTAAGTTCGAGATTTTTTGACTCAAAAAGCATGTTTCAACTTCAAAAATTCATAATTGAGTTCATTTTCAAGTAAATGACTCGACTAAAAAACCAAAATGTAGCTAAAACACTGTAGTTTTCGAAAAAAATAGACCTGAACACGAAAAAATTTTTGAAAATTAAAAAATGGGGTCACAAGGAGAATCAATTTTTTGCCTCATCACGTACTTGATGAAAGGAGGCAAGTACGTGAGTTCTAGTAGCGATTTTCGAACTCTACGCGCAAAATTAGGTCTAGGGACCCATTTTCAGAAAAATTGACCGTTCTATATTAACATATCGTATTTTTATGTCCCATTTCAAGATGAAAATCCGGCAAAAAAGTGAATTTTTTGGGTGTAACTGTTCATGGCCGAGTGGTTAGCATGCATGGTTACCAAGAAATCGGTCGTAGGTTCAATCCCCATGCTGACATTTTTTTTCAAAGCTACATCAAAGTCTAACTTATATTTATCTGAAATTGATTTGTTTCGGCTCAATTATTAGCAAAAAGTGAAACCTTTGAAAAAGAAAAAAAATCCTCAAAGCGCAAATGCTTGACGGAACGTTAGGTGAGGTTTGACTCCATGTCAGACTGACCCTCAATGCATGGCTCCTCGAAAGACACACTCTCAAGGCGTGGCTCCTTGAGGAAATACGTTTTCAACGCGTTGCACCTTGACAAAGTGATCCTCAAGGCGTGACTCCTTGAAATATACGCTCTTAAAGCGTTGCTTCTGGACAAGTTGAGCCAAGACGTGAATCCTTGGAAGACACGCTCTCAAGGCGTGGCTTCTTGACAAGCTGACCCTCAAGGCTTTGCTCCTTGACAAACCGACATTTTGCGAAAAATCGCTTGAGGAGCGGTTCCTTGACAGTAAAAATGTCAAAGTTCTTGACAAAACAAACATTACTTTCCTTGACAGAGGACTTTCAAGGAGCCACGCCTTGAAAGCATGTCTTTCAAAGTGCCACGCCTCGAGGGTCGGTTTGTCAAAGAGCCACGCCTTGAGAGTGTGTCTTTCGAGGAGCCATGCCTTGAGGGTCAGTCTGACATGGAGTCAAACCTCACCTAACGTTCCGTCAAGCAATTGCGCTTTGAGGATTTTTTCTTTTTCAAAGGTTTCACTTTTTGCTAATAATTGAGCCGAAACAAATCAATTTCAGATAAATATAAGTTAGACTTTGATGTAGCTTTGAAAAAAATATGTCAGAATGGGGATTGAACCTACGACCGATTTCTTGGTAACCATGCATGCTAACCACTCGGCCATGAACAGTTACACCCAAAAAATTCATTTTTTTGCCGGATTTTCATCTTGAAATGAGACATAAAAATACGATATGTTAATATAGAACGGTCAATTTTTCTGAAAATGGGTCCCTAGACCTAATTTTGCGCGTAGAGTTCAAAAATCGCAGCTAGAACTCACGTACTTGCCTCCTTTCATCAAGTACGTAATGAGGCAAAAAATTGATTCTCCTTGTGACCCCATTTTTTAATTTTCAAAAATTTTTTCGTGTTCAGGTCTATTTTTTTTCGAAAACTACAGTGTTTTAGCTACATTTTGGTTTTTTAGTCGAGTCATTTACTTGAAAATGAACTCAATTATGAATTTTTGAAGTTGAAACATGCTTTTTGAGTCAAAAAATCTCGAACTTAGCCTAAGTCAGGAAATAAATTTTTGTTGGAAAAATCCCCCTAGGGTTTTTCATACCCGCCAATACTAAGAAGTTTCCACCCAGTCTCATCCAAATCGGTGGGGTCACTTTGGGAAGCATTCCTTCTTAGCTAATAAGCCGAAGAAGCGATAGAGAGAATTGATAATGCGCTATTATAAATAATCAGCGCTGCAGACAGCTGGCTGGTTGTGCGTGGTTGCATCGAATGCATGCAAAGTGGGCGGAGCTTAGTTTTGCTTGAGGGAAAAGTGTTGAGTTTTTTGAGGAAAAAACTGGAAATAATGTTTTCGGGGTGAAATTTTATGCTGAATAAGGAAAAATTGATGAAAATTTTGAGAAATTTAAATACACGATTTAACGTGACTCTATTTTTTATTTTTCATTTTAACTTTTGTGGAGAATGTTTCGTTTTGGCTGTCAAACAGAGTGAAACCGATTTTTTTGGAAAAAAGCTGTAAATATGTTAGGTCTAAAAATTTCGGGAAATCTTTTTGTTAGAAAATAATACTCTGTGAATATCCTATCAGAGAAAGTTCAACATTTATTGTTCACCAATGATTTTCAAGAAAAGTGACTAATCCATTTTTCAAATCTCCAGATGTCCATTTCTCAACAAACGTTTTCAATTTATTTTTTCCTCCAAATTGTTCCACAATTTCCTTCAAATCAATTTCACTTCTACTCACAATTGTTCGAATCATCCTTTTTCTATCACCACTTTTAAAAAGACGAGCAAAATAATTTGATTTGTTTCGAATAACTTGAATAAGTTCTTTAAGTGCCTGATTAATATAACCACTTGTTTCTTCATCAATTGCAACTTCAATTTCATGATAAGCTGCGACAAATATCTTATGTGATCGATATTCTTTGAAAACCAATCGAAGTTGATCGAAATTTTGTTTGACCAAAATTTCGTTGAAAACTTCTTCGTTTGTATGAAACAACGAAGCAACTCCAGCTTCATGCAATCTATTCGCATCTTTTTTTGCTTTTTCAATATTTGTATGCTTTGATTCATCTCTTTCTGCTGCTGCAATTAGAACTAAAAAATCTTCCAAATCTCCTTCCGTGTCATCTTTCAATTCTTTCACAAAATCTTTATGATACAAATTCCAATAAGCTTTCTTAATTTCATTGATTTCTTTATTTGTTCTTGATACCAAAATTTCGATCAAAACATCTTCATCAGTTCCAAATCCGTTCATCGCATCAAACAATAATTTCGCTTCATAATATGGTTTTGTATCAAGTAATGCTATTATGAAATATTTGAAATCATCATCGCTCAATTTTTCGTTCAAAACTTCTTTCAAATCTTGACCAAAAGTGCTGTGATATAAATCAATTATCTTCTGAATCTCCGAATTGTTACGATTACATAATATTCTAATGACTTCCGTGGTATTTAAGGTTCCTTCAAGTGCTGATTTGAGATCTCGAACATCAGATGTTCCGACATTTTTGGTGGAAACGGTATAAACACAGAAAAATAGAAGACAAATCCAATGCATTTTTGGTTTTTTGGTTGATTTATTGGTTGTCTTGGTTTTTAAATTGAAATTCGGGGTATAAACCTTGAGAAAATTCTATTTTTAGAAGATTTTCAGAAGAACTGCTTGAGAAATTTGACAAAACAAATTTTTAATAGCAATAAACTTACACAACAAAAATAAAAAGTGGCGCAAGAATGAGATATGAGGCAAAAGAGCAATACATAAGAACACTTCCAAGACGAAACCAAAATGGCATATCCTAAAATACTTATACTACACAAAATTATTCTAAAATTTCCAATGAAAACCCACATTTCTGAATGGAACAATTCCATAATAAGTATATCCAATATATTGATTCACACAAATCCATCCATTCGTAAACATCGAAACAATATCCAATGAAAATCCAATTATCAAACCAACACTTATCAAAACTATTTTCAACATTTTGTCTTTTTTTCGTCAAAAAAAATGAAATTTTTGAAAAATTCAGTGGTACCCACCCACTTTAATCCTCTTTCTTATCATTTTTGCACTTTTTCCGTTCGTTGATAATTATGTTATTGCTCCTGTCAAAAAATGAAAGGAATCATTTGAAGAAAAAAAAAACGAGAGTCGTAAAAGGTGTTGGACAAAAAATAATATTGTAGAAAAAATGAGGAAAATTGGAAAGTTATTGAGAGAAAGCGGAAATTAATAAGGATTTTGAAAAATTATGAGAGATGATCTACAGTACCGAAAGAGTACTGTAGAAACCGTAAGTATCTGATTCCATGAAATTTGTGTATTTTTTGTAAAGATTCCGAAAATGTTAATATAAATAACATTTCGGGATTACTGTAGAATTCAAGTGAGAAAAAAAACTTCTACAAAAAAATTTATATAGAATTTATTTTTACGAAATATAAAACTCCTTCATTTCAATAAATCGTCAAGTTTGAGATTATTAGAGAAATCCATGCTGCTTGTGAAAATAATAATTTCAAGTTTCAAAAAAAACTCTGAAAGTATCAAATCCCACTTCATTTTTTTTGGTTCAGAAAATATTTCACAATTTATTGTTTACACATCTCTCCTATTTCTTTTTTTCTTTGATGAGTCAACTTGTTTCAAAGTCAAGTAAGGTTCAATTTTTTCCAAAAATAGAATTTTATTCACATATTCTAAAAAGTTCAGTTTTAGGATTTGCATTTGCAATGCAAAATTTACTGTGAAATTTTTTTGTTCAATTTTTAAAAAATCATGCATGAAATTTCTAATCTTATATTGTGAGCCAAAAGTTCTGAAATAATTTTATTAATTTTGAGCTCTTCGAATTTTTCATGAGATAAATTACAGTATTGTCGATCTGAAAGTTTTGCCTAAAAACCAGAAGTTTCAGCTGTACTGCAAAATTTAATTTTCAAATTTTCAAATCCAATTTCAAAACCCTGAACTTGTAGAAGCGCTAATTCTACCTTTGTCACACATTTTTCGCTCAGATCAGGAAATATTTCAAAATTTTGTTGATTTCCTATTTACACATCTGTCCTTTTTCCTTCCTTGATGAGTCAACTCGTTCCAAAGCCAAGTCAAGTTCAATTTTTTACCGTTGTGTGCTCACAAATTTTTCCGCTATTTGTTTAATATCACCGCAAAAATTCGAAAAGTGGTAAATATTTATCAATGCCAATCTCCACCCTACTTTTTTCATTTGATAAGTTAGTCGACTAAAAGTTTTTAATAGATATCCAGAATTTTCGCTCATTTTTGTTTCATGGCTCACATTTTTTTTTCGTATTTTATTTGATCAGCGGTGGGTGGCTGTGTTAGTTAGTTAGTTATTAAATACAAACAAAACAAAAACGTACTACCTTTACTTTTTGGTTTTTGTTAGTTTCTCAATTATTTACGAAAATAATTTATTCCTTGTTACTATTTTTCATTAAGAATATCAAATTTCTTCAGGTTTCCGTTTCTTTTTTTTAGTCATTCTCATATTTTTTCCAGGACCACCATGTCTTTTTGTGTATTTTTCTCGCGATTCACAGTTTTCGTCATGAATTTGGCCCAACTTTTAGTTGGTTTGGCTGTAATTGCGCTAACACTTTGGATCCGGTTTGATAAAAGCTTTGAATCCGAAATTCGCCAAAATATTTTGCAAGAAAATGATGCGGAACCTTTGTCTGCCGATAAATACGACATCAGAGTTGGGGTAAGTTGTTTAATAAATAGTAAGAGCAAATAGAACACGGTTTCCCCCACACAAATTTCTTTTGAATTTCAAGTTCCTTATTTTGTTGTCCCCTTGGGGGACTGGGCCGAGCTCAGCAGCAGTGCAACGCTGAGACGACCCTTGGAAAGTCGGAGCAAGCCCCGAGTCTTTCCTAGGTTCCAAAAATCATATAACCTTAATTACATTCATTCGAATGTATACCGTAGGTTAATACGATAAGAACAGATACTACACTTTGATCTTAGCTAATAAGCCGAAGAAGCGATGCAGAAAAATGAAAACGCGCTGATAAAAATAATCAGTGCTGCAGACAGCTGGCTGGTTGTGCGTAGTTGCATTGAATGCATGCAAAGTGGGCGGAGCTTAATTTTGCTTGAGGGGAAAATGTTGATTTTTTTTGAGGAAAAAAGCTGGAAATAATGTTTTTGGGTGAAATTTTACGCTGAAAAAGGGAAAATTAATGAAAAATTTTAAGAAATGTATGAAATTTATGAAATAAACTCAAACGTGACCTTAATTTTCCTCTTTTCATTTCAAAATTTTGGAGGATTTTATTTTTTCCGCTCTCAGCGACACTTTTCTTTTGGAAAAAAAACTGTAAATAAAGATTTTTAGGGTGAAACTTTTTTTTAAAACCTAAAATTTTGGAGAAAAAACTTCAGACTCCAAAACCAATTTATCAAAGTTTTTAAATTTAAAAAAATCTAAAATTTGCAGATAATCGTTGCATTTTGGGTGATAATTGGTTTTGCAATCGCAAATGTTTTGATCGGTTTGGTTGGAATAATTGGAGCAGTTTTGAAGAATCGTTTCCTTTTGGCACCATATTTTATATGTGAAGTTTTGCTGTTTTTACTTGAAGCAGCAATTGGCATTGCAATGTTATTCAAAAGAAAAACTGTGAGAAGAATTGTCAAAAAATATGTCTACGATTCTTATAACATGAATTCAGTCTCAGATATTCAAGCATTCAATAATCGGGTTGGTTTTTTTCTTGTGTTGCAAACTTGCAATCTCCCCGAAACCTTTCTAACTTGAAATTCAAATATTCTTTTCAGTACAATTGCTGCGGAGCTGACAATCTACCAAATGTTTCCTGTTTCGCCGGCCAACCAACATGTTCTTCTGCAGTTTGGGATCGTCTCGATTTCACAATGATGATCTTCGGAATTTCAATGCTCGGAGTTGTTGTTCTCCAAATTATCGTCTCACTTTTCACAGTTCCAATCATTTTGGAAGGAAAACGAGAAACATCCTATTATAGCAGAAGAGTTTCAGCCGATTCTTAAATCTAATTTTGGAGAGAATAATTGTGCTCTTCATAAGAATGATGCGGGTTTTGAATAAAGTTTTGAATTTTGAATGAAAAAAATAATAACAAACAACATTTTTCAATCTACAATTTTTTATTTGGCAAAGAAAAGGCTAGACTCTTGTTGTTGAATGTATTTATGGTGGTCCCATGTAGCAAGATTGATCGGTACGAGCTTTGAATACTTGGGCTCCTGGATTTGTAGTTCCTGAAAAATGAAAAAATTTTGTGGAGGGAGGCCTCAATTTTTGGATACTAAAAAATATTCAGCTATAAATTGAAGACTGAATTCTGAGAGGCTGACAATCTACAGTTCCCCACCAATACTTACCTCCAGATGTTTGTCCTCCACTGCTTCCTCCTTGAGCATAATCTTCACGAGCATAACCGGATGACGAAGCATTCGCTCCCATATATCCTGACGAATATCCTCCAGCTCCCATATAGGCCGATTTGTCTCCCATTATTTCTGTTCAGAGAAGGCTCGTCTTTTGTTTAACTAGATAACAGTTAGATTTTATGGGCTCGGCGAGCTTGTTTTATAGGATACTGATAAGGATCTTCGTGTTGGAATTGTTGAGCTGGATTCAGGATGTGTCACGTTTAAAATATTTGAAGTGTTTATTTTGGTTGCTGCTCAAAGAAAAAATTGAAAGTAAAATTTAAAACGTGACATTTTTCAAATAGAAAAAAAACAATTCAAATCTCCGCCAAACCCGGTTATTTCTTAAAATTGAAAAAGCTGAAAATGGATCCACCAGTAAGTCGTATTGGTTGGAATAATGATCAAAATCATAAAGTCGATGACAAAATTATGCAAACTCGAAGAGAAATCGAAAAAGCAAAAAAATATAATGAAAGAAAATGTGCAAAAAATAATGGAAAGACAACAGAATTTGGATGAATTGGTTGAAAGAGCACGTAAGTTTTTTTCTGCAAACACTTCACGATAAATTGCACACATTTTCAGAGCGCCTTGAAGCAGCATCAGATGAATATGTCAAATGTGCTGTGAGAATTCAACGCAAAGCTCATTGGCGTCATTATGCGGTGCAATATTCAATGATTGGTGCAACTGCTATTTGCACTGTTTTCGGCCTCGTTTGGACTTTTGTATAAACATCTATGAATTTGTACCTTTTAATTGTATTTTATTTTATTCGAGAAATAAAGATGTAACTCGGTCAGGATTATTTTTCTTACAATTAGTTAGGATACAACAAATTAGGGTTACTGTAATTGATATTCACAGATTTTTTGTGGAAAAATTACTGTAGATCAAAAATATTGGGATACTGTATCTAAAATCAAATTATTAATTGTAAGTACCTCCCTCTTTCCAAGTTTCCTTGAACTCTTGTGTTTTTTCTCTTAGCAGCTGCCAAGGTGTGAAAACCGGGTATCAAATTTCAAAGAAACCGTTTTGTTTCTATTAAATACATTTATTCAAAGGTCATGATTTATAAGCAAAAATATATACATTTTTTGTTAAAGCAATAAATATATAAAACTTCTTAATAATAAAATGCACAAAAAGCACCGGTCAACGAAAAATACCCGTAAAAACTGAATAACTAAACTACAAAATTTTCAAAAAAATCTTAGACTGATTCGAGTCCTGAATCATCATTTGAAATTGGCGATGTAATTCCTCTTGGTCGATTGGAAGATGTGAAAAGTTGAGTTTGTGGTGGTGGAAACATTGGTGGAGGTGGTCGATGATAAGTTTGATATCCATCTCGAGTTGTATATGCAGAATGATATAATTCATTTTGATGTTGTCCAAGAGAAGAAGCTGAATCTAATGGTGACGTCATTGTTGAATCAGATTTATTTGAAGATGTCATCCAATAAGTCAATGGTTTGTTATGTTGTTCCCAAGGCATATCATATCGATTATTATCTTCAATCATTTCATGTCCTTTTACACTTATATAAGGATGAAATCTTGGATTCTTCTTATTCTTTTTCTCATTCATTTTTCTTTTATTTCTCAAAAACATAACCAAAACAATTGCAAATGCTGTGGATGAAATAACTGCAATTACAGCCAATATCAATACTCCTAAATGAACCATTCGTTCATCCGAAAAAATCGAATAAATTGATGCAGTTTTCAAAGCATTTGGATCACTTCCAATTTCTTGATTTATAATTGAAATATCTTTTGGATCTGGACACCACGGACATCTTTCAGTGTGTTTTGTGATAATTAAAGTGGCATTGAAACATTTTCCTTTGATATTGAGAAGAAGCGAATCATCAGGATGTGGTGGAGGATTTGGAGATTCAGTGGTTGGAAGATGATCTTTATGATGGTGAAGAACCTGAAAAAATATTGATATTAGAAGGATTTGTGGTTATTTGAGAATTTGGATATTAAGTAACAATTTCAAGACATTTTGCGAACTCTGGTTACTGTAGATCACACTTAGTTTTCAGAAATCTTATAATCTAGCTCAAAAACCCATCAGTCAATCTAGATAAAAATCTTAATGTACTTAACTTCTTAACTTAAATTCTTAAACAGGTGTGAACATCAAGATAACATCCAATTATGAGCCCATCAAAAATATGATCTATCTATGAATTTTTCTTTTCCCCACCAAAAAAATTGACAAACCTTAATTTTCTGTTCTTCGGGGAACATTCGAATCGATGGAGTTTGATCACAAATTCTTGGAAAACCATAAGTTCTGTCAATTCCAACAACTTGCGCAGATAATGAAATATCTTCCAATTTTCCAGAAGGCCAATAAGTGACAAATGGATGAATTGAGTCCTGACAAAAATATAAATATATTACGTAATTTATTTGGCTTTTTGATGTTTGCCGATTATTGTCTGCTAATTGAAGGGATTGCGTAACATGTGACAGGTAAGTGTGAAAATAGAAGAGACAAAGAGGATTATATAGGAAATCGGAGCCCTTTTTGGAATTATTTTTAATTATAACCTACCTTGACAAAATGTTCACTGATTGGCCAATTCACCGAAACGCGTTCATTGACTGGCAAAAGATCTTTGACAAGCTGTAAAAATGAAAATATGGCCTAGGAATCCAAGTGTTCTAGTCCCCGCGAAAAAAATAGACAACGAAATTGTCAATAAAATTTTCATCGGTTTTTCACAAGCATCGGTGGTTCAGTGGTAGAATGCTCGCCTGCCACGCGGGCGGCCCGGGTTCGATTCCCGGTCGATGCAATCTTTTTTGTTTTTTTTTCAAATTCTTACCTGAAATCTTGGTTGACTGCAAAGCGCGGTTGTTAAACATCCTTCTCTCCAATCAATCGAATTAACTTCAGCCGAAAGCCAAAATTGTTCGCCCAAAACTACGCCAATCAGGGTGCAAAAAATGAGCATCTCTGAAAAACAAAACATACACTTTAGATATCTACATAAGGAAAAAAGTTCTAGCGAGAAAAAAACGGGGCACAAAAAATATAAAAAATTGATGATGAGTGCATTAGTGTGGAATACATTAAATGAGAAGAGGAATGGCCCAAAAAAATTAATGAGGTTTCGTTTTTGGAACGAAACTTGCTAATAAATGAGAATAAAATAACCTTGAAAGAAACAAACACAAATTGAGATCTGATCAGGTTGGTCAACACATCAGACAAAAAAAAACATTGGAAAAAATAACAGACAAAAAAGGGGGCGTGGCTAAAGAAATGAAAGGGGGAAGAATTAAAGGGACAGGTGAGAAATCGGAAAAAATACACATAGATTAGCGGTTTTCTGTAAAAGGAAGGAAAGGAATAAGGCGGATTTAGACATGGATTTGGGAAATCAGGATGCGCGAAAATGAGCATTTTTAAGAAATAATTATTTAGAAGAAGAAAATGTAGTTCAAGAGAACTACAAAAATAAGGTGTGAACAATTTGGATTTTTGGGAAAGAATCTAAAATTTTGGAAAGTTGCCAAAAAAAGTGAATTTTTTTGAAAAAAAAATGGGAGAAGAAGCTGAGTTCTAAGAATCCTAAAAATTTTACGAAAAATCACACAGAAAATTCAGGATTTCAGAATAGTTTTTGTTCTGTGAGAAACACAATTTCCTAGATATTCAAAAAAATATTCACCAGAAAAATATTTAGGATCATTTTTCATGTGAGCTAGGTATTTTCAAATTTTAAAAATTTCAGAAATCAAAAAACATAATTAGAAAATGTTTGGAAAATTCAGAAATCTTATCCCTCTGGACAGAATTTATTAGAACTTCAAAAAAATTCTCCAAAATTCTTATCCGCCCGAACTACAGCGGATAACTCAAATAACCAACCAAAAATGAGTGTAGAACATATGTAAAACAGCGCACTGAATTTCAAATTATGCGTAGTTCCGGACCACCGGAAGCGGTTACTCTTTTACGCAAATAAATATACCCTAGCCTTCCCCAGAAAAAAAGGAAATGGTGAACATTTTTCACAATGGTGCTAAAAATCAGCAAAAAGGTGCTAATGAAAAATAAATAAATACTAGGAATAATAATGCACTGAAGATGATGAAGAAGAAATCAGTATCTTCTTCTTCATCTTTTTTTTCGGCGCGCACTTTTTTTTGTTCCTCTTGAATCAAGTGGAAATGCACTTGAGCCTATTCAAATTATGTACAAATTCTTCAGAAAAAAAAGAGATTACTGTATTTATGACAATTTTTGCACTAAATAGATATTTAGATATCAAATAATAATAAAAAATAATAATATCCGGGGAACAGAAAGGTAGATATTATGAAAAACAAATAAATATTAGCAGGGGGGACCTTATAAGGTGTATCATAAAACATATTTTATGATGTTTTTTGAAAATTTATTAGGGTTTGGGCTAAATTTGGGAAAACAACAGGTGCATGATTCCGGTGGGTTTGGGAAAGAATTTGAAAAAGGGTAGACATGAGACTTTGGAAAAGCTGGATTCTGGAACTAGACTCTACTAGGAGTCTGGATACGTGGATTCTTGAGCTAAAATTTGCTCTTGCTGGGAAAAATTGTTCTATTCAAAAAATTTGGATTGCGAATTGTTACAGTGAGAATTTCAGAGCTCCGTTTTTTAGGTACGGTAATTTGCTCTAAAGGAGCACTGAAGTCGTGGCTTTTCGCGTCAAAATAAAATTTACTGTAGGAATTTTGATTTTCCGACAATAATCTAGAAAACTTTAAGCCAAACAACACGCTGAAATTTCAGATTATCAAAAATAGACCTACAGTAATTATTGATTTTCCGAAGAAAATTTGAGCTACAGTAATCTTCAATTCTAAGTACTGTAAGAATTTTGAAACGCTAAAATAGCCCGAACTTTTTAATTTTAAAAAGTAAATATATCTCGCATACAGAATTACAGTATCCCAAGTTTGGGTGACAAAATAATGAAAAATCACAGAACTACAGTATTTTTCTACAGTGTCCTCAGAAAAGCAATTCTCAAAACTCAAAAAAATTAACAAATTAGTCATCAACAAAATGGGGGGAAGGTATAAATGTCTTCTCATCAAATAAAAATATCCAATATCTGGTTACCTATAAGAATAAAAAAATGTAGGAGGAAGAGGGTCAGTTTCAAGTTGACACAAACATCAAATAAAATGTGCCGCCTTCTCTACTTCTTCTTCTGCGCATCATCTTACAACAATTATACCACCACCTTTCCTTTCCTTTCCTTTTCCCCCTTTACATCCATTTTTTTCTGATGCTCATCCATCATAAATGTCAATACATCGATAGATGAGAAAGAATAGGTATTGGTTACCTTAAAAAACGAGCCGACGAGAAAAAAACAAACTATTTGCACAACAAATTGGTTGGTGTAATGAATGAAGAGATGAATCGGACAGATTAACAAGTTTTTTGGAGTTTTGGTAGAGATAATGGGTCAAGTTTGGATAATGCTCCTTTGAAGTACAGTATCTCGAGATTATTTTCAGGTAGATCAAAGATATTTTTCTAGAAATTCTTGAAGGCAACTTTGAAGAATTCGAAGTTAGCACAGTAACCCAAAAGAAAAGAACTGCAAGATTTACAGTACCCCGGAAACACTAAAGGAACAATCCAAAAATACTAAAACAGGGTTTTACAGGAAAAATATCAGGAACCCAAAAATTTTAAAGATACAAATCCACGTGGAAAAAATACGGGGTTACTGTATTTACTTTCTAGAATGTCTAAAGATCTGGTTACCGTAACTCAAAAATTATACCGAGGATCTGTAGGATGTTCAAGGCTCTAAAAAGTTTGAAATCGAGAGTCTTACTTCCAGAAATTTAGGAAATTTTAATCCTGAGAGAAATTCGAAATTTCAAAAATTGGTTTCTACAGTAGCCCAAGAGAATCCAAAAATTTTCCCGGGATTTGTGTTGAAAAATGTGAGAAACTTGGTAGTTACCAATAAACAAGTATAGCAGCAAATTATTCAAATATTCTCAAGTGTTTGTCTTTATGATTATTCTCATTAT
This sequence comes from Caenorhabditis angaria, assembly GCA_947459285.1. Taxonomy (NCBI): domain Eukaryota; kingdom Metazoa; phylum Nematoda; class Chromadorea; order Rhabditida; family Rhabditidae; genus Caenorhabditis; species Caenorhabditis angaria. The sequence continues at coordinate 3,678,527 of CANHGI010000003.1, read as the reverse complement.
TAGTTGAGCAAAAGCATCGCTCAACTCTCGAAAAAAAAACGTTTTTTTTTCATTTTTTTCTCCAAGAAACTTGAAACTCTTTCTTTCTTCCTCGAAAAAAATCCAAGAAATCCGATCACTTTTGGCCTTTTCTCACTTTTTCTTGTTGTAAAAACAACAAAGATGCTTTTTTTAATTATACATGTTTTTGGTCAAAAAAAAGATGGACAAAATGTATATATTGGGTAATAATTAGGATCGAAAAAGCCGACTGGATTTAGTAGAAAAAAAGGAAATGAAGAGGAATAAAAAATGAACACCTGGTCATTGAGACAAAAAAAGTTGAAGAGGGATATTTGGATTAGGCGGATTTTAGGGTTAAGAATTTCTTAGGGAGAGGCGTTTCTCAGAATTTTTAGTTTCAAAATATTCATCACATCAGAAAAATTTAATTTCCGGGAAAAAATGAAATTTACCTAAAAAAATCAATTCCAAAAAATTTCAGACTTTGAAAAATTGGACCAAATCTGGATTTTCATTTTTCAAAAGTTCTAAAAGAAATAGCTAGGTTTCGTAATTCGAATAAAATGCTCAACTTCGTCTCCCCAAACTTCACCAAGCCGAAAAATCCCCCACTAATATATGATTTACAACATTTTATAGGTGTCGAAGAGCGTGTCATAAATAATAAAAACATCTGTGGAAACAGGAAGAGAAAAGGGCAAAACTAGCACAAAACAGAGAAAGAAGAAAAAGAAGAAAACTATAAAAATTGTATTTTGAAAGAATTGAACAGGTGTTCAAGAATACTACATACTTTTTATTACCAGACTGGACTAGTGACTTGGATTGTGTTTGGAATAAAATAAAATAGCGATAAAATTTGACTTTGTGAAATTAACAAAGAAGTGGTGAATTTTGGCCCCAGTTAATTTTTTTTTTGAAAATTTAAAAGCAGGTATTTCGAATTTCTAAATTAAATTCAAAAAATCAAGAAATCTTCTTCCAAATTTTCTCCCAAACCCCAAATTCTTCAAAAATATTGATTTCCGGTCTCAAAAAAACGTGGATTTTTCCCACCTAAAATTCCCAAATGAAAAAAAGTTTCAAGACAAAAGCTCACTGAAAAAAACGTCTAAAACCTTCTTCGTCTCCTCCAAAAAATCCGGATTTGTGCTCGAGTGTGGGAAATTGTTTGCTCCAAACTCAACAATTTTATTGCCAATCTTCTCTGAAAAAACTACGGAAATTGACTGGAAATTGGATGATTTGGCCACGAAAAAAAACGATACGAAAAAACCAAAAAAGTAAATAAAAGACAATTGTGTTTCGAAAAAAATTAGAATTTCAAATTTTTTCTGGTTGAAAAAAAAGAAAAGGAGAAAATCTTGGGAATAATTATGTAGTTCGATAGTTAGTTACATAATTATTGCTTCAGGAAGAAAAAGGGAAAAGAGCTCAGGGGAGCAAGAAAAAAGAGCAATTAAAATTTGTAGGAAGAAAAGTGCTCGCAGAGAAATTTGAGATGTTTTGGGGGGAAAATCAGAACATCTGACCAAAACATTTGTTATTAATTTTGAGCACTAAAAAGAGCTCTAAGAGCTGTCCTCTTTTTTGATTTAATTAAATTAAATTAAAAAATTGGGTAAACAAATAAAGTGTGAGAGACTTCTAAGCTACCGTATTCTTAGCTAGCTATAGTCATGTCAAAATATTTTAAAAATAAATCTTTTCTCTTTTCAAAAATGCAAAACAGATGTAAAAAAAGGAGAAAAGAAAAGTAAAACAATGTGTCGTCTTGAAGGAAATTTAATATTTTTGGTAAGTGACATGACATGACTCTATTTTACTTGCTTTTCAAAAAATAAATTGTCAAAAAAATAGACGGGAGATTTAGAATCGAGCTCAGGGGATTGAGACAACCAGGTCGGGTTGATTAGGCTTGGTTTTCTTTGATTTTTGAATCGGAAGATTTTTTCTAGTCTTCCTCGAATTAGAATTTTATATGAAAAATAAAAACATGAGCATCTCAAAATTCAAAAGAAAAAAAAATTTCGAGCACAAGAAAAAAAACCGGTTGGTCAAATACACAAAAAGCAAAAATGAAGATGATAAGCCTTTTCTGCGCCACTTAATGAGCAAAAACGAGGAGTTGAGCAACAAATATACAAATAGCGAAAGAAAAAAAAAGAAGTGATAATTCAGGTCGGGTTAGGTTCTTCTATGAGTTAGGGAAAATTGCATGTTTTGTTTGGCTACAACTATCTCTTTACAACTAAAATGAGAAACTATACTAAAAATTGAACCTCTCTCGTTTCTCCAAAAAATTATAAACAAAAAAAATCACACATTTCAATATAAAAGCTCTCAAATTTCTTTTTCATCAAAGCAAAAAAAAAGAAACAAAAAGTGGGCGGAGCCTAGAAAAAGGGGGCGTGGCTTGAAAGATTGCGGCTAATTTTTGAGGAAACTTTTCTTTCAAAATTGATTGTAATTAATTAACCTACTTTCAATTGAATAACAAAAACAATTTCAATTTTAAGTTGACCAAAAATTAAAATTTCAATTTCTTGAAACATTTCAAGCGCAAAATTTAAATCTGACAATAAATTTCAATTTCAGATCGAATCTCGTTAATTTATTTTTCCGCCCCGAAAAAAGCCAAATTCTTTTTCTCAGTTTCTAGAGGAAAAATTAGGGTAATCAAATATTTTTCGTTTTTCAAGGAGCAAAAAGAAATGTATATATTTGTGTATAGAAAACTGAGAAGAGATAGATATACTAAATTGGGATGGAACTCTTTTTGAGATGTGACATTTTTATTTAAAAATTGTAATGTGTACTGAAGAAGATGATACAACATATTTTTGGATGAATATTATGGTTATTATTATTATGAAATGGAATGGAATGAAATTGAGTTAATTTGAAGTTCGTATGAATTTTGGGAAGTCATAAAGGGGAATTTTGATACAACATATCAATGGAATTTTTTTTGAAAGTCTTGAAATTTTTCATTAAGTCTCATTTAATTTAGAAGACACTCTTACTTTATCAAACAATTATTATAACTAGTATTCTCTCAGTGAAGTGTAGGGAGAGAATCTCAGGATTACCAACTATTCTACTTTTGACGTAATCTATTCACAAAGTCAGAAAAAAAGGAGGGGGGGGTTTCCATTTTGAAAATAAAATCCCCTGAAGTTACAATAGGCGTGTTGGATGTTCCAAAAATTGCAGCGTTCAAACCCTCAAAAAAAAAAAAAAATTACAAATACTTCTACCGTACCTCTCATCAAAGGCGCACACAATTTTTCTCCCGTGTCTCGCAACGCGCGTTGATTTTTTCAAAAAACGAAGCGGTGTTTGCACATTATTGATGGAAAAATTTAATGTGACGCCAAATTTTCAGTGATTTCGTTTTTTGTAATGGATCAATTCATCTGAAGAAAAAATGAATTTCGCGAAATTGCAATTCGTGAAACGACACGAAAAAAACACAAAAATAAAGGAGAAATATTAAAGGGACACGTAATCGCTGCGAGACCCAACACACGAAAAAAGAATTGCCTCCTTTATTTTATTAATTTCGTGTCGTTTCGCGAAATTCATTTTTTCTTCAGATGAATTGATCCATAAAGGAAAGACAATAACGAAAACAATTTGTTTACTTTGAAATTCAAAAATTGATGAAACGTATAAAATCCATGATATTAGAAGTCCCAATTTTTTGTCAATCAAAAAATAAGTTCATATTACACCATCTCCACAGTCATAAAAATATACGTGTAATCAAAAAAATTATCGCCATATACTAATTTGTTAATATTCTACATACAGATTGTTTGTTCTAATAAAAACCACACGCCGCCGCCAAAAAATGGTGTTTACGACGTGTTGAACAGATAAAATATAGTGGTGCGCGAAAGAAGAAATTAGTCTTGTGTCTTGTATATTATTTACAATTGGATGGAAAGAACAAACGAGAACAGAACACGTGTTGCGTAACTGTTCGCCTCTTATCATAAAGGCGGTGAAAAAACGATGAAGAGGAACGAGAACATGGAGAAAAAACGAGACAGATTATTATCGGAGATGGAATATTTATTGGGTTTTAATTTGGTGTGAGGGAGGACAAGAGAAACAAGACCGAGTTATGACGTGGCAAATGTTGAGATTGGGAAAGGAAACTGGGGTTTTTCTAGGCTATAGCAACTCTCAAGGCGCTTGAAAGTTGAAAATTAAAATTTCAGAGTACACAGAGAACTTGTGAATTGAAAGGATGAACTACAATTCAAAATTGCCACGTCATAGCAATTTCTCTATAGAAAATTGTTCAATCACCGCCGAATTTTGCGAACAAATCAATCAAAACAAGCAAACTTCTTATTATAATAATAAATACCAAAATTCCTCATCATTTTCCATGTTCTTCTTATTTTTCTTCTTCCCGTTTTCTCTCCAGGGGGTCACTCATTGCACTCACGAGAAAAATCAAAACAAAACAAAACAAACAAATCATATTATTCATTTCTACCAACATTTTGATAATCTATGCAAATTTTCAAGGATGATTTCCTTGAGGCCGAACCGAAACAGACAGAAAAAAGAGGATGAAACTTTTTGGTGATTTTTCTCCCGGCGAAAAAAAACGAGATAATGTGGTGCTGAGTCGAGGATGAACTATGTGTGTGTCTCTGGGGAATTTCAGAAAAGCGAGAAAATTTGAAATTGAAAAGTTTGTGTTTGATTTTCTCCTCCTATTTTTTCTTTTGGTTTCTAACATAACGTAAGTGCAGTTTTTCATTTTGAGAAGAAAAAAGCCAAAAGAAAACATTTTTCCATTCAATTGAAACAAAAACTCTGTCTCTGAAACAAAAAAGTAAGAATTTCTTTGAAAATTTCATGAAAAGAAATGTCCTCGTGTCAAAGAAAAGTCAGGATTACTGTAGTTCCTTTTTCTCAAAAAAAGGCACCTGTTTTGTTGCTTTTTTTGAAACCAAATAAATAAATAAGAATCCCTAATGGGTAAGGGATCCACATAAAATTAAAATAAAACGAGACAAAAAATAAATGGGCGAGGCGCCAACAAACAGATGGTCTAAGTCCATATGTAGTTAGTAGGTTTGACAAATTTTGAATATTAAAAAAAATTTAAAAGAAAGCCAAATAAATGAAAAATTTTAATCAAAATCTGGAAAATGAAACAGGTGAAACCCAAAAATGTCCTGCTGCGCGGCCAGAAAAAATTCCACCTGCCTCGCTTCAAAACTTTTCACGACCTCGCTCTATTGTTCTCAATTTTTTGTCAATGGTGGATAATATGACTGGCTCATCGGGTCATTAACTCAACTATTTTTACAAACAGAAAAACAAATATTTCGAAAAAAAATTGCATCGACCGGGAATCGAACCCGGGCCGCCCGCGTGGCAGGCGAGCATTCTACCACTGAACCACCGATGCTCACGGAATTCCGTGAGCATTCGAATCGTAAATCATTTTCTCAACGATCATTTCGCTGGTGAAAAAAAAAACAAAATGTATTTCTCTCGGACAAGATAATCAATCAATTATGGGAAGAAAAGTGTAATGTGGTAACTATTTAATAGATCATCATTATAATTATTATATTATACCTGTCTAGATAATTTAATTTAAAGGCACACATCTGTTGACAGGGTGTTAATAATATTAAAACAAAAAAAGAATTAGAATTGGTAAAAAAAAGAGTCCTTGAACGAGAAAACGCGCATAAAATTATATTTATTATGCCCAAAAAAATGGGGAAAGGACAGGAAAAAACATGTATGTCAAGTACAAAAGTAAACATACTTATAGTAACTCAAAAAGAAATCCAGGAAAAGAAGAAAAATAAAAAGGATGCCGGACTGTATATAATAAAATATATAAGGCCAATGGGTTATAGAAAGTCGTAAATTCAAGTGGTTGTGCAAACGAAACCGCGAAGAAACAATAGTTTATAAAAAGTGAACAAACAAGTTTCATTTTGACCAAAGCCGGAGCTATGCTCAACTAAAAAACATATAATTTAGTATTGGAATGTTAGTAAATAATGAGCAAAGATAATCCAATGTTTCAACATTTGTTTTGTTTTGCTCATAGATTTTTATCTTAGAATGGAATGGCTTGGAATGCCTACATTTTCTCAATTAAAGATATGTCAAATTTAGGGGAGAATTTAGGGGAAATGAGTGATGGATTGCCACTTTTTCGTCTATTTTTATTTTAGGATGAAATTTTGCAAGATTTTAAAGCAAAACAAAATAGAATAGAATAAAAGATAAATATGTTTTTCTTTGGTTTTTGAATGAATATACAAGTGTTTGCAAAAAATTAATGTGATTGCATATAAATAAGAAATGAAACTGAAACTGCAAAAAAACACAGATTCGGAATTTAGACTGAAAATTATTGGGTGAATTCCCAAGTTTCAAAGAAAGAAGGAAAAATCTGCATCGAGAATGTGACATTTTCAAAAAACCAAAAAAAAACACATTCATTCACCTCGTTTTCTTTCTAGTCAATCCAAAATTTAATGGGACGGAACACTTTTTTCTTCTCTAAATACAAAATGTTCTCATTCACATTTTCATTCTCATTCATTTTCTAATAAAATAAAATAAAATGGTCCCAAAAGACACGTGGCGGTGTTTAGCAACTTGAATTTATTAGCCATTTGTGGCCACCATGTGTTAGGGTGTAAGATGAGATTTGAGAAGTCATTTGACGGAAATTGACAATGATGTATGAGAAATTATTAAAATAGACATTATGATGATCGAGAAGGAACAGAAAAAAGATTTTTGGGGGATTTTTTATTTTAATATGATTCGTTTTTCAATAAAAGAAAAAAGAAAAAAGTTGAAATGCGATTAACCTTGATTTTTTCGGTTTAGTGTTCCAAAAAAGGACTATTCATTCATTCAATAATCGAAAAATATACTGGAAAAAATCCTGGAAAAACCACCCGCGAAGAAAAGTAATTAACAATAAGAAGTATCTAAGTACTCAACCTTGATATGATTAATTAGTTGTAAAAAAACGAAGGAATATCAAATGAGAGGATCTTTTCAATTTATCTTCATTTTTCTCTTTGGTTAGTAGAAGGGAACAAAGAGACATTAGATGGAAATGAATGGATGTTTATTTTATTTCGGATTTTTACTGATTTTGGGGTAGAAACATGGAGTAAAACACTGTGCCCTGAGCGCAACAATGGCCGAGTTTCCGATTAGTTCGGCCAGAACAAAAAATTTCGGCCATCGTTTTTTTTTCTGGGGAAAAAAAACTTCTGAAACCAAATCTGGATTTTCTCATCGAATTATTTCCAAAAAGCTGAAGTTTTATACATCATTTGAAAGAGGAAGACCTATATTACATTGTTGTTAAAACACAATTTCAAATAATGTTCATTTGAACTCATGGTTTTCTGCCAAAACTTGCCCATGTATAAAACTTTGAGAGGGATAATTTCATGAAGTAGCTATCATTGTTAAGACTTTGATATTGGAATCTAACCAGATTAATCTTCTCTACAAGATCTGTTACGAAAATTTTGGAAAAATTCATTTTTGGATGAAAAAAATTGAAAAATAGAAATTCACTTTTTTCAAACCCGTGTTTGAAAGCCGTTTCCAGAACTTTTTTGGGTGAATTTCATATCTCTGCGTTCTACTACTCTTCCTCTTTCTGATAATCATCTTACTTCTTCGAAATTCCGAGTTTCAAACTTTTAAATTGCGGTTTTTATTCAAAAGTCAGTTTTCAGCGAGAGTGTGTGGGGTTGTGAAGAGACGCGAGAGAAAAAGAGACACACGAGAGAGTATGAGAAAAGGGTAGAGGCAAAACATTTTCTCTGCTGTCGCGTTCCGGGCACAGTGTAAAACGAAAAAACTAACTCACAAAAAAAAACAATAATGAAAACATTTTTTTGAAAAAACACAGTGCGGCGCGTTGCAATGGAGCACACTTGCTGAATGCGTTATAAGACTCAACAATGTGTGATGTGTGCGTCTTTCAAAAACCGTAATCTTTTCAAAAGTGAAAATATTTTTCGAAATCCTAAAAACGTGTAAATTTCACGTGAGACCATCATTTCTACTAAATATTCCGCTGGAAAATGGTTGGATTGAAGAAGATTCAAATGCCGAATATTCAAATATTGGATTTATGCACTGTTCGGAGAGTTTTTCAACTTGGTGAGTTGTTTTGGGGCGAGTTTTTTTTACACCTAACAAAAAGGACAAAGAAATGAAATTGATACCTCCCAGGGACCACCGAGAAACAAAAAAAAAGAGAGGTGTCAGATTTTTGTTTTTATTTATTTATTTTGTCATTTGAGATGAGAGCTTACGTATATTATTATTATTATATTTTTTATACTATTCATAGAGGCTTCATTGAAAGTGAATAACAACAAAAAAATGAGATGGGGTTATAGTTTTTTGACAAAACAAATATCGTGAGAACAAAAAATTATATAACTTTTGGAAGAAGAATAGTTTGTCGAGGAAAATAAAATGAAGTTTATGTAACTAATATGACTGCACTGACTCATTCTCCTCTCTTTTATGTATTTTATTATTTGCAAAATGATTTGATATCTTTTATGACAAAAATTTTCTCGTTCCGAACATTTTAAAAATGATTTATTACACACAATACATTTACTTAAAAAATACTTTTTGTCTAATCCAAAAAATGACGAATTACATGGATTTAAAGGAACATGAAAAGGAAAAAGGGATGGAGATGATGTTCGAAAATTTATGAGCCAAAAAAGATACAATGAAAAGGGATGCTTTGCATTTTTAATGAATTTTTGAAAACTTTTTTCATTTTCGATGAGAAATGATATATTTTTGGGGGAAAGGGGACGAAAATCCGTATTACTCACCTGTATGAACAAATATTTTATTTTATATGATTTTTATTATACCATGTGTATATTTTCTCCAAAATAAACACATATTTATACAAAATCGGAAAGAAATTTTCATCGAAAAACATCCGGCGAAAGTCTGGCGTTTTTGTTGGCACCAGAAAAATATGTGTGTATGTATAATAATAAATTTGAACTTTTGCTATAAAATCAAAAGAGTTAGCCGATTTTCGGCTGACAGCTGTTTGTTTTTTTTTCGAAAATGAAAAAAAGGGACCATCAACTAATTTATTGGCTCTTCGCCGTGTTCAAAATGATATATTGCTCATGTCAGGTGCATTTGAAACACTCTATTTCATTGTTTTTTTGAAGATATAGTATATTTTTTATAGTTTTTAGGTTTTCTTAGCACAAGGCAACTGTTCCAACTTTCATTCGAGATTTTTGTGGAAATTCGTATCCGATCATAATCCCGAACCGTTTTTGAAGCTTGATTTTTCGAAAATTTTAAACCTTGCCACGTCATAACTCTCTTAGTTCTGCAATTTTTGAAAAAGAGATACGAATCAAGTACTAAAAATCTAAAAATCATAAATTTTATAAAAGTCTGTTGAAACTTTATTTGAAACTTTTTCTTGTAAACCACAGACGTGTTATCATAAAAATCCATTTTTTGATTCAAAAATCCTAATTTTGAAAAAAGTATACATTTTTTCTTTAAAGGGGGTATACCCTATTGTCTCTCGTGCAAAGTGTGATACATCATTTGATTCAGAATTTTGTGTTATATATGCACAAAAAATTTTAGCTCTCAAAACGGATTCTAAGTACACGTTTTTTGCGTCCAAACAGGACCAAAATCTGCTCGAAATGAAAAAAAGAACACACAAGAAAGAGTGACGCAGACTCTCGCTGTCTGCCAGCCAGCCAGCATGTGTGTTGTTTTTTTTTCGAATTTTGTGTTCAACAACTACGGTAAGTCTGAAATTACAGTAATAAACTTATAAAAATTTAAAAAAAGAAGAAAAAACAATACACATGCTGGCTGGCTGGCAGACAGCGAGAGTCTGCGTCTCTCTTTCTTGTGTGTTCTTTTTTTATTTCGAGCAGATTTTGGTCCTGTTTGGACGCAAAAAACGTGTACTTAGAATCCGTTTTGCGAGCTAAAATTTTTTGTGCATATATAACACAAAATTCTGAATCGAATGATGTATCACACTTTGCACGAGAGACAATAGGGTATACCCCCTTTAAATTTTTTCCATCCCAAAATTGGGTGTAAACCGGAAATGTGATTATTTCTACCCACTACTTTTTCTTGTTGTTGTTTTGATTTCCAAATTGTATTCTTATTTTTATTTTCCCCCTTATTTCTCCAAATTCCAATATTTTTCATGGTTCATAGAAGACATTTTCTTCTTCGTTTTCTCTCCCAAAAAAAAATAAGGAGTAGGGTTTCGTTTTTTTGTACATAGTATAATCAAATTTTCGGCCAGCTTTCCGATTATATTTTTCACACTTTTTTGGCCAGTTTTTTGTTGTTGAATGTTTCTTTGTTAGGAAAAAGAGACCTTGGAATTGTTAGTTTATGATAATTTTATGGTTTTTTCTCTGTAGTATCTGGGAGAAAAAAAGTTTGAGAAAAAGTTAGGGGAACGAGAAAGGAGAAAATTAGTATTTTGGAAGTTTTTGAGAGACAAATTTAACTGAAATTTAATTTAGAAAAACTTGACTGTTAAGTAGTGTTTCTTTTGATTTTTTTGAGTAAAATCAGAATAAGACATTTTTAGAGTTCGCAACTTTATCTGGAATTTACATTTTTTTTTAAATTTCAATTTTACAGTTTTTCCCAATAAAATTAGGTGTTCAACAATATTAATTTTTGAGAAAAAAGAAAACATTTTGTTTGAAACGCGAACTCGAAACTTCAAATAATATCGAAGAAAATTTTCTCATTATGAGAATCTTTACTAATTTTTGTCACCTTGGTGTTGTTTATGTGAAATTCAAAAAATTCTCATTGGATTGTTGTTGACACGTGGCAGATTGTTGATGTTCCCGCGAAAAAATGTGTTAGAGTGGGATTTCCCAGGGATTTTCTTGAAACTCTAAAAACAAATATTTTGGAGCTTTTCCCCCCTCAAAAAATGTTTCATGTTAAGTCATACGTAATTTTTTTCCACATTTTCCACACCAAAAAATGAATTACGTAAGATATTCCATTGTCATTACAGGTGCTTATATTAGACTTGTTAGGCCTAACAAAAAACTTGCCAAATAATTATGTCTACAATTACGTAATGGTATGGATTTATTTTGTAACCTAATCCAACATTTTGTTCTAATTTATTTCCTAGATAGCAAAAGTTCCCTGATTCTTTTTAGAACTCGGAGTTTCTAGGCCACCCACAGAGATTATCTACCACATACTGTGCACCCGCAAAAAATAATATAACAAGTGTCAAATTTATTGCTTTCATTTTACCGCCAATTATTTGTTTAGTTTAAAATAATATAAAAACTGTAATTAATGTGAAGTGAAGAAGGTCATTTTATGTTTTATTTCATTTTGGGCAGAAAATTGGTGGAAAAAGTTGAAAATTTCGAAAACAGATTAGATTTTTATCGCCTCTTTTTCGGTTCATTTTGCCTCGCTTTTTTATTTAGGTTATGAGTGAGTTAGATTTTATTTTGGCTTGGTTGGATCTTTTAGTTTTTTTTTTCAGTTCTGATTCTAATTGTTTTTCAAAATTTACAGAACGTCCAAATGTATTTTTTAATTTTTATATTTTATCATCTCCCTGAAAAAATTCAGAAAAATTTTCAAAAAAATCGATAATTTTTCATGAGCTCCAAAATTTATTAATTTTCAAAAAAAAAATTTTTTTTTTAGTTTTTTTGGTACTAGTTCTATCATTTTAATTTTCAAATTTAATTCCATTCCAAATTTTCAGCTGAAGTTAATTTTCAACTAAAAAATCAGCCTAAAAATTCCTGGGAATTCCCACTCTAACACATTTTTCTGCGGGACCATCAACAAACTGCCACGTGTCAACAACAATCCAATGAGAATTTTCAAAATTCACATAAACAACACCAAGGTGACAAAAAATGAGTTTAGGTTCGAATACCCAGGAAATCCCAGGAAATCCCATAATCGGCATATTCTTTGATATTTGTTTCGCATTAGCACATTTCTTCGTGGCTCGGCGGGATTTTCGGATATCCCGGCTAAAAAATAACACAGTTTTTCTTTTGTCTTCACTAATCCCTTTTCCTATTGTTTCTTATTCTAATTTTTACAACACTGGTTTTTTAAAGGTCCTGGTGATTTTTTTCAAAAATTTCGGAAATTCTCTTTATACCATTTTCTGTCACCTTGGTGTTGTTTATGGGAAATTTGAAAAATTCTCATAAGATTATTGTGGACACGTGGGATATTGTTTATTGTCCCGCAGGAAAATGTGTTAGAGTGGGAATTCCCAGGAATTCTTTGAAGACTGATTTTTCAAAACTGAAAATGAGTTCACGTTTGAAAATAAATAAAAATTTCCAAACAAAAACGCTCTGATTCAAAAATTTTAAGATTTTCAGAAGTATTTGAATTTCTGGCTATAAACTAACTGGAAGGTCTCAATTTAAAAATTCTGAGCGAAATTTCAATTTTTCACCAAATTGGTTTCTATCATTGAAACTTCACGGGAGTTGCTCCAATTTCTAAAATTTTGAATCTCATATCCCAATTGAAATCAATTCTCAGACTATATTTTCTGAATCCATGTGAGTATCCCAACAAAACACCAAGGTGTTAATTTCAGGAAAAATATTCTTTTTAATTTTGCCGACTCTTGAGAGATTCTCATAAGAATCAGATGGCTCTGAATAGCTTGTAATAAAATTCAGAAATTTTTTAAAATAGAAATTATTGTGTTGAAATTTTATTACTCCTTTGCCACATTATTGGTCATGTTCTTGTTCGCATAATTTTTAGACAAAAAAAATCAAATTTTTCCCAGAAAATTGTTCCCATTTTCAAAACTCCATAAATTTGGAAAGTCTAAATTCATGTCAAATGTCAATTCAAAATCAAAATTTAACTCTTCACACTTCACACTTCAATAAATCCATCCTCTCAGTCATTTTTTCCCTTCACACCACATTTTCACACTTTCCATCTTCCCACCAAAAAGTGGGCGTGTCCCATCCACCCAAAGCTCCGCCCACTTTCAAGATGATATAAAAAGAGCCTTGCAAATTACAGAATTACCAAACCTTCTCATTATATTTGAATAATGAACTCTCTAATTATTCTCTCCTCAATTATCTTTGCTTCTTCAATCGAAGCTTCCGAATTCTGGATTTCTGCTCAAATCGAATCAGTCAAATGGCAAGAAGGATGTTTAACAACTGCACTTTGCACTCAACCACGTTTTCAAATAATCGAAGATCTTCTTCCAATTTCTGAAAGATCTTCGATTTCGTGGCCAGTCGCTGAACAACTCAATCAACGACAATTTGTGAGTTATTGGCCAAATGGAAGAGTCGAAGATATTTCAATCAGTGCACAAGTTATTGGAGTTGATAGAACTTATGGTTTTCCAAGAATCTGCGATCAAACTCCAGCTGTTCGAATTTTCCCAGAAGATATCGAAATTATGGATTTGGATAAGGAAATCAATCTTAATAATAAGACAATCCACATCAAGGCAAAATGCTTCGATGCAATCATTACTTTGCAAAAACATGAAAGATGTCCATGGTGTCAAGATCCATCAGAAATCGAGATCTCAAACGAGATTCCACAGGTTAGTTAAACTTTTTCTATTTTTTGAATATCTTTTGTAATTTTCTTTTTTTTCAGGAGCTCATCTTCTCTGAGAAATTCTCATCAGCTGAAAATCTCCAAATCTCAGTCGTCCTTTTGGCAATGTTTGCAGTCTTGCTCTCAACAGCCTTCGCAATTCTTCTCATTTGCTACATCAAAACCAAAAAATCATATTCTCGCAAGAATCAAAATATGATTATCAATGTTCAACCAAAACTCATTCCATATGAGCAATATACTTATTCCAATTCTTCAAGACATCCATGGAGTTTCACTAATTCGACATCTTCAACCGCTTCAACTATTCCACCACCACCTTCTTTTCCACCACCGGTCTAAAGGTTTTTTTTTATTTTTTTAATAGGTTAGATTATTAGGTTAGGATTGTATTTACGGGTTACTTTTTTAATATTTTTCAATATACCGGTGGATTTTTATATGTATTTGTTTTATTTTCTCATGTATATATTTGATAATATTCATTGTTGCGCAATTTTTCTGAATTAATAAATTGATAATTTAAAAAATACTGTGTTTTTTTGTATTTCTCAAAATTTTCAGGAAAAAGTAAATTTTCTTTGAAAAAATATTTCATCTGACTTTGTGAATAAAATTTAGAAAATATTTAATAATCTAATTTTTCTCTCAAAACCTTGTCTGACTTCGAAAAATTTCAGAATTTTCCTTCCATGAAAACTCCCACTAATTTTCTGTCACCATGGTGTTGTTTATGTGAAATTCAAAAAATTCTCATAAGATTATTGTTGACACGTGGCAGTTTGTTGATGGTCCCGCGAAAAAATGTGTTAGAGTGGGAATTCCCAGGAATTTTTTTTAGAAATGATTTTTATTTCTGAAAAGTTCACGTTTACAAAAAATATTAAAATTATTTTGAGATCGAATATTTTGTGAAAAAAATCAGGAAAGTTTCCAAAACTAATTTTTTTCTGCTACGGCTTCCAAAAATACTCAAATTCCCCCAAAAAAGTCTAATTACAGAGCGCTAAATTCACAGTTGGATATCTATTTTCCATCTGCAAAACACCAAGTAAACTTTCCCAAATTCTAAAATTCTGGACCACCCACAGAGCAAAAAACAAAAATTTATGATGAATAATTAAAAATTGGCCAATTCATTTTGCAAATTTTGTGGAAGATTTGAGACGATTTGTTGGATTTGTTGGCTCGCTTCGGTGTTTGTCAAGTTGAGATTTGAGCGGATTGCCTGCAAAAAAAATGGAATGGTGTTAATTCTTCTTTGTTCTTTGTTAGAAAATGTTAGGAGAAAAGGAACCGGGGGATTAACACTTTTTCAAGTTTTGGTAGATGATTCAGGTAGAAAAATGTTTTATAAAAAATTTTGAGAATAAACTTTTCGATTCAGAAAAGCGTTTTGGAATTTTGGGTAAAAATTTGATTTTTTTCAGAAGTTTTTGAATTATTTTTCCCTCATTTCAGTGTTTAAGAGATCTTTTAAATTTCCAAATTAAATTTTTTCCCAAAAAAACTTCCCAAATCCAATCACCATCTGTTTCCCAACAATCATGTCATTTTTTGTCTCTCTTCAAAATCTGACAATCAAATTTCAAGTGTCCTTCATTATCATATACATATACATATTTTTTGAAGGGTGTCAACACAAAAAAAAACTCACTTGGATTTGTGCTCCAATTTGTTGACCTTCTGGGCTCAGATTTGATACGGCCTGGAATGTTTGGGAAATATTTTGTAAGTGATTGTGAAATGTTTTAAAATTACCTGATTCGTGACGTAGTTTACATTTGAACCGGGTGGTCCTGGAATATATGTCCATTCTGCTGAATTCGGCAGATTTCCGGACGATCGGGGAATTCTAGAAGTTGAGGTTGATCTTGCTGATTGTGAATTCGGGGTGCCAAATCCAGAAAATACTTGTTGATTCTGATTTCCTGCTTGATTTTGAGGTCCAGGGTTTTGATTTTGATTCATGAAAGGATTTTGGTTGTTAGTTGCTTGATTTTGTTGGCCAGGAAATCCCGAATTACTAGAATTTTGTGATGAAAATCCGAAAGCTCCTTGTTGATTTTGGTTTCGAAATCCAGAATTTTGAGCTCCTTGGCTACCAGAATTTTGGGAGCCGAAGCCTTGTTGTCCGGAGTTCTGGCTATTAGCATTTTGATTTCCGAATCCGGGTTGATTTCCAGAATTTGGACTTCCGGATTGATTTTGTTGTCCAGGAAATCCTTGATTACCAGAACTTTGTTGTCCTGATTGTGAGTTAGAATTTTGGTTTCCGAAACCGGAATTCTGAGCTCCAGAAAACCCGGGTTGATTCTGTTGAGTTCCAAACTGATTCTGAGCTCCGGTAAATCCTTGACTTCCGAAACTTCCACCTTGACCGAAGTTATTCTGACTCACAGAATTTCCGTTTTGATTTTGTTGCCCTGGAATTCCTTGATTCTGTTGTCCAAAGATCTGTCCAGCATTTCCAGCTTGATTGTTCATATTTGTAGATTGATCTCTTTGGTTGGAAAATCCCTGGCTTCCAGAGTTCTGCGAGCCGAAACCTGAGTTCTGATTTCCAAATCTAGAATTTTGAGTTCCAGAAAATCCTGGTTGATTTTGTTGATTTCCAAACTGGTTTTGTTGTCCGGAAATCTGTGAGCCAAATCCTTGTTGGCTTCCTGAGTTCTGATTCTGATTATTAGAATTTTGATTTCCAAATGCAGAATTCTGAGCTCCACCAAATTGATTTTGTTGTCCTGAATTTTGATTTCCGAATCCTGAACTTCCAGCTTGGCCATTCTGATTTCCAAAACTTTGTGATCCAAATCCTTGTTGATTTGAGTTCTGTTGCCCAAATCCTGAAGAAGCCTGATTATTTTGAGACTGATCTCTTTGATTGGAGAATCCTGGATTTCCAGAATTTTGTGAGCCAAATCTTTGTTGGCCAAAGTTCTGATTTTGATTTCCAGATTGATTTTGTTGACCGAAATTATTTGTATTCTGATTGTTAGAATTCTGAGTTCCAAATCCAGAGAATCCTTGTTGATTTTGGTT
Source organism: Caenorhabditis angaria (assembly GCA_947459285.1). NCBI lineage: Eukaryota > Metazoa > Nematoda > Chromadorea > Rhabditida > Rhabditidae > Caenorhabditis > Caenorhabditis angaria. The sequence goes on along the minus strand of CANHGI010000003.1, from coordinate 3,661,781 downwards.
TCCAGAGTTTTGATTCGTGGAACTTTGGCTTCCAAACTGACTTTGTTGGTTTTGTTGCCCAAAGTTTTGGCTATTAGAACTTTGTGCTCCAAATCCATTAGAAGCCTGTTGATTTTGATTCATATAATTCTGGTTCTGATTATTCGAGTTCAAATTAGAATTTCCAAATCCAGAATTCTGGCTTCCAAATTGTTGGCTCTGCTGACTCATCCTTCCATTTCCTGCTCCAAACGAGTTCCACTGAACTCTCGAATTCCAACCTTGATTATCCCCAGAATCTCTCTGAACTCCTTGCTGATTCCCAAATCCAGCTTGTCTTGTCTGAACATTCGACGAATCTTCAGGATATTTATAATAATCCGAACCAGCTCGAGCAATAAAAATATTTCCAGATGAAGTAGAATCGAGAGATGATTGGGTGACTGCAGGTGCATTTCCAGATAATTGCAATTGGGTCTGAAGTCCAACAAGAACATCTGAATTGGGCCAAAATTGACTGGTTTTTGGAAGAATTGCTGGAACTTGGCATGGAGAAGAATCAGAACAGCCTGAAATACGGGAGCCTTTTTTCATAGACGTTTTTTTTTGAAATGAGCAAATTTTGAAAAATTTTCTAAAATTGTTAATTGCCACATCACAATTCACGTAGAAAAATAAAAACGTGAAGTTTAAAAAAATGCAAAAAGAAAGCACGTTTTGAACGGTCAAGAATAATTGTCAAACATTGATATTTGAACAACGGACCGCGTGCCCCTTTTCTTTATAACATTCCTATTTCTGTTATATACTCCTATCAAACCATATGACCGACATTTGCCTGGTCAATTGATATATTTTTCTGCTGTCATGGGAAAGGGGACGAAAGAATGCTGCTCAAACTGTTCCGCAACATGTTCGTTGTGACGTCATAGTGTTTTCTTTCGTTCAACTGTTTATACAAAAATTGGAATAAGTTCCAACATTTTATTGAATACTTTTTTTTAATTTTATCGTCAGTTTTCCTAGGTTTCTGGTACTTTTCGATAATGTAAAGTAAATTTTCGATTTCGAGAGTAAAAATTTTAAAAGCCGTTTCCTGCTAAAAATTTCGAAAACGTATTTATCGAATGAAAAAAGTGGTAGATAAAAGTTATTTCAAGTTTTTATTTTTAGTTTAAAAATAAAAAACAGTTGAACCTACAGTAAGTATTTGAAGTAAAACGATGACGTCACAACGAACATGTTGCGGAACAGTTTGAGCAGCATTCTTTCATCCCCCTTCCCCACAACAGCAGAAAAATATATGAGTTGACCAGGCAAATGTCGGTCATATGGTTTGGTAGGGGTATATAACAGAAATTGGAATATTATAAAGAAAAGGGGCACGCGGTCCGTTGTTCAAATATCAATGTTTGACAATTATTCTTGACCGTTCAAAATGTGCTTTCTTTTTGCATTTTTTTAAACATCACGTTTTTATTTTTCTACGTGAACTGTGATGTGGCAATTAACAATTTCAATTTTTAGAAATCTTTCAAAATAAAATAAAAATGCAAACCTGTATTAACTGGTGTTGTTGTTGTCATAATTGGATTCATAGTCTGCCTTGACATATCAACAAATGCTCCAAGAGCATTTTCAATAAAAATTGAACATAGAAAAAGGTACAGATACATTTTCAAAATGATGGAAAATGTTCAGTATTCCCATTTTCATTGCTATATTTAATCAGCTGCAATGATTCAAATATTTATTTATCAAAAAAGGTGAAATTAAAGACTAGGCAACAAACAAAAAAACCCGTGTCACATAAAACATAATTATATCCTAACAATTTAAGCTAAAAATAAGCCATATTAATATTTCCTGAGATTTTGGTTCGATACGCATCAATTTCTTTTGCTTCTTCCCAACCAGTTTTATTATTTTGATATTTTCGAACCAAACAGAAAATGAGACCAGAAATGAAGATCAAAATAATAAAAAGAGATATTGATAGAATAATTGCGAGGTTTCCAAATATTCGTTGTGGTTCTTGAGAATCCGAAGAACAAGTTCCAGATAATTCAGAAGTATCAAAATTGAAAAGAGGATTTGAACTTGCATATAAAAGTATATTCTGAGCAATTAATCTTCGATAGCAAAATTCTCCAAAATTGATTGATTTTGCAGTGTACAATAGTGGTAGATTGATTTTTGATTTCAATTCTTTTCCTTTTCCATCAATTTGAATTGCTATTTTCTTTTTCTTCATTGAAAATCTAAATCGATGCCATCTTCCATCATTTATTTTCCTGTCAAGTTGAACTTCGATATGTTTTCTGAAGTGGTTCGAATTTTCATATAAACTGAATTTTAGATATCCATTAATAGTTTCAATTTTCGCAGTTTGTTTCGCAAAATCGATAATCATAAATATCTTTTGATCCTTGACTCCAGTTTTGAAATCCACTTCAATTTTCTGTTCTCCATCACAATCTTTTTCAGCCATTTCTTCAATTTTCGAATAATTTCTCACATTTATCTTCAAACTTTTCGCAGAAAATCCACTCAATTCATTGTCACAAGATGTATAACTTTCGAAACCATTTGAACATTGACATATTCCTGATTTTCCACAAACATTTTCATCTGAATCTTGAACTATATTCTGAATTACAGTCTCTTCCTTCTTTTTGATAATCAAATTACCACTTGGAATATCGAATATTTGATCTTTGTATCGAGTTTGAAGTCGAGACGATGAATCCAATCCAAATTTACAATCCGAGCAAAGATCCTTCGAAAATCCAACAACTTCAATATATGATGGTTTATTTATTCGTTCGAAATACGATCTTAATGTTCTTCGAGTTTCCGATGAATCCAAAACTTTTCCATTTCGATCAATAATTGAAAAAATAAGGCGATATCGAAGATCGAAGGTAACTTCAAATGCTGATATAATATTGATTTTCATATCATCATATTTCTTTCTCAAATCAATGATAAGATTTGCAATCGATGATTTCAAACAAATAACTTCAATTTCAACCGGCTCCTCGATCTCAAATCTCTCAATTGTGGTTTTTGTATTAGCCTCAGACATCTGTGAATTCGTCAATGGATTTATAGAATTCAATTGAACATCAGTAGAATTGAAAATCACAGTATCTGAATTTTCTACGATAATTCTCATCATAATTTTTTCATTTTGAATCTTGATTGGAACTTTATAAACTCCTCTCGCAAGTTCTCTTTTGGTCTTGAAGTGTCCATTTTCATTCAATTCAAAAATTGATCTCAAATTATCATCAGCGAGATAAAACTTGGAAGTCTCTCCAATTTCCGCAAGTTCCATTGAAAATCCATGGTTGTTCGTGTAAATAACTTCAGGATATCGAGATTCATTAGTTGACAGAATTGTGACATCCAAAAGAAATTCTTGGTCGGCACATTTCAGATTCAATTGATAAGTTCCAACACTGATTTTCTCGACAACAATCAATTTGGCTGGTGAATATGCAAATTGTGGATGATCTACAACACAATTTGGTTGATTAATCATCGATAAATTGATTTCCGTAGTATTCTGATATGCCAAAACTTCGAATATTTGAACTTGTGGTTGTCGTTGGTGTAAAATACTTTTCTGTTTCGAAATCACATCGTCTTCCGACATAAATTTTATAAGAATATTCAATGTCTCATTAGTTTTTGGCCAAATTCCATCATTATAAACCATCCCAACTTTTCCAGCTTCACCTTTTTTCAATCGAATATTTCTCATCGAATCAATTTCAATTGGTAGATCCTCTGAATTCTCAAAATAAACATCAGCTTCAATTTTTCCAATAATATCTCCGATTTCCGTGAAACTTGGAATCTCAATCTCCAAATCTTCCAGTTTTGAGAAATTGGACGGACGAATAGTCAATTTGTAGATTAAAAGATTTTTCCGAGCTTCATCAAGAACATAAAATATCGATGGATTAGCAGACAGATCAGGAAGAATTTGAGAAGAATTCTGAAATAGGAATATTTCACATTTTGAAAGAAAAAAATTATCAAATTACCTTCTCAAAATCTTCGATAAAATCAGGCGAACCATTATAAAATCTCTCTTCAATATTCCACATTTTCTCAAAAATGGCAAAAACTTTCGAATCACTTTTAAATTTCGAATCATAAGCACTGACTGTGAATTCCAAGAAAGGTGTACTGATATTTCTACATAACTTGATTTCTCCATTTGTTGAATTTATATCAAAATTTGGATCATCAATTGAATATTGAATAATTGAATCAGAATCCAAATCTTTTGCCAAAACTTTTCCAATTATTTCAGAATTTGAAACTATAAAAGCATATGAGTTGTGCTCAAATATTGGTGGATTATCATTGATATTCAGAATTGTGATAAATAAACTTGTCTCAATCGACCAAACTCCATCTTGAAGTCGAACTTTGACGCGATATGAAGATTTCTTTTCATAATCCAGAACATCTTTGGTATAAACCATTCCAGTCATTTCATCAATTCTAAACGGAATTTCATCAGCTCCTTCAAAAAAGAAATGATGATTTTCATCCAAATCCGCATCCGAAGCAGAAATTTGCACAACAAAACTGCCAATCTCAACATTTTCTTCAATTTCGGCATGAAATATTCTCGAAAATCTTGGAGCATTATCATCTTCATCCAATAATTTGATAATAACAGTTGTATTTGATGTGTGAAATGAATCAGATGCTTCAATAACTAATCGATATTCTTCAATTGTTTCTCTATCCAAATCTCGAATTGCTTCAATATTTCCAAATTCATTGATAACAAATTCATGAAATATATCTCCACTAATAATTCGATAATTTATTCGATCATTTTTATCTTTATCAATTGCTTTTACATCTCCAATTTTCAATGCTTCTCCTCCATTTTCTTTCACTTCAAATCGATATAATTGTTTCTCAAATATCGGAATATTATCATTCACATCCATTATTTCGATTTCTAATTTCAAGTAACTTCGAAGTTCTTTTCGATCTCTTGATCTTGTCTTTGCAACAATCCAAATATCACATTTCTCCACATTTTCTCGATCCACAATTTCTTTCGAAACCAACGTGGCATTTTGAGAAATCTCGAAATATCCTTTACATTTATTCGATTCCACCAATTGATAAGTTAAATTCGGTACGATTTTCTCAACTTCAAAATTTCCAATTGTTTTTCGAATTCCCTCGCTAATCTTCCAGGTTCTCTTCAAATTTTTAGAAAACTTTGGGAATTTTCCAGGATATTTTTGAAGTTGGAATATTTTCGAAGTTGTATGTTTGGCTGAATCTTCCACAATCACTTCAATTTTATTTTTGCCATTTTTAACGAATAAAACTTCTCCAGAATTGTTAATCTCATAATCAGTCGATATTATATTGAATTTCAATGAATCATCTTGATCTTTATCACTGACATCAACAACAAATGCAATATCTCCCTTCTTGATTTCTGCTGGCACAAAAATATCAGATTCCGAATTCAGAATAATTGGTGAATTATCATTGTCATCAAGGATATTGAAAATAATCGGAACTTTTGTAGATTTAGGTTGTTTTCCATGATCAGTCGCAATAATATTTGCAGTAATATTTTGATTATGAATAATTTCTCGATCAATTTTTCCAACAACAGTAATCCAACCAGTTGCTTCATCAATTCGAAATTGTACCGAATCATCAATACTATAACTAATTCTCGAATTTTCTCCTTTTTCATCTCGATCTTCTGCGTGTATTTTTATAATCTTCATACCAATTTGACTATTTTCCATAACATCAACAATATAAATATTTTGATCGAAGATCGGTGAATTGTCATTAACATCTTCAACATTTATAACAATTTTTGATGTCGCATAATTTCCTTTTCCATCTCGAGCTTCAATTTCCAATTCAAATTTCGGTGTTTCTTCTCGATCAACAGTTTGTAAACACGAAATCTGTCCTGTTGTTGAATTTACAGAAAACATTGATGTATTTCCCGAGACAATACTATATGTAATTATTTGATCATCAAGATCTTCAGCAATCGAACTTCCAACAATCAATGGTGCTTTTTGTTCTTCTAACATTGAAAGATAAACAACATCTCCAGTTATAAAACGAGGAATCTCATCATTTTCATTTATAATATTGATTTCAATGTTCCTGAAAAATTGCAAGATTTATTTTATTGTCAAAATCAAAAGAAAAAACTCACTTTTTTAAAACTTGGCCCAATTTATAAATGTTAACAGTGATTTGAAATTTCTGAATATTTTCAAAATCTAATGGCGAGTTCACGCGAATCATTCCATCAAAACTCGAAATTGTGAAATTATCATCGTTTTCGATTTCGAAAATCACATTTTTCAGTTTTTCTTGAACTTTTCCGATTTCTGTGCCAGGAACAGCGGTCTGAAAAACGAGAGTTGAGTTTATTCGATTATTTTCGGTTTGTAGCTACAGTAATCTCAGTTTTGTGAAATTTTATAGATTTTTGAATCCAGGTAAAAATTTTAACAAATTCAGAAAATTTCGAACATAATTCATTTTCAAATTATTATTTTTCAAAAATACTTGGGAATTTATTTTCAACAAAACACATTTTTTTTCTGTAAATTTCAAATCCTAATTCAATTTTTTCCCCAGAAATATCTTACCTCCAAAACATCAAAAACCACATGCTCTTTCGATATTCCAAAATCTTTTTCAACAAAATCAGAATTGATATCCACGTGGCAAAATGAATATTGTAATCCAGAATAACTTCGAACTTCAACTTCAAGTTTTTGAGATCCTCTGATTTTTTCCATCGACGATTTCACAAATATTTCTCCAATATTATTGATTGAATAATGAGAAGTTTCCGAATTCAATATTCTAAAAGTTCCTCTTTTTCCATTTCTGATATCAACTCTTCCAATTAAATCTCCAACTTTCGGCGATTTTCCAAAAATTCCAATTGTTTTGTTAGCACAAATCGGAGCTTGGGGGAATTTTGGCAAAATTTCGATTGAAATATCTTCAAAGTTATATTTGAAAGGAGGTTGTTGATCAGAAATCCGAAGTGTAACATTGAAAGGAATCTCAACTTCTTGAGAAACAAGCATTTTTCCATTTTCCAAATTAATATAATTCAATGGATCTCCAGCTATAACTTCCATAAATACATCAGATTCATCTTCATCTTCAACAATGAGTTCATATTGATCTCCAGCAAACAATTTTTTCGGCGAATTTTTGATGTCTGGTGGATTATTATTAACTTCTTTGATTTGCACATAAATATTCCATATTTTACTAATTCCAATATCAATCATCTTAGTTGTAATATTCAATGTTTCACTTCGATTGAAAATCTGAGAACTTCGAATAATTCCTTGTTGATCAATCAATAATCCACAATTCATATCAATCAATCGATATTTCGCAGTTTTTGGATTTGGCACACTTCCAATAACACTTCCAGCTGGTAAAAGTTCCTCGATTTCATATTTCAGATCATTTTCATTTTGATTGGCATTTCTTGAATCTCCAAAAACTACAGTAACTTTGAAACTCGCAGATAATTTCGATTTCTTTGCAATTCCTTCCAAATCATAAAATCTACCAGTTGGTGGAATTTTCTTGATCAATAATTGATTATCTCGAACATAAAAATAATCATCAATAATATCAATCAATAAATCATTTCTTCCAATATCAATTATACCAATTTGTTGATTCAATTGAATTTGAAATGGTGCAAATATAACAATATTCTTATTTCCAATATGCAAATGATCTTCGATAATTTCAATTGTCAATTTAGCTCGAGTAATTCCAGTTGGAACAACAGCAACCAAAATAATATCATTCAATGTTTTATAGAATCTCTCTTTCAGGAATAATTCTCCAGTATCTGGATCAATTGAAACTTGTGATGTTTCAACAAGATAATATCGAATTCGATAATTTGATTCAGCTGTAACTCTTCCAAATGACGAATTCAATGAATGTGAAGAGGAAACAAGCATCAAAATATTATTCGTCGAAAATTTGACATCTTCCGATGTTTTATTTCGAATTAATGTGATCATAAATGGAGATCCTGTTGATGTTACAAGATCCAATGTTTGAACACTTTCCTCGATATTTGTGATCGTAAGATTTGGCAAAACATTCGAAACACTTGTTAATAACTTGAAGTCAGTGGAACAATTCAGTGCGATTTTTCCAGGACTTGAAATCAACAAAATTTTTGATTGGCACAAGTGGGAAGAAAATGAGGAAGGAGAATGCAAATGGAAAGTTCGATTTTTGGTAGGCCTGAAAAATTGGAATAAATTGGTGAAATTGGTGAACCTAAAATGGACTTGGTTTTTGAAAAAATGAAGTTTCTTAATCTAGCTTTGTAAAAAATCCAAAACCACTCACCCTTCAGTAAACACATAAACATCTTCTCTCGGCGCCAATTCATTTTCCAAAAATAAACTCCCATTTCTGATAAAATATTGAATTTCCGGGATAGTTCGAACAACTTTTGAGCCACTTCCAACACCAATTTTTCCTCCAATAAATTCCAAATCTTCGACACTATTTGCATGTTCATTTCGATCTTCGTCAAAAATATATTCAACATCGAATTTATAATCAATCGAATTCAACTTCAGAATCGTCCACTTTTTCAACATTTCATTTTCTTCTGGTGAAAATTCAAGAAGTCGAACATTTCCAGTTGAATCAATTGAAAATCTCTTTTCTTCATCCTCAAATTTCCAATCAACAAAATCATTTGCTCCACTAATTTCCAATTTATAAATCACATTTCCAGGCACATCATTTCTATAGATTCTCAAAATCTTCTCTGACTTCAACACAAATTTCGATTTGTTGATCACTGATGTTATCAATACAAAACTCTTCGTGGTTAATCTATCATTAACAGCTTCAATTGATAAATTCAATCTTGAAAATGGAGAATTCACAGTTGTATTGAACTTTCCATTTTTTCGATCAATACTAAACATATCGATATAATTCAATAATCGATATTCAACATTTCTGTGTTTTGAAGATATATCCAAATCAATTGTTGAAATATTCAAATCAACAGTTCCTTCAGTGAAAATAGTTGTTTCATAAAAATATCGATCAAATATTGGAGCATTATCATTCACATCTTCAATTTCTAGAGCTCCATTGCAATTCACAAATTTTCCATCAATCGAAGTTAGGCGATATTTGAAGTTCAAAGAAGTCGATTTTTCGGCATCAAATGATACACGGCTGATCAAATTTGCTCCACTGATAAATAATAAATCTTGGGAGTCAAGTAGATCATAAAATCCAATTTGTTCAACATCAAAACTTCCAATTATACTTCCAGGTTTCTCATTTTCCTCGATCAAAAATCTGGTATCACTGCACCTCAAAATACTATCCCTTTTGTTTTTTCGAACAATAACTGTAACTGTTGTCAACTGCGTGGCATTATCTTGTTTCAAAACAACTTCGAGGTTCAAAATCCGACTTTTTTCTGGAATAGGTTTTGCCAAATAAATAGATCCATCTGGAAATACACCAACTATTGAATTTTCAGAAATTGATGAATAAATATTGGCTTTGGGAAGAGTTCCAACAATATTTCCAACTGTAGAATTATCCCAAATCGAAAATTGATAAGTTCTTCGAAGATGTATTCTTGAAGTTTTTGTTTTTTTCAATGTCTTGACCGTCACTGATGTTTCGAGATAATCTTCCCTTGGTGGTGGTAAAAATGTTCGAACAATAAATTCGACATTATCGATTGATATTTTAGATGTTCTTGTTGTAACAACTCCACTCGATCTATCAATGGCAAAAGAGTTCGAAACATCTTCCAATTCAAAATAGCATTCGTTACTGCAATTATTGTTAATATGAGTAACATAACTTCCAATCGCAATATTTTTCGGAATTTCAACATTGATTTTTGATGGAACATCAATCTTAACTTCTGTTTTCATATTTTTCTTTACATAAATCTTCAAACTTTTTCGAGTTTTTCTATCATTTGGAAGTTGATCATCATTTGCCTCAAATACAATTTCATATCTCGATTTTTCAGCTTTCTCAATATTTCGCAGTGTTAAAATATTAATATTCGATCTTGAAATCAATGCAAAAATTGATTCTTCATTTCCTTTCACAACTGTTATTGTTGAATTCGGCCCAATTGGTCCATCTGGATCAGTTATCGATAGAATTGCCAAAGTTTTTCCATTAACATCTTCCGGTTGTACAACAATATAATCATGATCAGAAGGGTAGAATCTGTAAATAAATACAAATATTGTTTATAATTTTAATATAAATAATTTCAGCAATTTATATATAATGTTAGTTTACTTTTCATAAATTCAGAAATGTATTCTGACATGCGACTTCTTCTGCTCTTAATTTTTCTTTTTCAAGAATCAAATAGTCAGACGTAAGTTATTGATCGTTTCGCTTTCAATAAACCTTGTTGTTTCAAGAAACCATATGACATACGAAGAAGTTTTAAAGAAAATAGAAGTTGAACCATCTTCCCCTTCCCCGAAATTCTACAACGAAATTAAAGATAACATTTTCAAAAACTACGATAAATCGAAATCACCGTAAGGCTTTTTGAAATATAATTATTTTATCTAATATAAGGCATTTTATAGAAACTCCGGTGATCATATTAATATACTTGTTATGAACATAATAACTCATCTATCAGTTAATGAATATGACAGTACTGTAAATGTTCATGGATACTTATATGTGGTAAGAATAAGTCATTTTTAGAAATCCTTAAAATTTCCGCATAACAGTATTGGTACGATGAAAGGATTCATTGGTCTACAGAAAGCTACGGGAATCTTTCCGTTATTCAAATTGATTTCTGGGATAATCTCATCTGGACTCCTCAATTAAAATTTATTCATTCGAGGGTTGATACTGATGATTTTTTTCCATTGGTACCTTCTGGAAACATCCTAATTTCAAGCGTAAGTTAGCCAAACTCATTTTCAGAGGACAACTAATAATTTAAATATTAGGAAGGAATGGCGCTAACAAAAGTGAATTACAATGCGAAAATTGGATGCGAATTTGATATCTCAAATTTTCCATATGACGAGCAAAACTGTTCGATATCTTTGAAAACAATGCAGGAAAAGGTCATGTTTGAAGAGTTAGTTTTCCCGGCTAAACTTGATATTCTCAAATTAAACGTGGTTGATAAAAACGAGAAGACGATCATATCAAACTTCAAAGTCGTGGATGTAGGGCATAACTATGATTATGGTTTACATACAACTAGAATTCTCTTACAAAGACATGCACCATTTATTTATGCATTGTTTATTATTCCATCCTTTGTAGGTTCACAAAATTAGACACAGAAAAGTTCAAAACCTTACAGGTTTGTCTTATTTTGACGATTCTAACATTTTCAATCGAATCAAAAGAAACTGCATGTTATCTTTTATTTTCAACAATTCTTCTCGAATTCATTTTCTACAAAAATATTTCGAAGAAAATCGCGCCAATTCTACAAAATGGAGTTCTCCCAAATCTCTTCATCTATTTCGGAATAATTTCAATTTTCAGTGTTTTCACATTATTCTTCAATTTTTGGATGTTGAGAAGAAAACAATAAAGTTTTGTTTATTAATTTCAGTTTTTCATCCAAAATTTTGTTTATGCTATTCACATTAAACAAATCGAATGAAACAATCATTTCATACCAAAATGATACTGTTTTCACTGGTTTTCCTGTTCATAAACCATGTAAATTGTGAAATGCAGAATCAATTTTTAAGAGCCAGTTATTTCCCATTATATAAATTCCAAAATTATACTCCTCCACCACCACCAACTTATGCAAAATATCACAAAGATATCGAGAATCTTATTTTCAAAAACTATTCGGATATAAAATTGTAAGTTTTCTAAATTCAGAAAAATGCTCCTTATTTTACTTTATTTTCAGAGGAGTAACCCCATTAATCGTCATTGACACTTTTATAGACCACATTTCTATTAATGAAATGGATAAATCCGTTATCTTTAATGGACGATTATCTGTATTTTGGTTCGATGGAAAACTAGTCTGGAATTCAGAAAAATACGGAAATGTGTCTACAATATATGTAAATGTACGAGATCAAAAGATATGGCTCCCAAAACTTCAATGCGTTAACTGTAATCACGATGTTGAGGAATATCCACCACTTGATTATATTCGTAAAGTTAGGATTGATTCTATGATAAAAACTGGAGCATTAGTAACACTGATTTTATATCACGCGAAAGTCAGTTGTGATTTTGACTTTGAAAATTATCCAAATGATCAACACAGCTGTTCAATGATCATAACATCTTTGGATCCTGAAATGGAACTATTCTCAACAGATTCTTCCAAATTAGCTATGGGCACTGGTATAAAAAATGCAATTGAGAAAAAAGCGAGAAATTACACCTCAAACTTCAAAATAATAAATAGCTCTTTCGAAATTGGCGGGGATGACCAAAATGTTTTTGTTATAACAATTGGCATCGAAAGACATGAACCATTCATCAATGCCATGTTTATTATTCCGTCATTCGTTAGTTTATGAAAAAAAAAGACTGATAACTTCTGTACTGAATATTTCATTTCCAGATTTGTCTTCTTCTAACAATTCTATCATTTTCAATCAAATCAAAAGAAACTGCATGTTATCTTTTATTTTCAACAATTCTTCTCGAATTCATTTTCTACAAAAATATTTCGAAGAAAATCGCGCCAATTCTAGAAAATGCAGTTCTTCCAAATCTCTTCATTTATTTCGGAATAATTTCAATTTTTAGTGTTTTCACATTATTCTTTAATTTTTGTATGTTGAGAAGAAAACAATAAAGTTTTGTTTATTAATTTCAGTTTTTCATCAGTCAAATTGTTTATAATATTCAAAGTGAATTGTATAAAATATTTATTTCATATCAAAATGATACTGTGTCTACTAATTTTTCTAATAAATCATGCAGATTGTCAAATGTACGTTTCACAACACTGAATAGTGTAGTATAGAATGGTATAATAAATTTTTCAGGAGCAATTATTTTCCATACTTCAAACCTCTGAATGATTCGCTTGCACCACCACCAACTTATGCAAAATATCACAAAGATATCGAAAATTACATTTTCAGAAACAATGATTCGACTTCAAAATAGTAAGTACTCTCTTTAAACTCGGAAAACTACATATTTGAAATTTCAGCATAATGGAAAATATCAATGTTGAAACTTATATTGATTACATTTCTATTAATGAAATCGATAATTCCGTGATGTTTAATGGTAGATTATTTGTGTGTTGGTTAGATGGAAAACTTTCCTGGGATCCAAAAAACTATGGAAATGTTTCTCAAATATTTGTAAATTTGCGAGATAAAAAAATGTGGTTTCCAAAATTTCAATGCGTCAACTGTAATCATGGCGTTGGCGAACTTCCATCACTTAAATTCATAAGTAGTAATGCTCGAATTCAAAGCCACGGACCTTATGGAATAGCATCAACAATTGTTCTATATCAAGCAAAAGTCATATGTGATTTTGATTTCACAAATTATCCAAATGATCAACACAATTGTTCATTGATCATAACATCTAGAGATCCTCAATTCAACTTATTCTCAATGGACCATTCTCGATTACAATTGAAAAAGGCTATGGAAAATGCATTTGCTAAAGATCAGGCGAATATCACTTCAAACTTCAAAATAACAAGTTGGTTTTTCGATGGCGGTGAAGCAGAAAGAATAAGATGTGCAATAACAATTAATATCGAAAGACATGAATCATTTATTAATGTCATGTTTATTATTCCATCTTTTGTAAGTTTAATAATTCTATGACAAGAAATTTCTGTTAATCCTACTTACAGATTTGTCTTCTTCTAACAATTCTATCATTTTCAATCAAATCAAAAGAAACTGCATGTTATCTTTTATTTTCAACAATTCTTCTCGAATTCATTTTCTACAAAAATATTTCGAAGAAAATAGCCCTAATTCTACAAAATGGAGTTCTTCCAAATCTCTTCATCTACTTCGGAATAATTTCAATTTTCAGCCTTTTCACATTATTCTTTAACTTTTGGATGTTGAGAAGAAAACAATAAAGTTTTGTTTATTAGTTTCAGACTACTAATATTAACAATTTTTGTTTATAATCTTTTCATAAACTAAATAAACTTATTATGTTATACCAAAATGATAGGCGTTTTATTATGGGGCTATTCAAGTTATTTTCTCAGCGCTGAGAAAACAGGAGAAAACCTATTCAGGTAGGCTGATAAAATACGAAAAAAGTGAAGAAAATGCATTTTCTCCGCATTTCTTCTGTTTTCTCAGCGTGTTGAGAAAATACTTGAATAGCCCCATTAGCTATCCAAGTTATTTTTTGTCAAATTTAGGTTTATGAAAAATCTACTATATCAAATATTATCACCAATTTTTCAGGGAGTTATTCTCCACAATTACTACTTCTCTAAAATCTAAAAGATCATCTTCAATTTCTTCTTTTCCCCAAAAAAATCCGAAACCCAATTTGTTTTCTCAAAAACCCACCTTATATTAATATTTGGCTCATTCATATTTCTATTCTTTCTCTTTCCTTCCAAATTATCCACCACTTGAATCCAAATATCCAAAAATGACACCAATGGTGGAGTACCATGATCACTCGCCTCAATTGTCACCTTTTTCTTCTCATTTTTTTCATTGTCACGAGTGTTTTTGGTTTCCTCTTCTAATTTTGTATTGTTCTGAAAGGAACATGGAGTGTGAGTAAATAAACAAACATATAGTTAGGTATATTTTATTTCCAAAAAAAAAGAACTCACTTTCACTAACAAATAAGTGTTGTCTTGCGATATTTCAAAAATATCATCATTTTCCACCACTTTATAGGTAATTCGTCCATTTTCAGCTTCATCTGCATCAGTTGCATTTAACCGAAATATTTTGTTGCCATCGGTTTTTGGATTATATTTTATATCAATTGAACGAATTCCAAAATCAGGAAAATTATCATTTGTGTCGAGAATTTGAATATGGAGGAGACAAGAAGAGTTTCTGAAAAAATTTGATGATTTTGATGAAAATCTAGAAAGTGTTCTTAAATTTTTTTAGATAATTCTATAAATTTCCAGAACTTTGTCTCCTAGAATTAGAAATTTCTTGGAAAACTTGGCTTTGGATTTAAAATTTAAATAAATAAAATTGGAATATTTAAAAATAAGGTGCAGGCTGTTTTACAGCTCCAAATTTTTTTGTAAAACTATAAGTCATTTGGATTTCAGATTCCTGCTGAATAAAGTATCGATATAGGAGTTTTTCAAACCCTTCAAACCAAAAATAATTCTAGGTTTCCAAAAAATCTCTACCCCGTTCAAAATCCTCATTCTCTATTCTATTCTCGCAATTTCACCCACCATATGCTCGTCATTCCATTTTTTCCCTCTTTTTTTCACTACCTCCCACCGCTAATTACACTTTCGGCGTTTTTATTGTTATAACAACTATATTGGGTGGTACCTGTCTGTTCTTTTCCCGGCCCTCAAAAATTAGCATAAAAATAACGATTTTTTTCGTGTTGTTGATGATTGAATCGGTAAGAGGAAGGGGGTAAATAATAATAATAATAAATAGAAAAAGAAAAATAGATAATTATTCAGATTAATGAGCCGGAACTATTTTATTCCTATTTTGATGAGAAAATTAAATTCCTTTCTATCAGAAAAAGAATTTGGGCCAGGTCAATAAAGAATTGAAAGAAGAGTTTTCTAAAAATTTACCTGCTTGGAATCCCGTCATCTATTGCAACAAGTCTCATTTTATATTCATTTTTCAATTCTCGATCAAGTTTTTCAATAACTTCCATATAAATCAAACCATCTGATTGAAATAATCCAAATATTCTAGCCTCTTTCTCTTCTTCTTCTTCATCCACCAAGGTATAATTGCTTATGGTTCTATTTGTGTCTGGATCAATGGCGCCAGATAATGAGACACGCCAACCAATTGGTGCAGTTTCAGGAATCGAGATTTGTTGAAAATCATTCAAAAATCGTGGATCATTATCATTCACATCCAAAACTTTGATCATTAAATGTATAATTGATGGTGGATTGGTTATAATTAACATATCAATCAAATCTTCCGATTCATGATCCAATTTTGAACTTGTGCTAACTTCCAAAGTTTCCGGATCAAAATGTATTTTCGAATTCCCGCGAGATAATCGATAAGTAAATCCATCAAGTCTCGTTAATTTTCCAATAACTTTCCCTATCTCGACATCTGCAAGTTTTTTAATTTTGTTTTTTTTTTCTTGTCGAAAAGAAAATATTAATTTTCTCCCCAATTTAATAATTATTATTATTACGCAATAACTAGTTCCTTGCTTCACCAAAAAAAAGTGAAAAAGTGAAAACTTTTACCTTCCGAAACTTCAAAATCCACAGTCTCCTCGGAAAATGCCACGGCATTTTTTGGCAGGAATATTATAAATATTAGGAATTGGATGAATTTTTTCATTTGCAGAACATAGGTGAAATCTAGGCAAGAGGTTAGATTAAAATCTGTTTCAAAAATATTTACGGAACGGAATGGAAAATTCAAGATTCTTATCTGGGAAGGGGAAGGTTTCCAAGAAAATTTCGGAAAAATCAAAAGTTTCTATAAAAACTTTTGGGAAAAATGAAAAAAAATAAAAAGAATAGGATAATAAAAGGATAATCTTTTTATTTGGAAAAATAAAAATAAAATCAAAACTTGTTTGATTTAGGTTTAACTTGACAGATGAGGTAAACATAGTGTATTTAGATATGGTGTAAAAAATCAGGAAATCCGCCAAAAGGTGTGAAGGTCGGTCGCCCCACAAAATCTATATGAATATTTAATTAGAGGTGGTAAAAAGTATGTTAGTTTGAAGGATAAATGTCAATGAGAAGAAAAAGAACACACTTGAATTGAAATTAGCTGGAACAACTACCTAATAGAATAAATTATTCAAGAAATAAACCAGAATCTTTTTTGTTAGTCAAAAAATGAGGAGAATACAAAAATAAAATAAATGTTTCGAATTACTTGGATACGCGTGGATAGTCAAAAGACACCTGCTTGCAAAAGGGGGCGGAGCCTTAGAAACCAACCTTCAGAAAAAACAATATGGAAAGAAAAGGGAGGCGATTTATTTGCATATATATATTTACAAGTGTTCACAACTTTTTTTAGTTCTCGATTTATTTGGCGGCGATTTTTTTTGGATGGATTTTCTTTGATGGAAGGAAGGAACAAGGTTACGGGAAATGAGAAAAATCAAATGTAATTTGGGAGGAAAAAGTCGGTTACGCTTGAAAATATGGGAAATTTTCAGAAATTACTGAATTTTGTATAATCGCCCGCGATATTGAGAAATTCAACATTTTAATCTAAACATTTCCTAATGCGCTACGTGATTTTATTGGTTTTTTAGCAGGTAATGTTCTGAACAACAACCCCCCCCCCCCCTTAAAATTACCCTGAAACATGAAGTGCACTCACCAAAACTTGCTTTCACAATTTCCAGCATCCGCTATCACTCGACATTCTTGACAGCGTCGTGCACCAAAATCCAACAAATCGAGAAATGAGCCAAAATCTGAACACGTCACGTTATTTTTAATTTGCAACAAAAAAAATGTTTTTTGCATTTTTTAAATTTTTTTTCAAACAAGAAACAATTCCCGGCAAACAATCGTGCCGAGACATATTTGCTATTTGCAATGTTCCTTTAACCAATGAACAGTAATATTTTTTGAATTTTTCTATTTTTGTCGACTAGAAAAACGAAACTTTCTCGAATGTTGTTAACAAATCAGTTTTCCATAACGTTTTGAGATATTCTCCTACCTAAAAGTGCACTGCAATGAATTGTCGCGTCGATTTCATACCAAATCCATCCATCCAGCCATATTTGAATCACCTGCGAGAAAAAACAAAAATGAGAATAGAAAAATCGTTGTTTTTAAAAGCTTCATCCCTTTTTCATTTCCCATTTTTTGCCCCACTCTTCACCAGAAAAACATCATAAACGATGCGCAAAACCCAATGCATCTCCCGTCACTGTTTTCCGGCCGCAGCAAAGGGATTCAATGAAGAATCCTCACTCATGTGAAATGAATGGCTCTGGGTTTCAGAAGCTGGTAGGCGGTACTAACTCAGGGAGCGCGCGCAGACTTTCTCTAGTTCTTGAGGATCCGAGTGGCTATGATTTCGAAATTTTTTAAAACTTTTGAAAGCATAAAATTACCCCCAGAAAACTTATCTTTCACATCCTCGCACGGCCAAAAAATACACAAAATAATGAAAATGGAAAAAAATCGATGAACGTTTTGTAGTTCACGAAAAATGGAAAAATAGCGGGGTAGATCAAAAAAAATTTGATCAAAAATTTTTGCAAAAAACATTTGCGCGTAGTCTTTGTTGTTTGGTGTATGCAGGTTTTTTTCAGCGTGATTGCGGATTTTTGCAAGGCGAATCTTTTCATTGAAAGAAAGAGTTTTTTAAAAGTTTCAATAATAACAATTTTGACACATTCATTTATTTATTTTGATAACCGAAGAATCAGCGGGTGTCGCATTCATATCCTTCAAAATTTCCTCCATTTTTGTATGATATTGCATCGCTTCTTCCGCAAATTTTACAACACATTCCGCATTTTTCGGCAATTTTTCCGCATTCAACTTTTTAATATACTCACACATCTTATTCTTCTGATCATTTCGCCATGTTTGTGCTGCCAAAGTTGCGGCTTCCGCTTCCGGTGTTCTTTCCTTACTTTGCAAAGTCAACGCATTATCATAATTCTCTAAGGAATCCCAATAAATTCTTCGCAATCTTACGTATTCCCAATAATCATATCCGATGAATATTGTGAGAGATCTAAGGGTCTAGAAAATATTTTCCTTATGTACGTAGTACAAAAATAATTCAAAATTACTAACCTGCAGCTGTTTTTTCACATATTTTTCTGTCTCAATATTCATATTTTTGAAAGCTTTGATCGAAGGATCAAAAGAAGGATAAGTTCCTTTTCTTCCTTTTTTCAAACATTTTTCAAAGTTCCCCAAATATTCCATAATATTTTTATAAGGTCGATCCATTTCAATATTTTCCGGCACATCCAAAACTCCAATTTTCGAACTCAAAACCACATTTTCGACTAATAAAAACATCAGGGCTTTATGCATTCGATCAGCTGATAATTTATAAGATTCAATTGGTTTACAAAGTGCTTTGCAATCTTGAGGCATTTGAACTTTTCTGCGCATAAGAAGCGCTGAAAAAGCTCCACCTTCACTTTTATATTCAGCTTGTCCGTAGAATTGTCGAGGAAGTTGTGGTGTATCCTCTTTTTTGGCGTTTCCAGCGTTTTCTTGATCATTTGATGACATTGTATTTTTCGAAAATTATTATGAAGATTTTTTATCAAACTGAAGATTTTCCGGAATTTCTTGGTTTTTATAGACACTTTTTAGGACACGTGAAAACAAAAAAAAATCGAAATGTCTTTTTTTTTGTTTTGTGACGTGACAATTCACATTTCAAGACTTTTTACACCTGCCAAAATTTGATTTCCTCTAACTCATTCTGTTTAATGAATCAACTTGATATTCTTCTAATTTTTCGAACCATTTGCGATTTCATCTCGATGATTTCATTTATTTTCCTGATTATCTATAAAAAATCGCACAAAAATCAAATAACTGATTATAAATTCAAAAATATTTATTTCATTTGCTCAACTTTATTAATTTTTAATTGTTTCACAACTTTCAATGAAATAATGGTTCGAATGTTTCTCACTAAAATATTTATCATGAATTTTTTATATGCCAGCCTAACACTATTCGAACATTATATCCTCATGGATCTTTCTGGTTACATAACTTGTATTTTCACTTTCATTATAGCTGTTGAAAGATTGCTCATATTACACAAATTATATTCAGATTTTCTTGATAAATTTACTCGGAATTTTCTAGTTTATTTAACATGGATTTCAGCCATCATTTTGAGTTATTCAAAATGGGAACTTTGTGAATTCTCATTATTTGTTCCAATGTGCCCAAATCATCAATTTTTCATTTATTCAAAACTGGTGACTCTTTTAATTTTTTCGATTATATCTAGCTTAATCTATTATCACATTTATAAAGTTCTCAGAAATTTGGATATTCAAAAAGATTATAGTATTTTCTATGTTTATCAATTTCTGCCAATATCATTGTATCATATGTTAAATACATTGATTATTTTATTAGATCTTATTTTGATTGATGTTTTTGGTTTGGAAAATATTCTGAATTTTTCGCTATTTCCATGTTTTATTTTACATCATTCAACTCCTCTGATTTTATCATTATCCTACGTGGCATCTAGTCAAAATTTCATAAGTTTGAAAAACTCAATTCGTCCCAAGAATAAATTTTGAAAGAACTAAATTCCAAAATTGTGACGTGGCAATTTAGAAAAATTCTCCAGGTGTTACTGATTTCCTTCAATTTTTTCTGCCTCTCACCTCCAAATATGTAACAAATAAGTGTGTATGTCTAAACATGTATACCATAATTATTCACATAACAATTTTTGCCTCCTTTTTTATTCCGTAAATAAACATTATTCAAGGGACAGGTGAAAAACACCTGGTCGAACACTTCAGGAAAAAAAGGAACAGGGAAATCGGTATTTAGAAATTAGAAAGAAACAAAAAACACTGGGGGCTAGATATTTTTGAGAAAATTGCAATTTTTAAGACTTTCTGGGAGACAAAGATGGGGAAGCTAAATAAGATCGAAAGAAAATTACAATTTTTTGAGGAAAATATTTTTTACAAGAGCAATAATATAATGAAAAACATGGAAAGCTAACATAAAACTGGGGAAGGTTTGAGAACTTACAATTTTTTCAAAGAATTTCAGAAATTGAAACTTTAGTACTGATTTGCATAATTCATCCAATATTGATTATAATATGCATATTCTTGATATTGTTGATGAAAATATGGATTGTATTGATGTGCATTTTGTGAATATTGTTGAGCATAAAAGTTTGGATGAAGTTGTTGTTGTTGTTGTTGTGGAATTGCATTTGGTTGATAAATATTTTCTTGTTCTTCTTCGGGAGTTGAAAGTTTTTGGCGTTTTTCGTTTGGCGGTGAGAATGTTGAATCTTCGGATGAAGAATATGAAGAGGGAGAGGTTGAAGATCTGACAAACAATTAAGTTTAGATAACTGTATTTTTAATTTTTTTTTAAACTGATAAAACCAACCTTTTGGTCTGCACAGTGTCTCTGAATCCTTGCGCATATTTATTATTCATAACTTTCAAATCCTTGACTGCTGTATTTTGATATGCTGTGACTGCAATAAATTGTGTTTCTTCGAATTGAAATTCTCCAATTTTAATTGGAGCTTCGAGTGGATTTCGAGAAGCTTTGTAAAGTCCCAAAATCGGAATATATTTTCGCATTGACTGGATTCGAATCTGTAAAAATGAGATTTAGAAGTTCGTGCTTTTGGGAAAGGTGATACAATTTTTTTGACAGGTGGGGCAATGTTGACATAACATGAATAGAGATGCATTATTATTGTCGGATTAGAAGACAGAAAAATCAGCTGGTAATATTTATATTGTTTGAATGATTGATGAGAGATTGAAAAAGTGGGGTTTTGGGAAGAGAATCGGGAGGGAAAGAGGGATTTTGGAGGGACAAATTTTGAAAATTTAGGATTCTCAAAATAACTCAAATTTTTAAACTTTTTTTCAAGATTTAGATCGGCAGTGCAAACAGAAACTGGAATTCAAATTATTGAAGTTTGGATTACTGTAGCCATAAGGTTGATTTTTGAATTCCAGGTTACTGTTCCATATAGGAATTCCAAATCTACAGTACGCAAACTACAAGAACCTGAAGTGCAGAGTACTGTAGCTAAGCAGTTCTTCACTTTTGTAGTTCGGATTACTGTAGATCAGACGTTTTTTCATAAATTATAGTATCCCCAACTTTAAAAAAAATGTTAAAGATGTTTTGCGTTACTGTAGTTGCTATAAAATTTCCACATGTACTGTAACTGCAAAAAATGCCCTTGAAAACATTTTGTAATAAAAAAAATAATTTTTTTGATCCAAATTTTTTTTTGAAAATGAACCCTAAAACAAATTTTCTACCATGGACTACTGTAAAAATTATCTACCTAAAAATATGTGTGTATCTCTCTATTATTTATGTATACCCTGTGCTCAGCGGGATCTTTTTCCTAACCCCTCCTAAAGGCAGATTTCTTTCCAACATAAAAGCAAACATCTTGGACCCATTAGCACATTTTCTTATGAATAGTATCGTAACAAACCATCAATTAATTACAGATGACGGTGGCTTTTTGCATTTTTGTAGATATTTAGATAAAACACTTTTGTAGCTCAAGATGTTCTAGTCCAATTAGGAGAAGTTGAAAACATAAAAATTCTAAAAATAAAAAAAAACTCACAATTTCCCTTGCTGGATTACAAACATCGTCGCCATTTGTGATTTTGATTTTCTCGAAAGAAATTCCTCGTTTCATCAAATCTTTTCCGCTTCGAGTTTCGCCAACAAAAACTTCGCGAGGAAAATGAGTCGCTTCGACACATGGCTCAAATTGATCCCATTGACCATTGAGATAGCGATATCTGCAAAAAAAAACAGGGATTCGAGGATTTTTCAAGTTGTAGAACTGTGAAGTTTTCTGTGACACTGTGTATTTTACCAGCTTTAGGTTATCAACACTTTTAAAATGTTGACATTTTTCTGACAGAGATGACATCAAAATAAGCATAACAATTCTAAATTACTCTAATTAATTTTATTCAAAATTTTCCATTCTCTGAGACAATTTCCAATTTCAGACTCCACTTTTGGCATTGAAAAATATAAGCAAAAAAAATGTTACAGTATTTTTATGGCTCATTATAAAATCCGAATTACAGTAATAGAAAACATGAAGAATTTAGTGAGTACGGTCAAAATTAGTTTTAACAAATAGACTTTTCAGATACTGTATGTAGAAACTCTGCTTTGATAGAAAAATCTCCAATTTACAGTAATTTCCAACTTTGAACATACAATGCAAATTTCGGTGTTCTGAATAAATGTACCAATTTTTTCAAAAACTCTACAGTAATCTAATTAAAAAGTTACAGTACCCTAAGGTAAAATTCAGTTTTCACAGTAACAGTAATCAACTAAAATTAAGATATTCTGGGTTACTGTAGAGAGAAAAGCGTGTTTTCTGAAATTCTAGGGTAGATCACATAAATTTCTCTCAGCTCATTTGAAAAAACCCAGAAACACTCACTTTTTATCATCAACCAATGCCAATAACAAACTTGTTCGATACAAGCCATCTTCTTCCAATCCACTGATTCGATATTGAAGTGATGGAAACATATTTCTGAAAAATATCACAATTAGAAAAAGATTCAAAAAATTAAAACTAACCTTCCACGTTTTGTGATAATCATCTCATTTTGAATTGTCGAAAATTGGCGCCACAAATCACTGCGAACCAATTTCACTTCCATCTTTTGATTTGGAATAGACTGACTGATTATTCCAGGAGATTTTGCTTTACCATACAAACGTCCACCCCCAATTTTTCAGATGGGCGGAGTTTTGCCTGCGGGAAAGTTCATTTGGTGCTAATGGATGAATGATGGCTGGGAAGAGCCAAGGAAAGAGCAAAAAAGGAGAGAGGGAAGCTTGTAGGGGTACTGTAGAATACTGTAGACGATGAATTCTGGTGTAGATATAAATTGAACATGCGATTCCAAATTTTGAAGATTTTCTGAAATTCTGAAATTTTTAAGTTTGGTTGTTGAATAGTGCAAAGTGTGAGAGATTTTTCACACCTGTCAGGATTTCATCAAATTGATGTGTGAAGTATAGTTAGGTAGCATTCAGAATTTAACAGACTGATCAGGAAAAAAATCAGGAAAAACCGTGAAACTTCAGGAAACTGTGAAATATTGAAAATTGCTATATTTTCAAGAAAGCTTTTTTCAGTTGATAACATTTTTCATGTTTTGCCTTTTCCCTATTTCCAAAAAAAAACCCTTTCCTATTCTTTAACTACAGTAACCCGAACTATACTTCACACATCAATTTGATAAAATTGTGACAGGTGTTAAAGGAACTGACACACTTCACACATTTACAAGCATAACTTTAGAAAACAATGGTTTTCAGGGGAAACAAATCTTGATCTCGAAACTCCAAAAAAAAGCTTGAATTATTTCGAAACGTGACCCAATTTTGGCACGTGAAATCCATCCAGAATCCAACCAGAATTAAATCAGAAAATCTCGCCATTTTTTGATCTTATACGAATACAAAATGATGACTGATTTGCAATATGGACCACAATTAAGACTTGGAAAATCGAGCGAATTCTCCAACACTGAAAGCGATTTACGCTCACAATTGGCAACACCAGATTATTCGGATACAACAATTTCGTTGGGATCAAGTTGGAGAGCTGTTGAACAAAAAACAAGTGCGAATGATTTGACTTTGGAAAGTAGCGAAAGTAGCGGAAGTTCAACTCTGACTGCAGATACTTTGCCGAGAATGGTAGGTTTAGAAAATATTTCGAAACGGACCCGAGTTTTAAGATTTCTGACCACCTAAATCCTTGTTTTCAGACAAATCGCACCGAACTTCAACGCATTGTTTCTGAACAACACGATGAACTTCGAATGACTATGGAGAAAACATCTGAAATCTTCGAAAATTCTCTTAAAAACCTCTCAAATATGATGTCACAAATCAATTCAAATGGAGAAACTTTGAGACAAGAATTATTTGAGGAATTAGATGAATTGGAAGATGTTAATGATGAATATTTGGAGGATTTTGATAGAAAAATCGAACATTTTTCGGATATTTGTCAAGATACTCTTGATTTATTGGAATACAAAGCAAAACTCGATAATGTTGTTGCTAAAAGTGATCATTTGTTAGCAAATTTGACGAAAACTCAAGTCCTTCTTGATTCCAACACGAAACGCGTTAAAAATGCGAAAAATCTTATTGATTTTGCGATTGCTGATTTGCCAGATTTGACTGTTTTCGAACACGAAGATCATAGGATTTATCAAGTTTTGACGAATTTGCAAAAATGGGTTAGAGAAATGCCAATGAATTTGGAAGAAAAGGAGAAAATTGAGGAGACAATTCGAAAAACTGATGATTTGCCAGCAAACGGAGCTTATAAATGTGAAATGATATTTGGGGAATTTTCAAAAATTATGGATGGATGGGCGGCGAGATCTGGAAAATCGACTAGTTTCAATCTCTCGAGTTTGTCTGAATTGAGTCAAACGGATTCGGAAGAACCAAAGAATCGCATTGATTTATCGTAAGTTCTCGAATCCCCCGGTTTTTTATGGAAGAATTCCAAACAATAAAGATTTCAGATCCTGGTCAGCGAATTCTTCATTATCTGACACCAGTGGAAAAACATCGATTCAATCTCTAATGACCGATGTTTCACAAGTTAGTTCGAATATTCAAACTGCATTCTCGGAAGGTGGAATTGTTTCTCCAAAACCACCAAGAGATCCAGAAAACATTTTGGATAATGAGAGACATATCACTGTTTGTAAGTTATCGATGTTATTTTTTCCCATCAAAAACTTCTGATTTTTAGTCACCAATCCGCAAACACTTCAATCTGCAACTGATAGATCACCAATGATTTCGCCATTTGCACCAGCAAGTTCATCTGAAAGTGAAAGTGAAACCCAGGAATCCACTTCGTCATTCTCAAAAATTCGAGTCTCAGCTGAAAAAGCTGAACTTTCTCATTAATCTAATTTTAGATATTCCTTTTTTCTATCAACACAAATATTTTTTAAATTAAACTTTTTTCTTTTTCTTCTTCTGAATAAATGTGTCTATCAAGCCAAAAAAAGCGAAGAGAAGAGCAAACAAAACTTCAAATGATAAGAAAGTGACACGAATTGAATTGATAAATATTGTTAAACTTTCATGATTTTCCTGTTATAGACATGACTATTATTCCGAATTTGACTGATTTTTTGGATGAAAGAGAGAAGAAAAGTGTGGCAAATGTTATTTTTACTGGAGATAAGGTACTGAAATTAAATTTCAAAAACAAAAATGTCTTATTCAGATAACTGCATCGGGAATTTGTCAATTACTTCGAGAACGAAATGGTCAATGGGAATTGGAAAACAGCCCCGGTGTTGTGATTTACTCGAAAAATAGCACAAGAAAAGAGTATAAAATTGCTTTTGTTGAACCTATTGTCAATGCGAACCCTGTGGTCCATTTGGAAATTATAATAAGGTTAGTTTTACCCCGAAAAACAATCGAAAATCAGCAAAAAAATTTAAAAAAAACGTGCGCGTCAAATTAAATGTGTGAGTGGTGTTTGCACCGTTTCATGCTGAATACAGTAATCATTATTTTTTATTTTTCACTTTCGAAACTTTGAAACCGAAAAACTCTTTGTTTTCCAGAAATAAAAGCTTCACTGTCCAACAAACTCACAAAAATCTTGTTATATTTCATGACGATAGTCATCGAGTAGTTGGATTCAATTTCTACGACACGACAGAAGCTGAAAGGTTCTGCAAATCTCTCGAAATGTTGAAAAGTGAGTTTTCTATTGATTATCGATTGAAATGCAATATGTTTTTAGACAAGAAGCGAGATGCTAAGAAGAAATTTTCATTCCGTGGAATGTTTTCGAGTTCTAAAAAAGAAAAAGAGCTGGAAATTGGAAAACCGACTGATTTCAAGCATTTGCAACATGTTGGATTAGATATGACTGCAGATCAGGAAGAATTATATAATCGGATTTTGCCAGGGTTGAAAATGAAGGAAAACGATGACATTGCTTTAAAAGAATTTGTGATAAGGAATGAGGATAAATTGAGGCAATCAATAATGAAAGACAAGAAAAAGACACCAAAATCTGTCAAAAAAGGTGGATTTTTCAAATCGAAATCATCGAAGATTGAAGAAGGTGAAGAGAAAGAAGAGGAAAAACCACCAAGTTTCAAAGCACCGATTGATCCACTTCATCCAAATTGGGAAGAAGATGGACTTGCTGTTCCACATGTTGATATTCAAAAAACTAATAATGTGACTAACATTCAAATTTCGAATTCGACACATTTTGAACAAAAATCTGTGAATCAAAGTTATAATAATAATAATGATCATATGAAATATGAGCGAGAAGAACAAAAAGAAGAAGAGGAAGAGAAATTTTTAACACCAATTGTGACAAAAGTTCGACAAGATTCTTATGGAATTCGAAATCAACCACATACTCTTTATCGATTTGAAAATGAAAATAAAAATCTGGTGAGTTCACGTGAACTTATGGCGTGGAAAAAATAATGATTTTAAATAAATTTTCAACAAAGTTTGAATTTTCAGCAGCCCGAAGCTCCTCCAGCTTTACCAAGTCGATCCGCTTCTCGAGTTTCTCCTTCTCTTTCGCCTCGACTTCCATCACATCGACAATCTTATCGATGGGCAACAAATCCAGTCGAAACTGCTCCGCCACCAAAAGAAACTAAAATTCAGGCAACTCGCGTGGCTCCTCCACCACCGCCATTACCAACTTCAGCTCCAAAAGTTTCACTGCCACCTGTGAATCCGCCGCCAGTTGCACCACCTCCTCCTCCCCCAGCTCCACCATTACCTTCCGATGGTTTCAAGATTCGAAAAGTTGAACCAGAACCTGAAAGTGAAGAGGAAGAAGAAGAAGAGATGGAAGAAGCTGCAAATACTCGAAAAACAAGTTCAATTTCAAATGAGCGTCGAAGTTTTTTGGATGAAATTCAAAATGTGGACAAAAGTAAGATGTTGAGAAAAGTTAGCGAAGAACGACATTCAATAACTACTCCAACTGGTGAAAATACAATGATTGATGCGATTCAACAGTTTTTGGATGCACGGAGAGTTGGAATAAATCCAAGTGATTCTGAAGATTCAGATGATGACGATGATTGGAGTGATTGATTTGATTTGTAAATTTTCAAGAAAAAATGTAATAAATTAAAATAAAATTCATTTTTCAATTTTGTATACCTCGTAGTGATGATTTATTGATGGTTCGAGATGAAGTTGCCAAGAAGAACTTTCTAGAACTCCATTACTCGAATTGTGATTGAAGAAAACTCGTTTGATTCGAAAATGAACCAAAGCCATTGCGCACATTGCACAAGGTTCATCACGTAGAAAAACATCGCAACCAGTTCCCAAATAATTTTCACTAGATTCTTCTCGTTTTGGCATTCTTCCAACCATTTCCATGACTGGATGTCGAAGTGGGCCTGATTGACTTGTTCCTTCACATAAATATTCTTGATTTTGTAAAGAAATACATTGACGATTTTCAGCTTCGTGACTCCATTTTGAAACGTATTCAATGAGTTCGGGAGTTTTGAAAGTTCCGTCAATTAGAGAATCGAGATATTTATCCGGATGGAAACTTGTCGGCCAAATATGTTTTGCAATTTCGAATTGAGCACGAGTTATTGGTTTTGTTGAAGGGACGACGACTTTCTACAAAAATCGAATTATTTTTTATTACCATATTATTTTTATGGTTATTGTATTGAATTACATCACATTTATAAAATCTCGTGATTCATATCGAAAATGTTTTTCTTTCTCAAATGTACAGCCTGGTACGAAATTTTTGTAACAAAAATGTTTTGATATTTCGCCCACCTCTAAACTATTTCGAAATTCTTCATCCACTGCAAATTCTGCTTCTTCTATCGTTTCGGCGATCAAAATTTGTCCATTTTTTCCAACTCTTTTCAAATGTCGCAAATTTTCTGGGAGCTCTTTGAGATTTTTAATGATCTGAAAATGTTTACTCTGTTTAGAAATTGAAAAGCAATAATGTGACACACTTTACCGATAGATCTTTTGTCTTCGAGTTTCAGCGCAACGAATTTTGTAGTTTCTATTGATAGATTTGTGAAAGTGGGCGATAAAATAGGAATGATGCTGAAAAACAATCAAAAATTGCACTTTTTGTTGAAAAACAACGCGGTTTTCAGTTATATTTTATCTAAAGTCGCGGATTAACTTGAAATGGTAAGCTTACTTGATATTTTCCAATTTTCGAATTTTAGTCAAAGGTTCATCTGTCATCGCTTTTCGTGAAACTTGAATCGCGATCGAAACAAAAAAATTCGGAAGAAATTGAAAAAAAAAGAGGAAAAAAGTGTGCGGCGCACAATCTTTTGCATTTTAGGCCACGCCCGGTTGTAAATCACCGCCCCTTTTTTCATTCACGTGAGAGGCGAAATATCCCTTTATTTTCAGTGTTTTCAGCCATGTTTGATCGATTTTTTTTCCGAAATTTTTCATTTTTCCTTGACTCTTGACATTTAGAAATACTTTCTATCACGAGTTTTCTTTGGAAAATCATAATTTTCTGTGAAAAATCACTTTGAAAGTACAAATTCAAGTTTTGTGCCTACAAATCGAGAGTCAACGAAGGCAAAGAAATCGCTTCACAGAAGTTGGCTGTTCGCCAACACGTGGTGTACAGATGTTCTTCTATTCAGATTCTTTTCCCTCTCTCAAACTCTCTAGCCGCTTCCTATTTCGCAAGGAAACAGTTGTTTACAAAATTTCTATCTTGAAATGTGGTTTTTTTTTCTATTTTTATCAATCTATTGATTGTTTATTTTCAGAATCGAATGGGAAATAATCAATCAGGTACAACTGGAAGATATGATAATTCTGGACGAGAAGGCGGCGGTGTTCGACGCCATCGAATGATGAGTGAGACAGCAAGAATTGCTGCACAAGTTTTGCCAAATCCAGAATCCAGTGGACCACCGGTTTTATTCGATGTGAGTTTTCTTGATCCTATTATTTTATCACTTCTTAAAGGGTTGGTGCTTTCCTGGTGAAAAAATCGTCTGCAAAAAGGCGTCACAGTGTTGTTTTCAAAGTTGTGTGCAAACACACACACGAAAATTCAAAAACAAGTTGTGCGCTAGAGCGCATTTACATGCTTTATTTCGTAGGTTTTAACTCGCTTGTGTTTTTGAGGAAAAACATGGGCTGAATTGATACTAGAATTTTTTCTAAAACTGGAACCCTCCAGGAGCACCTTATTCCTATCTAAACCAAGCAAAATTCCCTGGCGGAGCACCAACCCTTTAAAACTTTTCATTTTCAGGATCACGACGATTCGAAAGCTGGTGAATGTCCAGTTGTTTTTAGATGGAATTTTGGAGCAACTCATCAACCAAGAGCTGTTTCAATTGTTGGAAGTTGGGATGGCTGGCATGCAAAGATTCCAATGGTGAAATCGGCTTCTGATTTCACAACTATCATCGATTTAGAGCCTGGAAAGTATGAATATAAGTTTTATGTTGATGGTCAATGGGTTGTTGATGACAATCAAGAAAGAGTTCAAGATGCTGCTGGCAATGAAAACAACGCGATAAATATTCAAGAATCGGATTTCGCTGTTTTCGAAGCTCTCGATGAAGATTTCCAAGCTTCAAACGCTGGAGAAGTTTTGCGCGGCGAAGTCGATCAACGACAATGTCACGACACTCCAAATGATCGAGAAATGGAAAAACTTCGCACTTTCACTCAAGAAATTCCAACAATGGAAACATTGAGAAAAGCTCCCGGTCCACCAGTTATTCCACCTCAACTCATGCAAGTACTTCTCAACAAAGAAACTCCTGAATCATGTGACCCGAATGTGCTCCCAGAGCCTAATCACGTTATGCTCAATCACATGTATGCTTTATCGATCAAAGATAGTGTCATGGTTTTGTCATCGACTCAAAGATATCGCAAAAAGTTTGTAACCACTCTTCTTTACAAACCAGTCTAATTTATTTATTTTCGAAATCAAATCTTTTTTCCATGTAACTAAAATCCAAGAAAACCAAAAATAAAATCTATGTTTATTCAGGTTAGAAGTAGTAAACCGGTAATTTTCGTTGTTAAAAATAGTTTTCCCCCCAAAAATAACAAATTCTGTGCAATTTTCTCTTTATTCATTCATTTTTTTCTTGGAACATAGACCGAAATCGGAGTTTTGCTTTAAGTCTATTATTGTGTTTTTCTTCTTGTGTAATACATATTCATTTTCGAGATTCCCATGTTTTCTAATAAACTTCTTACTATCGATTCGAGATTTTTTTTGAAAGTCTGAATTTGAAGACCGTTGTTTTTCACGGCGTATGTATTTGTTTGTGTTTTATTTTTTCAGGCTGTAATTTTTTAATTGAAATGGAGAAATTTTATTTGAAATAAAAATCGGCGTGAACTTTCAAATTCTGTTGGACGCGTCGCGATCCACGTAGCGAGTTACATTTTTTTCATTTCTAAAAATAAAGCCACGCTGAACCGCAACGCGACACCAAAAAAGAAGTATTCAGGTCGGTTCACGGTTTTTTAAATTGGAAAAATAGACTATAGTCTACAATATTCTGATAAAAATTCTATCAAGATCTCATTTCTAGTCTGAACTTATAGTTTGATCTAGAAATGTACTTGCAATTTTTATCTTTATATTTTCCGGATTGTTGATACTTTTTTGATAGCTTCGAGATTTTTTGAACTATTTTCCATTTTCAGAAAAATATCTAGACAGCTTTTAAATATTGAAACAAGAGTAGCTTTTTTTAATGCAGTAATTTTTATTTTTACAACAAAATCCCCAGATTTTTGCTCTAAGAATGCACTTCACAGTTTTGAACTTTGAGAACCTAAAGCCCTTTCAATTTTATTTATTGCATCTAAAAAAATATTTGAAAACATACTAAAAATCATTTAGTATATCCATTATTTAGAAAAGCGGTAGTTTTCAGAAATCTGAACCTCAAAAAACTTGTTTTTTTAAAGATGGATAGGTTCATTTATCGTATATTCTCATTTTAGCTCAGCTCAGTCCAGTATTTCTTTCTTTTTTCTGTTTTCTTGTTGTTGTTTTCGTAAAGTCAATGAGCGAAAAAGCCCCTTCCCCTGTTTTTGTTTACCGAATCTTGAGAATTTTCATTCATAAAATTATTATTTTGAGTTTTTTCCTAACTCATTTTCATCACCTATATTAGTTTTCTCTAAGTCTTCTCGTTCTCCCAAATTTGTCCGTTCATTTTATTGAGCAAAAAGAGCATCTTGTTGGCCGTTCCACCCAAACCAGCACACCAACAAAATACGCAAAGAATCCCTTTTCTCTCTCTTTCTCACTCACTCTCCTCTCTTTTTTCTAAAATAAAGAAAAGTTGTCAGTCTCTCGCACTCTCTTCATTTCGTACACTATCTCGTTTATATTTCGCCTTCGTCTCTTTGCAAACGTATGGCTAGTTTGAAAATCTATTTGACATCGATTGATTTTAGTCGCTCTCCACCCGTTTTTTTGTTACTTTCAGTTGATCAGCCCGGTATCAGAATGAGAAGAGAATTTTGTTGCAATTATATGTTTGATGATCGTTTTTTGCTTTTTTTTTTTGTCTCGTTGAGAGACGAAATTAATTAATTTGGCTGTGTGCTTTTTTCTCACTGAATGCTTCCGGTTGTTCTAGTTTTTCTCTAGAAAAATAGGGTTTTCGGAATTTTCTACGGGATTTATGCGGATTTTTTTTTATCTCACAATCATTTTTACCATGTCAGTTTTCTGCTACATTTTTTAAATCTAAATTCTAGTGATTATGAAAAAAACATTTTCTGATCGAAACTTAACGAGACCACAAAAAAGTATCGTAGTTTTCAAATTTAAAAACTGAGCGATAAATTTTTGAAAATTAAAAATTTACAAGAGAACCATGAAATTATTGACTTTTTGAAGGCACTTTCGAACTTGGGCTCTTTTCTGATCTGTTTTAGGTAGGACCCCTGCCTGTTTTCCTTGTTCGATCTACCTCGAAAAAGTATATTTCCCAAAGAATCTTATCATAAAAGTTCCATTTCGCCGAAAAATGTTGTTTTGATTCACATTTTTTGTCTTCAAAACATATTTTTTTTCCCAATTTTATTTCAAAAATTCAATTTGCTTTGAATTCCCAACAGATTTAACAATTTTTGATACGAAATTCTTGAGCTAACAAAAAATATTGGACTCAAAATTTCTTGCACCAAAAATCTTTGCAACCGAACACAAAGTATTTTGTGTTATTAAACTTTCTATCACTCACTCATTATTACACAATCACTCACTCTTCGCTCATTTATTCAATTCCTTGTCAATTTCATTTTATCAACAAAAAAATTGGAATTGAATTGATTGATATGTCTTTTTTGTATGTGTGTTTCTATCGAAAACGAAACAAAAATCAAGATAAGCGTTTTTCTCGCTTTTTTTGAAACTTGATTTTTTTGTAATTTTTCCAACAAAAAACAAAAAGAAACCATTTTTGGTATGCAAATGTGAAAACACCTGTTATTAGACAATTTTGGTGTTGTTTAGTAAGGGGTGGGAATCCCAAAGGCGGTCCTTTGTTTGAAAATAGTGTGGATTTTGAAGAGAGTGCAGAGTTGGCATATGTTGATGAACTAGTTTGTATCATTATTATTATTATTTGTTAGTTTATATAACGGTGTTGTTTTTGTTTTTGTTTCTGTGTTTTTTTAAATACATTAGTTTAAAAAATATAAATTTTTTACTTTTGGCATTCGAAAATTTTTCTGTAAGGGTCTAATTATCTGATCTTATCTGGTTATCTCTAGTAATCAAATATTGAATTCTTCATGATTCATTTAAAAGTCCAAACGAGCTCAATTGTATTTTAGGAAAAATACAATTTTTGATCAAAGTCTATCAGTCTCTTGTCTCACGAAAAACTGTTCTTTCTGTTTTTTTATGATTAGCCATTGTTATATTAGTCAGTCGGTTTTTTTTTGTCTAAAAGGAAAGGACAAGTAACCTTCATTTGTAGTTAGAATAGGACAAATATAAAATATTCTATACGTTTTTTGGTTTCTCTATACCCTTTGGAAAATTCCTATCAGAAAATTTTTTTGTCATCAAAAAAATCATATTCAACTTTTTTCCGCATTCAAAAATTTTTATTTTTTCTTTGAAAAAATCTATCTTTTGAAAAGAGGTTTCTAATTGGAAACTGAACAAGAAAAAAAACTTTTAAAAAATTTCACAATATTTCCCAACCAAATCCACGTCATTTTTTGTTATTTATTTACTTCGTATTTCTCGTGTTGTCCAAACCCTCTCTGATCCTTATTATCTCTCAATTTTTCAGGTGTTCGAAAAAACACATATGATCGAAAATTGAATTGAAAACCTTTTCATATCTATATTCTCCTAATTAATATTATATTATTATAAAAAGTCTGCCAAAAAATGGCCGATGTTTTTGAATTCGAATTTGATGGACAGGAAAATCAACCGGTTAATACACAGTTAGTTTTTTTTAAATTAAATTTTTTGACATAAAATTTATAAAATTTTTTCTCAGGTATCATCATGAATTGTCTGAAGTGATGGAGGATGATCATATGTACAGTGATGTGGCTGATGTGAGTTATTTTTGTTGGGTTTTGATAAGATAAAACATTTGGTCTATTTTTGGCTGGAATTTGGAAATTGTGGAATGTGAAAATATCCGAAAACTTTGAAACAGTGAAATCATATTTTGGAACTTTGAAATAAATTAATCTTAGGACTAAAAATTGAGATTATTTATAATTTGACATTGAATATTTTAAAAACAAACTCTGGGATAAAAATTCAATTCTACATTTTTTTAAATTCATTTTTGAAAAAAAAGTCGGAAATTCCGGAATTAACTTGAGATTTACAAAAAAATATTTTTTTTAAATTGAAACAGTGGAAATTTTTTATCAAGTTTTTTAAAAGAATTTTTTCAGAAAATGGAATTGAGAGCTTTTCTGTTGAAAAATAATTTTTATGCCGAAATTTTTTCAAATCATGATTTTGGTCTCATTCCCTTCAACAATATTATTGTTTGCAGGGTCAAATCACAGCTCCACCACCAAGTTCTTCATATATGGAAGGTCCAATGGTTGAAGCGATCGATTTGTCAGCCTCAACAGTCAATCCAAATGTCAAAGTTGGACCAAAAGATTTTCAATTATTGAAAGTTTTGGGAAAAGGCGGCTATGGAAAAGTGTTCCAAGTTCGCAAAACTACGGGCTCCGATTCGGGAAAAATTTTTGCGATGAAAGTGTTGCAAAAAGCGACAATTGTTAGAAATCAAAAAGATACAGCGCACACAAAAGCCGAGAGAAATATTCTCGAAGCTGTCAAATGCCCTTTTATCTGTGATTTGTTATACGCGTTCCAAACTGGTGGAAAATTATACTTGATTTTGGAATATTTATCGGGTGGTGAATTGTTTATGCATTTAGAAAGAGAAGGTAAGGTTTTTTGAAAAAACAAAATCCATAACCTTCTCATTTTTAAGGAATGTTCATGGAAAATACGGCTCGTTTCTATTTATCGGAAATTGTTGTTAGTTTGGAGCATTTGCATCGACAGGGAATTATTTATCGCGATTTAAAACCCGAAAATATTTTACTCGACGGCCGCGGCCACGTCAAATTAACTGATTTCGGATTGTGTAAAGAGGCGATTGAAGGCGATCAGAAAACGCATACATTCTGCGGAACAATTGAATATATGGCACCAGAGATTTTGATGAGATGTGGACACGGAAAAGCTGTTGATTGGTGGAGTTTGGGAGCATTGATGTTTGATATGTTGACTGGTGGACCACCATTTACTGCTGAAAATAGAAAGAAAACTATTGATAAAATTTTGAAGGTTGGTATTGAATTGGGATAAGGGATAAGAGTTAGAAAACATTTTAAAAAGTTGAGAAGATGTAAAAAAAAACTAATAAACTGCGATTTTCCTTATTCAAAAAAATCTTATTTTCCAGGGTCGTCTAACATTGCCAGCATATTTATCAAATGAAGCACGTGATTTGATCAAAAAATTATTGAAAAGACACGTTGATACACGCCTTGGAGCTGGTCCAACTGATGCCGAAGAAATCAAAAATCACTTTTTCTTCGCCAAACACAATTGGGAAGATGTTTATGCTAGAAAATTGGATCCACCATTCAAACCAGAAATACAAAATGAGGAAGATGTTTCGCTTTTTGATTCGCGTTTCACGAAAATGACACCAGTTGACAGCCCGTGTGAAAGTAGTTTCAGTTTGACTGGAGATAATCCGTTTGTTGGTTTCACTTATGTTGCTCCTTCTGTTTTGGAATTGATTAATCAGAATAAATTTGGAAGAAGTCCAAGAAATCATCATTCGTGAGTTTTTCTAGAATTGAATTCAGTATGTTATGTTGGGTTTTTGCAGAGAATTTGGTGTTGCCACAAGCAGTGCAATCAATAATCACGGTCCACCACAATTATTTGGAGGTGGTGGTCCAATTCATAATGATACTGTTCAACATTTTGGAGGATTTGGAGGTTCGTTATTGTTGTGGGGTTAATTAGAGTTGAAGTGTAAAGACAAATTAAATATGTACAATAGAATTTCTTGAAACAGTTAAAAAATATTATGTTATCTGCATTCCAAAAATTCACATATTACAATTTTTCAAACCAAAAATCTGTTATGAGAATTTTGAAACAGTGAAAAAAGTTTTCCGAAAAAAATATTTTCAATTTCGAAATTTTTACGATAAAATTCCTTCTTTCATTTGAACCGGAAAAATTCGGGCTGATAATTTTTGACACTAAAATTTGATTCTATCAAGAAATAAATCCACGTGTTCTCATTTTCATGCCAAAATTTTCCAGGTCAATCCCGATTCGCATCTGGATTCTCACCAAATTCATCATCTTCTTCAGTTGTTCCACAATCTTCATCAACTCAACAAAATCATCAAATTGATGATGATTCAATGGATACATCAACACCCCGTGCATCAGAATCAATGGCTCCAAATTCCGATGAAACGCCTTCCTCTTCCTCACGTGCCAAACCACAACCAATTCAACAACAAAGAGCTGTTTTGTGAAACGAGAAGTGGAAGAAATGGTTTAAATGGAAATAAGCCAATAATAGTCGATCCCCCGACCTATTCATTTCTTACTTGTTATGTCCCTTTAATCATTTTTTTCGTGTTTGTGTGTTTTTCTTTATTCTTCTTTATTTGTCTTTTCTACCGTACCCACCAGACATTACGATCTGATTTTCTATTTTTTTGAAAACTCGGAAGTATTTTAATGTCCTGGCTTTTTCTTGTTTGGGTCGGTAATTATTTATATTTTTTTCCTTTTATTATTTTTTGCTTTGAAGAACCCCTCAAAAAATCTTACGGTAATCAAGTTTTTCCCACCGAAAATACCATTTTTCTCCTCTTTTTTTGAGTGCCTTTAGGAATATTTTCTTCTAATTTTTTTTAGGACAATTTTAAGGCATCAACACTTTTTTTCCTGTTTATATGCGAATTCCGTTTTTTCTTTACTTCTTTGTTTTTATTCATGTTTTTTTGTCTGCCAGAGAGAGCAATAAAGTTTACTGAAAAAACATGTGTTTTTTTTGAAGTTTCAAAAATCGACAAATTGTACCTTTTGTTTCTCTTTCCTTTTTCGGTCACTTTACACTTTTATTGATTTTTGTCGCTATTTTTTTTCTTCTTCTCTCCGAATTTTTTATTTGTTTATTTTTGAAGTATTTTTTTCAGGAAAACTTATGGGCTCTGAATCTAGAACCAAAGAAATTATTGAGAATGGATAGTAAGTTAGACTAAGTTAAAAATCAACAATTGTTGAATTTAGCATATCTTCGTTGATTTTCTTCTCAATATTATTGGTGATTGCATGTGTCATTTTTATCCAAAACACGTCTTGTTATAAAGTTTGGAATCATCGAAGAAAATTTGCGACAATTACAAGAGAAGAAATCATTTTGGAGCAAACTTTGGGGATTTAGTTTTTTATATTAATAAATTTTTATTGCTATTACTGAAGACTTCACAAAAATTCGAATGTTTAGCAGATTCGTCATAACGACAGGAATCGAATGATATAATCAAAATCACTCGAAACCATCTGGAAGTTGCTAAAAAGTGCAAAAACTGAAAATAAAATTTAAATTTTAAATTTTAAAAATTAAAAAAAAAGAAAAAAATTTTAATCGCTGCGAGATATTTAGACACAGGTGTGTGTGCCTTTATTTGAAAGTACTGTACAAACGAACAATTACGCTCTATGGCGAAACAAAAATTTATTTTCTTTTTTCCTCCCAAAAACTGTTTTTCTCACGGAAAACCACAAAATCTAACGCTTCCGATTGAAAGTTAATTTGAATAACGATCATTGTTTGTTGTTATCGCATAAGATGAATTATTAAGATACCGTGTCAACGGGAAAAGTGAAAATTTCGAAGAGAAATCCGAAATTTTTATAATTTTCGGAAAACATTTTTTTTTGTTGCAAAAAATGGGTTTCCGTGACCCCGGGTATCCTAATTTCCATTG
Source organism: Caenorhabditis angaria (assembly GCA_947459285.1). Classification (NCBI taxonomy): domain Eukaryota; kingdom Metazoa; phylum Nematoda; class Chromadorea; order Rhabditida; family Rhabditidae; genus Caenorhabditis; species Caenorhabditis angaria. The sequence continues at coordinate 3,623,203 of CANHGI010000003.1, read as the reverse complement.
TTTTATCGAAGAATGCAATTATTTTGTATTTTCACAATTACTCGATATGGAAAAAGGAAACCCGCTAAGGTATGGTGCCACCCTTCTCCCTCTTGTTTTTTCACCTTTTCTTCCCGCCAATGTCTGCGTCTCCTATTGTTTAGAATACTATTTCACCATCCCATGCACGCGCCTTTTTCTTTTTTTTACTATTCACTCATCAAATTGTTTTTTTTTCATTTTGGTTCCTTTTTATATTAGTTCAGAGCTATTTTTCATCAAATCAAAAAGAATAAAAATAAAAATCGGGGAAAAACTAGTACGGTTTTTATTAAATAATTTAACGAAACGCAACATGTTTCTCTGAAAATGAAATGCTTTTTCTCTAGAAATTCAACAAAAATATTTTCTGGTTCTTTTTTTGCCTGTCATTGATAATTGCCCACACCGACTGAATATTTTACATATTTATATTTATGTATTAATAACAAAATAATGACAGCTAAAAAGTGAGTCTGGTTTTTTGTTGTATATTTTTCAAAAAAAAAGTGAGATTCAGAATCGGAATTTAGCCTAGTGTAGCATATTCAAATTTATATGGGCTGATTACGCTTCGTTTAACGCCAAACCAAGTGATTTCTCCTAGTTTTTTTTGTTTTTATCTGAAAAATCCGGATAGAATGAATATTTTCGTTTACAACAAAACAATAACAATAATGAAAGAATTAGTTATGTTTACGACGTTTTGTTTAACATAATTTTATATTTATAGGGTTCATATTGTATTCAAATTATTTGCATAAGTTTTGGTTTTTCCGTTGGCATTGAATCATAGTTTTTTTTTTTTGAAATAGTCTTGTGGATTTTGAAATGTGTTTTTAATGTGGAAAAATTTATATAATTCGTTATTTATTGATTTCGAAAAATTATTATTCACGAATTTTCGCAAAGAGAATACTTTTGAACACCAAGTTCGAAATATTTTGTAATCTGCAAAAGGTAAACAATTTAGAAACAAGATATTGTTAAGAAGTTAAGCTAAAAATATTCTACAACCGTAGTTTTAGCTCTGTAACCTCACTCACAGGTTTGAAAAATATCGAATTTTCTGCCGGGGTTTTCTTGTGATTTCTAGTTATTTTATCTTCGTTTTCCCCAAAATTCCTGAAATTCTTGTATTTTTCAGCTCTATTCGAAAAATGAAGAAATTGATAGGAATGGATCGAAAAACTGATGGAGTCGGAGGAGGAACAACCAAAAGAAGTAGAAAGGTGAGATTTTTTCGTCAAAACCGTAAAAATTCTCAAAACCCAATAGTGCGTGAAAATATGCTACAGGTTTATTTTCTCTCAAAAAAATTTACCTAATGCGACGACAAAAAATCGATAAACTTTTCACATCGAAAATGCGAACTACTATTTGGCGCGGCGCCAGATGTTTCGTTTTTGTTTGAATGCCAAATTTTTGGCGGCGCGGGAGAGGAGATAGTTTGTGTGAGATTGAGAGAGCGCAGACAATGTCTTGCGTTTTACTCACTCGCCAATGAGTCTCTTCATTTTATTTTATTCTTTTTTTTCTGTTGAACTAATCATTATATGAGGTGTTTTTTGTTATCACCCAAATATTTATTTTTTATTATCGATTTATTTGTTTTTGTTTGTTTGTTTGTTTTACCTTAATTTGTATACAATTACTCATGTTAAATACCGTTTTTTTCTCAATTTTACTTTTGTTTGCCGTAAGTATTTAGTTTTTGAACACTTTCATTTTTCGAGGTGAATCTCTGACTATTTTCTTTACTTCTTTCAAGTCGGTTTTCTAAAGTATCTAATAAAACGGAACTTCGGTTCCCATTAAATTAAATGACGTTTAGTGAGAATGGAAAATTGGGGTTTTAGGTTTTTTTCTAGACGAGAAATCATCCTTGAAAATTGATGTTCTACTATCTTCCGTTCGAAAAATCCAATTTTGTGCTCTTTGCGAAAAACAAATAAAATTTGATTTAGCACCCAAAAATGAAGGATTTCCTGAATCTGTCAGTTGTTTTTCTAGCTTCTTCTCACTAAATCATTTTTTTCGTAAAATACGAAATATCGTTTCAATTTTTCTCTTTCTCTCGAGTGATTCACTGCCCGCCGGTCACTTTTTCTTCTTCGAAATCACAACAAAAAACTCTGCTCAGCAGCAAACTGTGCAATTCTCATCTTTGTGTGTTTTAGTGTCTCGAGCCTGTTAACAGCTTATTGTTAGCCATATCATATTCGTTCATCCATTATTTTCGCTGTGCAAATATTGTCTGCTGATTTTTGATTTGTGTTGCACAGTGACCCGGATATCCCACATGCTCTATAAGTTGATAAAAGTAAGTAGGTTTCAAACTTTCTCAAATTCCCATATGATTTTTGTTGGGAGTGTTTTTCTTGAACAGATTGTTGTTTGTTCAATTTCTCAACCTTTTCCTTTTTCCTATCGATTATTCACATTTATGGCAATCGTTTTTTCCTGTTCTTCTTCTCCTTTTTCATCGTTGGTTTTTGGCGGGTGTCAGATGACTGAGATAGAATAAGTGCCAACCATTTTACCAGTTTTCGTCACTTGGTTTAGTTAGTGTTATTGTTTACTGCTCTGTGGATGGTAGACAAGATTTTGTGGAAGTTGTTTTTGTCTAATTTTTTAAAATTAATTTCTTAAATTCAGATTGCTTTGAAATTCTGAAAGAAACGGAATTTTTTTCATTAATAAGGGGCTCTCTCAACATTTTGTGGGAATTTAGGTTGTTTGTTCAAAATTTGAATTAGTCGAGATCTCAGTTTTGTCTTTTATTTTGGTTTAGAAAAATCTGAATTTTCTTATTTCGAAAGTTTTTAAACCCAAATAGAAATATAAAAATATCAGTTTCTCAGATTTTTGTTGGATTTTATATTTTGTAAAACTTTACAATTCTTTATTTCATTTAAAAAAGTCCTAGTGGACCTTCAATCAGATTTATAAGCCTTGTATTACACAACGAAGTACTACAACACTCAACATAAATCGAACCAGTCCACCAAATATTTGATTGTGCTGGACATTTTTCAACATCTTGTTCACGATTATGTGAAGCACAACCAGCTAAAAAAGTTCCATCTCTCGGATTTCGTGTAGCTTCACAGTAGATTTCCATTGGTAAACATGTTTCTATCCAAAGTGGACTTGTCACAACTTCCCCATTCATTATTCCCTTTGAACCATGATAACATTGAAGTTGGTATGAATTTGGAATTGTTGTTAAGACTAGGAAAAATATCAATAACAGCATGTTGTTTTCTCTTTTTCCTGTTGAAATTTCGTATTTTATTTCCGATCGAATAATTCGATTTCAGAACTAATATGTCAAATAGCGATGATTCGAGAATCGCATCACTTTCTGATTTGGAAAGAGCAACAAAACCACCAGAAATAACAATATCATCATTATCTTCCGCATCAGATTTAGATGAAGAAACTACTCCGACTAAAAATATGATATCAAGTCCTTTCAATTTAATGCTTCATAGAAGTGCAGAAGTGCCAAATGTTCAAATGAGAGAGAAAAAACAACAAAAAAGAGGAGATACTGTATCACATTTTATTGAAGATCGATTTTCGCGAAATGATGTTGATAGACATTCGATGCAAATTGGAAGTGGATTTTCAAATCGACGAAATAATCAAGAAGGTGGAAGTGGAAGATGGACCGATTTATTTTCATCGAGCAGATTTAAAAGAAAGAAAGGAAGGAGTAAATTGCATGTTAGTATATAATTAATTATTAAAATTTTGAATTTGAATGGGTATTTCTTTCGCGCAGTAGGAAATTTTGATATTTTTGAGTACGATACTCCGTTATTACGCACTAATTTCCAAGTTTTTGAGAATGAAATAACCAAAAAAATCCCAAAATTGATATTTTCCTTTTCAAATAAACTTATTAATGATGTTTTGAGAATAACAAACTCATTTTTATACGAGTCATCTTCAAAAAACCCCCCAAAAATACTCCAACCTATTTTGTAAATTCTAATAATTTCCCTAATTTTTTCTAGAATGGCCCTTCTTCGTCTTCAAACGATGATTATGGTACAATTGGTGGAGGAAGTATTGGCGGATTTTCGTTGGCCTCAAATTCATCCGGTCAGTTTTTCTTTTTCACAAAACAAAAAACTCCGGAAAATGACTCATTTTTGTAACGTGACTTTCTTTCTTCCTCTGCAAAATCTCATTCATTTCATTTCTCAAAAAAATTTAATGTGAAACCGAAATAAAATATGTTTCGCACATTTTCGCTATTCTATTCTTGCGATTCTGATGATTTTTTGTATGAAAGAGGCGATTATTATCAAGAAAGTTCAGATGATGATGAATATTTTTCGGATCTTGACGAAAGTTAGCGAGTTTTTCTTCGAGAGCAATATTTATTGATTGTATTGATTGATTTGTTTTTAGGTGAATATGGAACAATAAATGAGGATGATTTGAAACGACAATTCGAGATGATTATGCTGGAAAAATCGGTGCCCAGAGCGAAAATTCAGGATTTGTTGGATAAAACTAGCAGAGAACAAATGATTAGTATGGTGAATAATGCGAAAAGGAATGATATGGCAGCTAAGAAAAAGGTCAGGATTTTGAGAATTTTTAAAACTATTTCGAACATTTTTAGGTTAACTAAAACTTTTCAAATCTAAATTTTTAATTACTAAAAATATTAATTCACTTACGAAATCTCTGTTTTTTTCATAGAAATATCAACAAATTATTTTTTTTATTTTCAAAATTGTGAAAAAATTTAAAAAATGTTTTTCAAACCCTCTATATTTCAATACTTTTTGATTCAGAAAAAATATGTTCACAATTTTTCACTTTTCCAAATTACTGTTACTGTTTCATATTAAAATTTCAACGCCCCCCCCTTTTATCAATTAATCTTTTCCAGCAATCTCCCGAATCAAACCTTGCGGCACTTTCTGCAATTCTCAAATCTGAGAATGTTCTCGATTGCAAGCAAGATATCGTAACTCTTCGAATCCAACTTCAATGTCAAAGTGTCACATTTTTATATTCCGTATGTTTTCTTCTCTTTTTTTTGTTGTACTTTCTTCCTTTTAAAAACCCTTTTTTCTTTCAGTTTGCTGTCGAAGTTCGCGATGAACAAGGTCGAACTGGATTCACTTTGATTTGTCAATTATTTGATTCGGTGATCCGAAGATTGTCATCAGCAACTCATCAGAATTTAAAAAATGCTCTTATCGATTTTTTGCAAGAAATTGTGAAGTGTATTCGAACGATTGTTAATACTTATGTGAGTTTTTTTTTGGGGAAAAAATATAGCCGAATACAATTTTTCTTTTTTTAGACTGGAATTGAGCTTGCACTCAGTAAAGATTCGCCGGTTTGTAAATTATTGATCCAAACGTTGATTTGTTTGAACAAAAGGTGAGGAAATAGGTATTTTGGGTGTTGGGGCGATTTATGAGATGTGAAAGCAGAAATTTGAATTTTTGGGGTCAACATGAACATTTTATAGAAAACAAATTATTTTTCTGAATTTTCATCAATTTTGTTGGTTTCTTGTCATTTTCCTGAAATTACTTTGAATTGAAACTTCGAATTAAATTTTGATTTGTTCTTCTCAACATTGTGTTTAGCTAAAGTGTCATTTTTTTCTGAAAATTTGCAAATTTTCTCTGAAAAAGATAAAATTCTCTCCCCCTTCTCTCCGAATTTATGATAATCATATAAATTCCAACCAGTTTTTTCCTTTCTTTTTCTCCCCCCAATCAATTGTGTTTTTTTACAGCGGTTTGGAAACTGTCGAAGTTCGTGCACTTGGTGCTGATATAATTGTAATATGTTCGAGTTTAATGTTGGTCCAACATGAAACAGCAACAACATGTCGAATCGAAATGACTGGACAACAAAAAATGTTTGCCGAATTGACGAAATTGGCAAAGGGCCAACAAAAATACGAACGAATCTCCCGTTTCCAGCCACTCGTTCAATATTTGAAACAATGGAATCAAAAAGATCCGAAATTAATGACACGTGTATTGTTGATGTTGAATATGTTGATAAATGGAGTTGATCGAAATACAATTGAAGAAGAACATTGGACAGATGAAATGATGTGGCAAATTCGAATGAAAATGAGAAGTGAAGCTGATTGGGATGGATTGAATAAATTGGTGGAAAAAATGACGAGTGATGAAGAAAATATTGATTCGAGTATGAAAGAAGTGGCGAAAAATATGGTTAGAGAACAAAATGCTGATTTTGAGACATTGATTGGAAAATATGATAATTTGTAAGAGTTTTGGGATATTGAAGGGATTTTAGTTGGAAAAAGCATAATTTTTGTTGTGAGAAACTTTTGGCGCCAAAAATCATAAATTCAAATTCACGTGTCATATTTGGGCCCTAGGAACTTTTGAATTGGATTATCACTTGAAAAAGTTGATCGGACCAGATCTTCCAATTATTAATTCAGACACAGAATTTTGTCGAAAATGTTTTGGTTTTGTTCTAAAATGTGAAATTTCAGCCAAAGTGGAGTTTTGAGTTGTACAAAGAAATATCATCCAAAAACCCTTCTTTATTTCAGAAAAGTAGAATATGATACTCTCAATGGATGTGCAGAATTTCTCATTTCAACTTCCGAATCAACTGGTGTTGAACACATTCTTCTAACAATATTCCAACTTCTCTCACTTATCCCAGATGATATGTCATCGAAAAGAGCATATATGAAATTGGTGGAAACTTGCATTTCTGAAATAATTCTTCATCGAAATCCCGATTCACAAGACAAAATTGTGTTTGACACGCCGATTTCGGAAATCATTGAACAATTGCAAGACGAGGAAATGACAAAGAAATTGAGACAAGCGATTTCGGCGAAACAAGAAGCTGTTTTGATGCAAAATGAATATTGGAAAAGTGTGCTGGAATTTCAGAAAGAAGCCGAATTGTTGAGAAAACATATTTCGGATCCAAAGATTCCTTTGCCACCTCCAACAAAACTTACACTTTCTGCACCATCCACGTCTTCGGCTGGTCCTTCTAATGGATTGCCACCAATAACTGGAGGCCCACCACCTCCACCACCACCCGGAGGTTTGCCACCAATTACAGGCGGACCGCCCCCGCCTCCTCCACCTGGTGGATTACCTCCGATTACTGGAGGTCCTCCCCCACCTCCCCCACCACCTGGAGCAATGAAAGGTGGTCCGCCTCCTCCTCCTCCCCCACCCCCACCCCCTGGAGGATTCAAAAGTGGAGCTGGTCCCCCACCCCCTCCACCAATTGGTGGATTCGCTATGGGACCACCACCTCTGCCTGATTATTTGCCACCCAAAAAAGTGAGAAAAGTCGATGTGCCAATGAGAAAGTTCCCGTGGGGATCCAACACAATTGCACCACGTGAAATCCCGCGAGAATCATTTTGGGTGAATACAAATGAAGAGGCATTGACGAATGATGGAATGTTTGATCGATTGAAGTTTAGATTCTCATCGAAACCCGCCGGAGGAACAGCAAATGGACAATCGAAAACTGATGTATTGGGTGGAGCTGGAAATAAGAAGAAAATTAAGACGGCACAAATTATACAAGATGATAAAGTTTTGCAAAGATTGGGTTAGTTTTAAAGCTAATTGGGGTAGGGTTTTAAAAAAAAGGAAACAGAGTTTAATTATGTTTTTGACCTCAAAAATATCTTTAAAAAATTCCAAAACCCATTTTTCTTCAGGAATTCTCCAAGGATCCGTTAAAATGTCACATTCTGAACTCAAAACCGCAATTCTTGAAGTCAATGAAAAAGTATTGACAGTCGGTTTTTTGGAACAACTTCGAGCTGCTCTTCCACCTGGAGATGTTCTCAAAAAATTGCAAGAAGTCGATAAAAAACAATTTGAAGAAATGCCTGAAGGTGAACAATTTGCAACAAGATTGGCACAAATCAATGCATTACCATTGAGATTGGATTTGATTGAATTCAAAATGAGATTTGGTGAAATTTTGAATGAATTGAAACCGGTAAGTTTTTTGGGGCTGTTTGGAATGAAAAATGTTTCAGGCCACGTGAAAAATGATAATAACATTTCTAAAATTTTAATTCCGTAATTGTGAATTAAAATATTTGAAATGAAATTCAAAATGCCACGTGAAAAAAATCGGAAAAGTAAATACTGTAATGTATTTATTGTGCTTAGAAAAAGTTCCATGAAAATACTTTTTCCCATAATTTATTTTTTACTTTCACTCTGAAAATCCACGTGGCTTTAAATTTGAAGGAACACATCGTTTTTGAAGTTTCTTTCTCCAAAGTTTCACTTGAAAAATTAAAATAAAATTGTTTTTTGTCCTAAAAAATTCCTCATTGCAATTATTTCAAAATTTTGCAGAGTATGTCATCTGTGATGGAAGGATGTGAAGAAGTTCGAAAATCCGAAGGTCTCCGACTTTTCCTTCAACTTTTATTAGCTTTTGGAAATTTTATGGGAGGATCTGCAAAGAATTATTCGAATACTTATGCATTTGAATTGAAAATGTTGACGAGAGTTAGTTTTTTATTTATTTTTTTCTTCTCAAATTCCTGATTTTTTTTAGCTGATTGATACGAAAGATGTTGATAATAAACATACACTTTTGCAACATTTAATTGAAGAAATGAGAAGAATTGATCCACGAAGAGCACGATTTGCATTTAATGATTTTCATCATTGTATTGAATCTTCACGTGTAAATGCCGAAGAATTGACAAAAACAACGAAAAGTGTGAAAATTAATATTGGAAAGTTGGAAAATTGCTTAAAAATGTATAAAAGTCAAGGAGAACGCGATCGATTCGAGGAAAAAATGCGGCCGTTTTTGGAAAAAGCGAATAAGGAATTTTTGACGGTCGAAATGATGTCGGAAAAAATGAGAAATGATTGGCAAGCATTGGCGAAATATTTTGCATTTGATATCAAGAAATATCCGATGGAAGAGTTTTTCACGGATATTAGGACTTTTTCCGAACAATATTCGGTAGGTTTTTTGAGGGGGGAGGATTTTTAGAAAAAAAAATAAAATGTTGATGGGAACTTTTAGCAGTCCGTGGAATTTTCGATGAAAACTTTTTGTCATTTCTGAAAAAAAAGTGAAAAAATAAAGACTCCAAAACAATTTAGGTTAAATTTCTCAAAGGGCGAGCTAAGGTCTAGGGATTTTTCAGAATGTCAAATTGATAACCTTTAATATTTTCTATCTCTTCCGAAATTACCCTTATTTCAAACCTTTAATCAATATATTCCAGACTGCTTGGAAAGAACTCGACGCTGAAATTGATGCTGCAAATGCAGAAGCAAAACGACGTGAAAAGGCAGCTCTGACAAGCGAACTTCAAAAACGACAACAACAAAAATCTTCGATATCATCCAGACAACCACTTGGTGAAAGACAAATTCTTGCACCAAATCATCATCAAAATGGTGCAACTCGAACACCGGCAATGATAAAAGTATCAACTGCTGTTGATAAAGCTGGAGTATTAGATGAATTAGAAAGAGCAACTGGAAATGAAGCATTTTTACAAACATTAATGTCGGCAACAAATTCGAGAACACCTCGAATTCCATCAAATACGGGACGAGTTCGAGGAATTGGAAATGGTGGAAGAATTGGATTGGAAAGACAAAGATCGAGAGGACCTATTGATATATCAAATAGTAATCAAAGTGCTATTTTGGAAAAGGCAAAAGCGATTGGTGTTAGTTTGCCGGGACAAAATGAGTTGAAAATACGAGTTAGAAGGAAAGGAGCACCAGCTGTACCTGTTGAGGTGAGCAGATTTTAAGGGAAAGGGAAAAGTTCGGGGATAACTGATACCAAAAATCCACGTGATCCAGGAGAAAAATTCCATTTCCTAAAATTAAACCCAAGAAACTAAATTTTTCGAAAATTCACCACGGAGTTCTTCCCAAAATTTCAGCACCAGCTATTTTTCCATCAAAAATTGACTTATCGAAATTTTATAAAAATGAAAAGCTTCAAAATTCTGAAGTACTTCTCAATTACGATTCCAAACACGAATTCTTTCGATATCGAAATTTCCAACTCCTCTAACATTTGTTTTCCAGAATGTTCCTCAACCGTCTTCATCTGCAACTTCTTCATCTTCTTCACAAATTTCACCAACTCATAAAGAAAATCGTCTACCAGAAGAACAGCAAAAAGTAGCCAAAAAGTTGTCTCGAGATGAAGAACCGCCTGGAACACCAAAAACACCAAATACGCCAATTCCATCAACAGATGATTTATTAGCTCGACTCAGTCAATTTTAATTCAACAAATCAGCAGGGTTTATTATTATTATCACATTTTTTGTCGATTTTTTTCAAATTCAGTGTTGTTTTTCTAGTCTCAAAGTATTTTTTCTTCCATTTTTTGCAACATTTTTTTTTCTAAAAAATCATTCCTGTTCTTCAGTTATTTCTGTGATTATTCGGTGTTTTTCTTTTCCATTTTTGATATTCAAAAATCGTGTAAATGTTTGAGTAAAGTTTTTAGAAATTTATTCGTTCAATTAATTAATTAATTATAAAAAAGTTGGGAAATGAGCAACATAAAAGAGCCGAGAAACAGTTGAGAAATAAAAAAACAGAAAAATTGAGCAGAGTTTTGAAAATGAAATTTTTGTGATCTGGACTAGGGGCTGTTAGCCCCCAGGCGTAACAGTCTTCTTATTATTTCAGTTCCGTTTTTTTCTGTGATTATTTTCAATTTTCTGTGGAAAACGAATTCATGAAAAATTTGGAGTTTTTCGATCAAAAAATGACTCGTGGCTAAATCATGAAGGCTTCCTAATTTAGCCATGGATGACGTCATCAAACTATTTTTCAAAAAATTATTGAAACTCTTTTTTATTTGCATAATTATAGACATGACCGTCTCCAAACAGAAATTTCGGTTTGGAGACATGACTTTTTTCTCAATAATTTCATTTCTGGATGAAATTATGCAATTTCTTGTTTTTTTAACAGTGTAAAAAATTTTCTTTCAAATTTTTTAGCTTCAAAGTTGCTTCTGAAAAACTCGGGCCGATTTTTTTTTTGAAAAACTCGGGCCGATTTTTTTTTTGAAAAAAACTCGGGCCGATTTTTTTTTTGAAAAACTCGGGCCGATTTTTTTTTTGAAAAACTCGGGCCGATATTTTTTTTGAAAAACTCGGGCCGATTAATTTTTTGAAAAACTCGGGCCGATTAATTTTTTGAAAAACTGGGGCCGATTAATTTTTTGAAAAACTCGGGCCGATTAATTTTTTGAAAAACTCGGGCCGATTAATTTTTTGAAAAACTCGGGCCGATTAATTTTTTGAAAAACTCGGGCCGATTAATTTTTTGAAAAACTCGGGCCGATTAATTTTTTGAAAAACTCGGGCCGATTTTTTTTTTTTGAAAAACTCGGGCCGATTAATTTTTTGAAAAACTCGGGCCGATTTTTTTTGAAAAACTCGGGCCGATTTTTTTTTTTTGAAAAACTCGGGCCGATTTTTTTTTTGAAAAACTCGGGCCGATTTTTTTTTCTGGTAGAAATGATCACACTAACAAAACGTATTATAATGTTGCATGTTTTTCGAAAAATCGATATTCAACATTTAATTAATTCACAAAAATCATCAAAGTTGAATGCTTCCAACCAAAAAAATCCTCTCAAAAAAAATGAACATAGTACTGTACAGTTCAAAGGCGCACACATAGATTGAAAAATATCTTGAGGCGTTGCCCGCGTTTTTTTTAATTTTCGCGAACAAAAAAAGTTTTCAAAAAATTCTTATTCTCATCATTTTTCTTGATTGAGCTGTGATTGAGTTTATCTCAATTAAGTTATAAAATGTCTGTCAGCGAATCGATAAATATTTATGCGGCTGAAGTTGTTTTTGATAATGTGGATGATATCGATTCAAATGCCACATTCAAGGACCCCATGATTTATCAAAACTTTGACATGTAAGTTTTTAATAAAAAATCTCAAAATAATTTTTTTTTCCAGAAAATTTGGAGTTTATAAAGAATCAAAGGAACTTGGAGTTTGTATCAAAGTTGTAAACAAGAATCAATTCATATTTTCTGGAGAAATTACTGGATATGTTGAATTGATTGGAAAAATGGCAAAACTTTGAAGATGAAATTTTCGAAAAAAGTATTGCATCCGACCGATTTGGTGGCATTTTTGGATAAGAAGTTCAATAAGGAGAAAATGATACGGTTGCATTATATATCAGATGACAAGATCAAAATGAAACTGCAAGCACAATTTAGATATTTTACGTATCAGCAGATGCTTCCATTCGCAAAAACCAAAATTCAATGTGCAGGATCAGATATTTTTGTAAATATCAAAGTAAGTGATTGAAATATGTATATACTTCAATTCAATTTTTTTTCAGCTGTTAACTTTGATGTCAAACAAATTTGTAGTGGAGCACCCCCGGTCAATGATGTAATTGTTCTGAATGGGAATAAATGTTTGAATAAAGTTTTAAAAAATGTATTTGTTCAATTAATTGATTATTTAATTATGAAAAAAAATTGGGAAAGTAGCACCATAAAAGAGCCGAGAAACAGTTGGGAAAAGAAAAAACATAGAAAAATTGGGCAGAGTTTTGAAAATGAAATAGTTGTAATTGAAGGGGAATGTTTTCGAAATTTGGAAAAAGTAGTTTGATTTTTGACATTTTTTCCTAGTCAATCATATGGTTTTTTGCAAACAAATTGACGTGTTACCAAACACAACAAATCTGACCATTCTCCTGAATTTCCTTGAATTTCGATGCAATTCTCGTTGTGAAGACCATTGTCGGGTTGACCTGGAATCAATATTGAGAAGGTTAAAAAAGATTGCATCGACCGGGAATCGAACCCGGGCCGCCCGCGTGGCAGGCGAGCATTCTACCACTGAACCACCGATGCTTGCGGAATTTTCTCTCATTTTTCATTTCAAAACCCACCCTCTTTCCAATTTCGATAATCGCTATTCGTTTTGTCAGTGTTCACAAAAATAGTTTCTTTTTGCACATCATTCAATGAAATCCACGCGGTTTTTGTCTTCGGAACAAGACCTTAAAATAATAATGAGATTAATTGGTTAAAGGGTTGGTCCTCCGCCAAGGAATCTTGCTTGGTTTAGATAAGAATAAGGTGCTCCTGGAAGGTTCCAGTTTTAGAAAAAATTCTAGTATCAATTCAGCCCATGTTTTTCCTCAAAAACACAAGCGAGTTAAAACCTACGAAATAAAGCATGTAAATGCGCTCTAGCGCACAACTTGTTTTTGAATTTTTGTGTGTGTGTTTGCACACAACTTTGAAAATAACACGGTGACGCCTTTTTGCAGACGATTTTTTCACCAGGAAAGCACCAACCCTTTAATTAATTAATATAAACTAACTCGAAACAATTTGATTTTCTTCATCTGAATGAATTGATGTCAAATGTCCACCCCAACCAATACAATATTCTTCAGCCAAATACCAAGATTCAAATCTGTCGAAAAACACATATTCAAATCCATTGAAAAATCGTTTTGGTGCAACAATCGCCTCCATTTTTCGTTGAATATCTCGCAAATCTTTATCAGTCATTTTTTGATAAGCTGCCAAATCGAGTTCTAATTTTGTTTGCACTTCGGATATTTTCATTTCGCATTGATGTTCTGCCAATTTTTGAGATTGATATAATTTCTTTTCGAATTTGATTTCAAGTGATGAACAATTACAAGTATTTGAATTTGTAATTGAAACTGGTGGAAGAGGTGAATTCTTGAGGCTGGTTTGTGAATTTTTAAAAGAAGGTGCAATAAAATGATTGTTGACAGGATATCCATTATAGATTTGATAATTTCCGGCGAGCGATCGAAGTCCGCGAGAAGCAGAATTTATATCAAAATCTGTTTCTGGTTCATTATTTGTTTCAATACAGGAATCGAGATATTGTCGGAGGCAGCGAATTTCAGCAGCCCAATTGTGTCTGAAAAAAATTTGCTTTCAATTTTGGTCGTAAAAATTATTTTTAAATTGTTTTCCACGTGGATTTGAAAAACAAATATTTTCTTTCCCGATTGTTTTCAAAAAAAACTCACCCGAATTCCGAGCAAATTCCTCGATTTTTCGCTGAAAATGTTGGTCTAACAAAGACTGCGTGAATTGGTGTAAGTAGAATCAAAAGGAAAATGACCCAAGTCATCCTATCTGCAAAAAAAAAGAAAATAAAACTACTGAAGTAAAAAAAAACGCGTTGACATTTAGAATTTACGAGAAACAAGCAAAAATATATGAGAAAGGGCGAAAAAAACATTTCTCTTTATTTATATATAAATTTTTTAGATAGATGGGAGACAAGAAAAAAAAAATGATTCATGGCAAAAAAGTTCGAGTGGAAATCAAATTTATTTTTTTTTCTTTCATTTTTTCGTTGGCAATCTAATATAAAATAATATAAAAAAGTTTACAAATCGAACATCTGCTTTGCTTTCCGGCACAGAAACGTTTTAAAAGCATGATCGAAAAAAAGAGAAAAATAAAAATAAATTCGAAATAAAAAAAACACCGTACTCTTTCAAAGGCGCAATGCAAACAAACAACAGGTCTCGTCACGCACCATTCATTTTTTTTTTCAAAAATAAATTTTTCTTCAAAAAAAAAATAATAACATTTCAAAAATCCTGTCAGTCATCATTGTCAGAGAACAAAAAAGTGGAAAAGAAAACAAATCGTTATAGAGACGTCAATAAATTGGGTGTGATAAATGTCGGAAAATGAGCAACTGTGTGTCGTTTTTTTTTCAATATCAGGAGAAAAAAATTGAAAGATTTATGACTCTATCGAAAAAAGTTGAACGATTGATTGCACGAAAAAAGTTCAAATTTACCCAATCAAAAATCACACGCTCTCTCTTCTGTTAAAAATAAATAATTTTTTGCAATTAAAAAATATCAAATTTCATTGATTTATAGTTTTTCCAAATAAAATTCAAAGATACATTCTCATACAAAAGTCCAAACGAGACCCAAAACAGTGCAAATAGCAGTTGCACCAATCATTGAATATTGCACCGCATAATGACGCCAATGAGCTTTACGTTGAATTCTCACAGCACATTTGACATATTCATCTGATGCTGCTTCAAGGCGCTCTGAAAATGTGTGCAATTTATCGTGAAGTGTTTGCAGATCTATAAAAACACTTACGTGCTCTTTCAACCAATTCATCCAAATTCTGTTGTCTTTCCATTATTTTTTGCACATTTTCTTTCATTATATTTTTTGCTTTTTCGATTTCTCTTCGAGTTTGCATAATTTTGTCATCGATTTTATGATTTTGATCATTATTCCAACCAATACGACTTACTGGCGGATCCATTTTCAGCTTTTTCAATTTTAAGAAATACCCGGGTTTTGTGAAGGTTTTCTTTTTTTCGGTTATTTTTTGCAAAAAAAAAACACAAGGTCACGTTTCAAAAACAATTGCAATTCATATAAAAAATTAATTTACACAGACAAAAATATTTTGAAAATATTCTTAAAGCGCTTGAATTTTTTCGGAAATCGTTTCAACAATTGGAAGATGCATCCATGCTCTATCGATATCCAATAAATCATCCGGATATACGTGTTTCAGTTGCTCATATTTCGCTTCTCTTAATTGCCATTCTCTAATTATAAAGTCTTGATTATCATCTCCAACGATTCGTGTATCACAACATCTGAAAATCGAATAAGATTTGGATTATTTTTTCAAAGACAAAAGCCTGTCTTGAAAAATTTGTCATATTTTTTTTTATTACAAAATTGGTTTTTTCAAATAGTTATTGAAGTATGTTCTAAAATTTATTTCTAGGTTTCAAAAAATATGTTTTATTAAAATTCTGAATTTCAAGAAAACCGGTTCAAAGAAAAACTCTTCAAACTTACCTAACAAGAACATTATCAACTCGCATATAAAATCTCAAAAGCACAAAAAAATAGCCAGCATCCATGACTCGAATTCTCGCCGAAAGCTGAAAAATACACAAATTATTCTCTCCATTTCAACAACAACAAATAAACTAACCTGAGCAATACCATGATCAGCTAACTCATCTTCAAATAAAGTGACAGACGAATGAAAAACAATTTCATCGCGTCGTTTTAACCGTTCCATATCGATCGATTCGCTCGTTTCAGAAATCTGGAATGAAAAAAAGATATTCCACGTCATCCAATAAAATCGGGTTATCTATTTTTTCAATCTACACGTGGCCACGTTTCCACGTGGAATGTGCTGTATAAAAGGAAAGAATCCAGGATGGAAAAATCAGTTGTTTGTAGAAGAAAACAGGATTTTCGATTTCATAATAGAATAAGCGCGGATTATGGCAATCAACAGTAGAATAGCGAAAGTGGAAGGTGTTGAAGACCAAAAATGGTATCATGGGATGAGACCGAGACGGGATATTGAGTAAGTTTTGGGGATTGACTGTTCTAATTTGGAACCTGGCCAATTTTAAGCGTAAAATTTGATCAAGGTTCTTTCAGCTCAAAATCTCATCCAAACCAATATTTCAGACACCTGCTCATTCAAGATGGCGATTTCCTTGTCCGCGCATCCGATGGTCGCACCAACAACGTCGAAATCATTCTATCGATTCGTAGCGAAACCAAAGGATTGATTCATTTGACATTGGCGTGCACCGAAGGAAAATGGCAACTTGGCCTAACTTCGAAGGGCAAAAAAGTGCATCGCTTCGACACAATTCCATTGCTCATCGAGCATTACAAGAAGCACAAGTTGTCCAATTCTCTTATTTTGAAACGTGGTGTTCATCGTCCGGATTGGTTGATAACCCACGAAAAAGTCACTTTTGACACGAAAAAAGATGAATTGGGAGCTGGCAATTTTTGCACTGTTTATAAGGGAAAATATGACAAAGGAGATGAACAAGTTGTCGATGTTGCTGTCAAACTTTGCCATAATAGTACAAAAGATTCAGAAGATCCGAATAAATCGGCTGATGAAGTGAGAGCGGCAAGAGAAATGATGCTTGGCGAAGCAAAGGCAATGTCACATTTTGTTCATCAATATGTTATTCAATTATACGGTGTTGCATGTGATCATCCGCCTGTATTAA
Source organism: Caenorhabditis angaria (assembly GCA_947459285.1). Taxonomy (NCBI): domain Eukaryota; kingdom Metazoa; phylum Nematoda; class Chromadorea; order Rhabditida; family Rhabditidae; genus Caenorhabditis; species Caenorhabditis angaria. Next base: position 3,606,064 of record CANHGI010000003.1, on the reverse strand, counting down.
TTGTAATGGAATATTGTCCAGGTGGAAGTTTAGATAAACATTTGCAAAAACAAGGAAATGATATTGAAATTGGCGAAAGATTATGCTATATTTTGGAAGCGGCAAGAGGTATGCGATATTTGCACTCAAGATCTTGTGTTCATCGCGATCTTGCTGCCAGAAATTGCTTAATCTCAGCCAAAGGATTTATCAAAATATCCGATTTTGGACTTTCGAAATTATTGGATGGAAAAGCGGAAGAAGAAACAGTTGATGAAGAATCTCCACAAATCCCGCTTCGTTGGATGGCTCCAGAATCCTTGAAGAAGCCTAGAAAATATTCGAAAGCATCGGATGTCTGGAGTTTTGCTGTTCTCATATACGAAGTCTTGAATAACGGACAAAAACCATGGCCGGATTGGCCGGCAAAGAAGATCGCCACACACATTCGCAAATGTCAAATGCCTGATCTTGCCGATTCGACACCAGCCGAACTCAAGGAATTGGTTGGCAAGATTTGGGTTCAGAATTCTAGTGATCGCCCAACATTTCGTGAAATTTGCTTGAAAATCTGGAAAGTCTTGAAGAAGGTTCAACCGCCGAAGCCAAACAAGTTCGCATTGAACAAACTGCCAGGAGTCGAGAGAACAATCACGTTGAGAGTGAGTTTGGGGGAATCTGGGTTGGAAAAAATGAAAATTCAATAAATTTTTACAGGAATGCAACAACGATGATGACGACACCAATCGCGATTCTCAAGATTTGCCAAACAACACCAACAAATCGACCATGGAAGACGAGAAAAATGCGGCATAGCTTTATTTTATGTATCTCTTTTAGATGAATTTTCTTTCAATTTGAAATTTTTTTCGTAATTTCAAAATTATAAGGAGCCAAACTTGTAGAGCTCGCCTAAATCTAGATTGGTCCGATTCAGGAACCCAAAATTCGAGAACTGGCCCAGTCTACCTATTCTCCAAACCCCCGTCTTTCTCACCTGACAATTCTCGACAGTTCCCCGATATTTGGTCGTAAATGTCCAATCAAATGGTTTGTGTTGTGTTGTTATCTGCTTGATTCTTTCCGATCTGGCACTTTGCCAAACATTCGATGCTCCAACTTGAACATCGGGTAATTTATCATCGATTACCATTTTGAGAGCATCTAATGCATTGAATTCAATCGATCCATTTTTGCCAAATTTGATTGTTAAACTATTTCGGGCAAAAACCATTTCAGGCAATTCTTCGAGCTTCAATTCGCGATTATATACACATTTCTGAAAAGAGAATCGCCTTATTGTTTTTCTAAATAAAAAAGAATTTTGAAAACACCTACCAAACATTTATCTTCTCCAATTCCTTCTGAATGATGACATTGTGATTCTAAAATATGTCCAGCTCTCGATATAAACTCAAAACCTCCTTTCTGGAATGTCTCTTCTTTTTTCGCATGCTCAGCTGCTCGAACCATAACTTCTTCCATACTTCGTTTTCCATTTCCAGTTGCAGGCATTCTTGTTGTTGGCGGTGTAAACATTGTTTTTCCTTGAGCTCAAAGAAAAAATAAAATAATTCTGTTTCAAAAAGTTGACACGAGCAATTCCGCTCCACTGCAAATAAATATGTTTTCGGCCAAAAAACCAGCTGAAATTTGTGTCTTTTGGAGAAAAAAATAAAAAGCAATTGATAAGGTAAAATTTATCGGTTAGAAGTGAGATCCAGAATAGCAGAAAAAAACGAAGAATAATTGAAAAATTCACAAAATTTGAAGGGGAGGCGAAAAATTGGGATAAAACCGGAGGATGATTATCGTACACGATAGAGCATTTTTCGTTGCATTTTTTGTTGCAAATCACCGCGACGAACCAAATTGGCAATTACCTGCAAAAAATGAGAGTAATGTTAGAAATGAGGATTTTGAATTGCCACGTCATGGGTCACGTTTGGAATTTCATGGGAATTTCAATTTCGAGAGAGTTCCAGTAATAAGCTAAATATTCATTTCAAATTCAGAAAAAAATGATTTCCGCCAACAAATTTTTTTTAATTTAATATTGGCTCAATTTTTGGTAAGCTCATTTTCAGTCTTGCATTTTTGAGAACAAATACTCTAATTCTGAATTGCCACGTCGTAGTTCAAAAAATTGAGCATATTTAATTTTTTTTAAAGGGGGGGCGACACGAAAAAATAATTATATTTCATCTGAAAGAGCATAGTCGATTTAGTAAAAGTGATGTTGCGCGGCAAAAAACTGAAATCCGGAAGTATCAGAAAAAAAGAAAAAACGGGCGGCAGGAATCGATCTAGGGGACCTGAGTAGGTTGATACTCCTTGTGCGCTAAGTCGTCCGATCTGGCAGGATAAGCAACGTTGACCTAGGTTAGTTTCTGCATAGAAAATTTCTTCTTTTTTTGATGCGCGCGTTGGGTGACCCAAACAACTTTCAGAGAAGCTTCTGAAAGTGGGAGTTTCAGCATTTTGAGCAAGGTGAAGCTGGGGAAAAGCTGAAAATGAGCTGAAAATCGAAATTTTTGATGTTAGGCTGAAATTTTCAGAAATGCTTCGGGGAGTTGAGAGAAGTTTCTGAAAGTCAAAATTTCAGCATTTTCAGCCCAGGAGAAGCTGAAAATGAGCTGAAAATCGAAATTTTTGATGTTAGGCTGAAATTTTCAGAAATGCTTCGGGGAGTTGAGAGAAGTTTCTGAAAGTCAAAATTTCAGCATTTTCAGCCCAGGAGAAGCTGAAAATGAGCTGAAAATCGAAATTTTTGATGTTAGGCTGAAATTTTCAGAAATGCTTCGGGGAGTTGAGAGAAGTTTCTGAAAGTCAAAATTTCAGCATTTTCAGCCCAGGAGAAGCTGAAAATGAGCTGAAAATCGAAATTTTTGATGTTAGGCTGAAATTTTCAGAAATGCTTCGGGGAGTTGAGAGAAGTTTCTGAAAGTCAAAATTTCAGCATTTTCAGCCCAGGAGAAGCTGAAAATGAGCTGAAAATCGAAATTTTTGATGTTAGGCTGAAATTTTCAGAAATGCTTCGGGGAGTTGAGAGAAGTTTCTGAAAGTCAAAATTTCAGCATTTTCAGCCCAGGAGAAGCTGAAATTGGGCTGAAAATCGAAATTTCTGAAGTTTGATTCAAACTTTCAGAATTTGCTAGGAGACTTCTGAAAAGTGTGTGACGAGATGATTTTTCGGATTTTAAGACAGGAAAAGCTGGAGGCTGGCTGGAAATGAGCTGAAAATTGAAGGTTTTGATTCTGGTCTCAAATTTTTATAATTGGTTCTGGGAATTGAGAGAGGCAGCTGAAAATAAAAAATTTCAGAATTTTCAGCCATATGAAGCTGAAAATTGAAATTTCTGATGATAGTTAAAAATTTTCAACCCAGTTCGCGGTAGTTGGGAGAAGCTTCAGAAACTGCCGATTTCTTTCCGGATTGTCAGTCGGGAGAAAGTTGAAAATCGAAAGTCAGGCTAAAACTTCGAGAATAGTAAGGGAAATTCCTAAATGTGTTAGGAAAAATTCTCAAATCTAGGAGAAATTCTGAAATGAATTTTTCCCGGATTTTTAGCCAGGAGAAGTTAAAAATTATCTGAAACTCGAACTTCAGCATGTTTGTAGAAAGAGACACGGGCTCAGAGCCATAACTACTGTTTCCTGCTAAACGTGGGCAATTTTGCAACGATAGGTTTTTGAGATCCTCGGGAAATCGTATGCCGTCATGCCGCGTTTATGGGCTTTTTGCGTTCACTCGGCGCTCAGAAAATCTTTATTTCCTCAGTTCTGAGCATCGCGTAAACGCCAAAAGCCTCTAAACGCGGAGTAGCACGCTTGCGATTTCCTGAGGAGAAGCAGATTTCTAGAGATTTTTTGTCTATTCATCAATTTTATTGTTTGATTCAGCCGCTGTCGTATTGGCTAGTTGAAATTTCGCTAGTTCGAATCGCAACTGAGTTCTAATTCTCTTTCTGTTCTCAACCTCTGCTCCCGGTCCGACAGACCTGCCGGCTGCTTCAGGCTTGAACTTTCTCTGCAACCGGAAAGTTTGGCGGGCCCTACAAAGATCTATAAAATCTATGATACGTGGACCTTTCAACTAGCGAATGGAAATTTTTTTGAACAACCCTCACAACAAAAAGTTTTGAAGAAGGATCATTAGATTATCCTGGAGAAGATCCAGTTAAAAAAAAGTGAGCATAGTTCCAACCGAAAAATCGCTAGCTTTCAAAGTCGGCGTCAGGAGTATCTACAGAATCCACAGTATCGGCCATAACTTCGGAAGAAGGATCTGAAGGTTCAAAGAGCACAACCTCTGCCTCTGATGTTACTCTTCATTAAAGTTTTTGATTTAGAATCTCCCGATCCTTCTTCTGATGTAGTTAAACATTGGTTGATTCTGCTTCGGAAGTTGCTGATTGGGGTGATTTTTCTCCAAGTGGTTCAGTAACATCAGAGGCAGAGGTTGTGCTCTTTGAACCTTCAGATCCTTCTTCCGAAGTTATGGCCGATACTGTGGATTCTGTAGATACTCCTGACGCCGACTTTGAAAGCTAGCGATTTTTCGGTTGGAACTATGCTCACTTTTTTTTAACTGGATCTTCTCCAGGATAATCTAATGATCCTTCTTCAAAACTTTTTGTTGTGAGGGTTGTTCAAAAAAATTTCCATTCGCTAGTTGAAAGGTCCACGTATCATAGATTTTATAGATCTTTGTAGGGCCCGCCAAACTTTCCGGTTGCAGAGAAAGTTCAAGCCTGAAGCAGCCGGCAGGTCTGTCGGACCGGGAGCAGAGGTTGAGAACAGAAAGAGAATTAGAACTCAGTTGCGATTCGAACTAGCGAAATTTCAACTAGCCAATACGACAGCGGCTGAATCAAACAATAAAATTGATGAATAGACAAAAAATCTCTAGAAATCTGCTTCTCCTCAGGAAATCGCAAGCGTGCTACTCCGCGTTTAGAGGCTTTTGGCGTTTACGCGATGCTCAGAACTGAGGAAATAAAGATTTTCTGAGCGCCGAGTGAACGCAAAAAGCCCATAAACGCGGCATGACGGCATACGATTTCCCGAGGATCTCAAAAACCTATCGTTGCAAAATTGCCCACGTTTAGCAGGAAACAGTAGTTATGGCTCTGAGCCCGTGTCTCTTTCTACAAACATGCTGAAGTTCGAGTTTCAGATAATTTTTAACTTCTCCTGGCTAAAAAATCCGGGAAAAATTCATTTCAGAATTTCTCCTAGATTTGAGAATTTTTCCTAACACATTTAGAAATTTCCCCTTACTATTCTCGAAGTTTTAGCCTGACTTTCGATTTTCAACTTTCTCCCGACTGACAATCCGGAAAGAAATCGGCAGTTTCTGAAGCTTCTCCCAACTACCGCGAACTGGGTTGAAAATTGTTAACTATCATCAGAAATTTCAATTTTCAGCTTCATATGGCTGAAAATTCTGAAATTTTTTATTTTCAGCTGCCTCTCTCAATTCCCAGAACCAATTATAAAAATTTGAGACCAGAATCAAAACCTTCAATTTTCAGCTCATTTCCAGCCAGCCTCCAGCTTTTCCTGTCTTAAAATCCGAAAAATCATCTCGTCACACACTTTTCAGAAGTCTCCTAGCAAATTCTGAAAGTTTGAATCAAACTTCAGAAATTTCGATTTTCAGCCCAATTTCAGCTTCTCCTGGGCTGAAAATGCTGAAATTTCGACTTTCAGAAACTTCTCTCAACTCGCCGAAGCATTTCTGAAAATTTCAGCCTAACATCAAAAATTTCGATTTTCAGCCCAATTTCAGCTTCTCCTGGGCTGAAAATGCTGAAATTTTGACTTTCAGAAACTTCTCTCAACTCCCCGAAGCATTTCTGAAAATTTCAGCCTAACATCAAAAATTTCGATTTTCAGCTCATTTTCAGCTTCTCCTGGGCTGAAAATGCTGAAATTTTGACTTTCAGAAACTTCTCTCAACTCCCCGAAGCATTTCTGAAAATTTCAGCCTAACATCAAAAATTTCGATTTTCAGCTCATTTTCAGCTTTTCCCCAGCTTCACCTTGCTCAAAATGCTGAAACTCCCACTTTCAGAAGCTTCTCTGAAAGTTGTTTGGGTCACCCAACGCGCGCATCAAAAAAGAAGAAATTTTCTATGCAGAAACTAACCTAGGTCAACGTTGCTTATCCTGCCAGATCGGACGACTTAGCGCACAAGGAGTATCAACCTACTCAGGTCCCCTAGATCGATTCCTGCCGCCCGTTTTTTCTTTTTTCTGATACTTCCGGATTTCAGTTTTTTGCCGCGCAACATCACTTTTACTAAATCGACTATGCTCTTTCAGATGAAATATAATTATTTTTTCGTGTCGCCCCCCCTTTAATTAAAAAATCATCTTTTTTCTTGGAATTTTTGCAAAAACCGCTGTGAAATTCAGAAAATCCCCCAAATTTCTCACCTTTTTAACAAGCGATTCTTTATAATGTTGTCTTGATACAAAATCTTGAACAATCAAATGTTCCGAAACATGTGTTCCAATAGCAAATCTCTTTTTCAATTGATTCTCAATTCTCGACAATGCTTCTTGATCAGCTCCCGATGTAAATCCTTCAACTCCAGCCAAATTTCCAGTCGAAGCTGCTTCAATTGTCGAAACTTTGAATAATCTCAATGCTTCATCAACATGTTTATCAGTTGCAAATGGTTGTAATTCCATTTTTGCAAGTGATTCAGCAATTCTGACAATCGCTTCGAGTTGTCTGACTGTAATTGGAATTGCTGAATGATGAGCTTTTTTGCCTGATTTGAAAGCATCTGCTGAAACTGGCGGATTTCTCATTTTCACATAATGATTCACAAGTTTTTCCGATGCTGCTTTTGTCAATCTTGGAGCACATTGAGTTCTTGCGTATGACACGAATTTCTTCATAAATTCAATTGTCAAAAATCCATCCGAATCATAAACTTGATGTGTTCCATCAGAATCGGTATTTTGAATTTTTGGAACTCCAGCAGCATCGCGATCTCGAGCATTTGAAGCATTTACATGAACTTCGATAACGTGTTTTGCAAGGGTCTAAAAATAGATACAATAAAAGTTATTCCAATTTCAAAAATAAAAACTTACAGCATCCTTATTGACATCATGTGTATCTTTAACAATATAAATCATATCAAAACGCGACAAAATAGTTGGCATAAAATCGATATTATCATCACCTCTCGATTCATCCCATCTACCGTATACCGAATTAGCAGCTGCTAAAACACTGCATCTTGAATTCAAAGTTGTTGTGATTCCAGCTTTAGCAATTGAGATTGTTTGTTGTTCCATGGCTTCGTGAATTGCAACACGATCATCTTCTCGCATTTTATCGAATTCGTCAATGCAAACAACTCCACCATCAGCCAAAACCATTGCACCACCTTCCATAATAAATGAGCGCTGAAAAAAAGAGGATTAGGAAAATTGTTGATTTTTTCACGTGACACAAATAATATCCAAAAAAACAAGGCTTTAAAAGTCTTAACGCCCATTTTTCCATTTCTAGATATGTTCAATGGTCCTACCGATTGTGGATCTCTGATAACAGAAGCAGTCAAACCAGCAGCTGATGATCCTTTTCCTGAAGTGTATACTCCAATTGGAGCAACTTGTTCAACAAATTTCAATAATTGCGATTTTGCAGTTCCAGGATCTCCCAACAATAATACATTAATATCTCCTCTTCGAATAATTCCATCAGGTAATTTCTTTCTCGATCCTCCAAACAACAAACATGCAATCGATTTTTTGATATCTGCTGATCCATAAATTGATGGTGCAATTGATTTGGCGATTGTCTCAAATGCATCACTTTTTTGTGCCAATGTTTTGAATTGTCTTTCTTCTTCTGGTGTGAATTGAGTGTAGGTGGATCTTCCGGCGCCAGAAGTTTCGATTTGAATTCCGAGAACTCGTAGATATGGTGTTCTAATTCCTGTCAATGTTTTATCTCCGCCTTTTTTCTGGAACAATTTCTTGATTGAATAAACTCCAACAATTGTTACACGATTTCCTGGCACAACTTTATCGGTTAAATATCTTTCGGTGAAAAGTTGAAGATGACGTGGCATTTCACCATGTGGTACATCTTCGGGACTTTCTTGAAGTTTCAAAGTTTGATAATCAACACATACACATTTATCAGGAAGCATTATGTATGGATCAATTGGACAACGTTGCATTTGACCTTGTTGAGGGCTAAAAATATTTCGAATTTGGGAAAATGATTTCAATTACAATCAACTCACGCTCCACAAGTTCTTGGAAGTTGGAAACCTTCAAGACCTGGTTTGATTGAAACATCAGGAAGTGTATGTTTGCATTGTCTACATTGCAATGTTACTTTTGTGGCCTTTGATCGAACTTGTGCGGCAGCCACAATAATTCCATTGATTTTCACAATTTGTGAAACTTGCGCTGATTTCACAGTTCGAATTGAAGCCGGATATTCATCAAGAGTAAAAGATACTTGAATATCTCTTACTTCTTGCTCAGTTTCAGGCCTTGGTTGAGTGATTTCATCAGCCACAACCTTAGCAGCTTCTTCGAGTGCTGGCAATACTTTTCCTGGGAATTTTCGCAATTTCATTTCGATTTCTTCGTCGAAATTTTTGAGATGACTCAAATTGATTTCAAGAGAATAAACACCGCTGATATAATTTTTTTTTAATTGATCTCTGTAAATCATTCCAAAACCACCAGTTGAATAATCTCTGATAAAATTGCGGAATTGTGTGATCAATTGTTTGTATTCAGCAATTAGTTCGCGGCCAGAATCTGGGATTCCATCATTGGCGAAAAATCTTTCTTGGTAGAAAAGTCCTGGATCATCAAGGTTCGACATTGTTAGTTGTTGTTGCTCTGAAAATTGAAAAAGTTTGGAAAAATGTGAGAATCAAGCGTTTTCACGAGTCAAAAACGGGCGAAAAGCACAGCCGCTCAAATACATTGAGAGAGTAGAAATGCTGCGTAAAAACTGGTGCGCCCATTTACACGGTCCTTAGGGTAACGTATGAAAACGTGAAAATAGCATCAAAATCAGCTCATCGAGATCTAGGCGACTATGTTTTACTCACTTCGTATAACTACCTAGGAAAAAAGTTAGCTTCCAAGCGAGACCAAATAAAAAAATAAAAGTCATGTTCCTTTAAACACCGTATGAAAATTAACGTGTTTTCCTGGAATAACTAGGGTAATTCGTCAAGTAAAAATAAGGTGAATACACCATTGAATTGCTCGTTTCATAACGAATGTTAAGATATAAGTAACTTGATTCTTAGTGGCTTCTGAAAAAAGCAGATTTTCAGTTACGGTTTTGATGTAATAAAAAATCGGTGCGCCCATTTTGGAGAACTTCCCGGTATCGATAGCAGAACTTTTTTATATCAAAAAATTCGTCTTTTCGTGAACTATGCGACTATGTTTTGCGTGTTCAGTTTTCTTAGCAATTGAGCGCGTTAAAGACGCACAAAACGAAAAAAATCATTTTTCAGCGAAAAAGTTGTGCATTGTGACAGTGCGGTGTGTGCACAGTTCGCCAACCGTACTTCACCCAAACATTTCTACTTTCAAACGGGTGTGAAAGAAAAAAAAAGAAAATGCGGGAAAACATTGTGATTTCAAATCGTTTCGCGGGCGCGCCTTCACACATACACGACGACGAACAATTGCACAGCGAAGGCAGGTGTTTGCACACCGTAGTCTTTTCTGATGAGAAATAATTTCTTTATTTTCAGCCGAGAAGATCTTATTGATTGATTGTCTTTCACAATAGGACATTTATGGATGAGAAGAATACGGCAAAAGCGTTCAATTTATCGCAGAAAGCAGTTTACTATGAACAAGCGAAACGATACGAGGAGGCGATTTTCTGCTATACTGAATCTGCGAATTTGCTGCTGAAATTATTGCAGGAGAAAAAATGTATGTTAATATATCGGAAGAATGTCAAAGAATACATAGATCGCGCTGAATTCCTCAAGGCAAATCTGGAAAAGTTTCAGAAAAAAGTGAGTTTTTTGAAGAATTTTGAAATATTTACTGATCAACTTTTTAGTATCCAACAATTGAGGAAAATATTCTGGAAAGTGTTGAATTTTTGATGCTAAAAGCTGATTTGTATAAAGAAGATGATCGAAGTGAACAGGCTTGCAAGATTTTCGAAAATGTCGTGGAACATTGTTTAAAATCCTCCAAAAACTCACAAATCTCTCCAGAATCGAAAAGAAAACTACGGGAACACGCGGAAAAGGCGTTGATTTCTGCGGAAGAATTGCAAAATATCCGGAAAGTCAAAGAAATTGAATTATCCCTTCCCGATGTTCCATCAAGTTCAAATCTCGGAGCATTTATCTCAACTCCAAGTCCTGGCCCAAGTCCAAGTGGTTCTCCAACAAAAGGAAAATTCACGAAAGAAGAGTTGAATGTATTATCATCGACATCAAATATAAATAACAAATTATATGTGCCTTTTCATAGATATGATCAAATAAATGAATTCAAAGGACAAGTTGGGAAATTCACTGATCCTGATGGAAAAATTGGGCTGACTCAGAAACAAAAATCAAGGCTGAAAGGTTGGAAAAGAGTATCAGAATTATATGAATCACCAGTTGTTATATCTTCAATTGATTGTGCATCAATCAAGCAAACTCTTATTTCGGATTGCTCATTTATTTCATCACTTTCAATTGCAGCTTTATACGAGAATAAATTCAAAAAGCAGCTTGTAACAAGTATAATCTATCCACAAGATTCATCAGGAAAACCAATTTATAATCCAGCTGGAAAATATATGATCAAATTTCATATAAATGGAACATGGCGAAAAGTTGTGATTGATGATTATTTTCCAGTCGATGAAAATGATCGAATAATGTGTTCGCACACAGATAGAAAAGGTGAATTATGGGTTTCATTATTAGAAAAAGCATATATGAAAATAATGGGCGGATATGATTTTCCTGGTTCAAATTCGAATATTGATTTGAATGCATTAACTGGTTGGATTCCGGAAAGAATATCAATTCAAACAAAAGCAACAGAATTTGATGGGGATAAAGTATTTCGGAAATTATTTGATCGAATGCATCGAGGAGATTGTTTGGTGACATTGGCAACTGGTAGATTATCACAAGAAGATTGTGAAAGAGCTGGATTAGTTGAAACACATGCATATGCTGTTATTGATATAAGATGTGTTGATGTAAGGATTTTCCGGGGTGGCTGAGAATGGATCTTTGAATTTTGAGATATTGAACTCCTCTGTTAGAAAATCCCGCTGAATTCTTCAAATTTTAATACAAAGTTTCTTCTGTTTAGTAGCCCAATCCTTATAATATGAGCAATGTTTGAAATCGCCTGAAAAATGAATAAAAATTTATATTTTCTCCAGATTCAAACCGATTTTTTTCCAGAACAAACGGCTCCTAAAACTCAAAAATCCTTGGACCCATCTTCGATGGAAAGGAAATTATTCGGAAAAAGATAAAATCAACTGGACAAAATCACTTCAACAACAACTCAATTATGATCCAGAACAAGCTGCATTGAAAGACGATGGCGTATTTTGGATCGATTTCGAAAGTGCTTGCCATTTTTTCGATGTTTTCTATGTCAATTGGAATCCCGAACTTTTTCCATTCACTTCGGTTTATCATGCCACGTGGAATCAATGCAGTGGGCCGGTCAAAGGTGAGCTTTTTTTTGGGAAATGAAATTTGAATTTCCACGTCAAAGTTTCAAATTTGTGAATTCAATTTTTTTAAAGATAATTTTAAAGCATTTTTTGGCATTGATCAGATTATAAGGAAGGTTTTCATTTTCATTACATAATGAAAGCCACACAATCTCCAATTTCCAACATGTATTTTTCCAGATTTATACACCGTCGGTGATAATCCTCAATATTTGCTAACTGTCGATTGCACTGGAAAAAAAAACGGTGCAGCAGTTTGGATTTTGTTAACACGGCATATCACGAGAATCGATGATTTTGCTGAAAATAAAGAATATATTACGGTTATGATTTATGAGGCAAATGGAAAGAAAATTTATATTCCTTGTGAGTTTTTTGATGAAATTTCATAGAAAATTATACTGTTTTTGTAAGTTTTGTAAATAAAAAATAACAAATCCGCCTGAAATTAAAATTTTTGTCTTGCAGCTGATCCAAAACCAATATCAGACGGAGTTCGTATAAATAGTCCACATTATTTGTGTCAATTAGTCACTAAACCAAATACAATCACAAAATACACTCTAGTTGTTGCACAATATGAAAAAACAACAACAATCAATTATTCGTTGAGATTTTATTCGTCGATGGATGTCAAATTTGAACCACTCAAATTACCGTATACAATTTCGAAGACGCATAAAGGACAATGGGATGGAAATGTTGAACCTGGAAAGGGGTGAGTACGGTAGATTTTGGCGGGAAAAAGGAGTTGAGTTATATTTTCAGGGCTTCGATATTGAAATTCACATTGCATTCAAAAACTGATACGACCGCTTTGTTTTTCGAACTCAAAGCGCCAAAACAATTCAGGTGAGCACTTTTGGGAAGAAAATTTGGATTTTGAAATTTGAAAAAGAAAATAGAATGGGGTTTTGTTAGGAAACATTTGAAAAAAAAAAGTTTTTTGTTGAACATTTTCAAAAATAAATTCCCCAAAAATACCAATATTTTTCAGCGTTGCAATCGAACTCAAACAAGTCACATCAGATCGAACAATATTTTTCGAAACCAAAAACACAGGTCCATATCGTCCCGGTTACACAGTTCTTCAACTCGAAAACGTCCCCGCTGGCCAATTTTTCATCAAACTTGCAACTTATCAATCCGGACAAAAAGGGCCTTATTTATTGAGAATTGATTCGACCTCGAAATTTGATGTTGAAAATCATAAAATTGTATAAAGTTTATTGCATTTTTTGGAATTTTGAGGAAACAAAAAAAGTTGGAATTGAACTTTATAGATATTTTTTGGAGGAATTTTCAGGTTATATTAAAAATTTGAGGATTTCAGATGAATTTAAATCCGATGATTGCTAAACAAAAACCAAATGGAAATATACAATGTTTGATTTGTAATCAAGAGGTAACATTTTTGAACTTTGAAATTTTTTGTTATCTAATTAACCACGTGGCATTCTATTGAAAAATTCAACAATATTTTTTTCAAAATCTTTAAAATTTCAGATAAAACCGAAAATTTGGACAGCACATATAAATGGAAAAAAGCATCGGCAAAATATTGAAGATTTGAAGACGAAGACAGCAAAACGAGCGAAAAATGTAGAAAAGTTGGACCTGCAAAATGAGCCGCCGAGTAAAAAGGCCAAACAAGACTCCGCAATTCCGCAGGATTTTTTCCAATCTGGGAATCAAAATCAAACTTCATCGACTCAAAATAAATCCGAAAATACGATCGAAGGTTTGCCGAGCGGATTTTTCGATGATAAAAAAATGGATGAAAAAAGTGCGGAAAGTCGCGAGAAAATGGCACAACTTGATTTGGAATTTGAAAAATGGAAAGAGGAAATTGGAGAAGAACAAAATGAACAAGAAAAGAAAGAGGAGGAAAAAGAAGCTGAAGAACAAAGAGAATTAGAAATCGAGAGAATTGATGAACAAATGAAAGCATTGAAAAAATTGAATGATTTGGAAATTGAAAAAGAAAAACGATTGAATCAGGTAGGGAAGATTTGGGGAGCAGAGAAAACAATATCTAAATTTGAAATATCTAAATTTGTTTTCCCTTTTTCAAATGCTCAATTTCCAGGCAATCGAACGACGAAAACAGCGAGAAGAAGAGCAAAAAATGGAAGAAGACGAAGCTGAAGAAGACGGCGATTTGTCAAATATCGATTTTGATGATTTGGATTGGCGAGCAAAAGACATTTTCTCATGAAAGATCTCATAAAATTTATTTCTATTTATTTTCTACCAAAAGCTCCTCTCCGTTTTCCACCCGCTCCACCAAATGTTCCTTTTTGTGGAAGTTGATAAGTTATCGAAAGTTCGTCGAGAATTTTTGCGAGTTTGGCTTTTCCTATCAATGATTCGGGGCCATCGGATTTACCAAGCCGAGCAAGAAGTTCTTCCTGGAAAAAGGGGATTTCGACGCAAAACAGTGCCAAAAAACCCACCAATGAAACAACATTCAACGAAAGCATATGATTATACAACTCGAAATTTGCCTCTTTCCTTATCCATTGTAAAAATGCGCTTTTCATTGATCCCAAATCCTTCTTATCAAAAACCTCCTCTTCTTCTTCTTCCTCAATTTCTCCATCTCCCACCAATTTTTCCCACAATTTCATCATCATATTCATTCGATAAATTCAAAGTTTTATCTCCAAGATCTTCTTCATCTTCTGGCTCTTTTTCTTCATTCATTTTTGGTGCAAGTTGAGCCAATCTTGCATTTAATGATGGCTTTTTGGGTTTTGCTTTCGGCCTTTCATCATTTTCCGAAATTGCAACAATCGGTCGAATTGTTGGTGTATTTGGTACAATTTCAGGGTGTAATGTGTCATATGCCATTTTCAACATTTCAATCATTTTCTTTCTTCCTTTCGGTCTTTGTCCAATTTCTTTCATTCTCATTTTCAGCTCAATTTCAGTCATTTCTTCAAAATCAGGCATTGGTGTTATATTCGATGTTTTCAATATTCGAACATTTGAGGCGAAACTCAATTTTTCGCCGCGATTTCGAGTTTCAGGAGTTCGGAATTTCGATGGTCCCGGTTCGTCTTGAATTTCGCAAATATCATCGGGTTTGAAATTATCGAAAGAGTCTTCGATCATTAATTGATTTTGGGGTGATTTCTAGAAAAATGAGGAGTTTGTAGATAGAGGAAAGGAACATGTTACCGATTTTTCAGGAGATGTATATTTTTGAGGAGGAACAATGAAATTATCAAAAGAGTCATCGATTATTGAGGTTGATTGAAGAATTTGTTGAGAAAGTGATTTCTGGAAAAAATCTGAAATTTTAATCTAATCTGAGCAATGCTATGAACTTTGAAATATGTTGAAATGTATTTTGGAAAAAATAGAAACGTGGAAACATGGCAATTTAGAAATTGTTTTCACAATTTTTGAAACGGAATTTCGATATGAGAAGACGTTTCAAATATCAAATTTCATCGCCAAAATTATATAACCTGAGTAATGTTTCAAAATTTGAAAACTCTTATTATTTTGTACTTCCAAAAAGTCTAGATATCAAACTTTGGTAATTTTTTATAATCTGAGTAATGCAGATATTTTCAGAATAATTTTCATACCTCTTGATCTTCTTCCTCTTTTTCTTGCAAATCTGCTCCTCCAGATAATCTCGGACTCTGAATTTCAACTTCAACTTCCATTGGTTCCATATCTGCAATTGGCTCGATTTCCATCGGTTCCGTATTAAATCCAATTAAAGGATCATCAGTGTCAAATAAATCCGGTTCTTTTTCCTCTTCTTTTTGCTCAACAACTTCTACAGTATCAATTTTCTCTATTTCTATTTCCTCTTTCTTTTCTTCTTCCTCCTTCATTGTATTTCTCCACTCATATTTATGTTCATCAATATAATCAACTAATCCAACCGGTCCATAATTTGTTCCAATTTCTCGAATCATTTTCGCCTGTTCAATTCCACACCATTCTTTTTGCGCGGAAAACACAAAAACCAGCCAAAATTGCAGAATTTCTTTCGGAAATTCCAATTCGAGTTTCGGATTTTTTGTCAAAATTGTAGTTCGATGTTTGAGAATTAACTTCGGAGCCTCAACAAATCCACCGATTCCTTGAATTTTCATAATTTCCGAATAGCTAGGATTTGAATCTTCGGCCATTTTTCGAAAATCAATCGATAATTGTTCAAGTCGACTGATTTTCTTCAACATTTTCTGTTGAGTAAACGAAAATTCGGTGAGTGTGATTGCGGAGCTTCGTTGTTTTTGTGATGAAAACGTGAATTTTTCCATGAATCGAGTATGAAGAGTTGTGAGAACTTCGCATTGACATTCTCGAGGTGCCAATTCAACAACAGCAAAAGATCGAGGACGTTTTCGACGACGATTTGCTTCGTCATCCGCGTCGATTCTGAAACAAAAAATCGTGGGGAGTGTAATTGCGGAGTATCGTAGCTACTTGAAATGAAGCTTTAGAAAGTTTTTTCTAAATTTGAAGCTTAATCATAAAAAGGCCCCAAACTTTTCAAAATACTCATTTTCCCGCCTAAAACCAGGCAGCGTAAACGCGTAGCCGCGTACTTTGCAAATTTCACCGAATCTTTCGAAGTTTCCCATTTTTTCGTCGGCGGTTCTTCAGTTATTTTCGGCGCCAAACTTGATTTCTTCTTGATCCTCTCACATTCAAGTTGGTGAGTTTCTCTGCAAGAAATTTTCAATTTAAGCTTCATCTTCTCAAATCAAACCTTTTATTTTTCATCCAATTCGTAATATCTTTTGCACAATATTTACATTTAATTCTCACTTGTACATTTTCATCATCGTCATCATTCAAAGTGATTTCTTCGATTTCTGGCCGATTTTTGGGCGCCGTGAAAAATGCGTTGACTTCGGACACCATTTTTTGAACATTTCCAGATTTTGCGGGACGTTTGGGGGCTTCGAATAAACACGTCTTTTTCAGAACATCTTCTTCCATCTGGAAAATAAGTTGACGTGGCAAAAAATTCGATTTTTTGGAGCAGGGGCTAAAATTCCTAAAAATGTCATATTTTTTGAGCTCTGAGGGTTTCTAGAGCTCAAAATTCTGAAATTTTCATATTTTTTGAGCCCTGAGTTTCTAGAGCTCAAAATTCTGAAAATTTTCATCAGAACAAATTTTGGGCGCCAAAACTTTTTTTTCAAATTTCAACAATTTTCTAAAATTTCTCCCTCAAAAACATAAAATATACTGATTCCCAACAATTCATCTACCCAATCAAAATTTTCAGAAAAAAGAAAACATTTATTTTCAGAAAGCGAAAAAAAGAAAATAATAAACAGGGATAAAAAGATCAATAATTGGGAGAGGAGAAATCAGAAAAAGGAAAGAATTAAAAACAAATAAATATAGTAACAAACTAAAAATAAAAATACAGTAGTAAAAATGTTTGGCGTCGGTCGGCCGGCGATGAAACAATCAAATCACATAGCATAATATTGTTGATGTGATGGCGGCGGTGGTGGATATGATGACGTAGCAGATGAACTACCATAAGATGAATATTGTTGATCATATTGCGGTTGAGAAGAATGATGTTGATAGTGTTGTTGTGATCCAGAATATTGTTGTTGATGGTGACTTTGATGTCGAGAAGAAGATGGAGCATTCAAGGGTCTTTCATTGAAATGTTTCTTGAACCATGCCATCATATAATCAAGAGATTCGAAATTTTGATTTCGGAATCGAATTCCATGGGGATGAACTGAAAAGAAATGAGGTGTAATTGCGGAGTATCGTAGTTTTGAAGGGTGGAAAGGTCGAATCAAAATTTTCAACAAAAAATTCACTCACTGTTAAAGTACTCATGCCGAATTCTTCCCGAATTATCAAACATATACGAAATACAAAATTGGCATGGTTTCCTGATCGACGCACTGAAAACATATGCATTTCTTCCCAATTCCCTCCGTTTTTCTCGACAAAACTCTTCGACATTCATAATATCTTCACAAGTCGCTTCTTCGCAAAAATATTTGTGTGTTGTGATTTCGTGCGAGATTTGAATCATTGGTTGAACGAATCGGGCAATCAATTCATTCAAATCTTCAAATTCTTCATTTCCAACTCGAAGTGATCGACCAATTGTGAAGGCTTGATCTTTATCAGATTCTTTGACGAAGAAATTATGATATACTCCATTGCAAATCTGGAAAAGTTAGATTTTTTCGAGAAAAAATTGAGAACTTCGAAATTCTCGTCTGAAAATGTTCAGTAAACCCGCTTCAAAATGCTCACCTTCCAAGTAACTGATAAACTGGTATCTTTATGTGCTGATGGTCGAATAATACATTCTGACCAATCTTTCGAATCCAACAATTTAGTGGCCGCTTCATATGAAACATTTTGGAAGTTTGGATGTGAAATGACTCGTTTCACTCGTTTATCCACATTCCTCTTCTTCAATGCTTCCGCCTCAATTTCAGTCTGATCAATCTCATACATATTCGAATCCCAATATCGATCACGATTTCCGGAATCAGTTGATGCCAAATCAGATGATTTGCAACTTAAGAAAAACGACATTCGTTCGCGATTCACATTGAGAACTTTGAACCAATAGGGTTGATTGAGTTTGACACGAGATAATGGGTTATCGATGTGATCTTTCGAGATGTTTTTGTTGGCACAGAAACCAATCATTCCATTGTCGAAGCGAACACGAATTCCGACTGCTGTACCAGGGCAACCACCGTCACGATCCTGGAAAGAAAAGTAGAATTTTGAGTTGGAAAATTGGATGTTTTCAGAAAAATGTTGGGACTGAAAAGATCCGGAAATCAAACAAATTATTTTGACAAAAATTATTTACAAAACAGTTTATTTTTGAAAATATTCCAAATCCACGTTATTGAATTAATAGTTGCCACGTGGAAATTTCAAAATTTGCAGACTTTATTGCAATTTTCTAACGATTAAAAAAAATTTCCCAATGGCTCAGAAAATTCTCAGAGATTCGCTGGCCAGCTCGCCACCAGGTGGGGAGGCTGGCTGACCTCGGAACCACATGGAAACCATGTCGCCCGGTTTTTTTCGCTGGCAAGGTGGCCAGGCTCTGGCCAGGTCACAGCCACATGGCTACCACGTGGTGGCCACTTCGCCGCGTCAAAATGAATTTTCATGAAAATGTCTGAAAAACTTGTGAATTGAGGCATTTTCGAAAAATTTGGCTCATTTTCTGTTTTTTCGCAGCACTTGAAACCTTAGGAAGTGAAAAAAACAGTAAAAAATGCAGTGTTTTGAGTACAAACCACTGTCTTGCCAGCTTTCCAGAATTTCAAACACACAGGCCACGTCGCCGGAAAACTCGAGGCGACCTGGCGGCCATGCGGTTTCCAGGTGGCCGCAGCGATCTGGTGGCGAGCTGGCCAGCGAATCTCTGAGTTCGAAGAATTTAATGAAAATCCAAAAATTTTAAAAATAATCCACGTAGCAAAACTTCAATTACTAAATTAATATTTTTACGTGGAAATTTCATACTTTCCAAAAGTTTTCAAGCTTTATTTTTGAAAATGAGGATTTTTAGAAAATTTCAATGGGCTAAAAATCTAAACCATAATTTCGATGAACCAATTTTCCCTCTCCCCAAAAACCTTACATCTTTAGACATATGTTCTTGAATATCTCCTGGCAAAACAGATGTAAATTGTTTACAATACGGACAACTAAACATTCCATTCATATCAGTTTCAGGCAATGGCTCATTTTCATTTCGATCATTTCTTTTATATTGAACAGAAAACACAGTTCCCATGATTTTCTGTCCTTCTTTAATTTCTTTTCCACTTCGACATAATAAATGATACAATTTATCACCATCCGGTTCTTGAAATGGTTCTCTTAAATCCTTATATCTTGCCGATAATTCAGCTGATATATCATAAAGTGTCGCTTTTTTCTCTCCAAACCCTTGTCGATTCAATTCTTCCGCAAATGCATCCAAATCAAGATCTTTCAATCGATCAGGTGCTTCCATAATTTCCATCAAAGCAGTTGTTGGATCAGCAGAATCATCAACTTCCAATGCATCGACAGCCATTTTCCGAGCCCATTCATAAGTTTCGGGATGAACACGGGAACCATCAAGAATTTCGACGTAAGCATCAGTTCGATCAGTCACTTTTTCAGTGTCAATTCGAATGAAACCAGCGCAATTCATGAATACTTTTGGGCCAAGTTTACACATTGTAACCAATTTTGTACGACTTTCGATCAAATTTTCGTTCTGTAGAAAAAAAAAGCTTGAATTGTATCAAAATTCAAAAAAATCCACTGACCAATCGAATAGTTTTCAATAAACTGGCTGCTTTTCTTGGACCCAATCCACAAACAAATTGTAGCATATTCATATAATGTGTATATTCCACACATTTATTGATATCCACACCCAATTCATTAACACGATTCACAACTTCATGCAACAAATATTTCGTCAAATGATCTTGTTCAATATCTCTTTGCATTGGATGCAAAGAAAGACAGAAAATATCTTCATCTGCATTCCATAAATGTGTATATTCAGTTAATGGATCTAACATCAATCTAGCCAATGAAACAGCTTGTCGTAAAATCGGTGGATAATCAGGGAATTCAGCAACAGATTGTTTGGAATTCATATAAATTTTGGCTGGTTCATTATCCATTAAAATAACAGCAGGTCGACGAATAATCAATCCTTCACCAACCAAATCATCAATCGCCAATTCAACATCTTTTTTCAATCGTTGACATTCCATATTTTCGATATTTATACCAATTGCATGAGGACGACGACGTTGAACAAACTTTTTGAACAAATCCATCGATTGATTCTGAAGAGAAGAAATTTTTGGGTTGTTTTTGACTTTTTTTTTTTTATAAATTATTATTTTGAAAATTTTATCAAACATTTTTTTGAAGTAAAAACCAAACTACTAAATTTTTAGACAATTTTCTTCCAGAAAACCTGAATTTCTAGCCACGTGGATTTTTGGTAAAAAGTGGAAATTGTTATGATTCAACCTTCCAAAATATATTAAAATCCATATAATTTGTGTTTTTTACATTTAAATTTTGAAACAGTGAATTTTTGAAGA
This sequence comes from Caenorhabditis angaria, assembly GCA_947459285.1. Lineage (NCBI taxonomy): Eukaryota > Metazoa > Nematoda > Chromadorea > Rhabditida > Rhabditidae > Caenorhabditis > Caenorhabditis angaria. The sequence goes on along the minus strand of CANHGI010000003.1, from coordinate 3,585,250 downwards.
GAAAACTTCAATTATTTCAAAAAAGTCAATAATTTTTAGTAGAAAAAACTTTTCTAAAAATGTTTCGCAAAATTTGCCATCTCCCCAGCCACAAACCTTCAATTCAGCAGTAGCTCCTTTATGTGTCGCTCTTTTCGTAAAATGAACCATTCTCAAATAATCAACAACCACTCCATTTTCATCAATCATCACACCAAAAGAAGCATCATCATGATTTCCAGTTGGATATACAATTGACATAATTCGAATTTCTCCATGTCGATCTTCATCGTCTTCATTTTCATCTTCATCTCGACTTTTAGTTGGCACAAATCCAGAATACGAAATTCGCTCAGCAAATTCTTTCCGACATTTTTTCGCAACACAATCTTTCGCCTCTTCCAATAATGTATTGTATAATTCAGTTCTCATATATGGTAATATCATTTGATCAATTGCTTGTCGAACACATTCATCTCTAACATTATTCCATTCTTCAACAATTTGTGTATATTCATCTCGAGTAAATGGTTGATTACTTAATAATCGATCAGTTAGCGTATCTCCACTATTTGTTTCCTCATTTTCTCCATTATCACAATCTAATCGGAATTCCATGAAACCTTCTTCTTTCATTTTATGATATTGTAAGAATTCTTCATCTTCTAATTGACTAATTGGTTTTTCACTGATATATCTTTTGTCCCACATTGGATGTGTTTCGTCAAAAGTGTCACGGCCTTTTCGAGTTACACGAGCCCAAACTTTGGCAGAATGACGGAATTCACGACGGACACGTTCACGAACCTGAAAAGTTATGGGGATTTTTTTGAGGATCATGAAGACTTTGGATTTTTGTTGGTCATTTATCCTCAAAATTTAGAACTGTTTTGAGAATTTTCGTGAACCATAAAATGAGCTGAAAGAGCGGGAAACTTTTTTTGTTCAAAAAAAATGCGTTTTCACTTCAAGACCAGCTTAATTTAATTTTCAGATATCAGAACATATTCCTTGAACATTTAAACCCATAGGTGTTCCGAAATTGTTAATATTTTCTTCAGGAAAACGTACCGCTGGTTGTCGACTAATTTCCTTCGCCAGCATAAATTTCGCTCCAGCCAAAACCATCTCTCGATCCGGAAAAGAAGAACAAACATAATTCTCAGCTGCATCCAGCGGCAATTCTTCATCCTGTTCAACTTCGTGTTTTTTCCAATCCAAATTTTCAGCAAATTGTTTAGCTGTTAATCCAAATCTTCCAGCCAATTCACCAATTCCATTTTCAACACACATTTGATATCTGTCATTTCGAATACTTGCTTTGAATCGAGCTTTATAATCCTCTTCTTCTTCACCATCTTCTAATTTCTTGTTTTTCTCCCATTGAACCATTGATTCGATACTTGCACCATATAATAATTGGAAATTCGCATGCATATCAGTTAATTGTTCCATAGTTTCAGCATAATTCACACTGAAAAATGATAGTTTTTAAATTTAAATATCAAATTCTAAAAAAGGAACTATGCAGGTCACGTTCTTTTTTCCCAACCTCGAAATAATTTTCTTAAAAATCTTACTCAATAATATCCATTTCCGAAATCATTCTTCTCGCTGCCAAAACATCATCCGCATTTTCCTGATAATGTCTCATTCTTCGAATCAATTCAGACATTTTCTGTTTTCTTTCCACCAAATGACACCATTTCTCATCATATTCATAAACTTTCCACAAATTATTCAAATTCAGTGTTTGATCAATGTATTCTTTTCGATAAAAAGCAATGAATGGAACTTCGAAAGATGTTGCCTTGACTCGAATAAACCGCAAGACTTCTCGAATTGAATTAACAACTTCTGCTCTTTTTTGGTCTGTTTGATCTGAGTCAAGATTCAGAAGACACGCTAATTTATCATAATCATGAGTTGATGTTTGATTCATTGCTGAATCTGTATCAAATGCATATTTGAAGATCCATTTGGCTTCTTTTTCAAGTTCTTCATCATCACATTCAGTAACTGGAGTTTTTCGAAGTAAGAACCTAAATATATGTTGATTTTTTATTTAAAAACCAGTTTTCTCTATAGATTCCCACCTTTCTGGCGCATCTTCCATCTGAATTTTCTTATCCGCCGCCGACAAAAATCCGCGATCCAATTCACTTGGTTCAATAGCTTCCAAAAGTGTTGATTTCTTTGATGGATCTTTCTTCCGTCTTATTTTTATTTCTCCACCATCTCCATCATCTTCTATTATCTCTTCCTCTTCTTCGTCATCCAAACCATCTTCATCGTCATCATAAAATTCATCGAAATTGAAATCTTCAACACCAAAAACATCTCTTGCATCATCTTCAGCTCCTTCCGGCATAGTTTCATCATGTTTCCTTCTTTTTCGATGTCTTCTTCTCGCATTTTCATCATCTTCTTCGATAAAATTATCAGAATGTTCCGAATCCGAGTCAGAATATCGTCTTCTATCATCTCCACTACCTCTTTCCGATCTTTCTTCCTCTTCTCCTCTTGATTGGAAAATCTCTCTTCCAATTCTTTCCTGATCATTTTCATCATCAGAATCCAATTCAACTCGAGGTTTATGTGTTCTTGACGATTGTATATCCAAGTTTTCATTAATCAAGTCTAAATCGTCATCATCAAGATCATCGTCGACTTCTTCATCCGATTTTTTGCCAGATTTCTCTGATTTTGCATCATCTTCGTCTTCATCTTCATCAGCAATAAATCCAGCCATTTCTTTACGTCCTTCCTCTTCATCATCTTCATCGTCGTCTTCGTCAGAACTAAAATTTTTCAAAAATGTTTTTCAGCTTCAAAAATATAAGAATTACCTTTCAACAACTCGTTTCTTTCCACTTTTCTTTCCTTTTTCTTTCAGCTTCATCTTCTTTTTTCTTGGCTCATCATCAGAACCCGATGCTACAGATGAATCACCTTCCGATTCTTCGGCTTGATTATCGAGAAAATCCATCTAAAAATTTAACATAAAATACAATTTTCTAGAGCAAAAAACCGCGATTTTCACGAATAACACAACGAAAATTAACAAAAAAGACGCCATTTGGCCTAAAATCGATAGTACCGTAGCCAAAAACCACGCCGAAAGCCTAAAAACTGCAAAAATGAAAATAATTTTTTGCTTTTCTGAAGAGGCGGCAAGCGCGCTCCAATGCAAATGAGAGAGAAGAGTGTGCAGACAACACGACGGCGCCGATTCAAATTGACTTTTTTTTCTTTTTTTTTTGTTTTCTAAAAAAATTACTGTAGTTTCTGTTCTAAATAATGATTTATGTGTGAAAACTGCAAAAAAGAGAGATTTAGCATCCAACAATGATTGCAAAATCGATTTTCTGATGTCCATTTTCTTCAACAAAAGTAATTATGAATTTTCGAAGCGCAATTTGATTCCAAATGTAAAATCCTGAACATTTGACAGTACCATCTGGATAAATGTGAATTCCGACATTTTGAATTGAAAAATCATTGAGGCGAGATTTATGCTTCAAATATAATTCGATATATTCTGCAAAATATTATTTTTTTGGGGAATATATCAAACTTTTAATGACAAACTTCTTGGGGTAACTTGAAGTCCAGAACAAAACATTGTCGAATTTTCAGCAAACATTTCAGGGACCAGAATTTTCAAATTCTCCGCAGTGCTATTAAAAATTCTGGGAAAATCTTTCAAAACTCGGAGAACATCAATTTTCTGAGAATTCCCCAATTTTTGAGCTCCCGCAATTTCAAGATTCTCAAAATCGACAAAAACCGGAATAACTTCTTCAATTTCTTCTGCCGATTCAGATGAACTCTCATTTTCATTTTCAGCAAAAATAATGCTGAAAATTGCGAAAAACCAAAGAATTCGAGAAACAAACATCTGAAAAATGAAAAGATAGATGGATAGATTACCAAAGTTCCAAGAAAAAGAGCTCCGCGAGCACATCATTAAAAAAGCAATAAATTTATAATTTTTATGATGAAAGAGGCTTGGGTTTCGTTTGTGGGCGGAGCCAAGTTGACAACAAAAGAATGACAAAAATTTGGTGATTTTTGATATAATTTCTTGGAATTTGCGGGTAAAAATAGAAATAATTTTGTGAACTTTCTCATAAAATTAGTCAGCTTGTACTTCAAAAAATTGTGATTTTTCAGAGGGAAAATTAATTTTACAAGGGGACAATTTCTGAAAATTCGAGGATCCAGAATTTTTGAAGGCGCCGTATCTAGCCACGGTCGCTCTCAAGGCGCGACTCCTAGCCAAATTGGTTCTCTAGTTGCACTTTCTTGACAACTAGCTTTACTAGAGGCAGCTTCTTCTGATTGAAGTTTTCAAGGCACCGAGCCTAGCCACTGTGGGTCTCAAGGCGCTTCTCCTTGCCAGACCTAAATTCTCGACAATGCTCCTAGCAAAAAAATAATCAAAACCTTGTATCAAAAAAATCAGATAAAACTTTATTTCATCTATTCACAAGGTTCTTGATTATCTCCCTCTGCCTTTTCATTTTTCCTCGATTTTTTGCGATTTCTTCGAAGTTCGCCTCTCGCCAACAATAATTGTTGTTGCATGTATTTGAAGCGTCGCTCATAAGAACCTGAATTTTTTGAAATACATTTTAATTTTAGATCCCCCCTTTATTTACCGCATTTTCTCGTCTGATTCTCTAATTTCACTCTCAAATCCCTCTCTTCCTGCACAATTTTGTGAAAACTTTCGCGTAGAAGTTGAATCTCGTCTGAAAATTCAGTTGCACGATTTTTTTTTCTGAAAAACACATTTTTGAAACCAACTTCGTTCCCTCCACAATTCTTGTCGTTCATGTTTGAATTGTTCCGAAGTGATTTCAATCAGCGACAATATTTTATTCATCAGATTTGTGTCACCGCGATTACTACTACTTCCTTCGACAGACATCGAATTTGAATTCGAGCCAGCTCGATCTCGATCACTCATTGAATTGTTTGGGGAACTCTACAAACATTTTTGTTTTTGGTTTTTATTTAGAGGCTTTTAAGGCGAGGCTAGTCGCGATACGAATTTTGGAAGTTGAAGTTCTGATTCCAACTCAATTCCGATCATCCCAAATTCAAACCCACATCTTCTTTTCTCATATTCTCCATCGAATCAGAATCATTGTTTTCTGAATTTCCGGATCCAGAACCGCTTTTGCTCAAATTCAAAGGTGTTCCACCGCCATCAACAGGTCTGAAAAAATTCGGTGAAAACAGAAAAACTTCCACAAAATGTTATTGGAAGTTCAAAAAACAGAAACTTTCAATTTTTAATTGGAAACATTTCGAGTTCTCAGGGGAATTTCAGTTCCGGAAACTAAAACTAGAAAAAAAATATTTACATAAAACATTGAAGCTATGACGTGGCATAATTTCAGCTTAGCTCATTTTATTACTGTAGCTTTCTTGAAATAAACACACAAAATCAAAATCTTTCCAACTAAAATGTAGGACCAGAATTTAAATTTTGAAAAAAAAAACGTTTTCCACGAGCTACAGTAACCGAAAAGCTGATTTTTGTAATTAAAATTCAATATCTTCATAACTTTTATCCATAAAATTTTGAATTCTGCAATTTTTTAAAATGATACTTTTTTTCAACTTCTAATAAATGTTACCCCTCAAAATTGCCATCCTCCTCTTCTTTGTTCTGCTCTCTTTGTTGTTGTTGTTGCTGTGAAAGCGCAACAAAATGTTGCATAATAAGTTGCTGTGTCGTAAATTGTGGCAAAAGTTGATTGAAAACTGAAGAATTTGAAGCGGATCCAGATGTTGAACAAGAAGACGATTCAGCAATTTCCTCAATTTTCTCTTTTTTAATATTAATTGTTGGTGGATTCACCATCCATAGATCATCATATCCACCACAGCCACGTTTTGATGGGCGGCCTGGGCGGGTGCTAGAAAAATAGATTGGATTATTTTATATCAGTGTCTAGATTTTAATCTTACCAAGTGCTTGTACAATCTTCATACAATTTATCAAAATCTGTGGATTCAATAAGTTTACATCGATTTACACCAGGTTGAATTGCTCCCAAACTTCGAAGTGCTCGAACTTGTTCAACATTGCAAATCAATGGATTTATGTCTAATCTTCGAAGTTTTGTATAAACCGTGTGCAAACCGCCAACCATATTTTTCAAAAACAATTCATAAACCTCAAAAAATCCCAGTTTTGCGTCAAAAATTTGAAGGATTATCCAGATTTTTTGGACATCAAAAAAATTGATAAAATTGTGTGGGTGAGAGATATTTTTGACACCAAAAAAGGAAGAAGACATTGGTGGTTGAAACTTGAAGCCACGTGGATTTTTTGGGAAATTGTTTTGGAAAAAATCGGAACAAATTTTAAAGAGAAGATTTTTTTCAAAATAAATCTACCGTATTTCAAACTTCTTCTACTGAGAAAATAACACGTCAGAAATATAGTAAACAAGGATAATCCTCTATTTTTTACGCTTACTCTATTTTTGAGATATATACCCTAAACTTATTTTTCTCCAAAGTTTTTTTGGTGGCCTAGAAATCCAATTCGGCCGCGCCCGTTCCTATTACAAAACTGACCTGTGGTAAACAAATCATCTCTTTATTTCCAATATCAAAAGCTGCGACTTGTTGTCCTCGAAATTCCACCAATTTCGCAGTGACTGGAAATCCTGGTGGAACTTCGAAATCATCCGAAGAATATTCTAAAAAATCTAGATATATTTTTCTGGAATTCTCCCCAAAAACCCCAAATACCTCTCTCCATTATTTTTTTGTTACATCGAAAAAAATTATGAAAAATATGAAAAAGAAAGAGAAGAGCCAGTTTAGGGTAGGTAAATCTTCTTAAAACTCTCTGACTTTCTGCGTCTCTTCATGGATTTTACCTGCGACGAGCAACACAAATCGGCTCAAAAAAGCGGGGGATTACTGGATAAATCCGCGGAGCAACAAAGATAAGAAAGGTAAAATAAATAGCCATTAGATAAATTGAAATTTCAAAAATAAAACAATGTGTTCGAAGGGAACCAAACAATTTTAAAATAAAAATCGATATGTTCGCTAGAGCGCACTTGCACAAACTCACTAAAATCATCCAATTTCGATGGATTTCGAAAAATCCTCAACGCAAAATCATTCATCCCTGCCAAATTCTGAATTGCAGTCAATGTATCCATTTTTAACTTGATATGAAAACTGAAAATACTTGGCTATAATTAAAATAATTTCAAATCGAATTCGAAATGTTTCTTCAAATGACTGTGTTCGATCAGATAACACTATTTTACCCGTTCGATTTCGAAGGACATAAAAAGCGAAACTTCAGATATTTCTCTTAAAAACTTTGAAATTCGTTGAAAAATATGGTTTATTTAAATAGTTTTGAACGACGAAAAGAACAGTCACAAAAATAATAATAAATATAGATACAATAAAAAAAATTGTTTGAGGGCAATTAAAAATTTCTTTGATAAATAATCTTTTTTTGGTCATCATACTTTTTTTTTCGTAAAAGTAAATAATAAATATTTATAACTGTTATTATTATATAGTGACATTTTTATGGCCTTTTTCTTTTTTTTTTTCTATTTTTCCTATGCTTTTTTAATAAAATCATTATGCAATTCTTCAACTCTTTCAATTATTTTCTCCTCAATTTCAATATTTTCCTCGCTTGGTCCAATTGTGATTTCTTCACCGTTTTCTTGATTTTGTTGCACAAAAACTACACGGTGTTTTCGAGTTGATAACATATTTGCAATTACCAATTGATGACCGTATTTCGCTAGAGCGCATTTGGCTTTTGGCAACAATTTTTCGGCGTCGGTTTCGAGTTTGAAAGAAACAATAAATGCATTGGGAACATATGAATTGACAACTCTTTCGATAACTTTTGGAGCAACACTCAAGCCTAGATTCAATTCAGAATCACTGGCCATTTTGTGAGTTGGCTGGAAAAAATATAGTCTATGATTTTGATTACAATTCGAAGTTTAAATTGTTTAATCGACTACAATACTCTGCTTAGAAATATTGATGAAAAACTCGACAGATTACGAAAAACTACAGTAATCTGGAACTTCTTCATCTAAAAATTATAGCTATTAAAAAACCAAAAAAAAATCTCGAGAAGTTTTGTAGATCACAAACTGTAGGAAAATAAACAAAAGCTACAGTAATCTGGAATTTTTCAACTTGAATTCTAGCTACAGTAACCTGAAGTTCCAAAATTTATATAGATTTTAAAAAAATTTGGAACGTTTTTCTAATTTTCCCAAATTTCTGCAAGCACTAGAAATCGAAACCACTCCAAAAACTCACCAATTCTGTGACAACAAAATCCGAAACTGCAGCCGCCAAATAAACCAAAGCCTGACTTCCCAATGGATTTATGTGTTGGCAAATCTGCAAAAAATTCAAATGTGCTCCACCGCTAATTTTTTCAATTCAAAAAAACTTAAAATCGATAAATTTTACCTGCTCCAAAAGTTGCATATATTGATCAAAAGTTTTAAAGGGTGCATAATAAATCCTATTCTTGAATTTCTCCTTCTCTTCCAAAATTTCACGAATTTTTGGCGCATTGCAAATCACTTGGTCGCCGCTGATTTGCAGTGTTGAAAATAGATTGGAAAAATGACGAGAATATGGTTTCAGCGATTCTTCGCGATGCATGAAAATGACAGCATAGCCGGCTCGGAGAAAATATCTGGAATTTTGGCAAAATTTCTTTCAGCGATGAAGTTTTTTTATTTCAAAACTTACTCGGCACTTGATGCTCCTCTGGTTCCAGCGCTGAAATTGTCAATGAATCGAACCGTATTTTTTTCTAATGGAACCTGTGTTCCACCGCTCTGTAAACAAAAAACTTTATATTGAATAAGAAAATATCGATTTTTTCCCGCCGCACTAATCAAATATAAAATTTTCTCTCGACTTCTTGTCGGCCGAATGGTCTAGTGGTATGATTCTCGCTTTGGGTGCGAGAGGTCCCGGGTTCAATCCCCGGTTCGGCCCATCTTTTTTGTTTTATTTAAAATAAATTATTTTTGATGTTCCCACCGTTATGAATGCAATTTTCCGCAACTTGTTTTCCGCCAAAAACTTCTCCATGATTTTCACCCTGTAATAAAATATTTAATAACTGAAGTTTATATAGCAAAAATAGAATACTCCGGAAAATTCCTATTCTTAAAATTACAGAAATATGAACAAAAAAGTTATGCAAAATTTATATAATAAAGAAATAAATAGAAACGAGACCATTTGTTATCAATCGGAGTTTTTTTTGGAAAATAAAAAATAAATACATTTTTTGGGAAATTATTCCTTTGGCTCGTCTTCTTCCTCTTCTTCTTGAGCCATTTCTTCGTCTTCGACTTCTTCTCCATTTTCTTCTTGTTTTTCAGTTGTAGTTTCGCTTTCAGCTGGTTTTTCACCATTATTTTCAGCTGGAGTATTTTCCGTCTCATCTTTTTTCGCTGGTTCATCCATCACCAAATTTCTCAAAACCGGTGCAGTTGCAGCTGCTTTCGCAGTCATTTCTTCCAACTTTTTCTTATATTCTTCATAAGCCTCTTTCAATTTCTCTTCCCATTCTTTCACTGTTTCCTCGAATTTTTCCTCATCAACCACTGGTTTTTCATCAACAACTTTTTTCAACTCTTCCTGAAATTCATCGGAACCTTTTTCAATTGCTCGTTTTCTTGTTGTATGAGTTGTTTGAAGTTTGACCAATTCTTCTTCGAGTTTACTTTGATGTTGAGCCAATGAAGTTGCTTGACGTTTTAACATATCCATTCGATGTTGAGCAACGATCTGAAAAGAAATTGGAATCATTTACAGAAATAAAAAATGAATGAGATAATTTTCAAAAGAAAACACTTACAGTTCTTGTATCAGTGACCATTGTAGGAGAAAAGAGATCAGCGATGAGACGATGATTTCGGTCAAACCTAAAACGAAATGAAACTAGTACTAGAAATTATCACTGTTTGAAATGTTGTCCAAAACTTCAAAGGTGGGATGAAATTATATAAATGTTTGATAGGGTACCTTTTGAATAGAAAAGCCGTTTCAAGACTAATTGTAAAACTATAAGGAAACATATGTGATAAAAAACTCTTTGCAAACAGACCCTCCCTCAAATTCCTAAATATCTTACCTAACTCCAGCCATTCTTCTTGTAGTCATTTCATTTGATCCATCTTCTTCATCAACTGGTTGTATAACAACTCCACCAGCATCCATTCTTCCTCTCGACATTTTCTCATTTTGTTTTGCTCTTCCTTTACTCGACATAAAACTCGAATATCCGCTATTTTGGAAATGTTTCATTTGTTTTTCATAATCCATTCGTTCCATTTCGTATTCGTGTTGGAACATTGATTTTTCTGCGTCTCCCAAATCCGCCCACATTTTCCCCACAATTTTTCCAATGTCCCACAATTGTACGTCTGGATTTTCAGCACGTACTTTTGGCCACATTTTTCGACTGTATCGCATGTATGGTTGAAGTGGTCTCTCTGGCGGTTTTGGCATTCGCATCGACATTTCTGGTTGTTGATACTAAAAATCCACTTTTTTTTTAGGAAATTGGTTGGAAAAAACTCACGTTTCGACCAGGCGTTGCTTGCGGATGTCGGAAAACTGACATTTTAACCTAGAAATCAAACAAAATTGTTTGAAGAACACAGAAACCAAGGAGGAAAAAGAGAAAGAAAAAGGAACGCGGAAAAAAAATGAAAAGAAAAGGCGTGTGCAGTGGGGCGCACTTTCTCGTTTGCAAACAAAAATTATTCAAACTTTAAAGTTTTATTATTTTTCCACGTATTTTCAAGCGAGGAAATTGCTGAAAAAACTACGGTGCGAACCCCTACGTGTGTGGTGCATTTGTGCGTCAGCGTGTTTGCACACAAAATGTCTCTGCGCAATAGCGTCTCTCTTTTTCGCACGCTCTCTCTTAAAGGAAATTTTTTCGAAAAAGCAATAGGGTCCCGTCACGAATACCGCGAGAAAAAAGTTACACTAAATCCACCACTCGAACCTTATTTCGATGCAGTTTTTTACGTAGATTCTAATGGTGTATATAACTTTTCATATGGTTCAGCCAATCTGAGTTTTTCCATTACAAACGGTTCATGTCCCTTTAAACTGGCGTTGCCGTTTTTTCTTCAGAAAAAAAATGCGTGTTTCAAGGGGTTTTCAGTAATTTTCAGCGAATGTAATTTTGCGTTAAAAAGTAGATAAATGATGAAAATATTTTTTCTTCCGATTAAGTGAAACTTGGTCGAAAAATATTGTTATTTCGAATATAGCGAAAAATACGTTGCAAAAATTCTGTAAATTTAATTTTCAAAATGCGACGGGGATCTTATTTTCTTATTTTCAATTATACATTTCTATTAACTGTTTGAATGAATAAATATAAGAACAAAACAATAAATAATTTATTTTCTAATTACAATTATGTTAAGGTGAAAAATAATGATTACCGGCAATGAATTCGGGCGTTGGGCTTTCGCAATTTGTTTCAGATCGTTGAATTCGTGCTGAAAAATTCAGTTATTCGAAAATCAGTTATGCTTCAAAATTGGAAACTCACAATTAATAGGATTCATAAAATAACCCCTTCCTGATCGATAAAATTCATAATCTGAAGCCACAGCAACGCAATCAACTTGCCGCCTCAGGCGACTGAAACATACGTGTGGAGTTAGACATCGAGAGACCTGGAGAAACATGGTTAGAGATGCAGAGGGCTTCTGAAATAAAAAAACTAACTTTCATACTCCAATGTTCGTCATTAATTGCACCCATACAACGATCAAAATCTTCCAAATATTCCGTGTTTGTTTTATTCAAAAATTGGGTTTTGAAATCGGTGAATGTTTCTAGGCGTTCAGTCCATTGTCTGAAAAATCAAATGCGCTCTATCGCAAAAATTATTTTTCAATAAGAAATAGTGCGTTAGAGCGAAATTAACTCACTTGTTCAATAAATCAGCAAATGGTGACATATTGATTGGTGTTGGTGAGGGAACTGTGTTATGCGAGTGTCTGAGATGATAAAAATGAGCCTGGCGACATGGAACTCGAGTTTGAACATATCCTAATCGATGAATTCCAGTTTCGTGCATATTAACACTATCAACACGACCTGAAATTCAAATATTCAGATGCTTTATGATTATGAGCCATGTTTCAAATTTAAAAAAAAACCTACTAGCATTCACAACAACTCTTGTCTTCATTCTCCAAACATTGCAATTCATTTTATTTTTCGAATTTCTCAAAAACTCAAAATTAAACTTTGCCAAACTCTGAGCTCCTTCAATTTGTGGCGGTACAAATTGCACATCTCGATGTTCAAAAAGCAAAGATCCAGATTGTGGATGTTCAGCGAATAATTCCCTAATAATTCTCAAATTATCTCCAAATTTCAAAGTCTCCGGTTGAAGTGGCAATAAAAAGTCATCAATATCCGAAAACACGACAATATCTGACCAAGGTTTCACAAAGAATAAACAATTCACATGAGACTCTTCAATTCCTCGAGATAAAACAAGACCATTCGGATTGGTATCTGATAGAATAGGCCATTTTGACCAAGGTCTAATTATGACAAGCCCCTTTTTCTCGTATTCTTGCAGAATTTTATAGGTGGCATTTGAGGCAGATTGAACAGGAACAACGATTTTCGAAGCACCCATGGCGAGCCAAGTTTCAATTCCAGTTATCAGAATTTCCCAATCGGTATAAATATACATTGGAGCCATACAAACTACCATATCATGTCGACGTGGCTCTTTTAATGGAGTTTCAGGAGTGATTAACATTGAATCTTCCACATTTGGTGTTGTACTGATTCTGAAATAAAAATGACTTGGTAATGTGGATCAGCATTCTTCAACTTTGGAAGTTGAAGAATTCTTTCTCGGAATAAAACATAACCTACTCGAGTTCGAAATGAACAATTCAATTTTTCAAAAAAAAAAAGTTCACGTGGCAGTTTAGAAGTTGAATAGAAAAACTAACTTGAAATCTTTGAATGAATGTACATCCAATTCACATTCTGCAATATGTCCAGCCCATGAGCAAATATCCGAAGATGCTCTTTTTCCTCGATGAATTCGTTGAACATTCGCACGGGTTACTGTAATTTTTGAAAAATTATTTTCAGATTTTTAACGACTCTTAGACATTTCATATTTTTTCAACAACAACGCCTCAATCCACGTGGAATTTTCTCAGCGAATATCTTTTAAAATCCTCTGCGAACCCAAATTTCCTAATTCCAAACAGAAAATGTCGAGAATCTTGGTGTCTCTAATTTTTGTATTTTTCATGGCTTCTCAAATTTTTGCTCTGAAATGTGAACCAGAATGCGATAAAGGATGGAGATGTCAAAGAGCAAGAACTAGCGAAAAAAATTATTGTATGAAATTATAAATTTCTGATTGTGAAAATAAATTTTTTATGCTTCTTACGTAATGAAAAAACTAGAATCGATAGGATCTTAATGTTTATTATGTAATTAAAAAACACTTACAGAGAAATTTTTTGGCGGCTTTTTTAAATAACGCCTGAGTGAATTCTTACGCCTTATAGAGAAAATTGGATAAGTCTGGAATAATAAGAGATTTCAACAAATTTGAAATTTTTTAAATCTCGAATTCATTAGCTAAAAATAAAAATGGTTGAACCAACAAGCGGTTACCATAGTCTAGACATCATTCAATCCATGTCTTTAAAAACACCCGCCGGAATTCCAAAAAATTAAAAAAAATGTTTTCTCTAAAATATTTCATCTTATTCCTAACTCTTATTATTTCGATTTTCTCGGAAGAATATATTTGCAATCCGCCGTGCGGTGACAAACATTACTGTGCCAGACAATCAGTTTTTAGTGATGAAACATATTGTGCTCGTTTAATACGATTTTATTAATCCGAAAAACCGAAATATTCGTAATGAAAGTTTCAGCATTTACACGCTTTGTTTTTCATTAGGCAGAAGCTTGAATGTTTTTTGAATTCACAAAATCTACACCCGCAACTTCAATTAGCAGTTGATCACACAGGATATCAATATCAGATTCCATAGCTCTAAAATTTATAATTTACAAGGTCTAGACATAATTACAGACAATTCATGCCTTTAAAAACATCCCCGACGTACCAGAAAATATTTTCAATGTTTTCTTTCAAGCATTCCATCTTATTCCTATCTCTCATTATTTCAATTTTCTCCCAACAATTAGTTTGTGACCCACCGTGCGAATTTGAACATTTCTGCTCAATAGCAATACTTAGAACATATTGCACTCCTCTAATCAAAAAATATTAATACGATTATTTTTCTCATATTTTCATAATAAAAAACTTCTGCTGCAGGAAAAATTAACCCTCGCAGGAAATTTTTTGAAAAAAAGTTCCCATTTTTTCAAAACCTACTCATATATCGATTATTTGCTTGCATCGAAAAACAATACAGCGGATGTTCCATTCTTCCATCAGCTAGAAAATGTATCACCGCATATCTTCCCTCTACATTTTGTTCACTTTCATCACGCCAAAATGCACCAAGAATTATCTGACGAGAATCTGCAAAATTAGTTTGTTGAACTTTTGACCCTTGCATTTCCGGGAAAACTAACAGATCTCTTTTCTCAAAAATGTGTCTCCAATATTTTTCATCGCCCACATGTTAATTGTTCTTGAATACCAAACTGAACCACATAAAAATGCGAAAAATATGAGGGAAAATCGATAGATCCAATCACCAATTCCACCAGCTCGACCATTTAAATATCGAAGTTTTCGATTTACTATTGATATTGATCGCTGTAATGTTCGGTGCATTCTGGAAATTTGAGTTTTCTTGAAAAAGAAATTCATAAATTTTACAGTGTGTAAAAATACTACTAGCTACTTTTCCATCAGGAGCGCACCCTTTCTGAATTAAAAATAGTACTGTAGCTTCAAAATTAAATAGATTAACCCCTTTTTGTGCCAACCAATTTTTAAAATTCAAAGGCGCACGCGGGTCTCGCAGCGCAGCAACCCCGGAAACCAATAGTTTTTCAAACTTTTTTTTTCAAAAATACAAAAAAAATGGAAAATCAATTGATTTTTTGACCTGCAAAAATGTCCCAAAAAAGAACAACACATTTTAGGATTGAAAATGGAATTAAATGTGTGTCGACTTGAGGATAGATTCAAAAATAGATGTTTATCTCCCATTTTTGCGTTCAATCGAAAAGAGAAAAATTGATTTCGATCAAGTTCTCCCGTTTTCCTTCTTTAGATAAACATGGATTTTCTGTAGTCGGACCCTTTTTATTGGACACACATGAGAAATTGAATAAACTGAACTGAATTTGCAGGAAAAAAAACAGAACTCAATTTGAAATGTCTTCCTGACTTTTGTCTCAACACGTGATTTTTTCATCATTCTTACCAATACTATTGTAGCCTACACGAGACATCTGGCCGAATTCGTCTAGTGGTATGATTCTCGCTTTGGGAGGTCCCGGGTTCAATCCCCGGTTCGTCCCACTTTTTGTATTTTTTTTTCGAATTTTCGGGAAGTTTTTCGCAGACACATTTGGTTTCAAAAATAAACCCGAGTAGTTTGATTTTTCCCCTCCTCGTCTTCTTTTTCTTCCACTTTTTGTTTAGTCAAAAAAGAAAAAGAAGAAGAAGAAGAAGCAACAAAAATGGATGTGATGCGCGTTTCCGGTTGGCCCATTGGGATTTATTTTGTATTGTGGCGAGAAAAAGAGTCGTCTTCTTTTGCTTTTTTATTTCTAACACGCAAGAAAAAGCTCGATTTTTTCCAAAAATTTTGTTGTTGATAAATAAATAAATAAATAAATTTTTGACAGATTTCCAAATGGAAGTGAGGTAAAACCAAAAAAGTTGTAAATTATGAGGGATGAGGTTAGATCTTTTTGCCTCAAAGTTACCACATTCGTTCGTCATGCCACTGTATTTACGCTAACTCATGTTGGCCTCTGTTTCCTGGTTGCTTTATATGCTGTTGGCGGTGCATTCATTTTTCGATCTGTTGAATTTCCACATGAAATCAGTTTGCAGGGAAGGGTCAAAAATGGAACAGAGAAGGTAAGGATTTGAGAAATACGACTTTCAGATTCAAAGAAAAATGAAGAGCTCATCGAAATCATGAGATTCTGAAGATCTGACCATCTCTCTTAACTTGCGTAACTTCTTAACAGTTCACAAGTCGAATTAATTTTTCTGAAAATTCAAACCCCATCGAATTTTTCTACCAAACCCAATTTCATATTTTTCAGGTTATCGATTTAATATATGCTTATATAAACGAAGGACATGTGATTGAAGAATCTGCAGTCAAAGAAAGATCGCACGAAGTTCTAAAGAATTTCGAAGAACTTTTAGTGGCCGCAATGAATTTCGAAGGATATGATGAGCACGACGAAGAGCATCCAACTTATCAATGGACATTTTCTGGTGCTCTTCTATATTCAATCACGGTTTTCACAACTATAGGTTGGTGTTGGGAACTTTTTCCCCTAATAACTCAAATTTCTTCCCATTGTGGCACTTTTTTCACAAACAAAAAAAAATAGAAACCGAATTTTTTGTCTTGTCAACTAAAATGCGCACGCATATATTTGGCATAAGTTCCCTGGGGACCATTGAAACACCACACTGATTTTTTACAGATAAATTGAAATGACGTCCTTTTGGGGAGAGAAAGGTGTGGGCTGGAAAAAAAGGGGAACGGCTGAGATTTTTAATGCGATTAAAACACAAAGCACATCTTTTCCTGGAGACGATATTGAGGGCCAGCAAGGGCTAAAAATGGGCCAGCTGAAAAAATGGGCCATCTACCACAAAATCCAATTATTTTTGCAGGATACGGTCATATTTGCCCAAAAACAGACGCGGGTCGTCTTTTGACAATATTTTATGCGATGCTTGGAATACCTCTAATGCTTTTATGTTTGGCGAATATTGCCGAAACTTTGGCTCAAGTTTTCACCTATATTTATTTCAAATTATGTTGTGCGTATTGTCGTTGGCAGAAAAATCGACGACGTGTTCGACGGGCGGCGCTCAGTTTCAGATATCATCCGAATGCGGCGGTGAATGTGAGAAGAGGTGAGTTATTTAACCAGGTTGAGCTTCTAGATTTTCAAGATTAGTACTCCTGTATTGATAAAAAGCTAGGCCTGACAATAATCCAAATCCCCACTTCAATATACATTTTTCAGTTCAATCTTCTCGAAGTAATCAACGATATAACACAATTCGCCGTCATGCTTCACTAAATCGCTCAAGAAATCGAAGTAATGATACGAAAAGTGTTCGAAGTTTCAATCGATATGAAACAACATCAACAGCTCAAAGATTTGACACAATGTCACTTCCTGGTAGAAGGAAAATCAGCACAAATAGTCGAAGTCCAAATGGAACTTTGCCTAGGCAACAAGTATTTCCGAAAAGGTAGGAAGAATCATTGAAGCTTGAAAATTTCTTGATTTTTAGGGCTGGAAATCTGCAAAAATCCAACACGGCAATCAATATGGAACAATTATACAGTGATGAAAAAAGGCAGAGAAGACGAGGGAGACATGCAGTTAGTGAAAGTCCAGCTCGAGAATATAAAGGTGGATTATTGGTGCGAGCACAACAACCTGAAGAAGGGGTTGTTGATTTGAAAGCATACGGTGGATCTGCTGCAGCATTTCATGATTTGGTGAATCGACAGAAGAGAAGAGAAGAGTTGCCGAATGTTGTGATATCGAGGACGAGGGATGATGATGTGAAGAGTGATATTGAAAAGACAGAGGAGACTAGTGTAAGTGATTTTTTTGGAGCAAGACTGGGTTGAACTGAAAATTACGATCTAGTCACTGAAAGAGTTATAAATTTCAGATGTCTCTCACTGACGAAGAGGACATGCATCCCCAAACTCACAAAACATCCAACAATGTTCTTCGTCGAACTAATTCAAATCGAGATCTTCGAGAAAAAGAAATGATGATGCATTCGATGGTTCAACACAAACAGCCAAGTATGGATAGTAGTACATCGAGAAGAATGCGAGATTTTGATGATCGATCATATCGATCTGGAAGATCGGAAAGATCTGATGAAATGTCATTACATTCATTAAGACGAAATGTGAGTATTTTTAAAAACTTCTAGAATCTATGAACAATTTGCAGGGTCATCGAGCTCATGAGAAAATGCCAGTTAGTGTTGGTATTTGTATAGTTTGCGCATTTATCATTGGCGGAGCTCTTCTTTTTTCACTTTGGGAAGATTGGAATATGTTTGATGGGGCTTATTATTGTTTTATCACTCTGAGTACAATTGGATTTGGTGATATTGTACCAGGACAAGCATTAGATGAAGGAAGTCAGGAAAAATTAATTGCGTGTGCATTATACTTGTTGTTTGGAATGGCATTGATTGGTGAGTTTTGGGTTTTCATTAGTGAGTGGGTTTTTTGGGTAAGTGATGAATAACGAACATCTGACTTTCGAAAATCTCTGAAATTTTTCGTTTTTTACAATCCCAAATCATCAAAAATGTATTCATTCAATAAAAGTCAAATTAGAGGCATGTTGTGATTGAGAGTTCTGTTGTTGACTCTTCAATTCTTTTTTCTTCGTTAGGTGAACTTTTGCAAGAATTTCATAAACCACGTTTCGATATTGTTGAGAAAGCATATAACATAAAACACAGTGAGAAACTGAATTCAAAATGTGAAGAATGTTAATAATTTTTGCCGCGTATCCTAATAAAACTGTGATTCCTAATTGTTCAGCAATATAAATTTGTGATCCATAGATTATTCCACGTGGAATCTGAACAGTAATGAAACAAATTGATATACAAATTACTAGTTTGTTAGTTTTGTGACTTTCTTCTAATGTGTTAGAATGCGAACTTCTTATCTTATTAATTCTGTTCAATTGAAAGACGAGTATTGCAGTAGACACAAGTGAAATAACAGATGGTAATAATTCGAAAAATATAGATTGAAAGAAATATACCAGTCTGATTGGAAGGCTATCATATGAATAGTACCATTTACGATATACCATTGAAAAGGAAGGAAATGTGATATTTTCTAGTCGATTTTCGTTTTCTTCGCATCTATATAAAAATTTATGAAAGGGAAGTACAAAACGCAAAAACTATTTAAAAATACAGAAAAGCAAAAAAAAACTTGGCACAATATTTTTTTTCCGATTTTCTAGGCTTTGCACATTTTATCCTAATTGTTATGTTCAATTATTTACCCTTCGTAGTAATCCTCCATGTTGTAATAGGCCAAATATTTAAACCTAAATATTTCGAAAAAACTCAAGGGAAGACCGAGTGAAATTACTCCGAGTATTATTTTATATCCAAAGGGAGCCAGAGTCATTTTGTCAACAAATCTTTTCCCCGCATATTTGATAGCAATACATCGAATTAAAGATAGAGACACTTGTAGCCAAGTTGTAATTTTCTTTGAAATGATACTTATAAAGTTTAGTATTAAATAACCAACAACTTGAAATTGTGTAAACTGGGGGTCACAAGTATCAATGATGATTGTTTCGGAACCAAAAACATAATATGAGAAAAATTTCAATGACCAAGTGAGAATATCGAAAATTGCTAGAGAAATCATCTGAATATTTATTGAAGACTTTCGCAGTTCTTTATGCGACAGAATGATCATATGAAATACTAAAATTGGAGTTATGCTTATTTGAGAATAAATCAAAAATGATAAATCTAATATAAATACAGAGTCCAACCAATCAATGGTTTCCATAAGAAACTCGCGAGTTTCATTGTCATAATTTGGAAAATAATATAATTGAACTTGAGTGTTAGCAACAGCTACTGGAAATCCCATTTCATCAAATGAGAAATTTTGTTTTGCGATTGCATCTGCCTGAAGTTTTCAGAATTTTTTTTCGAAAACATTTGCAAATTCAAAATCCACATTGTCACGTTTAAATACAACAAAATAATTCATTTTTTCGAAAGATCAGAAAAACAAATGAGAAATGTTATGGAAATCGAAAAAAATCATAATAATATGTTCCTATGACAAATTATAAGTTAGCTACAAAATTATAAATTGTTCTGCAAAATACGAGTAACTTGACATTTATAGAAATCCTAGAAACGTAGATCGTAAAACAGGTGAAAATCGAAGAATGAACTCTGCTTGTAAATTTGATATTTTTGAAATATCTTCTATCACAAATCAAGAAAAATATGATCAAAATTCATCTTGCCCATTCAAAAAATATAAGAGCCAAATATACAGTAGACTTCGCGGCTGCTTTGATCTTTTGTATTGAAAGAGTTAAGTTTTCTATATCATTTTGGTTCTCTTCCAAGGGTCACAAAATTTCTGATCGGCAATATTTCAACATGACTAATGAGCAGGCGGCAAAGTATGGCTTGATACAGAAACTATTCTTTGTGTCGAAACAGTCCATTTCGATTTGACTGGCTTCACAAAAATATTGATAACCGTTTTGCGATATTGATTGGATAGAAAATAACATAAAAAACAATGCGATACAGAATTGATCAAGAAAAATATATTACAAATTTTTGAAATATTGCTCAGTAAAATGAAATCTCCTGATTGTTCGACAAAATAAACAAGAAGAGCTGCTACTATTCCTCTTGGGATTTTAACCATCATAAATGATATTGACATATAAATCACCAGTCTGTTAGTTTTCTGGGTTTTCTCAGAAGATGAGTTATGGAATATTGCGTTCCTTGATCTGCTGACTTCTTTTAGTTTCATAACTAAAATTGCGGTTGCAATTGGGGAAATAAGACACGGAAGAAGTTCGAAGACTATCGATTCAGATGCATAATACAATCTCAAAAGTAGACTATCATATTCGTAAAAAAATGTTTGAAGATCAATAGTGTAAGAAGGAAATACGACATTTTCATTACGCTCTTCATCTTCTAGGCATCTGAAATTGATCGTTTTCTATGAAATACATGAGAAACTCACTCTTCAAAATAATCATCCTGGTTTTCGATAATAACAAATTTAGTTCTCAATGACTGAACAATACTAAGTGGAAGAGAAAATGCAACTACACCAAAAATAACTTTGTTTCCGAATGCAGCCAATTGTAATTTGCTGAACTTTGGATTTCCAGAATATTTAATGGCCACAGCTCTAACAACAGCCATTGAAACCAACAACCAAGTTGTTATTCTCATAGCATAAGAAGATATGAAATTCATCAGAAGTATAGAAAGTAAAGGAAATGGTGAAGTATCAGGTTGACACGTATCAATTTCAATAGATTCAGATTCATAATATATATAGGCGTGAAATTTATTCACAAATGAAAATATCTCCGCAAAACTTATTCCTATCATAATAACATTCATTGATTGAACTCGCATTTCTTTTTGAAAAAGTATGAACATATGGAATGTTAGGCTAACTATACAAATAATTTGACAAACCACGAAAAACCCAATCTGTAGAAAAATGATATCTTGACACCAATATATGACTTCCATCCAATAAGCTCTAGTCTCATTATCATCGTTCGGAAAATACATTTCCTCGATGGTTTTGTTATAACCAACATCAAAAGTTGTCATTGAAACTTGCGAAACTCAGAAAAACCCAAATTAATAAAAATGTTCGAGAAAAAAGTTATTCACATAAATTGCATGTTGTAAATATTTAACGATAAGAATTGCATAAATCTAAAAGATCACGTAGCAAGGTGTTATTATACTCCTTTTTAAAAATTAGATGCTGAAGTTTGTCAAAAAGAAATAAAAACATCTGCAAAAATAAATTCGGAACTTACGCATATAAACAACATGAATTTGTTCAGCGATGTGTTTCAAGTTGATGCAAGATGACGTGGTGCAAAAAGCAAGATGGTTGGGACAAAAAATCGGGATTTTAGGTAAGAGTTTTCTGAAGCTTTTGCATGATTTATGCTTTTGTGATTTGTCCTAACTTGTATTGCAGCTCGTCCGTTTCAATTGTCACGTGAAATCGCCAAACACGCTATTTTTATGTTCCGATATTCGGTTTCCGGTAGCTTTTGCTTGGGCTTTTAGAGAAAAATGACCAGTAAAATCATTGCCATTGTGTTTTACTGGTCGACTTTTCAAGGGGGTGGAAGAGAAGAACATGTGAAAATAATTCCGAAAATAGTTCAACGTATCCTCAAGGAATGTAAACTTTTAAAAATTATAGTGTAGCTTCTAAATTTTCTCTTTCCGCTTTTATCTATTGATTTGTAAAATTTTCAAACATTCCAGTCCGCGATGAAAGTTCTGAATCAGAATCTGATTTCGATGACGACATGATCGAAGAGGATGAAGAAGATCTAAGCGAAGAGCGAAATGATCAGGTATATGTGAGTTAAAACATTTTCAACATTCCGAACTTACTCCAAGGCAAAACTAATACTTTAAAATTCCAGGACAAGCGCACAATCTCATCAGGTTCGTCAAAACAAAACGACGAATTCATACATCCGAAAAAATATCATCATCGTAGATGGAAGTGATTTTCTCATATTTTTTTGATTTTTAATTTTACATAATTTTTGAAGTGTCTTGGGTATTGTTTTGGTGATCATTATTATCTACTTTCATCAAATATTTTGCTTTTATTATGAATTTTTGAAATTTATTTAAATTAGAAAAGACAGAAAGAAAGCAGTTACAAAGTATTATAATCTCAATTTCGCTATAGTTGAAGATTCGTTGTATTCAGAAAAAATGACGGAAAGAAATAAGCAGGCGACTTTGGTAACAAGAAGAATTAGAGAAGGCTGGAAGAATAGATAAATTAAGAGCGATTCTCTTTTATTTTTTTAAATATAAACTCACTCTGATTGAACACCTCCGTTAGCGTAGACACGAAGCAAGAAATCACCATCATCATAAGCATCAAATGTGCACGGAATGACAATATAATCGCCTGGTGGAACACGGAAATGTACTGTAACTTCGCGAGTATTGACAAATACTTGAGTTCTTGCAACTGGGCGATTATAGTTGAAGAATTGTCCATCGAGACGACGACGAGATTCGGATTTATAAATCGATACTCCGATTGGCAACAAATCCTTTCCTTTTGATCGCAATTCTCTTCGATATTTTTGCAAGACTGCAACCAAAATAGTGACATTTCCATCGTCTTCAACAGAACTTTGTGGAGCAGTGAAAGAAGTTATGTATTGTGGATTGTTTGGATATGTTGATGGATTGTTATTGCAACCTCCGGCAGTTCCTTTTGCTGAACTCCATTCTCCATCTTCCGAAACTTCGTGCCATTGATGTTCTTCGCTTGAATGTTGATTGGCTTTCACGTTCAAATCAGTCATCTCTGAAATTTCATCGAAGACTTCAGCTGACAAATTGCAGCATTCCATTTGGGTGAAATTCTCGAAAAAGTCTTCGAATGAGATCCAGAATTCACCATCTCTGGCAAATTGAACATCGATTTCTTTTTTGGTAGCCTCATCAATTCTTTGCCATTCCGATGAATCATCTGACCATGCACCATTCCACTCTTTTTCACCCCACGGATTACGAAGACGGAGAAGAGTAACATCTTGACCGTTATAGGTAAGACTGTGAAGTGCAGTGACACTGTAAGCATGTCCACAGACGAGGCCGTTACGAAGTTGAGCTTCTTTGATATTTGCATCAGCCTGAAATTTGGTTACAGTTGGTTCATTAGAACTCGCTAGAAATCACTCACATCAATAGAACATCCAAATAATGATCCCATCGGAATACCTTTCACCAAAGCAGCCAAAACAACACTTTTCTCCGATTTTCTCAAATCGAAATATTCAGTTAATCCACCGGTGAAATCTTCTAAAGCTTCAGCGGTGGTTCCGCCATCTAAATTCTCATATCCACCATGAAGTCTGAAAAATTTCTGATTTCAATTTGAAATATAGCTTGCAACTAACTTGGCATAGGCTTTTTCAACCAAAGCACTCCAGAACTCATTGTTAGTTTCAGAGTGAAGATAATAAAGTGTGCCATTAACAGTTGGAAGACGATCATCCACAACAACATCAACCCATTTTCCATAATGCCAAAATTGGAAATGGAAGATGCCGGCATAATTCTCAGTGAAACTTTGATCTGGAGGAACAACTCTGTAGAACAACGCATCATAAAGGGTGATATTGGCCAAGGCAGCTAGGAACCAACAATCTCCCAATGCTCCTTGTTTAACATCGAATCTTGATTCGCCTTGAACAATAAGTTGTGGATTTGGAACTAATTCTCCTGGACGTTTCCAGACAACTTGTTGACGTGGTGGAGTTTTATAATAGAGACTTTTATCATTGGCTGGGAATTCTGGATCTTCGAAAAGTGTCTTATTTGCCAAACATTTATCACGTTCCGTCTCAAAGTCCAAACCGTAATCCGAAACAGAATCATCCTTTTTTGGAAGAGTTGGATAAACTGGTTCCGTCGGTGAAACTTTTGGTGCCGGAGTAGGCTCAGCTGGTGCCACTGGCGCAACTGGTGCAACTGGTGTTGGTGCAGCCGCATCTTCCTCGTCGTCTTTTTTCTGATCATGATCTTTCTTATCCGCGTATGGCAATTCAGGAATAATTGGCTTGAACTTATGAACCTTGCGTTTTCTGCATTTTCCACGGATCAAATTGTCGAGATAGATCTTTCCGGTATTACCAAGATTGTTATGAAGACCTCCGAAGTTGAAGAAATCATTTCCTCGAAGTGCTCCCATAATTCTTCCGGTATCCGGATGAATATTTCCAAAATGATGACCATGATCACGACAACGCTTATCAACTTGTTTTTCCATGTTTCCAGAAAGCATAAAGTTGGAGAGCGCTGGAAAATTATATTTTTATTTGAATAATACTCTTCATTTAATGTTACTTACGATCTCCTGGACGTGGTCGTCTTCTCTTCATATGTTTCATAATATCTTTCAAATCTCCGCCACCTAAACCATCGAAAATTCCCTTGATCTTACAACCGAATCCATTACTTGATCGATGTTTTGGAGCACGGCTGGCTGGACCACTTTCATCGTCTTTCAGATATTGATCGTAGTTCAACTCGAAGTCTGAAATTTTTTTTTAAATTTTCTGAAGGGCTAAGAATTTGGATATTTCTGTCAGTATATTAATTTGATAAATATTAAAAAATTCCACTAAAACTTCAAATATTATTCTGAAAACTTGTTTCTTGAAGTCAAGTACCTGGTCGATCAATTTGTTGTTTTGGTGTTCGACCATGTGGATAGTCATAAAGTGGCGGAGGTGGAGGGCGATCTCCTCTTCCACGATGTGGTGGGGGACCTCCACCAAATGGTGCTGGAGGATGAGGAAGTCCTCCACCATGACGAAATATATCACGATCTTCTCCAAAGAAATCGCGATCTCGACTAAAAGGTCTATCAAAATCTTCAAGTTCTCTACGAAAACGTTCTGGAAGATCATCAAATCTTCCACTTCCAAGATCAATTGGGTTAGAGTCATGTTCAATGATTTCAACAGTTGTATTGCCATTGACAGTTCGAACAATTCGACGAGTTGTTCGACTTGATGTCACAGTTTCAGTAGTCGAATCTTCTTCTTCACCGTTTCCACCATGAGTGGTGACTTTTCGATATTCGACAACTCGGCGAGAAGTGTGATTGGTTTCGCGTGGCGAACGAGCATCCTCGTTGACACCCGAACCCGAGTATGGAAACATCTGAAGGAACACGAGGATGTGAGAAGATCGGAAAGAAACAACGGAGGACAAAAATAAGAGTTAGGAGCGTGAATAGGAAATATAAATCATGGCGAAACCTATACTCTTGAATTTTACCTGACGTTACAAAATTTGGCAGAGTTTTCTAGTTTAAAATTTTTAGAACCTCAAGAAAAATCAACCTAGGTCCGAAAACCTATTCAGTGTAGAAAATGGCGTGGCAAAGTTAGACAAAATTTAAAAATTTAACATTTCAGACCAAATAATCCTAGCCCGATTTTCCTGAAAACCACAGATAATTCAGAAAAAAAATGAAATTGGACCCAAAAAATTCGCACAAAATGAAATGAAGGTTCGGCACATTTTTCAATTTCCTAAAGTGCACGTTCCAAAAAATGTTCATCTCTCTCTTTTTTTCCAAAAAAAAATTCGACCAGGAACCAATATAACAAACAAAAAAAACAGAATGAGTGAATGAGTGAGTGAAAAATCGAAATTTGAAGGACATCTGTCGCTTTTTTTTTTTGAAAAAAATATGAAAATAAACATCAACATCAATACTATCCTATCCTATAAAAACAGTGGAAAACTACTGATTTTATCTTATCTATGTAGAAAGTTTTTATTGTGAATGAATGATGAAAAAAATAATAAATAAATAAACAAGGAACTTAGATAACTAAAAAGATGCCCTTTTAAAAATGTTCTCAGGGAAGAAGAAAAAAAAGAAAAAACGAGGAAAAAACCACAGGAAAAAGAAGAAGACATTGAATGAACTGGCCGGCAGCAGAGCCGGGCAAAAAACCTCATCTAACTGTCTCGCACTCTCCACTCTTCATATACTATTTCGCCTCAATTTTCAGACGGTGGTTATGTTAATTCGCAATATTTAATCGCAATGCCACAAAAAATGTCGATGAAAAATCAATTTTTATGGGAATTTTTACAATGTTTTTTTGTCGACAATCATCGATTTTCGATATTTTATAAATATATATTTCTCAATATGAAATTTAAAAATAAAACATACCATCTACAGGATCTCGATAAACTTCATGATCTACGCGTTTATGATGTCGAGACATTTTGCCTGAAAAATTTAATTTTTAAATTAAAAAGCTCAAAAAATGTTTTCCAACAAAACGAAGAATACGAATTATTTTTAGAAATCATGGATTTTGACTGAAAATATGAGAAAAATTGACCTGTGTTGTTTTTTTTACAAAAAGTGTTTCGTTCATCAGAAGAGAAATAGAGAGAAAAAGTAAAAAAAAAAAGAAGGGATCTTTGGTCACATGGGACAATTTGGAGAAAGAAAAGAAATGAGAAATTATTTTTTTTCTACGCATTTGACCGCAAAAAATAATGGGAAAATAGGGCGTGGCCTGTGCTGAAAATGGTTACGAAATATGGAAAAACAAAGGATGACTCACAATATTATCTTGATGATGTTAGATGAATTTGCGAAATTTTGCACTTCTTGGAATTGTGGAGCACGAATTTCTTGGAAAAAGGTGAAAATAGGAAAAAAAGTGAATGAACAGAAAATTAAAATTTTGAAAACCAACAAAACGATGAAAATTGAAAATAAAAACAAAGTTTAAAATTCTCGTAATTTTATCAGACGAATAATTCTGGATTTGGTAAAAAGAGGACTTCAATATTTCATTAAATTTTTACACATTCGTTTGTTCCCAAAATTTTTTTTTGGTTTCATAATAATTCTTCAAAAAATTATTTTCCAATCAAAAAATCCCCAAGGTTTCGTGAAATACACTCTCCTTCAAACCCAATTGTATAGAATTTTTGGCACGCAATTTTCCGAGTATTACAATCAACTCATTCCAATTTTTCTTAAAAACGCAAATTCTAAAATTCGTCATTTTTCCTTATTCAATTTTTTGAGATGTGACAGTTTGAGGCCAAAAAATTAGACTTGAAAATTCATCTCTTTTTTTGACATATTAATTTCAAAATTTTTTATTCCTTAAATTCAAGTTGTCCAAATTTCTTGTCGATTTTTTGGCCTCATGCTGCCCCATTTTATCGATTTCGGGCAAAAAAGAGGCTGGCACAAAATTGTACTCATTACTCTCCTACAAATATCACATTTTCAACTGAAATTCTCGAAATTTTCCAGCTATACTACTTTCATTTCTTATTGAAAACCCAATAAAATCCGAACCTGTTCATTCATTCATTCATTCATTATACACATTATTTCGAATCAAAAACTGTTTTGCATCTTCAGCTCCTAGTTCATAATATTTGACAAGTTCTTCTTTTGGTGGTGGAAGAAGTGATAATTTGACTCGACGTAAATTGGCAAAAGATATTTTCATATTGTGATTCATTACACGACAAGTTGTATCATCATTGAATATTGATTTTTCAATTGGACAAATACTTGCATCTGAAGCATAAGCTGATATTGTAACTGTTGTTATATCGGAAAATGTTGGAATTAACTTGGTGTAGCCGCCGTCGATGTAATTCTACAAAAAAACAAAAATCGATTTGGGGAAGAATTCGCAAATCAGGAAAAGGTAAGCATTTTTCCCTAGAGCGCACTTGCTTTTTTCTTACCTCCCCATTCAAAACCGGTGATTGTGGTCCTTTAATTCCATTTGACCATAATGGATGATGACAACTTGCTAATAACACATCGATTAAATGCTCGCGAGATTCAAAACTTGAAATCAGCTCATTTTCAAGCTTCTGCAAATAATCCTTTTGTTTTTTATATAAAAGATAGAAAACTTTAAATTACCATTAATTTAGTGACCGAGACATAAAGACGATTTTGAGCTTTTGAAATATCTTGTGGTAGAACATTTTCCATTCCGGTTCTCAATCTTTGACTTATGATAAGTCCCGGTTTCATAACTCCCAAGGTGTGATTATTGATCTCTTCAGCGACATCGTACATATTTTGAAGTGCTTCATCGATCCTGAAAAAACTTTGTTTTCTTCATCAGTGATACGCGTTGCGTGTGCGTCACGGTTTTCAAAACTAAAACCGCGACGCACACGCAACGCGATTAGTGAAATACAACTCACTTTTCTGGACAAAGTAAAAGCATAGCCGCCGCAAGACTTCCAGATGAACAACCTGCATATCTAACTGTTCTATCCATCAACTTTTTCCCGTGTTGATAGATCATTTTGATGGCGCCCAATTGATATACTCCCAAAAATCCACATCCACCTAATGAGATTGCCACGTCACCATCGTCAAGGCTTTTTGTAGTTGTGGTGGTTGTAGTTGTAGTTGTAGATGTTGTTGTCGGAGTCTTTGAAGGTTTTTCTGTGTGTGGGGATCGAGGTGGAGAAGTTCGAGCTGGTTTTTTCTCCTCATTGTCGAAAGTTACGTCGGAAAGTTTGCGAAGAGTGTTGAAATTATTACTATTGTTGCTTGCCATCAGTTATTTAGAAATGGCAAAGATACTTTCTTCATTTGTCATGCCACGTCCTTTTTTCACGCAATTTTCTGGAAAAATAAAAAACCCAATTTTTTGAACTCGTCCCATTTTTTGGTACGCAAAAGCGCGGCAAATTCGTTGTTTGCACTTTGCCCTTTTTTCTTTGCCGCTCTCTTCAAACACAACACTCTCTTCGTCACACACATCTTTTGTCTGGCGAATTGCCAGACGTTTCACTATTATTTTGGGGTTTTCCGTTATTTTCAGCCGATTTTCAGCAATTTCAAAAATTTTGAGATATTTTGTCGTAATGCTCATTTTATAGGCTACATTTTGATATATCATCATTGAGCATTTTTGCTGATTTTTCTGTGGAAATTTTGATTTTTAGGATTTTTTGGTTGGAGATGGGAAAATGTGTTTTTTCTTTGATTTCAAGTTAAAAAATCGTGTGACTTGTTGAGCTTTGGACCATGTTTTTCAAAGAGTTATTTATAATTTTTAGAGGCGGATATTGAGAGATTTTTCAAATTGTATTGTTCTCGAATTGCACTTTTTCACAATCTTTCGCCTTTTTACCTGATTTTTAGTGGTTAAACTATTGAGATTTCGGCGCCAAATTATTCGAGGCTTATAAAGCGTGGTTTTTAGCCAAGATTTTGTGAAAAGCTGTTGTAACAATTTGAAGAAGGTTTTTGGCTCGAAAATTCAAATTTTAGAACTGAATCGGTCGTAAAAACTTAGGCAAAATTAGTTTAGAACATAGGAAAAACGTTTTGGAAATTTTTCGAAAATTTTCGAGGCGTGAACTGTAACATGGAATTTCGTCAATCCATTTCTACCAGAAATTGTTTATTCAATTACAAGTTAGAATTTTGCCCCAAAGCTTTGGGCTTTCAAGTGTCAGACGAATGTTTAGCACAAAATTCTGGGAATTGAATTTCCTTGTTTTTGAAAACAAAAATTGTTGTCCGAAATTCTCTTTTGTCTCAATAACAATGCACTTTGCATAAATATTTATGTCCAAAAATAATATTTGTTGCAACCTGGTGAAATATTTCATCACTAAGGCACACTTTCAACCTACTTTTCCACTTTGATTCTCGATTTTTTCTCGCGACAAGAAAGCAATCATTTTTTTCCTAATTGACAGACAAAAAGTCCTGTTTCTGGCACCCCTAGCAACAGAAAAAAAGTGACCTTGAAGGAAAAAACGCGAAATTTGCGCGAACGAACGGATCAATCATTTTAGATTTTACAATAATATTTTCGTTGCCACCTATTTAGATTTCTTTATTTTCCCATTTAATCAAATAGATACCCTGATTTTGAATGAAAAAAAATCAATTTTCGCCACTTGACACTGCACCTTTAATGGCAAACTTTTGAGCAAACAATCGATTTCTCCTCAAAAATACACTTTTTATCTATTTCTCTACTATTTTTCAATAGATAGATGAAACATAAAAAATCATTTTTTTTTTCAGGTAAATTTGTGAAATTCTTGTCACTGTTCAAAATTTAAAACCCAACGCGTTTTTCGTTATTCTGGCGGTCGGCCAAATCGATTTATTTTATCAAAGTCATCGATTTGAGGTAACTTTGTTTGATTTTTATTTTTAAAAGTCGGTTTTTTTTGCAGAACAAAAAACCATCAGAATCGCTGTCAATTTTCCTGTAAATTGGCTTGTATTTCAATTCAAAGTTTTTAATAAAAGTGAGTTTTTTGGGGGAGGTTTTTCAAAATCAAAAAAAGTTAGTGAAACTCCATCTTTTTTTCCTCTGCGATGTTGAGATGGATCAATTTGCTTACATGAATAGTAATGAATTTTGACATTTCAGCACCGTTTTGGAATTCAAGATTTTCTTTACTAATTCAATGTGAGTAAAATTGATCCATTTCAGGAAAAACATCAAAAAATGCTGCGAATTGCGAGATTTTTCCCGTCTTTGATCTCAAAAAGACCTTGCTCTTCTTCTTCTTCTTCCGCTTCTGAAGATTCACTAAAACCTTCAAAAACCTTTGTTAAAAACTTGAATCCCGAAGAACTCGAAAAATATAACAAAACCGCTGAACAATTTGATATATTTTCGTATATGGGAAAATATGTTCCACTTGAAATGAAAGATGAAGATTGGAAAAAATCATTGGAATTCACGACTTTAGATGATAAAGTTGCGTTTTGGGAATTTTTGGCGATCAAAAATCGGAGAAGAAATGGAAGAGATAATCGAAAAAATCAAAACATTGAACAATTTAATAATTTCATCACTGAGCAACAACAAAAATATGATAATGGTGAAATGGGATATGGCCCAGGATTATATCAACTCTTGCAAAATCCAATGAGAAATAAAAAGAAGATTCATCATATTGAGGGAAATAAAATATATGAAAGTATGCGATCAAATATGCCAAAAATCGCATTAGATCTTCAATTTATTCAAACAATGAAACCAAGACATCGTGCTGAACTTGGAAATCAAATGCAATATATGCTTAGCGAAAATTTCGCAGCAAAAAGACCGCTTTTGCTAGATTTTGTGAATTTACCAAATGAACAATTTGTGGAAAATTGGATGGCGAAAAGTATTGGATATTATGGTGGAATGTATTGTGATCAAACTATATTACCTGGTTGTACAACAAAAGGTAGATATTTTTGAGAGGAAAAAGTAAGAGGGGAGAGAAAATATATACCTACTTTTAGTGAGAAATGAGAACTTTCTCTAACATTTTAATAAGGAAATGATAAGAATTTGAGTATTATTCTGGAAAATTAGGTTATGACTAGTATAAAAGAGGCAATTATATTCACCCAAAAATCTCCCCTCTCAATCCTCTCACAAGTATTTCTCTACCGTATTCATTCCCCAAATCTTCTCAGGAATCAAAGAATACTTCGGACCAAATCAAAAAATCATCTACATTTCGAATTATGCTCGAGATGTTCTCGATGGTCCAATAAATGCTGATGTTATTTGTCTCGCTGTTTCAATGGATAATCATCGTGAATCACTTGGAGCAGCTCGTCGAGCAAATATTCCAGCATATCGGCTACCATTTCATCGATATGTTAAATGGAAATCTGGACCACAATTCTTACCATTTCCAAATCTTGTCAATGTTTTTCGACAAGTTTATGATAGTAATGGAGATTGGAAAATGGCATTGATGAATAATATCAGTCGAAGACATTTGATAACTTCGGAAGATTCGGAAATGTTGAAACAGCAACAAATTCGAAGAAAAGCAAGATTGGATGAGAAAAAAGAATTGATTGAGATGATTAAAACTGCCACTGGCACTGAGTAGCGAGAAAAATGGCTGAATATTTGGGTTGTGGACCTGTGGATGTGATCGGGTTGAAATATTTGAAAATTGGAATTCAGTTTCACGTAGAATTTATCACTGTTTGTTCTGAAAATCCACGTGGCATTTTTTTTATTTGATGATAAAACCAAAATTTTCTAATTTCCCAAAAATTCTGTATCAAAATCAGTTTTCATGCAGAGTTTTCGCAAATCTCGAAAATTTTGGTTCTCGAAAATCACGTGGATTTGCGGAACAAAAATTAATTACACGTGAATAATTTCAAAAATTGACTCATCCAACTTGCAGCTACAGATCCATAAACTTCAAATTTTTAGCCAAGTTTCAGCACCCTTCTAGGTTTTTTCTAGTTTCCTTTAGATTCTGTAGCTTTACTCAATTTCATTGTTATACATTTCCTGTTATTCATTTTTTTTTCTTTTTCATAATTATTATTTTTACTCTGCTCATTTCAAAACAAAACAATTTCATTAAAAATTTTGTTTTTTATTAGCCATAATTTATATTTTTTGGGCTATTTTCAGCAGTTTTTATGACTCTGCTTTCAAATATCTCCTCTTTTTCTCTCTTATTATTTTGTGTTTATGTGTTTTTGCCTGAAAAAAGCCCGGGGCGAAAAAAATTGAGGGGAAAAACGTCAGGTTTTTTTTCGGTCAAAAAGTGCTATATTTATCCGTGCCCACTCACTTGACATTTTTCTGGTTTTTTTCTGGGGTTGTAACAGCAAAACATTGAGAGCCTGAATTATTTATTCGTATGGGAGAAGAAGGAAGAAGAAGAAGAAGGCTGCATTTTCTTTTTTTTTTCGGCGGCGCGCGGAGGAAAAATTCTGGAATTTTCAGTTTTTATTGATTTTTTCGGGGGGAATTCTTGGACTAAAAATTGTTTTTTTGTTGAAAGAAAGACCCCCTCTGTAACCGAAGGACCCTTTTTTGGTCACACAAGAGGGGTTTTCAATCTCTGAACTTTTGTGGAAAATTAGATTTCTTTTATGAAAAGAAGGAAAAGCTTTAACCAGTTTTCCATTGAAAAGCTCTAGTTTTTGGACTTTTTCCCATATTTTTCGTTGAATCTGAAAAATTTCATGTTACACGAAATTAAAAAAAATGGTTTTTCACAAACCTTCGTTGGTGAAAGTTGTGAGAAAACTAAAAATACAGAATATTATTTTATCAGACACAATTAGAGAAATCAGAGAATAACAGTTTTTTAAACAAAAATTGTTCTCTGAAATAAATATTCTATTAATATTCTTTATTTGTTGGTTTTGTTTGTCAATTTTCACGCTCGATTCCTACTATAAATTTGATTTTCCTGGTCCGATCGAAAAAGTTCTCTGAAAATTTTGCTCCGGAAATATTGACAAATTTTCCACTTCGCTTGACTTTGTTATTGTGAAAATCTGCTATTTTATTTTTAGACCAAATATTCTCACCAAAAACCATTTTTTTTTCTGAATATTTCTACGCGTGCAACGTTGAAAATTGAAAAAAAAAGTAAAAATACCCTTGGGGCTCGGCTAAAATGGATTTTTTTTGGTGTTTGCTTTTGTGGGCCCCCTCAAAAAAATACGTCGAAGGAAAGAAATGAGCATAGCGGAGCGAAGCCGAGCCAAGAAATTGCAATTAAGCACATCTTCTCGGTTTTCTCAAGAAAAATAGCATGACATTTCGTATTTTTGTCGATGACTCAAATAAAAAGCTCTGAAAATTGGATGAAATCTGATATTTTCGATGTGATGTGATGTGTTTCCAGCCAATTAATTTCTTGCTCATCTCTCTATCTTCTTTTTTCCTCTCGTTCCAACGTCATTCATTTTGAATATTTATTTATTTATAGAATAATTGAAAAGTGCACTTGAAATTGAATGAGCAAATAAATTTCGTATGGAATTTTTAATTTCGACTGAAAACTTTTTTGACTGAAAAGTTTCCGAAATTTTTGATAGAATAGAGAAATTTAGCAGTGTTCCTCTGAAAATCCCAGATTATCCCTGGATTATTTTTTCGATCAAATTATGTATATTTTCTCTTACCTGACGAGGTTATTGTGACTTTTCAAAATTGTTTGAATATAAAAAATCAGTCTGAAATGCTCAAAAAAGGCATGGCGGTTTTTTGAGTATTTTTATATTTTCTGACTCAAAATTAAGTAAGACTTTTTAATTTATCAGTGTTCCTCTGAAAATCCGGGATAATCCCTGGATTACCATCTCTTTAAATCAAATTAAATGATGATATCTTCAAGCCTGACGATATATTTTTGTACCAAAATCAGTCAGAATTCTGAGAAACTCCCAAAAATTTCAAATTTCTGACTTTTACAGGCATCATCATCACTATAATAATATCAGTAATCTTGTTCAAAATATCCACGTAATTTTTATTTCATCCGGATAATCTCGGATTTTCTCCCGAACACTACAAATTTTGAAATGATCGTGAGAAAATGATATTGGTCTTTTTTTTTGTTTTTCGAAAAAAAATAGATTCTGTTTTCCTACTGCGGAAATAACATTATTATAAAAAACCCATAAAAAATTGAAAATGCTTTTGGCTTTTGAGAATTTATGATCCATCATTATAGCTTTTTGTGTTGCTTTTTTTTTTGAAATTGAGAGAAGATACTTATGTTGAAGTTGCCTCTAGGCAAAATGTAAATATATGCATTAATTCCACATTTTTCCAGTCACTAATGAATTGAAAATGAATCCAATTGGCGTCATGTGAATGAATGTAAGAAGAAGAAAAAATAGAAGAGAGAAAAAGAGTGTCTCTTTTTTGCTCATTTAACGAAGAGCTCTTCTTTTGCCTTTTTCAGTCGTTTTTTTTTGCGTTTCGCCAACGCGAAATTCACATGTCGTCACTTTTTTGTGCACCAAAAATGCGTTTGAAGAACTCTTTTCGACAAAAAATTCATTTTTTTTTCGCCGAGAAAAATGTGATTTTTCACGTGACCTCGTTGGTTTTTTGTTGGAAAATTTTCGAAAATATTAGTATTTCTCGAAAAAAGTGAATTACTAATTGGGAATTTTTTAGATTATGTGAGTTTTTATTGGATTTCACGATACCGGGCTCCTTATAAAAATTCAAGTGTCTATTTATTTCTTGATCTGCCGAAGTAGTTTTTGAATTTTTAAAAATTGAATTTCTAGTATCTGAAAATTTTCGAAAAACTATTTTGTCTAGCTCAAAAATATGAATTTCTCTCATTTAAAATCCACGTGGCAAATGTTTTTATGTTTTTGGCTCAAAACAATTTGCCAAAATAATTACTGAAGTTATATTTTTGCAAAATTCCTGAAAATCCCATTTTTGTATTCAGTGCACATTTGTGCATTCTGAAAACACAATTTTCTTCAAATTTTTTCGAAAAATGTCTATTTTAGAAGCTCGAATTCCGATTTTTTGAGCTTGGCTCGGAATTTTCGAAAGTTATAATTATCTTTGTTTACTACCTGAAAAAACGTCATAGGAAAAAACAAAAAACATGTCCTTTTTTCTGGAATTCCTCCCCTTTCCTCCCTCTCATTCTCTCCTTATTCAGATAGATAGAAAATGAACACTTTTTTGCTCTTTTTTCATGAAAAGAACGAGAATGCATATTTATGGGAATTCATTTGAAAACCAGAAAAAGGGATTGGTTTTTTCATGATTCGATTACCTTTTTTGCTGGCTCTCTTGGTTTTTTTATTTATTTTATTTTCCACGAAAAAGGGCTCAGCTGTCTGATTAAGCATGTATTTTTGCTTCTTTTTTCTTTTTTGCGTCGAAGAAAAAACGAGAAAACAGAACATTTTCAGCTGGCTTTTTTTTGAGAAAATAAGGGTTTCTTGATTTGGAAAAAATTTAGATCTAGATAAATCTGAAAAAACATAGCAGACTAGTTTTCGTGTGACGTTTTTTTTGGCTAAAGTTAGGCTTACTTGAAAATTGATCTAATTATTGGGTGCTTCAGCTCTTGAAAAGTTGTGTTCTTTTTCAAATTTCCTGAAAAACGTTTGTCTAGTAACCTTGGAGATTTTTCCAGCCACTTTTGTTCCGATTTTTTGGGATTGTTTTTTTGTTGTTGTGGAAAGATCAAACATTGAAAATTTATTGACTTTTTGGCACCAAAAATGCAACTAAAATTTTGGTTCAAAAATAATTAATTTGAACAGTTTTATAAATTCATGAATTATAATTCACTATGTTTGAAATCCACTAAAAATATAGCCACGTGGATTTTTTCCCGGAACACTGGCTTGCTTTTTCCAAAAATCCAAAAAATGTTCCCACGAGGATTTTTTGTCGTTAAAACTGAGCTATTTTGCCACGTGGATTTCAGAACGAAAATTCTAAAGAGTTTTTGAATTCTTAAAAATCCACGTAGAATATTATTCAAAAATAAAATGTTTTTTGGACTTTTTTGTGTAACTGACACTTTGAAGTTGTTCATTAGTACAATTCTTTCGTGAACACAATAAAAATTGTTTCTATTCAGCTTCTTTTTTTTATTTTTAGAAAAAAAAAACTTGACTGGAATTTTTTATTCCACATAATTGCTCTCACTTGACTTTTTACCCTTTTTTATTTTTTATATTATTTTCCCGGATACGTCATTTTTGTTTCTTTATGTTCATACATGTTATTTCCTCTTTTCTGCTCTCCTCGATTTCCTTTTTCCGTTGTTTCTCCTCTTCATTTTTTCGGCTCAAAACCCCACGCATTTCCATTATTTCCATCCATACATATATAAAAAAAATTATCTCGAATTTCGAAGCTTTTCATTTCCTCCTGACATCATCATTTTCATTCATTCCTTCCTATTTTTCCGCCCGCCAGACTTGGGAAATATTCCAGAATTTTATATGGCTTTTTTGTTGTTGTTTTTCCCTTTTTTGTCGGAAAGAAAATAGAAAATGGACTTTTTCGAGAAAAATAACCAATTTTCCGCGTGACCTGTGAGAATTTGAAAAAAAAATTCACGCAAAATTTCGGAAACTCACATTTCTCGAAACAAAAGAAATACTAATTTGGGAGATTATTTCGAATTTTGTATAAGTGAGTTTTCAATGGTCCACAGGATTTTCTTGGGGGCTCACTAGCTCCTCCTCTTTTTTCTGATGAAATTTCAAATTTTTGGATACCGAACACGGCATATTTTAGGCCACGCCCATTTTTAATGGAACTCTCCGACTCCAAAAGCCGAAGTTTTCTGTTTCCCAGATAATTGAGATTGATTTTTCGTATAGTATCTTATTTTTTGCTCCTGTTCCAATTTCACCTGCTGATTTCTGAAAATCTCATTATCTCCATCTCTTTTTCGCTCCCTCTCTCATTTTTCGTCGAAAACGCAAATTTCTCGCAGAAATTCTTTCTCACCACCCAATTTTTGCCTGCTCCACGTGGTCCAAAAACCACGTGTGAATCAAAGTTTGTCGAAATTTCGTCGTCTTCTTCGTTTTCGCCTCCTCCTTCGTCTACACCATCTTTCAACCACCAAAATCACCATCAAACCAACCATGATTTGTCCACGTCATACGTGGCTTGCGACGCGGTGACGCGACAAATTGTCGCTGTTCTTTTGTCGATTTCTGATTTGACGCAGAAATGGGCAAAGAATTTGGGTGGAAATGGCGAGGAAAATGGTGTTGAAAATCAGTGTAGACGATTTGAATCGATGTTTGATTTTGATTTCAAACAGTAAGTTTGAGAATCTGAATTGAATTGATGTTGTGATCGACAAATTATATGTTGTTTTGTGAAGGTATGAAACCTACTATGATATAGGGTTCCGTAAAAAGTTCCATGTAGATTTTATTGTAAATCAGAAAATTTCAAGTTCGGATTTCCACGTGGATTTTTGGCTCTCTAAAGTGTTTGTATTGAAAATCCGGCACTATTTTTTCGGAACAAAAACTTCGAAATCAAAGCCAAGGTGGATGTTTCTCCGTACCTTCCGATTTCAAATTTTCCCCGTGCATACATAAAATAGGTCCCCCGAGCCAGTTTTTAAAGTTAGGGTCCCTCCTTGAAAATTTTCCAAGGTTAAACACCTGCCTCACATTTTTGAGCGAATTTTGGTAAATTATCAGCAGAAAATTGGCCAAGTTAGGCACCCTTCTCTTCAGATTTTTGAAAAAAGTTAAGCCCCTCACCCCGATTCAGGGGACCCATTTTATGTATGTCCCCGTGGATTTTTGATCTCTAGAAAATATGTATGTTCTACAAAATTTATGAGCGAAAAAACCCTTTTTCTCATTCCGCACCAATGAATCTGTGTTTTGTAGCCAATAAAAATTTCCTACCGAAAATCGGAAAAAATGGGATCAAATCCGGGAAACCTGCGAAAAAATATTCAATTTTAAAATATGGAACTTTTGACACTTCCTAATTAGGAAACCCCTGAAACCAGGAAATTTTTAAAATTTTAGAAAAAAGTGTCTAATCCATAAAAAACACATAATAATCTAATCCATGGTTTTTTTTTGTAGAATGTCATCAGTTGCGTCGAAACACGCACTTCTTTTCGCCCTTGGCGGAGTTTCGATTGCTGCACTTTTTGTTTGGTATTATCAAGCAAAACGACAAGAAGAAGCTAGAAATCGAAAAAAATCGATTGCATTGAATAATAAAGAAGGCGAAGTTCCAGAAGTTGCAGAAAAGAAAGAAGAGACTATAGTAATCAGCAAAAAATCGGCGAAAAGAAATAAGAAATTGTCCGAAAGTCAAAATGAGCAAGTGTAAGTTATTTGTGATGGAAAAATTGAAAATAATTTCAAGAAAAACTGATTTGTTTGAAAAAGTATACTGTTTCTCTTTCTGATAACTCCCTAACTATCAAAAATTAATTTTTTCAGCCAAGCTTCTTCAATTGCTCCAGAAGTTGTAGCTCAATCATCCGAATCTCAAATTGTCACACCAGAACAATCTCAATCTCAAGAAATTGTTGCTGAAAATGAGGTAAGCCTAGCTATCTTTCTTTTGTTCTATTTCCCACACTTTTTTCTTTCTGAAAGCCAAAAGTTCTTTAGTCAATCTCGCTTTTTTATGCTGTTTATTTATTCTTTCTTTTTTTTGTCGCGCGCGCAGAATTTTAATTATAGTAATCTATTTTGTTTGAGAGCACAGTGATGTCATCACGAAAAATGAGCAACAGAAAAAATAGGAAAACAAAATATTTTTTGAGGGATTTTTGCAGACTGACTAGGGATAGTTTTGGACTCGAAATAGGCACGTTTTGGAAGTTTTTTTGTTCTAGGAACTTATAAAATTTAATTTGATTAATATAAACAAAACTTTGTTTCTTGTTCGAAATTCCAAGAATTCTTTAAAACTTTCAGAATTTTTCAACATTCAAGTCAGAATAAATTATTTTCTGATTCTTGAATTCTAAGAAAAAAATCCTATCAAAAATAGTTTTCAAAAACAATCATACCATTTTCAGCTGTTTGATTTCTAGCTGAAATCAGAAAAATTTTGCAACTAAAAATTCATTGATCAAATTTTTCTTAGCCTAGCTTAATTTCATGTTAGAAAGTTCCATTAAAAATAAAATACACTTTTTAAAAGTACAGTGGCTTATCACAGTATTTGCTTTTGATCTGGAATTTTTTCCTCATTTTCATTTATGACTAACTGAAATGAACACGAGTGAGAGAGAAAAAAAAAACGAAATGAAAAATGCACTTTTTCGGGGGCCGCCAATATAGCAAAATAGTGTATGATTTGAGGATGGTTTTAGTTTTTTCTTCTCTT
Source organism: Caenorhabditis angaria (assembly GCA_947459285.1). Lineage (NCBI taxonomy): Eukaryota > Metazoa > Nematoda > Chromadorea > Rhabditida > Rhabditidae > Caenorhabditis > Caenorhabditis angaria. The sequence goes on along the minus strand of CANHGI010000003.1, from coordinate 3,544,984 downwards.
CTGCGCGCGCGCCCGTCGTTTTTTCTGTCGCTTTTTTCCACATTCCCTCGCAGTTTTTTTGCCTCCCTCATCGTTTATACGTATTTACAACAAACATGTAGAAAAACAAAGTGTTCATCGTTAATTTTTCGCGAAAAATTGGCGTGCGAAAAATTGATTTTGAATAACTATTGTTTTTTTTTGGTTGTTGAAGAGTCTGAATATTACGAATTCTCCTCGTGGATTTTCAGAAAAAAATGAGCTGAAACCCATTTTTCAAACAAAATTTCAGAAATATTTCCTAATTTATTCAGGCCAGAAAAAATTATGCGATATTTTCAACTAAAAATCAGAAAAATTGAATATTTATTAATTTTTCATCGATTTTTTGTTTAGAAATTTGATGTTTGGAAATTTTTTGTAGCTAGGAAACGACAATTTTTCTCTGCTTCATTTCTATGGAAAATTTCTCAATAATTTGTCTTTTCTTTCAGCCACAAGGAATTGAAGTTCCAACAGTGACAGTTGAAACATCGGAACAAGTTGAAGCTGAAATTGCCGAGGAAAAAAAGGTGGGAAAACAAATAGATAGGCTGAAATTATAGATAATTAGGGGGAGAAATTGAGTGGGTTGGCTGTGTGCTTTTTTTCAGTCATAATTCATAATTTATGCTCATTTTTAGAACTCGGTTTTATTGGTGAATAACGACGTTTTGATTGTTGAAAAAGACGAGGAAGAAGAAGAAGAAGAAGAAGTTTTGATTGAGAAAAATAAGGAGAAAGAAGAAGAGATTATTGTGCAAAAAGTTGGAAAACAACAAGCAGCAGCTCCAGCACCAATTACAATGCCAAAAAAGAGAACATCGGAAAATGAACAGGTGAGATTTTGAGAGGAGGGTTTTGCTGAAAAATATATAGAAGATGTTGAATTTAAAAAAATGTTTTCCAAAAAAAAAAATAGAACAAAATATTGCCAAGATTTTTAATAATGAAGCTTTTATGCTAAAATTTCCTGGATTAAAATTATTGTCTGAAATTTTTTTTTGGAAGTTGAGTTTCTGAAATGTGTTCTAAAGAAATTTTTTTATTTAAAAAAAAAAGTCAGATTTTTTGAACTTGTATGAACAATGTTCTTCACAATGACTTTTTTTTCGTAATCACAACAAATCCAAGAAATCATTTGAAATTTACATGGGAAATATTCTCTTCCTGTTTTTTAAAATTAAATTAGGCTAGATTTTTTTTAATTAGGCTAGATTTTTTTAGCTAGATTTTTAAAAATTCGATGATTTAACAAATTTTTTCATTCAAAACCACGTTTGTTCTTTTTTCCAAATTCGAAACTTCAGACCTCGATCATTTTTCTTCCGAATTTTACACGGAATCCTATTTTTTATCAGCTAAATTTTCTCAAATCCCATTTTTTATAAAGAATTTTTCTGTAAATAATTAGATTATCGAATTTGCGCCTGAAAAAACACATGCATTTTTTCGAGATTTTTTTTTCAAAATATGATTTTTATTATTCAGAATTGCCTTGGAAACCTGATGATTTTCTGAACTTTTTTTTCGAGAATTTTTATTTTTGACTTCAACAGTCGTCAAGTTTCCGAAAAAAACGGTTATCAATAAAATGTTAAAGCCTCTATTCGACAAAAAAAGAGCCATAATTTTCAAAAATCTTGACCATTCCCTGAATTTTTAGCTATTCCAGATACCAGAAGAACCAACACCAACAAAAGTACTTGATCAACCCTTGTCTTTGGATATTGCACAAATGTCGCCAGCTTCATTTTCGTGGAGCGAAGAAATGGAAAAGTTGGTTGTTTTTGCTGATCACTGAAAATAAATTGAGTTTCAAATATTTCATTGTTTCAGAAGTTATATTGAAGGATTGCATGAATCGAGTGATATGGAACCATCGCCAATTTCGCCATCACATAGAGCTGTGAAAAATAATCGACCGAATAAGTGAGTTTTTTGAGGAGCTGGGAATTTTGAAGTTTGGCAGAAAATTGAGAAAAAAATTACCAGAAATTTAGAACAAATCAGAAACTGAGAGAAACATATTTTTGGGTTTCTAGGCTATTTTTAATTTAAAATGCTTTACATAAATCTAGAAGTGTAAGAAAAAATGGTCCGGAAATCCGAAAAATAGTCTACAATTCGAAAAATGACCTAGAAATTGAAAAACTTATCCAAAATCTGATTTTCTAGATCACGAAAAGGACGTGGTAATGGATCTACTCCGGGAGCAAATAAACGAGCTGCTCAAAGACGATTGCATTCGGTTGAAGAAAGAGCTGGAGATGGAAGAAATCCAGAAGAAGAAGAGGAACAAAATAATAGTAGACAAATTGTAACAAGAAGTGATGGTAGGTTGAATTTTCAATCAAATTTGAGAATAATCATAATTCCATCATTTAGGTGTTGTTTTCGATACAGCTGAACACGGTGATCATGAAGTTGGATATGATAAGAGTGATTCGCCAGGACTTGCCAGTCAAAATAGTGAGGTTAGTTTGTTTTGGGATACCTGGTTTTTTGGTCCCCTCCCTGACTGGTTGAAAAAAACTCGAGAAGAAAAAAATTCGAACGAGAAATGACCTTGCGATCGTATTGATATGAAAAGAGAAACGAAGAAGAAGAAGAAGTTGTTGGCAATTTGTCAAAAAATGTTGCGAAAGGAAGTTTTTTGCCTGTGTTTTTCGATGAAATTGGACTTGAATTGTGGCATGATTTATTTCGAGTTAGGCATCAGAAATACTTGATTTCTAGAGAACATGTAAGAAATTTTTGATGGAAAGCCAGAGAAGGCTTAATGCCTCGAAATAAGGATTTCTGATTCTATCCTGGATTCCAAATTCATATCTCTTTTTTTTGAATTTCGACAAGAATACTTCAGAAGTGTTAGATTTTCCAGTTCTTTGATCATTTAGATTATTCACTTTCTAATTTCGAGCTCAACATTCACGGAATTTTGTTCGAAATTCAGTACTGAATTCAGGATTTTTGGATGTTTATAGGAAATGTGAACTTTGAGCATTTTTGGAGATTTATAGTAAATGTGAACTTTGAGAATTTTTGGAGATTTTCTAGAATATAATAAGTTTCTTCTCAAGTTATAAGAATATGGACATCTGGATTCTGAACTCAAGAATTTCTGAATTCATGTACAGTTTTCAAAAAATGCTCAAATTCCAAATTTATGATTTCTCTCTTGAAAATTCGAATTTGTGCTGCAATTACCTAAACTCTAGCTAAAACCGCTCTATCTAACCTCAATCAAACAACCCCCGCCCTTTCTTAAAGTGCATATATTTTATCTTTCAATATTCTTTGAGGTCATTTGGTTTCATTCATTTCTTGCAAGCGATAATTTATTAGAACAGTGTTCTTTTGATTCTTCTCCCGCCCCTTTTTCTCCAAAATTCTTCTGCAAAGACTGCAAAATACCATGTAAATGTTGCGCGCCTCGTAAAATAACAAAAGATGAAGAAGCGGCACAACTGATTCATCACTTTCATTTTTTCGGTATCTCTTTTTTCTCTTTTTTTTCGGGTCTACGGCATATTGTAGAAAAATTGAGAAAGAATAAAAAGATGAAGAAATTTGAGAGAGAAATCATATGGTGATGATAATTTTTGGCTTTTATAACAACCCTGTCATTGGGATGAAATGAAATGTGAACTTTTTTTATGATAGGCGCAAAATATTGTGTGTCTGGGTCGAACAATGGAGAAAATTGAAACCTTGTTGGTTTTTTCGATGTTGGTGGCCGCTAGACACATAAAACCATGATTAAATGGGAAATAATTTGCATATTTTTGTATTGGAGAATAAATGGAGAATTGTAAAAATATTAGAATTGATTGGCAAAAAGTCGACAAAAAATCCGAGCTAATAGATCAACAACTCTAAAATTCGGTAGAATTTACTGACCCGTAGGTTAATAATAACTCGGATTAACGTTGATCTTTCGAACGAAACAAAAATTACACATCCACTTATTTTCACACCATTTTTCGATGTATCTATAGATCACATGTGTTTTTCGACCCCCTATCTTTTTTCTTCTAATTTTCTTTTCGATCTTCGATTTTTCTTCCTCGCTAAAAGTGATTAGTAACCCCAACCGTCTGTCTGGCCGACGTCCAAAAAGAAAAAAGAAAGGAAAATGTTGCGTTGTCCGTTAGTAAAGTGCACATGACAACTTTTTACGGGGAGACGGAAACAAAGAAGTTTGTGGGAAGAGGAAAACATACCCACCCTCCTGACTTTTTCGATGTTATTTTAAAGGTGGAAATGTATTTTTATGTGAGATTTGCATATGTTGGGAAATAAAGAGAGAGAATAGAGATCGATAGATCAATTTGATTTGATGAAAAGTTTTTTCATGAAATGAATGACAGGTGCACTTTTTGTGCTCTTCTCATTAATTTATTGGGTGCAAATGGGATTTTCAATGGAAAGTTTTTTTTGAAAGAGAGATGATTGGCAATTTGGGTTGATTTTAGGAATTCCACAGTTTCTCCAAATTCGGTTGGAATTCGAGATTATTTGGTCAAGATTACATCTGATTTTTTCCTTTGGGCTCACGAAACAAAAAAAAATTGGCAACATTTTTTGATTGGTCCAATTTTTCAATTTGTTATTGTCTAGAAAGAATGTGATTTTTCGATTTTTTGAAAAGATGTTCAGATAGTACATCAAAAATCTTGCATCGAAAAATAAATTATCGAATTCACAAATGTGACCTATCTGATCACATGTTTTTTGTTTATGTTGCAGAAACAAACACTCATATGATTTTTCTCCTCTTAAAAAATGAATTTCTCGTAAAATTGTCAAGGTTTTTTGAGTTAAATTGAATTTATTGAAATATTCAAAGATTGGACCATTTTTCAATAGAAACTTGAATGTGTTTTTAACGAAAAAGCGAACTTTTGTAATTTTTCGCCTAATCCTTCTTTGTTTCTTTCCCAAGTTTTCTAAAGTTCCCAACCCCATTCAATCCAATACTATGCACTTTTTAAAAGTGCATGTTTCCCGCCTTTCTCTTTTTTCTTCTTCCTTCTCCATTTTTCACCTTTTTTCCCGAGACCAATGGTTGCTCATGTTTATTTGACAAAAATTGTTTTTTTTTCATTATTTTTGTTTATTTGTTCTAGACTTGAATTTTTGAAAAAAACAAGTGAAAAATAGAGAATGGAGAAAAAGGAAATTTTTAGATGAGATATGATCTGTTTTTATAGCGCAAGATGAAAGGGAAACATGAAAAATTTTGTCAAATTTTGTTTCACGACTTTTTTTTTCTATTTTTCCCTCTACTAAACCGATTGATTGATAAATATTGACCCAGACCTCTTTAGACAGCCGTTTTTCTCATTTTTTGCAGAGAGAAAAAAAGGAGAGAAATGATCTCTGGAGGCGGGTTTGAAATTGTTTCATGGAGGTTTTTTGATTGAGTTTTGGTGTTTGATTTTGGAATTTGAATTAAATTTCGAATTTTAGGTGAACAATTAGGATTTTAGCATAGAAATTCTTAGTCTTTCCCAACGATTTCAAGCCAGAAAGTGAAATTTTTGACTAGTTGTCAACTTATAATTGAACAGGTATCTAAATTCGTAGAAATTCTGCAATCTCTATATTCAGAATGAAAATGTCTAAATTTCAGTTTTCTGATTTTTTTCCCGACTTCTGACCTTCCTTTTCAAGCCTAATCCTATTCAAACATGACAAAGATCAAAAACACACGCTATCAGTCAACCCCCTTCTCCATTTTTCAACATTTTCGGGTGCAATCATGCTTTTTTTGTTACTAGACGCCATTAAATATCATTAAGTATTATAATTACTGATAAGAGACGACCCCCTCTTTTGGCACCAACCAATCGAAAAAAAATGTTGCGATTTTTTGCCGTCTACCATATGATAGAGAAAGAAGAGACTGAGAGATAACAAAAGAGAAATTATGTTGCGATTTTTTGTGTATTTGAAAGTGCAATGTGCTCACAGCGTTTTTTTTTTGTTTGATTCGATGAAAAAAGTTTGGAGCGCATCCAATAATTGATATAAACATTTTTAATCGCTATTTTTAGTTTTTCGTTGCAAAATTGCGGCCAAAAGTTTAGTTCTACCCTCGAAAACTTGCAAAAATAGGGGAACTTGGATGAAAAAAGAAAAGAAAATATTTTTCGCAGAGACTACTGTAGCACACACAAGTCCGCAATTGCACACAAGTGTACCTACAGTAGTCCGCGAAATTTTTTTCATTTCTATTTTTTTCTTTTTTTCCTCTTTTTTTGGCTGAAACTTGTGTTTCTCCTTATTTTAGATGAGTTTAGAGCTTTTGAAAGTTTAAGATTGGCTGAGAATTATAGGATAGCCATAGGATGTATGATTTTCATGAAAAATTCTAGGTTTTTATAGGAAAAGTTGTAGTTTGTCCTAAAATTAATGTTTTTGTTTCAACGAAACGCGATTTTCGTCGATTTTCGAAAATGATATTTACAAACTCTCTACTCTGGTCGCTATCTCTCGTTTTTTGTTCAATTCATTCGATTTCGATTCGGGGGAGAGAAAAAAAAGAGAATTTTGTCAGCTGCTGGTGACCGCAGGCACGCAACATTTTTTTGTTCATTCATGATTCTGCACTTTATTGCCCGTTTTATCTAGATGCCCCGCCCACTTTTTTCTTTTTTGCCTGTCTGCGTATCTTTTGGGTGTATAGAGAAAGGTGAAAGGTTTTTTCTCTTCGGTTATTATTAGTTAATCACCTCATACTAGTTTTTTCTTATTCTTTTTTCTCTATCTATTATTTTTTGAACTTTTATATTCGTGCCCAAAATTCACTTGGCATCAGGAGATATTTCAGGGTTTGACCCTCGTTTTTAATACAAGGATACTCGACACTCACCTCGATTAATATATATAATATCTAATTAAAATATAAATATATGCTGACATCTACGTGCCCACCGATCTCACCAATTCTTGTGCATCCGACACGTTTACCAACACATTTGCCACCACCACCGTTTTTTGTCCAAACAGACGGCACTCTCTATTTTCCACCCGGTTTCTTGCCACCACCATTTCCGGCGGTTTCAGACGAAGAAGAACTTCACGCTCTCACATCAACCACCGGATTCTCTGACGAATCATCGTCTGCTTCATCAATCAGTGGAACTGACAGTGAACCATTGTTTTGTTGTCCAAACGTTGGTGTTGCACCAAAACAACAAACACAAAAACAAAAAGAGAAAAAGAGTGTAGTTTTGACATTGATGCCATTAACTGGAGACGAAGATCACGAATTGAGAATGTACGCAAAAGCACAAGGAGAAGCGAAAGCGAGAAAATTTGGAGGAAGAAGGAATAGTAGTGGATCATCGACATATAGTGGAGGCGGACCAATGACACCAACAACTTCAGAATATTTTTCAGAAACGGTATCAGTCAGGGGACCCCCAAAATTTATTATTTTACAGGAATTAAAAAAAAATAGAATAAAATGTATTTTTCCAGGCTTCATCTCAAGATTCTGGACGTGCAACTGGTGGATTAGCTTCATCACTTTCGCCGATGGATGAAAATGGTGGGTTTTTTTTAAAGAAATAATATAGATTTGATAGTTTATTAGTATATTTGTTGCAGGTCAAGTTATCAACGATGACATCAATGATTTATTGCCAATGTATGAATTTGAAATTCCAAACAGTTTGGTCGGTTTAGTGATTGGTGTGAAAGGAAAAACGATAAAGGTGAGTGCCGCGTCGCTTTCTGAGTCATCTCCTCCCTCAATTCATCACCATTTTCTATTATTTTCTTTTTTGCAGGAATTGAGTGTTCGCACAAATGTTCGAATGCTTATACGTCAACATCACACACCGGAAAAAGTCAAAACACATCAAATTTGTCAAGTTCGAGGAAAACGCGATGAAATCAATCATTGTTTGCAAATGTTGCGTCGACGATTCCCGTCGCCACGTTTCCCAGAATTGAATTTGCAGCCGGTATTGCCACCGCCATTGCCAAATAATAGTTTTGATATGTTATCCACACAACCAACTTGGGTAAGGATTTTCGAAAGGGATTTTTTGGAAATTTTTTGAATTTAGTCTCGAATTCTATTACTTGGAAAAAGTTTAGTCCGAAAATTATTACCCTAAATATGAAATTGACGAATTTACGTTGAAAAGGTTTTCTTGCCCTCCTCACACATGTTATTTTTAGTTTTTTTTATGTGATAGATTATAATCGGTAGACATCCATAACATAACCATTTTCTTCCTTTTCACCCTCGTTATCTATTAAAAATATCGCCTTTCGCGAGAAAAATCGAAATCGAGACCTGTGAAAGGTGTGAAATCGAAAGAACAAAATAATTATGAGGGGATCTGTTTTCTAAATAACAAAATTGTTTGTAGCTCACACTTCCTGAAGATATCAAATGCGAAATTGCGGTTTCTGCCATCATTGATCCATCGCATTTCTTTATTCATCAACCATCACATCCATCTTTCAATTCATTGTGCCATTTAGATATGTATATGTTGAGATTGTATGGAGAACACTCGAATTTGCCAGAATTGCCAACACCGTGTCAAAGTGAGTTTTGTTCTTCTTTCTTTTTTTTCGCTGTGCTCATAAATATGCTAATTTATTTATTTTTTATGATTGGGAACCAAAAAAAACGAGATTTATTGGTCAATTTTTGAATAGGGTCGAAGAATACGTTTTCTGTTAAAGGTCTTTTGTACTTTTAGCTCAATTGATAGAGAAAAATGACGTAAAATCAAGAGAACGAGTTTTTTTCTCATCGAGATGAAAGAAACTGATTAGAAAAGAAAAATGTGTAAAAAATTAATTTTTATCACGGAAATGAATTTTCGAAATTCAAAAATCATTTGTTTGCAGATGGATTGTTGTGTGCTGCACCGGTTGTAAATGCGTGGTTCCGTGCCGTAACTGTACAATATTATGAAGATACCGATGAAGTATTTGTGAAATTTGTTGATTATGGAGGATATTCGAAAATGGCTAGACAAGATTTGAGACAGATTCGGTTAGTTTTTTGATTTGAAAGTCATTATAATATTCTCCTGAATTCCAATTTTGCAGAACTGATTTGATGTCATTACCATTCCAATCAACAGAAGTAATGTTGGCCCATGTTCGACCAGTTGATGGAACAACAAATTGGAGTGAACCAGCAATGAAAGAATTCAATGCTTTGGCAACTGGAAGAGTTATTTCGGCAAAATTGGTCGGATATGCGATTGATACACGAATTCCGATGGTTGAATTGTATATTCCGACTAAAGATGCTAATGGAGATGTTACGGTATGTGAAGAGTTTTGAGGGAATAATTTTGATAGAAAAATTCTCTGGGCGATCCCAAGAACAGTTATTTTGAAGGAATGTTGAAAATTCCGTGAACAACCAGATTTTTATAAATATTTTGTGGTTGGTAAATTGACTTTTCTCGATTAATTAATTTTGATGAAAATGTTGAAGTTAAACTTGATTTCTGATGCTCTAAAAATTATAAATTTGAACCAGATGATCTAGAAAATCAATTATTATATTTTTATTCTAAAAATCACCATCTTTTTTTTTAGGAAATCCGTTTCGATCAATTATTGATGGAAAAGGGATTGGCAAGAACAGCAGATCCATCAAAAATGGTCCGACCATCAAATGCATCAATTGCCGCAACTCAAATTGGTGCCAAACGACCATCTCTCACTTCACAAACTTCGCAAACTACAGTAGTCTGCTAGATGTTTTCGTTCTTCTTTCTTTATCCCCAAATCCAATCAAAATTCTCTAATCTATAATCTCGTTTTTTTCATTTCTTTTTACCTGTTTTTTCTTCAAAAAGTAGTTTCTTGTTTTCCCTTTTCCCCTTCTTGTCTATCCACTTTTGTGCCTCGTATTTTCTTTACTCTGGGTAGCGCTTTCTTATTATTATTGGTGGCACATTTTCCTGCTAGGACCCAAAAATCTTTTTTATTTTATTTTCACCCTTTTTTTTCACACCATATACCACACACCTTCTTATTACGAAGTATATTCTCTCTTTTTTTCTGTTAGAGATTTTTTGTTGAGTTTTTCCCCTATCTTTTTTTCCCGTCCCAAAAACAACTGAAAAGTGCATTTTCTCATAGAATTTAAGTAGTCGCTTATCCCATGAAAGAATTTCTCGATTGTTTTTAATTTTATTCGTGGTTTACTCAAAAATAGTTTATTGTTTCAAAATGAGAAGCCTCCTTTCTATTCTGTCCCTTTAAAGCTTAAGCCTAAGTTTTTCCCCGCTCTTGGGTGCCAAAAATATTTGTTTTTCCCCTTCTCCCAAACTACTGTAGGTCATTTATTATTTCTTCATAGGTTAGACCATTTCTTTTCTGTTTTTTTTCTCCAGGTTTTTCTCATATCCCCAAATCCCACAGATTATTATTATTTTCTATTCCATGAATTATATTATTTTTGGATTCCAAATTTACACCCAAACCACTTTTTTTTTCATTATTTGTAAAGAGTTTTTTTTTGGCGCCTGAATAAATATACAACCTAGAGTTTTTTGTGCATATATTGATGTAAAGTGGTGGAAATTGAGGATTTGGCGGGTGAAATTGGAGGAGGAGGAGGTGGTGGGGGTACTGTAGATGAGCATACTGTAGATTGTTGAGATGAAAAAGATGGTTTGGGTATTGAAGCAATTGTGGCAGAGTTCTGGAAAAAAAAATGATTTTGCGCGTAAAGTGTGGTGTCTACAGTAATCCAGAAAATTTTGCGTGAAGTTCGATGTTTTTAACCACAGTAACCCATCATAACCTTATTTTTTGAGCTTTGTGCGTGAAATTAAGTGTTTATACAGTAATCCCAGAAAAAATTCTGCATTTTTTGTCAAGTTCAGTGCTTACAGTAGTCCTAATTTTTTGATGTTCCATTTTTCAGCCAAAAATAGATTTTTAGTCATAAATTTTTCGAAAGTTCCCCAAACATATTTTTTGAATTCATTTGAATCATCAAAAAAAAAACAAAAATTCATTTAAAACACCAATTTTTCAATGAAAAATTCAAATCAAAATGAAATTCCTTGTATTTTTGACATTTTTCTTGGTTTTCCTACAAACTGCAATTTGTTGGGAGAAAAAACCATGCAAAACTAATGCGGATTGTGATCCAGGATTTAGTTGTATTTATTGGAGAGCTCATTATTTGTGCTATCCACCGAAAATTCGACAAAATTGAAAAATTCATTCTTGATGTTTTGAAATAAATGTTCTGTTTCAATAAAGTTATTTTTAAATCTCAAATATTTTCAAAAAATATGGTTTTCTTGATATTTCTTAAAATAGCGTCATATTAGCCCAAATTCAAATTTTTTAGAAAAGAAAAAATCTAATTTAAAACCCCAATTTTTCGATGAAAATTTCAAATCAAAATGAGATTCCTTGTATTTTTGACATTTTTCTACGTTTTGTTGCAAATCGCTTATTGTGGACAGAAAAGAGAATGCAAAACGGATGCGGATTGTGATAAAGGAGATAGTTGTATATACTGGAGAGCTCATAAAACTTGCTATCCATCAATAATTCAATAATCAAAGGGGATTTCTTGATGTTTTGATATATTGTTTTAATAAAGTTTTTTTTAATAAAAGATGGCATAAAATTCGAAATATTCCGCGATAAATAATTTTTCAGAGAAAAATAAACTTATTTTTCAAAAAAATGTTTGTTTCTTTCAAATATATTTTTACCTGAAACTTAGTCATTGCTGGAAAAACGGAAGTAGAAGTTGTCGAATGAATAATCGGATCACATTCCAAATATCCACATCTTTTATAGAATTCGACTTGATCATCTGTCGATAGAAAAGCTTCATCGAAATTATTTTCTAGCATCCAATTTTCGACCAAATTCATCAATTTTTTGCCAAGTTTTTGACCTCTCATTGTGTTTTTTATCATAACTGATTCGATCCATAGAGATTTTGGGCTGCAAAAAATTAAGTTGTCTGGGGAAATAAATAGAAAATTTGCAATTCTTCGAAACTAAATTAGAAAAATATAATATAATAGAAAAATATAGCCCAAAATCCCCCAAAACCCACCGATTTGGCAAATGACAAACTCTGGCATGACCAACAATTTCATTTTCAGAATTAATCAATAAAAATGACATTGGTGGGGAAGATCGACATGATTTATTTTGGGAATGTTCACGAGATCCATCGCTTCGCGGCCATTCCTTCAAAAATATTTTTTCAAATGCGCTCCATTGTAAAAAAAAATGCAAACCTCATTTAAAAATTTGACACTGTTTTTGAGCAAATCTTGACGTTCGTGAAGTGTACAAAATATGAGATCTGACATTTTAACTATAATTTATGCCTAGGTTACAATATTATGATAGTCTAGAGCCCGTAAACTCGAAAAATTGAGCCAATATTTGCACTTTTTACACTGTGGCCGAGGTGTCTTGCAAACTCGGCCAGCATGGTTTTCTAGTCCTCCCACGCTTTTTCTTTTTCATTTTTTTCGCTTCGAATTTTTCAAATAAAAGCTGTTATTGAAGGAATGGCTGATAGTGTAGAAGATTCATTGACGAGGATATGTTTGAATGTTATAAATCTCAAAGATACGCCGGATTCTGCATTTGAAAAATTGCTGAAACTTGTGGTATGTTTATTTTTATCGATTTCTCCGTTTTCAAACAAACTAAATTATAGAGTGAAAATGATGAGACGAATTCAATATTGTTAGATATTTTGGTACAAGTTGAGGGTGAAGTAGAACTTTGTGCGGACGTGGCAAAATCGAAACAGGCATTTTTGAATTTCGCAAATTGTTTGATTGATACAATTATCCCGGAAGAAGTTCTGAGAGCAGAATTAGAATGTTATGATGCGACAAAACAAGACTTCACAAAGCAATTGATTAGATTCAAAACGAGATTTTATTTCAAACAAGCGAAATTCAATTTACTTCGCGAGGAAAGTGAAGGATATTCAAAATTGATCACCGAATTGCTCGAAGCTGAAAATTCATCGAATAAAGAACACTCAAAAATTGTGAAGAATCGAGTTCTCGCATTAATCGGTCAATTCAATTTGGATCCAAATCGTGTAACAGATATAATTCTCGAATGTTTCGAAAATTCAAATTCCAAACAAAATCATTTTTTCATCGATCTTCTCAAAGAAATCAAAGTTGTCAAGGAATATCTTTGCGCAATTCTAGGCTTCAAATACACATTTTATCAAGGAAATTCCAATAAGAAAACTCCATTTTCATTGTATACTTTAACATCTTCGCTAATTCAAAGTGAAATGATTGATCTTATGAAGATTTTGGGGTATATGGTTCCGAAAACCGAAGAAATAAAAGAGGGACATCGTGGAAGAGCAGCAAATGCACAAGAAAGATCTGGAAAAGCTGAAACTATTTCAACAGCTTCGATGCCAATTTCGAATAATGGAGGATTTGAAAATAGTGAAAATAGCGGGAATACACAGAATACAACTACGATCTCATTTACAACTGTTGTACAAGTTCAAGAAGATGAAGATGCTAAACTTTCTGAAAAGTTTATGGAGGTAAGGACTTTTTGAATGGTTTTTTATCATTTCTAATTATCGAAAATGAAATGAGCCTTCCCAAAAATGAGCAAAATTAGGGCACTTTCTAATTGTTTTTTTAAATTTTAATTTTTATTTAAAAATATTTATTTTTAAAAATACGTGAACGTGACCTAGTTTAGTCAAAATCATTTATTTAAAAAAAACCTCATTTCAAACTTGCTGACTTGTCGCAACTCCCACTAATTTTGAGGGTAATCAAAAGGGGAAAATTAGCTGAAAATTAATTTTGAAAATCTTTTCAGGAGCATGTTTTGGCAACAAATCAAAAACTCGGTCTCGCTTGTGCTCTTTTGGAATCTGGAAATTGGAAACAAGCTCAACTTTTAATCGATCGATTACCCGAATATTATGCAGTTCAAGCGAGTCCTCGAATATGCCGTGCACTTTGTCGAATAATCGAGCGATCCATCGAAGATTTCTACACAAAACAGTGTTCCAAACAATTGTTTGGAAATTTGTTGAAAAAGCCGAGAAATGCACATTTGGATGAGGAAAATGGGTTGAAGAAGGTGGAAAATTGGGAGGATTTGGCGAAACTCTCGCAGGTTTTATGGTATTTGGGACCGAGAATCGCTTATCGAGCAAGTACAAATGTGAAATTGATTAGATTGTTGGTGGTCTATTTTCAAATGGTTGAGAAAAAATCGGTGGAGAAAAACGAGAAAAGTTAGTTTTTGTTTTTGGTGAAAAAAAATCAGAAGAAATATTCAAAGAAGGTTTTCAGAATCTTTTTTTAAAAAATGATAAAAATGACGAAAGATCTCTGTAATAACATTTTTCAAGTATCCGAGCCCAAAGAGTTCAAATATCAAGGATAAGCGAGAGCCTAAGAAGCCCCGCTGGCCTAAATAAAACTTCAAATATTTTCCCATTTTCCAGTTTACCGTCTTTTCATTGATATCACATCCGAATGCCTTTTACCATCTCTAACACTTTCCGAAACAAATGTGGCACTTTCCGAAGAACTTTGGCAACTTGTTCAACTTTTCCCATACACTTGGAGATATTGGATGTATTCAAAGTGAGTATGATTTTTGTTCAGTAATATTTACATATCTATTTCTATTCAGATGGAACCAGGAAACTGCTCGCCATCCGGAAATGAATATAATGCGTGGCAAAATCTATGGGCGAACAAAATATGTGTTGAAACGACTCTCGAAAGATACTGTCAAATTGATGGGTCGACATTTGGGAAAACTTTGTCATATTCATCCGATTACAGTACTCTCATATTTGTTGGCTTCTGTTCAGACTTTTGATAATTTGATTGGACCAGTTGTGGAGGGATTGAGATTTTTGAGCGGTTTGGAGTTTGATGTATTGACTTGTGAGTTTTTGTTGAAATTTTCAGATTTCTGAACTTTTTAAACTGGTTCAATTAAATATTGAAAATTTGCCTGTGAATGAACCAAATTATAGTTTTTAAATGAAAATTGGACAGAAGTTCCACATTTTATCATTTTCTCCAATTTAAGTGAATTTCAAGCGAAATTCCTTGTAAGCTTTGTTTTTAAAAGATCAATTTGAGATCCAATTTTCCGATAAATTTACAAATTTTGAAACCTAGATTTTCCGGGATTTTCAGTAATTTTTGAATTTTTTTTCCAATAATTGCGTATTTTTAGATTGTATAATCAATCAACTTTCGGATCCATCAAAACAAGCTCTAAAAGCATCAGATGCAACTATTTCTCCGTGGCTTCAAGCACTTGGAACATTGGTAATTTTCATTTCTAGTTTTTCCCCATCCAAATTCAATTTCCCTTATTTTCTTAGGTCGGTCAACTTTATCGTCGTTATCCATTGGAATTGCACGGAATGTTGGATTATGTTCTAAATCAATTGAAATCTTGCAAAAGTTTTGATCTACTTTTGCTTCGTGAAATCATCCAAAATATGTCATGGATTGAATCGAGTCAATCAGCCACAAAAGAACAATTGGAAGCATTGGGAGGAGGAGAAATATTGAGACAGGAAGTGAGGATATTTTTATGGGGTTTTGGGTAACTCATTTGTGATGTGTTTCCTGGAAAAATTCAGAAGAGATCTAAATTTAAAAGAAAATCTTTTGTGATTTTTGGATAATTTTTCTCTCCAGGGTGGCGGATATTCGACAGCGAAAAATAAAAGAGCTGCTCAACGACTTCGAGATACTCTATTAAAAGGCGATTTGGCAGTTGGTTTATGCATTTTGATTGCTCAACAAAAAGAATATATTGTAAATAAAGAATCGGATAATTTGCCATTGAAATTAATTGGAGAAATGGTTGATCAATGTGAGGATACTTTACAACAACTTGTCGCATTTTTGACATCTTATTTGAAACACGAAGAATATTCGAAACGTTTTCCCGATGTTCGACAATTTTTGACGGATTTTGGGTTGAATGTTGAAACATCGATGTGTTTGGCGAGGCCTGGAATTATTCATAAAATTATGGAGAATTATGATTTGGCGAAAAAAGAGAAAAGAGCTGGAAGTATTGAAGATGAAAATGGATATAAATTCAAATTGGAATCTGCACAAAAAGTGAGTTTGGGGTTAGAGAATTTGAGGAAAATTTGGCTAAAACTAGTCTTGAAAACTTGAATTTTACTTGAATTTCAAAAACTAAACGTGGATTTCCATATCAAAAATTCTCAATTCTCCATCCCTAAAAAATATTTCAATTTCCAGACCGCAATTTTCAACACAGTCTTCGACACCAAAATCGCCGAACTTTCCCAATATTTTTTGTCTTCAATTCCTGATCTCGAAAAAAAGCTTCCACATCGACTATTCACTGTTTTCTGGACTTTGACTAATTTCGATATTGAGGTTCCTGTTTTGGCATATGAAAGAACAATTGAACAAATCAAAAAACAAGCGAAAGAAGATGATCATGTTAGTTCTGTTTGCCACGTCATAACTAATTTATTAAGTATTGTTTTCAGAGATTGAAACGTGGTGAAGAACGTCTTCGACAACTTGAAGGAAAATTAAAAGAGGAACAGAAAAAACAAATGGAACATGTGGAAAGAGTGAAATCATGGTTGACAAGTATCAAAGATGGACTTTTTGAGGAAAAATCTAAAGGAGTCGCTGAACATTTCCTCCAACTCTGCATTTTGCCACGTGTTTTGTTTTCGGACATTGATGCAATGTTTTGTGGAACATTCTTCTTTTTGTTGTATCGATTGAGGACACCGTTCTTTCAACCATTGATCATGATGGATAGAGTGAGCATGAGCATTTTTGGGAGGGAATTTGAAAGTTGAGGCTGAATTTTGGAATTTCAAACCGAATTAATATGAGTATTTGCCACGTGGTTTTTTGACGTAATTATCAGAACTCTGAAAATTTCAGAATCATAGGAACAAGGCAAACCCTGAATTTTTCGCCAAAATTTTGAAAAATATGATTCAAATAGTCTAACTTTCCAAAAACGAGATTTTATTCAAGCTTAAAATTTGACACGTAGATTTGTAGTGTAATCTAAATTTTTGATCTCAAATTGTATATTTCTTTTAAAAATCGACAAATTTTTCAGATCTTCGATAATGTGATTCCATATTTAACTGGATTATCTGAAAATGAGGCAAATTCATTTTCTCGTTTTCTCGAAATTCTTCTAAGTCAAGTTCAAAAATGGCATGGAGACAAAGAAATCTTCCAAAAAGAATGTTTTGGTTTTCCTGGAATGATAACAAAATTTCCAATGGATTTCGAAATGTTCCGACGTATTTGTCATCAATGGCAACAAAGAATGACAAAAACATTTCAAACTGTATTATCAAAAGATGACACCGAATATGTGACAATTCGAAATTGTTTGATTCTGATGACTAAATTAACACCGTGTTATCCGCTAATGGTTACTCATGTTAATCAAATGGAAAAAGTTGCGATTCAATTGAGAGATCGTGAAAAAGGAAAACGAGATGATTTATCATTGAAAGCTGCTTCGTATATTGGACAATTGAAAATGAGAAAAGTGAAATTGTATGGAGAAAGTGGTGATTTTGCAAAAAGTAATGCTAAAAAACAACCGGCTGCTGCAAAAATAAATGGAGAACCGAGCCAGAAAAAAAGCAAATTGGAAAATGTTGAAAAAGAAAAGGAAAAAGAGAAAGTGAAAGAAAATGGAGAAATTGTTGAGAAAAAAGAGGTGAGTTTTGAGAAATGAAGGAAAAAATCGAAAAATCTAGAAATCTTGAAAAATTAAAAGTATTTTTAAAAAATACCTGGAAATGTTTTATGGAGCCTAAAACCAGAAACTAATCATAGCCCTAATTGTAGACAGGTAACCCTGAAATTTTGCTCTGAAAATCTAAACCCAATTTTTTCAGACAAATGGCAAAGAAAAGTCTACTTCATCGACTGAAAAATCAGAAGCCAAAGAAGAACCGAAAGAAAAGGAAAAAGAGAAGAAAAAACGAGTTGCGGTAAGTCTTTTAGATTTGTTCAGGCTTTCAATGTCTGTTTTTTCAGAAAAGTGAGCTGTATGTTGCTCGAAAGAGTGCAGAAAAATCGGAAAAAGCAGATAAAGATGTGATCTCAACGACTACAACTGAAGAAGGAGAAGTTCGATCTCCATCACCACCGCCTGTTAAAAAGGTAGATTAGGGAAATTTCTCAAGAGTTTTTCCCAAAAAACCTCCAAATGTTTTCAGCCAAGAATAGCTGATCGATTAAAACGCGAAACAAAAGCTGAAACGCCGTCGAAAAAAGAAAAAGAAGAAACAATTCACAAGCGAAAAATTGCGGGACCCGAAAAACCGTCAATAACTGCACCACAAAAGGAAAAAGAAAATAAGGAGAAAGAAAAGAAAGAGCATAGAAAAACGAGAGAGGATAGAGAAACGATGGTAAGTTCTGGAGGAATTATGTTTTTCTATCTCAAAAATTAAAAATCCTAGAAATTTTGAAAAATAATTTTTTGCAGCCACGCGAAACTCGGTCTCGATCAAAAGATAGAAGTTCAAGAAAATCTGAAGAGTAAGTTTTTGTTTTCCCCAAAATATCTTGAAAATCTGGAATTTTTTAGCCGGAAAGAGAAGGATCGAAAAGAAAAAGACAAGGAAAAAGAAAAGGATAAGGAACATATGCGAATTTCGAAAATCGCCGATGCCCCGACCAAAAATCGAGAGAAACGGTAAGTCTTATTTTAGGTTTAAGCTTGAGCTCCTGTTTTAGACCTAAACTTGGCTCTTGAACATTTTTCAAGGCTATTTTTTAACCTAACTTACTTGTTTTCAGAGGTTCGAGGTGATCAAAATTCAATTTTATTTATCAAATTCTACGAGTTGGATTATTTGTGTTAATTGTTGTTTTTTTTTATTTTCAGATTAATAAAGTTTTTAAATTTTGTTTTTTTTTCTTGAAATTTGTTATTGGTTTTTTACCGTGAAATATCTGAGATTTTTTGTTAATTTCAGAGAAATTCGAAAATTTTTTGATAGAATGGTGGATTCGGTAGATAAATTGGATGGTGTTTTGAATTCTGTGGAAGAAATGATTATGAGAATGAGAGCTGGTGAGCAAATTTTATGGGAAATTTGAATTTTGAAAATTATTAGAGAATTGTAATTTTAAGACAAACTTTTTATAGAAAAATCCCCATTTTTCCACAGAAAAAAGCTTCGAAATAATCTTTTTAAAATTTCCAAATTCCAGGAGATTCGCGCCTTGATGATATGCTTAGCCGAGTCACAAAAACATCGGAAAAAATAGGAAGTATGAAAAAATATGAGAAAATGTTGGATGAAGTTAGAGGTTTGAATGGAAATTCAATTTATCCCAAGGAAAGTAACATGAATTTTTTTGCAGATCTTACTGTGAATGGAAATCGCCGGAAGTTGATTTTGAACGATTTGCAACGAGAAAATCGACAAATTATGGCATTACAGGTTGGTTGGATTTTTAAGGACTTTTGAGAACCTGAGAAAGTGAGATTAGAAATGTATAAACAAAAAGAAACAGAGTTATGAGAATTTAGGCTTAATTAAATTCAAATCAATAATTTTGTAGGATGAAAATCGTCAACTTCGTGAATCGACTGATGAATATTTGGGTGCAATTCGAGACATTGTCGAAACTCATTCGGAAATTCGAAAAACCATCGAAAACGACGCCGATACTACGATAATTGAACCAGATCAAGTGCTATTTGAGTTGCCAAATCGGAAAATTGAACAGAGATTACTGTAGGTTACTTTTCGGAAAAAAATTCTTTTTAAAAAATAAAAATTTCAGAAATTCTTACAAAAAATGAATTTATTCAATTCAAATTTTATATTTTTCAGAAATTAAAAAAAAATATTTAGAATTCGTAAATATTCCACGTGGATTCTCAAAATATGTAAAAATCCCAATATCTCATGTTTTTTCAGACAAGATGGTTTACGTGTTCAAAAAGTAATGGACGATTTGGAGCTGAAACGGCGCGAACAACAACAAAATATAATATTAGCTGTTGAGAAAAATAAAGTATATCGGGAAATGTTCAAATCTGCGTGTTTATCAAATCCATCAGCTTTGAATGTTTTGTGCAAAGCAATGAATCAAATTCGACAAGAAATTGGAGATGAAAATCGAAAAGAAGAAGATTTTGAAAATGAAGAAAAAGATGAGAAAAATGATGATTTGAATTGCACAATGGTTCGAAAATTCTAGCCGAAGACGGGTTTTTTGATGAATTTCTTGTAAATATTTTTAAAACATTTAGCATGTAATATAATATCGAGCTTATTGCCTTTTATTTATTATTTATTCGCTTTTCTTCGAATGGTTCTATAATCATAAATTTGATTTTTCCGGTGATATTATTTGAAAAAATTAGGGGTTGTTAGCCCCAAGGATTTTGCCATCTTTGTTAAAAATGTGGATGCATCCGATTGTTTGTAATGGTAACAAATTGAAATGGAAGTTTGGAAATATCGAAAATTTGGGCGAAAAAACAATTTCTAGTGAAATATTCACGATTGGACCATTTGATTGGTTAGTTCTCATACTCTCAAATAAAATCCTTGTATATATATTTACTGATAGTTTCCAGGGTCATCGATATCAATACCTCAACGAATTCAACCAACAATGTAAAGTATCTGACAATTAATTTGGGATATGATTCAGAAGATATGAAAAAAAAGTGTGATTGGATTTGTGATGCAAGAGGAAAATTCAGATTGTTGAAGCAAAATGGAGAGGGAAAACAGAAATCGGAAGATTTTGAAACTCGTTATGTAGACTACCGTATCAGTTATGGAATAGATATTTTGGAGTTTTCAAAGGTTTTGGACAGTTCCAGTGGTTTCATCAAAGAAGATTCTGTGATTGTTGAAATTGATTTGAGTTTTAAGTTCTATGATTTCTCGAAAAAAATTGAAAACTTCACGGATTTCGTTATCAACATCTATAAAACAAAATTCTATTTGAACAA
The DNA here is from genome assembly GCA_947459285.1 of Caenorhabditis angaria. NCBI lineage: Eukaryota > Metazoa > Nematoda > Chromadorea > Rhabditida > Rhabditidae > Caenorhabditis > Caenorhabditis angaria. The sequence goes on along the minus strand of CANHGI010000003.1, from coordinate 3,523,924 downwards.
AGGAGTGAGTTTTTAGTTGTAGTATTAGTTTCGATCATGCAAATATTTTCAGGTTCTCAGCTCAAAATCGAAGTATTTCTACAATTTATTCGTCAATGATAAGTACACTGAGACTTCCAAGACTTTGCTTGATATTCAATCTGATGAATTGATGTGTATCCTTGTTCCATATCCTGCGATTGATCCAATTTTCAGTTTGTTTTTAGTTAACTAGTTCCTGTACAAAATATATATTTTTAAGATGACTCATATGATACATTTATCGAAATTGCTCAAACATACGGTGTCGAATCACTTCATGATACATGCGAAAAGTATTTGATTTCTGCTAATAAGGTGGAAATAATGGAAAAAATCGAGTATGCAGAGGAGTATGGTTATGAGAAACTCATGGAACATTGTATTGATCAGTTCAAATCTCCAAAAGAAATCAAAAATCTGCACGCGGATATGAGATTTGAGAATTTGAAGGAGTCTACAAAATGGAAAATCATGACTCGTTTGTTGGACTTGATTTGATTTGTTTTTAAAAATATTTCAAAAACATATAGCATGTAACATAACATCGAAATTATTGCCTTTTATTTATTTATTTTTTCACTTTTCTTGAATATTTATATAAATTTGATTTTCCCGGTGGTTTATTATATTATTTGAAACAATTGTTAGCCCCAAGACGTTTGTCTTCTTTATTGAAAATGTGCTTCGAAATTTTTATATACTTGAGGATTTTTTGTTTTTTTTTTCGTGCTAATTTTGATAATTCGATATGGAATTTCACCATGATAGGTTTGAAATTAAAAATATAAGTCACTCAAAATTTATGAGCTGATTCATAGACAAAAAAGGCTTTGAAATACAAAAAAATATTTGTAGGTTTTAAAATGTTGAGTAGTAAATTGAAGGATTTCATGTTTTTACCATGCCAATTACAAATCATCCAAGCTGCATATTGAGCAAAATTTTGATAATTGGATATAGTAAAAAATAAAATTTATTTTTACAAATGCTTGAGTTTTTCAGAGAAAAAAATTCGTAGTTAATCAAGTGAACATTGAAAAAAAAATTAGACGAAACTTCAAGAGATGCAGTGACAAATTCTAAAAAAAATGGATTTCAAATTCAAACAAAAACTGCGAAAAATTCCGAAACGAGAAAATTCTATTAAACACTTTTTGGGCAACAAAATTACAGTATTTCCTGGAATTTTTAATCAGAAAAAACAAGATACAAAGATTACAAATATTAAAATATTGACAATAATAAGTATACACCGAGTTATTACAAATAATTAAAATACTTAATTATGACAATTTTAATACAAATACATGGAGAAAAAATATATACAAGAATTAAACAATTAATTATTTTCGAAGCATTCTCAAACATTTAGCCATAAGTGGAGCAACTTTTTTCTTTCCATTTTTTGGTTTCGAAATTTGAGAAAAAGCAGTTGTAGAAGGTGGAGATGGACGAACTTGAGATGGTTTTGGGCGAGTTTCGGATTGAGGTTTTGAAGAATGAAAAGGAACTGGTTGATTTTTGATAATTTTTTGAGACTTCAATGATTCTTTTGGTTGGTGAGCAGTGATTTTTTATGGAGCTGGACGATTTGGAATATTTGGATTGAAAACATCAATCAACATCTGGAAAATGGTAAATTTTTGTTGAAAAAAATTCAAAAATAAAAAACTTACAGTAATCTCAGACCAATTTTTGATTCAGTAACTCAAATAACGTTAATCTGTTGAATTACCGTAGTATCGGAAATATTTTTGATAAAGATTCCAATATATCGATACAATGAAAAGAATACATAAAAATTATCCACTTTCTTTGTTTTAGTTTTGAAATTTTCACAGTAATTCTCATGCAAATCACGAAACACGAATGAAAAACACTGTATCGCTATAAATCAGATTCTTCCGAAGTGATGATTTTTGTTAAATTCAAATCTATGCCACGTTAGACTGGGTTTTTTATTTCGAAAACCTTGCCATTTTCTAAAATTCATTTTTTATTTCAAATTTCCCAGAACAAGATTAGTTTTCAAAAAAAAAGTTCCTATAATCCAACTTTCCCAAATTCAAAAAAGTAACACACAGGTGTTACAATAAATCAAAGCTGTGACCCGACAAATTTCCCATTTTCACACTTATCCACATCCTTTTTTATCACAACAGGTGGCATTCTTTTATTGTCAAAAAAGGGCGTGGCCAAAAAAAGGGGCGGAGTCTAAAAGACTAACAAGAGTAAAGCATAAACTTATCATTATTTCTTTTTCTATTTACTCATGATATGTTGCAACCTTTTTTATTTTCACATTTGATTTTATTTATTTTCTTTGAATTTTTATGTCTTCTGATTTTCTTACTAAATATTTATTTTATTCAACTTCAATATTTTTTCAGAGTTCTCAATAAATTTGCAAGTTAAAATGTGCAACGGCGAACCAAATGCGAAGAAAATCAAAATCACTGAAGAATTTGTGTCCACAAATCAATTGTTTTCAAATGCGATGAGTGGAAATTCGAAAAATTCAACAACATCGATGAAAGTGGATTATTCCAAGTATAAGGTATGTTTTATTCATTCTGGGCGCACCTTTTAACAACATTTTTCATTTTATTAACGTTCCATCATTAAATTTTTGAAATATTGGAATTTTTATCAAAAATATTTGAAACGTATTTTTTCGAATAATTTTGTTCCAGAATCGAAAAATGTTTGCCTTTTTGACTAGCAAATCAACTAATAGTTACATAATTTTTCTTGCAGATCTCGAAAAAAGTTGTCGAGCAACCTGCAAAAGAAGAGACAAATCGAAAACGAACAATTTCTCCATCTTCTTCTTCGACCTGCTCAGCTTATTCGTCTTCTTCCTCAATTTCTTCAACAAAATCAAAAGTTGTCAAAACTTCAGATGATTCGGAAGAAATGTTCAAACCACGAAAAGATCGACAAAAAGTATATGCTGGTCGAAAAAAGAGTGAAGAATATCAAATTCGATTCAATATTTGTGATGGTATTATTTCTTCAAATCTAAGATATCATGGTGCAATTCCATATCAAATTATCAAACCAACTTTGCTCAAATGTAATTTGGAAGATTTGAAATTGGCATTGGATAAAAATCAATATTTGGCTGAAGATGCTGATGAAATATTTGAAGAAATGGTCAAAACAGAATTTCCGGAATATAAAAATCGAGAGAAAAAAGAAAATTCGACATGGAAACAATTATTTGAGAAGTAGGTTGAGATTCAACAAAAATGATCTTGAAAAAAATTAATATTTCAATTTTTCAGACTTTTAAAACGACGCGAGGAAAAAGAAAATTCAAAATTGGAAATTATTACAGAAAGAATCGCAAAAGCCCAACAAAAAAATAATACCCAACGGAAAACTGTAAGTTTTTTGTATTTTTGAATTTTTTTCAACAAAAATTTACCATTTTCCAGATGTTGATTGATGTTTTCAATCCAAATGTTCCAAATCGTCCAGCCACATCAAAAATCACTGCTCACCAACCAAAAGAATCATTGAAGTCTCAAAAAATTATCAAAAATCAACCAGTTCCTTTTCAATCTTCAAAACCTCAATCCGAAACTCGCCCAAAACCATCTCAAGTTCGTCCATCTCCACCTTCTACAACTGCTTTTTCTCAAATTTCGAAACCAAAAAATGGAAAGAAAAAAGTTGCTCCACTTATGGCTAAATGTTTGAGAATGCTTCGAAAATAATTAATTTCTCATTTTTGTTCTCAATGTATTTGTATTAAAATTGTCATAATCAATAATAATCGTATTTATTTTTAATAACTCGGTGTATATTTTTTGTGAATTTCTTAATAATTGTTACCTTTTTATCTTGTTTTTTTTGCTGTGAAAATAAATCAATGTGATACAAATATTGTCTACTTACACTTTAAAAAAAAAGTATACTTAAAAAAGAAAAAGTGAATTTTAAAGTAAGAAAATTTTTTTAGATAGTTTATCAAAAATTATACTTCAGCTTGAAAAAATTTTAACTAAAAACTTCTGGCCTCTTTTTTTTTCGGAAAATCAAAAAATTTTATCAGGTTGTTTTTTCAAGAATAATTGGATTTTCACGTGTCTTATCTGATTAATGCGTGGAAATATCGAAAACTTTTGGCGAGAAAAAAAGTGGAAGCAACGAATGGTGAAAGAAATCAGGAATCGGGAAATTTTTTAGAAGATATGGAAGTTGTGAAATAAATACTCTTTGGGGGGATTTTCGAACATCTAATGAAAAAATTATTCATCACATTGGCTTACTTCATAACTCAAATCCAGAGTGGAGCTTAACGGTTTAAAACAACGGGATTGTGGTAAGCGGGTCAAAGTTTACTGGAAAAAAAGCTTTTCAATCAAAAACTCTCAATTGAACGCTCAAGACACATTTGGTTGAAGAAAGTGCGCTCCATTGCACACAAATAAATAATTGGCCAGCTTAGTCACTGTTTGTATTTTCTTCGTTTTCCATCCATTTCCCATCTTTTTGTTATGAAAAAGTGATGTTACTTTTTAATCGCTGGTTTATAACTGAATAGCTGCTTATTCACATTTTTCTCGCAAATTCGATTTTTTCATTAAACATAGTCAATTCGCTTTCAGATGATCATTCTTGAGCAAAACAATCGAATTATCGTCGAGCTTCTCGAGCAAAAATTCGCGAATGCAAAAGAGGGCGGAAAACACGATAATGTGAATGTGACGTTTGCAGATTTTGATGGAGTTTTGTATAAATTGTCGAATCCCGATGGAGATCGTAATAAGATTATTGTGAGTTTTTTGTTTTGAAAGATTTCTACCGGAAAATCTATGTGAATCCTGCGTTTTCTCTTCGCTGAAACATTGATATTTTCAGCTGAGTATTTCGCTCAAATTTTACGCTGAACTTCAACAACACGGAGCCGATGATTTGCTTCGACGTGTTTATGGCGCGAATTTCAGACAAAATCCCGAAAATGGTTTCAATGTGACATTGGAATATGATTTGAATAATTTGCCAGCTGATACATCTGACTTGGGTATGTTGTTTTCCTATTATTCGGAAAATTGATATAATTTTGCAGTCACCAAAGCTTCGGCATTGAAAAGAAACTGTTTTGCGTCAGTTTTCGAGAAATATTTCGAATTTCAAGAAGCTGGACAAGAAGGACATAAAAGAGCTGTTATAAATTATCGAGAAGATGAAACGATGTATATTGAAGCGAAAGCTGATCGAGTTACTGTTATTTTCAGCACAGTTTTTAAAGATGCTGATGATGTTATTATTGGAAAAGTATTCTTGCAGGTAATATTTAAATTAAGAATCGGAGAAAAGGTCCAAGAAACTCCCTGAAGAATTTTGAAATATTTTTGAAATATTAGAGCTCAAAATTTAGAGCCTGAAAATCGAAATTTTGAAAATCCTCATGCGTTTTTCTCATCTTTCCTCTTCAAGCTCACAAAATATGTTTCAATTGAACATTTTTCCAAAATCTGAGCATTTTTCTGATCAAAAATTCCTAATTTACGATGAAACATCTCAATTTTTCCAGCCAAAACTAAATTTTGTTCCAGGAATTCCGCGAAGGTCGAAAGGCTAGTCAAACAGCTCCAGCTGTTTTATATTCGCTTGGAGAGCCGCCATTGGAATTGAAGGATTTGCCAGGTGCAAGAGTTGGCGAAAATGTTGGATATATTACTTTTGGTGAGGATTTTGAGAGGAATTTTATTTACAAAAAATAATCATGATATTTATTTGCAGTTTTGTTCCCTCGTCACACAAATAAAAAGACCAGAGATAATACAATCGATTTGATTCATTCATTCCGCGATTATTTGCATTATCACATCAAATGTTCAAAGGTAAGGCATTTTTCGGGAACTCAACAAATTGAAAAATTTTAAAATTTTTTCAAAAATGCTCTATTTTTGAGCCTTTCAAAATTCAAATCATGAAGTTTGCTCATTTGCCACGTCATGACTATTTTTCCCCCTGTTTCTCAGAAATTCGATGAACATTTCCCGAGGGTCAAATAATTTTAATTTCCAATAAAAGTTTGCTAATCGGTTTTGACATTATCGAAAACTGTAATCTTGAACATCTCATTAACCAAAAAATGTCTAATTTAGGTCAAAAATATTGATTTTTCAGTGAAATACAGAATTGTTAACAAAAAAATGTTTCAGTGATAAAATTGTTGCTGAAACTCAGATTTCAAAAAATTTAAATTCAGGTCTATTTGCACACTCGAATGCGCGCCAAAACCACCGATTTCCTCAAAGTTTTGAATCGTGCAAAACCAGAAGTCAAAGGAGAAAAGAAGACTTTCAGCGGCAGAACTTTCCAAACTCAATAACAAATTGATTTTTTTTATTCCCATCTATTTTTTTTCAAAATTTGAATGTGTATATTTTTTTACTGCTTTATTTAATTTTATGCCCCATTTTTCATTCACTTATTCAATTTTTGTCAGTTTTGAAAAGTAAATTTATATTTTATTCGAAAAAAAACTGAATACCTGGGTGGCCATCTTTGTTGATTTTATCTATTTTCTTTCAATTAGTCGCGTGCCATTATGAAAAAAGACATTAAAAAACGTGTTTTTTCCTCATTTTCAAAAAAAAATACGGTATTCTTAAAATTTTGGCTTCAAAAACACAACAAAAAACAAAACATTTATGCGATAGAGATCTATAAAACAATAGAATTTGTGGTGAGGTAGCTGGAAAAATTTGGAAAAAAAAACTAGATGAAAAAATAGAAAATGAACTAGAGTTTTGAGGCTAGGAAATATTCGAAAAAGTTTTTGAAGAAGAAGAAAAACAGGTTCGAAATTTCGTAGAAAAATGGATTTTCGCGGGAATTATTGACGAATTTGGGATAATTGAGCCAACATTTGGAAATTTATTGATGACGGATTTGTTGAAGAAGAAGAAGATGAGGAAGTAGAAGATTGAGAAGTTGAAAGTGGATTTGATTTTTTCAGTTTTGCACGTTTGTTCTGAAAAAAATGGAATTTGAAAAAACTAAAGACTCCATAACTTATATTTATTGTTAGAAAAAATTCCGAATTATTTGGTAGATCAAAATTTTCTAGCTCAAAAAACTCAAGTTCTTCCGGGGGATTTAAGGGCCAAAAATCCACCTCAAGATTTGAAAAAAAGCTCGAAGATTTTTTTTTAATTTCTAAATTGCCACGTCATAGGTCACGCTTTTTTTTATTTCTTCGCTTAATTTGGGTGTACAGGGGGATATTAGAAGAGTTTTGGGATTTTTTTTGAACAATGTGGATTCAAATTGCCACGTCATAACTTTTATAAAAATAATTTTTAATTTCAATTTATTTTTTATGACTTGCCACGTCATAGCTCACGACATTTAGAATTTTAAAATCAATTTTTTCATTTAACCTGAATATCAAACCCGTCTAAACTAATTCATTTTGACTTTATCACACATTCAAATCTTTAAACCGTTCTTCTTCTTTTTTTTCTCTGAAATATTCGATTTAATGTTGTGTTCCAAGGTTGAAAGAGTTCGTTTCTCATCGCATGGTCATAATCAATCTCTTTTTCTTTTCGAATTTGACAATTGCGATGAAACATTCGACATTGTTTGTTTAAATTCGCGCGCCGACAAAAAAAAGGAACAGAGAAAGAATACTGTAGATTTTGAATCAAATGTGTTCGAAATTTATTGCTGACAGGTTTTGAATAGCGTTGGTGGAACTTTGAAACAGAGCATTTTTGAATTGAAAATTTTGTAGACTAGAAAAAAGCACCAGATTTTTCAGAATTTTTGAAATCTCAAAGCTTCAAAAGGTCACCTGAAGGTTTTGAAAAAGGGAGGATCTGAGCTGTGTAATTTCAGAATCAAGATTTCCAACTCAAAAGCACTAAATTCCTAGAACTCTTTCCAAAATCCCAAACATCCTCAAATTTCACCCCGGATTATGTCAGTCAGTCAGTCAAAAATGACCTTTTACAATCATATCTCTTCTTACACATCATAAATATCCATGTCCAACCTAACATACATAACTACAAGAGTGCGATAAAAATCATGACACCCCCATAATTATAAATATTATTCTTATTGTCGGGAAAGAAACATTATGTATTTTTTTGGATTAGGATCAGCACCGCCTTTTTGGCAATGTGATAAATATGTAATTTGTCTTATGGTATTTATGGTAAACAAGGTCAAATAGAAGTTACCTGGAACCAAATTTTGATTTGCGATTCGTTGAGTCCCAATTCATGAGCCAATTCTTGTCGTCGTTTTTCGGTTAGATATCTGGAAAAAAAGATGGGGTTGGAAACTTGAGCTGAGAAAACATATTGATTCTGTAAGATTGGGGCTCTAGTAAAATAATGTGGGGATATTGTGTCTTGTAGAACTCAACGCGCTGATCACGGTGCTGTGAAATGAGTCTTGGAAAATTAGCCCGACTGAATTTTTTCTTGAATTCCTCAATTTCAAATATTCCTTGTTTTAAAATTGAAAACTTGAAAAAAATGTTTCAAAATCATATTTCGGCTAAGTCGTGATTTCCAGATTTAGAAAATTAAATCTAAAATTTTCAGAATCTTGAGAGCTTCAAGTAGTCGCGCTTAGAAAGTTCAATTGTCAAGGATTCGCGCCTATAGGGCCTAATCCTCAAGTAGTAGCACCTGTCTGAATCTCTACACGTCAATTTCTATAAATCAATATTTCTTATTTTTCGAAATCCGTTATCACCCCTTCGTAATTCAAAAACCACAAACCTGTTATCATGAAATTGTTGTTTCAATCGTTCCAATTGTTCCGAAGTAAATGCAGTTCTCGGTCTCTTTTCCTCTTCCGAACTTCCAGAACTCCCAGTCGATTCCCTTTTCCGCGATTTTCGATGTCTTGGTCCAGCCGAAGGTCGATCCGAATATCTCGTACAAAACACCCAAGCTGGAAATATCGCTCGATTATCCGCAATTTGTGCAGATGTTGTTGGTGAGAGACTCGATGGACTTGAAGATGTTGAAAATGATGGAGATGGCGATGAAAGTGATAAACCAATTTGCATACCAAAATGCGGTGATAGGATTTGATCGATTCCGAATTTCAAAGCCATTTTCATCTGATATTATTGAGGAAGATATAGATTAAGAATAGCAAAAAAAAGTAAAGGATACTCAAAAAAAAAAGAAGTGAGTGACCCGCCCCCTTTTTTCGTCAATCCAATCAGATTATTTTCGTCTCTCCGCCCTTTTGCGCTAATTATATGGGTGTTGATATGATGGACTACTTGGAATTTTGGAAAAAAACGTGGAGGATCTGATTGTAAATAGCGTGAAGTGGTGATATGGTTATGGAAGATTGGGCAACTTTTTAGAGCTTTCAGTCGTGACTATGAAAGTTTGAAGAACATCTCGTGAAATAGTTGTTTCCAGAGAGTTTCAACAATCTGAAATTTTAAAATTTTAGCTTAGGCTTCAAGAAAACACAGCATAAGCCTGAAAGACCTTATGTTAAGGACTTTAAAAGTCAGGAACTCGAAAATTCGAAATACACTTCTTAGATGGAAACTTTGATGGCTTAGACTTCTAGACCTAGGCATAGGCTTTGAAAACAATAAGCCTAACAAGTAAACCCGAGCCTACGCTTAAGCCTAAGCCTAAGATTAAATATGTAACCCGAAGTATCTAAACTTTTTTGAAAGACTATACAAGCGTGACACGTGATTTTTTCTTGGAAAATGATAATCTTGTTTCAAAATGTTTTTTCATTAAAATGCAATTTCTAAATTTCGAGTCAAATAATGTAGATAAAAATGCAATTAAATGTGAAAAGAGCACTTTTAGTTACTTACATGATATCCTATTAGAAGAAAAAAGGGGGAAAGAAGAAGACACCTTGCCGACAATTTATTTTTACTCAATTTTAATTTTAAATTACTTTTTGACATCCGGAAAGAAAGAATGACCGCATCCGAGAATAAGAATTCGGAATTTGAGATTAGAAAATTAGAAAACACGAGGGTTTGATTTTGAAGGCAAGAAAATGAAATGGGAATTCAAAACACAAATACAGACTTGTTTTAAAGGGACACAGAGTCTCATCGCAAAAATATTACCGTAAAAAAGTTTTTACTGTTTCAAAACCATATAAAGTAAGAAAAATGCAACAAAATTGTCTTCAACTGCAAAAAAAAAACTTCAAATGAACCGATTAGAATCTCAAAACAAAAAAGATAATAATCTGTCACATATCTGCGTCTCTCAATTTCCAACACTCTCTACTCTCACGTAATTAGTATGAAATGCGCTAAAATCAATAGGTATACGGTAGTTTGAAACAAAGGTAATTAAAAAAACAAGTGGAGTGGGTGGTAGATATTTGGAAAAAAAAATCTATTTTTGAGTACGGTATTTGAAAAAAATAAGGTAAAAGTTATAAATTATTATGATATGACCTCATGTAAATCAAATCATCTGACACGATCTTGTCACAATTTTTTCGCGCATCTCAAATTGCGCAACTTATCAAAACTTTTAAAATTTATTATTTTATTTTTCAGAATCAATATCTAAATATTTAGAGGTTACGTAATCATGTTTCAAGAAAAAATGATTGATTAGGATTGAATTGGCAAAAAAATATGGAAACATGATTGCGCAATTTTAGACACCCTTCCCCCAATTTTTAATATATTCGAATCAATCCGGAAATGACCGAGGCACAGAAAAAGAGTACATATTTGTTTATAAACTGAGGTGACGAGGGATTAATTAGATTGGTTTTGAAATTTCTAGGCTGCCAGAAAGTTTTCTGGGATTTCTAGGCCATCAGGAGTGTTTTCAGTTCCTGGGCAACAAAAATATTTTATTTTGGATTCATTTTATTTTGGAAACTGAGGTTGATAAACTAAATTGTTTTTCGAACGTTAACAAATATTTTAATTCCTAGGCCATCTTTGGATTTAGTGAGAACTCGGGATTGTTTTTCAAAATAATAATAGATTTTTCAAAACTTCTCAAATTTTATTCCCATTAGAAGGTACTTTCAAAATCTTTCCATATTTCATTTAGCACTCTGTTTTTATCTACCGAAAATAGAAGTTTTCTCGATAAAGATTCGGATCAATTTCGATCCGTCGCAAATGTTTAATTAATCGTTCGTCTTCTTTTATTTTTCAACACTCCGAAAATGCGGCAAAATCGGGTACCTCAATCAACGCAAAAAGGAAAATAAGAGGACGATTTGACACAATTAAAAATGTGCTTCTTTTTAAGAGATTATATCTTTTTTTCTTCTTCTTCTTATTTTTCGTCCTCACAATTTCGGCGCATTTCTCGAAAAAGGGAATAATTGATGTTATCGAAAAATGAATAAGAATAGGTAGACAAAATTCGAACAATTGTTGAAAAATACATATGAATTCAAAGGGAACTTTATTTGAGAAATTGAATTGTCCAAATAAAAATTTGAGACCGGTGAATCGAGTTTGGAGCTCTAAATTTCCAAAAAAATATATCTATTCTATGCTGAAGCTAAAACTATTTTTGGCACCATATTTTCCTTAAAAAACTATTTCAGGATCAAAAATGTTCGTAATTCAAAATTACAAACTTTGGCACGTGTTTTTTTTCAAATTCAGAATTTAAAGTGCCACGTGGTAAAAGAAATATTTTTTATCTATGAGAGTTCCAAATGGAACATTAATTTTTGAGCAAAATTGGAGAATTTTTTTCAGCTTTATACTTGGCTCACAGTTCTTTAAAATTTAAAATTTTATTCACAAACTTACTTATTTACAAAAATATGAATCAAGAGTTTTCCCAATTTTTCGTTTCTTCGTTTTTTTCTTCGTTGAAACGATCGGAACACAAACCAATTCTGGTGATTCTTCCGAATTTTTTAGACAAAAATCGATATGCTCATTGATTTTTGCCTCAATTTTCTCGATTTCAGCTGAACACACTGGACAATATATGATCTCTTGAATATTTTCATCGAGTTTTCGGCGTTTTAAATCAGCTTCCGACCAAAATTCGGTTATCTGAAATATTTTTAAAAATTTCTGAAATATTTTTAAAAATTTCTTGATACCTTTTTAACTTTTTTCGATCCATCGTCTTCATTTTCCTCCTCAAAAACCAAATTCGACAATCTAACTCCAAGAAGTCGAATTTCTTTCGATCTCTCTTTTTCAAGAAGTTCTGATGAATATTTCACAATTTCTTGAAAACTCGAAATAATTCTGCTAGATTCTACAGTAATCGATCTTGTCAAAACATCAAATGTTGCCAATTTCAATTTCAAAGTCAATGTTTTTCCACCTGAAAACTTTGATGAAATTTTTGAAAATTATATGAATGGGGAAAAAAATTACCAATAATTCCGATTTTTCGAATATCATTTTCCAACATTTCACAAATTTCCAAATTGATTTGTGAGATTCGCAAAAAATCCGAGGTTGATTGAAATGTTCTGAAAAATTTGAAGATTATAAAATTAGATTTCCGAATTTATCAAAAAATTTCAATATTTCTGAAATTTTTTAAATTTTTTGAAAAGCTGAAAATTGGGTCAGAAATTGACCTATTTTTCAAATAAAAAAAATAATTTTTCTAGATTTTCAGCCAGATTTCAAAACTTTCAGACACGTAGCCCCTGACAAAATGTTTTGAACGTGAACTTTTGGGTGTTTTTACCACGTGGCAAGTTGAAATTCATTTAAAGTTTTTTTTACTGAAAATCACGATTTTTCCAGATTTTTTGAGGAGGTTTTTATTGCTAAATTCTCAATTTTCATAGTTTTTCCAACAAAGTTTTTTTCGCAAGAGATACAAAAGCGTCTAAAACAAATACAAGAAAAGAAAGACCAGAACATAAGTATATAATATAATTCGCAAATCAAATAAAAGCAGCCAGAAAAATGTCGGTCGCACGAAAAACTTCGTGTATATAAAAGAGAATTGGATTGTCAGTCAGTCGGGAGAGTTCGAGAATTCGATCGAAAATTGAGCAAAAAGATTTATATAATTATATTATTGTATACGTTTCAAATATAATAAATAAGAAGAAGTAAATATATGATATCTCAATTCTTCGTGACGATGATCGACTCTCCTTTTGCAATTTTTGAAAAATTAAAATGATCATTTTCAAAATGCCACGTCATAGTTTACGTTTCCAAATTTTCTTTCTAAAAATTACCTTTCAACCGAAACACTTTTCCTCTTGGAATCCGAATTCGAAGGTCGATGTGGTAATCCAAGTGCAATTCGAAGAAATGATTCTTGTGATAGCGGCGAAAAAACCAATGGCAAAATCCCTTTTTTCTTCAACATATCTCCAACTGTTAGAATTTGACATGCTTTTAAATGTGATTCTGATACTCGACCAATTCCAGTCACTTTTCGAATTGGTAAATCATTCAGAAATTTGAAAATCGTCTCTCGATTGTTTTCTAATACAAATTGCCCATTCGGTTTATTGAAATCAGAGCAGATTTTAGCTAACATGAAATTTGCAGCGATTCCAGCACTGCATGTTAGACCGGTTAATTGTTCCACGCGAAATCGAATTTCACGAACAACCTGTAATTAAAATGAATAAAAATAGTTCACATTTCCTAATTGAACTCACTTCTTCTCTATCATTTCCAAATTCAATTTTATCTTTATAAATTTTCCGTATTTTTTCGCACTTCAAACATGATTCCTCAATTATTTCAATTTCAAATTCAATTGTCTCCTTCTCATCAAATCTTGGCAATCGACAATTGCATTCTCCACCAAAACGAATCCGAGTAAAAATCGATTTTTCAGCAGTCTCCAAATTCCTCGATCCCAAATAATCGGTTAGATCAATATAAACTTCATCTAAAGACATCATTGACATTTCGCAATCATATTCAGCGAAAATATCCGCGATTTTATGACTTATTTTCGAATATTTCTCATAATTTACAGGAACAATTTTGAGATTTGGACATAATTTTCTGGCAATGAATCCGGGCATCGCTGCTCGAACACCAAAACGACGTGCAATATAATTTGAAGTGCTTAACATTGAGGAAGATCCGACAGCCATTGGAACATTTCGCAAATTTGGATCATCTCGCATTTCAACAGCTGAAAAATGAGGAAATTTTGATTCTATGACGTGGCATTTAAAACAAAATCGATTTGGTTAGGACTCGCTTCGTCATTCGACATTTCAAAATCCTTCTCCAAAACCCAAACCTGCAAAAAAAGCATCCATATCAATACAAACACAGCTTCTCGATAAATCTCTGCGATATTCTAAACTTTCTTGCATTTTCTCCATTTGTTCTTCTGCAATTCGTTTTTCCATTTCGCTTGTTTTCTCCAGAATTTGATTGATTTCCTTCACTCGTTCCTCAATCCTTTCATCTTGTTTTTTGGAGAAATTCGAATATTTTTCAGACGTGTTTTCTTCGATGACTTTTGTTATTTTTTCCTTATTTATGCCGGACATTCCAGCTTTATTTGTGTTGAATGTTAACATCTGAAAATTTCAGAGGAAATTTTGAATTTCTGTCACTTCCGGAATTTTTCCACGTGGAATTCAGAATTTCAAGATTGAAAAAAGATCATTTTCCCGCCTTTTTTTAATAAATAAATATCGGAATTTCCACGTGGCAGAAGTACAGTAGTCAGAAAACTACTTTCCTGATTCAAAAATTTTCTGTAAATATAAATACAAATAAATAAATTTCTGGTATTTCAACATTCCAACATTCTCAAACTTTTCTAATTTTTAAAACATTTCATTATAAAAAAGATCAAAGGAACAAAAAGACACGTAATTAACAGATTATTTAAAACAATTCAATTCAATTCTGTTTCTCAACTAAACAACTCAAAAATATGGATATTGCTGTTGTGGTTGTTGTTGATTTGGCGGCATTCCATATTGTGGCATCATTTGTTGTTGCGGCGGTGGTTGCATATAGATTTGTTGGGGTTGTTGTGGCTGCATTTGATATTGTGGTGGCATCATTTGACCCATTGGTTGTTGTTGATACATTTGTTGGGGCATTGGTTGATACATCTGGAAATATTGTGAAATTAATAGAAAGTTTTGGGAATATTTGGATTTTTTGGCTTGAAATCCTGATTTTTAGAAAGGGTTCAGTCTAGAAATCTTTACAAGAACAACGGTCCAAATTTTTGCTCTCTTCAGAAAAAAGCCTAATATTTAAAAAACTCGAAATTCTGCCCAAAAAGTCTGGAAATTCACAAAACCGTCGGAATTTCGTCCTAATATCATATCCTTTAAAAACAAAACAAATTAGGGTCTTAAATTTAAAAAAATTAATTAATTTAATTAAAACTATGTGAAATCTAAATTTTATCAAGTTTCAAAAACTGAGAGAATTCGAGAATTTTACTTTAAAAAAAATGTTTTTTTCCAAAAACCCTCCCCCAAAAACCAACCTGTGGCTGCATTTGCTGCGGAGCCATTGGATAACCTTGCTGCATTCCATATTGCGGCATTTGTTGAGCATACATAAATTGATTTTGTTGTGGTGGCGCCTGCATATACATTTGTTGTGGATTTTGCGGCATTTGTTGCATCATTGGCTGTTGTTGTGGAATCATTTGAGGTTGTTGTTGTTGTTGTTGAACAACCCGTTGGGAAGATATTGGTGCAGCAATTCCAGGTAAATTCAAAGATGTTGAGGCCAGTGTTTCACCAGATACACCAGGAATTGGTGGTTGACTTATTGTAGTTGATGGCAATTCAGCAGTATTTTCATTTGATTTTTCATTATTCGAAATTTTCTGGCCATTTGGTAAAACAGTTCTCGCCAACGCCATTCGTTGTCCAGGCAAAGTTGCAGCAGGTTCTTCCTTTTTCTTCTTCTTCTCAACCACAACCGGCTCTTTCGCCTTTGGAACCTCTTTCTGAATCGGTGTCGATCCACCAGATTCATTCTTCTTCTCTGGATTTTTCCCAATCACATTCATAATTTCAGCATATTCTTCATCCTCTGAATCTTCTTCGCTTTCCGCTTGTTTCGTCTTCTTATTTGCAGGTTCAACATCATCTTTTGTCGGATATACATATGAAACCGAATCTTTGTAAATCTCCTCGGCATTTTTCTCAAAATATGAGGAATGTTGAACAGTTGGAAGATTTAGGCTAGAACTCGAGTTTCCATTATTTACATTACCAGTCACCATTCGTTGCAAATTAGCTAATCTCCCAGCTGATTGTTGATAAGCCGATGGAGCTGGTTGCTGAATTTGCTGCGTAAAGGCACCGTAAGCAGATTGTGGCTGTTGTTGTTGTTGATAAGATTGCATTTGTGGAGGTGGTTGATTAAAAGTTGGCTGGGAGGAGTTTGGCGCCATGATTCCGAACGAGGCAAGATTAATTGAAGGAGCTGATGTTGCCTGGAAATTTTTGGATAAAAAACAATTTGCATTTTTTGAATTCAAAATCAATAACTCACCGAAGTTCCTTGCATATCATTCAACATTTGAGATAACAATTTATCACCTTCTCTAATATTCAAACCCATTTCATTATAAAGTGATTCGATCTGAAAATTCGACATTAAAATTAAAAATATTTCTCTCTTTGTTTACCTCTCTTCGATCAATATTTCCGCCGCGTAATTCGGATTGTTGTTGCATAGTTATGATAACTCCCAACATTTTGCGTTGTTTCGCTTTTTCATCTTCCAAACTTGAAGTTGTTGTTGTATTCGATGGTTTTATCGGCGCCGAGTCTTTCTCATTTTTTTGTCGTCGAAGTTCAGCTTCTTTTCGACTTCTTTCAATATCATCCTCTTTTCCAATTGCTCCAGCAAATTTGCTCAAAGTTTCGAAGCGAGATTTCAAATCGGAGTTTGGTGGAGTTTTGGGTCTGCAAATTTATAATCAAGATATCTGTGGGAATTGAATTCAAATTGAAACATTTTGCGATTTTTATTTTTCGAAATTAAAAAAAAATCAGAATGTAATATTTTTTTTGAAATTTGAGTTTTCGCGTCAAAAAACCACAATAAATTTTTCTGAAATTCAGAATAATTTTTTTTCAAATATTAATTCAAAATGTTTTTTTTTTGAAATTTCAAATTCGCACCAAAAATCCACGTGACTTTTTTCATTTTTATGAGCAAATTTCACAAAATTGACATACCTCCCACCACCTTTTTTATCCCCCAATTTGGCCAAGAAATTATCAGTGCCATTCGCCCATTTATTCGCATCACTATTTTCTCGTCTTCTCGATGTTCTTTCACGACTTCTCGATCGACTTCGAGTTCTCGATCTTCTTCGATATCTATCTCGACTTCTTGATCTACTTCGTCGACGATAATCTCGATCTCTATCACGACTTCGAGAGCGAGTTCGAGAACGACGACGTCGATCTCTGTCTCGATCTCTTTCTCTTTCCCTTTCTCGCTCTTTTTCTCTGTTATTCGCAGCTCTCTCTTTTCGATCATCTTTATCTTGTGGCACTTCATTTTCATCATCAAGAATTATCGCATTTTTGGGCACTGGAACTGGAACTGGCACCGGATCATCTGAAAAAAAACAAATTTTGATTTGAAAATAATTAGGGAATTTTTTGGGGGAATCGAATAAAAATAATTTCGCACACGCAGATAGAAAAAGCTTTTACATTGAATTTCTTGAAATCCAGATTGCGTAAATTTCTGTTCATAGAAATATGTTTCATATCCTGGCCAAAGTCGAATAATTGTTGCTTTGTTCAAAAATGTCATTATTCGATGTTCGATTTTTGGAGGAGGTTGTTCTTTCTGAAAATTATCAAAAATTAAATTATGTTTGGAAGAAAAAACAAGATACCTTTTGTATTTCTTTACAGAAATTATTCAAAACAAGTTTGCGTATAGCCTTGTCTTTTTCCGCCATCACAGTTTTATGATAAACCAAATAATTCTTGTACTGAAATCAAAATTCGATAAATTATTTAAATTTCAAACACAAAACTATAAACAAACCAAATAAGCTAATCGATGGCTATCATTTACAATATGTTTAGCCATTTCTCTTGGAGAAGTCCATTCAGCACAAAGTGTACAGAAATAACTGTCAAGTTCAGAATCATCAAGACAAACAACTTCATAAATTGTATCAGTTCCAAGTGAACCAGCTAATTCGTTTAGTGAATTTGTATATTCGATTGGCATTTCGGTTCTTGGAATACGTTCGGCTCCTTTTTTGATAACTGAAAAAATATGTGATTATAAATTGAAAGAAAAATGAAGAGGGATATGAGTTCTTTGAATTTTTGAAAATATAAAAAAAAAACATCTCAAGAAAGAAGTTTGGTGGATTTTCAAAAGCTATAATCTTCAATTTTGAATCATGGTTAATTCTCAGATTTACAGAGTTTGAATGACGTGAAATTTAGAATGGATTAGTAATTCTCGAAATTTCCAAGTATTTTATTACCATCAGCAAACTTACTGTAATTTATCAAATCTTGTTTTGAAGCGATCACTTTGATGTTCATCAACATTGGATCTGGCACTTTTCCTCGCAGCGAAGGCCTAAAAACATCTAATGCTATTTATTTTCAAAAAAAAAGTTCGAAAACCTCTTCACAATTCCTGGAAGTTCTGGTGTTTCAATTTTCGGCGGAAATTGCATTTGATTGAAATTTGGAGGAGGAAGACTGAAATTTGGAACTGGAACTGTTGGTGGATGCATTCCAGGAACCATCTGAAAAGAAGGAATTTTTGAATAATCCACGTATTTTTTTTTTTGAAAAGGTGTACCCCATTTTGATTCATCCAAGGTGGTTGCATTTGTTGTTGCTGTTGTTGCATATTTAAAGGTGCAGTCATTGGTGCAACAACATGTGGAATATACAAACGTGGATTTCCAACCAATCTAGCTCTTTCTTCAAGTGCCACTTTTTCCGCTTCCAAACGTCTTTTCTCAAGTTCACGAGCTTTCATCAACAAAACCTTTTCTTTGTCTCGCTCAACTTCTTGTTGCATTCTTTGTTTCGCTTCAACATCCTAAACAAAATCGTATTTTTTGTTTTTTTTTCACAAGGTTTTGTAATCAAACCTTTTGTGCTGCTTCAAGAGCAATAGCAATTCGTCTAGCTCTTTCTTCTTCCACAACTTTCTTGATTCGTCGAGTCTCCGCCTCTTTTTTCTCTCGTTCTTGTGTCTGTTTTCTAATTCTTTCTACTTCGCGTTCACGATGAAGACGCTGTTCTTCCATTCTTTGTTGGCGCTCTGTGATATTCAAAGTTTTCAATGTGTGTTTTTCAAAACTAATTTTGGAAAAAGTTGTGTAGTTTGATTAATATTGCGCAGCCAGCTTCAGATGTATCCATAAGGATTGAAAACAACTTTCGGTGTTGCAATAAACCGAAAATTTTGTTTTTCAGAACTAAAAATGAATTTTTCAAAAATGAAAAAAAAATCAAAATTACACAGTCAACCTTAACATTGATAATGAAACCGACTGATGTGTATTTAAATTCACTACCCAAATGTGTGTACAGAAGAAATTGGTGTTACCTTCGGCTGCTCTTTCTCTTATTCTCAGCGTTTCCGCCTGTCTTTCCTCTTCTTTTGCTCTTTGTTGTGCAACAATACTTTTTCTTTCCGCTTCACCCAATGGATCATATACACGTATACAATACATTTGGGCTGGAACAATATCTTTCAATAGATTTGAAACATATTTTCGAACTTCTTTTCCGCGATCATCGTACTTCTTGTTCAATTCTTCAATGTCTCGAATAGAAACTGCTCGATATTTGTGCTAGAATTTTTCAATATTCAACATTGAATAACACTTTTCAACAACTTCTTACCAAAAAGTTCAAAGCATGAGAAAAACTTCTAACATGAGTTTCTAAATTCGCTGCACGTTTCGGAAAAGTTGTAGCACAAAGAACGCAGAAAAAATCCGGAACCATATTTTCTCGCTCTTTCGATCGTCTTTCGACAATTTCTTCCAAACCAACAACACTGAGAACATATTCGTGAAGTTTGCTCTGCGCATTCCAATGCCAACTAACTTTCTGAAAAAAATTGCTGATGTCACAATCTACAGAATATTATTTTATGTTAAAACCTTGGCTGGATCTTTTTGTGGGAACGCTTTGACTGTATAATTTGATTTCTCTTCGCTAATTCCGTACGAATCTGTAAAATTAGAAAAAATAACAAAATAAAAAAGCTGTTGGTGAATCCATACCAAATCGATTTTCATGAAGTGATCTCATTCGATTATAGTGTTGATCATCTCTCATATGTCTTATAAACACATCATCGTCCCAATCTTCAACATTTGCAGAAAATGCTAGTTCACAATTCTTGAAGAAAAAAAAAAACAAATAATACCAAAAAAATACAATGTTTTCTCAAACCTACCATACATCTGCACATTACAGCTGTTACTTTTTTATTATCTACATAAGTATGAATAATCCGAATATTAGCCGCTAACAATGCTTCTCGAGCACCTAACATCACCAACTCGCGTCCATCACAAGAAACCTTATCAACAACACTAACAAGTGCATCATAAGAATCGCGTGTTTCATTTCGAGAGTTGAGTGAACTGTCAACCTGCGAAAACAAACAAAGTTTTTTCTTCCAAAATGATTAATTTACCGTTCTTATATTAATCGATTTCCAACTATCAAGTTCCAGTGTCTTCTTTTTCGAATAAACCTATCAAAATCAAAAATTATATTTTTTACAAACATCCAGAGATTTTTCTAACAAAAAATGAAAACCTAGAGACGCAAACAACACACTCCTTTAAATTAATGACCAAAAGGTTGATGTCAAACACACACTATTTCTCCACAGGCGAAAAAGCACATTTTTTTCACTGCGGTCTTTTAGAAAAAAGGGAACATCGAAAAAAGTGGAAATTAAAAAAAACAACAGGTTGTATTTTACACGCACTAATTTTGAGGCAGATCGAATTAAAACGAATAACTCCAATTATGCACAGTCCTGAAGCCTGAATCCAAATCTGAGAAGTCCACAGTGAAGAAAAAATGCATTTTTTTCGCCTGCGTTTCTCTCGTCTGCGTCTCTCAAAATTTGCATTTTTCTTTCACTACTAAAACATAGTTTGAAAAACACAACAAATTTGGCTACGAGTGGATGTATGTATGCAAATTTTAAATTACCTTCATTTTGATATCAAATTGTAACGATGATCTTTGCAACCACTCCAACAAAAGTTCTTCAGCTACCGACTCAACTCTTTGACTCAATATTAGGCCAATCATTGTGCGATTTGTTATGTACTAGAAAACAAAGTATAATGAATTATCAAGAAAAAAAAAGAGAAAACCACTAAAGAAAACCCTGAACACTCACCAAATATTGTTTCAAATGTTGAATTGATCGAATATGATAATTGATAACATCCGGATTATTTCTTGGATAAACTCTTGCGCACATTGTACAAACTACTTCATCATTATCCTCATCTTCAACCATATATTCTAATCCAACATCACATTGTGTTTGAATGAGCATTTCGGTATCCTGAAAACAAAACAGAAATTAGAATTATATTAGACGAAGTGAAATTAAACAAGATTTAAAAAAATAATAATGAAAATATTGCTTTACCTTGACTGTCGTCCATTTTCCTTTATCCATATATGCCATTTGTTTAATAGAAGGTGGATATGGCACAAAATATCGTTCATCTGCGCAATTGAATTCACATTCTCACGAAATTCAAACTAAACTAAACTTACCAAAAGTATAACTAGCCCTTCTTGTTATACATTCATAATGTTGTGCTTCAGTCAAATGTTTCAACCAATGTGCTTTCATTTGTTGTTCCATATTTGGATCATCTGATTTTGGCAATGATGAAATATTCAAACAGAGCTAAAAATAATACAAAAAATAATAAGAACAATGAAAATGTTTTGAAACTCACTGGGCAAAAAAATGTGATATGCCCATACTCATCCATTATTTCAGGTTGAACATCTTCGAAAACTCGGAAATCCGCAGAAATCAAAGTCTGAAAATGTTTTTGGGGGTATGGGATCAGGAAAAAGGAAAGGTATATAAAAATAACAATAAATTAAAAATGTAAAAGATTCTGCTTCTGCGAAAAAATGAAAACAAATAAGGCGCTCGCGCAAAAAAATGCGATTATTGAAAATTAAGAATTTAATTATTATTATACCTGAATAGTAGATGGAAACCGTTTTAACGGTGCTTTTCTTCTACTTTCATTCTCCAAAAATGTTTTCGACAATAATTGCAATGATCGTTTTTGACGTTCATCTCTTGGTAATTGTCGAATCAAATAATTATCGAAAGGAAAACGAGCATTGAGAAAGTTCATCACGTGATATTCCGATGAGAAATGCTCCTCATTTTCAACGAAACAAAAACATATTCCACAATATTTCTCGTCTTCAGTTGTGATACAATTTCTCAAACCACACGGCGAATTGAGATATGTTAAACCGCCGTGTTCTTCACGAACAAACCATTCAAGCGAATTATTCACAGGTTCAGTTGTATCTCCATCAAATATTTCTTCAATATCAACTGAAATATAGATGTTTTTGATGAATTCCGAAACAAAACTCACATTCTTCAATGCATCCCGAAATCAATGCACATTTCTGATGAATCGCATTATCCAAATGAGCTAATTTAGCTTTTTCAATTGTATATTTCGTCGATTTATGTGTAGGAATCAATTGATTACAAGTCTTACAATGAAGAATAACTTTTTTCGCATCTTTTTGGCAAATATGATTAGTCATTGTATCACCAATATCAGTCAATACAAATTTCTTTTTTGCATCCGCTTCACTAATATTCATTTTCAAAACTTCCGGTTTTTGCAAACCACCATTTTCAGCGAAAATACGATCAGCGAGTTGGGAAAACAATTCGAATTGCTCACACAGATCATGCTTGTCGTATGTCAAATTTTTCATTTCATCTGGATGAAACTCGTCCTGAAAAACAACATAGTGATGAATTAAAAAGAGAATTTCCAAAGAAAAACTCACAATATATGTTTTAATATGACCAAGAGACATCAAATGAGCATCAGCCGCATCATAATGTCCGCCAGCAACAAAACAAATCGAACATGCCCATATTGCAGATGGATTGAAAAGTGTTGTGATTTCGTGAACACATTCAAGACCCAAAACTCGCATTTTTCTCAATAAATAGCGATTTTGAAGAAGAGATTCGTTGCCATGTGGAAATTTCGAAATCTCATTTGTGTAGAAATCATACAATCGCATTTTTCGAATATGTTTTGCTTTCAAATAATGAGAATCTTTGAGTGCTTGAGTCTCACAAAAATCACCGCAGAGCTGGAAAAAAACATATAATTGAGATTTTCTGGGTATTGGGAATAAGGAAACTTACCATGCAAGAATTGTCATTTCTCCAAATATCATCTTTTGATAGTTTATCATCATCCGATTTTGTATCGGAACCCATCTGGGATAAAAAACAATAAAAAAGTTCTAAAAACATGTGAAAAGAAGTATTTCAGCGTAGGCAAACGCATAATCAAAAAAAAAAAAAATAAAGAAAAAGATTCGAAATACATTATTGAATCATGTTAAAGCAAACTGTATTTACAAAAAAAAATCACATTTTGTTTTTTAAAAAATAAGGAAAAAAGAAAGAGGTTTTAGATATTTAATGGATTAAGTGAGAACTTTGACAAACAATAAACACTTTTAATATATTTTCATAATTCATTTAGGCCAATGATGGATGATTCTGAAAAAAAATATTGTGAAGTTTCTGAAAAAAATTTGGCCAATCTTTCACTCTTGATTAAGAATTTAAGAAATTTCAATTCAATAAAAATCACTCATGTTAAAAGTTATTATTAAAAATAGACCAAATTCATGCTGAAGTCTTCTTACCCTACAAAACTCAATAGTTTCCTGTATAAATTGAAAGGTTTCTTCTTGCAAACATTGAGAAAGAAACTTACCTTCAAATCCCAAAGAGCAATAATACCATCAGTTCCACAAGTAGTAAATTTGACAACATTTCCAGTTGTTCCAGAATGGGGAAGAATTTGACTGCAAAAAAAACATACATTTTCTTGAGATTCCTTTATCAAAAAAAAAACTTACGTGATTCTGTTCTGATGTAAAGTTTTGAGTGCAACATTAACTTTTTCGGATGCAGCATTTCTATCAATATTTTTAAACATTTGCAATGCGCTGTTAATTGTTGATGATTTTGCAGCTGATGGAATATCAAGTTTACATACTTCTTTCAAAACATCTTGCGAGACAACGAAAAGAACTGGAGAGCAATCATGTCCCTGAAAACTTTGATTATTATAAATACTTAAAATGTTTAGATGAAACATACAGCAGTAACGAGACTATTTTCTGTGACCCATTCAACTGTGGTAAATGGTAAATGAATAGTCCGCAAATGTTGAGATTTTGTATTATCAACTGTTGAATCAACAAAAGAAACCGATGAATCGTGTGAAACAAATGCTAAACGACATCCAGATGGGGAAAATGCGACACGATGAACCCATCCACCAACTGAATATTCACTCATTAATTGACCAAATGGCATTTTTTGACCCCATGGATTTGGCGATGGTTTTTCGTCAACTTCTTTCACGTATGCAGAGAATACGCGGCACTGTAATGTTTTATTTAATATCAATATTTATTTATTTTTATCAACAAACCTTAAAATCACATGATCCGATGGCTAGAAGAACATTGTTTGGATGCCAATCAAGACAAGTAACTGTGGATCGAATTGGTTTTTTGATCTGCTTCGATACCCACCAATCATTCTCTTTTTCATAATAACAAACAGATACTAATTTAGCGCCACTTCCAACAGCGAATTTATTTTCTAGTGGCGACCATTTGACATAGGTTGCTGCGCGATTGAATCGTACAAGAACTAATTCAGGTTTCCATGTTCCTTTGTCAAATGTCCAGACAAAGGCGTTTTTATCTTGAGAGCATGAAACTATACGATTAGTTTTCACGCCCCAATCGAGACCAGTTACTGGAAGATCGTGTTCGGATAGAGTATGAATATTGACCCAATCTCCATTCTTCCATTCGAAGATATGAATTTCGTTGCTTGAAGCAGATACAGCGATTTCTAAAATCACGGGGTTTATTGAAAGATGTTTGGAAGAAACTGGGAGCTTCATTTTCCAAAAACTTACGAGTCCTATCTTTATTCCATGCGTGACAAGTTATTGGTCCAATACCAAAGTTCCAATGTTGTACCGGTACACCAGACATCGCCCAATTCAAACTGAAACAACAACAGGTATTTAAAATCGTCTATGATTGCTTTTTGAGGGAAATAAGAAAATCGATTGTAATCCGAGGTCGCCGCGATTACTCAAGTCTGCATGCA
The DNA here is from genome assembly GCA_947459285.1 of Caenorhabditis angaria. Lineage (NCBI taxonomy): Eukaryota > Metazoa > Nematoda > Chromadorea > Rhabditida > Rhabditidae > Caenorhabditis > Caenorhabditis angaria. Next base: position 3,498,507 of record CANHGI010000003.1, on the reverse strand, counting down.
CGCGCACAAATGACGCACAATTGCACACAACGCATTTTATTTGACGCGCACTAATTTTCAATTCTGCTCGAGCGCTCGCGGGAAGATTTCGTCAACTTTGCTTTATTTTGACGTTTTCTAACTTTTTTGTTGCTTTTTTCTGTTTTTGCCCATTAAATTGTTCAACATTGACTCATATTTGTCCGTTTTCTTCTAAACAGAGTTAGCTTTTAACAATGTATAATTTGTTTCAGGATCAATATCCAGCGAAATTTTATTTTCAAATTGGTGAGTATAATAAGTTTAATAACACTATTGAATGCTGCTATGATTTTCCCTAACCAATTTTTTTCTCTTATTTTCGCCGTCCTCCTTTTCAGAGACTCTATCTTGCTTAGCGTTTGAATATATAGTGTCAAAACATGCCTAGTCAATCTTGGCGTATGACATCGTCAGCTTCTGGTACACCTTCTTCAAATATAGCAAATTGCACAATTTCAACTTCAAATACAACTCGAATTGGTGGAAATACGCTTCCTCGTGCTGCAAAACGATTATCATCCGTCACTAAATCAAACATTCCACGATTTAAAAGACGTAAGAGTTTCGCACCTCTATAGCTATCTCTAATTTTTATTGTTATATGTGATGGTGGTGGTGGTGGTTTTGGGCTTATGTTAGAATTTTCATTTTTCCTGGGAATGATTGTAGTTTTTTAAAGATGCATAGCTTTTCTCCAAATTTAGACTAAATATTTTCTTATACTCTTCTAAAAAGAGGGGAGAAACATGCGTCCACCCTCTAATGGTGCACATACTCCCCAATATGCATGAATAAATGGGAAAGAAATAGATAGGGTGGAGGAGGGTGAAAAAGGAAAGACTCATTAGATATTGAACAGACGTTGTCTGCTTTCTGGATTAAAAGGAAAACCCTTTTTTCAAATTTGTGAACGAAAAAAAACTATTCTTATCTTATATTTCTCTGTATCTATGAAACTAAATATTTTATTTTTTCAAAATTCTTTTTATTCCATTTTACTAGAATGAGTCAACCCGAAAAATTGATTTTAGTAAATAGGAGAAGAGGTAAGAGGAACACCTGCTTTGTTCATTTAATTAAGCGTGAGCGTGGACCTTTTAAAAATTCCATTTTCATTTCTATTTTCATTCGGCTTCTATTTTCAAGCTATTCTTCTATTGTTTCAAAAAGATTCAGAAATTTGGAGAAAATTATCGATTTTTCAAAAAAAAAAAAACGTTTGAATTGTAGCTGTTCCACCGCACTCAGCGCGTCCACATTCAACAATTCTATCGACAACTTTATCATCAAACTCTCGATTTCGTACTGGACACGAGCAAACTCTAAATAATCAAACTATTTGTGCTTCATCTTTGGCTGCAATTGACGATTTAGATACTCCAAAAGCATCAGTTTTCAATTTATCAAAACTTGGAATGCCTTCATCATCAAATGGAACAAATACAGCTGAAGGTTCGATGACGTCATCAATGGTTATGGATAGTAGCGGAAGTGGATTTAATCGAGAACCATCACCAAGTGATATTGGGGAATCAAGAGATATGGTGATGGAAATGCAAAAAAGATGTCGAATTGGACCATCTGGTTATCCACATCTTGTTAAAGCAAAACGATTAAGGTTTTATCGAAATGGTGATCAATATTTTAAGGTATTTAGTTTTTTCTTAATTGTTAAGGGGTTTTTGAATCGATTTTCCCCACTTTTTTATTAAAAGTCAAGTCCTTTCCAAAATTTCTTTATATTTTAGGGGATAACCTATGCTCTTCAAAGTGATCGAGTAAAATCAATGCAACCTTTAATGGAAGATTTGATGAAAACAGTTATGTGTGATTCAACCGCTTTACCTCATGGTATTAGGCACATTTTTACAATTGATGGAACACAAAGAATCACTTCTGTAGATCAATTTGAAGATGGAGGCGCCTATGTTTGTTCTAGGTAAGTTTTTCTAAATATTCCGAGTTTTTTTCAAATACACAAATAATTGTTTTAGTACTGATACTTTCAAACAAGTTGATTATTCACGAGCAGCCGAGCCAAGTTGGAGATTAACACTTGCAAATCGTTATAATCGACATAAAGAGACTACAAAACTTGCTTTAAATGTTGTTGAACACGCTCAAGAACGAACTGATTTTGTGTATCCGCGTATCATTAAAGTTATACGAAATGGTGTTAAACCGCGAAAAATAGTTCGACACTTGTTGAATAAGAAAACTGCTCGATCATATGATCAAGTTTTGCGAGATTTGACTGGAATTGTGAAATTGGACAGTGGAGCGATTCGAAAATTGTTTGCGGTTAGTGGAAGACAAATTATTCGACTTGAAGATTTCTTTGGTGATGATGATGTTTTTATTGCGTATGGTGGAAATGAAAGAATGGCTGCTGATGATTTATTAGTCGCCTCAGAAGGTTTTTTTTGCTCTTTTTAGAAGAAAATATTAGCCTAACTGTTACAGAATATAAATGTGTTTCAACATCAAATTCAAAAATTCGTCGTCACAATGGTCGAAGAGTTATGCCAAATCGAAATGAATCGCTAAGATTCGATCGATCTGGAAGTGTTGTTCCTGATGAATCTGCTCAAAGACTTCCTGCTGAATTAGCCGAACATTTTGTTTTGAATCGTTTGATTGGAGATGGAAATACTGCTGTTGTTTATGAAGTTACCGATAAGTAAGTTATTTATGATTAGAAAGATAGATCTAAAATCTATCATCATATAGTAACTGTAGTTTAACTCACGTTCCACTATGATTTTTCTGACCAGTTAGGGGTGAGATCGAACCGCAAAATGAAGAAAATATAAATTATTTATCAGATAAAACACGTGAATTGACCTATTTTTTCGAAAAATGAAAACGTGACCATTATTTTATGACGAATTGTCATTTTTGAAAAAATTCGCTCTGAAAATTGGTTCGCTTTTCTCTCTGTAATTTTAGATTCAGAATATGGTATGTTTTCAAAATTATAAATTTTAAGTATACATTTTTAAACTCCAAGACTGATTAATTTAAAATAACAATTTTCTGTAATTTTCAGAGTAAATCAAGAAAGAAGAGCAATGAAAGTAATTGCACGAGAAAATGTGATTGGACAAGAGCATTTGATCGAAATGGAATTGGCTATTTTGAAAAAGACTTGAGCATCATTTCATTGTACAATTATATGATAATTGGCTAATTGATGATGCATTTTATCTTTCATTAGAGTTAATTGAAATGGGCGATTTGTTTGAGCATCTTCGTAGAACAAAACGAGTTCCGGAAAGAGATTCTGTTCGAATTATCACATGTCTTGGTCAAGCATTGGAATATATTCATGGCTTGAATATTGTTCATCGTGATGTTAAATTGGAAAATTTATTGGTTTGTTTCATTCTTAACAAAAATCCTTTTTAAAAATAAGAATTTTTTCTAGATAATGCGAGATGCTTATGGTGAAATTGGTGTAAAACTAGCGGATTTCGGACTCGCTACCGAAATGCCTGAAGAATTTGGAGTTCTCAAGACCATTTGCGGAACACCAACTTATGTTGCACCAGAAGTTTTGACGCAAGCTGGCTATGGTTGTAAAGTGGATATTTGGGCGGCTGGTGTGATTCTCTATGCGATTCTCGTCGGTTTTCCACCATTTCAAAGTTCGGATGGAAGTGAACAGGATTTGTTTTCGGCGATTCAAAGTGGCGAATTCACATTCCCATCGCCACATTGGGATGATATTTCATATTCTGTTCGACATCTTATTATGTGCTTGATTACATTGGATCCATTTCATAGATATGAAGCCACGGAATTATTGCAGGATGAATGGGTTGCGGTAAGTCGGACTGGGAAGGGAAATGGGACCTTCAAATCAAGATTCTATGAGAAAAATGATTTTCTTTTGAGAAAGTTCATGAATCTATTGATTTTCATCTTTTTTTTGAAGGAATTCTGAATTTCAAAAAATGTAATGTTATCGATTTTTTAACTGATAAATTCACTATGTGGACTTCATCTTTGCCAAAAAAATGCATGAAAAACCTCATTTTTGTACTAAAATTCATCACATTTGCCACGTGGATTTTCAGAGATGAAATATAAAAGTGTTCCAAACCATCTAAAAAAATAATATGATTTTCAAATCCCAGTTCAAATCCCAGTTTTTTTGAAATCTTGATAAAGCAGTTTTTTCAACAAAAAAAACCTCAAAATTTTTTTGCAGAACCTCGGTGACGTTGATCCGGAATACGAAGAATGGGCGACACTTTTTGTGAATTCAAAAATGCGTGCAAATGAAGAAGAGGAAGAAACACCCTATGAATATTATACATCAAGACGAGCATCGATGGATGAATTAAGTGAAACTGCTGGAAGAGAATTCTCATTCAGTCAGGATATCAAATAATTCCATACAATTTAAGGTAAGTATGGGATTTTGAAGGGTTAGATTTCTAGAAAAAAATAGACCACCGGGTCTGGTCAGATTTATCAAGTTCCGCTTCACAATCTCCCCACTCATTTTCCAATGTTTTGCTTTATTTTTTGTTTTGATAAAAATAGACATAGTAAACAAACATAAGTGCATTTTCTCTCTTCATATTCACCTTTTTTTTCATTTCAGCAGTCATCATTCTTCATTCTCACTCACTCTTCAAATTTTTTGCGGGTCACTTTTTTTTGCGTTGTTTTCTGTGAAAACTTTCAGTATTCTTGAATAGCCATGTAAAATTATGAATTCACTTGTGAATAACTATTTATTTATTTATTTCATTTTGTTTGTTCAATTCTTTATTCATAATATTTATTTATTTTTGTATTTCCGGTGTTTTGTGATAAAATATTTCTTATTTAGATAATTGAAAGTAGACTAGACTAAATAGAAACCAGTATTTTTTTGATCTCAAAATAATATTTTATTTTATTTTGTTTTACCCGCGCGCGCGCGCGAAACCGAATGGGAATAGAATCAAAAAGATCGATAATCTGAGTCATTCGCGTCCTACCGGTTTTCTCTTTTCTTTTTTTTGCCTGCGTCTCCAATATAACTGGTCACAAATGTTTTTTTTTTATTTTCTTTTGATTGGATTTCAGAGAAATATTACGAAATATTGCTTGATGTTTTTTTGTTGAGATATATGTAGTTTCAGAATTTTTAGCTTTTGAAGGCCATAGATAATCTGAAACAGCTTCCAATTTTAAAAATTCGGTTCTCACTCAGAAAAACGTGAAAAACTGAAATCGCTGCGAGACCTCAACTTTTCGAAAATTGTGTGCGCCTTTGATTCGTTCAGCTTTTGATTTCTAATCAATTTTTCACAATAGGATCCTAATCAGCAGGTGAAAATCAACATTTCATCTCAAAGCTTCAGCGTAATCTCAAGGGGCTATTTTAGCTCATTGCGAAATATTTCAAGACATATGTTTTTGGGTATTTAGCTGCTCGGCCGGTTTTCAAATCGATTTCAAATCCCCCATTTCTTATCAGCCGCCTCTTTCTGTAACTATAGAAACGGCGTTCGAGACACTTTCATTTCCCCTTCATTTTACTTCATTTCGGTTCATTTTTCTTTATCGAAAAATTCTTTTGTTTCAGAAAATGTACACTCAACCGCCACGTTTCATGTGCTTCGATGCAAGAGTAAGTTGGGCTAACATTTATTCCTAGAGCCTAGATACAATAATGATATTTCCTTATCGGAAATTGAATTGTTATCAAGAATTTTTTATCACTAGACAAAACACGTTAATTCTAGATAAATTCTAGGACGTTTTCTAGAGAAAGTTATGAATCTAGAAATGGAATTTGCCACGTCATAACTCGAAATGATTTCTATATATTTTCAGCTCGTCGTAATCGTTCTTTGCGTCGTCGGAATTGTCGGAAGCGTTGTTCAAACATTCAAAGAAGAAGAATTTTCGATGAAATTCGCGACCGCTTTTTCGATTTTGTTCGAAATCATCACATTGGTCGGAGCTGTTAAGAACAATGTTGTTGCTCTTCGAATCTCGCTTTATATATCGGTAAGAATTTTCTAGAAATCAAGGGGAAATTGGACTCCGAGAGAAGTACACACGAATAAAATATGTGTGCGATAGAGCGAACTTGATTATTTTTAAGATAAAAACACCAAGTACGCATTAAACTTTGTTGAGCATGTGATTATTCATGAAAAACCACCTGCTTATTTAATTCATAGTTTCGCTTTCAACTACGGTAGATCTAATCATGAGAATAAAGTGAAAAGGGAGAGTGAGAAAGACAAAACAAAAATTTCATGTTAGGGTAAATTTAAAGTAGGGACTTTCTAACGGATTTGTAGAGCTCGGCGCACTGAAAACGATGCTGCTAAAATAAGTTTTCTCAAAAATGAATTTTTTTTGCAGTTGATCAATGCGATCTTCTTGCTGATGACAATCTTGGTTGTGCCAGTAATCTTCGCAAGTATGGCTGCCGCTGGAATCACTCCAACTTTCAACGAAACCCAATTGGAACAAGAATTGGCAAGCCTTCGAAATGACTCGAAACAAGAGCGACACGAACATTTCGTGCATGGTTTGGTCGCCGGATACACTATCGAATTTTTGACTGCCATCGGATTCGCTTGCGCTGTTGCCAAATACGTTCTCATCAATCGTGTCTTCGTCTACGCCAAAGCTATCGAAGCATCTTCGACTTATGCTTAAACTCTACTTATTTATCATACGAACTCTAAAAAAATATTTATTCAACCTGACATGTTTTTTGTGTAGCACTTACCATTTTTAGATCTACTTGCCCTTTAACGGTTTATTACTTGTATACTTTTTTTTATTATCTTTCCATACGTTTTTTCTTACTCCACAGCATATTATTATTATTATTATTGTTTTTGTCCAAAATTTGATGATAAAATATTGTATTTCAAATGATCAATCATCAGGGAAGAAATTTTGAAGCGTTACAGTAATCCTGAGATTTTTGGTCTACTGATAAAATCTCGAGCTTAGAACTACAAATACCAAAAAATAAAATTTCTGAACTACAGTAACCCAGCAGACTGCGGATATAAACTTTAGAACTACAGTAACCGGAATTTGAATTTTGCACCTTTTTCTGCCGAAATTTGTAGCCTCCAAATATCTCAATTTAGATTTTTTGAAAAAAAATCTAGTTCGGTGATGAAATATTACAAAAAATCATGACTATTTGAACTTTTTGGGGATTGTACAAAGAATTATGATGAACACATTTTGAAACAGGAACCTTTGTGTGCACAAAAAATTCTGAATGTTCCTGGAATCTGAGATTTTTTCCAGATGAAACTACTCGAATTTTCAGCTGCTTTTCACAATGATTGAATTTATTTTTCAAGAAAACGGGAATATGAAAATTGATTGGATTTTCGGGTTGCCACAACAAACTCGAATTTTCAGCTGCTTTTCAGAATTTATTGATTTCATTTTTTAAAAAAAAAATTATAAAATAAAAATAATCTGGAATTTGGTTTCACGTTAGAAAGAGTAAATCAGGATTTTTTTGGGAAACTGTAGCTTTATGTTTTCCTAAGTTACTGTAGTTTATTGGTTCTCTTTGTTATTCCTTTGTTTTGGTTTACTGTAGATTGAAAATTTAGTCAAAGCTTTACATTTTCAGGGTAGTTATTTACCCTAATGGTTTTATTTTCAAATGATAAACAAAAATTTCTTTGTTTCGATGTTGGAATAATTGTGATATTTCTCTCGATTTTCAATATTTTAACAGTTTCCACATATATTTATAAACATCATAATGAATCAGTAAATCTCACAATTGGAATCTCATTATTTTTTGAGTTTTTGACAATCATTGGATCATGCATAAAAAATCGAATGATTTTATTGATTTCCAAGTTGTTCTTCGTGAGTTCTGAAAAATTGTTTTTTTCAAAAATCAACTTCATTCAGTTCATTTTCACATCTCTATTTTTCCTGTTAATTCTGATTATTCCAATTATTCTTACTGCAACAGTTATGACAAAATCTGAGATAATCAAAAATTCAACATACACAGCTTAAGGGCGTCCGGTCCGCGGCGGACCTGTGACAGACCCGTAAAACACCCGTGGGCAAAACACCTGTGACAGGTCTGAGACGTGTCGATTTTGACCTGTAGCCCCACCTGTGAATGACCCGTAAAAGACCTTTTTTCTACTTTTCGGTTGACCAATTACAATTTTTTGAATCAATAAAAATTTATTAGAAAATCAAAAAAAAAATCAGAAAAACTTATTTTTTCATGGTCTTTCCGATGCATCTCTTTGATTTGCGGGGAAGTTGGGTGCGGTGGCAGTTGGAGTAGGTTTTGTCATTTAATAGTAAAGGCGATATGGTGTAATTCCTTGAATTCACAATTCTTGGTGAGACCAATCTGTCGCTCATTTCGTCGTGAGAGAAGACTGTGTCAGCTGGAAGTTGCTTCTCGAAGTGCTCACAAGAAAAGTCCATCTTTTGGGCAAAAGTTCCTCTGTTGATTTGAATACCGACTAAATCAGTCTTCTTTTGACGGCGGTTGAGGAACTTCATCTGAAAATAAAGAACCATTAGAATCTGACTTTCTTATTTAAGTTATCAAACCTGCGTGTGATCAGTGACATGGATAAACTATGCTTTTGAGCTTGTTGAAGTCGGATTCGATGAGTTTCTTTCCATCTTGATCTTGCCATTCTAACACAGTTATTAATATCCTTGTTTTTGAGGCAGTCTATAAATTTATATTACGATTACGTACGTTAGTAAATTATAAGTTGTGACGAATTCAAGAATCAAGAAACGGCATGTCATCAAAATTTTCAACTCTAACAGGGAACTTCCGAGAATAATTCATTAAAATTAGCTAGAATTGAGTGAAACTGCGAAATATATTCGTTCTACTACTTGAAAATTGAAAAATCAACGAAAATGAAAAATTATATTTCCAGGTCTAAATTCCTGTTTTATGAATAAATTTTCAAGTTCTAAAGAAATTTGCTGCTTGCTCCTAGGTGGGCAACATGGTTTTTTACATGTTTCGCAGCTTCAAACACTTAATTTCTCGATAAAACGTGGAAAACACAAAAAAAACGAAAAAAAAAGAAAAAAAAATCCGCGGTGTGCATTTCGTCCGAGAGAAGTACACACACATATCGCTGCAGGACCTTTTCATTTAATTGCATGCGCCTTTAATTTTTTACCCTTTAAAACCATTTTGGTGGAAAATGGTAAATACCATTCGACGCAGAATTTCGAGCTGAACAAAATGATTATAAATTCATCTTGTGTTTTGACCGATTTTCAATTTTTAGGTTTTTGGTGGATTTTATTTTATTTTGCTGAACTTCACTCAGCCACATCATAAAGAGTTTTCGACCCCACTGAACATTTCTGATCAAAACGTCGACATCCTAAATAATGAGCCGGAAATCGGAAATTTTCGAATGATAAATATTTTTTGGAAGCCTACAACTTATGTTAGAAAAATTGCTTAGCAGCTCTGAGAATCGGTCAGCAAAAGTGGAAACGGGTTCTTTCTCAGAGTTGAAAACTATCAAGCGATTGATCTCTCATTGAAAATGTCTCAGTGAACACACTCTTCTGGGGTGATTCAGGTCGAAAAAAAAAACTAAAAAAAAACATTTTTTTACAAAAAAATTCGATTCAGCAAATGTCAAAAAACTATATTTTTTTCCTATTTTTTGACATTTTTCGACAATTTTTTTCATTGAAACGTTTTCGCTGCGAGATATCTCTCATTTTTGTGTGGAAAAAAATAGAGTTTTTTGACATTTGCTGAATCGAATTTTTTTGTAAAAAAACGTTTTTTTTTAGTTTTTTTTTTGACCTGAATCACCCCATTCCCTGTCGCACTGGTCCACTATTCTTCTGATTTTTTTCATTTTTTCAGTTATTGGTCAAAAATGAATCAACTTTCCTACGGGTCATTCACAGGTCATTCACGGGTCATTTCACAATTTATCCTCTCAACTTGGAAAACTACCCACGGAAGACCTGTAGAAGACTTTTCAAAATACTTGTAGAAGACCCGTAAATCACCTGTACAAGGAAAAAACACAAAGCATCTGTAAACGACCTGTGAACCACCTGTGAAAGACCCACGGAAGACTCGTAAAACACCTTTGAATCTTGTCGGTCGGTTACAGGTCTTTCGCGGATCGGACGCCCTTAAGCTGTGTACAATTTTCATTTTGGCGAGAATTTGGATGATACTTCATTATTTTCAGCAGCTGTGGTTGCGGGTTTTGGGAGTCATGCGATTTTGTCGATCATTTTTGCTTGTGGGTTTTGGAGAGAGAAGGGGTTGGAAAATTGAAGCTAATTTAGGTTTTGAAATGTTCTGCATCTTTTTTGGGCAAAAAATACCAAAAAAATGAACTATGAAAATTATAGGGGAGAATCGTAAAACATGCAGTTTTAAAATGTTTTTCAGATTATTCCTTGAAGTTTATATTCATCAGTAAACTCATCGCATCTTTATCGAACATCGAAAAATTGCAAAAGTTCAAAGCCCAATTCAGTTCTTCTTGATTCATTCATGTTTGCTCTGAAAATCAGAAATAAATTATTTGTTGTTAAAATTTCGCAATGTTTTTGAAAAAAAATCTAAATTTAATTTCACAATCAGAAATTTTTCAAGATTGCTATCACCAATTTATTTTTGGTTCACATCAAAATTATCTTATAATTTGATCAGAAACTGTTTTGGCAACTTGAAGTTTGGCCTTTTAATTTGATAAAAAATTTTAAATTATAGAAATAGAAAAATATGTAATTCGAAAAAATTTCTAGAAGTAAACATTTTTGCACCTGTTTTCAAAGAAAAATGAATGTAGTTTACTCAAAATGACTCAGAATGAAAGAGAAAAATTATTAGAAAATAAACAGAAAATGTGGATAAAATTCGCGCGAGACGATTTTTCATTTGTGCATTTCTCTCAAAACATCAAACATCTACAAAATCAAATCTAGCTTGCTCACAGCAATACACAAGTCAGAATAAAAGCAGCGTGGTTTACATGTTGCCCGGGTGATTTTCAGCCGCTAACCTGAACATGTAATTTTTTTGAGTCAGTTCAGAAAATGTCGGAGCCTGAACCGGTGAGTTATCCTAACTTGTCTAATATAATCAAATTGAATTTGAATCAACACTTTCAGCCCTCATTTTGTTGTTGTTGTAATGGTCGAAATGCTTTGATAGTGCTATCACTACTTTCAATAATTGGTGTCGGTGTTTCTGCATTTCAAAGCCCTCAGCTCAATTTACTTCCGTCTTATGGGATTTCAATTCTTCTTGAGTTTTTCAGTCTCTATGCATTACTTGCTATGAAGTCTGGACCATTGAAATATTCATATTGGATCATGGTAAATATTCACAGGGCTGTGAAAAAGGAACTTTTTTGTGTGACAGGAATTTGTCAGACTCCTTTGAGCCCAACTCTGTAGTTCTCAAATTCAGGAATAAAAACGCCCCAACTCAACTTTTCCAGAGTTTGTCGCTATTCTTGAATGTGATTGGAATCTTGGTGGCCCCAATCTATGTGGCAGTTGAATTCGCTTCCGGTTTCACAAAAAACTCAATCCTAGGAACAATCCTTGAAGAACCTTTCCCATATTCGACAGCTGTTGAAATGCGAAAATCATTCGGTTTTTATTTTGGATATATTTTCGAGGCAGCTCTTCTTTTCAACATCTTGTGTAAGTCTTTTTCTTATTTCCTAAAAATGTGTACTTATGATCAGAATGATTTTGCAGTTTGTGCCTATCGTATTTCAATTGTTCTTCAACTTTTGGAAATTGCCAGATATCGAGAAAGCACGGAAATCAAGAAGATTCCATTGGCATAGATTAACATTTTTATTTTAGTTTTGAAATAAACTTGTTATTGTTAGAATAATTTTCAGCTTTGTTGTCAAGGTGATCTTAGCGTTCAAGATATCATTTTCTCAAACAAACATCGAAAAACTTCCAGTTGAATGTTGAATGATCAAAGATTGACTGAAAAATTAGGGGGTTTTTGGAGACAAGAAATTTCGGCTTGATTTTTTTTTGGGTATAGAGTATTTTCGAAAAAAAATTTTCAAAGAATTGTTGCCAAATATTTTCTAACCTTCATCATTTCTTTACTTCGCGTTTTTTTTCAATTCACTGAACAAACACAATTTTGGGATGATCTTCAAGATTATATTGTAAACATTTGTATATGACCTTCAAAACATTATACAATTTCGATTCCAATTTCATTTCCATCACTGATGTGTCGATCAGCAAAAAAACTTCAGTATCTAACTGGAACGTAAAATGTGTAACAAAAAGCGAAAATTTTCTTGACCAACCCAACCCCATCGAAACGTTCTTCTTCTTTGATTTTTTTTCTTCAAAATGTCTATAACATTCTTTGTTCGATTCAACAACTTTTCAGGGTCATCATTTAATATAATCAAAATATAAAGAAGTTTTTATTTATTTATAGAAAAATGAGAAAAAAACGAGAAGAAGAAGACCTGACCTTATTTCCATATTTGCCTGTGCAAATATTTGAAGTTTTGAATGAATCGGAATTTGAATTCGAATTCAGCAGCTGGTTTTTTGTTGTCATCGTAATTCCGGATCTTCGTTTACAAAATTATTGGTCTTTTGCAGCACCCATTTTATATGTGATATTTCACACTATGTTGAAAAAGCCCCGCGTGGCTCAGTGGTAGTGTTTTTGCAAAGCATGCGCAAAGCCAGGGTTCGATCCCACGCCGATGCCAAAACTTTTATCAGTCTTGAGTAATCTGTTTTGATGATGCCAAATTTTATTTTTAGGGTTTTTTGAACAATATAAATATTTTCTATTTTATAAATAATAATAATAATAATAATACCCACTTGACACGCTATTAAAAACATACGAAACTTGTTTTTTGTTTCGCGTCTCCCGAAAAATTTCGAAAACCTATTTTATTTTTTTTTTCCATCCTGTGTACTTTTTTTTGTGTTTGTGACGACCAGAAAACCGGCTAGGATCTGATTTTGTCTTACTTTTTTATTTTTTCGGTTACCGTAATCTTTGTTTGTGTCGATTTAAGAGGCGAGATAATATGAACATTGAATTTTAGGAACTGGTTTTTGAAGAGGGGAATTTCTTTTTTTTTTTTGGTAGAGTTTTACCAACAAAAAAAGTTGTTTGGGAAAATTGTGGAACTTGAAATTTCCACAAACTTTTTTTTTCTCATTGAAAATACTTGACGATGGAAAAATGATCAGGTGGATGGATGAATTCTAGAAGTTTGTTATTTATCACAGAAAAATCACATGATTCACCTAACCCATCAAACTTTTTTTTGCATCTACAGTATAACCAATTCACCTTGAAGATTCGCTGTCCGAAAAAATGGAGAGAACCACTCACACGTCATTGATTTTTGTTGTGTTTGACGAATATTTTTGCGGCAGTTAGAAGAGATACTACTGTATTTCATGGATTCTAGTTCGACGAACTCGATTTGTGCAGCAATTTTTGGCTTTAAAATTTTTTCTGAGTACTGTAGAAGTCCAGGTTTCAAAAATATTGAAAAGGTGAAACTTTCTTTACAAAATACTACAGTAGCTGTGATTTTCAAACTATAAATTAAAAAAAAAAAAGTTTTTACACTTCAAAATTTATGATGATTGTTACAGTTTGTTTACCAGAAAATCAGCGGAAAATCATTTGTTTTGTTTCAATGACCTTTTATTAATTGCCCGAACATGTGATTGATAAGATTTGGTTTTGGTCTTTTTGGCTTTTGAAATGATCTCTTATTGTTAGAAATTTCAGGAAAAATCTTATGATAATTCAGATAAAACTATTTTTGAAAGGGTTTGCTAAAAAAAATTGTTGTTTTGCTTTGTGAGATTTGAGTGTGACATTTGCAAAAGTTCCCGTGAATGAAAATTTTGAATTTTGTTCGTATCGAAAGATCACCCACAAAATAATTATCAATCAATAAATGACCTTTTCAACCTACCTACCTACAGTAAGAAGTTTTTTTTTCAGTGGGACATTTCAAAATCTCCACCCATTTTTTGTTTCTTCTTCTTGTCCTATCATTCCAAGGAGAGATTCGATTTTCGTTTTTCTTCTTCCCGCCCATCAACACAAAAAAGGCGAAAACTTTCCATTTTCATTCGCTTTTTCTCGAGACACATCTTTTTCTTGTTGTTTTGTCTTGAAGATTGGATGGAGGAGGACGGGTTTTTTCTCGACCGCAATTTTTTTTTTTTGAAAAAGTGTTAATTATTATTGCTTCTAATTAGTTTCAGCTAATAATTCTTGTTAAAAAAGTGGATGAATATTTTTTGTGAGAAAAAAAACTGGGCAACAAAATTTTTATGAAAAAAGTTCAGGGAGATTCTGAGTTGTCACGTGACTTCTATAATTTTAGGTCTATAATTTTCAGCAAATGTCCTTGTTAGATCCACATGTTTCCCTTTTCATTAATTAATTTTCAGTGGAACTGGATAGGAATCTTCTCAAAACCGGAACTGATTTATTTCTTTATCGTATTTTTTCAGTTTTTTTTAAACAAAAATTTGATGATTCATTCATTCACCTGAAGAACTATTTTTATCTGATTGAAAAATATTTTTTTATTTTTATTTATTTTTAATTCGCTTTGTTGTCTCCAAACCAGAACCTCCAAATCCTTCTCCAGCTGAGATTTTTCCTATAAAAGTAGAACATTGACCTATTTGAAGCTGAAGCAATCCATAATTCCATCCATCAATTATGTAATCGATTTATACACGCTCTATTAGATTTACCTCGATAAACATCAAATTTAATCCAGTTTCAGAGATTGATTAAATCTTTTCCGTTTCTCACACACTTCTTTTGTCATTTGTCTTATCCTAAAGTTAATTGTATTCCCAATTATTTTTTATTTCAGATGACAAAATTAGGCTTACAGCCTGGTGTTCATGGCGATCATGAGGAGAAAGAAGACAAAGAGCAAATTAAAATCGATCCAAAAGTGTTCACAGTCCTTCAACCTACCGTAATCCCGATGCCTGTTGTGACTGAACCAAGAAAATCATCGATGAATTGGTCGGCGTTGATTTGCAAATCTTTGATTATTTTCTGTCTTTTCACATGCTGTTGTGCTGCTCTTCTTCTTCTTTTGAATGTTTCCGATTTATTCTATTACAGCCAGGTTTGCACTTTTATGAAAAGCTTTGAATCAATTACAAACGGATGTCCTTAAATTATTTTAAAGGGTTGGTGCTCCGCCAGGGAATCTTGCTTGGTTTAGATAGGAATAAGGTGCTCCTGGAAGCTTCCAGTTTTACAAAAAATTCTAGTATCAATTCAGCCCGTGTTTTTCCTCAAAAACACAAGCGAGTTAAAACCTACGAAATAAAGCAAGTAAATGCGCTCTAGCGCACAACTCGTTTTTGAATTTTCGTGCGTGTGTTTGCACACAACTTTGAAAATAACACGGTGACGCCTTTTTTGCAGACGATTTTTTCACCAGGAAAACACCAACCAAAAAGTAGATCTCTGAAATTGAAAATTTTTGGAAAAGCTGTTCCAGCTTCATTCCAGCTTTTTTATTCTGAAAATTAAAATCAAATATTTTTGCAGAGCGTCGAATCTTCCCAAAAACCACAAATGGAAGCTCTTCTTGGAAGTAATTCGAATCTACAAAAACAAATCGATTCATCAGTTGAAGGAAAAGACGAAATTGTTGCAATTCCATTGGCTCGAGTTATGGTAGTCGAGGATATTTCAGCTAATCCAGAAAAGAAGACTAAAATTGTTGATGGTTCTGTTGAAGATCGTTCACAATTCCAACAATTCCAACAATTCCAACCACAACAAAATTTTGAAGAACAAGGACAACAAGAACGTCCACTTCATCCAGATGAAATCGAAATGATTCAATCAGCTCGACGAATTCAAGAGCAACAACAAATGATGATGTTTCAACAAATGATGGCTATGAGACAATGGAGAATGAGAAGACTTCAAGCTGCTATTTATCAACAACAAATGATGAGAATGGCTATGGCACAACAGCAACAAGAAGAAATGGCAAGACAATGGAATGAGAGAGCTAAAATTGAGGAGGAAGCTAGACAATGGGAGATGCAGCAACAACAACAGCAAAGAAGTCAAGCATATTGGCAACAATATCAAGCTGAAATTCAAAGACAACAACAATTCCAGCAACAACAACAACAACAATTTTTCCCACAAATCATGCAACAATTCAATCAAGAACAAGCTCAACCTCAAGTTTTCCATCAGCAACCACAACAACGCCCAACATTTTGGCAACAACCACCACAACATTTCTTCTTCAATCAAAAACAACCAGTTGAGATGAATCAACCAGCTCCACAACCATCGATGCATGATAAGATTTATGAGGAATTGCAAAAGAAATCACAAAATATTCCAGTTAATGCGCCATCAAGACAAATTTGTGAGTTTTTGAGGGTTCACGGTGAAAATTGGACTCTAAATGTTTAATTCTGATTTTTGAAGATCAGAGGATTCATGTGCACCTTTAAGGTTCTCTGTGAACTAGTCGAATCTAGCTGTCAAGTAGCGGACCCTAGCGATCCTAGTTCTCAAGTAGCCGCGCCTAGAGATTTCAATTTTCAAGGAGGCGCGCCTAATAATCCTACTTCTAGTCAACTCTAGTTAAAAATTCAGTTGCCTAGGATCAGCGTCTAGACAGCCTTCTTCTCAAGTAGCTGAGCCTAGTGAATCTACTTATATAGGACCCGCGCCTAGAGATCCACTCTGGCAAGGAGCCGCGTCTTGAAAGCCTAGTTCTCAAGTAGCCGCGCCGAGAGATTCTAATTTTCAAGAAGCCCCCAATATCAAAAATCAATTTTCAGGGACCGCTGTGACTCCAACTCCAGTCCCAGAAGAACTTCCAACAACACCTTCAACAACCTCACTTCCAGTCGCAGTTCCAGCCAACGACGAAGTCTCCGACACAATTCTTCGTGATATTTTCTCAGCATTCGATGAGCAAAAGAATTCGGAAGCTGCCAACAAAGAAATTCCAAAAGTTGAGCCAGAAGCTGAAATAATGGAGGGAAAAGGAGCAATTGTGATTGAGGATAGTTTCCCAAAACTTGAAGAACGAACCACAATTCAACCAGAAAATGAGGAGGAAAGTGAAGAAGTTGATGATCATGAAAAAGAGAATGAGGAATTTGTTTCAGTTATGAAGTGAGTTGAATTTATTTGAAACTTGAGTTTTGAGAAAGTTTAGAAAATCTTTGCAAGAAATTCAAAAAAATGAAATACATAATTCTAGAAGAATATCCGAAATGATTCCCAGATTCTTCGAAAACACACCAATCCGTCACTCATCTGAGCCATCAACAACCACTGAAACTGCTCCAATTCAAGTTTCATCAACCGAAAAACCAAGAATCATTCTTGTCTAAATATCTGTACGTATCTAACAAAAAACCCCATTAAAATATCCGCATTCCTACCCAAATAATAATTACTTTTTTTCGATAATGTTTTCACTTTAAACATGCAGGTTTGTAAATAAACTGTTACTTGAAACTTGTGTGTAAAAATAAAATAAAATGAAATGAAAACATTTTATGTTTGTTGTTCAGGCTTTTGAATTGATTTGCAATGAACACGTATATAGGTTTTATCTGAAAATCAATAGAGAAATCAAGGCCAATCAGAGAAAGTTCAGAAAGAAACGAAAAAAAAAGAATTTATGAAACTCTACTTTTCCCATTATTTTGATGAATGATTGGAGTTTCCGCAAGTTCTTCCAAATATTTGTTCAACAGAAGAAAAATCATTGAAAGAACTGTAATAAATTTTTTCCAAAAAGTTCTGAGTTTTCCAGAAACTTACGAGTGATGTAGATCAAAGAAACGGCTTGAAAAGTGATACCATAGGCAATTGCTCCCCAATCAGTTTGTGGGGAACTCAGAAAATTGTAAACTTTCATTTCAAAGTTATTGATTTCAACATTGACTGTTTTGTTACAAGCAACTTCTTTGATTGTTATAATACTTGTTTGGATTATTGATAAACTCCATAAAATTATTGCGCTCAATGCAATTGTGGAAATCTGGAATTTCAGAGAAATATTTTAGTGTTGAGCTGTCTTCAACAAATTTATTTTTTTTGTAGTTCTTGCATTTCAGTTTATTGTGTTTTCATTTTGAGAATTAGGTCCGTAATTCAGAAATTGTATCCTGGAAACCTCGCAGATTTCGTTTTCACAGTGTGTAATTTAATTTTCAAAATCTCTAGATCTGAAACTTTTCAAAACTTTTTTGGTAGATCAAAAACATTTTTCTCAAAATCTCCAGTCTCTTATCATTCCCAATCTGTTCCCACTTACTGTTAAATATTTTGAAATTTCCAATTTCTTGGAACTTTTACTAAAAACCGAAATCAAAATCCATATCAAAACCAAGAGTGGCAAAATAAAATATGCAGAAACATAATAAACTTTGAAGAAAATAAAAATCAGAACTGTTGCTAAAATAGTGCAAAAAGTGAGAAGAACGAGTAAAACTCGGAGTGGAATACAAAAACAATAGGTTGTTGGCATTTTCCGGAAAAAAATGAGAAAAAATATGAAAATATCGAAGGCGGTTCTCCTTTTCATTTTGATAACAATTGCTGGAATGACATGTTTTCTATTGTATTTTAAATATGACACATTTTCAGCTTTTCAGCCATTTATTTGTGGAAACAAATAATAATTGGAGAATTTGAACAAGACAATGGACAAAAATCGAGTGGAATTCAGGAAATTGAAAATTGATTATGGACAAAATTATTCCAGAAAATGAATCTCTAGGAAATTTTAAGATTTACTTTTGCCAAAACAGATTTTAAAAAATTTTGTTAGGTTTTTTCTGAAGTTTTCAATTTTTACAGATATCTACAGTAATCATTCAAGTTTTTTCGTAATTTTCCAAATTTTTCAACAGTACCTATTCTGATATTATCCCCAATTCTTCTAAATTTTTGATGTTCAAAACATATATATTCTTTTTCCGTCCCCCCTATTGCTGCTTTGCTCTTTTCTATGTTACACTGTCCATTCCAATTGGCGCCTGTTATTTCTCTGCACTCTCCTCGATTCATCCAATATTTCTCGCAATTTCTCGTTTCATCTGATCCACCCACCCGCTTTCTTTTTCCTTCTTTCTTTTTTTTCAATGGCATATCTGTGATAAATAATTATTGATTGACTTGTATTTTGTTTTTTTTGTGTGTTGTTAAAGATATTTATTCATTGAAATATTTTTATATTCAATTTTTCTTGAATTTTTAACAAGTTATTCTTTTCTTCGAAGATATACCAATAAAAATCTATGCATGCGAAAAAGTCGTAAAAATGGATGTATCTACATAGATACTTCGTTTCGTACATACAAATGCACCCAAGCTCTTTTTTCCTCCTATTTTCTCTGCCGTCTCTATTATAATACACACTCTTCGCTTGTTTGTTTGCGCAACTTGCCCTCTTTCACCCTTTTTTATCTATACTTTTGGTGCAAAAGCCATTTTTGATTTTTTTTCAAAGTTAGAAAACTTCAATTTTTTATTATTATTCTAAAATAGTAAACACGCTCCAATGATAATCCGTGTGAATTACACAATTATTATTTTTTCATTTCCAATTTTTTTTTTCGCAAAAAAATCTTGATTTTCCAGCGATCACCAATCAATTTATAAATAAAATAGCAGAATAGAATAGAAGAATCAGAATAGGTGCCAAATATGTCTTTATCAACACATTATCATGCTCACAAGCCAAATGTTCCCATTATTATGGAAGATGTGTTTGGATGGGTTCGCGAAGGAAATGCGTTTCAAGTAAGAGTTTGGCTCGATGATCATGAACACGATTTGAATGTTGGGTTAGTTAAAACTCACTTTAATTTTAATTTTTAAATTACAATTAATTTTTTTCTAGAGATGATCACGCATTTTCACTTCTTCATTGGGCTTCGAAAGAGGGCCATGTTTCAATCGCAGAAATGTTACTTTCACGTGGCGCAAGAGTTAATTCAACAAATATGGGAGATGATACAAGTTTACATTTGGCTGCAGCACACGGACATCGACCAATTGTTGTGGTAAGAATTTGATGAATCTTGAAAAATCTATTTTTTAATAAATTAAAATTAAGAAATTACTCTCACGGAAAGCTGATGTTCACGCTACAAACGAACACGGAATGACAGCATTACATTACGCGTGTTTCTGGGGATATGAACAAATTGCAGAGGATCTCATTCAATATGGTGCTTTGATTGGTGCTTGTAATAAACGTGGACAAACTCCATTAGATGTTTGTCAACCACAATGCAAAAATATTATTCTTGAAATTGCACATGAAAATGGGCAAAATGCCAACGAACAGATTCCATTCAAGGATACAACTTGGAAGGGAACAAAATCGAGAACACGCGATGCAACTTTGTCGAGATATACTGGAGTTGATGTTTCATCGTTGAATTTGATCACAAAGGTGAGGATTTATGGGGTTTTTTTCTTGAAAAGTAACGGTTCTGGAGCTTTTATTAAAAATAAAATGTTTCCAAAACAAAACCGCTATATATAGTCCATCCTGACGAATTGAACATTTGACCTACCGAATGTTTATAGTTTGAAACCAAAATAGTGTGTAAAACGAGAGATTCAGACAGTAGATCACAAAATACCACTGATCAATTCGTCAGGATGGACAATACCTCAAAGTTTCCTAGTAGATCAAAAACATTTTTCTCCAAATATCTCACTTTTACGTTTAATTTTGTCTTGCTCTTAAGATTGTGTCAAATTTAATAAAAACTTGTGCCCTTATTAAAATTGGTCGATTTTTCGAAAAATATACTTGGGAAAATGCCCTGAGCAATATTTTTCATCCTCAAATTTTCTAGATCGCCGAATCTCATTCTGGTGAACTTTGGCGTGGAAAATGGCAAGGAAACGATATTGTGGCGCGAATTCTAAATGTTCAAGAAGTGACACCTCGAATCTCGCGCGATTTCCAAACCGAATTTCCATCTCTTCGCATTTTCGCTCATCCGAATATTTGTGCAGTTTTAGCGGCAGCAAATCAACCACCAAATCTAGTTGTTATTTCACAATTTATGCCATTCGGAAGTCTTTATAATGTTTTACACGAACAAAGTTGTGAGTTGCTTTTTCTTCAAATTTTTTGATAATGCAAAAAATTGAGACTTTTATTTTAGCTGTCGTGATTGATCATAGTCAAGCAGTTCGATTTGCGCTCGATATTGCAAGAGGAATGTCATATTTACACAGTTTAGACCCAATGGTTTTGAGGTAATTTTTTTTGTTTTTAAAGCCTGATTTGTTTTATTCGAAAAAAATCTGTTTCAGGTATTATCTCTCTGCTAAACATATCGTAGTCGATGAAGAATTAACTGCAAAACTATCAATGGCCGATACAAAATTCTCATTCCAAGAAGTTGGTAAAATCTATTCTCCAGCTTGGATGAGTCCAGAAGCTTTAACGCGAGCACCGGAAGATTTGAATATTCGCGCGGCTGATATGTGGTCATTTGCCATTATTTTATGGGAATTGAATACGAGAGAAGTTCCGTATGCGGATATTCCACCAATGGAGTGTGGTATGAAGGTAATATCTTGGTTTTTCTTTAATTAGTCTAATTAAACATTTTTTTTTAGATCGCCCTTGAAGGACTTCGTGTTCAAATTCCACCTGGAATTGCTAGAAATATGTCAAGACTTATGAATATTTGTATGAACGAAGATCCAGGTCGACGACCAAATTTTGATCAAATTATTCCAATTCTTGAAAAAATGGCCTTATAGTGAAACCCATAGCTCACCTGTTTTTTTTTTCCTGAAGCTTTAATGCATTTCATTTCACTCACCAAATTGCCTTTTCACAATTTTTTATATTATTTATGTGAATTTTGCTCAAAATTAATAACAAGAACAATAATGTATAAATAAATAATAAGTTTTTTGACGATGTTTGACATCATTTTTTGGATTGAATCGAATTGTCTCGCATACTTGGCTTATATCGAATTCCCAGACTTTTTAAGTCATTAATAACACTGTTTGGAAGACTTCCAGACACACTGATTGCATAGATTCCTTTTGATTTTCTATTGATTTTCTGGAAAAAATAGAATTGGGGATTAGAATTTAAAGATTAACATTTATTAACATACCTGCCATTTACAAACCCACGAATCTTCGTTGTGCATTGCCGCAATTATTCCATCAAAATTAGCGCTAAAAACAACATTTTTTGAATTAAAAAATAAATAAAAAATTAAATATTTGAAAATAATAAGAAATAATTTCTTAACGAGGTTATCACGTTTTAATTAAATTTATTTAAATTTTTCTTTTTTTTTCGAAATTTTTGAGGCTGAAAATTTGAATATTGAAAATGCCTGAATTTCGTGTCCCAAGATGAAATTTGTTTTTGAAAATACAATTTTCCACAAACCTGGTACAATCCTGCACTTTTTCATCGTCTCCCTTTAAATGAAGCGCACTTTCACAATTATCACATCCATCCATAATGAATTGATCCAGCGATTTGATCATCGAGCAAAGTAGACAAGCTCGCAAACCTCGCAAATCTCGTGGAATCGATTCAACTGACATTGTTCTGAAAAAATAGAAATTGAGTTTTGCAACCAAAAAATTAATTAGATATTTAGAGAGCTTGATTAACTCACATATTTTCAAAATATAATATAACAAATAAATGAAAATAATAATAAAACCTTTATTATTCAAGGATGAGAAACAAAGTGAAAAATAAAAAATTACAAACTATTACAAAAAATAAAATAAAGATTGAGATCAATTAAAATTACCAATTAACAGAAGATCCTTGTCCATTTGATGTTGATGGTTGATTCGGATCCATTTCAATTTCCTCACATTCTTCAACAACTTCATCTTCAACAATTTCTTCGAAAACTTCTTCAGGTTTTCCATCGTCATTGAATTCAACTATTTGAGAGCCATACATAGAAGAACCGATTGGAATTGTTGAAGGATGATATTTCGCAGTTGATTTTCGCCCATCTATATCTATAACATGTGCAGCTATTTCTCGAATTGCGATACGATCAGCGGATGATAAATCAGTTGATTGACTGAGACGAATACGATTCTGAAAAACAGGGAATTTTGGAAACTGTGCCGGAGACGGAAACGGGAAATTATAACATTTTTTCAATTTGCAAATAATGAAGCTATTCGTGGTTTTACATTGGTATTTTTCATCAGATTCAAGCAAATAGTGAAGTTATTTTTGGAAAATTCAAATTCTGCGAGATTCAAGTCAATTGAATCCACAAATTTTTGAAGACCTGAAATTCCAGATGGAGGAATTTCGAAAATCGGGAAATCGACTATTTTAAGACGTTCTCGAAATTTTTTCCAAAAAAACACACATTTTCACGATTTTTAGCTGAATTTGCTGAATGAGGTTTTCAAAAAAAAATTATGTCAGTCTTTCACAAAATGCCTTACCTTCGGTCTCCTCTGTCCAATAACCGCTTTTGTTGTTTCATGTCTCATTATTTTCCTCGGCGGTTCACCAACAACATCAATCATTTCTTCACCATCATTCGTCATTTTTTCAATCTCAACTTCAAGCATCTCATCTTCATTCACTTCTTCTTCTTCTTCTTCTTCGTCTCCTCCAACATTTTCCATAAATTCCTCATCAAAAACTTGATCTTCACAATGTTGCCCACTGTTTCCAGCAATTAATGTAGATGTTGTCGGTTTTTCCTCTTGCAAAATATTGTCCAACGGTTTTTCCAAATTTTCTTGATGTTGTTGTTGATGATGAATATATCTATGAGGTGGTTGTTGTTGTTGTTGTTTTGGAATTGCTTCCAATTGTTCTTGATGTTCTGTGACTTCTTCATAAATTATTTGATTATAATCAACAATTTCCTCTGTGAACACTTCAGGTATATCAGCTTCTCCATCAGCAGCAACTATTTTCGCATATCGTCTGAAAACATAATTTTTATGGGTAGAATATCTTTAATTTTATCATTTTTCTGATATTCCAACAAAAAACTTACTCTTCATAAACAGCAGTTGGATAATAAATATTTCTCATTGGATCCAATGGTCTCAATGTATATGTTTCTGATCCAATACATTGATTGAATTCTTCAATTCTTTTTTTCAAAACCACAACATATTGATCGATTTTCGGCAAACCTTGAGGATTCAAAAATCTTTCTCTAAAATATCGACACGCCAAAGACAATGTTGGATTATTATGTGAAGTAAGATCACTTCGATGTAATGGGCTCCATCTTTTGAAATATTGTGAATCCGATAATTGAACATCCATAAATTTGGCAAATGAATCATTGTCAACTTCATGTAAAGCTTCGAAAAGTTCAACACAAAAATAGATAAATTGTTGCATATCAGTAAGTCGAAGCATTCTACGAAGTGCACACATCAAATGAAAACGATCCAATTGATTTGGAATTTCTTTTTCAATAACATCAGCCCAATAATCTAAAAGTGTCCATTCAGAAATCTGAACATCGATTTCGATTTCCGGCCAGAATTTGGATATTATTTCAATCCAAATTTGCGAAGGATCAGAAACAAAAACACGAGGTGGTTGAGGATCACTAAAAATCATTGGATTTTAATTTAAAAAAAAAACTGATTTTGAAAAATAAATCAACTTACACAGAATACAAAAATTCGATAAGTTCCTCATGTCCCGTGTTATCTTCTCCATCCATACTTGTTATATAAACACAAGCAACTTTTGGCAATAATAAATTATCCAAAACCAAAACGAAAAACACATTTAAAGAATACTTGTTTAATTCAATATTTGCTTGATCAATAATTGCAACTCTATCTCGTCCATACGATTTCCAATATCTTTTCATTTCTTCACTCATTATTCCAATCGATATTTTTTCTTGATTTCCTTCGCTATTTTCCGATGGAAGATGCGCTCCCCATGTAGAATTTTTAAGATCTTCATCAGTTTCGATTAATTTGCCCAGAGAAATTGAAGCTTCTGGATCAAGTGAAACAGGAGATTCATGTTCAATTACTTGCTCCATATTGTCAATTGTAAATCCTTCGATTTCTGGAAAAATTAAACATTTTCGACAATATTTCTCTCAAAATCTTACCGCAAAGTACATCTAACAAAGTATGCATTGACATTTCTTTGCGATTTGTATTTCTATAATTCATAAATTCTTGAAACATTTGTCGATCCAAAACAGATGATCTCAAAAGTGGTGTTCCCCATCGATGTCCAGTATGCTCCAAACATCCTCTCACATAAATTTTTCCCTCTTGCGAACCATCCAAACTTGCCGGATCCTCACTCACATCCAAATATAAACAACAATCAATTTTGCGTCTTGTGATAATTCTTTCTGCTCGTTTTTTCAGAAAAATTGTCGAATAGGCAACATTTCTTGCAACCGTAATAAATCCCGCATTTTTCTGCGCATGACAAGAACATGTTAATTGAAACTTCAAAACCTCATCTTCTTTTCCACCCGATTTAATTCGTTTTGCAAATTCGCACGAATAAAATCGCTCAACAGTTGCGATCCAAACCAAAAAATCGGATTTTTTCTCGAAAACTTGCTCGACATGATTTCCAAGACCGTGAAATTCTTCAATATGATTTATCAAACCAAATTGTGTTGGTACATTGGTTCCACAAGCAAAACATTCAAGCATAACAGCACTTCTCATATTTTCCATTCTAAATTGTGGATGTTCTTTTTTCATATGTGTTGCTCGAGTTGATCGAGATGCTCCTCTCCAATCACATTCTGCTAAATGACAAAGATATTGTCCTTCTGCATGATAACTTCCCTGAAAATTATGAATTTAAATTTGAAAAAAAATAAAAATTGATAACTCACAAGTGTTGTTTTCTTTTTATTTTCCACATAATAACCAGGATGTGCTTGTTTTATATGTGCTGATCTCGAAGCTCTGAAATTTCCACGCCATTCACATCCATCAACTGTACATTCAAAAGGTGGCACATAGTTCTCCGGATCAATATAAACTCCATCTTTTGAAATTCGTTGTAACAAATATCGACTCGGCATTTTCCATTCAGGATGAACTGCTCGCATATGATCCATTCTCAATGATCTATAACCACCTTTCCAATCACATTCTTGAACATAACAAGCATATTTTCCATTAATATCTCCAACTCGCAATCGAAATGGTAGATTTTTTGGATCGTAGACTTTTTGGCGACTAGGTGTTTTCTTTCTTGGTGCACCGATTTTTCCCGAATTCTTCTTTTTGTTTTCACCAATTGAAGAAACATCTACAACATACGAATTTACTTGTTGTTGGACTATTTTTCTTCGAGATTCGTCATCATTCATTTCTTCATTTATCTCAACTTCATTAGAAACTTCGATATAATCTTCTTGCATCAAATTATCCTCTTGATGTTGATATATGATATTTTCGCTTGTAGTTGGATCTGAATTAAAAAAACGGATAAAATATTCAAGAATTATGAACTTACTTGCAATATTTTCAGGCTTCTTTCTTGTTCCGATTAATTGTTTTGTTGTTTCTCTTGCAGGTTTTACGATTTCTTGCATTTCTGGTGGTTTAGTATCAATTTTCCGAGGAAGTCCACCTTTTGGATGTTCTTGTCGAACGTGGAAATTCGTTGTTGCTCGACTATCTCCAACAAATTCACAATAAGGACATGAAAAGTCTGCATTCCCAATAGCTCTATTTGATGATCGTCTTCTCGATGGTCCAGGTATATTCACATCTATTTCTTCTTCTTCTTCTTCTTCAGGTTTTGGGTTCACTAATGCGTTAGACATTTTCTGGAAGACACTGCAAAAAATTAGGTGAATATTTTTTTAATCAAAAAACTGATGAGATTTGCAAGGAAATAACTGTTTTTCGGCGAAATATTCGAAATCAAAAAATTAATTTTCGTGCCACAGCTGTAAACAACGGAGCGTCGTCACACAAACATGAGCGTGACGAGACCAAACGCGATAAATCGGTGTGCCTTTAATCCGTTTTTTCTTTTTTTTTCAAGAAAAACAAGTTTTTCATTCGAAAAAACGTATTTTAAGTGGTTTATCGTGGGTTTTTAAAGTTAAATTTTGTTTATAATATCTTCACGATACTTTATTCATTCCGTAAATGTTTTAGTTCAAAAGATATCTTTCATTTTACTGTGTTTTTTTGACATGAACTAAATATCTGCTCCGTTTGTAAGACTTACGTTAAAATATATCTTTATTATTAACACTTTTCAGGTGAAATGAGTCTTCTTTCGAATTTCGCTAAACTGGTAATCAAATCACAAGCTCAATTCCATCAATCTATTCCATCATGTTCGTCAGTATTCATGAAACGTCAAAAGAAAATTGATCCAGAAGTTGCTAAACAACGTGAAGCTCGTCGCAGAAAACGACTTGAAAAAGAAATCCGTCAAATGCAAAAACATTCGAAGAAACCAAAACCAGTTGATGAATTGACACTTGATGTGAAATCTGCGAAAAATATTGAGTGAGTCATTATTTATCAAAAATGCTGAATTTTTATTGATTTTTATCATTTCAATCGAAGTCACGTCAAAATTACCACGTATTTTTGCTATTGAAAATGTTCATTTCAAAATTATTGTTTGAATTAACCAGATGTTGATTCAAAATCTATAGAACACTAATTTTGCGATTATCGTTAGGACAGCAAATTGTGTGTTTTTTCAATCATTAAAATGTTATATATCTTGACTTACTTGTTTTTATTACAGAGAGAGGTATCGCCCGAAAGTTGAAGTCACAATTGAAAAAATCGATGAGCGAGCAATTTCAATGAAAGAATATACAAGAAGTCGAAACGAATTACAAAGATTGGATGATAAATGGATTGCTGGTGTGATTGCTTCTCAACGAAAAGCTTTAAACGAACTCAAAAAATTGGATCCGAAATTATATGAAAGTGCAATTCAACCAGCTCCAGGTGATCTTCCTTTGATTATTCAGGGTCCTTCTTTGACTCCACCAATTAAAAATTATGAAGCTCCAGATGGTGATTATATAGATACAACAAGAAATTGGTAGAATATGTTTATTGTTTAGATTTTTGTTTTTAGTTTTAGTGTTTTTTCGGATGAATATTTGTTTAATATTTTTCGAGAAAACAAAGTTATAGGAAAATTTCAGATAAAAAGTCATGAGAGGTTGATGTTTTCAAGTTTTCAGGAAATTTTATTAGGGTTATCATTATAGTTTAGGCTGCTTTTGTCTTAAAAATTTGATTAAAGAAATTTTATTTCTTTTCTGTTGATTACTTTCCCTAATCAAAACTTAAATTTTTGTTGGGAAAAAATTGAGCTAAAAAATTGAATTTGTTCAAATCTTCTATTATTTAGATTTAAAGAATAGCACAAAATAGAATTATTCAGAGCTTTTATGCTAAGTAGCCGATCCTAGAATTTCTGGTTCTCAAGTAGCCGCGCCTATAGACTATAATTGTCAAGCAGGTGCGCCTAGTGAATCACTTCGAAACTCTAAAAATGAAATTTTGGTTTTTTTTTGAAAATGGTCTCTGGCTCGGGCTTTCGAGAAGTTTTATCAAAAAAAAAAAGTATTTTTTTGTTGAGAACCGGAATTTCCAATAGTTTCCCCCGAAAAAAAAACAAAATCTCAAAATTTATATGATTAAAACTTTATTCAGAGAAATCCATGAGCTAAATACAAGCTAGTTATATAATAATTTCAACAAGAAAAAATACATTCAATACTTAAAAAAATCAAAATCAGGATACATAATTTAAAGGGCATGAATACGTTTTTCCAATTTCTCCAATTCAGCACGAATTGGTTCAGGCAAATCAGGTCCAACTTGAGAGTCCAAAAAGTGTTTACTCTCATCAACATCTTCTTCCCAATATGTTTTTGGAATACTCATCAATTCATTCCAATCAATTCTTGGAAGTCCATCCAAATTAATTGATCCACGTTTTGGAACATATCCAATTGCAGTTTCAACAGCAATCTCATCAGCAGCTTCTCCTCCCGAAACTCTTCTCAAAACCCAATCAAGAACTCTAATATTGTCTCCGAAACCAGGCCAAAGGAATTTGTGATCCTTAGTCTCACGGAACCAATTGACATGGAAAATCTTTGGTGCCTTGTGTGGAGCTTTTCCAAGCTTAATCCAATGCTCAAGATATTTTCCATAATTGTATCCCATAAATGGTCTCATTGCCATTGGATCATGCATAACATTCTTTCCAGTGAATTCAGCGGCAGCTGTTGCTTCAGATTTAACTAAGGCTCCAACAAGAATACCATGTTCCCATGAGAATGATTCGAAAACAAGTGGAACTCCTTCTGGACGACGACCTCCGAAGATAATCGCATCAATTGGAACACCTTGTGGTGCCTGAAAATTACATAGTTTTCCGGTGCTGGAAGAATAGTCTCGAGCCTAATACTTACCTCCCAATCTGGATGAATAATTGGACATTGACTAGCTGGAGCAGTGAATCTTGAATTTGGATGAGCAGCTTTTCCTTCATCTCCAATATGCCATCTTTCTCCCAACCAATTAGTAATCTCTAATTGTTTCAATTGTTCATCAGTATATCCTTTTCTCTCTTTCAATTCCTTCTCCAATCCTTCCCAGAAATATTCTCCATCCGCAGTTTCGGCGACATTTGTAAAGATCGAGTTTTTGGTGAACGATTCCATAGCCATCGCATTTGTCTTGTGCGATGTTCCTGGAGCGACACCGAAGAATCCGGCTTCTGGATTGATTGCATAAAGTCTTCCATCATCTCCGAATTTCATCCAAGCGATATCATCTCCAACGACGCGAACTTTCCATCCGGGAACAGTTGGGGTAAGCATGGCGAGATTTGTTTTTCCGCAAGCTGATGGGAAAGCAGCGGCGATGAATTTCTCTTCTCCTTCTGGATTTGTGATTCCCATAATCTACAAAAATTTGTATTCTTTCATGGTTATGTTGTATTTTCAAATCCCCTTTTTCCCCAGGCAATTTTGTTTTCTTCTGCTGTCCTCAACAAACATTTTGTTGCACAAATCCTATTTTCTTTTTCTTTTTTCCCTTCTCTTTTTTTCTCACAACTTACAAGCATGTGCTCAGCGAGCCAACCCTCATCTCGTCCAATGTTGCAAGCAATTCGAAGAGCAAAACATTTCTTGCCTAAAAAAATAATCTTTGATACACTTTAGTTGTGAGACAATTTTTGAAAGTTTGTGTATCTTTGGAAAGCAAGAAAGCTCCCATTTCTTCTCAAAAAAGTAAACTCACCAAGAATCGAGTTTCCTCCATAACCAGATCCGAATGACCAGATTTCACGTTCTTTTGGACGATGAGCAATCATAACCTTTTCTGGGTTGCATGGCCAATGATTGATAACCTTTTCTGCAAAAATTGGATTTTTATTTGATTGTTTTATCTTTTGTTGTTTGGAATAGAATAAATAAGATCAAATGATCAATTTTTTGTGTAATAGGTGATCTCTGAGAAAAATATGTGATTGTTTCTCATGTTTTTGAGTGATCAAAACGTATTGGGAAAACGATACTCAAGTCAGACATATTAAAAGTCCCCACGATCCAGCCCGAAGTTTGATAAGAATAAAATTCACAACTTACGTCTAACTGGACGTGGCAATCCGACGGAATGAATACATCTGACGAAATCATCATTACCAAGTGCATCCAAAACCTTTTGTCCCATTCTAGTCATTGTTCTCATACACAAAACAACATATGACGAATCAGTCAATTCAATTCCAATCTTTGACAATGGTCCTCCGATTGGTCCCATTGAATATGGCACAACGTACATTGGTCTTCCAGCCATACAACCTGGGAAACGAGCATCGAGTTCTTTTCCGAATGTTTCTTCGCTCATCCATTGTCCCATAATTGGACGAACTCCTTCTGGAGTATGACACACTGAATCGTATTTGTCTTTGGTCACCATCCATGTTTTCGATTCAACTCGAGCAACATCGCGTGGATCAGTACGACACAAATAACTGAAAAAATACCAGTTTTTTCAAAAATTAAACCCCTCGCTGTCAGATTATTTTAATTCTTTTTTGATCAATCGTACGTGCAAACTAGAATTTTAAAGTTCGCCCTTGACAAGGTTTCAAATGCCGGTTGTTGTTCATCTCTCTTTATTTTCAAAACCCTTTTTGCAGTTGTTTGTCACAAAATATTGAAAGAGAAAAAAGAGAGAAATGATATGATTTTAGATTTATGTACGTGCTAAAATGTACCCGGGAGGTTGTTTGGAAATTGAAAGTTATAGTGAAACGAAAAACGATTTGATCAATGATCGGGGGTTTGTTTTATTGTTTGCATCTAGAAAATTCGTTTGACAAGGATCAGCGTAGTTCTCCACGCCTAGTGAGTCTAGAACTCACATCTAGAGATCCACTCTAGCAAGGAGTAGCGCCTTCAGAAATTTTAAACCAAGTAATCGAGCCTAGATATCCTAATTTTCAAGTAGCCGTTCCTAGAAACTTCAATTACCAAATAGCCGAAAGCATTTTTAAACTCTAAATATAAATTTTGAATGTTTTCAAAACCGTACTCTGACTCATTTGATATTGATTCGATTTCTGTTTTCCCTCTTTCAACTTCAAGTAACTCACCATTTCTCGTAAGCTTTCAATTCGGTAAGAACACCACGTTCAACCAATTTGTCAACAATATCATCGTATTCTTTTTGTGAACCATCACAAATGTAGATTCCAGCTGGGTTCATCAATTCAGCCTTCTCAGCGATGAATCGTTGAACTTTTGGGCTCAACGAAGCGAAATCTCCCTTGAAAATTGGAATATGATTCAATTTATGGGTGACGACTTCGGTGACCACTTGGAAACCATCGGTTTCCATTGAGCGCAATGAACGGCATTCCTCCGACATTCTGCAAAACACATTTTTGTTGTTGTGGAGAATTTTTTCTCAACAAAATAAAAAGTAGACTAGAGTCTATTGCACCCAAAAAGTGCCCGCCATGCGAGCAGCCGAAAAAAAATCTATAAAAGTGTTTTGTCGACTGGAGAAAAAGAAACGGAATGAGAGTGTGTTGTTAGTCCTCTTTTTTCTCTTCTTTTTCTTCTGAATTCTTGCGACTCCGCCCATTTTTCGCTGTTTCATTTTTGCACGTAGCGTGGTTTGCTTCACGAATGTTTTCGGATTGAATCGAGAAAAAACGAGGGAAAAGGGGAAAATGGGCACGTGATGATTTGGGTTTTGGACTTTGTATGCAGAAAATTTGTATTAATGGTGTTTTGATGGATTTACAAGAGTTTGAGGAGGACGTGTAAAGTTTGGATGAACATGTATTTTTTGAAAAAAAAAACGATTTCAATATTTTGAGCCAGATTAAGTAAGAGATTTTGTTCTAGATTTTTCCGGAACCGACTGAACAATTTATTTTTTTTTCAGAATCATGATATCGGTACCCAAAAATTTTCAGAACCGGAATGTCACAAAATTCAGTCTTACAGAAGTTTTTGTGAAAACTCGAGTAATGGAACTTGATCACCATACCCGATTTAAGGGAACATCCATAGCAATGTTTTTCGAAAAATTTCAGAAAAATAAATTTGATGATAAAAAAAATTTAAATTTCAACTTCGCCATTCAAGCTAGGATCAAAATTGGGTTATTTTTCTCAAAATTTCGAAATTTGATCGAGCGAAAGCTAGACTAGAAAATTTTCGAAAAATTCTCACTTTATTTTTACCCTTTTAAAAATAAACTATCCATTCTATCACACAATATCTTCTAATTTTTCAAGTTTTTTAAATATGCTAAAATGATGTGAATATATGCTTGATGAATATATTCATTAACTAACATTCCAGTGATTTCCAGAAGACTCAAAGATTAAACTACACACCAGTTTTCCATTCATCCAAATAAATTTCCTTTGATGTTGAACTATTTTGTACTTATCTTCTCACGATTTTTCATGGTTGTCTGGAAAAAAATCGAGCGAAAAATTGGAGTTTTTGACTTTTTTTCATTTAAAAATACTGTCAGAGAAACTTGACTTTTTTTCAAAATTTTGTGAGCCAAAAAGAAAATTTTTTCATGAAATTGGAGGATTTCCTGGGGATATTCAGCTGAAGACCTTTTCATCTGAATTTAAAAATGAGAAAAAATAAATTTTTTTATTCGGAGTTTCGAAGCTTTCTATTTATTTAAATACAAAAATATTCCAAAATTTGATATTTCAGAAGTTTTCTTTGAATTTCGATAATGTATCGATAAAACTTCAAGTACGTTTCAAGAAAAATTTGTCACTTCAAATAATCAATGATTATTTTCCAAATTACTGAAAATCATGTAGTAATATCATTCTTAAGATTTGAACTTTTTGTTTTTCAATTCAAGTTATTTTAAACGAAGTTTTACGAATTTGTAATAGATAATAGGATAATCCTATCAAAAATTTATAGCAAAAAACATTTTAGTTCACAAAAATCCAACAAGTCCCTATATAATACATATAAATTTCTCGAAAACTATAAAATACATACGTTTCAAATTCACATGCGTAATTTTATTTCCACATTCCTCTAATCAACAAAAATTTTTCTTGCAATTCGCAATTCGCCAAAAACTGAGTGAGTTTAATCAAATCTTGGCGAAAAGTATAATTTTCTTCGATTTTTTCTTTTTTTCTCTCTTTAATTTTCCTCTTTTTCTCTAATTTTTACCCGAAATGAATATGTCTGACTGACAAAACAAATCTATATACACCTTTTTTCTTTTTTTTTTCTGTTATGATTTTTCCAAGAATCCGATTTTCTTTAATTTTTTTTTTTGAGAAGATGTTGTGAAATTGTTGTTTTTTATTGCTTTAATTTTTTCTGGTTGGATTTTTTTTTTTCTAAAATTTAATCTGCTTCAACTTTTTGTTGAAAATTTTCTAACTTGACGTAAAAACTTATTTTGAAAAATAATGAAATTCAGAAGAAAGCAAGTACATTCGATTTTTGAAATATGACCTATTTATATTCTAGATTTCCTGATTTAGACATTTATTTCGGTTTTACTTTTTGTAAATAATAGTTCATTATGCAAGGAAACTTGATAGATCGCTACCTGAAATGTCTTTAAATTTAGAAATTCAAATTTCCTCCAAGTGCAGCCGATCGTGGAAGTCCCCTGTAAGATTTTTTTTCAAAAAAAAATGTCTTCAAAACCCCCAACTAATGAATCTTTTTTGTATTTTTCAACGGATTAAAAAAACAATTTTATGTAATTTTGACAACAAAAACTTGCTATATACTTTGAGAAGTATTACTGTATTTGTAAATATGTTGTTTTTCATTATCACTGAATCATAAGTTTAGATATAAAGATCAAAAGTTTCGGAAGTAAAATGTTGGAAATCAGTTTCAATTTTAAGAAGATCAATGAACATTCTATTTTAAAAAAATTAAAAATTTAAGTTCCTGCTAACAATTTTCAAATGGAGTTGAGCTTTCTATGATGAATCATTTCAGAATTTTGAATTTTCGATTCAAAAAACAAAAGTATTTCTCAGATTCGAAGTTATCATCATTTTTACCTGAAAACCCCTCAAACATTCTTCCGAATTATCAAATTCCCCTATGTACTTTTTTTGTACTTTTTCCAAAAAAACTTGCTAATATTTCTCAATAATATTATTCGTATAATTTCGAAGCAAGTAATAAAATAAATCCCAAAGGATTACAAAATTGCTCTGACGTAGGTAACTCATATGTATGAATAGTAGTTTAGAAATCTTTTTTTTGGAAAGGGCAGATTTTTTTGGAATATGATTTCTGGTTAATTATTTAGTGGCGATTTCGATGTTCCTTGTTAAATGTTTCAAGCTTAAAACTCTTTAACCTAAATACTTCTGAAAATCTTCCCAAATTTATTTTCGACATACATGAAGAAGCTTCGGATAAACTTGAGTTTTGGGGGCACATTTTTGAGAAAGTATCTCCTGTTTTATTGGTTTTTTATCCTCATAGTGGTTCAAAATGTTCAAAAGCTACTTTTTAAATTTTACCTTGATTCCCCTCTCCCGATTTCTGAAAAAAAACGAAAAAATTTGGTTTTCGTTTCGTCAATCCAACAAAAATGTAGCTACCGTATCTTTTCGAACTACGATTCTCCTTCACTTCTTTCCATTTTCATTAATTGTTTTCAACTAAACATTTTCCCAACAATAATTTTTGTCACAATCTAATCCATTTCTATTCATCGTTCCTATTCTTTTCATATTTTTTCTTGCGAGATGATATGAAAAATAGAATAGAATAGGAGAGAATCAAATAAAAATAAACAAAACAAATCCAGAAAAAAAAGTATTGCCATGGTGATTTTTTTATTTGAATCTTCATTTTCGTTTTTCGGGTAAAAAATAAAAATAACAAGATTGTTTCGATGGAAACAAATATATATTCAAAATTTCCATGATAAATCAATTGGCCATAAGGTTTCAAGTTTTTAAATAATTTTTGTTCCCAGGGACTAAGTTCCTGAAGCTCCAATAAAATATAAATAGAAAAATTTCTGAGTAAACAATTCAGGACGTTTCTGAAATTCTACTAGAAGATCCCCACTTGGTTCCCGGAGTTATCCCAGAAATGACCCATTTTGAAGGCCGAATTTTCAAAGCCATTCCACGTGCCAACTTGTTATTCGCCTGAAATCCTAATCCAATTTCAAGCCCCGCCCGTTTTCAAATCCCGCTTCTTTTCCGAAATTTTCATTCACTGCATGTTCCAACATTTTTTTCAAAACTGCTTTTTCTCATTTCATCACGTTTTATTTTTTGCTTCACTTATTTTATCAACTTTTTTTTGATTACTTCGAAAAAAGTGTTCTTTGAAGTCAATTTTTTCTCCAGAGAATGACATCTTTTCATCGACCGGTTTTCGATTCATTTGTTATAAGTAAGCTCACAGCACCAAATATATTTTCAAAAATAAATCTACAAATTTTCAGAATCTGAAGAATCGAATGAGCCCAAAGTGAAAAATGATCCATTTATTATTCGTCCCAAATCTTCAACAGCGGTTAGTTTTCAGAAATTACTATCAGTTTTGAATTTGAATTTTTAATTTCAGTTCACACCAACTGCAACACCACCGCCAGTTACTCAAAATGCATGGACAGCGGAATCGGCTATTCCAAATGTGGTTGTAGAAAAGTTGGTTTTTCAAGGGGGCTTCAGAAGACTTAAGGGAGCTTCGAAGTTCTTATTGATCTTTAACCCTTTTCAGCAAAAAAAGATTGAGCACTTCACACAGTCGTCTGAACACACTCGAATTTCAATCGCAAACTTTTTCGCCACCAAATTTTATAGATGATAGTGATCGACGAAGACCAACAACGTCTTGGGGACCAGGAAGGTACGGATTACTGTAGAGCATATAAAAAATTATTTTTTATGTGATGAGGTTTTTTATCGAAAAAAAATCACGAAACCAAAATGTCGGCTACCGTATTCAGTTGTTCGTTGCAAGATATCGGCTATGCGAGAATTTGTGTACCTTTAATTAATAATCTTTGGACGAAAATAGGTATTAAAGGCACACACATTCCCTCAAATCTGATATCTTTGCGTATTTCTCTCGAAGAATTCGCCTCCTCTCCCTAACTTTTCCATATTACAGAGAACCAAAAAAAGCGGCTGGAGATGTATCATTAACCGGACCACAATTACTTCCATTTCTTATCAAAGCATCACTTCGTTTACCTCAAACAAAATCGAAAGGAGTTCAACTTCGACTTGAAGAATTGAATAAGAAAATTGGTGATTTATCCGAACCTTGTATCAAAAAATTGAATTTTGTTGTTGATGGTGAGTTCAAAATCATTGTATCCCATTCAACTTGTCATAATTTGCAGCTCTGGATCGTGGTGCTTATGATGAAGCGTATCAAGATTTTCTAGCCATGCAAACCAGTTTTCCACGTGAAATTCAAGGTGTTTGGGTTAGTGGTTTGCGATTGTTGACGCACGAATTGATGGTTCAACAGAAAATTTCGCGTGTTGGATCGGCTGGCGGACATGTTCGATCACAATAATTTAATATCATTGATTTTTGCTCATTTTTACATATTAATTCAGAATTCGATCCTAAATTGAATAAATTTTTATTTACATGAGATTGTTTGAAAATGTTGGAGCAAATATTACTATAGGACTACTGTAGATTGACAACCCGACTACTGTAGATTAGAAACCCAGGTACTGTAGATTAGCAACCCAGATACTGTAGAATAGCAACCCGATTACCTTAGGTTAGCAACCCAGATACTGTAGATTAGAAACCCAGGTACTGTAGATTGACAACCCGACAGTACCTGGGTTGCTTATCTACAGTACCTGGGTTACTAATCTACAGTATTCTGCTTTAATATATTTTTCAAATTCAATTTTTTGAGCTTGACCTAAAAAAATGAAAATCGTGACATTTAATCATTTGTTGGCACGTTTACGTGAAAAATCCAACAAAAATGAGCCATTTCAAATTTTATCAATTCGAAAAAATGGTGTGGATTTCGACTGATGTGAGTTTCGTTGGAAAAAATAAGTCCGCATTAGTCTAGATCATCCACAAATTATGTAAATGACTTTTGGGTAATGTAAATTAAACATCCAGTGATTTTCGAACCAGGGTTTCTATTCTACAGTACCTGGGTTGCTAATCTACAGCACCACCCAATCGGGATTTTATTAAAAAGGTAGAAATAGTGCAAATAGAAAATGGTGAGCATAATTTCAGATTTAAAGGGAAAATTGATGGGGGTTCAAATATATTCAAGTTATCTATGTTTACTGTTGATAAACTTTTTTGACGAAAAACGATGGAAATTTCAGTGGAAAAAAAAATATCACATGAAAATGAGTACTGCCAAAGTGTTTTTTTTTAAATTCAAAATTTCAGGATGCCAACATTGAAATCGTCGTTGTCGGTGCTTTGTTGTTGCGCTATTTGCATGGTCATTTCACCAATGTAAGTCGCATATTTTCAGAACTTTTGTCTTAAAATTAAAAATCAATCATTTTTACAGATCGATGCTTTTATTTCAATTTTTAAACAACTTCTGCTTCAGAGTCTCGAAGGAAAGGAATGGGATATATTAGCTCCAAAAATGGTGAGTTTTGAAGGAGACCACCCATGATGAAAAAAGAAAATTTCGGAGAAATTTGATCCAGGAGACTCAAAACCTTTTTACAGGAGAAAGAGAAAGATGCATTTCTATAAAGAGCTCAACTATCATACAAATCAATCCAACAAAAATGAACCATTTCAAATTTTACCGATTCGAAAAAATGGTTGGATGTCGAGTGATGTGAGTTTCATTGGAAAAAATAAGTCCGCATTAGTCTAGATCATCCACAAATTATGTAAATGACTTCTGGGTAATGTAAATTAAACATCCAGTGATTTTCGAACCAGGGTTTCTATTATACAGTACCTGGGTTGCTAATCTACAGTACCAGGGTTTCTAAACACTTTTTTGTGCCCCCATCAATCAATGGGTGGGGGCACGAAACCACCTGGTGGGTGCGAAAAATGGGGTGGGGGCGTAAAACGTACATTTACCAAAAAACTAATATGAGCAATGCTCCAAACATCCAAAAAATCACAAAAATATTTTTTTTCAGCAAGTTTGAGAAGTTTCAAAGCAAAGAATTGAATGCTCATCTAATGCCACAAATTCGAAAACTGAACAAGATCGATATTGCCTTTTCGTTGGCCACTACCGGCAAATTCAGAGAACGCGTATGTTTGAAATAAATACAATTTGGAATTATCAGAGAAATTTGCAGATCAATTATTTGATGATCTTGTTATCAATGAACCCATGGGCTGAAAAAATCAAGATTATTCGAGACCAAAATATTAGTAAAGGAAAGACAATAAATCCCGCTAAATTGAATGAAAATCAATTTGTAATGGTTTTTGGAGGATTTGCCACGGTGAGTTCTTCGAAAACATCATTTTTTATATAAATCTTAATTTTTCAGCCCATAAATTACGATGTTTACTCAATGTTCGCTAACGCTCACATGAGAATGTTGACAATTGCAGTGTGCAACTTCAACTTCCCCCTTCCGAACACCATGGCTAATGCGATTACAACAAAATTCGGAGTCAATCCCATTGAGACTATCTCGAAGTTACAAAAATTGGTGAAATAAATCGCGAATGGTGTTCTGTTCAATAAATCCAAAATAACCAGAACAACTGCGGTATGTTTCCAAAAATTAAAGAAAAAAAATGTGAATCTATTGTTATGGTTTCAGAGATTCAATAAGATACAAAATGATGAAAGATTAGATCAATTGAAAGAGCAAGGTGTTAACAGAACAACAGCTATTGAATATGTATTCAACAACAAAACAATTTTGGACGGTGAATATGAACTGATTATGTGAGTTTAACAACAAAAACACACAATTCTCCGATTTTGAAAAATATAACTCGTTTAAGGTCATGTTCATGGAGATCAACACTTGCTGAAATTAACGAAAAGCGAAGAGTTTTAGAGGGAGAAAAGGAAGACGAATATCCCACAGATCTCGAAACGGATGATGAAGAGTGAGAATGAGATCCCCCGGGTTCTAACTCGTAATCCTGCATCAACTTATTCTTTTTCTTTTCATGTATTTTATGATTGTATACTTGTTTGTCACGTTGTCCCACAACGTATTCAATAAATAAATAAATAAATAAATTTCAATAAAAATTCGATTTTCTTTTGGAAAATCTTGAGCTTCGTTTTTGCTCAATTTTTCTTCAATTTGACAAAAAAATTACCTTAACCAATGCATCCAATGTGTGCTTTTGTCATTCAATTGGAATTTCGTGTTCAGCTGAAAAATTAAAATACTGGTCTCACTCAACCTTGATATCCAAAAATCCTACCAGATGAAGCGTATCAAGATTTTCTAGCCATGCGCATGTTCAAACCAGTTTTCCATGAAAAATTCAAGGTGTTTGGGTTAGTGGTTTGCGATTGTTGACGCACGAATTGATGGTTCAACAGAAAATTTCGCGTGTTGGATCGGCTGGCGGACATGTTCGATCACAATAACTTAATATCATTGATTTTTGCTCATTTTTACATATTAATTCAGAATTCGATCCTAAATTGAATAAATTTTTATTTACAGAAGATTGTTTGAAAATGTTAGAGAAAATATTACTATAGGCTGCAAGAGATACCGTAGCTCCAGGGAAAAATTTATTAGTTTAAGAAAATAATTATTGAAGATTTATTAAATTTTTGGGCTTTCAAATTTGTTGCCAAATCTCAATTCGTCCAACCATTTTTCGTAGTCTTCTACCATATCTATTCCAAGATTTGAGTCACAAATTCCATTCTAAAAAATGAAATTGACAAAAAAAACACTTGAATTAGTTAAAAAATGTTCCCTCTAATTTCGAACAATGTTTTTTTTGAAGTTTAAATTGCCTAGGATTGCTCATGACAATCGCGAGTGTTGGAAGCTGAAATGCTCTAACAAGGAATGGTTTTCAATGTTCCCCCAAGGAAAAAATCGAGAGTATGTGGAATGTTGAGGGTTCCCATGGGTAAGAAAACCCCTAACGGGAATAAGGAGAAAAATGCCTTATTCTCGAGAAAAAATGTATTTTAGGTCGATTTTTACACCATTTTTTGATTTTTAGAGCATCTGTAACTCGATTTTGAATCTATTTCATGAACTTTTGAGTCGTGGAAGTTGTTCAGAATGGTCGATTACGTGTTTGTGAAACTTTTTATCAAAAAATTAGACATTTTTTGAAATTTGGTTTTTTTAGTCGGGGTTTTTCTGATCAAATGGTCACCAAAAAACACAAAAAATAATTTTTTCCATTTTCAAATGAACGGAACTTGAAAAATTTATGACGGTCAACAGACGTAATTTGGTCCGTAGAATCCGAAAATCATAGTCTCGATTCACACAAACTTCTCCTTCACAACGAAAACGTTGATTTTCTATGAATTTTTTAAACTGGATTTTTGATTTAGTGGACTTTTGGGACCAAAATTATTTTATTCCTAATTTTAGTCGAAGTAATACTAAAGTACGCCGTTTGCGCTACAAATGGATTTTTGGACCGACATTTTTCATCAATTTTGAAAAAAGTTTCGATTTTTCTAAAAAATTTCATCGCAAAAATCAATAACACCAAAATTTTCTAAAACAAGGCATTTTTCTCCTTATTCCCGTTAGGGTTTTTCTTACCCATGGGAACCCTCAACATTCCACATACTCTCGATTTTTTCCTTGGGGGAACATTGAAAACCTTTCCTTGTAAGCTTAAACATTCTAACCTCAAAATTCCCCCGAAAAACCCTTGCACCAAAAGAGCCCACCATTGCCATAAATTCGACCAAAGCAACATTGAGAAATACAAATTGTTCTGAACTTTCCACCAATCCATATCGATATTTTCTCAATTCCATTATCAACTTTGATGTATCAAAACAAGAATCCTCAAAAATTCTCGAATAAATATAATCAAATGCAACATATGTTCCAGCTCTTCCAATTCCTTTCATCGAATGAACCAAAATTGGCGAATCCATGTTGAATTTTCGAGTTTTTTTATTTATCCAACGAAACAAATCCAAAAATATATGAATACTTTCTGGCGCTTCATTTTGTTTCCACCAATTTATAGACAAATGTTGAATGATTTTAGTGTCTCCCGGAGTTTGCAATTCGAAAATTCGATATTCGACTCCTTTAAAAATATTTTGTTTTGGAGAGGTGC
The DNA here is from genome assembly GCA_947459285.1 of Caenorhabditis angaria. NCBI lineage: Eukaryota > Metazoa > Nematoda > Chromadorea > Rhabditida > Rhabditidae > Caenorhabditis > Caenorhabditis angaria. The sequence goes on along the minus strand of CANHGI010000003.1, from coordinate 3,456,613 downwards.
CTAAACCCGAAAACTTTCCGAAATTTTTTGTTTGTGAGATTCGTAACTCATTTTTTTTCACTATTCCAAAAGTATCCTAGCTTTTTTGACTTACCTTTAACTCGATGTTGTTGAATATCACGGCACATAATTTGAATACCTTTATCACAATATTCAAAAGATTCTCCAATCTGTTTTGGATAATAAATCATTTCACTTTGTTCGCAAAACATCACAATAATTTTCACATTTTCCTGCCAACACATTTGCCAAAAATCCGAAACTGTTGATAAAATTGGTGCTTGAGTTATGATATATTTTCGCAAATATCCAAAAATTGCTCGATGTTCCACTGGATCTAACAAAGTTTTTGGGATTTTCAAATAGTTTGCATGAATATATCCAGGTAAAACAATACGATTTTCATCTTGACATGGAACATTGGCATATCGATTACTTGTCTTATTTGCTTCAAAATATTCGAATGTAGCTTTTGGATCGACATAATCTTTTAGCTTTTGGTTATAAATATTTATCATCGCATCGATATTTTTGTTCATTCTTTCGATCCATTTTTGACGTCTATCTTCCGAATATTGCGATAAATCTGAAAACAATTAAATTAGTTGAACATCGACTTGTCTTTGAATTAATAGAAAGCAACTAGTAAATAAATATTGTCAGAAAACTGAGCTACAGTAATCAATCTAAAAAGACTTTTTAAAAAAGTAGATTTGAAATCCAGTAAATAAATCTCAAGTAATCCCAGATATAAAAAAAGGCTTGTAATTTTTCCCGAGCGAGACCTACCAGTTTTTCTCAACATCAGAATATACAACACCAAATAAATCAAACAACACAAAACATTTGACATTTCAATTAATCTCTCGATTATCAAAATTTGACCAAAACATTTTGATACTAAATCATACAATGGTTCACATTTGAAGTTAGCGATTTCAAGAGCGGTCTGGAAATATAGAAAAATAGATTTGGACTATTATCTGAAAACTCACATTAATTTGTTTCACAGAATCTTCAAGAATTTTGAATGAAACTTCATAAAAATTCAAAATCGCATATCGTGCAAAATCTTTTTTGAGTTCAAGATTCAAATGTTGTCGAACTGATTGAAAATATTCCGAAATTTGTGAATTATTCATACAATCCAAATTTTCCGTATTTCGTAGAAAAGAAAGTTGCTGATTTTTGCTGTTGAAAAATCCTTGCAAATATAAATGCAATGACTTTGTCGATTTTTCAAGAAAAGTGAATTTTGCAATTTTATTATTGTTGAAAAAATATTGTTTGTTTTCTGCACAGCTTCTCAAAATATCATTGAAATTGTTGAGGATAACACGAATTTGGATATTTATCGATTTGTCGAATAAACATATTGAATCTGAAGTGTAGTTATGAATAATTCCGCAAATTGCCAGATAAATCAATAAAATTGAAACGAAGTAGAATACGAATTTTTGAAATTGGCAGATGATTTTTGGTGGACAAGACATTCTCCAAACAAAATTGATAATCATTGAGAGAATTAATATTGGTATAAGTAGACCGGTTGGGATGAGTATCATAAGAAGAGCACGATTTGAATTAGCAGTCTGAAAATCTCGAAGTTTAGAAAAAAGCCTTGATTATTTCGACAAAAAACTTACAATTGAATCAATTTTCAAACGAATATTTTCATTAACAATAATCCTTGCTTTTTTAATGAATGGTTTCAATATTTCCAAATATTCTTCCATATCATACAAATGGTTTCGAATATATTTAATATCTTTTGCTTGAAATTCATTATTAAATAGAGTAACCACTTTTTGGAATTCTCTTCTGAATCGATGTTCTTTGCCATAATTTTTAATTTTTTCAAAATTTCCAAGCGATTTTTTACATTTTTTCATAACTTTTTTTATTTGGCCATTGGTTATGTTTTGAATTGTTTTGAACCCAATTTCATGGAGAATAAAGGCCTTAATCTCATTTTTGTTTTGAATGGCTTTTGGAAATACTGGAATTTCATAGAATATGGTGATTGCTTTTCCGATTTTTTCCTCGATTCCTGAAAAAAGAAAAATGATAATTTGAACGCTCTCTCTATTATTTTTTTTCTACAAAAACATACCATCTAATGGATTCTGGATGCTTTCATTTTTCAATTGTTCTTTTCTTTCCGAATCTAATTCCAATTCCAAAACTAATCCATAAATCAACACAAAAATCAATAAACAATGTATAAATCCAATTAGAATTGATGTCCATTGTTTTCGAATTGATAATTGTGGAATTACAAAATGCAAGAAATTCCAACTCCAACGAATCCAAACCAATAAAATCGATATAAAAATCGAGAAAAACATCAAAACTTCAATTACTTGCTTCACTCTTGGATAATTCTCTTCTGTTTGCATTTTAATTTTTTAGTTTTCATAGAAAAATATTGATAAGAAATGAGTGAAAAAATTTGGAAAAACGAAGATTTCACGTTTCAAAAAAAGGTCACGTTTTTAATAATTATTCAAAATATTTTTGCTCAACTCGTACTGAAAGAGTTACTTTAGTTCCAGTACTGCAAGGGTAAGTGTATTCAAAATAATAATGGTACGTTATTTTCTTACTGGATAGGTCCAGCTCCCGGAAAATTTTCGAACTTGGAAAAAAATTTATTGAAGATTTTCGGAACTCATCAAACTTTTGAAATTTCGGTTTTTTTGGAGGAACTCGAATTTTCCAGCCATTCTTCGTATTCTTCTACAAGATCTATACCGAGATTCGTGTCACAAACTCCTTTCTGAAAAAATAAAGATATAGAAAAAAATTATTCATAAAAAATCAAAAATGCTTTCCACAAAAAAAACCCACCATTGCCATAAATTCGACCAAAGCAACATTGAGAAATACAAATTGTTCTGAACTTTCCACCAATCCATATCGATATTTTCTCAATTCCATTATCAACTTTGATGTATCAAAACAAGAATCCTCAAAAATTCTCGAATAAATATAATCAAATGCAACATATGTTCCAGCTCTTCCAATTCCTTTCATCGAATGAACCAAAATTGGCGAATCCATGTTGAATTTTCGAGTTTTTTTATTTACCCAACGAAACAAATCCAAAAATATATGAATATTTTCTGGTGCTTCATTTTGTTTCCACCAATTTATAGACAAATGTTGAATGAGTTTTGTGTCTTCCGGAGTTCGTAATTCGAAAATTCGATATTCCACTCCTTCAAAAAATTTTTTTGGAGTTTTTTTAATTTCTGTAACCCTACCTTTAATTGGATGTCTTTGAATATCACGACATATGACTTGAATATCTCTATCAGGAAATTCAAAAGATTCTCCAATCTGTTTTGGATAATAAATCATTTCACTTTGTTCGCAAAACATCACAATAACTTTTACATTTTCCTGCCAACACATTTGCCAAAAATCAGAAACTGTTGATAAAATTGGTGCTTGAGTTATGATATATTTTCGCAAATATCCATAAAGTGCTCGATGTTCATTTGGATCCAATAAAGTTTTTGGGATTTTCAAATAATTTGCATGAATATACTGTTTTGATCCGGGTAAAATAATACGATATTCATCTTGGCATGGAACATTGTCATATCGATTATTTTCCATATTTGCTTCAAAATATTCGGATGTTGCTTTTGGATCGATGTAATTTATTAACTCCTCATTATAAATATTTATCATTGCATCGATATTTTTGTTCATCTTTTCGATCCATGTTTGACGTCTATCTTCCGAATATTGCGATAAATCTGAAAACAATTATTTTTCTCCAATTAAAATGTTCGTGTTTTTTCAGAAATGTCAAATCAAGTCCAAACCTGATAATAAAATAGCAACAACGAAACACACACATTTTTGAGAGAGCGCACTTGTGCGAGACATGAAATTTTTATCAATGGGGCGCACTTCCATTTTTACTTTTATTTTCTTGTTTTTGTTTTTCGAAAAATTTTCATTCGCGTATTTTTTGTTGTTTTTTCATGAATTTGAATGGATTGTGTTGTTAAATTCATATTCACTTCTTTTCCTAACACAAGTAGCACAGTTTTAGTTGATTATTGATAGTTTTATACAAAAACTTGTGCTCAAAAAGGTATTTTCTGGAAAAATGTACTTTCTTGAATTTCATTACTTTTGGTTTACTTTATATAGAGTTTGCTAATTTCTACATTACAGGAAAATAGTCCGAGAAATGGTGGAAATACCGGAACAAGAAAAGTTTGGTCAAATGATTCTGAATTTCGAGGAAATCTGGAGGAAATGTGAGTTTTTCTGTAATTTTGAGAAAATTTGGGGTTGTGATTGTGAGTTTTATGCAAATTACACGAAGTGCTGACAAGCGAGTTTGCAAACTTTGAGTTATTTATTTTATTAAACCACAGTTTTAACAATAAAACTTATCGCATGACTTAGTGTGTTTACGGCCTCAAGAGACAGCAGAAAAATGAAAAAGTATCAAATTAGTCAAAAATATCGACTTGTCTTTGAAAGAAAGCAACTAGTCAATAAATATTGTCATAAAATTGAGACCTACCAGTTTTTCTTAACATCAAAATATACAACACCAAATAAATTAAACAACACAAAACAATTGACATTTCAACCAGATTTTCGATTATCGAAATATTTCCAAAACACTTTGATATTATATCATACAATGGTTCACATTCGAAATTTGCAATATCGATTGCGACCTGGAAATTTGATCAATTAGATGCAGTCTCCCCTTGTCTACAAAAACTTACATTAATTTGTTTCACAGAATCTTCAAGAACTTTTAATGAACCGTTATAGAAGTTTAAAATTGCATATCGTGCAAAATTGCGATCAAGTTTAAAATTCAGATATTGTCGAATAGTTCGAAAATACTCGGAAATCTTCGAATTATTCAAACAATCAGAATTTTGCTCGAAATCTTTTAGAAAAGACAGTTGCTCATATTTTCTCTCAAAAAATCCTTGCAAATATGAATTCAATACTTTTGACGATCTTTCAAGAAAAGTGAATTTGGCCATTTTTACATTGTTAAAAAAATATTGATTGTGTTCTGCACAGCTTCTCAAACCATCATTGAAATTGATGTTCAAAACAGGAATACTGAAACTCATTGATTTGTCGGATACACATAATGAATCTGAATTGTTGCTTTGAATAATTCCGCGAATCGCTAGATAAATCAATAAAATTGAAATCAGGTAGAAAACTGATTTTTGAAATTGGCAGATGATTTTTGGTGGACTAGATTTGCGCCAGACAAAATTAATGAGCATTGAAAATGTGAATAATGGTATAAGTAGACCGGTTGGGATAAATATTATGTGAACGCCACGAGCTGAATTATCAGTCTGAAAAATATATGACTTTTGAGAGCAAAAACTTGACGGGTGACTCAGATGGGAAAATATATTCAAAGAAAATTTTCCAAAGAATTTCCAAATTTTTCCTGATTTTCCCTAAAAACTTACTATGAACTCAATTCTCGAATGAATAGTTTCATTAACAAAAATCCTTGTTTTTCTAACAAATGGTCCCAATTCTTCAAAATATTCTTCTATATCTTCCAAATGTATTTGAATTCTTCTTAGATCTCTCGCTTGAAATTCATATTCAAATTCAGTAATTACATTATAAAATTGTTTCGATAATAATATTTCGATTGTATACTTCTGGATTTTTTTGAAACTTTCAAGTGATTTTGGACAATTTTTCATGGCATTTTTAATTTCATAATTGGTTATATTGTCAATTGTTTGGAATCCAATTTTTTGAAAAACAAAGTTCTGAATCTCATATTTGTTTTCAATTTCTGAAGGGAGCTTTGGAATTTCATAAAATTTGTTGATTGTAATTCCGATTTTTTCCTCGATTCCTGAAAGGAAAAAATGACGTGACTAATTCGAATTTCCTGAAAATTATGATGGGAGTTTAATTTCGATTTCTGGCACACAAAAGTAATATTACAGTACTTCAATTATTTTTAAGATGATGAGTATTTCTTCATCATTTTTTTCCTACAAAACCATACCATCTAATGGATTCTGCATACTTTCATTTTTCAATTGTTGTTTTCTTTCCGAATGCAATCCCAACTCCAGAACAAATCCATAAATCAACACAAAAATCAATAAACAATGTATCAAACCAATCAAAATCGATGTCCATTGTCTTCGTATCGATAATTTAGGAATCAAAAAATGCAAGAAATTCCAACTCCAACGAATCCAAACCAATAAAATCGATATAAAAATCGAGAAAAACATTAAAACTTCAATAATTCGCTTCACTCTTGGATAATTTTCAACTGTTTGCATTTTTATTTTTCAGCTTGTTGTTTGAAAAAAATTAATAAAAAATGCGGAAAGATTTTTTGGATTTTTGGATTTGGGGCAAAATTTGACGTTTCGAAAAAAAACATGTCACGTTTATAAAAATTCAAATTTGTTTATTGTTAGTCAAAAATTCTCAAAATTATTTTCTGAAAATTGAACTTTCTGTAAAAAAAACTTCACATTTAAAAATTGATATTATCCAATATTTCCAAAAATTCCAATTTTTTCTCCAGATTTTCAATTTAAAATCAAAATGTTCCAGCATTTTTCCCTGCGAAGAATTTCCGAAAACTTTCCATTCTTATATCCAAAAAATCCTCTTTTCTCCCAAAAAAAACACGAAGATGAATATGTATATTCTTCTTCTTCTTCTTTTTCATTTTTGAATGGGCATCGAGCCAAAAAAAGGCGAAAAAAAAAAACGAAGACGAAAATGTGGGACGAGAGATTGAAGACTGTGAAGAGACGCGAGAGATTGTCAGAAAAAGCACGGCTTCTGCTTTTTTTCCTTCTTTTTTTCGCGTTTTTTGCTGCTTCTGCGAAATTTTGGTTAGTTCTTCTCAACTTTTTATTTATTTATTTATTTATTTGTTTTTTGTTGATTTTTAATAGAACATTCATTATAGTAGTCCTATTTTCGATTTTTTTTTAATTCGAATTTTCTGAAAGCCTAGAAATTTGAAGTAGAACGAAGTTGTTGTCATGGCCTAGAAAACCAATATCTGAAAGATGGTGGCCTAGAATTTCAGAAGGTGACCCATAAAATCAACCTCTGTATTTATTTGTTTATTTTTCCCAATTGTTTATACAAAATTCTATTTTCCCACTGTTTTTATGGATTTTTCTCGCCCCAAATTCAAATGAAAAAAAATGATTCCAAACTGTTTCTATATATGTTTTCGAAAAAACAAAAATCGAGTTTTGGTAAGCTTTTTCCTCAAATTTCTTGGTATAATGTTCAATTTAAATTTTTTACAAAAAAAAGGAAAAATTGTTTTGAGACAAAAAAATCTGATTCAAAATAAAGGGAAAGAATTTGTTTTTAGTTTTTATTTGCTTATTCATTTTCTACGATTTCTTTATTTTTGCTCTACGAATTTTTTTGGTTTTTTTTAAAGAGGAGAGTCTAGAAAACCAAACTCTGAAAGGCCGTGGCCTAGATTTCCGAGGCTGGCCTAGAACTCCGGAACCCATAATTTTGGCGCCACCAAAAAAAACGTGTGAAAAAACGCGGTTCTCTCTCTCGTTGTGCTCTCAAATTTCAATGAATAATTAAACGACACGAAATAAAAAACGGGCGGCACTCAATATAATTTCTTTTTTTTTGCCAATTTTGTGCGCGCGCTCCCCGAAAGAATTTATTCGACTGGAAGATTGAAAAATTAGACATGACAGATGGCCGGAAATTGAATTTTTAGCGCCCCGTTTTTTTGTTGTTTCTGCTCATGTTTTTTATTTGGATTGCGTGCAGAAAACGAAGAAGAAGCTAAATAGTTAAAAGGTTTTTTGCCTGTCGAGGATTTTCGAAATCTCCTTTTTTTCTAATCCCCATTTTTTTTGAAAAAAAAATGGAAATTTTCAGTTTTAGTATTTTTAGAAGATTTATTATTGATTTTTGATTTTTTAAAGAATTTTTATACCAATTAATTTTTGTCTAGGAAAACCATTTTTTGAAACAGTCAGTTTCATCAAACCTCTGAAATATTTTATTTTCAGTTTTTCTGCAGAGACATTTTGCTCCATCGTTTAGTTATTCTGAAAATTTGAATATCAACATTTTGAAACGTAAAAAAATTGGGATAAAGATTTTATTTTTTTAATATACATATTCTGGTTCCGAAAAATCCTTGATTTTCAATTTCCAAATTTATTTAATTCATCTAATCTACAGTACCCCTTCCAATCCCCTCCCATTTCCACTTAATTTCATTTCATTTTGCAGATGGAACGCGTGGTTTCACGCGTTCGTCGTCTCTCTCCTTTACACACTCTCTCCGATGCTCTAATTATTTCACTTTTATCAAAAAGTGATTGTCAACCCGATAGTATTCAACAAGGTGTAGTATGTAAGTTGTTCAAAATTCCTGTATTTTTACAAAAATATCATGAAATGTTACAGTATTCGAGAAAGAAGAGCCAACTTGTTATTGGTATTTGTTGCTCAGTGGAGAAGTGCAACTATTTAGAAGAAATTATGTGAGTTTTTCTGGAACATTGATTTTTTCAATGGTTCACAATAGCTTTTCATGATTTCAGAGCGGTAATTTTCGACATATGAAAACATTGCGATGCGGTGCTTTGTTTGGTGATTTATCGACTCCAACTCATTCATGTTCTTGTATTGTTTCGAGACCTTGTCAAGTTATTAGGATTAGTCAACAACATTTTTTATCAATTTATAATGTGAGTTTTAGAGGGTTATGACGTGGCAAAATCGGGCTCTGTAAAAAATCTGAGTGGTGTTCGTGATATATCCCCGGAAATCTGAATTCTGGAAATTATTTCAAACTTTTAAATTTCAGTTCGGAATTTTTTTTAATTTTCAAAAAAAAATATAGAGTGCACCACTCAGAAAATTCAATCAGTTAGTTGAAACTTCAAATTTTTGCTCCAAAAACTTTCCAAACCTTTTCAGAAACACGGTGATCATCTTCAATCATTTATTTGTATAATGCATGACATTGTCGAAGATTCTGATATCACACCAATGTCTTCTTCACCAATTCAACCAAAAATTGGCGGACTTTACAACGGACAAAGATCGGAAGATCTTTTCGTCACTTCCTCTTCTTCTCCTTCTTCAAGAGGAAAAGAAAAGGAAGTTGTTGTTGTTGTATCAAGACAACTACCACAATTATCCCATCTAAATGGTAGTAGTAATAGTCAAAATGGTGTGCATCATCCACATCATCAAAATGGTGCACCATCTTCTTCATTTATCGAATTTCGTAGTTCAAGTGGAATTGAGATACAAATTGATGAATGTGGTGAATATCTTCATCGAAAAATGTTAACTGATGGACATCACGTTATTCGAGATATTTTGGTGCAAAATACTCAATTTGCAAATTGTATGTTAGGTGTTGAAATGGTTGATTGGTTATTAACTCTTTTTGTATCAACATCAACTACAAGTTCAAGTTTATCAAGGCTTCAAATGTGTGCAATTTGGCAAGTTTTGATGAATCATAATGTGATTGCTCATATTGATGGAGAACACAAGTTTCATGATAAAAATAATTCGTTTTATCGATGGACTCGGCAGATTCGAGATGCTCAAAATGCTCCAAGTTTTGAGGATTTGGCACAAATGATCATGTTTTTATCGTCGATTGCACCCGAAACTCTTTTTATGATGATTTTGGCGAAACCGTAAGTTTTTTTAAAAAATTAATCTACAATTTCAGAACGGATTTTGAAATTCAAAAAAGAATTTGTTGAATTTTTTGAAACGTAGAAAACTTGGGGAAAGTAAGAAAATAGCATAAGTTTTATTGTTTGGAAAAACTTTAAAGATAAAAAATTTGAAACTTGAGAAATTTTTCATTAAAAAATTCATGAACGTTGAAATTATTTTTCTGTGAAATTCTGAATTTTTGATTCTACAATGCTCATGGATCAAATTCCAATTTTCAAATCAATAAATATAAAAATTTTGAAACGTACAAAATTTTGGATTTTCCTAATTAAAAAATGTTTTTTAATATTCTAAAAATTATAAATTCAAACTGCCTTTCAGGTCTCACGAGAGAAGTCCCGAAGAATTAGATATTGTCTACGAAGAACTAATTCACATCAAAGCTTTATCTCATCTAAGCACAATGGTAAAACGACAATTGGCAAATGTCATAGAAATTGAGGTACTGGTTTTTTTCTATTTTTTTTCCCGGGAAAAATCATATTTTTTTATTATGATCATTAAATATTCACATAAATATGATAATTTCATGTTTGTGTGTGTTTTTTGTCATTTTACCCCCATTCTTCTTTTTTTTCAGCAATTCTCACATGCTGGAAGTGTTGTTTTTCGACAAGGTGAAATTGGTGCACATTGGTATATTGTTTTAAAAGGTAAGACACTATTTTCAATCAGAACTGAACCACGCTGTTCTTACGAAGCTCCGCAATTACACTTCTTAATTTGTAGGTGCTGTTGACGTGAATGTTCATGGAAAAGGTGTAGTTTGCACATTGAGAGAGGGAGACGATTTTGGAAAATTGGCATTGGTGAACGATTCGCCGAGAGCTGCAACAATTGTGACACGAGAAGACGATTCACATTTTTTGGTTGTTGACAAAACGCATTTCAATATGTGAGTATTTTGAGGGGTGGGGGGAATGAAAAAAAAATTTTTTGGAAGCTGAAAAGTCTTGGCTGAAAAAACTAATAATTTTATATTGGATTTTTTCACTGTTTCAGGTTTTTTTTAAATTCTGGCTCTGAAAATTTTGATGTTCAATGTTTTTTTCTTCAGTAGAGATTTTTCAAATAAAAATCATACAAATTTTAAAACAGTAAAAATTCTTGGTAGAAAAAGTCAAAAATTTTACATTGAATTTTTTCACTGTTTCAAAATTGTTTAATTTTGGCTCTGAAGTTCAATGTCTCGGGAAATCTTATGATATTTTTTGTTCTGGAATATTTTTCAAAAATTTTGCAAAAATCATATCATTATTTTTGAAACAGTGAATAATTCCAGAATTCTCCGACAAGTGGAGGCGAACACAGTTCGTCTTCGCGAATTCGGCGAAGACGTTTTGGTGCTCGAAAAAATCGACATTCCACGTGGCGCAGCACTCGAAAACTCCAACTCGGCACAATTCTCAACTTGTGGATATTCAGTTATGGCTGGAAGAGCCGAGAAAATATTGGAATATGTTTTGGAAACTCGAATTGATGCATTGGGAGATGATAATATTAATGAATTGGATGTTTTTGTTGAGGATTTTATATTGACACATGAGGCTTTTATGCCAGCAAATGCTGTTTGTAATTATTTGAAAACTTATTATTTTCGACCACCATATGTGAGTTTCTTGAAACTTGATTCAAAAATTTATTCATGTTTTTTTCAGAAAGCAACACCTGGTTCAATGTTAGTTGATTCATATTCAACTGAAGATATCTGTTCAAAACGTCGGGTTGTTCAATTTGTTCATGTTTGGTGTCATCTTCTTCGTGTCAATTTTTTCCTAAATCCAGTTGCCAATTCATTTGTCGAAGAACTATTTTGCCACGTCATCGATGATCAAAAAAGAATAAGTGGACCTGGAATGGCTGATATTGTTGGACGAGTTTCTGCATTGCGAACAATTCGAGAAAATGTTCAATTAATATTAGCAAGACATCCTTCAACAATAATTGATTGTGGTGTTCTTTCTGCTCATACACCAGTTCCAATTCTTCCATCGGATATTTGTAATCAAATAATTCATCTTGCCGACACAACTTGTTTTGTTTTACAAATTCGAGTTGATAAAACAGCTGAAGAGATTTGTGAACTGTCAAGAAGACGAGCTCGAATATTCCAACCTGATCCATTATTTCTCGTCGAAGTCAAATCAAATGGCGAAAAATTGATATTTGCGAAAACAGATCGAGCAGTTCCAACAGTTTTAAGTCTAAATAGCAAATTATATGTTGTTCACAAAGAAGATATTGATAGATTACAAGCAATTGAAGAGAGAAATAGTCTTTCACATTCATCTGTTTTGCAATTAATCGATGCTCAAGAATTGGCTCATCAATTATTCCTTTTTCATCTTCAACTTCTTCGTGCCACAGATGCTAGCGAATTATTATTTCAAGTTATTGGACGCGAAAGTTTTCCACTAAGTATGCCTTATAATTTGGATCTTTTGGTTCGAAGATTTAATGAAGTTCAACATTGGGCAACAACTGAAGTATTATTAGCTGCGAATGATGCAATTCGGGTGGAAACTTTGAGGAAATTCATAAAAATTGCTGGACATGCGAGAGAAAATCAAGACTTGCTGACAGTTTTTGCAATTACTTTGGGATTGAGTCATGTTTCAGTTAGCAGATTGCATTTCACATGGGGGGTAAGTTATGAAAAAGATTACTGTAACATTATTGAGCCAAATCCACGTGGGACCAAGATTACTGTAGATCTTACTGTAGGTCAGAGGATTACTAGAAAATAGAACATTTGCCACGTGGACACACCCTTAAAGTATTTAATTTTCCAGCGTCTCCCTTCAAAAACGCGCAAGAAGTTTGTGGAATTCGAAAATCTATTGGATCCCGCGCGAAATCATCGAATCTACCGTATTCTTGTTGCCAAAATGCAACCACCGTATATTCCATTTGTTCCTTTAATATTGAAAGATTTAATGTTTATTCATCAAGGAAACAAATCATTTTATAATGGATTGGTGAATTTCGAAAAAATGGTTAGTTTTTTTTTGGTTGAACAATAATTAACAATAATATTTCCAGCACATGTTCGCAAAAGTACTTCGAGCTTTTCGATATTGCAAAACATCACCACACGAAGGACTCGAATCAGATACAATTGAATCGCAAAGTTTGATTCGAAATTTGCGAGTTGTTGATAATCAACGAATATTAATGCAATTATCTTATGATATTGAGCCCAAACAAACTAAACGGGATCTACATTTTTGAGCATTTTCGACCAATTTTTAGGCTATCCTATGTAATATTTTTTAATGATTGGGTATTTTTAAAAGCTTCTGGTCATTTCACTTTTTTCTTCACTTGGATAATAAATGGGTTTGAAATGTATGTTTTTTTTTTGTTTTTTTTCTCAAAAATATATTTATATTTATTCTCATAAAATTACCAAATAGAATTAGAAAAATCCACCTTCGCCATTGGAAGCAGAAGACAACATTGATTTTGATCCGAATTTTTTCTGCGCTCGCCGTCTGAAAATGTTTAGTTTCAATCTGAAAACTTTTGAAAAATGGAAAATTACTTGATCTCGAAGAAGAAGCACTTTTTCATGTCCTCAAAAACATCCAAACATGGAAGATATGAAATATCGATTGGTGTGAATCTAGAAGAAGAAAAATTAGAATTTAGAGAGAGAGAGAGAAGTACGGTATGCCTCTTACTGATTTGGTCGTTGATCGCAGAAAGCGAGACATTTATCGCCAGCTGAAGTATCACTGACACCTGATGTGGCACAACACTGAAATTTATTTGGGTTCAGGAATGTGTTGGGAGTTTCGGGTCACATTCGGTTTAGTTGAGTCCAGGGCTATTCGGAATCGGAATTCCGAAGCTTCCAGTTTCCGATGAAACCTAGTTGAGCCCAATATCTTACCGGACTGTGATCTATTCCTTGAGCTGCACAATAATGTATTTCATTAATTGCCTCAATTGGACATTCGTCGGTTTTATGGAACATTGACTCGAGCTGCAATTTCTCAAATCAGTACTCCCCCAGTTCCACTTTCCCTTCTAACCCACCACATCTGAATTATAAGTGTTAAAATGGCAATGTTTCAAACACGAATCAGGTAAACCTCTAGCTTCACAGCAAGAATGAAATATGAAATTCGGATTCATCAATCTTTCCATTGATATATTTTGTCGATGAACTTGTTCAGCTCGAAGTGCTTGACTTGCATCAGCCAAATGAGCTTGTTCTTCTTGATTGTTGTCCACGAGAACTCCGTCGATTCGATGAGTCAAGCCAGCAAAAGCTTTTCGCTTCGCGCAACCATATTGTCCGCAACCGTAACCTTGTTGACAACCTTGTTGACCACCGCATTGAACCTGGTAGATTTTTTGGGTTCAAAGTTGGGATTTAGTTGAACTCACCACAGTTGGTGGCGGCTGTCGTTGACAACATCCACCCGATGATCCTTGACATCCATCGATTTGAACCACAAACATCGACATCATTACGACTAGAAACACACCAAACTTCATCATCTTACAAATCAAATGTTCATCAGAAAATTTCCAACTTTTATACAACTTTTTCCTAATTATCCAGTACTCAAGAGCCAAACAAAACACTTGAGAACACTGACCGGTATTTAATTATTTTAGGCTGGTAATTAGCGAGTAATAATTATGGTTTTGCAGAATATAAACTGGTATTGATTTCAAGTGATCTGGATTGTTTCGAGACTATAAAATATGAAATTTTTTCGAGATTTGAATAAAAATGAGATTCTCAATTTTGTTAGTTTTGGCTTTGCTGATCGTTGTGGCGAGTACGGTAAGCGTAACTTTTTTATTAAAATATTCTACTTTTTTTCCAGTGTAAATCCAATGGTTCTTGTGGTTGTTGTGGTTGCCGCGCAAAAGCAAAAGCTCGTGCTGCAAATCGCGTCAACATTGATGAATTCGACCCAAAAGATGATGGAAATATTTTTGGACTCGAAATCTGGAATGACACCAAAATTCATGTGAATGATAATAATGTGGCTAGACTTACGGTAAGTACAGTAATCTGAAAATTGAAATACTAACTATATTTTTTATATTAGAACCCCAATCATCTCTTCCATTTGTGTTGTGAGAATCGAAAACTTCCGGCGGCTTGTGTTCAAAAATGTCATTTCAATGTTTATGATAAGCAAGTGGTAAGTTTTTGCATTTTAAAAAAAATTAGGGAAGGAATATTTTCAGCTCGAAAACATATTTATTGGAACTGATGATTGTCCATTGGATTTCTTGCCAGAAATGCAATTTTGTGCCGCGCAAGGAAAGGATCATCGAGAGGTGAGAGCTGAGAGATTTAGTGAAAATAGTTTTGATCTACATCGAAAAATCTGAGATTTAGTGTTGTAAATCAATTTTTCAGTGTTGCACTGCTCGCGGAGTTGGTGACACTCCAGCTGGCTCAAAATGTCTAACTTTCTGCGATCAACGTCCTGATATTTATACACCAATCGATTATAGTTATTCACCGTGTTTGGATCGTTTCGAAGATATGAAACAATGTTTCTACAATGATATTCGAAAATCCGCGAGACGACATTTTATTCCGAAACTTAACAAGAATCTGGAATTTTAGAAAAACTTTTAACATGGTTATTTTTATTAAGGTGATTGATTGATTATGATGACAATATTATGAATGAAAATGAAATATGTGTTAGAAATACCCGTATACAAAATCTATGTGGAAAATTAGAAATGTTATCGTAATAGTGGTTGATCTACTAAACGGAAAGCTTCTAATAATTCATTGAGGTCGATGAAACCATCTTTGTTGAAATCGATTGATTGGGCAATTTGAGAAATATAATCGACATCGAGTGGACGTTTTGTGTATTTTCCAAGTACCTAGAAACTATTAACGAATGAAAAGATCTCAATCCAATTTCTTACCTGACAAGCATCAATAAATTCCTGCATAGAAACCTGTCCCGAATTATCTTTATCCATAAACCTAAACAAAGTCTCCAAAGTGCTTTTATGTCGATATAATGATTCAACAATATCTTTATCTTGTGCATGAGTTCTTCCAACTTGCGCAATCTTCCGATCTTCTTTATACATCACATATTTTCCATCTTCACTCAATGATGTTACTTTTGCTGCCAAAGCAATCCACGGTAAATTCAACCCAGTGATTCGTTCCACAACTTCACTCCATTTCAAAATTGGTAATCTTCCTGATTTATCCAAATCAACTTCTTCAAATTCCTTTTGTAGATCAGTGTGAAATGAGGATAATTTCTCTTTGAGTTCTCTTACAGCTGATTCTTCAACAACTCCAAGTCTTTCTCTCAATGTAGATTTTCGATGAGTTTTACTAGCCATATATTGAACAAAATGTGGTTGCTTTGATTTCCCGATAAATTTCACATATGCTCCGCGATTACTTCCAGTTTCATAATAATTTGAAGCCGAAAACACAGTAAGACACATATTATTGTGACTGAATTCATAACCTTCGAATTTGCATTCATGAGATCTTACGAGCAATCGGAAACCATGTTTTTCAAGAAAACTTGCAGTGATATCAGCTCCAAAATATGAGCCACCACCTCGAAAAACATTTGGCCAACAACCTTTGTTTTGTTTTGGATCACTCCACATTATATCCAACATTTGTTTCCATTCATCAACATTGACTGAACCTGATTTTTCAACCGATTTGTCTGATTCTTTAAGAACTGGTGGACGAAGAACTGATTGAAACTGAAGAAAATGTATTTTTGGAAAAATGCATAATCATAAAACGCGGCCCAACTTACTCTATGTCTTGGAATTTTCTCCAATTTATCAACATCTGTCTGATCTGATATTCCACCGTGAACTACAAAAATATCTTTGTCAATGATTGTTGCAATCGGAAGCCAAGAGAATACATCTTCTAATAATCGACAGATTGGAGTTGATAGATCTTTATATTTTGTTGAAAGCTCTTTGATAAATCCATATCGTAAATTCATAATATGATCTTCATGATTTCCTCGATTTAATAGAATTGACATTGGATCCAAAATAACAAGAGAAAACAAAACACATAAAACTTCGATGCTTTGTCCACCTCGATCAACAAAATCACCATTAAAAATATATGGATTATCACTTGAAGGGTACCCATTTTTATATAAAATAATGCAAAGATCATCAAATTTCCCATGCAAATCTCCACAAATTGTAATCTGATTTGAAATTGATGTTGAAATTCTTGAAACTGCTGGCATAGATTTGAAGATTTTCCGAGCTTCTTGTAGAATCATGAGAACATATTTTGGATGTAGCACTTTGTTGACTTTGAATGCTTCGATCATTTGGGCAATTTGAGGTTTATCGAGAGGTAGAATCAGAGTTGGTCCTTTGTAATGTTTGTCGATTTCGATGTTTGCAGGAGATGTGTCTTCGAGCATTTTACGGATTGCTTCACCGTCAGAATCTGGAAATTTTCTGAGTTTTCAAGGATTCTGTAAATTCTGATCTAGAGATTCTGAAAAATAAATAATTTTCCACGTGATCCCTATACCAAAATACAAATCACTCACCAACAGCCCCAGGTTTAGCATAATGTGACAATGCACTCATCAATGGCGACCCTCTCCCTCCACCCTTTGTGTCACCATTTGTCTGACCCCCACTTCCTCCTCCGCCCTCATTTGCCATCGCTCGAATCACATCGGCGAAAAAATCGTAGAGTTTGAGTTGATCCTGTTCTCCGGCATATTCGAGAGCGGTGAAGATTTGCCACGTGGCACGACGTCGTGCCTCAAGACGAGCCTCACAACGACGATACCATTTTTGAATGAGAATCGCAGATTTGATAGCTGGAATTGAATAGGATTGCGAGGGGGCTGGGAGATGGAGATTGTGTTGGGTGAAGTGTGATTGGTGTAGGTGGGATGCATTTTGTGTAAAGGGTGTTTGAGTGAGAGAAGTTTTACCATGCGGTAAGTTGTATGTTTTTGAATATTGTCTGCGTATCTTCTGTAACTCATGCTCTCTAACTTTGCGGGTCTGGTCATTCTCCAGAATCTCTAGGTTCTGATTGATTTGATTGTCAGAATCAGTGACCCATTCCCTGTGAAAAATGCAATTCCATAGAGACGAAGGCGGCGTCTTAACACTCTGTGTGTCTGACGCACTCTATTTCTCTAATTTTCCGCGTCTCTGTGATCATCTATGTTATCTCTAGATCTCTAGTTTCTCGTCCTTCTCCCTGTGACTCATACTCTCTAGCATGTCTAGCTTCTCTAAGTCTCTCATTTCCTCACACTCTCTAGATATTAATCAATTAGGAGTGAACTTAAAATCATCAACATTCCGTGTGTGTATGCTCATTCCGAATCAGAAAAATCGTGCTCAAACTCAAAAAAAGGAATAGAAGAATTACATATAGGATCCTGTTGATCAGGTTTGTGTGGCTCTTGCTCACTGAGTTGCGGTTGCGGCGATGCGCTACGTTTTCCGCGCTTCGATTTACTGCTCCGCCTCACAACTTTTGAACCATTTTCCGGATTGTTTTGGCTATTTTGATGTTGATGATTTTGTGTGGATGAATGACGATTGATCGATGATTTTTCTGTTTTAAAAATATTTAGGGAGGAAATTGCAAAAATGAAAATATTTTTCAATTTCCTGTACCGCACAAAGTTATTTTTGTCACCATGATTATAATCTTCTGTAAATAATTTTGAATGGAGGAAACCCACAATTAGATATTTTCGTACACACTAATCCCCTTGTTTTGACAGATTTTTCTCGAATTTCAATTTTAATGTGACAAGGGAACCTTTTTTACTCAACACTTCAAATCATGATGAAATTTGGTCCATGGACAGCTTTTGGGGCCATAAGAACACCCTAAAAATTTTAGTCTCCCAATGGACCTCTGAACCAAGTTCTGGGCTCTCAAAAACTCAAAAAAGGCCTAAATATGGCCATAAAAGTCATCATAGCTCCATTTCAAAAATTTTTTCGGTGGAAATGAAGTTTCAGATATTGATCAGCATGGTCGATTACCTAAAAGTACATCAATAAAAAACTTTATTTCGAAAAATTTTGAAGTTTTTTATTTTTGGGCTGAAAATTCATGAAAATTCATATGTGCCCCTGCTCATTCTTTTTTTCAAAATCAGAAATTTTTCTGAAAATTTGATTTATTGATGCTTTTTGGGTAAATCGACCACGCTGATCATCATCTGCTACTCATTGTCAGTTTTTCATAAAATTGATCGAGAATTGAGTTATGATGTGTTTTATGAGCCAATTTTGGCAATTTTCGAACTTTTGATAGCCCAGAACTTGGCTCAGAGGTCCATTGGGAGACCAAAATTTTTAGGGTGTTCTTATGACCCTAAAAGCTGTCCATGGACCAAATTTCATCATGATTTGAAGTGTTGAGTAAAAAAGGTTTCCTTGTGAGCTAAAAACTAACTAAGTTCGGTGTTCGGCGGCGGTCGACCACTCGATTGACCACAACCCATTCACAATAAACAAATCTTGGCTGAAAATGTGGGCAATCTGAAAAAAAAGGAGGAAAAATGAATAGAAAAAAGGGCATGATAATATAAATAATAATAATATTGATAATGCATTGAATTTGAATAATCCTTGAATAGAGATTGAGAGACGCAGAGAAAAATAGAAGTTCGAGAGGAGTATTAACAAAGGTTTTGGCTTGGAAAGTAGTGCATTGGACAAGTTCGGATAAGTTGAAATTTTAAAAACGGGAAAAGTCGAATTAAAATGAGTCCATAAAATTTTCCGCATAATGAAAAAATTTATGGATCTATCTTAATTTTTTGAGACGCAATAATTTTAATTAAAAAAATAGTATTCCAAACGCGCCCCAATAAACAGAGCCCGAAACAAAAAAAATTATTGGAAAAGTTTATAGAGCTATTTTTAATATAAGCTCTGCAGTCTAGACTTCTCCCTCTTTATGAAAACACTGTGCGAAAAAATTAAAAATTTCAAATGCGCTCCAACAAACAGAACCCGGTAAAATACAAAAATTCTAATATTTCATCAAGCAAGAAAAATGGGAAGAAAAATCTGAATTAATTATTGATCAGGAAGTTAATTTTTCCTCTGGGATTTTTACGGAAAAATTTAACTTGAGGTATTTTAATTCAAAATTAATTTTTAAGAAAATTGTCGAAAAAAATTCCAAATGTTCTATCTTTTCTCAAGTCAGATAAAAAATATTTTCGAATATTTTTCAAAAAAAATAATCTCTATATCAATGTCAAAAAAAAACATAGGCTTCATCATTTTCATCTTCTTTTCCTGCGCAAAAACGGATGCTCTGCTGATTGATTTTTGAAGAAAAAAAAAGACAGCCTAGCACTCGCCACGAAAAATATTATGCAAAAAGGCATATTTTGTCAGCCGAGGCGGAGAGTTGGCTCGTTTTTTCGCGCATGAGATGATAGAGTATCTTTTTTCGCTGCTTCTGATGAGATGAGATAAACAAAAATTACTATTTTTTTTGGGAATTTCATTTCCGATTGATCCAGATTTTTTTTTTGGGAAGACGATAACAGGAAGGAAATATATTATATATTCATAGAAGAAGCTGTTTAAACAAAAATATTTTTGAAAAGAATCACAGAAAATAAGCACAAAACACAATGTCTCATTAGAGCGCACTTGAAATTCAATTATTCCGCCTGCAAACTGATTTTTTGCGATTCGCGAGTTTCGTTGAAAAAAATGCGAGTGGAAAATTTGCGGATTTTTCTGGGATAAGTACACATGAACATATGTCATCTTCTTATCATATTTCATCTCTTGGGTTTATTGGATAACTCATAAAAATCAGGATTTTACAGCTCGAAAAAAATTGAATTTGAAATATTATGAGAGAGTTTAAAGGAACATGGGAATTTTTGTTCTACTCTGAAAAGGGTTCTCGCGTAAACTACATAACATAAAAAAAGTGTTAAAAATCCTAGGCCATAGTAGATCAAAATTTGGCGCACGGTGGAGGTGCGCTGCGTGTGCGTCGCGTATGGAAATTCACATTTTTTGGTTTTCCTGAGAATTAATGTCTATTCCAAAAAAAATAACTAAAAGATTTTCCAATAACAGAAAAAAGAGGGAAGCTTGGATTTTTGAAATTTGAATTTTTAACTTTGAGACAAGAATATCTACAGTAATCCTAACATCCTTATAGATCAGAATTTGGCGCTAAATTTCGCCCGCCAAACCTCTAGTAAAAATAAACATGAAACTAGAAAAAAAGATAAATATCGCATTTTCTCATGAAAAATTCATTTTTTTCGCCCTCATCTCAACTATTTACTCCAAGTCAAGTCAATTTTATTTTTTATTCATTTCGTCGGAATATTTTCATCTTTATTTCGATTCAGATAGAAAAAGGACCACTTGAAAAATGGACCAAACGCATTTTTCGTTATTTCGAAAAAAAACCTAATTTGGACCGAAAAACAAACAATTCGGGTGGCTTTTTTGAAAGAAAAGAAAATAACGAGAAAAGTAAAAAAAAGGAAACAAAGTTTTTGAAAAAAGAAAAGGCGGGTCGAGTTTTGATAAGTCTAATAAATTATAAATTATTATCAATGACCTTTTTTGGTCAGAAAATAAGGCAGAATGTTTTTTTGAAACATCAAGGTCAACATGTTGACTGGGAATTTTAGATTTTTAGCTGGAAATTCAATTTGTTTAAAAAAACTGAAAAAAAAAATCCACGTGGCTGAGGAAAACCAGAATTTTTGACCTAAAAAAACGGAAAATTTCAGTGTGGGAATAAAAAAACTCCAAATTTTCAGAAAATGAATTCACTGTTTCAAAAACAATGTGATTTCGATTGAAATTTTAATTTACAAAATAGGATATTTTTGAAATTCAAGCTCCAATTCTATAAAAAGCCCAAAAAAATCATGAGACTTCATCTTTCACTTGGAAGAAAAACCACAGAGGGTCAATAAAAATCAGAAATCAATGAGAAAAAGTCCCATTTTTCCCACTCATCTTATTTTTTCTCAAGAGACGAGAAAAAAAATCAACAGCTGTTTGTTGCATTTGATTTTCCACACAACAAATTTATCATGTCATTTTGAAATTTATCAAAACACACAAAAGTGGGAAATCAGGAAAAAAAGAAGAATAAGAACCAAAAGTGTCGAATTACACACATTTTATTTTGAATTAAATAGAAAAAAGCACACGTCATAATAAAAATAGTCATTTTTGGCCTGAAAATTCACAGGGATTTTTGAATCGGGTCCGAGTTTCAGAAAAGTCGGGGTCAAATCAGAATTTCCTCAGAATATCCCGATTATTCTGAAAATCAGCCCAATCAAATATCTGTAAAAATTCCAGCCAAAAAGTTTCCATAAAAAAATAAAGTTCTCTATGTCCAGGCAAAAATAAATATATAAATTAAATTATGTAATTAAATCTGTCACCAATAATAAAAATCAATCAATAATTTCAGAGCCCTCGAACTTGTTGAAATTTGTGCGGCTCAGCTCTCGAATGATAAAAATAAAGAGCACTTTGAGCAATATTCCATCCAGCTGTTAAAGTTGCAACAAAAACGATGAAAATAAATGACATTGGATAGAGAAAATATTGGGTTTTGTGCAAAATTGGCAGCGCTAAAAATATCGAATTAATGAGAAAAAAGTATAAGATGAGCAATGTTACCTGTATATCCCAAAAATGTGATATAAACATAATAAACAGCAGCCATGAAATAGATTGTATTTCCCAAGAATCGCGATAGGAAATATGGTGTGTTTATCAAAGCTGAAAATTCCACTTGAATTTGAATGACACGTGGATTTTTTAAAATCAGAAAAATATTAATAATAAAATTTATTTCCGGTCATACCAGTTTATCTAATTTAAAAAAAAAATTAAAAAAGTTCGGAGTGTGACCGAAAACAAAAAAAATATGATAAAACTGACAATTTGTCTAAATATCAAAAAAAATCTGATTTTTATGTATGCCGACTTTTCTTATCAGAAATTTAAAATGAAAAAAAAAACTTTGGAAAATATTTTTCAGATGTTTTTAGGTCTCAGAAAAATTATTTTTTCGAAATTTTTTCCTATTTTTTGAGTTAAAAAAACTAACCTGGATAAAGAATCGGAATCAAAACATGCAATAAAATGAGCATTGGAAAGAATGCATTCAAATGAACATCAAAACAATAACCCCATTCAACATCTTGATCTCGAACTTTTCTCAAAAATCGATTCGAAATCCACCATAAACATGTGGCAATCACAATTCCAACAAATATACAATCAACAAATACGCTCCATAGGAAAAATGTGAAAAATCCGAATGTTTCGAGACCCAACGCATAAGCATAGAAAATTGAGGAGAATAATAATGAGAGACTTAGAAGAACCAAAAAAGCTGGATCATCTCGAGCAAATTGATCTTTTGTTCTTTTACGGTAGATGAAATTACGATAAACTTTTGAAGGTTGAATTAGAAGATAAAGCATTTGCCAAGAAGCAAATTCGAAATCCATTTGACGAATATGAACAAGGCGGCGAGCAAAACGGGATAATTTTGCGAAGGCTGACATTCTTACTGCTGTTAAACAACCAACACGATCAGCAGTTCTGGAAACATTTGAGAATTTGCAGAATTTGAGATCAAAAAGTTCAGATTTAGGCAAGCCACACCCAATTTAATTAAACATGCTAATGTTGACTTTCATTTCAGATTGCAAAAAGTTTCGGCGAAATTAAAATTCGTGTACTTTTCACGATTAAAAAATAGAAACCAGCTAAATTTGCAGAAAAGATTATTCACAAAATCATTCTCTAAAGCTGGAAACGTGGCAATTTCGAAATATTCAAAAGAAAAAGTGCAAAAATTTGGAACTCGTCAAAAATAAATCGGAACAGATGGTGCACTCTTACACCACTTTTCGCTTGGCAAGAAAAATAAAAAGAGAAGGAAAGGATTAAATTCAATTATGCTCATTTAACTAAAACAAACAATGGCTTATAATTAGCTTTTTTTTAATTTTATGGCGAGAAAATTGGAAAAAATTCGAAAAAGAGTCTCATTCAGAAATCTGCATTTTGTTGAAAAAATCTAATTGTAAAATATTTTTTCGCTGCCTTTTAAGATCTTCGAAAATCCAAAAGAAAATGCTTACCCTGTAGAATATGTGGAATAACCGCCAGGCGAAGTATATCCACTTCGAGCTGGATCGTATCGAAATTGTTTCGACGAAACTGGCGAACTCACTTGCGATGAGCTTGATGGACCAGGTTGTGATCGCAATTGTGCTGCGCTCATCCAAAATATCGGGCTCAAGTCTGAAAACTATTTTAGGCTTTCATAAACATCTTATGTTACATTTTGAGGTAAGTATAAAAGCGATTTTTCACGCATTTTCAGATAAATCAATGAATTGTCTGAAACTCAACAAAACTTTATTTGTGAAAATAATAGATAGATAGATAAATATATAAATTAAATTAAAACTTTTGAGAACGAAGAACCCCATTGAATTGTTTTTTTGGTATCACATAACGAATTCAAGCATAAGTTGAACAAATATCTGAAAATCTATACATTTTGTCTGAAAATGAAAATATTAAGCTAACCTAACGAGATTTTTGGTTGGCATTGAGATAATGGAAGAAGACAACCAAAAGAAGCATGGCGATTCCCAAAATATTGGCAACAATTCCGAGTTGAACGTCAGTAATCATTTTTTCGCTCTGAAACAAAGTTTTTTTTTAATTCAAAAAGCATACGAACACCAAAAAAATGGTGACTTTGTTGTTGTAAAGAAAAAAAGAAGAAACGTAGGCATATTCGCAATAGAGCACATTTTCTTCATCGTGCTGGATAGCCTTTTTCTCTCCGTCTCTCTATTGATTTTCCCTCTCTCTCTCTCTCTTCTATTAGCAAAACACCAGGACCCTCTTTTCTTTTTTTAGTACATTCTCATCTTTTTAGCATAATAATGTCTGCGGCGGAGAAAAGCGCGGAACAAGACGATATTCCGCTAGCGGATGATGATGATACGGTGACAATTATCAGTGGCGGAAAGACTCCGCGTGCTGCGCAACCTTTGCCACGCGAAGAACCGCCTGAGGATCCGGAAGAAAAGGCGCGATTGATTACGCACGTTTTGGAATTGCAAAATACGTTGGATGGTGGGTTTTATGAGGGATTTTTTTACTGATAGCGGAATTTTCAAAAACATTTTGAAATTTTTGTGTTCAAAATATCAAAAAACTATTTTTCTGGTATTTCCGCGACTTCCTATCAAAAATTCTCGATGTTTACAGATCTCTCTCAACGCGTCGACAGTGTAAAAGAGGAA
Organism: Caenorhabditis angaria; assembly: GCA_947459285.1. NCBI lineage: Eukaryota > Metazoa > Nematoda > Chromadorea > Rhabditida > Rhabditidae > Caenorhabditis > Caenorhabditis angaria. The sequence continues at coordinate 3,431,498 of CANHGI010000003.1, read as the reverse complement.
AGTCTCAAGCTTCGTTCGGAAAACATTGTTCTCGGACAATACATTCAAAACTTGATGAGCTCTTCATCAGTCTTTCAAAATTCTCAACCGCCGCGGCCAAAGTAGGTGTTGTGATTGTCCATTTTTTCCCTATCCCTCCCTATCACCCTAAAACCTTTACACATTGAATCTCACAATTTATTGATTAATTACTTACAATTAAATCCCCACTAACAAGCTTTAAGCCTAACTATTTACGGTGCTTTTTGGGTTAACAGCCCAACTGGTGAATGAAAAACTAGTCCCCGCATAATACCGAAATAAATACATTCCCATTCATATAATTTATGTTAAATTTTAATAAATCTTTAATTTTTCTCACAGAAAAAAATTAATTCGGTTTAATCCAAGAATTTCAGCAGTAACAACGATGATTTCGATGAATACGAGTATTGAAAACAAAACGCCTCAGGAATCTCTGCCTTATTTTATTTATGTTTTACAAATGTGCTTTAAATTTATACCACACCAAAAACCAATAAATGATTCGACTTTTTTATCAGAAAAATGTGTCTCACCTTTCAATTCCTGGAAGAAAACCTTTGAAAACTGGAAAAAAACGAAAAATAAAAAATTTTCGCCAGGTGGATGTGTGAGTTCACGTCGCAGTGTTTGCACACATTTGACGTGCCAAATTTTTGGTTTTTGAATTTTGCAGATTTTTTTTGCGCGCGAAATGCGTGACGTTTTTTTTATTTCTACAAATCTTCATTTCCAATAAAAGTAAACAGTGTTCAATTCATAATTCACTCCTGAAAATTAGTAATTCGAACATCTTGAGCACAAAACTTTTTGCGACATGTCGGGCAATTCGAAAATCCAAAAAGCCATCTCGATTTTTCCGATCTGTCTTGTTTCGCCATAAAAATGCGCGCCATACACGAAACACACCACAATGGAGCGCATTTGCAATTTTCGCACGAAAAATCACAATTTTTTCGAATCACAACTTTTTTCTCGATTTTCTCATCTCCACATCCAAAACATGCTTCTTTCTCGAATTTTTCATCAAAAATTGGTGGATTTTCTTGAATTCTATCTTTGAATGCTTCAATAAATCGATCCGAAATCGATGCAACAATTTTTTGACGCCAAAAATCCGAGCAAATCATCCGAATTCTATTGAGATTTTGAATTTCACGAAATATTTGTGAGCGCATCGAAAATTCAAGATTTTCATTGATTTTCACGCGAATAACTTGCTCTTGTTCTTGATCTTCCTCTCGATTTTCGGGAATTATTAGATTTGCCACGTGGCAAACTTCAATTTGTGTTGATTTATTTTCATGGATTTCCAATGAAAAATTGGTGAAATAAATGAAATATTCATCAGTTATCACTATTGTTTTATTGAGAGTTTCTAAAAAAAAATCAATAAAAAGTTTTTGACTGAAAAAACTGTCTTACTTGATAAAATTCTCCTGAATTCTGTGCTAGAATTCCAGCGAAAATCCGAATATTTTTGTATTTTCGAAATCCAACAATAATATGCAATAATTCCAATCAAACTTGCGCCGAAAACAATTTCGAAAATCCCAGAAAAATCTAGAAATTCAGGAAATCTTTGAGAAATTCCACTAAAAAACAGATTTCCGTAGATAAAATAAGCAGAATTTGCGAGTGGAAATAAGAAAATCGATGATTTGTAACCTCGAATTCGAAAACAAATATATTCCAAAGAATTTTCAGAATTTGTTGTATTTTCAGATGTCCAAAAACATCGAATTATTCCTTCCAAATTGAAATCGAGAGCTGAAAAATGAGAAAATTTGTTAAATTTGCCATGTGGATTTTTGAATTCCTATTTTTTTCAAAAATACGAAGTTTCGCGACAAACTCTGCCACGTGGCATTTTCTCCCTCAAAATTATCGATTTTCCAACTCACCAGTGATAAAAACATCTGGAGGGTAAATTAAAAGCACCAGAAACAAATTAATAACCGCCAGATGCACCAAAATCTGATCAATCGATAATTGTTCCTCAAAATCAGCCGAAAAAATTGTCAATGTGAAAATCAGCAGAACAATTGTCCAAAGCTTCCGATTTCCCGACATTTCGAAAGTGAGAAATGAAGAAGAAAAAGAAGAAACGTGAGATTTTCACGTCGAAATACTCAGTTTTGCAATAAAATATTCATCATTATTAAAGGAACATGAAGAAAAAGGAAAAACAAAAAACAGCAGGAATGCGAACCCGTCGCTACTACAAACAAACACAAAAAACGAGAGAGATCTCTTAAAATAATAATGTGGGTGTAGAAAATGAAGAGGGGGAGTGTGTCACGGAATAAAATTGGGAAGTGGAAGAAAGGGTGCTAGAAAATAATGATAATCTAGAACAATTTGGGTAAGGAAGGTGGATATTTGACTGATTGATTGAAAAATCCTAGAAAAATCAAAACACTAAATAAATAAATATGAAGAAAAGGTCCTACAATGGAACCATTTTTGAAAATGAATCAAGCTGAAAATTTTTCAAACAAGGTTCAAATTCCAAAAAAAAGTTCCAATTTTAGTTCAAAAACCAAACAAGAATGAGGGTGATGCATTTCGCCTATATAGCGCCACCGTAATTGCCCGATACTTTTCAAAATGAAAAAATATCGAGCACAACGATTCGAGAGCATCTTTTTTGAATGGGAAAGAAAAACAACTCGAATCGTACGGTATAATTGGAGCCAACAATTAGACGAAAACACGCAGCACACACATAAAGAGAACCAACTGAATATTCAGACAAAAACTGAATTTCGATTTTTTTCGGGGAGCGACACACACACACACACTCAAATTCAATAACGTAGCAACTGGTTACGACAATCCGTTCGTTTCGCAAGAAGAAGATTAACTTAAATTTTTGTGGGGGGAGAATAAGAGAAAAAAGTAAAAAGATTAGAAAAGGGGAGCAAAAAGTGGGACTTTCATAGAAAGTAGGGGATATTTTAGTTCCACCAATCTTGTTGTGGTTGACTTCTTTGCTGTTGTTGTTGTTGATGTCCGCGATTGTTGGATTGGAATCCAGCACCGCCGCCACCTCCGCCGGAACGTTGATTTCCGGAATTGAAACCTCCGCCGCCTCCGCCGCTGTTTTGATTTCCGCCACTGTTTTGGTAACGATGATCGCGACCTGGAATTTAATTATTCGATTTTTTGAGCTTTCCACAAAATTTGGTAAGATGAATGTTGAAGAAAAACTAAAGCTCAATTTTTTTTTCGATATTTCATTTTCATATTTTCTTTTTGAAAAAGTACACACTTTGTGTACTTCTTATCAAAAACATAAAATTATAGGTTTGAAAATGTTTTCTAAGTTTTCTCAAATTCTGAAATCCACGTAGCTAAATTAATCCGAAAATCGGGATTTCGAGTTTTGTTTTAGAAAAAGAAATTCAAATTTTTCGTGGAACTGTGAAAAATTAAACCAAATTTTTCGAAAATAAAATTTTCAAACCAAAATATTCAAATTTCCGGTTTAAAAATCTGAATTTCTAAAAAAAAATTCAACTCAAAATTTCAACATTTCTCGAAAAAACGCAAAACCCCTCTCATACCTCCGAATCTTTGGCCGCCACGTCCTCTTCCACCATTTCTGAATCCTCCACCAGTTCTCATTTCTCCAGAAATTCCTTCCAACCAATCAGGCAATTCTTGATTCGCTTCAACAATCAAATCCATCAATTCGCGTGCGATATTGCGATTTTTATCGTTGAAGAATGAGGTGGCAAGTCCGACATTTCCGACACGTCCAGTTCTTCCAATTCGATGAACATATTCATCAACATCTGATGGTAAATCATAATTGATGACGTGTTTTACATTTGGAATATCTAAACCACGAGCAGCGACAGCTGTTGCAACGAGAATTGGATTTTGGCCAGATCTGTAAAGTTACAATTTTGTATTGATTTATAAATAATTTCTCAATATCTTACCTGAACAATTCCAAATGTTTTTCTCTTTCAAATTGTTTCAAATCTCCATGAATAGTAACAACTTGGAAATTCTGTCGATTCAAATAATATGCCAAATCCGAAGCTCCTCGTTTTGTTTCAACAAAAACAAGTGTCAAAGATGTTTCGCTTGTCGCATCCAACAAATCCATCAAATACGATCGTTTCTCATTTTCCTCAACCCAAACAACTTTTTGCACAATATTTTCCGAAGTTGATCCAACTCTTCCAACAGCCAAAAACACGTAGTTTGGTTTCAAGAAATCTTGAGCGAGTAATTGAATCTCTTTTGGGAAAGTAGCTGAAAACATAGCTGTAACTCTTTCTTCTTTTGGTGGCATTCTGTTGAGTTCGACGATTTCACGAATTTGTGGTTCGAAACCCATATCCAACATTCGATCGGCTTCATCAAGAACCAAATATCGGCAACCTTCAAGGCCAATTAATCCTTGATCCATAACATCAATCAAACGACCTGGAGTTGCAATCAAAATATGACATCCGAGCTGAAAAAATGAGAAATTTGAATACGCAGGAATATTGGGAAAATCTGGGACTTACACGAAGTTTGTGAATTTGATCTCTGTAATTTTCACGTCCTCCGTAAAGAAGAGCAGATGTGATCGGGGTACGGTAGGCGAATTTTCGAGATTCGTTGAAGATCTGAAAAATGAGTTCGAATTCAGATCATACATGGCACTGCTCTCAAAATTGTGAGGGGGAGATCATGACATTTGGAAAAAATTTTCGAGGGGGGGATCATGACATTACATACAAAAAATCTAAATTTTTTTCAAAGTGAAATCGGTACGCTAGAAAAAAATTGGGTTTTTGCATGTGGTCATTTTTGACATATTTTTTCAGGTTCGATAATTTGGAAACTAGTTCTTTAGGAATATCGAATGTAGAGAACGAGCGAAGAATTCGACGGATATCTTTCATCGGCTAATTATTCTTATTTTATTTCTAAAATTCTCAATTATATTTTTCTATATCCTTCTAAAATAAAAAATGAGTTTATTGTAGTAAGTTTCTTTCAGAAATCTTCATGCAATGATCATGCTCAACCCTTCTGAACGATTCCATATAAATTATAGACAATGCGTTATTTATTTGATAATCAAATTGAAACTCAAAAATATTGAATTAGAAAACAAAAGAAAAAAAGTGGATTCCACCGAGGATTCGATCCAAAAACCCTCTGATTATTAGGCGCGATCTCTACCGACTTGACCACGAGGCTACTTTTTTCACACGCTTATTTTTAAGTGATAAAAAAGGGATAGAAGGGGGAGATAAAATGAAAAAGAGAAGGAGAAGCGGGAAAAAATCATGAAATTTTTGAAAAATTACCATTTTTTATCGAATTTCGCCGATTTTGTTATATGTTTCGACTGTATAAGTAACTTAAGGATGGTAGAAAGGAATGTCTGTTAAAATTATCTCAAAAGATGGCTTATTTCTTGAGATATGATCCCCCCAAAATGACATAGCAAAACAGCTTCGATTTTGGGGGGGATCATATCTCAAGAAATAAACCTTCTTTTAAGATAATTTCGACAGACATTCCTTTCTACCATCCTTAAGTTACTTATACAGTCGGAACATATAACAAAATCGGCGAAATTCGATAAAAAATGGTAATTTTTCAAAAATTTCATGATTTTTTCCCGCTTCTCCTTCTCTTTTTCATTTTATCTCCCCTTCTATCCCTTTTTTATCACTTAAAAATAAGCGTGTGAAAAAAGGAGCCTCGTGGTCAAGTCGGTAGAGATCGCGCCTAATAATCAGAGGGTTTTTGGATCGAATCCTCGGTGGAATCCACTTTTTTCTTTTGTTTTCTAATTCAATATTTTTGAGTTTCAATTTGATTATCAAATAAATAACGCATTGTCTATAATTTATATGGAATCGTTCAGAAGGGTTGAGCATGATCATTGCATGAAGATTTCTGAAAGGAACTTACTACAATAAACTCATTTTTTATTTTAGAAGGATATAGAAAAATATAATTGAGAATTTTAGAAATAAAATAAGAATAATTAGCCAATGAATGATATCCGTCGAATTCTTCGCCCTTTCTCTACATCCGATATTCCTAAAGCACTAGTTCCCAAATTATCGAACCTGAAAAATATGTCAAAAATGAAACTCCCCCTCTCTCTTTGATTTTTAAAATTTTTTTTTCACCATTTATTTTTTCAAATTTTTGACGAAAAAATTGAGGGGGGGGGATCATGACATTTCAAAATTTTGGGGAGGGGGGGATCATTACATGGAGGGTCCGTTGGGCAAAGATGCCATGTATGATTCAGATAATTTTGATAGCATTTCTCAAAGTTCAAAATAAAGTTTTAATCAAAACTGTATTTTTCCCGGTTGAAATCCTTCCAAAAACCTACCTGAAGTGACAATTCTCTTGTTGGCGACAAAACCAGCGCACTTGGATACAACTTCTTTCTTCCACCACTTCCAGTCGTCGGTCGAAGTACAGCATCTGGTCCATCTTGCAAAATCGAATTGACCAATGGCACCAAAAACGCGGCAGTCTTTCCTGAACCAGTTTGGGCACAACTCATCAAATCGCGACCTCCTTGAAGTGCCGGAATCGAATATTTTTGTACTGGAGTTGGACGATCGTATCCAGCTCTTTTGATGTTTTCCTCGATCCATTCGTGAAGACTCAAATCAGAGAAAAGTGAAATTGGTTGTGGAACATCATCACCAGTTGCTTCGACGGGAATTTCTTCGTATTTGTCGAAATTAATTCCGGATAATTGACCGGAGAAGAGTTCGTTTTCAATTCGTTCATCACGTGGTCCTTGTTCTTCCCATTTCGAAGGTCCGCGTTCAGAACGTTGTGCAGGTTGTTGATCATTGTTCCAGCGACCGCTATAATTATTCAAAATTAGCTATAATTTTAGATTTCGTTTTTCGAGAAAATGATGTTTATTCTAGAGTAAAACTCACTTATCGCCTTGTCGATTATTTTGTTGTCCACCACGATATCCTCCACCTTGTCCACCTCGATTATCAACATCGCGATCTTGTCGATTATTATATCCGCCCCCATTTCCACGATTATAATTCCCGCCATCTCCACGTTCTTGTCGATTATACCCTCCACGGCCGCCTCCGCCAGAATTATAGTTACGATTTCCGCCATTGAATCCACCGCGATCTTCATATCCGCGATTATTGTAGTTTCCGCCACGATTGTTATCGTAGTTGTTTCCACCGCGGCGACTGAAATAATTAAAAAGTTGTTTAGGGAATCGCTTCTAATTGGCATGCACACAATTTTCATTTTATTTTTAGAAATAGAAATGAAAAACAAAAGTTCACATTTGATAAAAAAATAAATAATTCAAAACTATGTGGCGATTGAGAAAAATGTGAAAATCCCCATGCAAACTAAAAAGTCCATTTTTTCGCAAAACCTTGACATCTAAAAAATTTCCTAATTACCGATCAAACATCACGATAAAAGAAACATGCAAAAAAAACAGGGGAAATTTCAAGTTTTCTTACTTTCCGCGACGATCGTCATAACCGCGACTACCTCCGTTGTTGTAATCAACACTAAAATTCAAATGTTTTCTTTGGAATTCTTAGATTTCTCTTTTTTATTTGCAAAAAATTGAATGCCCTCTCCCTCCACGTATTCCAACTCACTTATCACGATCACCGCCTTCATCCGCGTTACCACCGCCACCTGCCGCTCTTCCGCGGAGATGCGGTGGCACGTAGGAACCTTTAGTTTCGTTTACAGCAGCATTTCTACCGCTTCCATTCGTCGATTGGTTACTTTCCATCAAAAAGACACAAGCGCAAGTATGCGATCAACCCTGTAAGAATTTTCAGTTGGTTCAATATGAAAAAATACTACAAGATTCTTTCTCTCGAGAAAAAAATGAATAAATAGGACTTGCATATACAAAAAAAACTAGTTATTCAATCAATAATAATGAAAACAAGAGAGAATTTATATAAAAGTTGTTGTTTTTGAGAGAAAAAGGCAACGAGGAGCTAAATTGAAGAAGAAACTACTAACGGATAGTAGTTTGAAGAAGAAGAAGAAGAAGGACATTGGCTAAAGAAAGAGCCGTGGATTAGAGAACGAACACTTTGAGAGACATAGAGAAAATGGACGGGGCACAGAAATTTATCGATTTAGTTCTTTGAAGAAGAAGAAGATGCACTGAATGGGGGAGAATAGGAAAAAAGGCCTCTCCATTTTACTTACAGCTGGAGAAAAAAGAATAGAATAGAAGAGAACATATGTACGAATTGAAAAAGGAAAAAATAAATTGAAAATGGTAAAAAAATCAGAATCTTTTGAAAGTTTGGACAAAGAAATGGAATGAAAACACCCACGAATTATAGAAAAATCATTTAAAAATGCATTTTCTGTTGACAAGACGATGCAAAATTTCATTGCGAAATGAAATATTTCACAATTTTATAGGTTTATTTTCGAAATTCACGCTATCGATTATGGATTATTTTTTATTGAAAAATATTGGAGTTTTCTTCCAAATTTGCTCAAATTTTGGAAAACTATTGTCTTTTTTCTTTTTCAACTCCTAATATCTACTACATTTTGAAATTTTCAATTATTATTCTGATTTACTTTGAAACGCCCCGCCTCTCAAACATCAATAATTAAAACTTCCTGCTAAATAATGGTTCTATTTCAAATTAGATTTTAATTCAAACAATAGTTTTCAATTCTTTTCTCCACAAAAACCTCAAAAATGCCAAGAAACACGTTCAAAGCCACCAACAAAATAGTTTAGGCCAATCTAAACTTTTTCTCCTAAATTCTGAGTTTGTCAACTTCTAGGAACCTCTTGGGATCTGAAAATTTTCAAACAACAAAAATAAAGAAACTATTTTTCAAAAAATACCTGTAAACCAGTCTTCAACTTCAAAAACCAACAAAAAACACGTCTCCAAAAAAGAAAAATAAAAAAATCGACCTGCATGTGTGTGCATTTGTGCGTCGCCGTGTTGGCACACATTTGTCTACCGTATTCCATTTTTTTTGAAAAAATGCAAATTATCAGGAAAAGTTATCAGGAAAGTATTTAGGGTGCTATCCTAGTATCACGGTCCCAGAATAATATATTGGTCCCAGAATAATATATTGGTCCCAGAATAATATAGAGGTCCCAAAATAATACAGAGGTCCCATGAAAATATTGGTTCAAAAAATATGAATTTTCATTTCAATTTTATTTCTGAAACAAAAAATTCATTTTAGCTGTCAATTTGATCAAAAATGGTCAAACAATGAAAAATCATTTACGATACTATATTTCGGTCAAAATAAGTGTTAAAATTACTAAAACACTTCGAGTTCGGAACTGTTTTTGGTGTTATTTTTGCAATATAAAATCCACATACTCAACAAAGACTTTATAAATTGTTTTTTTACTCTAGAACTATGATTTAGACTTCCAATATTGGGAAATAATTATCATTTATTTTTGTAATAATGATTTCTTGAAGAACTTTGGAAAATAGCGTTCATTTAAAATTCTGATATTTCTATTGAAAAATATAAGTTTTTGTGGAAATTCCGAAAAAAATAATTTTCGGACCAATATATTATTTTGGGACCTCTATATTATTCTGGGACCAATATATTATTCTGGGACCGTGATAATAGGATATTATTGAATTAAAAACACGTGAGAAATAAAAAACTAGGTCAAGTGATGTGGATTTAAAAACAGTATAGGTAGCCATGTCGTCAGTCGCGGTGCGGTTCTGCGTTGCGTGTTGACCTCGATATTTTCCATTGAATTTGCCAAATTTTCATTTCTAAAAACGTGTCGCTCACACGCATCGCAACTGACGACATGGCTACCTATACTGTTTTTTAATCCACGTCACTTGACCTAGTTTTTTATTTCTCGCGTATTTTTAATTCAATAATAGAACCGTATTTAGATAATCTCAGGAAGAAATACCGTAATCCGAAGGAAGAAGGGGAAAATGGGCGGGGTTTCAGAATTCGATAAATGTTCCAGTGATTTTTCTTAATCATCATAACTTCGCCAAATTCTCTGTTTTTTTGTGTTATCAGCAAGTTTTTTGTCGCGTGGTTTATCAAATTTGACATGTTTAATATAAAAAGGCAAATGAATCAGGGTTTATTTACCCATTTCACAATTGTCATTTTTTCCCGTTGTTCCCCTTTTATTGTTCAGTCACTAAAATGAGTCATAAATCAATTTTTTCCAATTTTATTATTTATTTTTTATTATTTTCTTTATTTAATTTGAGTCCGTAAAGCCCATTCACGTAGGCGGGTTTCCCTTTTTCTTGTTTGAAAAAATTTAATTGGACGTTGTTCTCTATATTTTTCAGTTTTTGTTTTTGAAAGCTTTCTAGACATATGTTATGTTCTTTTCATGAACTCCTTGTTATTCTTTTCAAAAGATTTTTATTCTCAAATTTCAGAAAGAAAATAAATCTGAAAATGTCTGAAAATCGAAATATTGAACATCTTCAATTTTTGTCCGAATTCTATTTGAATTTAATCGAATGCCATCAAATTCAGCTGAAAATTTCGGAACGCGAAATTTCGCAAAATTCGAAAGCGATGAAGAAATGGAATGAAAATAAAGAGAAGGTAGGTTTTTTCAATAAAAAAATGTTATAATCAAAACTTCGACTGAAACTTTGAATTTTTATTCCTAAAATCCACGGGGATCAAAATAATTTCAACAATTCTACAAAGTTTCAAATTTGTATTAGAAAATCCACGTGGCAACTCTTTCCCTACAAAAGTCAATTTTTTCTAGATCTGTGATCTCTACGAATCTTGGCTCACTGAATTACTCGCCTGCCAACTGTCCAGTTTTGATGACGTGGCAAAAACCAGATATTACATGATGACATCAGATTGTTATTGGTTTTTAGCAAAAATGAACAAACCTCGTGAGTTTCTTTCCCTTTTTTCTATGAAAATTTAATTACTTCTATCTAAAATTTGAAAAAAACCTTATTTTTAGCACAAGCTGGTCGTCTTTCAAATTATTCTCAAGCTTGTGAGGCAATCGAAGCACTCTTCAAAATTCTCAATGATTGTTTGGAGCCAACAAATCAATTCTATCAACATGTTCTCGAAAAATACGAGAAATTAATTGTGGACTATAAAAAGGCATTGGGAGAAAATACATTGAATGGGAGATCTTCGAAAACTCCATTTGGAATGAATACGTGGGATATTTATAAATGTAGAGAAGCTATGAAAAATCTCGAAGTTCTTCAATCTTATCGAAATCGAACGAGATCTGATCCAACTACTAGAAAAACATCTGCACAAACTGCATTGTCAAATCAAATTCAACAATTGTCAAGAATCATTCTGAATACGTTGGTGTAAAATTTATACATTTTATTTTGATCTCAAAATTTGTTGTGGAATAAATGTGATATTTTATGAAGAACAACTAAATATACTGATTCAGAATAGAAAATGAATAACATTGAAAGTGTTTATAGAAAGCAAGTTGAATATTATAGAAATCATCAAGGAAATCAAGGCGAATAACGTATAATCATATTTTTTGGTGTTTGAAGAAAAGTTTTTTAGATTTTTCTTCTTGCCATCTCTATTCTCAAGAATTTGCCATCTTTTGCAGCAATGATTTTGAAAATTGGTTAAGTATGAACGATTTTAGCATTTTTTGTGAAAAAACGAAAAATGTTTTTGGCGTTGGAAAAATTCACAAACGTCGTGTTGTCTGGCGTTCTCTCTGACGAGTTTCTATCTCTCAATTTCTCTCCTTCTCTCTCTTCGTCTCTTCTAGACGCAACACTCTCTCGTTTACTTATTCATTTTCGTTTTTTTTCGTGAATCAGGGAATTTCACGATTTTCACCAAGAACATCATATATTTATGAGAAATAATTTCCAATTTTTCTTATTTCAAATCTTCACTCTAAAAATTCATCACACATTTTTAAACTACAAAAAAAGCACCAAGCTTTGGAAAATTGTCAGTAAACACTTTGTATTTTGTAGTCTACAGAATAGACTCTATAAAAATCTAGACACTTTTGATGCGCCTGTAAACTATTCATGTACCAAAACTCACAGGTTTCAAGAAAGAGCCAACAAATTGGAATTGGATTTCTGCTCCACGAAAGAGCCTCAGAATTTAAAATATTTTTTAAATTTAAAAATGAACTCGAAATGGTAGGTTTCAATGTCACGTTCACAATTATTTTTTGTTGTTGTTGTTGTTATTTTTCATTTCTAATTTGTTTTCCGAACTTCTGATCTCAAAAGCACATTCTATATTTAGAAACCCAAACATCATTCATGACTGATAATAAATGTGACTTGTTATGAGCTGATTATGAACTGTCAAAAGTGAAAATATTTATTTTGAGATCAAATTAATGATAATGAAATTGTTTCCCGTAGAAAAAGTATAAAGTGAAGTTGTCCGACCAGCAGACTTTTTTGGTTCAAATCGATCCTAATTCTTGTTCCAAATTGATGTTTCCAAATCCAGAATTGGTAGAATATCGGATTCTTGAGATGTGATTCCGATTTCATCAACAATTGGAGTTTGTTCTGGAGCAATCTTTGGAGCAAGTTCTTCAAAGTTCTCGCAAAGTTGTTCAAATTCTTCCCGACTTTCAATAGTTCTTTCCTTCACAAATCTCTCAAAATTGCTCCATCTCATAGTCATCATCTCTTTTGGCTCCTCAACTTTGCTATGCCGATATAAAATCTTAACAAATCGCATTTTCTTTCCATCCTCCATAACAACTCGATGAAGTTCGAAAATCAATGCAGCTGTATAATCAGGCAATTGATGATCAGAAATACCCAAAGAATACATCATCGAAGTAACTGTCGCATCATGTGCCGCAAAAACATTCATCCGTTTTGTTGTCAATTTTCTAGCCCGATCCGACATTTCTTTTGTCACTTGAGAAAGCAAAAATCCAGTTCGAAGTCGTGATTTTTCCGCGGTATTGAAGGATAACATTCGAGTTTGTCTTTTGAGTTCAACAACAGTTTGGAGCACAGTTTGAGAAGAATTTGGAAGTGTTGAATGATTCGAATAAACCCAAGATGGAAGAGGAACATTGTTGACATGCTAAAAATAGTTTTTGTTTTACTTTTAGAAAAAAATGAATAAAATTGATAAGAAAAACAACAAAGTGATGTATTTCTTTGTGTCTTTCGACACATTTTTAATACTTCTTATGACTAACCTTCCTGTATAGTACATTATATACATTTTGAACATTTCCCGCATCAATTTTCCACCCAGTTTTTTCAGACAGAAACTCAAAAAACGCCGAATATTCCTCGTTTATTTTTGCAGCCCATTCTTCTTTCTCCAAATTCACCAATCGATCAGCTTTCTTACAAAAAACACTATTCGGTTTGAGCATCAAATCTTCTTTATAACTCGAAAATGTGTGAACTGGCACAATTTGCTCGGGATATAATGTTGTTGCTAATCCCATTGCTGTTTCAATACATCGATCTTTATCGGATGCTCGAATCCAAGTTGTTTTTCGATTGAATTTCTCGCCAATTAGATTTCCATAAGTGTTTCGTAAATATTCTCCAAGTTCTTTTGCTTGTTCGAATCCTTGATTTGTTAATTGAGAATATCCACGTGGAAAATATTTATCCACGTCAAATTCTTTTTCATCGCTTGGAAAACTGTATGAAGGAGCACGGTCACCATGTCTAGAAAAGTTTCAATTTAATTTTTTTAAATCTCTATGTATGAAAATGCTTACCTCAAAAGAACTTGGACGAACTCAACTTCAGCTTCAATGACAGCAATGTATAGAAAAATGAATCGCCACATGCTTTTCGGTTTTCGTTGCTCAAAAACTTCATAATTTCAATATTATATATAGTTGCTCATTTATAACTCCGCCCATTTTTTTTGATAAAAACCGAACAAAAAAGAGTGCAATTGAAAAAGAAGGGAGCACTTGTCGATGACAAAATTTGAGAATGTCTTGAAATATGAAATGAAAATTAGATTGCTACTGTTTTTCGGGCATATTTTTGTAGTTTGAGGTTGTTATGATTTATTTTTTGTAGAAAAGTAATAGTTACAATTTGATCATGAGACAAAAACAGAGATTTTGTGAAAAATATTAGAGGGGATCGCAATGAAAAAATTTCAATAAAACTCTAAACACAAAAAAGGAGCTGACTTACATGATTACAAAGCTTGGAACTCTCGAATTACCTGCTTAAATTCATTAATTAAAATAACTTTCAACAAAACAAAAATAAATGAAAAAATAAATAACACCTAACAACTCACTACGACACTCCGCTTTGAGGCTTTGCCCTTTGTTTAACGTAAAATTTGTTTTTATTTTATTTATCGATTATTCAACTTTTCGGTTTTTTCTCCCAAAAAATGTGTGTTTCACAGCGTTTTTTTTTATTTTTAAGTTTTTCACTATTTCATTTACAATTTTCTGGACTACAGTAATCTACAAAACTATCCGCGTGGTTCAAACAAACAATTTTGTTTTCAAGTTTCCGCCGATGCCACAAAATACACACTGACGTTTTTTGTCGAAAAAAAAACCATCAAATTTTCGGTCTCATTACGATTTTGACTTCGAACTTTGAAAGTGTGAAAAACAAATAGAAGATAACACAAAAAAGTATAAAATTTTTGGTTTTTCAAAGTTCACTTTTTCTCTACAAATTCTGTCAGACCAATTCCATAAATTGTCAAAGACACTTTCTTTTCTTTTTGTTTCATAATAATAAAATAATCTTGTCTTGGGTGTTCTTCTTATCAAATTTTTTCGATTTTCGTCTCAAAAAACACACACTTTTGAACTTGAGAGCAATCAAAATAAGCCGGTTATTATTTTTTTGAATTTTTGAGTTGAGACAAAGTTGAAGGATATTTTTCAGCTAACAATAAAAAATTAACGAGGAACTAATATTTGATAATATTTTTCAGAACAATAGAACGCGATAACGGCATTATTTATGATTTTTTCTAACAAAATTTATTTTTTGATAGATCACAACCAGAAAAACAAATTAGACCTTCTTACTTTGACCACGTGAATTTCCAAACCTCAATTTTCCAACTTGATAAGAATTGTTTCAAAAATCTTTGTACTTCTTCTTGGTATGAACATTTTTTTTAAATTCAATTTTCAAGACACTGTTGAAACAAAACAAATTTGGAAACCTCAAATAAATTATACAAAAAATTTGAAACGTACAATTTCAGGGTATTTTTTGGTCTGGAAAAATTGGAATCAGGAACTTTTGTGATCCACTCATGTGAATCAATTTTTAGCGAAAATTTTTTCTACAGTAATCCGTCGTCATTTTTTCATTAGGGTTTGAAATATTGAATTTTTAAATTATAGCTGACTAACAACATTTTTGAAACATAAAATTTTGGGGATTTTTTTCTGGAAATCAAAAAATTTATTTTAGTTTTTTTCCCGAACTTTCCTCTCCCCCATCCCTTTTCCCTACATTTTCGAAACAAATTTTTCTTTTTTCTCTTACAAGAACAACATCAAATAAATCACCCAAACTTTTTTCCTGGTGTTCTCGAAAAATGCTTTTTTTGCAGTTTGGCTGAAACATACCAAAAAAAAAAACAGAAAAGTAATGTTGAAAAATTTATCATTCTCCGGGGTATTTGGGTAGATTTTGTGATGAATAGTTTTATGATTTTTAGTGTTATTGGTGGCCCCGGTTATTTTTGGAAAGAACCTGGGGAAAACTGACTAGGGAATTTGAATGTGATCTGGAAAAAGTATCAAAAATGAACTTTTTGGGCCCAAAGTTGTTTGGCTTAAAAAGTCTACTAAACGGAATTTTTAGAAAATAATTCAGCTGGAAAAACGAGGCCTCCAAACTCTTCTAACTTTTTCCAGATCCCCATCTTCCCCTAAAAAAACTTTCAACTTTCAAATTTCAAAGCGTGAAAAATCAAAAGTTCCTTCTCCTTTTCCTTATTTTTTTCTTTTGTTGTTATCCATTCTGAAAAGGGTAATCCTTTGTCTTTTTTGCCCATGTTTTCGACTTTTCCCATTCTTTTTTTTGTCACTTGAAAAAGGATCAAATTCAATTTTTCTTCGTTGCCTCAAAAACACAATAGAAAATATGGCAAAGAATTCAGGCTCTTCACACCGTATAAGTACTTTTTTACGAACTCGTTTTTTTGCAAATTCTATTTTTTCTCGTGTGATCAAATTCAGAATTCCCAAGGAATGTCTACTTTTTTTCATGATGATGACGTTTTTTTTTAAATAAAAAGTTTATGGATCAAAATAGAGTTAGAGAAAGTGTAGAGTAGAGAAGGAAAAAGTTGTTTTGATTCTAATTATAATTTTTTGTTCACATCAGGAATTAGTTTGGCACGCAAACTTTTTTCTTCATATTTTTTTTTGAGAAAATTGTTGTGAATGTGAAAAGTTGTGATTTTTGATATTTGGAAAATCAGTTTCGGGATAAAAATTTTCCAAAAATCAAATTTCCGATTCAGGACTCAGAAAACGTCTCGTCAACCGTCCGCGAGCCGGCAGACGGCCGTCGAATTCTGATACTAATTTGTCAGTTTGCTAGCTCGCAGACAGCGCCTGCTAGGTTCTGCCAGCTAGCAACCCCGCGGCTAGCTGTCGAAATGCCTCTGATAGCTTTCGACAGCTCGCAACCTCGCGGACGGCTGACGAGACGTTTTCTGAGGAGCACAAAATAAGCTCACGTGGATTTTTACGAAATTTTTTTGGCTCGAAAATTCAAATTTATAAATTTTCCCCACGTGAACATTTCAGCTTCAAAATTCAATTTTGAAATTTTAATCCCCAAAATCTTTTGGATTCTCTGATCTAGGAAATTTTCTGGGCTCAGCTGTCAGAACCACTTTAATGTGAGCACCAAAAACTAGCTTCGCAACAAAATTTAATGTGATTTTTTTCTGCTCAAAAACTTTTTATTTTCATGGTTCAGGGCTGAGCTCAAAAAAGAAACATTTCAATCTTTGCACACCTCTAAAAATACACATATCCAGACCTAAAAATTCCTCAATTTTCCTTTTTTTCTCGCCGATTATCCGAAATCGTGGCCGTCGGCTATTTTGCCCCTGTTTCATTCATTCATGCTCCAAAATTTTTCTCGGGGGCGTCTCTTTTTTTTTTTGAACGAACACGACCGAATATGTATATTTTTATGAGTTTACTTGTGTTTTTTTTTCAAATTTTTCAGCGCAAAAATCTATCTGTCTCTCTGAAAGAGAAAAAGAGACAAGCTTTGAACTCAACTCCATTTTTCCACATGGGTGATCTTGTTTTTTTTTTTGCGCCGCGCGACAGAAAAGGCTCATCTGATCCCTTATTCCAAATTAATTCTGTTTTTTTTTGTGTGCGCTGTTTTAATTATATGGAGCTGGAGCAGAAGCCCAGCCCGATCTTTTCTCCCGAAAAAAAACAACATCATAAATTCTATATCTTTCATGAGAATCTCACAAAAAAACATAGGACCCCATTGGGAATCGAACTTGCAACCCATGGATTCAAAATTGAACACACTACCACTGCGCCACGTGTGAAGTTTTGAAGAATGGTCAAAGGTCAATAATAAATATTTCTTCCGTTTTTGCACCAACCATAACACAAAATTGACACAACAGCTTTTATTCCATTAGTGAGTTTGTTAAGTAATTAATTAGACGTCCTTAAAGTTCAAAAAACTAGGGCTAAACTAAAAACTAACAAATTTGCATTGACGTTTCTTTTTCGCCATTTTTTTTTTGAAACTTGATAGGATAGTATCCTCTTTAGCTTTTCCTTTTCTTTTTTAGTTTTTGCTTGCCTTTTTAGACAAAAAGTTTCATTTTATTGTTATTTTCATGTTTTTCAGACAAAAACACATGAAAAATAATGTAATATTAGATGTTTTCTATAATTATCTCTTTTTGTTTTCGTGTCAAAAAAAAAAACAGAAAAATTTGATTTTTGATTTTGTGTTCGTAGAATGTGCCAGGGTTGCGAGAAAAGCGCGGGAAGTTCGCAAGTTTAGACTCCGCCCATGTTTGCAGAAAAATTATTAGCTTTCTAATTCTAGGCTCCGCCCACATTTTGGAGTTTGAGTTCCAAATATTTTTTTGGAGGAAACAACACAAATATTTGCAGTGTTCTAAGGAAAAAGTGTGTCAGACTTGCATTTTCGAAACCACGCCCATTTTTTCCACAAAAAAATTAAAAAGAAAACCTAACTTTTCCGAAAAATTATTGTGCCAGAGTTGCAATATTTAGGCCACGCCCCTTTTTTCCTTTTCCATGTTTTTCTCGATGATGAATAGATAATAAAAACTAAAATAAGAAGAAAAATAATCCGGTTTTTGTTTTTCTCAGTTTTTTCTTCTTCTCTCTTAACAATTTCAAGAATCCCTAGAATCTTAGACTTTCTGTGAAACCGAAAATATTATGAAAATGAAAAAAAGTGTGTGTGATTTCGGTCAAAAAACGAAAAAGCTCATTGAGTCACTCAAAGTCGAAAAAAAATGATTGATGTATATTTTGCACTTTTTTTTCGAATGTTTAGGCTTTTCTTTTGATTTTGATTGATTTGTCTCACCTCAAAACTCACACTTTTTTTTATTTGCAATTTTTTCCCGATTTTCTCTCAACTTTTTTTTCGGCTTTGGTGTTTTTTTTTCGAATTTTGAATTTTTTTAAATTTATGTTTTGAGTACCCTGAAATTCTACGTTTCAAAATTTTTTGTTTCAAATTATCCCTAGAATACCGTTAAAAAATCAGATTAGAAGTTCAGAAAAATTTAAGTCCAGAAAAAATACCCAAAAATTTTACGTTTCAAAATGTTTGTATAATTTTTTTTGTAATTCCAAAATTTGTTTGTTTCGATTTCTCAGAACCAATTTTGTACGATGAAAATAAAATCTCAAAAACTGTGCCAGTGTTGCAAATTCAAGCCACGCCCCTTTTCCTCTCAAATAAAAGTGTGCCTTAAAAACACGTTAGATTACTGTATCGAAATTCTATTTTTGTGTCACTCTATTTTTCTCAAAAAAAAGTTCCGTTCTCAATTTTTTCATATTTCAAAAGAAAAGTGTCCTTTTTGTTCAAAACTGAGCCTTTTTTGAGATTTTCTATATATTTTTTATTGAAATTTGAGAGTTGTTTTGCGCTTCTTCGTTTTTGCTTCCCGAAGAAGAAGCTCACAAACCAATTATATTTCTTTTCTTTTTTTTCATGTGTTATGTGTATGTATGTGATTCAATTTTTGCAGCATCTAACATGGAAAGAAGAAAAAATCACGAGGAATTCTGGAATTTTTCATTTTTCTCAGAATTTGTGATTTCGTAGAGTAGAAGAAGTTTTGGGGGAGAAAATAGAAAAAAAGGGAAGGTTTTGAAATTTTGAAAACCAAGAGCATATTTTGGAAATACAGTAACTTAGAGGAAAGGAAGATCAAACAAATAATTGCTTTCTTGATCGGACCACCAAAACTTCAGAATCTGGTTTTTTAGAAAAATAATTATCGATTTTTGTCCCCCAAATTTCAGTACTCAACTCAAAAATCCATCGCAATTTTCATTTTTTCTCTAGATATATATTTTTGTTGGCCGTTTGAATAATTAATCTTTTTCTCGCACAAAGTTTCAGCCAACTGTTTTTCATCTCTGCGTCTTTCTTTATTTTTTTTTTCGAAAAAAAAATGGGAGGAGCAAAGAATTTTGGCGGGCGAAATGGATGAGTTCGGCTGAAAAACGGCTATATTTTCCGACACTTTTTTATGTTTGTTTCAGACAAATTTTTTTTGGTTCAAAGGTCTTTTGGGACTAGTTTTTGATGGAAGAAAAAATGAAGACTATAGTTTTTTTGGTCCAAAAAAAGCGAATTCTTGGCACCAAAAATGAAAATCATAAATGTTTATCGCTTAAATTTCAAATCCACGTGGATCTTATTTTTGGCGCCAAAACGTATTTCAAATCCTGCTCACGTCAAAGTACAAATCTCTCGAAATCCCATTTTTCATCTCAAATTTCCCCACTTTTTTGTTCGTCCTTCTTCAAAAAGTACACATGTTTTCACGGTGTCAAAATAACCAAATCACATCTGTTTTTTATTTTCATATTTTTATTTTTTTGCTAAATTTTTTTTCACGAAAAAAAAGAAAAAGTTCAAAAATGCCCTCCGGCTTTTTCTTCCACATACTTCATATTTTTTTCGAAAATTAATTTTTTCTTTAAAAATATTTCTTTTCTTGAAAGAAAATTTTAAAAATAGAGAGGAAGGAAGTGCAACAAACTATGCACTTACAGTAATCCATTTTTTTCAGAATCGAAATAATTTTTGACTTTTAATTCGAATTTCCTCTTTATATTTTTGCCCTCATTTTCTCACGATCCTCATTTTTTCCTTTTTTTTCTCCACAAAAAATCAAGAGAAAAAAGTTTTTTTTCAGGAAAACCTAAGAAAATATATATTTTTATTGGGTATGAAATAAAAAAAATCGAAGCGATGAAAAATTGGATTTGGGTATATTTTTGTGTTGTTTTTTGTTCGATTGTCGATGGATCGGTTAAAGAGAAAAAATGCTCAAGAAATAGGTGAGCAGATTTTTGTTTGATACGCGTTTTTATTTTTTTTCAAGCTTGATTCAAAAGTTGCTTTCAGAAGTAGCTAGGATTCAGAATTCTAAATTTGAATGTCCTATTTTTCCGCCCAAATTTTATATCGCGGGAATTTTAATTCTTCTATAAAATGTGAAAAGTTTTGAATTATCATCTAAATTTTAATTTTTTGATCCCTGGCTACCGTAATTTGTATTACAATATTTTTTTGAAGGCGCCAAAAGTTGATTTTTCAAATCTGGTGTTCGGAAAAACCTTTAAATTTTCTTTAGAACTTAAAGTTACCCAAATCTTCTTGTTTTTTCTCCGAGTTCAGCTTTTCCAACAAAAAAATTTGTCTTCAAAAAAAATTCGATTATTGGCGCCGTATTCAAGCACATCATATTACAAACCGCAAAACGTCACATTTTCCCACGTGCTCCTTTTTGACCAAGACCAATCTTGCTCAAAAAATCATATATTTTTTCAGCATAAACCTTGGTGGTATAATTGATACACTTCTCAAAGATTACGATACTCACCTTCTTCCTGAAGCCGAAGGTGTAAATGTCACAATCGAATTACATGTTCAAGGAGTTTCTGGAATCTCAGAAATCACTGGCGATTTTTCACTGGATGTTATGTATTCGGAAATTTGGCAAGATCCTCGATTAGCATTTAAACATATGAATATTTGTGCAACTAATATTACACTGAAGGTTAGTACTTTGATATTTGAGAGTCCACATTTTCTCTCTAAAAACTCACTTTCAGTCTGATTTTCGAAAACGAATCTGGACTCCAGACACTTGTATAATCAACAGTAAATCGAGTTCAATTCATTCAAGTCCGAGCGAAAACACATTCGTTATTTTATATGAAAATGGCTTGGTTTGGTCGAATTTCCGATTAAATGTCAAAACACCGTGTTCAGTGAATCTGAAAATGTTCCCATTCGACTCACTTTCATGCGAAATAGTTCTAGAAAGTTATTCATTTAATACAGATGAAGTTCGGCTAACTTGGCACGATGTTCCAATTACAATGATGGAAAAAGTTGAATTACCTGATTTTGATTTGATTGGTTGGTCAACTGATCATCAAAGATTGGAGTATCCAAATGGAATTTGGGATCGAGCAAAAGTTAAATTCACATTTGCTAGAAGATATGGATTTTATTTGTTTCAATCTTATTTTCCAACTTCTCTCACTGTTATTTCCTCATGGGTTGGATTCTTTTTCGATGTCAGATCGGTTTCAGCAAGGTTAGTTTTGGATAGTGTAAATGCAAAGTCCAATTTTGTGTTGCAGAATAACCCTTGGTGTTTCATCGCTTCTCGCTCTCACATTTCAATTCGGAAATGTTCTTCGTCATTTGCCACGTGTCAGTTATATCAAATGTTTAGATGTTTGGATGATATTTTCGGTGATTTTCATTTTCTGCACATTGGTCGAATTAGCAATTGTTTGTCAATTAAATCGATGGGAAAGAGAAAGACAAATTGGATCGAAAGTATTGGGACATTGGTTGAATCAAATAAGAAAAACGAGAAAAAAAGAGCCGAAAGATGAAGAAAAATCACTTGTGAGGAAAAGAATTCCAGTTTTATCGCAATTAAAAAGTGGAGGAGGTGGAGGAGGAAATAATGGAGAAGTTGTGGATTCGCCTGACACAAAACAGATTTGCAATAACTTTCAATCGGTGAGTCATTCGGAGTTATGACGTGGAAAAATATATAGACAAGTATTTATAATGAGAACGCATAAATTTCAATATTTTATGAGAACTTCTTAGAAAGTTTATTTTGAGAGTCAAACTTTCAGAGAGAAAATGATCAGGGAAAATCTGAATTAAAATTTTTCTGGAACTTTCTGAACCCAAATTTATTGCTGAAAACTAGGCGTTTGAGATTGTTAGACAGAATTTCAGACATTTTTTTGAACTTTCAAAAAAGTCTAGACACATCTCTACATTTTCAATTTTTTCAAACGTATCAAATTTCAAGTTTTCTCATAAACTTAAGTTTCAAAAACTTTTTAGGCTGAAAATTAAAGTTGAACTGACAAATTTAAATTTTACAAGACTCTTCAAGTTCTAAATAAATAGTTTGCAGATCGAACACGAAACATATGCGTATGAAAAGAAGTCGGGTTTCTGTCAACGCATTCAAAGATTGATTTATTCGTGTTGTCCGCCAGATCGAGATTGGACAGTTACTTCTGTTCAAGTTGATCGTTGCTCAATGATCATGTTTCCATTGTCTTTTTTGATTTTCAATGTTGTGTGAGTTGAACTTTGCAAATTTTTGAAGTTAACAAAATTGATTGGTCGCAGAAATTTTTTCTTTCACCATAAAATTGTTGGGACTGAAAATTGAAATCTTCCATCAAAACTTAGCCTAACTCAATTCAAATTTGCAGATACTGGTCAATATATTTCATGAAAATGGACCGTCCAATGTGATCTCCAATAAAACAACGACCAATTTCATGTTTTTTTTTGTATTTTTTTCACCCATAAACCATGTGCCTGATTGTAAGAAAAGTTCACAAAAACACAAGAAATCCAAGGCGATTTTTTGAAATCCGACACTTTCTTGACCTAGACAAACTTTTTGCTTGTTTTTGAGGAAAAAATACGGAAAAACAAAAAATATATTAACAAGAACCGGGATTAATAACAAAAGAAAATCAACAAAAAAAAACGTGGAAAAAACAGGTGTAGGTATAATTTTTTAGTTAACATTTTGCAACAATTTTTTGGCTTCTGAAACCAAAAATTCCAATCTGGCATGAGTTTTTTCGCCGGGAATTCGTGAATTTTCGTCTTTTTCAATTCGTGTTAAAACACCGCGAAGAGACAAACGAATTCGAGCAGAAGCCTAGAAATTTGTGGCTTTTTGGGTGAAAATTGTTAACCCTTAATTTTTTCTTTGAAAAATTTTGGAATCTTGAAATCGAATTCAGCAAAAAGCTTCGAGGCCAATTTTGGTTCACAATTTCAAGCTTACAAGCATAGACTTTTTCAGAATAACTCTTTTCCCGTTCAATTTTTCCCGAAAACCTACAAACCTCGTTAACTGAAGTTGGAGAATTGATGAATTTCGCCAATTCGATGCGATCTTCTCCAAGACGAATTGCTGTTTCGAGAATATTGATTATTGCTGATTCATCTTTCGACCAATTCTGCAAAAAATCGATATGATTTTGAGGAAAAAAAATTCTCTAGATATAATTGAAATTTTTGAAAAAAGATGAATCAAAAAACAAAAGCTATTTTTTCAATTCTAAATTTTTTGAAACGTAAAATATTCATTTTCTCAAAAGTTGGAAAATTTTCCAAAAGTGTTCATAAATCAAAATAGCTCAAAATTTATTGCAGAGAAACAGAGGAGAGCTGGGTTCGCACTGAAAAAAATAGCGAAATCTCCTATTTTCAATTTTAATACAGCACTTTTCATAAAATGCGAATAAAAAAAAACAAAATATATTTGTTCAATTCTAAATATTTTGAAACGTAAAATATTCATTTTCCCCCAATTTCTTTAAAAATCTCCACCAACCAACCTGTTTTCCATTTGCTTGTCCGAAACTTTTCTCCATCAATTGCAAATATTTCTCGAATTCCGTTCTCGTTTCATTCGTCAATTTTCCTCGCGGTTTTTTGAGTTGCGCCCAAAGTCGCAAAGTTTTCGGCGATAAAGTTTGGTGTTGTGCCGAAATTCGCGCGAATAATTTGACCAAATCTTCTTTATCTTTCACGTTTTCAGCAATTTCGTCATCATTGACAAGCTGAAAAAAGAAAAAAAGATATATTTTCATAATAGTTTCAGACCTGTTTTTCTCGCTTCAAAACTTGTGATGCCAAAAGTTCCAAAACTTCATCATCCGCTCCTCTTTTGTTCAAATCCAACAATCGATGATAAGAGATGATCGCCTAAAAATAAAAGTGATTTTCCAGCTTAGGCTTGAGTTAGGCTAACCTGTTGAAAATTGCCAATATCAACAGATAACAACATGAAATTTTCCCAAACATTTGCATGTTCATAATTGAATTTAAGAGCTTCTTGCAATAATTTCCAAGCTTTTTCCTTTTGTCCACATCGAATATAAGCAGCTGATAAATTATTCCAGGCTTCAAAATGGTCAGGTTGGAATGAGACACATCTAGAAAATAAAGTTGGGTTTGGGATGGAAAACTTTTTAAAAAATTTTTGTGTTGAAAATCATAAAACATCTAATTTTTCTCCATTCCCTGAATTCCCCGCCTAAAAACTCACCGATGATAACAATGTGTCGAATCTTTGTAGTTTTCCAATTTCCATGCACAATATCCAGCATTGAACCAAGTTCCAAGCTGAAAAAATATTTTTTGCTGAACAATTTCTCTCCAGATTTTTGGTACCTGTATAGGTTGAAGTTCCAAACTTCTTCTCAAATGTTTATAAGCTTCTTCATAATTTTTTCGCATTAAAAGAAGATGTCCAAGTGAACGATGAGCTCGAGCATTTCGATCATCGGAAAGCTGAAAAAACATTTCAGATTTTCTATTTCTGAAAATATCAATTCCATAATTTTCCAAACCCTCACCTTAATAGCCGTATAATAATACTCTGTATTTTGTGTAATATCCCCCAAATAAACAAAAAGCATCGAATCCGTTGGTTTTTGTTCAATCAATCTTCTCACAAGACTTTCAGCTTTTTCCAATTGTCCCAGCGCTTTATAACAATCAATTACATTGTCCCACAATTCCAATTTCTCTAAAATGAGCAATGCTTCAGAAGTGCATCCAAGAGATCGTAAAATTGTTGTGTGCAAAACATTGGCTTGCCAAATTGGTTCAAGTCCAGAAGCGAGAACGAAATCAGTTCTTTCGAGGCGAATTTCATCGGAAGTCTGAGAAAATTTGGATTTTTGAGAGAAAATTTCGTATTTCTGCATACCTCATCATCAATTCCTTGCATTAATTTACAAATTAATTCAGTTTGTGAACAAGATCGATCAACTCTTCTTCCATGCGATTTTTCCAAATCAGCTCTGAGCAAAAGAGCAGCCGATTGAATTGGCCAACAACGGCGAGCTGATAAAATCTGCAATAAATTATTTTTTTTTCTTTTTTTGTTGTTGAAAAAACGTGGTCCTAGCTCTAAAAAAAATAAAAACGTGTCCCATTTTTTTCGCTCAAATAAAATACCCCCAGCCCATAAAAATGCCTCATTTCAATATTTGTATAATTTCGAAAAATGCGTAACTTTAAATTTGGACCAAAATTGTTCACATTCGGAAAAAATGTCGAAATTAATCGCTCAAAAGCAGCAACGTCGTCAAATGGTGGAAATATTGTGGATCATGGAACTTTTTCATTGGAAGTATCGTCCAAATCTCGTGAATCTACCGTAAGTTTACTAAAAATTAGGATTTTTGACAGTAAACCAACAGGATTAGGGTTAGTACTACGGTATTGTTATCTGGCGAAATTATACTGTTTTGAATTAAAGTTGATATCATTGCACTTTTCCTGATTCTCAATCCTAAAAAATTTATTTTTGCAGGATTCTCAAAAATCGGAAACTCGTCTAAATGCAGGTTCATCATCTGATTCTTGTTCATCTGATGGTTCTTCTTTATTCGAAAATATCAATCAGAATCCAATCATCGAAAATCTTGAAATTCATTCAAGTGAAATAGAAACATCTCAAAAGCTCAATTATTTTCAAGAAATCTCGGAACTTTGTTCAAATTTGCAGATGAAAATTGGGGAAATTGAGGAATTTATCAAAAATACTTCAAATTCTCTTGGACAAACGAAGAACAGCGTGAAATTCAAGAAAAATGAGGTAATTTTTTTCTTAAATTCAAAACTTGTGCCAAAAAATTTGAATTTTTCAGCTTTCCGAGTTTTTATCAAATTTGGCGAATCGAGTTGAAAATGAGAAAGAAGTGATGTCAGAAGATCGAATTATTGATCAAACTTCCGATTTTGAACTTTGCCAACTTTTCATAACTTCTTGCAGTGATTCTTATAGAAAAATTCGAAGTGAACATTTAACAAATTTGGTGAGTTCTTTCTTTTTTTTTATTTTTTTTTATTTGTAAAAAAAAATCAATTTTTAGATCGATGAAAATGTTATGAAAAACAATATGATTCGAATAGCCGAAATTCGCAAAAATTTCAAAAATTTCGAAGTCGAACCGCTTACCGAGGATTGTTTAACTTGTATGTCTTTTGGTGGGTTTTTTCGGGGAAAAATTGATTTTTTTAAAAGAAAAATAGAATATTTTCAGATCCCGAAGAAGTCAAGTGCTTGTTCGACTGAAAGTTTGATTTGAAATGAAATTTGTGAGAAAATTTGTTTTTTTTGGAATTTTTGAAAATTCACTTCTTCAAAAAAATTTGTAAACCAGAAAATTCACTGCTTCAAATTTTTTTATGTGAAATTATTCGAATATACATTTTTTGATGAACCTACTTGTGTCGGAGTTTGCATAAGTTCGGGAAGCGTCTACAGCGAAACTCCGCTGTCCGAAATTTTTTCTGCAGAAAATTGTGAATTTTTTTATCTAATTCAGAAGCTGAAAATCTGACATTTTTATCTAGAAAGTACCGTGACACGTAACAAAATTTCAGAGCGAAATCGCTGAATTTAGGGTTGCTAATTTGAGAATCTTTAAAGAACTTATGAAAAGTTAATTCGAAAAATTAGCTCTGAAAATTCGTCCAAATCTCAGACAAAAACTCACTGTTTCAAACATTTTACATAAAATTTTTCAATGAAACCACTCCAGTTTGGAACAATAGAATATAAAATATTAAAAATGATATCACCCCAAAAATAATCAATAACATACCGTTTCAATAAATGGCATACATCTTTCATGCACCAAAGAATCAGCAAAATGTGTTGCTTTTTCGTGTTTTGCCGCCCACAACAAACATGCCAATTGAATTTCTGACAATCGTCTTCCATCCACTTTTTTCTCAATTTCTTCTGAATCTTCCGAATTGCCAACTTCAACATGTTCCAATAAAGTATCATCATTCAAATTGCAATCAATTGGAACATCTTTTGATGGCAAAATAATCGGAATGTTTATTGATTGATTATTTTGATAGATTAGAACGAGTTGAGCAACTTCTTTTTGTTGATATCGTGTTCGTTTTCCTAACATTCCAGATAAATCAACATTTAGATTACAGGCTTCAGAAGCTTCGCTGGAATGAATTATGCGTTTTTAGAGGGGGAATCAGGAAATTTTAAATTTCGCCAGATAAAATTACCTGATCAAAGTATTCGCCTTGTCATATTGATAAAACAAAAAATGAATCGAAGCCATTTCCAACAAAATCCTAGTTTTCTTCTCGATTTCAATGTCTTCTTTCTCCAAGTTTTCCTTAATTTCAGCAATCAATTTTTCAGCTTCTTCAATTATCCAACTATCTTTTTCAACCAAAGCTTGAGCCCACAAATTCAAAAATGATAATTTTAACAATCGATATTCTAGCTGGTTTTGGTTGATTTTCTGATCTTCCGCGAGCAAAATTGATTTGATAATATAAAGTGACCAACAAGATCTGAAAATATGAGGATTTCAAGCGGAAAAAGACAAAAAAAACTAAAAGTTACCCGAAAGCAACACAAGGTCTGATGATATCTCGAGTTAGCTCAATTCTTGCATTTTCTTCGCTGATTAATGTTGATTCGTGGAATTCTGAAAATATTTTGATTCTTTATGACACCGATGTGAATCATTTTCTAATTTTCTACAAAAAAATGATAGAAATTTTGAAACAGTTAATTTTTGAAATTTTATACTTAAAATCCCAAAAATTCAAACAAATTCGGTCAAAATGAATTTTTCACAAAAATTGACCCCAATTTCCCCTCAAAATTCCAAATTTTCAACCAAAAACCCCTGTCAAAAACTCACTCAAATACCCGGTAAAATTACAAGCAATAACATGTTTCAAACAACTTTTCACGATTTCCAACAACTCATTTTCGTCCTCAATTTGATTCAAAGTTTCCAAATTTTCCAATTTCGATAATTGTTCAATAGAATAATGAACCATTCTAAAATTTCCTGATTATTTTCGAAAAGAAAGAGAAAATATTTCAAAAGCGAATTTTGTAACAAATCGCTGAAACTTGTAAAAAACATCAGGAACTTGATTAAAATTTAATTCATGATATTCACACAAAAAGAAACAAGAGATTGATTGTAAATAAGAAGAAGAAGCTTGAATATTGAAAAACCAATTAAGAAAAATAGAAATCCAGAGATCCGATAAAAATAATAAAATAAAAAGATTTCTAGAACTATAATCAATATTAGACCTGTTTTGTGTTCCATAACAACAAAAAATACACAAAAACAAAAAAAAAATTCGAGTTTATTTTTTGAATCCTTTAAGAATTGGATAGATTTGACTGAAAGCATCATCGATATCTTTCTTCGTTTTGGCACCAGTTATTACAACCTGCAGAAATTAATAAGGATTTGGAAAGTTTGGGAATGAAATAAATATTAATTGTTAGAAAAACTTCAATTTTTCACTGTTTCAAAATGTTCTTGTTGCGAATAAAAATATTTCGGAAACAGTAATTCTATCTTTTTCGTAACAAAACCCAAAATGCTCACCTTTCCAGAAACAAAAATCAACAAAACAACTCTGGGTTTAACCATTCGATAAATCAATCCAGGAAACAATTCAGGTTCATAAGTTGAGAATTGCGCGTGAGTTATACAAAGTCCCTCTAATTGAATCGGAAATCTCACATCACATGATCCAACCATATTTTGAACTGTGAATTCGGTGAATTTCGCCGCAAATCCAAGTTTTTGCACAATTCTTGCATATTTTCTAGCAGCCAATCTACTTGCATCTTCTGATTTTGCTCCAGTACAAACCATTTTTCCACTCGAAAATATCAAAGCCGTTGTTCTTGGCTCACGAATCCTCATAATAACAGCAGCAAAACGTTTTGGATTATATTCGGCATTTCTTGCGTGAAGTGCAATATTTTTCAAATCCAATTGAACACCTAAATTAACTGTTGATACAATATTTTGTAATGTTGGCATTGGAATATCCAATTGTCCAGATGGTGTTTGTGGCATTATTGTTGTTGGAATATTACTTTGTGGATGTGAAAGATGATCTCGAAATTGATCATGATTATGTGCAGCCATTAATGGTGTCATTGGAATCGCCAAACTTTGATATGCAACTGAAGCTGGATTCATATCATGTAAAACACTTCCTGGATTCACACCAACTGATGCTGGATTTATATTCAAATTACTCGCCAAATTTGAGCCCATTTGAATTGATGAACTTTGAATACTGTGCATTTGTTGAGATTGAAGTGGGTGAGCCAATGAACCGGGATTTATCAAACTATTTGGGCCCATTATTGAATTTGGGCCGATGACTGAGCCTGGGCCATGATTCATAATTGAAGAGGGACCACCTGCAACAAAAATTGGCTAAACATTTTTTGAATAAAATTTTTAGAATATCATTTAAAAAACCCTATTTTTGAAAATTTTACATTATGAAATAATTATCCAATCTCAAAAATCTACTGTTTCAAATTTTGAATATATAATTTTTCAAATACAAATATTCGATCGGCGAGTAACTTTTACTAGAAATCCAAAAAATTGAAAGATTCATTTTTGAAAATGAATTGTTTAATTTTCAGTCGAAAATATATTGAAAAAATATCAAAAATCGGAGTCTAATAATTTTTTGTTGTTTCTTAAAAATTTACTCCAATTTTTCAAAATCTCACCCAAAATCGAGCCAGGTCCACCATGTGCTGGTGTATCTCCA
This sequence comes from Caenorhabditis angaria, assembly GCA_947459285.1. Classification (NCBI taxonomy): domain Eukaryota; kingdom Metazoa; phylum Nematoda; class Chromadorea; order Rhabditida; family Rhabditidae; genus Caenorhabditis; species Caenorhabditis angaria. The sequence goes on along the minus strand of CANHGI010000003.1, from coordinate 3,401,037 downwards.
CCAAGTATCGATCGACCAGCCGGACTGTTCAGATTCATAGTTTTCTCTGAAAATGTTTTGAATAAATTCTGAAAACTTGGAAAGTTTCAAAGATATTTGATAAAGTTTAATGACTTTTTGATAAAATTAATACCAACAGAATTATTTCTAAAACAACTTCAACAACGATTTAAAAAAAAACAAACAACAATTTAAATAACAATGAAAATTTCAAATCTTCCACAAAATCGGCGAATCAACATTGATTGTAACAGTTTTTCGATTCAAAATACTTGTCGGCTTCTCCGAATTCACTCCAACTAATTTCACAATTTTCTCTTTTTCCTCATGTTTCGCCGCGAATTTTCCAAACTTTTTTCGCGATTTTTTGGGCTCTGGAGGGCGTGAATCCTCATTATCCTCTTCTCCATCTTGAAGTTTTCGATATTTTTCAGCTTCTCCGTCTTCTCCGCCAAATGATTTTGCCATATTTACCGAGAAAAGTTCATCAGAACAACGGAAACGAACATACGATTCGAGCTGCAAAAATATTGAATTTGTTAATTTCTTTTTTTGGAAAAATCAGGGATGTTTCAGATTGAGTGACAAAAAAATGGATAACTAAAAATGTTCCATTTTTTCCACAAAACAACCTTCGAATTCTACGTTTCAGAATTATTGAATAATGTTTTTGAGATTTTCACATGGACTTATTTGCAACAGCATTTTTCCTCAAAATCTTGAAGAATATTTTTCTCTACCTAAAATCCCTTCACAATATTCATATTCCACTCACTTTTTGTTGTGGTTTATCAATAAAATGTGCTCTCTTTCTAACACTTTGATTCCAATGTGCTTGCAACAATTTCATTTCCCAAAGTGACGAATCCAATGCTTTTGTTTTATGCAATTCTGGTTCTTTATCATCAAATGGATCATCAATAAATGATTTTGGTTCTTCTCGATGAACCAATTCTTCACAATTTCCATGTCGAACAAGAAGATTACGAATTAATCCAAGAATTGGTTCTTGTGCATCAACTGGTGCGAGAATAAGACATCGTGCAAGTCTTTTGATAAATGAGGCTACAATGTAGTTTGGAATATGAGTTGAGGAAAGAAAACTATCGAGAAGAGTTAGAGTTTTTTCTTTGTGATCCATGTAAAGAAGAGAAGGACGCATCAAAGAATAAACCTTTTCGTAGAACTTCGGATACTCGCTGAAAACAAAAACATTTTCCATGTTAAATAAATAAAAACTCACAAATTATGCTCTGTAATCAATTTGAAAATAGCAGCCAATGATAAAATTGCATGAATATCCTTTTTCTCAAACATTTTGTAGAAGAAATCTGCTGATTTAAAAGGAACTTTCAACTTCGAAATCACATGTTCAGTTATATATGGAATAAGTTTCAAGGAGACCTTTGAATTAACAGTTCCAGTCATAATTGCCATCCAAACTTTATCCCAATCGGCAGCAATCCAAAGCATTTTTCGTTTTTTCATAAGTTTTGTGGAGAATGGTGTTCGAATACAGAATTGCGGGAAAAATGGCTTGGTGATTTTATCTGTTGGATGAGAGATTGTTGTGAGGAAATTGAAGAGATTGAACCAGGCGTTGACACGAGAATCTTTGAGGTTTCCAATTTTTCGAACAAGTTCCGTCGAGATATAGTGGAAAATATCATATCGCCCGAAAATCGCAGATAAACTTTTCAACACAGGTTTTTGAATTTTCTTGGTGCCCAATAGATAAATGACAAATCCCTAAAAATTCTAGTTTAGGTAGAAAAACCAACTGAATAACTTACATTCACTGTTTTCAACAAACTTTTTGTTGGTACGATATCTCCGGTGGTCTCGTTTTTCTCGAAAAATTTCAAAGTTTTCAAATACTCTTTGATTTCGTCAGCAAACTGAGTAGCATTCAAAAACTTTGCGAATTCTTCTGGTGATTTCGAATCTCCTTCTTCTCGTTCTAATTCATATTCTGGATTTGCATTCTCCGGATTTTCGCGCAAATCAACTTCTTCGTCTTCATCTTCTTCACCTTCTCCATTTTCAAAATACGCGTCAAACTCATCGTCATCCATTCTGCAATAAAACGAATGAGAAAGGTTGCGAAAAAATGAAAATACGCTGTCGTCAATTGAAATGTCGAATGTGCATTTTCGTCATCGCGGTGTTTGCACACTTTGCATACCGTAGTTGCATTTCAAACCAAAATTTCGTCGCGCCAAATAATTTTTGTCACCGTTTTCTTGATTTCAGCCTGATTTTCGAAATTTCAGAGCAAAATGACTAATCTGGAGTTTGGCGGGATATTCATTGAGGATATGGGAATCCTTGAAAACGGTTTCGTTCGATTTTCCGACAATGGATTTCACTTCAAAAATGACAAAACTGGAAAAATCACAAATTTGGGAAATTCGGATATTAAACGGCTCGAATGGCAAAGACTTGGAAATAAACCAGGTGTAAGAATTGCACTTCAAGATGGAACAGTTCTTAGATTTGGAGGTTTCAAGGATACAGTGAGTTTTTTCATGAAAAAAAGTTTGAAAAATAAATAAAAGAAAAAAATTTAGGATTTCGATAAAGTGAAAGAATTCACAAATTTGCATTGGGAAAAAGAAATTGAACAAAACGATTTGATGATTAAAGGCTGGAATTATGGAACTTGTGAAGTGAAAGGAAAAAATATCGAGTTTGGTTGGGAAGACAAACGAATTTATGAGATTCCATGCACAAATGTTTCTCAAGTATTAGCCAATAAAAATGAAGCAGTTCTTGAGTTTCATCAAAATGAAGATGCACCAGTTGCTCTTATGGAAATGCGTTTTCATATGCCGGTTGATGCTGAAGACGAAGATCATGATCCAGTTGAAGAATTCAGAAAAGCTGTGCTAGCATTTGCTGGATTGGAGACTGAAACTGGTCAAGCAATCGCAACATTGCCAGATATACTTTGCACAGTTCCACGTGGAAGATATGATATCAAAGTATATCCGAATCATTTATCATTGCATGGAAAGACTTATGATTATAAGATTCCAATCAAATCAATTACAAGATTGTTTTTGGTTCCACACAAAGATGGAAGACATGTTTATTTTGTTATTTCTTTGAATCCACCAATTCGACAAGGTCAAACTAGATATAGTTATTTGGTTTTGGAATTTATTAAGGAAGATGATATCGATTTAGAATTAGGATTCACAGAGTAAGAAGTTTCTTGGATTATTTTGCAACATAATAAACCTTTTTGCAGTGAACAACTCAAAGAACAATACGGTGGCAAACTTCAACGCGAACTCTCTGGTCCACTTTTTGAAGTTGTCTCCAAACTTTTCCGTGTTCTTGTCAATATGAAAATCACAGTTCCTGGAAGTTTTATTGGAAATACCGGAACTCCAGCAGTTCAATGTTCTCATAAACAAAATCCTGGATTGCTCTACCCATTAGAAAAAGGATTTTTGTTCATTCACAAACCACCAATGTATGTGAGATTCGAGGAAATCAGCAGTTTACATTTTGCAAGAAGCGATGTTGGAAATGTCACAAGAACTTTTGATTTTGAAATTGAATTAAAAGCTGGTGCTTCGTTGGTTTTCAATTCGGTTGAAAAGTGAGTTTTGCAAAAAATGATTTATTTTTGTTCTGAATCAACAAGTTGAGAATCTCCCGAATAAAGTTCTGGATGTTTCGCAAAATGACGAGCTCGGTCGATTAAAAGATAAATAAGGAAGTTGATATATAACGCACTCACTTCTCTAATAAACAAAGATTGAAACTCGTCTTGATTTTGACGATCGAAGAATGAGTCGTTTATGAACAGATAACCAATATATAACGAGCAAGCAACGAGTTCTATTATCTGTAAAAAAAAGTTTTTCCGTTTGGTAGAAAAAAAGTTGAAAAAATGACTTACACTCCATATTTTGACTATTAAAAGCATGATTTTGTTATAAAACCAAATTGCTATACATGAAAGAATTAATCGAAGAGCTAAAATAACAATGGCGACTATTAGAAAAATATCAAAAGCGGTGAAAACTAGAGAAATAATATTGAGAAATATAAAAGCTATTGAAAATACTATGAAGAATATTTTTAGAGATAAACAAAAGCAACGCGGTTCTGTTGTCATTTTTAGAAAATATAAAAATGGCGCGAGAAGGCGAGGATTTTTCAATGAACATTTTATGTCACGTTTTAAAATTTTCACAAAAAAAATCATTTCTAATTTTTCAGAGAAGAATACAATAAACTTTATGATTATGCTCAAAATAAACATATTCGAATTCGAAATGCTAAAAAGATGGATAACACAGTTGATGAAGATCGATTTGCTGGAAGTGATGATGAAATTGATCCATATAAGCAAACTGTAAAAGCAGAAGGAAGACAAAGAGAAGAATCAGATGAAGATAGTGAAGATGATGATTATGATTTGGATGAAGATATTAAGAAACGAGAAAAGAATAAGGATTCATCAGAAGGTTCGGGTTCAGAACCAGATGATGAATATGATTCGGGATCGAATAGTGATGATAGTGGAAGTGCTGAAAGTGAACCAGATGATGAAGAAGAAGTTCCGAAAAAGAAAAATAAGAAGGATAAAGAAGTTAGAGAGAAAAAGGAGAAGAAGGAGAAAAATGATGGAAAAAAGAAGGGAAAAGTCGAGAAGGTGAGCATTTTCAGATGTTGGAACTTATTCAGATCAAAATTCAAGAGGAGTTTTGTCCTGAAGATGCCTAAAGACCCTAATAGGGGCCCTAAAATTACCACACAAAAATCAAATCTCTGATATCCCTCCGGAAATCCCCCCATTTTTTCCAGGATCCAAATGCTCCAAAACGTGCCACCACAGCTTATATGCTTTGGTTTTTGGCGAATCGAGTTTCGCTGAAAGAGGACGGTGATTCGGTAGCTGATGTTGCGAAAAAAGGAGGAGAAACATGGAGAAAAATGACGAGTGATGATAAAAAGGTAAGTTTTGGTCATTTTTTTCTTATCATTTCTGATTGATCAGGTGGACTTTTTTTTAGAATGAAAATTTTGAGATTTCAATTTTGACTAGAAAGATTTATCTGAATACATTCAACAAAAATTCGATTCTCTTATTTTTATTTTGAAACAGTGAAATTTTTCAAAAAATATTTTCGAATTTAAAAAAAAAGTTTTTTATTTCAACATTCACCACATTTTACTAAAATTTCGAAACATCAAATGAAATATTTTTTGAATTCAAAATCTTTTTTTTAAACCTAAATTATCTTAAATTACTTATTCAAACCACCTAAAATAATTTATTGATTTTTTGAAACAGTAAATATTTTTACAAATTTTCTAGGAATGGGAAGAGAAAGCCGCGGAAGACAAGGAACGATATGAAAAAGAAATGAAAGAATATAAGAGCAGTGGAGCTGCTGCCGAATTTGCTGCAAAGAAAAAAGAGTCTGGAAAAAGTGCACCAGCGAAGAGTTCGTCGAGTGCTAAAGCGAAAAAGCCGGCTAGTGGACCGTGAGTTTTTTTTTTACAAATTTTGGGCAAATCTTATACGTGGATTATTTTTTGCAGATCAACTTCAAAGGCCAAATCAAAAGAATATATTAGCTCTGAATCGGATTCGGATTCTGACGCGGAAGAGAAAAAACAACCAAAAAAGAAGGAGAAAAAGCCAGCACCAAAAGAAGAATCTGAAGAAAGCTCGGAAAATTCAAGCGAATCGGATTCAGATTAAATTTTCTTCAACCTGTGAATTTATTCCCATTGGTCTCTTCTATTTTGTTTTATTTTTTTCGTTTTTTTCAAATTGAAAACTAAACTTTTTATACTATTTTCTTTTCTTTTCTTTTGAAAATTTTTAATGGGTTTTTCTACCCTTCATAATATTTTTCAAGCATTTTTTGCAACATTTTCAGCCAAATCATTGAATTTCAGATGAGCCAGTGGAGCGCAGAATCCGAGGTTTTGGTGTTTGTTGAGCAGAAAATCGAAAAATCTGCCGGATTTTTGGAGAAATTCGAGAAGAAAACTGTTTTGACACCAACAGAATTGGCTAATGGTGAGGGATTTTTGATAATTTTGAATTCCTGGAGAATTTACGTTTCAAAAAATATTGAAATTTTTATATTTATTCAATTTTTAATGTTTTTTTTCTCGCTGTAAGTGTAATTTTTACAAGTTTTTTTTTGAAGGAAAATTCATTTGAAAAAAAAAAAATAATAATTTTGGAATGCAGCTCTTAGGACGCAAAAAAGCCATTATATAGGGAACATTTTTTTCAACTTCAGATTTATTTAAAAAATTTTAATTGAAATCGGGAATATCGATAAAATGTCTATAATTTCTTTTACTTTCATAGTTGTTTTTGCAGCTCCTCAACAATCTCATCAAATTGTCATCGAAGCGTCCAACAATCAAATTCTAGAACAATTGACAACAAAAGCATTCGAAATTTCAGCCGCTGACGCTGAAATTCTTGTATTTTTCGATGATTTATCAGTTGCTCAAAGAAAATTGCGAATTGCTGGATTTTCAATCACCGGAACACCCCAAAATTCGCCAATTTTGGCGAAAAAAACAATTTCAAGCGGCTCAAAAGTTGCATTGAAATTGCCTGAAGTTGTTGCCGATGATGAAATTGTTGATGAAGATGGATTATTGGAAGAGGATGATTTCAAAAAACCGACTGGAGAACAATTAAGTGCTGGATGTGCTCCGGAAGAAGGAAAAAAGAAAAGAGCGTGTAAAAATTGTACATGTGGATTGGCTGAAGAAGAAGAAAAGGAAAAAATGGATCAAATCAAACAAGCGCCCAAAAGTAGTTGTGGAAATGTGAGTTTTTTGAATTTTTCATAGAAATATTAGTGGAAAATCGAACTTTCAAACTTCAATTTTGGTTATTAACATAAATCAATTTTTCAAAAAATGCACTGTTTCAAAATAATTGAATATAGAAAATGGTTTTAAAGTTTTTTTTTGTCAAAATCCAATCTAAAAAGGAAATAATAATTCAAACTAAATAATGTTTCCAATGTTGCGAAAAAATGCGTAATCACAAATTTTGCAAAAATAAAATTACCAGAACAATTTTAGTCATGATAAATTCAATTTTGAAAATAATGAAATGCTTATTTTTACCCTAACGAATTAATTTTTTCACTGTTTCAAAATTATTTTATATTGAATATTCTCTAGTCTTTTTTGATAATCGTTCTTGACGAGTTAACATTAAATTACAGCAACAAAACATGAAAACGCACCTCCGATAATTTCATTTCTGTTTGAAAATATCAACAAAAAAAATCCAGAATTTTGATTTTTTTGAAAATTTAATTCAGAAAAATCTCAATATTTCAATAAAGTTTTTGGGGCGTCCAAAAATCAAAAAATGAAATTTTCACACTTGTCCAATTTGTGTTTTTGCCTGTCCAATTTTGATAAAAATATGATCTACTTGTATAAAAAAAATTCAGTTTGAACAGAAATTGGACAGGTGTGAAATTTTCATTTTTTGATTTTTGGACGCCCCATTTAGGATTTTTCAAATTGTTGAGCCTTATCCAAACCCAAACAAACCCAAACATCTGAAAATTCTGTTTACAAGCTTCAAAGAAAATCTAAAATTTCACGTCATCAAAATTGTCTCAAAAATCCACTTCATCTATTTTTCAGTGTGCTCTCGGAGATGCTTTTCGATGTGCTTCTTGTCCATATCTTGGTCAACCTCCTTTCAAACCAGGAGAAACTGTCAAACTTGCAAATGTCGTTGATTTCTAATTTTTCACTAAAAATTTTCCTTCCAAAAACTTATATTCCATGTTGTTATTTAGAAAATGAAGATTTTTAATTAAGCAATTTTATTCCTTATTTATGAGGTTTTTCAATTTTCCCTCCGAAATCAATTTTTCTCTCTTTTTTCTTTTCCCTCTCTTTTCTCTCGTTTTTTCTTTCTTTTTCGTTCTAAGCCTCTTTTTTCTTCTTTTTTTTCCGAGTTTTGGAAAAAGTTTGTTTTTTTCAATATTTTTTTGAAATGAACAAAAAACGAGATTTTTTCGTTATCAATTTTCGCATTGATATTATTTTTTGATAAGCGAAGGTTTTGTGTCTCTTTCGATTTTTTTTCTCAACGAAAAAATTCGCGTTTTTTGTTTGTTTTATTGATTTGAAAGAGGAAATTTATATGTTTATTTCTTGAAAAAAATCTTTCGAGCTTTTTTTAGAAAAAAAAATAGTTAGGAAAATTCTAGGTTTTTTACAGAAAAAGTTTAACTTATTAAACTCGAAATCTCATTTTTCATTATTTGAAATTTTTGAAACGTAAAAAATTGGGTTTTTTTCTTTCAGCAATTTTATTCACGAAAAATTACTCAAAGCTCATTTTCATTTTTTCTTTGAAAGTTGAGGGTTTTTCTCCAAAACAACAGGAAGTTTTGAATAATTCCTAAATTTACAAGTTAGTTTACTTCAATGAAATTCCACGTGGACTGAGTAAAACAAATTAACAATAAGAGATTAAATTTGAATGTGAGTTTGGTTGTAGGATTCTGATCCACGTGGAATTTTTGGAGCCTGAAACTGAGCAATTTTTTTGTCAGAATTAATTTTTTTTTGTTAGAAATTTGGGAGGTAAACTATTTGGTATCTAATTTCTAAATAAAGCCACGTGGATATTTCGGCCTCAAATTTCTATCAGCACAAACTACAAAACTATCTCTCTATAAAATACGATCGTTATGATTCGTGATTTTTCCTTCCCCCCAAATTTTTTATCATTCATTTTTCTTTTCTTATAATAACAACAGCATAGATCGTATTATGTTAGTTGATGTGTGAAGAAAATGTGATGATGTTCTCATTTTTTGATATTTTTCATGACTAAAAAAGAAAGAGGCACGTGATTATTTAGTCATACGGAAATGAGAAATTTCGAGAATTTTGATTTTTAGTCTTTTTTTGTATTTAGTTTGAACAAGGGCTGGAATTCTATGTGGATTTATGTAACTTCTTGTAATTTTTCGCGCCAAAACTAAAGTTTTCAATAATCTTGTCCAAGAGAAGTACACGATGCACTTAGTTATCTCGTGTAATTAGATAAAATTGAGCGTTCTATACATTTTCCAAACTTTTCCCCCCTAATGTCTGCGTCTCTTCTACTCTCTCTCTTTTTTCTTCTGTCTATCAGAACAACAATCGAAGAGAGAACGTAAGAATTTTGGAGAGCGCAGAGAAACATTTTTATATTTTTGGTGTCACGTGTTGTGTAACAACAAATGATGATATTTTGGGATTTTTTCGACACAAAACTTTTTTTTGGTTATATTTTCATAGTTCCGGAATTCTGGAAAATTGCGTTTTTTTTTGAAATTACACGGGAAAAATTTATGAACACGTGAACGTGACCCAGTTTCTTCGACATTATTTTCTATAGAATTTTCAACTTCATTTCCAGGTTTGCTCTGACTTGATTTCAGTGTTATAATTTTTTTTGTGAGTTTATCATTTTGAAAAAAAATCCGCTGAAAATATTCCGTTGTTAAAAACTACTTATCTCAAGTCTGAAAATAAGACGTAGCAACATTTTTGGGCCAAAAACTCTGCAAATATGAAATCGGTCATGCTGAAAATGTAATCAAAGTTTCTTTTGAGAAGCAAATTTTTTGAAACTTTCAAAACTTGCCACGTCATAAATCATATTCAGAGTTAGGCTAAGTAGTTTTGGACATAATTTGCATGTTAGAATCTATAATAAAACATATTTGGAATTTTATTTTCGGAATTTGAAATAATGTATTCCACTTTGAATTTTATAATTCAATTTGTTTCCGGATTATTTTTCGCTCCCAAAAAAATTCAACTTCCAATTCTTTGATCTACGTCACACATAATAATATGATACCAGTTTTTTTTGGTCGATTTTCATTGTGATGCAAAAAATTGTTGTCTTCTTCTTCTTCTCAATTTTATCGATTTTTCTCTCCTTTTCAATGATGATTTTTGATATTTTCAGTCGCGGGAAAAATCCAGTTTTTTTTTGTGATTTTCAGATGTCGTCTTTTCGGGCGCAAGTTATACACAGCGGCCATTTTATGACATCGAATTTGCACAATGATATTATTCCAGATGATGATGATGAAGATATTGAGGTGACTATTTTGATTTTGATTTTGATTTTTGGAAAACAAAATTAATTACAGGTTGATGTTGTTGAAGATGATGATAAAATTGAAGAAGCTGGATCTTCGCATAAAAAGCAAAAATTGGTGAGTTTTTTCTCTAATCCTCTGAACTTTTTTTCTCTCTCACCCACCTTTCAAACCAAAAAATCGAATCTATCATCAAATTTTTTCATATTTAGGATGAAAAACCGGTTACATTCTACAAATTTGGTCCAACAAAAACCCAATCGATTGCCATCGACATTTCGCTGAACAAATTGAACAAATGTATTCAGGTCGCCTATAAGTGGGTTGAAATTTCAGCTTTTTAAGTTTTATTCAAAAAAATATGAACATTTTACAGTAAAATGACAACTCCAAAATGGAAAGATTTTAAAGGATTGCGATTGCATTGGAAACAACGAATTCGATTGAATAATGTGATTTGGAGAGCATATTATATTGAATGTGAGTGAAAACTTCGAAAAAATTTGAATGAAAATATTTGTGAAGTACGGTAGACCGAACCAAATGTGTGCATTTTCGTGTAGCGGTGTTGGGTGTGTTTGCAGAATTTGATAATTTTTTTTTGAAAAAAAATCAAGATTTCAAGTTTTTTTGTGAAGTCCGCATTTTTAGAAGTTCTAACATTTTTATTTAAAACGAGCGTATAAATATACGTAGGATGGTATATTTGAACAATTTTCGAAGGTCCCTACAAGTTTTTTTCACCGATTTTCAAATTCTCACATCGCCCCAAAACCCAAGAAAAACTTTATTTCACTTTTCTCACATAGCTATGTTATTTCCTTGTGACGTAAAAGTCAACAGTTGTCCAGTTTAGTTTACTCATAATTTTTCCTCACAATCTATCGACTTACTTTTCCCCCATTCGTTTCAATTGTTTTTTTTGCAGTTAGAAAAAATAAACCGGCCAAACCGACAAAACCATTCTGCTATTTCGCAGTTCCCGACGATGACACAACTCATCAAAAAATCGAGGGAAGTGTGATGGAAGGAATGTATTGGAAAAGACGAATGGAAGCGGTTTGTGCACAATATAAACGTTGGCGAATTCGATCAAGAAATTCGCATTATCCCGGAATGATTCATAATTGCTCATCGAGTTCTGTTTCGAGTCTCGCTGGAGTTTCGAATGGAAATGGGCGAGGAAAAAAAAGAGGACAAACAAAGATTGATGTCAAAATCGAACCGCCTGCTAAATTAATGCGAAGCATGACTCCGAAACATTGTGTTTCTAATGAATGGGCGCAAGATTGGGATTTTGATGATCTAAATAATGTATTCACTGACGAACTTTTTGATTCTCTCAGTCAACCTTACGCATTTCCAAATCCAAAAGAAACTTGGCCAACATCAAATGCAGATATCATCCAACCAGGTCTAATATCCTTGCAACCAACAATCGAAGAAATCATGGCAAATCTCAAAGATTTCCCCGAATCACCCCCACTTCCCGATCCGGCGAGAAGAAAACCAACGGCAGTTACCACGGCATCTCAAGCACCACCACAACAGCCACATATAATTTTGCCACCAGAAAGAAGAGCCGCTCAGCCGAGACCATCGGCGCCAATCCCAACATCTGCACCAAAACAGGATTATTTGAATGCAGCAATGTTGGATTATATGATGCCAACGCGGCAATCATCAGCGATAACTTCGCAAATGTTGATGTTGGGACATACTGCTTCGGTTTCGACTGCTCCACCATCTTATGCAACATCATCGAATTATACAAACTCCACACAATTTATGCAAAATCGAAATGCTTCGAATAGTATGAATCAACATCCTAATATTAGTCATAATAATCCATATCGAAATCATATGAGTGGACAATTTGTTGCAACTTTGCCGAGTCAACAACAACAAACATCGAGACATCCGATTGCAACAACTTCCAATGATCAATATATGCCACAATTTTTGCAGCAAAGTCCACAGCAACATAATTCGATTATGAGCAATGGTGATCCGATGGTAAGGGTTTTGGGGAAACATCTTTTTGAATAATGAATTTTATCGATAAATGTGGAGACAATGATGTGGAACTCTTGAAGTCATTTTTTGAAAATCAAATAATTTTCTCACGTCCCCATTATTATCACACCTCGCCAAGCCGTGGCTGGTCAGAGTACAATTTTTAGAAGTCAAAAATTGAAAAATCACAATTTTTAAAGGACAAAAACTGAAAAATTCACAATTTTTGTACTGTAAAAAATAGCGTACAATTTTTTATTTCGGAAACCACGATTTTGGCCGAGGTGTGATTATTATTCTCGACATAAAATTGCATATTTTAAAGATTTTTCCCACGTGGATTTTTTTAGCGACCAAAGTTTAAAGTAAATCTTTCTTCCATAAAATTATATATTATTTTTGCAGATGGCACCATCTCGAAGTTGGTGGATGGATTCTCCCCTAACCGCTTCTGTTCAATCGCCTCTTTCAATCGCAACACCTCTTCCATTAGCCACTCTTGTAACTGCGCCACAAACACCACTTGGACAATTAATGGGTGGAGGAGCAGGGAATAATTCACCGCCACCAACAACAACAAATAATTATCATCAACAATTGAAAATTGGTGGAACTTTGACGCAGAGATTAGAACAACCACCGATTACAACAACTTCTTATTCGAATCCAAATTCAATCAATAATCGAATTCGAACAATCAGTGAAAATGAATGGAATCGACCAACAATTTTATCGGATTCGTCAGCTTTCGAAAGTCCAGGAATTATGAGACAAACATCTTGTGATCCATCAATGTTACAAAAACCAGAAGAAAAACCGAGTACGGTTTCGAATGCTTCTGTTCCAGAAGCTGTTCCAAAAGAAGAGCCAACATTAATGAGTGCACCAGCAAGTGTTAAATTAATGAGAAGACAAGTTCCGGATTCGACATTGCATCCGGAAGAAAGGAAAAGGATTTTGCATTTACATGCTGAACAAAATCGACGAATGGCTTTGAAAGATGGATTTGATCAATTGATGGAAATTGTGAGTTTTTTTTATTTTCAGGGAAAATTGGATAGTTCTCAGTTTCTGTAAATCTAGAGTTTTTACTGTTTCAAAAAATTAACATATTTTGAAGTACAAATTTTAAACAATTTTTGAATGGATTTTTTGTATCAAAAATTTTCTTGTGAAACATCCTCTAAAAATTCCGAAAAAAACCATTTTCCAAAATATCTCTGTTTCCAGAAATTTTACTGTTTCAAAAAATCTATATTAAAAAATTGGAATTTTGTGATTTTGATTCTGCATATTCTCGTGTGAAAAAATCCCAATGTTTTGAAAAATTTATATCACGGAATATCACATCATTTTAGTATCCACTATAAAATTGAAAATATTTTTTCACTGTTTCATTAAATTTATAGATGAAATTTGACAATTTTTCAAAGATAAATAAACTTATTCTGGTATTTTTCTAGCTTCCCGATCTTCGATCTGGCGGTGTCAAACCAACAAATGCAGTTGTTTTGGCAAAAGCCGCTGAACATATTCGAAAACTTCAACGAGAAAAATGGGAAAAAGCGGAGAAAATCGCGGAAGTGAAAGCAAAAATCGAAAAATTGAATCAAAAAATGGGATCACTTCAAACAAATCTACCGGCTTCAAGTTGTTCGGGTGCAACAAATGGAAATGGACAAATTGATACGAAAGCTGGATTGGAATCATTTTTTGAACGATATTCGAAAGAGGAATCGAAAAAAGATTGGAGATTTTGGGTGGTTAGTTTGATTTTTCACAGTTCCCCCTACAAGATTTTTTTTCAGTTATCTCAAATGCTTCAACCAATTTGCACAACTCAACCAAATTCATTTGCCGCAAAAATCGCTCCTGAATCAGCTTCTCGTTCAGATCTTGCCGCAAGTTGCTCCGATTGGCTCCATCAAAATTGGAAAGTGACTGAATTGCGACCACTTGCCAGTTCGCTATTGGTAAGAGACTAATCTAAAAATTTCTCCCAAATACAAAATGTTTATAGGTTCGACTTGCGACAACTTCAAATATCATCACAGATGGCGGAGCATCGTTGCAAGAATATGTGGCGAAACAGCTCAAAAATCCATTTTAAAATAATTTAGTTAAATAGAATTTGATATATTCACATAGATTGCTCATATTACCTCTAACCACTGAAAATTGCCATACTTTTGGAATCAAGGATTTTGAAAAACAATTTATTTCACGCGAGTTTCTTTATCTGTAAACGGGTTTATTTTTTGCTCATTAGAGAGATTTTCTTGTTATATTTTGATAATTATACATAGTTGTTTGTTAAAAAGTGATATTTATACATATAAAAGTTATTGATTATTTTTTCATCGAAATTTTATTTACAGGTTTTAGCGCTGAAAATTAAGAAAAGTCCTGTTTTTTTCTAAACGTGACCTTACAGAATTTAATATATTCCTACTCTATAAAGAGTGCCATTTCGTTATTTATTTATCAAAATAGTTTGATCTAAAACTTCCAGATGTCCAACGTTGGCCGGCCAACTGGAAATTCCTAATGGCCGAGTTTCTTGTGGCCTAGGAAACCAAACATTTGAAAAATATTTTTTTTTTCGCAAAAACGCTGACTAGTATTCTCCAAGGGAAAAGCGACATTGGAGAGATTCTCAGGGTTCCCATATGTTATAATTTGAACGTGTCCATTTCTAAAATCTGGGGGGGGGGTTCCCAATTTTTAAAAATCCCCAGAAATTTCTTCGCGAAAACACACAGCCCGTATTTCGCGCCAAGGTTGCGCGTAGGATTTGGTGTTTGCGGGCAGTCGGTGTTGACATACACTCTTATTTTTTCCGTTCTTTCTTTAGGTTTGGGATTTCTTTAGGTTTGGGATTTGTGTGTTTTCCTTTCGTTTCTTGCAACAAAACTTGTTTTACAACACAAAACCGTATATTTTTCAGTGGATTTATGGAGGTTGAATCACCTGCATCGCCTCCGCCTACCTTGGAAGAAGAAAAACCAAAAATAGATAAGGAAAACGCTGTGAAAAACATTCCCCTTGTCGACGATGAAGAAGACGAATATGTTGATGATGTTGGAAGTGAATTACAAGAAAGATCGAAAAATGAGTCTTCGATTGCATTATCGATAACTGAAAAATATAAACATGCGTCGAATTTGTATGAATCGTTTCAAGATTTGGTGAATTGTGGAGATTTGAATGCGATTTATCGAAATCGTCAAGTTTTTATCAATCAAAAAAGGTCGAATTTGGTGAGACCAGCTTTGGATGTTTTTCGCGAATTACCTTCGTCAAGACCTGCTGTTTTTTATTATGTTGGATTAATTTTACACGAATATACACATCATTCGTTTAACAAAATTGAAAATCCTTCGCATCGTAAGTTATTCTCTGTAAATACTGTTTTTTATTTATCCCCATCATATTTTTAGCTGTGAATCCAATCCAAATCCGCGAAACCATAACTAAATTCCTGGATGTTTTTCAAAAATTCGTCGATGAAACTGAAAATCGCAAAGGTTTGGCCGATATGCTCACTTTTATTTGCAATTTTTGCGCCGAATTATCTGGAAACAACGGTGGAAGACCAAGTATGAGTCAAAATAAAACACCAGAAGCAATGTTGTCGTTTTTCTTGAAATGGGATCAGATTTCGAAACTTATTGCGTTGATGGATAATATTATAGCCAATTTGTTAGTTTTTTTAAAGCTGGGCCTTGAATTTTACCCTAAAACCCTTAAAATTCAGACTCGAAAAATCGCCTGAAATGTGTATGAAAGTTTTGTTTGATGCTAGTCGACATGGTCCGCATTTCAATTGGATATGGTTACATATTGCGTATGTTTTCTCACTTTCCACTTTTTTTCCCAAAATATTATTTTTATCTTTTTCAGAATCAATTATCCTGGTTCAACAATCACACATCTTCTGAAAACCGGTGTTGAGCAAATCCAAAAATTCATCGATGAATTCAAAAATCCGGCAATTCATCAAGAATATCAGCAAAAATTCCTTGCGATTTCGGATATTTTCAATTTTCTGATGCGCAAAAAAAGTCCAGAACTTCAGGAAACAGTTCGAAATATGATTATCGAATCGTTGAATTCATCCAACAAAAATCTGAGTTTTCTATTCTTCCTAAAACTCGTCACAAATAATATGGAAACTTTGCGAAATGTTGTGACTTCGAATAGCGATTTGATAACCACGTGGAATGCGATTCGCGCCACCCGACAAATTGCAACAATTTCTGACAAAGCCACGATTATTTTGCCGAATTTATCGATTGGTTATGGCGAATTTACAAAACAGGTTGTTTCGATAATGGAACCAAAAACACATGCTGTATTCTTGGAAATGATGATCGCTTTGGTTTATGATAAAAAAGTATTTGATGGTGAAAATAACCCGAGCACTATAAATTCTCAAAAATCGTTAGTTCAAAATTGCGCGCCAGTTCTTGAATCAATGGTGGATAAATTGGTGCAATTAGCACATTCTTCAACTGGAAATTCAACAATTTGTCCATCTCAACATCCATCAATTATTTCGTTTTCATTTGATGAAAAATTGCAATTTTTGATCGAATCATTTGCAAATCATGTTGATAAGTAGGTTTTTCAGAGAGAGAAAGAGAAAGCATAAATAAATAAAAAAACAATTAATTGTTCCAGATCTCACTCAATAATCCGACATTTACATGCAATTGCAATTGCTAACGGCATTTCGAAAGCTTCAGAAATTGTTTTGAGATTTTTGTTGACAATTAGCCATGAGACTCCGCAATTTGTGAGTTTTATCATAAAATTTTATAGGAAATTTTTATTTTTTTTCAGATCTACATTATGACCGCCTATATCACAGTGACTCATAAATTCTTCCCAAAAATGATGGAAAATGTGTACAGCGAATTTTTCGCACAAAAAACAATTATTGAAATGAGCCTTCCTGATGGTAATCTTTAATAATTCAATTTCAAAGCCCCCCTCCCCAAAAAATCTTTTTTTTCAGATATCGATCGATCCAAGTTGCACCTGAATCTTTTGAATAATTTGCGAATTTTATTTGAATGGGATGCTAGTTTAGAAGAATCGAATCCGAATTCATTTTTGGGATTCTATCCCGGTAATAAAATCGGATCGGTTTTGAACATTATAATGGATGATTCGTTGAAATTTTTGAATGAAGAAACAAATCTGGAAAAAAGACTAACAATGATCCGAATGACGACTAAATTATTGGATGCTGTTTGCGCGGTGAATTCGAAAAAACAATCTAGAAAATTGCTCATATCAATCTCAAATTGGTATAAATTAATGGCTCAATTAGCATTGCTTCTAAAATGCGCTCTATTGACAGTTGGAAGGAAAAACGATGCTGGAATTACAGTTTTTGAGGAATTGCGAACTGCGATTTTGACTTTTCTTTATAATGGAAGTCTTGATGCGCAATTGATGAAATTTGTGCCGATTTTCACCAATTTTTTCATTCAGGCTTGTTTTTCGGATGCTCAAATACTTTTTGGTGAAAAAATTGTGGATGATAATTTGTTGGATGAACAAGGAATCAATAAATCATTTGATTTGGTGAATCTTGAAGCCGGACCAAATGTTATTCAAGGATTGTCGAAATTGAAAATGCATGATAATGCGCTGGATATGATGCATAGTGGACAATTGAAAAAACGAAGAAGAATTGGAGGAGATTTTGAGATAAATGATATTAAAAATATGACGGAAGAAGAGGAAGAGAGATTTGTGAGTTTTGAGTGCCGAATTCGAAATTTAAATTTTCTTTTGTAGTTATTTTCCCAAAAAAATAATTTAAAAATTCTTTTTTACAGGAAGATGAATATCAAAGGATCTACGTGGTTCTTGATGCATTTCGAGCAATGTGTACAACTGGAGCACAAGATATTCGTCTTCATAATTCCAAACAAATTGCCACAATATTGGTTGATTCAATATGCCGTGATATTTTGAGCAGCGAAATGAAATTTGATGATTGGGATATTGAATCGGAATATATTCATCGACACGTCGAAATCGATCGACGCATTTCTCGCAGTGTTTTTGCTGATGGATTAATGCGAATGCTTTCCGAAACACGAAGTTTTGCATTTTGTCTGCCAATTCTCAAATCGCAACTTGCTGTGATTATCAGCGACGCCGAAAAATCATCGGATCGCACGCGAATTGGCGAACGAACTCGTGACAAACTACACAGATGGATATTGCTGGCATCGAAAGCCGCGATTATTCCAGCGAGATTTGTGTATCTTTGCGATTTGGAACAATTTACCAATTCACACGAGACTTTTTTGATGTTGTTGGAAATTTGGAGGTTTTTACAAGGAAGGAATTTGACGATTTCTATCATTGAGAATTATCATAAAGAATTGTTGAAAGGAGATGTTGATGAAGGTTTGCCTGTGAGTTGAGATGGGGACTAGGATGGGGTGTTTGGATTTCTAGGCCGTGGTAAACTATTGGCCTTGAAAATTATTATAGCGAAGAAGTTTTGAATTTCTTTTGACAGCTTATGAAAATCAATAATTGAGGGTCTGGAATTTTATTGTAATAAAGAGTAGCTCACAATCAAATGGGAAAATTCAGGGAATTTCTGAGCCCAAGATTCGTGACACAAAAATAACAATTGTGCTCCATTGCACAATTTTCCAGCGATTCAGTTTTTTCCCGATTTTCCAACAAAAATCAATTTTCAGAACGAAAAAGAGGGAAATGATCGTGCGACTTTCGACTCAGTTCGTCTAATTCTCCAAAATCATCTCGTAGAATCATATCATCTTTTCCCAAAACTTTTTGCCACCGAATATTCGGCTTTGAAAATCAATACTATAGAATAATACGGGATATAATAAATATTTTCACATTTTTGAAAGTGAACCCTATAAGATTAGATATTTTCATTTTCAAGTTTTTCTATTTCAAAAAGTCACAGAAAATTTTTAGAACAAAATTAGCAAGTAAGTAGAAGAAACCCATTTATTCACTAATTATCACAAAATTAATTTTCTAATTAATTCAACCCGTTTTTCTAATTGTTTTTCGAAACGATCCAAACTTGTATCATCAACTAAATTAAATTGAAGATCTTGACATTCATTTCGAGATTCTTGTGGACATTCGGATTTATAATGAAGTTTGATGGCTTCCGAATTCGGTGAAAGATATACACTTTTTGATGAGGAATACGATAATTTGTGAAGAGCGAAATGATTAAAAACGGTGGCCACTGATTTTGTGCTGGAAAAAAAGGAGGAGGAGGAAATGAGAATGAGATTAGAGGTTGGTGTGGTTTTGGGTGGGAATTTGAAAAAAAAAATGAAAATCCTGAATTACTGAATTTTCTCGTAGAAGTTTAGAAAATTCCACTTCAAGATCAGAATTTAAATCTTGTAAATTTATTTATCAAAATTATGAAACAGTAAAAAAATTTCCAAACATTATCAATTTTTTTTCAAATTTCTGATCCTCATAATCCCAACTCACCTGCTAAAACTCTTTCCAAATTCTCCCATTTTGCTAATATTTTTGGATCTTTTCCGATTTCTTCTCATATAACTCCACTCTTTTCCAACTTCGAAATTCGTTTGAAATTTGAAAACATTTCTGGCTGAAAGTGAGCTTATACTTCTTCCGGATAAACGTTTTTCAACACTTCGCAGCATTTCGGCTGAAAATTTATTGATTTTGAGATTTTTTGGAGAATTGAGAACTCACAGTAACTCGAAAAATTTCCAATTGGCACAACAACTTCATCAATATCCAAAATTAGAACATAATTATGAGTGTGAATGTGCCTTTAAAATTATTGAAGTAATTAGGATGTTAATTAGAAAAAGCTAACCGATAGAAACAATCATTGTAGGGAATTAGCTCATGTCTCCTTTTTTGAGGTCGATTATTTTTCAAAAATTGGCTTCGCTCTAAATTTGAATTTGGATCAGAGCCAGATAGTGAAATTTGATCCTAAAAAAATTAAAAATTTTGTGAAAAGGGTCGGAAAAGTTACCAAAGTCAGTTTCCCCAATTTCTCATAATATTTGAGCACATTTTGTGTTTTTTGGGTCAAAAAATACATATAGACTCCAATTGTATCGGCTCCTAAAATATATTGAAGTTCAAGCCATTCGAGAAGTCGACCAGATATATCTTCCTATAAAATTAAAATTTTGGTTCCAAATTAATTTTCACTGTTTCAAATTTCAGTTTAAAAAATGTTCGAAACTTTTTCACTGTTTCACATTTTTTTATAAATCAGATTTGTTTTTCAACTTTTAATTCTGATTTTAATTTTTCAGGTAGAAAAAATAGGAAAATCAAAGGAGCCGAGAAAATCTAGTTTACTTTGGTTTTATATTTCCTGACTCTAAACATTACAGATTCACATTTCAAAAACACGCCAGTCCGAGCCGCCTTCAAATTT
The DNA here is from genome assembly GCA_947459285.1 of Caenorhabditis angaria. Taxonomy (NCBI): domain Eukaryota; kingdom Metazoa; phylum Nematoda; class Chromadorea; order Rhabditida; family Rhabditidae; genus Caenorhabditis; species Caenorhabditis angaria. The sequence goes on along the minus strand of CANHGI010000003.1, from coordinate 3,380,427 downwards.
AGAAATGAGCCGCAGATTTCACGTCAAAGAAAATTAAAATAAATCTAGAGCACAGAAAGCCACTTTTCAAGAAATGAGAAAAGTGTGCGAGAAAATAATTTCAACGTGACACTCCAAAAAGATAAGATCAATCCACGTGGTTTTCTGAGCTAATATAAACTGACTGTTCTCGTCATAATTATAGTTCTACATACTGGAGACCTTCGAAATGAGCTCGACATTTGGATCAAACGAGGGAATGTGAGTTTTGGGTTGAGAATACTGTAGGGAAAATAATACTGTATGTTTGCTAATACTAGTACTGTAGCTAGTACTATAGAGAAGAGATATTCCGTGATGTTATCAGAAAAAAACCCTTCAGAAGACTGTATGAAAGTGTGTGATAGTTTTTCTTGGGTCAGAATACTGTGGAGCGCTTTGATAAGAATACTGTAGAAAGTTGTCATATTTCAGTTTAGCAGGGTGATTCTTCTTAGCGAGCAGGTTTGAGATTTAAGTTCGAGGTTTAGTTTCTTACGAGAAGAAGTGCTGTACCAAGTACGGTGTTTACTCTCTTTTTTTATAGATTCTTGTTCAGATTCACATGTTGGTCTTCTCAATCTATTTGCTCTACCCAACCTTCATGGCCTTCTCAACCGTCTTGCTGCAGCCGTCTTTTCAGATCCAATTTTGGTCTACTAAATCTTCATGCTCTTCTCAATCTTCATGCCACTGCTGCTTTTTCAGATTTGGATTTGGTCTTCTCAATCGTCTTGCCGTTGCCGCCTTTTTCAGATCCAATTTAGGTCTTCTCAACCTTCTTGCTGCTGCTGCCTTTTTCAGATTCGGGTTTGGACTTCTCAACCGTCTTGCTGCAGCCGTTTTTTCATATCCAATTTAGGTCTTCTCAACCTTCATGGTCTTCTCAATCGTCTTGCCGCTGCTGCTTTTACAGATCCAATTTAGGTCTTCTCAATCGTCTTGCCGCTGCTGCTCTTTTCAGATTCGAATGTGCTCTTCTCAACCTTCCTGCTGCAGCCGTCTTTTCAGATTTGGTTTAGGTCTTCTAAATCTTCATGGCCTTCTCAATCTTCAAGCCGCTGCTGCTTTTTCAGATCCAATTTAGGTCTTCATGCTCTACTCAATCGTCTTGCCACTGCTGCCTTTTCAGATTCGGGTTTGGACTTCTCAATTCTCGAGCCGCTGCCGCTTTTTCAGATTCAATTTAGGTCTTCTCAATCTTCAAACCGCTGCTGCTTTTTCAGATTCGGGTTTGGACTTCTCAATCGTCTTGCCGCCTTTTTTAGGTTGGAATGTGGTATTCATGTTCTACTCAATCTTCAAGCCGCTGCCGCTTTTTCAGATTCAATTTAGGTCTTCTCAATCTTCATGCCGCTGCTGCCTTTTCAGATTTGGTTTTGGACTTCTCAATCGTCTTGCCATTGCTGCTTTTTCAGGTTCGAATGTGGTCTTCTCAATCTTCATGGCCTTCTCAACCGTCTTGCTGCAGCCGTCTTTTCAGATCCAATTTTGGTCTACTAAATCTTCATGCTCTTCTCAATCTTCAAGCCGCTGCTGCTTTTTCAGATCCTAATGTGCTCTTCTCAATCTTCATGCCACTGCTGCCTTTTCAGATTCAATTTAGGTCTTCTCAATCGTCTTGCCGTTGCTTCCTTTTCAGATTCAATTTTGCTCTACTCATTCTTCATGCCGCTGCTGCTTTTTCAGATCCAATTTAGGTCTTCTCAATCTTCCTGGCCTTCTCAATCGTCTTGCCGCCTTTTTAGGTTGGAATGTGGTATTCATGCTCTACTCAACCTTCTTGCTGCAGCTGCTTTTTCAGATTCAATTTTGCTCTACCCAATCTCAATCTTTTTGGTCTTCTCAATCTGCTCGCTCTACCCAATCTTCATTGCCATCTCAATCTTCTTGCTCGTCTCAAGCTTCTTCTCGTTGGTCTTCTGCCGCCGAAAGAGTATTTCTACAATAAAAGGTTTTGTTCAAATGTGTTATTGTTTTTCCCCCAATCGACTGTCTTTACCAACCGCCAAATGTTAATAATTTTATTTTCAGGTTTGCCAATTCCACTTCCTGCCTTCTCCTGGATCCACCTTCTGTAGCTGACTTCGTCTCCAAAAGCTGACTCGTCAAGCGGTTCAACTCAATGCATCAGGTTGGTTTTTGATTGGACCTAGGTTCTCTTTAGAACAGTTCCTTAGTAGTTATAGGTCTGTAATGTGGGTCACCATAGGACAGTTTCCCGAAGAGCTTAGGACGCTTCCCTGAAAATACTGTAGAATAGTTGTTTTTAGCATAATGTAGGACAGTACCCAATACTGTAGAATTGTTCCCATTCTTCCTAATTTTATTTCCGGAAAAAAATTTTCCGACATTCGGAAAACTTGAAGAATTGATAGACTTATTTGTTAGTTTTTTTAATTTTTGGAGCATTTTCTTAACTTACAAGGGAAGTGCATAAGGTCAGGTGTTGAACTTTTGATGAAACATATCGAAATATACCAAATCGACCATGCTGATCACGATTCCGAAGTCAAAAATTGCCACAAATGCCTGTGAGCACTTTTCTGGAGCTCCAAAGTTTGAATCGAGTTTTGGTTTTTGCTCATTTTCACCTTGTTCCTGCATGAAAAATCAACTTTCATATTTCAAATAAGATTGTTCACCATATTCGAAAACCTACCAGATTTTTAGTTTATCGGAAAATATCAAAAACGAGCTGAAAACTGCAATTTTCAAAAAAGTCATGAAAATACACACAAATACACGTAAATGCACACGTTTTTTGAAGTTTTTCGGGCATTTTTGGAAACTGCAGTTTTCAGCTCGTTTTTGATATTTTCCGATAAACTAAAAATCTGGTAGGTTTTCGAATATGGTGAACAATCTTATTTGAGATATGAAAGTTGATTTTTCATGCAGGAACAAGGTGAAAATGGGCGAAAACCACAACTCGATTTCAACTTTGGAGTTCCAGAAAAGTGCTCACAGGCATTTGTGGCAATTTTTGACTTCGGAATCGTGATCAGCATGGTCGATTTGGTATATTTCGATATGTTTCATCAAAAGTTCAACACCTGACCTTATGCACTTCCCTTGTTAGCAGTTTTCACGATATTTTTTGGTACTTTTGTTACAAAATAATTTTTTTTAATGTTTTTCAGAAATACCAAAATTATTTTGTGATAAAATTAGCAAAAAATCCTGAAATTCGTTTATTTTTCACTTTCAAAAGTGTTCCGAAATGTTCATTTTACGACTCGTTTTTTTTCCGAAATGTTCCCAAAAGTCGGAAAATCGGAAAATGCATTTTCCCTTACCGCACAAGCCTGATACCTATCATAATCCGTTTTTATTAGTCCGTTAGTAGTCAACCCGAATACTGTACAGAGGCTCAGATAATTACTCGTACAAGTTTTATTCGTAGAGGTTTTTTGAGCAGTGAATGTAGACAAGATTTCTGATTCTAAAAAACGTTCCCAGATATTGTCGTTATCGTTTTATCATAGAATCTTCTCTTTTTTTAGTCCTGTGATAGCTGTCGTGAATTAATTTCGAAAGTTCTCTTGAGTCAAGTTCATTTTTCCAAAAAAATCATAATTTTCCTATCCGTGTGAGACTTGAAAAATTCTAGATCAGAGATTAATTTTTGGTATTTTTAATGAAATAATTCCCCCCAGTAGACCTAGTTTGACTATCTGGCTCTTAAATTAGGAGATTCCAGGAAATTGTTTCAAATTCATCAGCCGAAGTAGAAAAATTATCATAAAAAAGTGGAATGCAAACATTTTTTAGTTTTGTTTCGTCTCTAACTTGCTCAAACAATAAGAATCTTTGATACTTTGAATTATTTGATGTTAGTTTTATTCTAAAGAGTTTAACTATGACGTGGAATTTTATTAAGTTCCACATAAAAAAAAATCTTGCTCACCTGATAATCCAAACCTTTCAAACAAATTGCCACATCTTTCTTTTTCTCTCCAATTTTTCTCGATTTTCCCACAACTTTCATCGCAATCTTCTGACTTTTACAATTAGATCTAGTCAAAGATACACTATATTCCACGTCACTTTCCGAATTTTTGAAAAAATCCAATTTTTCCGGAATCGGACATGATATCAAACTTGGTACTTGAAAATTGCCACGTGGATCCCATCCACGTTGCCAAATTTCACGAATATAACCCTGGACTACTGTGTATTTTTGAAAACGGGAATTTTTGACGAAAATATTGCAGTAGATATCGATTTTTGATTCGATTGTGTGATTGCTCATGACAAGAACCTGGAAGAGGATTTTTTGAGGGGTTTCTAGTCCATAACTCAATTTTATAGGCTAGATCTCTAGATTTCTAGGCCATGACCGAGTTTTTTTCTCTTTTTGGTTTTCTAGTCCCTCTTACCTGAATTGCTGAATTATCTGGAAATAACGAATTTGGTCGATCATCATAATAAGCGCTGAAAATTTCGATTCCCGCCACTTTCAGCCAATTTTCTCGGGGATTTTTCATAATTTTAGGAGCCGCTAAGAAACACCAACGATTCTCGATTATTTTTTGCTCTTTTTCTATCACCGGCCTAGCTGGAGCCCTGTTTTTCTGCATTAATTCCAAATAATTTTTGACAAAAATCTCATCCTCAATCGGATCGAAATTGTCCTCATAGTTGTTTTCCTGAAGATTTTTCTTGATTCTTATGATTCTGAAAATATATACCTGATCTTCAAGTTCGAAATCTTGAATACTCCCAAAAAAGTAGAAAAATACTAGAAAAACTGCTATGAAAATTAGATACGACGATTTTTTCCTGCGCATTCAAGAAAAAATTTTGCGAGAGGATGAAAAATAAAATTGACCTTGAATCACTGTTTTTTTTGGATGACCTCTATTATTATATTATATATTTACTTGTAAGTGGGTTGAATGGTTATTGGAAGAGAAAAACTGGAGAACAACTGTTATGGCCTAGAAAATTAGATTTCCGTGGCCTAGAAAATCAATAATTCATATTTTTCTATTTCTATAGTTCGCTAGAGCGTACTTTCATTTCTTTTATGAAAAATAGTTGTTTAGAATTCAGAAAAGGTTAGAAAATCTAGAAACGCTCAAATTTTTTTTACTAATTTTTGGTATACCTTTTTTATGAATTTAGAAAAAAAGGCCTTGAAAATCCAACATTTTGAAATATTTTCTTTTGTTCGATAGAGCGCGCTTGAAATTTCTGTACAAAAATAGCTAGCTTAAATAAGAAATAATATTCTTCCCACATAGATTTTCTGATCTGTTATCTCTCGAGGAATTTCGGTTGTTCATTAGAGTTTCACCTTCTGTAGATACAAAAAATAATTTATTTCATCAAAAACACAAAACGTTTCAAAGAGGTTTTCTTGATTTCTCCAAATATCTTACAAATTCTCTCGGTTTTTCATCATTTTTAATGAAAAAATTGGCAGATTTATGCAACCATCGAACATTTTCATCATCATTGATGATTTTTTGAATTGGTTCCGGAAAATTGCGATTGGCTCCTTTATTTGTCGGATGTTTCACATCGACATCTTTCCGAACCTAAAAAAAATTGAAAGGAATGTTCCTTTTTTGTATTCTCGAGACTTTTTCTTGACATGTTGAATTTTAAATTGAATTTTTTTCGACTTGAGTTGACTCAGAGGCAGACAGAAAATTAGATGGAAATTGAGTGAGAGAAAAAGTTGTGTGTAAAATAAGGAACCTGTGTAAAATATTGCACTATTGCTGGATATTCTTGTCGTTTTTCGCAGACATGTTGAATTAGGCCATTATAGGCAGATTCGCCGACTCGAAGCAAAATATCTGATTGAGTTTCGTTTGAGTAGTAACATCCTGAAAAATCAGAGCTGACAAAAAATTGTAAAAAGCTTTTGGTTAATAAAATAAAACCCCAGAAGTCTTTTTGAGGCTTTGATTAACTAAATTTAAATAAATTTTTCCCACCAGTAATCCATTTTCCGGTTGACAAACAGAGCCATTGAAATGTTCCATCTCGATATTCTTCGCCAACTCGAATTTTTTGCTCATTATTGGTGCAGTGAGGTTCTGAAAATTTTGAAATCCCGCACAAATTTCACAAGTGAAATTGGGGATTGTCGTTGTTTTATTATTTTCAAGTTTTCAAGAAGATTGTGACTAATCGTAATTGCGTAGTATCGTTGTCATTTATTTCCCCTTACCAATACTATATTTCAACTTAATATCCTGAACTTGTTCACAACTATACCATAATCCATCAATTGTTCGATTTTCTCCAACTCTGATTTCTTCACATCCCAAAAATCTAGTATTTTTTTGATCACATTCATATTTCCAAATTCCCTCGTCATCAACCCATTTTTCCCCATTTTTTCGACATTTTCCGTAATAATCTCGACAATCGCAGTTTTCTGCAAGAAAATATGAATGCTACGTGTTTTTTGTAGGAAGTTTTCTGATTATTGCAAAATAAAATGTGATTTACAAGTTAAGTAGTTACTTTTAAGTGTTCGATTTATGAATAATTTATGAGCCAGAAAATTACTTGCTTAGCACAATTTTGCTCTTTGATTTGATAGCATACCTGGTAATAATTCAATATCAAATTGTTCCGAATTAGCCAATCTCAGATTTATTATTATAAGTATTGAAAATAACAAGAAAATTGACATTTTGATGGCAAATAAAATAAAAAAGATATGCAAAAAATGAAATAAAAAACAAGTCTGTAAAAGAGAAAAAAGAAAGTGTTGCGTAATATATGAAAAATAATAATAATGATTAATTGCGCGCATAAAATCATGTGTTTATGAGCTGGAACGCGCCTATCTGGAACAGGTTTTTGTTGACGCAAAATTTTGATACAAGGAATTCCAGCCAAATAAGTGAGGTATATGAAATTTTTCAAAAAAAGTTAAATCAGGGTTACAGTATCTCAGATATTTGGCGCGAAAAATTTTGAATTAAAAAAAATTTTTTATGAAAATTAAAATTCCAAATTTAAAATTTTGAAAACTCGAAATCCTGAAAATCAATTTTTGCGAACCCCATAATTTTTCAATTTTATGGGACAATTCAAAAAATAAAAAACCGTTAGAAAACATGTTTATTTTATTGAATCGTTGCGAGACCCAATTGAGAAAGAGTACTGTGGGTCGGTTTTGGCGCGAATCCTGGAATTTCAGAATCCTTAGGTTATTTTGTTTTCTTTTTTTCCAGAAAATAAATAAATCGTAAAGAAGCACTTTCTTTCCCTCCTTTTTCACCAAATCTACTTCTGAATCTAAATTTAAATTTAAATCCGATTCGATTTTCCAAAAAAACAAAAATAGTGTCCTTCTCAAATCTTCTTCCCTTCTTTTTTTCCAATTTTTTCTTCCCTAAAAAAACATTGAAAGTTTTTCGACCACTCCAAAAATACTACCAATTAACTCATGCGCCTTTAAACTCTCTAATTAACAAAAAAAAAAAGAAAAGTCGCATGGCATTTTTCCAAGCAGCCACGTCATAACACTCTGGCTCCGCCCACCGAAGAAAAGGGGATTTTTCACTGCTGCTCAGGGGGTGGAGCTGCTCCACACTTCATTCTTTTATTCGGCCGTCTTCTCTAAACATGTTTTCGTCGCGCTGTTTTTCGATTTTTGTGATTTTTTCTTGTGTACTATTGACAGGTAAGATCTTTGATTTTTAAAGGGAGGTACAGTAGGAAAGAGAGAAATGGGAGAGAAAATGGATATTATTCAAGTTGGTAAATTTGCAAAAATTCATGAATTTTTACAAAAGTTTTAAAAATTACTTTTTTCAGATTCCAGTTGAAAAAAATCTAAGAATTTCCAGGCTTGAAAAAAACTCAAATTTTTAGATTTGGATTAAAATAGGCTTAAGGCTTAAGCATTTTAGGCCTTTTCAGTCTGAATGACAACTTTTTTTTGAGTTAGGTTAAGTTCTAATTTTAGATTAGGAATTTTGCAGGCATTATTCACTTTGCAATATGTCAAATACAGTAGTTCCGTTTTTGAACCGACAAAATTTTTAACATTTCAATGTTCCACGTCATAACTTTTCCACGCATTTTGCTCAATGGCTCTTTTCTTTTGATAAAACAAAATTTCATGTAAATCGAATTTTCTTGCTGCCACCAAAAAAAGTTCCCAAAATCCAATTCAATTTGGCCCTCGTTTTTCCCGTTTCTCATCCCTAGGTAATCTTCGAACATCCAAAAAAAAATATCTATTTTTCTTCATTAAAATCGCAAAAGCCCCGGAAAAACAATTAATTTCAGGTCGGCGGTCTGAAAAACAACAAAAAAAAAGAAAATCCCTGTGTGTTTTTTTGGAAATACATAGAATAAAAGGAAAGGAAAAGGTGGTTGAATAATTCAACTTGTAAGAGAAAACAATGGAAATTTCTAGGACAAAAAATTGAAGTTTTTTAAAGAAAAAAAGATGTGGCTAACACGTCATCACAAAAAAAACGGACTTTTGTAGGGTGAATGGGGATAATTAATATGAGCAATCCTAAAATCTTCTAGAGAAATCGTTTTCAACGATACTCCGCGTTTACGCCTGGATATTTCAGCGGCACAATTTGAAAATTCAAATTTTTTTTCGAATAAACACATTCCTCGCGGAAATTGTTTTGTTTTGTTTTTTCTCTAACAATTTTCAATTAACTAACTCTGCACTATTATCGTCAAAGTACAGTAGTCATTTTCATTTTCATTCTCCTTTTAAATTCTCGCTTTTCTCGAAACCCCTAATCTTGAACACTACACAATTTAAATTTCAAAAGGAACAACGAAAAAACATCCGGGGAACGTTTTTTTTTCTCGCTTTTCTCGCATCAGAAAGTGAGGAAAAACAAGATTCCTTTTCTTAGGCTCAAATTAGTGTCAATGTCAATTTTTCATAAATTGAGAGATTCTGAAAGGGTTCAGAGATGATTTATTTACAATAACCAAAAAAAAACAACGATACTCCGATTTTTGGTGAAAGTAGAAAATACAGACCTGGGGAAACTCGGAAAATTTTCATTTTCAAATTTTAAGGTTACTGTAATTTTTCTGAAATTTTAGAAAATGAACTTCGGATAATTGGGATGTTATTTTTCTTAATATTCCTGGATTACGGTATTTTCTACTACTGTAGAAAATAGCTCCACGAATAAACTGGCCAAAACTTGAACGAGCAATCCAACATAAGATTATTATTGCTCATATTAATTTCTTTGAGGATTGCTCATATTATAATTAATTTCCTCATAGTATTTGGTACACAAAATTGGGTTAGTGTCAATTTGAAGTTTTAAAATATTTTTCTTGGCTCGAATTTTTACGTGAGCCTTCGAGGAAAAGAGAACTTCATACTGTAGTAGTTTTTGAAAAAAGAGATAACTTTTTTCACCAAAAAAAATTCCTGATCAAAGTTCGTTCGTTCGAAAAACTTCCTTCCCACTTACATTCCTTCCGTTCTTTTTTTCGAACAAAACCAGAAAAACCAAATAAAGAAACGAAATCCCGTGAGAATTCACAAGAAAAAGCCCATTTTTTGTGGTGATGTTATCGGAAAATGATGAATGAATGTGAGCTGAACTAGAGAAAAAACGAGGGTCCGCTGAGACATTTTATAACTCAATTTTATAGGTGTCTTTGTCTTTTTGAAAGCGAAAAACGAAAATAAAAAACCTGGTTCATAAATGAATAATAGATTAGACTTTGATGTCAAAAATGTGAATTTTAAAAGGTCGATTTTTTTGTTCCGCGTTTTCTAGGGGATAAAAAATTAGAAACTCCGGAACTAAAGAAACATTCGAGAATCTGAAGTTATTGGTTTTCGTGAAAAATTATGATCCAATATTTATCCAGAATGAAAAAAACTCAATTTTTTACGTTTCAAAAGTTTTAGAAAATATCTAAAAACTGATCTTGAGAATTTGTTTTCTAATCATCAAGTATGAAATTTTGATTGTCCGAAGTTAGTCTAAGTCTGATACTACAAATTTTGTTCGCTAGAGCGCATTTGCTTCCAATGAACCCAAAATTCTTTCATTTCAGTGCTCACAAGTGCTCAATTCAGCGACGACGATGAAAATGACAATGAGAAGCGTGGCGGAGCTCGAGCATTTCAACTAAAACGTGGCGGAGCCCGAGTATTTTCGGGTTTCAATGAAAAACGCGGTGGAGCACGAGCATTTTCGGATATTGCAGAAAGTGGAGAAGAGGAGAAACGTGGCGGAGCCCGAGCATTTCAATTGAAACGCGGTGGTGCACGAGTTTTCTCGGGATTCAATGATAAGAGAGGTGGAGCACGAGCATTTTCGGGATATTATGATGGAGATGAGAAACGCGGTGGAGCTAGAGCTTTTGTTGGAGATGATGAGAAAAGAGGTTGGATTTTTTTTTGGGATTGGGGTTCCAGAAATTTTCTTAGATTTTCGTAGATGCGAGAAAAAACTACAATTGAGAATTTTTGTTATAAAAAATTCCACTGTTTCAAAATTTCAATATGAAAAAAATTTGAATAATCGAATTCGATAGGCAAATCTTTTCTTTTCAGAAAATTGCACAGTAAAAAATTTACTTTTTCAAAAATTATGTATGTCATAGAGCTTTTGTGAATCTATAGAAAAATTAAGATAAAAATTAACACTAACAGAAATTTTTGCAGGAGGAGGCCGTGTTTTTTCAAAACGTGGTGGAGCTCGCGCCTTCATTGATAACTCAAAACGCGATGAAGATATGATGATGGTTCAACCAGCTTATTATGGTTATGGTTTGTAAAGAGAAGGCTTCTAAGCTTCTTCTTCTGCTATTCTATGCTTCCTTCTTCTTCCTATTCTTCTTTCTTCTTCTTCTTCACCCAAACACACTCACAGACACACACAAATACACCATTGGTAATTTTTTCACCCATATTTTTCCGCGCGCGCACATTTTTTTTTTTTTTTGAAAAAAAATGAAATGAAAAGCAGAAAAACTCAATTTATTCATTTTTTTTTCAAGAAAAAATACACAAAAGAATTGCTTTTCGTCACATGTTTTGATTGATGGACAGGATTTTCATTAGAATTTTTGCGGGATTTCTGAAATTTCAGATTTTTTTTGCAGAAAAACGAGGTGGTGGACGTCCTTTTCCGCATCAACCTAATCAATAATTATTATATCCGAATTCTCTATCAGGAAACTAAAAGTCCAAGTTGATAAAAATAAATGTTTACTTTCAAAACTGTTTTTTTTATATGGAAAATTTCCAGATCGAAAGATTTTCAGTACATAGAAATATTGCAAGATAACAGTTAGTTCATGAGTAAAATACGAATGTTTCGAATAAATTTTCACGATGGCTCAATGAATTCAACATAAAATAATCTGAATATTTTGGAGATTCTAGTATTGATCACATGGTGACCACAAAAGATGACACATTATTATGTTTAGCCTTCCAAAAAATCAGTCTATCGATAAATTCCTTTTGTATGTTTTTATTGATAATGAATATCAGAAAAGAGTTTTCGATATATTCGAAAAATAGGAGATTGCTCAGCTGAAAATATTTAAGAGCTAAGTTTAAGTTCGCCTAACAAGTACATAAATTCACAAACCACATTTGCCAAAAAACTTGTATCCTCGTAAAGAAAAAAAGATTGTATTTGATAAATTTCAAATATGATTAGTGAAGGGATATGTAAAACGAGGAGTTTGAAAGCACTCTGAAAATAGCGGGAAAACTGTTTTTTAAATGGGTTTTCTATGATCTTTTTCCACCCACTCACACTCTCTTTGGCAATTTGCAGTCTTTTAATTTTTAAGTGTGTTGAATAGGTTAAAATAATGAATATTGAATCAGTTATAAATTTCAAAACTATAATTGTCGATCTTAATCTAGGTTGTAATATGTTTTGGGTATTCCATCGACCATTTTCATCAAGTACAAAAACATCAACTAAATTATCAAAGGTGAATAAATTGATGAAAAATGAGATGATTGAAATTAAAAGAATATAAATATTCATAAAAGTTTTCTTCCAAATTGTGTTATAACACAGAAAAGTCGAGGTGTATCTATTAATCACTGATGCTACATTCAAAAACATAACAGCATCATAGGCTATGAAGTGTGAGATGTATGAAATTTGTTCGATATTGAATAAGTATGATGCATTAAGATAATAAAATATATAAGATAACTCAAAAGTAAACCATGATATGAAATTGATTACACCAATAACAAAAAATAAATAATAAAATGAACTAGTTGAAATTCGTTTTTTAACTATTGATAAAACTAACAAGCTAGCGACCATTAATATAGTTCTTATAACTAAACGAATATATCGATAAGGTTCAATATAATGGATTTGTAAAGGATCTATTTTAGTTGTTTCATTATAAATAAGAGTGTAGAAAAGGTGATATTCGATCAGCATTTTTAAAATGAATTTTTATGAGGAATGAAGAAAATTGTATGTTTCAAAACACATGGCTCATTGGATTTTACAGGGTGACCCATAATTATTTGTGCATGACTTTGACGCAACGGTACATGAGTCTCTGTTAATATTTTCACTAAGTATAAACTGCAGTCCGTTCGTCATATCCAACTTACTTAAAAACATCGATAATATGATCATAGATCTAATAACACCATATTGGTGTGATCCTCAAAAAAAATAAGGCCAAATTTTTTTCTGATATTGCCTTTTTTACAAACCTCTAGTTTTTGGATCAGTATTTTATAACGATATTGATATTTATAGATGAGATATTATTTTTTGATGTTTTTCAGTGTATCAAAATGTATAAAATTCACTGAATGAAAGTTGATCATCATTCATTATTCCCAGATCCCATGCAGGTGTTGAAAAACTACGAAAAATCCCCAAAAATCATGTTTCGCACTAAAAACTAGGTTTAAAGCGTGGAAAACGTGACTTCGAAGTTGGAAAATTTGAAAAATACGATAAAAACTACACCAGAAAAGTTTTAGAGAGTTTTCACCAATTTTTTTTGGATTTAGGTCGACTGAAGAAAATTTTAAAAATCTCATGTACGCAGTTTGCACAATTTTGATGAATTCTGAATTTCACTCAAAAGCCTGATTGTATCTGTTGTCATATTCATAGTTGAGCTCTCAAATATTATTTCTTATATCAAATTTAGTCTTTTTACAGTTACAGTCTTGTTGTTAAAATAATTTTTGGTACTATGCAGTGAGAAAATCCAAAACACCTCAAAAATCAGCTTTTTGAACCATATTTCGGCTCCGAATGTATATGTTTGACCGAGAATGGTTATAAATCAAACTAGAAACGTATCTCTGATATGTTTTTGTGCTTTTAGAAAATCGAAGTCATTTGTAAAACGATTTGATACTTGGATTATCAGGAAAATGTGAAAATTGGACTTTTTTCTTGTTTTTTGTGCAAATCCATTACATGAGCTCATTACTGTTGTGCGTGATGTCAGGAGCCAAAATTTTTTTTGGGTGTTTCCTAACCATATATGAATAAAATCCACGCAATAATAGTTTCTCGGATATTTTGATACAATATAAAATTCAATGAACATCTGCTCAACCGTGCGTACAGAGCTCAACCTGATCTAACTCAAATCGAAGTGCATATTCAAAAAACATGAAAAATGTATCACTAATCGAATGAAAAACTTTAAACTAGTACTGTTAGGAAAGAAATATAAAAAATATCTAAGATCATTAGTTGTTTTTGAACAGAGATATATGGAATTTTTGATGCACAAATAATTATGTGTCACCCTGTATATAAAAATTATGAATAAAAATCAGACAACAACAAAAATTAACAAAAATATTCAACAATAAAAAATACCTCATTTCTCTTTAACACTATTCAAAACAGCTTTGTGAAGTGTGGGAATAATTGAAATTGCACGATTTTTCGAAAACTCTAATAAATCGGGAATTTTTGGCAGAGGAATACGACCATAAATATCAGTGCATGTTATCTGGAAAAATAAGAAAATAGGATGAGGGGAGGTTGGGAAGAGGGAAAATACCTGATTGATATTTGGAACAATTGCAAGAGTGATTCCACCAATAATCTCATTTTTATCGATTTCTTCAATATTTGGATCAGTTATATATTTTCCAGATTTTGTTAAACCGATATGTGCAGCTGACATTAGACCCATATTCTGAAGGAAAAACGGGATTTTTTTTACATTTTGGAGCTCATTTTAAAGTTTAAAATCCGAATTTTCAGCGAAAGTTACCTCAATTCCAGAATGTGCAAGAGCCAATGAAGCTGCCACCAAAGATGCAGCCAATATTCCACCATCATCCGCTAAAACAGTCACCTGAAAATAATAAAATTTCTGAAAATTTTCTAATTTGAGCCGTGAACCTGAGCTCCGAAATTCCAAGGTTCCCCTCAAAATTCCTCACCTCAATATCAATAACTTTTCCCGGATATTTATTGGCAAATATAATTGCACTAATTGCTGATGTGATTTGCCCGCGATATTGTGCATTTTTCTGCTCATCCACGCCTTTCAAACTAATCTATAAATAATTTTCTGTAAACTGTTTTTAGTTCAAAATTTTTTCGAAAATACCGTGATTTTTGCATAATTCTCTTCCCATTTTCCATCTCCATCCGGTCCATTTCTAAAATTTTTGAAGACATTTTTTTAGGAAGATTAAATAAAGATTAAGACTTACATTTGCGCTAAAACCATAGTATTTCCGAATTCCGCATAACCCGATCCATCTTTTGCTCCAAAAACTCCACATTTTACACCTGAAAAATACGACAAGGTCTGAAAATTTTTTAAATAAAAATTTCAATCGATAATTTCTCAAAATTCGTCTATTTACCAAACCGTTTGCCCCGCTCACTTTTCTAATGTTGTGCAAAAATTTGGCACTTTCTAGTTATTCTTAGACATTTCCTGTGTGCTCAAAATTTTAACTTTTTAAAAATTTCATTTTTTCAGTTAATAATTTTTAGTCGAACTCCAAAAATTAAAAAAAAAACTCACAAAGATCTCTAAATTTTTCCAAATTCCTTTCCTCTCCAATTTCCATTTTTTCTTCAACATTTCCAACTTTTTTCAGCGCCTCTAAAGGAACGCATAAATTCGAGCGAATTTTTGGCATCTTTCAAAATATCTGATTGATTTTTTAAGTTTTTTGAATACAAAATAATGGGAATAAATATCGCAATGGTTTTTTAAAAACCATTTTTTAACACACAAAACAAAAAAAAATTTCAATATTTATTCAACTTAAAAATTCAATCTAAAACAACAAAATCTTCAGAAACTTTTCGTTTTCTCGAAATTTTAACATTCATAAAAATCGGAGATTTTCCATCATAAGTTTGCCATTTGTGACCAACAACAACGTAGCTGCAAAAACAAAATTACATGGAGTGCAAAAAAGATCCCAGGCTATCCAAATTGAATTTGACAACTCACCTGATAACCGAATAAACCGTATAATGAAAATCCTCTTGTAAATACGAGTTCAACAACAAAAAAGTGATCAAATTCTCGCAAAATTCCTTCGTCTGACTATTTTTCAACTTTTTCGTCAGCAATTCAAATAATTTATTGCCCGTAATTTTTCCACTTCCATCTTTTGCATTTTTCAAATTTTCTCGAATTATTTCAATTGTAATTTGAGCTTCTTTACTAACATCGATTTGTCGAATTGAAGAAGAAGAAGAAGATTCGCAATTATCACACATTTTTTGGCACCAACTCGATTCCCAAGATTCTTCAAAATGTTCAGCTAATCGAACTCGTCGACAAGTATTTGGTTCTGAAGCATATCGAACAAAATTATAAAGATTTGCAACACCCGTTTTTTCTTGTTGAACCATTGTTGATTGTTTGAAAATGTCAGCCATGCGATAAAAAAGTATACAATTTGCAAGTTTTCCATCTCTTCCAGCTCTACCACTTTCCTCAAAAAATTTGAAATTTATGTTCAAAGATTTTGCACGTAAATTGGAATAATTGATCTTTCAAGAATGTTTACTAAGTTTTGGAAACGTAAAAAATTCAGGAATTTTTAATGAGCATTTTTGGTTTCATTTTCCTCGTGGAATTTCTGCGCAAAAATGTACAGTAAGACAAGAGGAAAATTCATAAAGAAAATAAATCAAATCTCCAATTGATCAGAAGATTTCGATACGTTTTTGAAACGTAAAAAATTCTGGATTTTTTTTCAATTTCCTTGAACATTTTTCAAAATGACGCAAAAGCATGAAGATTTCCAGTTTTTCGAATTTCAAATTCTGAATTTAAAAAAAATGACAAACCTGATAATAATTCTCAACAGATTTCGGAATTGAATGATGAATAACAAAACGAACATCGGGTTTATCAATTCCCATTCCAAAAGCAACAGTCGCAACAATAACTTGACATTTCGAATCCAACCACATTTCATGCACTTTACTTCGATCTTTCGGTTCTAAATATGCATGATAGTGTTTTGCTTTTATTCCCAATTTCGATAAAGAATTCGCAACTTTTTCACAATCATTTCTGGATAAACAATAGATAATTCCACTTTGTTTTTCGAATCGCGTCTTGATTATTTTCGCGATTTCTCCAACACATTCTTCTTCGGAACTTGATTTTGGGTGAACTTCGTATTTCAAATTTGGTCTGTTGAATCCAGCGCGGAAAACGAGGCAAGCTTGAATTCCCAACATTTCTTTGACATCTTCTAGAACATTTGAAGTTGCTGTTGCAGTTAAACCAAGAATCGGAACACCTCTGAAAAAATACTTATTTTTTTTGATTGTGAGAATAAATTTGGAATTCATTTTTTGACCCCTCAACTTACTTGAATTGCCTTTTCAAAACATTCAAAAAAGCATAATCTGTCCTGAAATCATGTCCCCATTGTGAACAACAATGAACTTCATCAATTGCAATAAGTTTCAAAAATCCAACAGCTAATGATTTCTCGAGTTTATTCATTATTCTCTTGCTTTTCGCCAATTTTTCCGGAGTCACATATAAAAGTCGAAAACTCGAATTTTTATTGGTAATCGCTTCTTCAACTCGTTTATTCTCTTCTTTCGAAGTTGACGCATTCAAACAAGCCGCTTCAATTCCAAGTTTTGTTAATTGATGAATCTGATCTTCGACAAGTGAAATCAGCGGCGAAACTACCAATGTAAGACCTAAAATTTTCAACATAACATAGTCTCTTCTCAAAACTGAATCTTACCTTGCGAAAGAAGCGCTGGTAATTGATAACACAAACTTTTCCCACCGCCCGTACTCAAAATAACAATAGCATCTTCTTTGCTCATAACCGAATTGATAGCGGCTCTTTGAAGTGGTCGAAAATCATCCAATTTGAAGTTTTCTCTCAACACTTTTCTAGCATTTTCAGACCATTCAAATCCATCTTTATCCCATCTTTCTAATACAACATCATCATCTTCATTGCTTTTTATCTCAATTTTTCTTTCGATCTGAATAGAAATTGAATTTTGTTGAAATTTTTGTTTAATCTAGACTTACAGCAACTTTCCTTTGTTGTAACTCTGCTTTTTTCCTTCGCAATTGTCCAATTTGTTTATCCAATTCTCCAATTTCTCCATCCAAATCAGCTAATTCAGCTGACAATTTTGACAAAAGCATCAATCCTGAATCCTATCTTATTTATTTAGTTAGAAATTCCTCACAAATAAGTATATCACGTTGAAATAACGTGTGTAGTTTGATGTCAAGAAAAACAAGAGGAAGAATTCAATTGTTCAAGTGCGTCAAGAACTTCAGTTTTTAATGAGAAATTGTAGGAATTGCGGTGAAAACGAGGCCACCATTTGCGACGCATTTCCCATTCTTCGTAGACCATTTGAGGGCGAGCCTAGAGAAATGGATTTGAATAACAAACATTTTTGAGCCCCAAAATTTGGTGCGAAAATTTTGGAATTGCACTTTTTTTCAACTTAAAAGATTGAATTTAAAGAATAATTTTTGATTTTCAGCTTGCAATTTCTCATTTTTGATTCTGAAAACTCTTATTTTAAATTTCTGAAATATGGCACAAAAATATTTAAATTTGATATGGCGCTTTGATTTTTGAATTTGCTGGGATTAAAAAAAATTTGCAACTTTTTTTTTTTTTAATTTTGCAACTTTCCCCTGCCCAACTCACAACTTGAACAGTTTTGTGAATAAGTTCCCAAGCTTTCTGAGAAAATTTGTTCGAATCATAATCCAGAAAATTAAAAATAGCAGTCAAACAAGATCGAATATTCGATTCAATATCACCAAATCGATTAACATTATTCAATTTTCTCTCGATCCAAATTAACCAAATCTCATTTGCCGGATGAAGTTTTTCATCAACACCTCCGCACATCTGACAAGCACAAAATAGTTGATAAACTATAAATTTCAATACTAAAATAGTAAAATATAACTCACATCTTGGATAAGAGCGTCGATTTCATACGAAATATTGCAAAATTTCGCCAATTCCAACATTCTTGGACCATTTTGTGGGTGTGTTTTGGTGAATTCGGTGATGATTGATAAGCTTAAATAAAAACCTTTTCATAGAGAAAGCTTTGAGAAATGAGAAAATTTACATCTCATGTTCATAAGTGTGACAATTCTTCCAAATTTTACACGCTTCCTCCACAAAAACCACTGATTTCTGACTGATTTCATCGTCTGAAACCGAGTCTGCTAAACGAGTTGCATCGATAATAAATGCGGCAGGATTTGATGTTCCCAAATTTCGCTCGTAGCGTGAAACAATACTCCACGCATTCCATGGAATGAAGTACTGAAAACATCAATTTTTTCGAAAATCAGATCCCGGGATTTGATACCTACCTGCGAACTTTTTTTTCGAATCAATCCTTCCATTTCGCATAATTCTTCTTGCACATTTCTTTGATCTAATGCCAAACTACATATCAAAAGTTCATTCAAATGTCCTAATAAATCACTCTCGAATTGTAAATGCCTCATTTTAACGATATGCGAATGTGATAATTGGATTATTTGATCACCAACAAAACTCAAAGGTGATTTTATTTTTCGAATAGCTACCTGAAGTGCAGAAAATGTATAATGTACTAATAATGTTGAAATCGTTCGATCTTGTTTCGAATGTAAAACTTTTGCATTTTGAAATTCAACCATTCGTTTTCTTGAATGTAATTCTCGTAAAAGACCCAAAGATGATAATTTCAATTCCAATCCAATTTCATAATCAGAATATGATAAATACCAAAGATCCAAACGATTCGAAACAATTGTTGATGCAACTGAACCCACATTTCCTGTGCCTGTTTTCAGCAATGAGTTTTTTAGAAATTGAGTCATATTTAGTTGATCAGTTATACTCGAAATTTTTCTTAACATTTCATCAATATTACTACGTTGTCTCAATTTTCTCACTGGAATTGAATCGATTCCTCGAATTTTTGATTTTGTTTCGCATGTGATTAAAACTCCATAACTTTGTAAAACGGCAACAAACATTCTTGAAACACTTGGTAAAAGTCCATTGATATTGAGAAATTGCTCTACAAATTCTTCTAGCAATAATCGAAAGTCTCGAACGCCTGAAAGTTAATTTTTTTCATTTGTTTTTAATGTCGAGTAGATGTTTTCCTACCTTTTGTTTCAAATTTATCGATCCAGGTTGGTCTACATATAAATTTGACTTCGCCGCCATCCTGCGTACTTTCTATATCATATTCCACAACACTTGTGCTTGCCTCATTCATCCGAAAACTGTGGCTGAAAAAAAATTATTGAAAAAAATCTGCATACACCAAACAACAAAAACCACGCGCAAACCCTACAGTACCTCCCGGGAAAGTCTAAGAGGAACCTTTATTTTTTATGGGAAACCTGAAAACCTCACAATCTTCATTTTTGAGGCGGAGAATACTCGTTTCCGATTACAAATAATATTTATCGGTTCAAACCGAATTCAAAAGATATTTTCAAATACAATTTAAAGCTTCATCATTCTTAAAAATTAACAAATTTAACAATTTTTTTCAAAAACATGACAAAAACAAATAAAATTAACATATTTAAAAATTTACCCAATTTTTCTCAAAAACATGAGACATACAAACGAAATGTGGTTTTGGGTTTCCAAAAACATTATTCGAAAACTTGCTGCCAAAAACTTTCGACCATTTGATAAACTCATCGGTATTTGTTGGAATTTCGATTGATTTAATTGAGGCATTCAATTCTGTCTCACAATAACGACAGAAATTCTTATTTTCCGGTTGTTCCATTTTCACTGTCAATAATACAGTCTCCTGTATTTCTTGCATTCCGTTTCCCTGCGTTAAATTTACCCCTTCCAGAAAATCGTTCGATTCATCATTCATGAGTTCTTCTTGTTCTTCTCCATGTTTCTCCTGTTCCTCTTCGCCTTCATCAGATTGTTCTACCTCTATTTTGTTTTCTTCTTCCTCTTCCTCTTCGCTTTCTTCCTCCATTCTGAATGGTAATTGATGTCTTCGATTCTTAACAAATCCTTTGAAATGTGCGATGCAAATACAACCATGTTTAACCCTCTCCAAATTTTCGGCAAAACGCGGTCCGAGTATCTCAATATATTTTTCACGATCTTCAGTCGGAACTCGTTTCAGCTGATCGTCTGTTTGCGATTTTCTACAATAACAGCACTTTCGCGATAACACTTTTGGAGATGGCTGAAAATATTTTAGGTGAAATAACATTAGAGTTGAAATCAATGAAACTCACTTTACTAACAGATTGTTTTTGACAATCTTTCATTCGAATTGGAAGTTGTCCTTGTTTTCTCCGTTTTCCATCTTCTTCAAAATGTGCCCAACAAATTCGACCAAAATCCTTTGAATCTTTTTTATTGTATTTCTTCACATTTTCGGCAAATTTTGGGCCAAGAATTTTCACCCATTTTTCTCTTATAAGTGGAACACACGGAACTCTAGTCATATTTTTTCGGTCAACCCTCTTTTCACAGTACTGACATACCAGAAAGTGTATTCGAGCAGTGTGAGAGTTCATTTTTACCTGAAATATACTTGATTTAGTATTATTGAATTAAAAATACGTGAGAAATAAAAAACTAGGTCAAGTGACGTGGATTCAAAAACAGTATAGGTAGCCATGTCGTCAGTTGCGATGCGGTTCGGCGTTGCGTGTTGACCTCGATATTTTCCATTGGATTTGTCAAATTTTCATTTCTAAAAACGTGTCGCCCACACGCATCGCAACTGACGACATGGCTACCTATACTGTTTTTAAATCCACATCACTTGACCTAGTTTTTTTATTTCTCACGTGTTTTTAATTCAATAATAAAAAACTAATTTTCTCTAACAAGAAAGAAACTATCGGATAAACCCGTATTCAAAAATATTTCAAAAAACTATTCAAATAAAATTTAAAACTTCATTATTGCTATGAAAATAACCCAATTCAAAAACAGGCCTAATTTTTATAATTTTTTTTCGAAAAAATTAAAAAATAATAATAACGTTGCTCCGCATTTACGCATTTGCCTGCAGTTTAGCATGCCCGTTTTCATTTAGTTTTTTTCGCCAAAAAATGTTCCGATTTTTTGAAGTGCAACATTCGTGTTTTCGAGAATCGAAGTGTTCCAAATTTCAAGAAAAATGTGATAATTTTTATTCTTTGATCCTCCTATTCTTCTGAAGAATTCCAAAATTTCCAGCAGAAAAGGTCAACAAACATTTTTAAAACAACACAACAGGCGTCATCTGCCCGCAATTTAATACGTCGTCGAGTATTTCTCTTCATTTCTTGTTTTTGTTTGCCAAAATAATATTTATTTAAATTTTTTTTGTAGAATGGCTGACAACAAAAAAGCAGCGGAAAGAAGACGCACCAACTCTTCTTCGAGTTCTTCATCAAGTAGTTCGTCTTCATCTGGAAGCAGCTCATCTGGTTCAAGATCATCGAGCTCTTCAAGTTCATCGCGTTCAAGATCAAGATCTCCAACAAGAAGACGAGAAGTTAGAGTAAGTTTATTTTTTTAACATTTTAAAATTGATTTGGAAATACGTCAAAAAAAAAATAAATAATTGATTTTTTTAGGGTCGCCGTTCACGCTCTCGTTCAGCCAATCGCTCTCCAGTCCGCGGTTTCGCTCGCGCGGAACGCGGTGGCCGCCGTTCACCATCTCCACAACGTCGACGCCGTTCACCTTCACCAATTCGTCGTCGCGATCGAAGCGGAAGCCGCGGAAGAAGACGTTCTCCAGTCGCTGCTCGACGCGCAAGCCCACGTCGTTCTCCCAGTCCATCAAAACGCGTCTGTTTGCGAAATCTTAGTAAGAATGTGCAAAAAGGACATATCGAAGAGATTTTCTCAACATATGGTGCAATCAAAGTCATCGATTTGCCAGTTGATCGTTCGCATCCATATTTGCATCGTGGAGTTTGTTATTTGGAATTTGAAAATTTGGAAGACGCTGAAAAATCGATCAAATACATGGATGGTGGACAAATTGATGGATTGCATATTAGTGTTGAACAATCAGTAAATAGATCGAATTATAGTCGTAGATCACCACCAAGAAGAAGATCGCCAATTGGAAGAAAATCACCACCAGGAAGAAGATTGTTAGTTTTTTTTGAAGAAAAAAAATTTGATTTACAAGGGAGCAGTTTTGATCCGATTTTTCAAATGTGTTGCCACGTCATATATTTGGACTCATAATTAGAGTTGGGCTAAGTAGTTTTTCATGATCTGATCATGATCATGATGATCAGCGTTTCAAAAACTTCTAGAAAATTTTATTTATTAAAAAAAATATAATATAACTCAACTTCTACAGAAACCTAAATTTTCTGAAGTTTTCTCCCACCTGGAGCTCCAGAACCTTGGATCCAATATAATCAAACAGTTCCCTTTCAAAATAAAATTATCAAATTTATTTTTTTAGCTCAAGAAGTCCACGTCGCCGCGCTTCTCCACCTGGCGGAAGAAGCTCTGGCGCCAATTCTCAACCACTTGGCCCAAGTCGCTTCAATCGTGCAAGTCGTTCTCGTTCTCCACCAACACGTCGGGGAAGATCTCGCTCCTAATTTATTAATTTTTTGTTTCCCCTTCTCAAATAATTTTTTTCTTCACGCTGTGTTTTTGTTCAACATGTTTTACCTTATTATTTTAAGTTATTCCATTTGAGATCTCCTAAAAACTTTTTTTCCAATTTTTTTGTTGAATTTTGATTGATATTTTGAAGATGGTTATAAGCCATTAAAAATACTTTTTTTTTAATTTTAATTTTTCGAAGTGAATATTTGAAAAATGATTTAGATATGGCGGATAAGCCGATTGTTAATTCAATCGCCGAAAAAGGAGATCAAGTTACAAATGCCCTTACTCAATTCTGGCAACTGGTAACATCGAAACCAGCGACAAGAAGTGGAGTCGAATCGAGAAATTTGACTATTAATGAAGTGAGCATTTTTGGCTGAAAATTGATTGAAATTTTATCTGATAACGCTTCAGATATAGGGTCGAAAAATTATTTGGAAAAATCAACAATTTTCAATCTGAATTTTTATTAAAAATATTAAAATTAAAACGTACAATTTTCCGGTTTCTGAGAAGCTTTGAATTTTCGCGCAGAATTTTGTGATATTTAATCGTGTATTTTAAAATTTTACTGTTTATATTGAATTTTCAATAAAACAATTCCAGCTTCCACTTTATGCCGAAGACAATTCACCAATCGCTCAAAAATTCCTGCCAGAAGAACCACTGCCACTTCAAAGAGAATTTGCCACAATTCGAATTGCGTGTCAACAAGAATACGCAAGAGTTGCGGTAAGTTTAATCTAGATCTCAACAAAAATTAAAACATATACATATTTATTTTTACAGGAGCGATTCAAAATCGTCGACACCGCCGTTTCGCACACAAAAAATACCGCAATTAGAGCTAATGAATATTTGACTGAAGAATGGACCGCTTTGCCAAAAGCTGCTGCAATTACAGTTGGTGGAATGGCTGGATTTGTTCTCGGACTCAAAAGGTTCATTTTCTTATCAGATTTTTTTCTAGAGCAGAGCCATTTTTAGGACGTTTTGTAAGGCAAAACCTAAAAATATACGTTTTGTAAAATTCACTGTTTCAAAAATTTTCATAAATGCTATGTAAAAAATCAATTTATTGGAAACCGTGTTCTGTAAAAAAAATTCTAGAATTTTCTTAAACTTGCTAATTTCGAAACCGACTTATGACGTGGCAAAATTACCAAAAAATAAACTTTGGAAAATTATTTACTCTGACTGGCAAAAATACGCTTCAAAAATTTTATAAATTTTGCAACCTCATTGTAAAAACGGTCATTTATCTTTTTAGGAGACAATTCAAATGTATGTACTTATTTTACCCTCCTCTAACAAAACGGATTTTGAAGCAAGTAAAAGGCACGATTCATTTTATTCAAAATCCGGGTTTCTAGCCAATCAATAATCCCGAAATTCCTTCATTTTTTTCAATTTCAGAGGAACCGTCGGTCGCGCATTCACAACATCAATTGGATTAGCAACAATGGCTGCATTCTGTTATCCAATCGAAACTGTTGATGTCTTGAAAACTGGTGCTGCTCACGCTGAACAAACTTGGAACTCTTTCCAAGAATGTAAGTCGCTCAATTATTTTCCAAATTATTATTGATTTTTTTTCTATTTCAGCTCCTCCAACTGCCAACAAATCGAAGCCAAATTTGAGTCCACCAAAATAAAAACGAGCACAAATTGATTTTTGAATCAATAAAATTAGAATAAGAGAAAAACTGTATAGAAATCTATGAATAAAGGGTCCGTAAAAATCTTATTATACTTATATTAGGCACTTTCATAAACCTTTGGGGGGGAATCGTTCGCACCGGGAAAAAAGAAAAAGAGAAAACGTAATATATAAATCAAAAACTATCACAAAATGAGTATACATATAAAGAAGAAGTTCTACTAATTTATAAAAAGACGAAATGCGCTTATTTAGTCGTTTCGAACCTTGGCAAGAAAAGTCCAAATTTATGCTCGATTCCAGTGAATGTTGCAGCAGCCAATTTATAGCCACCAACATGATCTGGATTTGTCGATGATTCATCTTGGATCGTTTTTGTTGTGGCCAGCTTAAAATTATGAGAATATTTGATAGAAACGAGGATTTTTGTATAAAAATAGGATTTAGAAATGGTGTAATTTTGAAAAAGATAACAATTTTCATCCTGACAGTGTTAGGCTGAAATTTTCAGTTTTTTTTCAAAATTTTCAACGCAAAAAATACCTCAAAATTTTGAAAATGTTGTCATTAAAAAAAATGTATAACCTAGCTTTCAACGTATTTTAATTTTCAAATGAATTTCAGCCAAAAAATTTTAATTTGAAGCTAAAAATTTGAATTTTTAAGTTTACAATAAGTTTTCAGAAAAACAATCATTTTTCCTTGAATGCTTTCAGTTCCCTAAAATTCAAAAAATCTTACCTCAGAACCAGTAGGTCGTGAACCAGCAAAATCAATATACAAAACACGTTGAAGGACTTCATAAGTAAGTAAAGTGACGGCAAATTGTGGACTTGAACGACAAACTCGAGCGGCGGTTCCTTTCCAAAATGCGGCCGCACCTTCTTCTTTCAATAATTTACGGGCACAATCTGAAATTACTTGGAATATATTCGCCAAGAAAAACTAGACTAGCTCACCAATAACTCCATTATATGTAGTTTGTCCAGCTTTAGCAGCAACTTGAAGTCGAGTTTTAATAACATCAGCAGGTGTAACTAAACCAGCAGCAGGAACACCAGCAATGAAAGCAGAGCAGAAAAGTGATCCAGGTGAGTTGATTCCCTGAATTTGGATTGTTTTTTTGATAGAAAAAAGAGAAACCGAAAAATTCGACTTTGAAAGATGTTGGGATTTTTAAAAAATAAACTGTGAAAAAAAGATAATTTTTTAAATGTAAAAATTTCTCGATTCAACAATTTTCAAATCCTGAAATTCAGAGCTCTGAATTATTGATTTTTAAAGGTTTCTGCCACGTGGATTTTGAGCACCCAAAAAAATCCCCATATTCAAAAAAAACTAACATCTGCATCAGCAGTTGCCAATTTCGCATGTGCATAAGCTGGGAAATAAATCGCCGAAAATGGAATATCTCGAAGGAAACACGCACGTGAACCTTTGTATAATCCAAGGAATCCGAGCTCTTTCAAAACTGTGAATACACCAATCTGCAAAAAAAACGTTTCATTTTCTAACAAGCACGAAATCCCTCATTACCTTCTTTCCGGCTCCTTGAACTTCTCCCGCAGTTTGTAGGCGAATTTTGACAATTTCGAGTGGATTTGTGAACACAACTTGACACATTCCACCAGTTGCTCCGGCAATTATTTCACCGTATAATGGAATTTTTCCGTCAGATGTGAATTTATCTCTCATATAGTCGTTCATTGTTAATTTGATGGCTTTTTCTGGAGCAACTCCGACGATTTGTGGAAGAAGACCACGGTATAAACCGAGTAAACCTACAATGAAAAATTATGGGAAAAAAAATTTAAAAAAATATAAGAGTTACCTTCAAATTTGACAACTTTTTTGAAACAATCCAACGAATTCTTATACATAACTTCACCAACAAATGAGCCAGTTCTTTGATTTTGCATACGTGTTTTGACCAAATCAATCGGATAAACTGCAGTTGCACCACAAGCACCAGCAACTGATCCCAATGCAAAACGATAAGCCGATTCGAGGAACTAAAAAAATCGATTTTTGGATTTTTGGGGAAGTTTAGAAATCTTCTATTTGTTGAATATCTGGAATATCCGAGTAAAATATTTTGGAAATCCATTTTTTTCATGAAAAAAAACTTTTTGATATAAAATAACATGTAAAAACTAGGCCCTCTAGAAACAAAAAACTAATTTGAAATTTAATAAAAATAATTTAGTATTTTCAGTTTAAAATTCTGTCAAATAAAGTCTTGAAAAATACGTTTCAAAATAGTATTCAAAATTTCGACGCTCGCTTCTTTATTCGATAATTCGAATTTTCGAAAGTCTAATATGAGCAAGATTTGAGAGCTTTAAATCTAATGAGGTTGAAAAAATAAAATGTTCCAATTAAGAATACGTTTGAAAAAAAATTCAAAATCCAAAGCCTTCTCGATTTTCTAATTCCATTATTTTTTGATGAAGATTATAACAGGAACAAAATTAAAGTCAATGAGAAAAAGAGGTGTTTCAAAAAAATTTCAGCAAAAAAACTAACCGCAATTCCAGCACCTCTTTCATCTTTGTGATGAACTGCTTTGATATTAATAATTCGATCCATTTGAGAAACTCGCTTCAATCTGGAAAAAATCAGGATTTTTTCTAGTTTTACAGGAAATCTCCAACCTTTCAGGGTCAATTTGTTCAATATCCTTCAATGACAAAGTTTTCTTTCCAGGATGCGCCAATTCCGACAAATGGAACAGAATTTCAACCTGAAGAAAAATATACATACAGTAATCTAGGAACTACAGTAACCTACCTCATATGGTGTAATTTGTGCATAACTTTGTGTCGCATGCAAGAAATCCTCTTTCGTCATTTCCAAATCCAAATTTCCGCGAGCTTGTGAAACATAGACTCTTTTAATCAATTCCATTTTTGCGAGCAAACTATTGAAAGCCGCATAATATGGGAAAGTTACCTAGGAACATTGAAAATTGGATTTTTTTTTTGAATTTTTTAAATTTTTGACATAAGACAACATATTGGTTAGGAAATAAAACATACAAAAATGGTTAATTTTACACTAAAAACTCACAATTCCACTACGTGTATCCGAAAACTGTAAAAAAAAGAGCATGCAAAAAAAGAAGAGAAACCACATCAAATTTATAGATTTACAACATTTTTCTTGAGATACTTACGTCTAAAACACCACTATGATTTTGAAATTCCTAGACAAAATTTTTTTGAAAAAAAAAGTTATGACGTGGCAAAAAACCAAACGCCAAGCTTAAAAAAAAACTCAAAATTTTTAAATTTGAAAAAATTATTGAAACAATAATTCGAAATTTTGAAAATTTAACAAATCTATATTTTTTCAGAAATTCTGGTTAGCCACGTCATAATTAATTAGGTCACGTTCAGAATGAGATATGACGTGGCGAAACTAAAAAATCAACGAAAATTGAGCAGATTTATTTATGCAAAATATTAAACTTGGAGAATTTTTTAATTAAAAAAAATAATGTAAAAAACTGTCAAGCTTTTTCAAAAATCATATCTATTG
This sequence comes from Caenorhabditis angaria, assembly GCA_947459285.1. NCBI lineage: Eukaryota > Metazoa > Nematoda > Chromadorea > Rhabditida > Rhabditidae > Caenorhabditis > Caenorhabditis angaria. The sequence continues at coordinate 3,352,127 of CANHGI010000003.1, read as the reverse complement.
CTCAAAATTCAACATTTTTACTAAACTTATTCAAATTTTTTTTCAGATGTTAGATCACTCCAATCAAAATATTTCCCAAAAAAATCAAAACATCCTCTATTTAACATACCTTATGTCCACTTGCACCTCCTCCACTAACAGCAATCAAATTATTTCTAACAAACGGTGTCAATAAATGTCCTTTGACAGTCGTCATAATTTGTTGGAAATCCAACGACGAAATCGTACCATTTCCTTTTTTATCATATTTTTTGAACGCTTGAATACCTTGTTCTTCATAGAAATCATGAAGAAGTTGGCAGAACGCGTGATATCCTATTGTACGTTTTTTGTCACTATAAAAAATATAAATTATTTCAAAAATCCAAGGGAAAACTTACGCTCCGAAATATCTTTTAATAAAATCAGAATTGAAATCGAAATCTTGATCATGAAGTGGTTGAGTATGTCGAATGATTGCTTCAAATTCATCGCAAGATATCGAATCAGATGCATTTCGATCGAATAATTCGAAAGATGTCAAATAAAGTGCATCAGGGCTGAAAAATGAAAAAATTGAATTTTTCAAAAAAAATCTAGTTTAAACAACTACACAAAAAAATTATGACGTGACAAAGTTGCCACATAAAAATTTCATATTCAGAGTTCAAATTTAGCGTCGAAAATGCCAGTGAGGAACAATTTACCAAAAGCTCAATTTTTTAAAATTTTTCAGAGCGAAATCCACGTGGCAGAGTTATTTTTAACCAAATTTCACGGCGAATTTGGATTTTTTGAGAATATCATTTCGAAAAATCTTTTCACTGCTTCACGGCAAATAAATATCACAGTAAAAAATACGTTTCAAAAATATTTGAAAATTTCAAAGTCTTCAAAATTTTTATTAGAACGGGCAATCTTTTTTTTTGAGAAAAAATAGGATTTAATTGAAATTAGTCTTCAAAATCCTGCATTTTGAAAAAATTGCCACGTCATAACTAGGTTTAAAAAACACTAACGATGTTGCCGAAATCACAAAAAAGAACCCTTATAAATATTGTATATACCTGCATAAAAGTGCTTCAAACGCGCAAAACTCTTCAAATGAAATATCGCCATCTTTAGTTGTATCAGCAGCCGATGCCAACAATCGAACAGTTTCTCGATTATAATTCTCCTCCGTATACAAACCCAAATATTTTCTAATAAAATCTTCGGATGTCATCAATTTCTTTCCATCAACAGTTTTCGAAGCAAATCGCTCGAAAATTGGTCGAAGATGATCCGGATTGGCGCGTGGAATTCCTCGCTGACTAATTGCAGTTTCCGCGTTACATTTTGCCGATCGGAATGGCGCGAAATCCGGGAACTAAGGAAAAATAATTAATTTAAGGCTTCCTATTATAAATCAACTCACAATGCTTCTCTCGATTCCCACATTTTTCAACAATTCACTCCGTTTCTGCGAAGTCAACAAATGTTCGAAAGACAATTGCACATTTTGTTGAGCAGACTGTTCAGCCATTCACAGAAATTGTATCGATACTAATTTAGAGAATTGGTTATCTGGAAAAATATGAAAATTGAGTCGATTTAATTTGACTATAACGTTTTCTTCATCATAAATAAACACAAATAGTTGTTGGACAGAGTAAATGATAAGAAAGAAAGTCGAAAAAAGGTTTGAAAATGGGAGGAAATAAGAATGTGATGAAGAGTTCACTACAATACGCTCGAAAATTATTTGATCACAAATAAAATATGAGGTGAATTAATTATTTCTAAAGGGGGACGGTTTTCCGAAACTTTATTTGGGCAGCAAAAATTGTCGTTGTGAGACCCAAAGCTTCAAAAATTCATGTTCCTTTAAATTCATACCGCGGTGTTTACTAAATTTTTAAGTAAATACAAAAATTTAATTTTTCATGAATTCCTGCAGATAAAAAAGTTATCATTCATTTTCTGACCAAAAAATAAAACAATCAAAACCCAAGAAGAAACTAAAACCCATGTTGGAGTCACATTTTCAATCATTCTTTGTTCAATGAAACAAATATCTATCTACACGATGTGTTTTTTCTCTGTCCATCCATGTTTGATAACAAATTTTGAACGTTCTACGATGTGCTGATCAGGAGACATTTACTCAATTGACAGAAAAAGTGAAGCGAAAAAAACGTGGGGGCTGTTTATTACAAAATAATATAGAGAGAAAAAGAGGAGAGAAATAAATAGTCTTTAGCTTTTCGTGTTTTTTGTGAACTGCTTCAAAATATTGATAAAACTTGGCAATAATTATCAAATACAAGAGTTCGCTAAAACAATTTGCGTCAAATAACCAATGTTCTGTTTGTTTTACTCACAAGTTTCGTTTTGTCGCAGTACAAAAAGAAAACGCAGAAAAAATGAAGGGAGCTAAAGCAACTGCGTGAGAATGACGATGAAAAAAAAACTATGTTTTGTGTGTTTTTCTCTGCGTTTCGTACCCTTTTCTTTTTCTTTTGGAGAAAAAAAAGAGAATGGAAGAAGAATTCAAAAAGATAGGATGAGACAAAAATTGGATATGTTGCTAGAAATTTTTTTGAATAGTCGGTGTTTGAATTTTCAGGTGAGTTTCCGATTTCTTTTTGCTCCGAGAAACATTTTTGACTCACCCATTCACATTTCGATAAAACATTGAAATGACAAACAAATTTTGTTCACGTATTGTTTTTCAAAAAAAAACAATGAAACGTGAAAGAAATTTGATTTTTTTCATTTCAAATATGTGAATAAAGATAATTTTTCAAAAATCCCCCAGTTTACCGTGGGAAGCCAAAAACTGTGATTTAACCTAATTCTTTCAAAACCTAATAAATCACAGGGGAACAAGGAAAACAAGTGCAACAAACAAAAAAATAAAAATGTTTCCCCGAAAAAAAAGAAAAATAAATAAACATGCAAGTGCGCTCTAATGAGAATTATTTTTCAACCGCGAACTCAAATTTATTTATTTTTGTGAATTTTTAATTTTTTTCAATTTTTTTTCAGTATTTCAGCATCTAATGGCGATTTCACTTAAATTTAGAGTTAAGAAGTGATTCGATTATTAAGAAAAAATTCCACCACCACACTAATGTAAACCCAATTAGGAAAAACAACAAATAACTGATAAAACACAACATTTCCCATTTCTCTCATCCTCTTTTCTCTCTCTATTGACCGCGCATGTTTTTAACGTGATCAACACGAGGTCGAAAAAAATGAGAGCAAAAAAGAAAAAAGTTCGAGGAGAGAAGAATTGAAAAGTGTAAAGCACACTCAATCGATGTTATTTCAGGTTTTTTAAGAAAAAATTAGTACATTTATTGTTTGCTAAAAGTGTTGCAGGTAAAAACAGAAAAACAACAAATTAGGCGGAATCCTTTGATGTCAAAACATTATGCATGTCGAACAATTTGATGGTGTTGAAAATTTGTTCGCGATCCTGGAAAAAATCGGTTTCAAAATATCAGGGAAGACCAGGAACCAAAAATGGCCTAAAGAATCTGCAAAGCATACCTTAACACAATCCAAAGGTTTCAATTGATCAACAACAATCGCATACGCAGAGAATTCTTTGCTATTCAAGAACGAGACAGCTTCTGGGAAGGCATCTTCAATCGCATCAGCTTCGGTTTGATCATTGAGAAGTGCTTTTGCTTGCGAGACAACTGATTGAGCATTGTTGAAAAGATGACAAGCCCAGACAATTCTATCAGGATCAGCGTCGGCGTACAATTTGGCTTCGACCTGGAATATTTTTTCGATTAGAAAATTTGGCAAGAGTATCTATTGCGTTTTGAGTTCCAATTCCAACTCACATCAGCAGCATAAGCTTGTCCCTTTGGTCCCAATTTTGCAACATGTTCTTGATAAGTATTATACATTGTGTTCATAGTGTCATATAAATCCGAATAGTTCTAAAAAAAAAACCTTTTTTTTAAATGAAAATCGATTTTTTTATTTTTCCAACATGAAAACTCACAGCCTTAACAACGGCAGCCAATTCTTGATAATTCTTTGGTGCAAATCCACCCGCATGATAATCATTCACCAGATTGACAATACTTGTTTTCTGAGCATCGGTCAATGCATCAATTGGATCGTAAATGTATGATGGGATGAATTCTGAAAAGTTGTCTATTCGGAAATTTTAGAACCGCAGAAAAGAAAATCAAATATACAGTATACTTTGTCGGAGCTCTTTGATTGCTGGTTTTCTAGACCATAGATGTTTACGCTCTCAAAAATATCCTCAAGGAACTCAGAAAAATCTTCAATGAGCCCAGTAGTTCAAAAAATATACTCACCTTTATATTGTTTATAAGCTGTGAGAACTGCATTCAATCTTGCGAGTGTGAAAGTCATACTTGTGAATTCGGTTTCAGTAAGAGAAGAAGATGCCGGTTTAGAGAGAACCGATGAAAAACTCAAGCAAACCAAGACTTTTAGCAAATTGTTCATTTTTGAAATAAAATTGAATAATGAAACAATTGTGGGTTTAAATATTATTTCGAGATGATCCGATTTGAAAAAAGAGATTTGTTAAATAATCGTAGATCAATTGGTCGATTCAGTGTTTTTCGAACCGAATATCAACAACCAAGAGAAAATTGAGTTTTTTTTTGGAAAATGAAATGAAATATATGAACGCAAAAATTTGATGATAAGTTTTTGGGAACATTTGGAGTTTTATAAAAGAGGGAATTTCTATTCTGGATTACTGTAACAATTTTTGGACTTTAGAACATTGCGAAATTTTTTTATTTTTCTGGATTCGCTTACTGTCTACGTTACAGTAGTTTCAGAATATATTTCTAGATTACTGTAGCTGGGAAATTAATATCCTTTTCAGTTTTGAAGATCTCAATACTGTACCTTGTTTGGATTGACAATTTTCAGATAATTACAATATCTTTTCAGTTTCTAATCTAAATTTTCTACTTTTCACGCATTTTTCGAAACCATTTCTTGATTTGAGTTTCAATAACTCTTTCCATAATCCATTTGATCAACCAAAAATTAATTTCCATTTTTTTGTTGGTTCAAACTTCATTCACTTCCCGCGCATTTCTCTCTCTTTCCCCAATTCATAGATAATCTCTCAATAATTGTCAAATTGATCATCGAAAACAATTTTTAATAATAATAAAAATGTTCCAAATTTTTCTCTACGTGCAGTTTATATCAAAAAATGAGTGTGGCATTTTGTTATTGTATACAATAATTATTTACCAAAAAAAAGTCACAGTTTACGAAATTTGATAGCTCAAAAATAAAATGCGGTGCGGTATAAAAAGGGAAGAAGCAAAGAGCAAAACTAAACTATTTTTGAAAAAATGAAGTTTGTCATTTTCGCCCTGGTATACTGTATTAGTGCCGCTCCTTTGGTTCAAGAACCGCTTCAAACTAAGAAAAATGTGGAAGGTTTGACGGTTGAAGCTTTTGATGGATATGTTGGAGTGCTGAAAATGTTTAAGGATATGTTACCTGGTGATTTGATGAATACCTTGGATTCGGTAAGAACTTCCTGGAAACTTCCCTGATCGTAACGTAAGAGAAATTTTCAGTTGAACATGACTCAAAAGGGAGAATTGGTAACTTTTTTGACTGGATGGTTTCAAGATAAGATCAAGAAACCGACAACAAAAGCCGAGATCGTTGAATTGTTCAAAGATCATCTGCCATCGGTTTATGAGAAAATCAACTTTTTGAACACAACTTTTTATGATAAGTTTAATGCATTGAAGCCGGAGACACAAACTCTTTTGAGACAAGTGAGAATTAGAAAAAATAAATATGCCTTCAGAAGAACAATTTGTTTCAGTGGAAAGACAAGGCGATTGATCTAACATCGGAAACTAATTCGGGCGATTCGGCATCCAAACAACTTCAATTGCTCCGCGATTTTGCGACAAGTGTTCAAAATATGGACACAGAAACTCGTGAAGATCTTCGAACTCAATTCCCTTCTGCTGTTTCTTTAACTGAAGGTCTTGGTTTCACAGTTTTCACAACAATTGCAATGGTTCTTCAAAAAGTTATCGAATCTGTTTCGCAAGCTGCGGCTCCAATTTCTGCGACTGTTGCAAGTGCGGTTGAATGCGCGATTCCTTTGGATAAATAATTGATTGAAAATATGTTTGATATTGAACATTGCTTTTTTATGAATGAATAATAATCGAGAAGCTGTTATTGTAGATCAAACAAATTCTCACGAATATTTTTGACAGATTATTGTAGCTCCGAAATTTGTTTCCAAAGTTTTTGTGGTAATCAACATTCATAGAATTTTCTCACAACTTTTCAGAGGTACTGTAACCAAAAATGTTATTCTGGGTTACTGTAGATCAAAATGTTTTCAATTCTTGCTCCAATAAAAAAAGAGATTACTGTAGCAAAAATTGTATTGACCAATTTTTTAAAAGTCATGAAAAAATTCAAGCCAGATTACATTTTTAATTCCAAGCTCTCATTTCGCAGGTTCTACAGTACTTCCAGACTCCACATAATTTAAATCCCAACAAAATTTTCAAGGCTGCACAAAAGTTTTGAAGCTCAATTTTCTTAGGATTACTGTAGCCCAATAAAAATAATTCTTCATTGTCTTTTTTTTGTTGAAAAAATGAATAATCATGAGAGTTCCTGTTTGTTTCAATTTATTTATCATGGATCAATTCATCTGAAGAAAAAAATGAATTTCGCGACATTTTTTGTCGCGAAATTGCAATTCGCGAAACGACACGAAATTAATAAAATAAAAGAGGAAATTCTTTTTTCGTGTGTTGGGTCTCGTAGCGATTACGTGTCCCTTTAATATTTCTCCTTTATTTTTGTGTTTATTTCGTGTCGTTTCACGAATTGCAATTTCGCGACAAAAAATGTCGCGAAATTCATTTTTTCTTCAAATGAATTGATCCATCACTAAAAAATATCTATCAAGAACAATTGTTTTGTTGTTCGTCTTTCTTTTTCTTTTTCTTTTTTTTTTGTTTTTATTTTGTTGTAAAAATTGAAATAGTGCACAAATCGACAAGACGCAAACATATCGACACAAAAACTAAGAGAGTACCTTTCTTTTCCATCATTTTTTGAATCAAAAATGCTTCGAAATCTGTTCATTTTTTCACTGTTATTCATCTATGTTTCATCGGAAGGTCTTGATGTTATGTCATTATCCGGAAAGAGCAAGAAATTCTTCTTTGATGTGAGTTTGAGATAATAATTTTGAAAATTGATTTTTCAGTCTAAACTTTCTATGAGCTCCAAATTTCTCATTTTCCAGATGACCAAACAAGTGATGGGAGTGCCATCATTGAAACCCGAAAATCTTGCGGCTCAAGCGTTTTTCCGCAGTTTCCTCGATAAATATACAAAACTCGATGACAAAGTCAAAAATGATATGATGCAACACGTGCCAAAAGCTACCAAACTTTTCGATGCTGCAGGTACATTTTTTTGGGGTTGGCAGTAAATCTAGAGGGGAATCTGGGGGGAAACAGTTCTCCAAGAGAAATCCAAAGCCCAAAAATATTTCCCGCGCTTTTTGGTCTCAAAGCGAAGCTGTGTATTTCTCTCGGAGAAGTTTCTGTGCTTCTCTGTTCACCCTTTCTTCTGAAAATCTCTTCAATTTGTTCCAGCCAAGAAATACAACATCGATCCAGCGCAAGCCTTCAAAATGCTCTCCACATTTTTCGAAACCTTCCAAAACGGCGCCTCTTCTGATTTGGCATCAAAAGGTCTCAAATTCGCTGGGAAACTGTTGGGAAAAGGTGGATTCAGTGGAGGAGCTAATTAAAATAAGTACACACATTTTTTGAATGAATGAATTAACTTTTTATTATCATGATCAGATTTGAAATTGCATTTTTGATTGAAAAAATTGGAATGAAATTATGGAAATGTGTGTCAGAAAAAAATGAATTTTGAATTCGAATCGGGAAGAAGGAAGAATTAGGCGTGACGAATGCGACGGCTGAAAATTCTTCGCTCGTGTCTCAAAGAGAACGCGGCATCCGAAATTGGATCAGTGAGACTGTAGGTGCACAAGCAGGTCTCGCCCATTTGCCTGCAAAAATTTTGATTTTGAAAAAAAAATTTTTTAAAGATTTTTTTAAATCATACATGTATTTCGAATTGCGAAGCAGACAGATCGAGACGCTTCCAGCAAAACATTTTCGGCAAATCTGCAAAAAATGTAATTTCCCTCCATATTTTTCTGAATAGAGCAAACTCACATGTTCGCACGACATGATTCTATTGAGGCTGACAACACTTGGTGAAAACTCGTCGGTATCGCAAAGTTGGAACGGGAATTGTTCTTGGACAATTTTCTTGGCGATAAAGTTGCGCTCGAGATGTTCTTCGGTCTCATACCATGGTTTTTGATCGGTGTTTTTGATGGTTTCAGTTGCCGCCGCTTTTGCTTTCGCATCAACTTGTTCGGGGATCAATTTGGCTAGAAAAAATGTTCAAGAAGGTTCAGTATCCCAGGGCTTCTTCAGATTAGCCCAAAGTTTAGGATCTTTCCAGGTTAGCTTCTAATTTAGTTTTAGGCTTTCCTAAGGTCTGGTGCTTTTTCAGGATAGCTCGGATCTTAGAGCTTCTTTACAGGTTTCCACAAAGCCTAAGGTTTTTTAAGGTTAGCCTAAGTGCATGATCTTGTCAGGATAGCCACGAGCTTTTTCAGTTTGAGGTGAAAGATGCCTCCTTCTTTAGGTTCAGGCCCCCAGATTAGTCCAAATACTAGAATTATCAGGCTTACCCCAAGCCCAGGGCCCTTTCAAATCAGCACAAATCCTAGCCCCACTCTGATTTTCACTACTCTTTTTGTGTCTTCAAAAAAGTTTTGAATTTCAAATTATTTTTCTCTTTTTTTTCTTTCCCAAGTGCAAAATTACCGAATCTGCTCGCTTCGAGAATGGCACATTCATCTTGCCCACTTTGTGCTCTGAACAAAAAACATCATATTATTCAAGATCCCACAACCTCTCTTTTTGCTCACCTCAAAATTCCGAAAATCATGAAAAATAAAACCCACATGTCTGGAAATAACCTGGAACAAAAACTGAAAATTGGAAGAAGGGAGAGAAGAAGGTGAGGAAAAAACAAAGCAAATGAAAATTATGAATTCTGAAAATGGGTGGAGCAAAGAAAGTTTTGAAATGGGCGGAGCTTGCTGGAAATTTCTGGAATCGATAAAAACTTTATACACGTGCTAGAAAAAGACTAGAAAAAATACACAGAAAATTATTTTCGAAGGAAAATAAAAGTAAAGTCGTTGTACGAAATCAGAAAATCATATAGACTAAAAAGGATTTTTGAATAGTCCTAAATTAATATTTGATATTTAATATAGCACTTTTTGTTGGGAAAAAGAAATTGAGAAGATTTGGAAAAATGGGAAAATTTTGAATCGGACCATAGGAATCGGGCCAGGTCCTATTTTTTTTTTGAGAAAAATTCTGAATCGGACCCAAAAATCGAATCGAACAACTTTTTCGAAAAAATCAATTTTTCGGACCAAAATCAGGAAATTTTCAAAAAGTGATATGATTTTTCGGGTACGATTCAGAATTTTTCTCAAAAACCCCTAATTTTTACTAAACCTCTCAATTTCTGATCAGTGCCAACATAAAAAGTGAATCAAATCTAAATAATTTTTTTTCTAAATTATACACCTTACACGGCAAATCATGACAACAATTGTTTGAGTTTTGCAGCATCTCGTTCCCTGAAAAAAATACATATTACTATACTAATAATTAGAAAAAATATCAAATCCAATTTTTTAGTTCGAAAAACTATAGAAACGTAGTTGAAAATCCGTTGAAAATGTAGTGCAGAAATAGTAATAACGGATTAAAAAAGTAATATCGGGCCTACCGTTTCCCGGATCTGGTTCTTGGTCGAGATTCCATTGAAGATGCGCCGAGATCATTTTTGTATGAGTAGAACAGTGGAATTGTTTGATTGTTTGTCTGAAAAAATGAGAATTAAAAGTTTTCCAGAAAAAATTCGAGAAATCCACGTGGATTTTGATCTGTGAATATTGTGGGTTTTCAGATATCGCAAAAGAAAATCACTTTTTTTTAAAATTTTTTGGTTGAGCCTAAATCTCAGCCTAAGTTTCGTGAAGCCTGAATTAGTCTTGGCCCAATAAGCTCAGGATTTGAGTTAAGTTTAAGATTCAGCCAAAATTTTTTGTTAAGCATACGCTTTTAGTTAAGCGTAAGCCTAAGATTTTGGTTATGCCTAACAAGGAATGGTTTTCAATGTTCCCCCAAGAAAAAAATCGTGAGTATGTGGAATGTTGAGGGTTCCCGTGGGTAAGAAAAACCCTAACGGGAATAAGGAGAAAAATGCCTTATTCTCGAGAAAAAATGTATTTTAGGTCGATTTTTACACCACTTTTTGATTTTTAGAGCATCTGTAACTCGATTTTGAATCTATTTCATGAACTTTTGAGTCGTGGAAGTTGTTCAGAATGGTCGATTACGTGTTTGTGAAACTTTTTATCAAAAAATTAGACATTTTTTGAAATTTGGTTTTTTTAGTTGGGGTTTTTCTGATCAAATGGTCACCAAAAAACACAAAAAATAATTTTTTCCATTTTCAAATGAACGGAACTTGAAAAATTTATGACGGTCAACAGACGTAATTTGGTCCGTAGAATCCAAAAATCATAGTCTCGATTCACACAAACTTCTCCTTCACAACGAAAACGTTGATTTTCTATGAATTTTTCAAACTGGATTTTTTGATTTAGTGGACTTTTGGGACCAAAATTATTTTATTCCTAATTTTAGTCGAAGTAATACTAAAGTACGCCGTTTGCGCTGCAAATGGATTTTTAGACTTACATTTTTCATCAATTTTGAAAAAAGTTTCGATTTTTCTAAAAAATTTCATCGCAAAAATCAATAACACCAAAATTTTCTAAAACAAGGCATTTTTCTCCTTATTCCCGTTAGGGTTTTTCTAACCCATGGGAACCCTCAACATTCCACATACTCTCGATTTTTTCCTTGGGGGAACATTGAAAACCTTTCCTTGTAAGCCTAGGTTTCAGTGATACCCATATTTTCAACGTAAAATTTTTTGTTAGCTTGAGATTCTAGTTCAGCCCAAGTTTCCGTTTCTCCCAGCTTTGCCACGTCATAACTACGTATTCCCCCACGAAAATCTTACGCAAACATCTCAAATCCAAGAGTTCAACAAAAAGAAAACTACAGTAACCCAAAATTAGTAAAGCTACGAATTGCTGACGTTGGTACTTTTTGTAGTTCGAAGAAAAAAAACTGGTAACGCAAAAAAAAACAAGTGTGATTCATAGGAAATTTTTAAAAATGGAAATGGGGGATTTCAAACTGCCACGTTGCTTTTAGGAGAAGTTCACGTTCGGTTGATTTTTGAATTTCAAAAAAAATTAAGTCAGAGAATTCTAGGAGTTACAGTAATCCTAGGCTTATTCGATCTCAAAATGCTCCGTTCCCTCGAGCTACAAAACTACAGTACTCACCGAAAAAGTGGATGTTGTTGGCGGTGCGGCAGCTCTCATATTATTTCCCGTATAAGCGATGGCTTTCAATTGCCAATCTCCATGTTCTTCACTCCAACTAACATATTTCTCGATTAGTTCAACATATTCTTGAGGGATGTATTCATCGATTATTGCCACGTTTAATAAGAGTTCCTGGAAATTGTGTTTGAGAATTAAGAATTAAGGGATTCAAAATTTACTTGACTAGTTTTGAACATTTTCACACTGCCACGTCACAAGAAAAATTCCCTCTTACCTTTCTCAATTGTCGAATATCATCCAACATAGCTTCAACTTGTCTTTGATGTTCTTCTTCCAAATCTTTCAATTCAGCTCGAGCTTCTTTCAAATCAGTAATAACTCGATTTATTTTTTTCGACTTTGAAATACTTTCCTCTTGCAGTGAAGTATGTCTTAAATTTTTATCATTTATTTTTCATCCAAAATTCTAAAAAAGAACTAACTTTTCCTCAATCTCAATTTTGGCAATATTTCTCTCTTCCAATTGATTTCTCAATTTCATCTCATGACTTTTTGACATTTCAATTTCTCGATTATTTTCGTCCAATAGTTTTGCTTGTTCTTCAACTTTTTCCAACAAATTTTCACCGCCAACAATTAGTTTTGATTCCATTTGATTGAGTTTGGTGCGAAGTTTTTCGTGTTCCGCGCGAGCTTTTTTCAATTCATTTTCACTGCAAAAATATTTGTTTTTATTACGCCGGGTTGATTTTTGGTCTAAGAGAAAAATTTTGTAGCGTGGATTTTTGGGTTGGGAAAAAAACTTGGAAAAAAATTTCAAATAAAAAATTATGCCACGTGGATTTTAGAGTGCCAAATTTAAATGTTTCAAAATAAAAAACATTACCTTTCCAACATTTCATCCCTCAATTTCTTCGTTTCATCATCATTTCCCTCTCTTTCTTCTAATATTTTCCGTTTTTTCTCAATATCCGCTTCCATATCTCGCATTTTACTCTGCCAAGCTTCTTCATTTTCATCATCATCATCTCGATCTTCTTCCTCCAATTGTTTCCGCAAAATCTCGATTTCCTGCTGAAACTTCCTAAGCATCGCATCCTTCGGATCCTCATTAATTCTCGCCACATTTTGAATATTTTTCGCGCGATTCGCATATCTCAAAGTCGACAATGTTTCATCGAAATTATAAGTTGCTGGACCAATATTCGCAATCATAACAGTTTTTGAATTTCCGCCAAGCGAATCTTGCAAAAGACGGGTTAATTTCGAATTTCGGTAAGGAATATGTGTTGATTTTCCATCGACTAGCGAACTTATCACATTTCCAAGTGTTGAAAGTGATAGATTGATTTTTGCAGCTTCTTTTAATCGTTCTCCTTGTGCTCCAGTTTTACTTTGTCTTTCAGATCCAGCCAAATCGACTAATTGAAGTTTTCCTTGTGTAACGATATTGCCCTAGAATTAAATTTTTCATGGGAAAAAAACCCAAATTTCAGAAAAAAAATTATGATCAATTTTTTTCATAAAAACAATGCCACGTAGATTTTTTGGCACCTAATTTTTAATTGCAAATGAGCCGTGGCAAAAACATCTTTCAAGAAATTTTCCTGAATTCAAAATAATTCAGTTTTTTTTTGAAAACAAAAAATTCTTCCCGGCTTCCCCAAATTTTCCCCGACTCACCTTACTACTTTCAATAGTGACAGTAAACATTGCATGAGATCTTGATGATTCAATATTCATTGCAGTCGCTCCAACTTTTCGATTCTTATTTCCAAATTCCATTATTTTTTGCATTTGTGATGCACTTCCAACTGTAATCGATGACAAATTTCTGACATAAACTCCAATATCTGGTCTTTCTTTTATCTCCAAATTTGTAACATTTCCCTCTTTCGCTAACAAATCTCGAATATCTTCGTTGTAAATTTCGAGGTACGAAACACGAACCAAAAATCTGAAAATTGAAATTTTTTGTAAGAGAATTTCGAGACCAGATTTGGGCTAAAATTTCAAAAATCTCTTACGTTGTATCATGCTGACATTTGGCAATATGATCAAAAATATGAGCAAATGAATTGGGAATAATTCCCCGCAGTTCTGGTTTATCCATTTCTCCGGCCATTGTGAATGTTTTTCCAGTTCCAGTTTGACCATACGCAAAAATTGTGCCTGAAAAAAGGTGTTTTGGAATTCAGAAATTATGAGGGGAGGTTTTTTGTCAGATTTTGAGATTTCTAGAACCTATACAAATTTTACGTGGCACAATTTTTAAAAAAAAATCAGCCGGTTTTGCCACTCACCATTATATCCCTTCAAAACATTATCAACAATTGGTCTTGCAGCGATGTTATATACTGTCATTTGATCTGTGGATGGCGGAAAAACGGCATCGAAATAAAATGATCGAGATGGTTCCTGAAAGTATTTTTATTCATTTTGCAAAAATAATTGAAAATTATTTTTTTTTCACAAAAAGCTTATTTATAATTAGGGTTTGAACTCCGAGAGAACTACACAAAAATAAAAATAGAGCAAACTTGATTTCACAATTCTATACCAATATTTACAAAATGCTTACCTGCGCATTTGGATTATTGACCGCCACCGATTTTTCATCAAATAAACAATTCACAGCTGATTTATGGCCTTGATCGATTTCAGTTTGAGAAATCGGACGACATCGGACCACAACTTTCACTTTTTCAGCCTCTTCCATTATTCAGATTTTTATAGAAATTAATTCCAATCGAAAAATAAAGAAACACAGCTGACGGGGCCAAACTAGTGCGCAAAAATGAGAGATATTTGGTTGTCAAGAGACGCAGAGAAAAAGAGGGCACATTTTGGTGTGTAAGGGAGAGAGGAAAGGGGGAAGAGACGCAGAGAGTTGTGGCGGAGAAAAAGAAAATTGGGGTGAATAGAATAGAAGATACTAGAAGTAGACATAATTTTCCTCATAACTACATAGGTGTAAATTGATTGCTCATGTTAGTACTGAAGTTTTTCATGGAATCTAAAAGGACTCTAGATTATTGGAAACATTTTCAGATCTGATTTTCAATGACTACAGTAATCTCAGATAGCCAGATATTCAGAAATAACAAAAATCAAAACAATTTCAGATTTTTTCTCAGGATTGAACCATTTTTTGTATAAATTTAAATTTTTTTCACAAATTGTAGTTTTCAATTGATCTACAGTAATCTAAAATATTTATTCAAATTTTCTTTGGAGGCTCTGATTGTGTTTTCAAGTTTGTAGTTTCGTTCATTTTCTTGCTGTAATTTTTATATTCCTCCATAAATCCCTTATACGAAGCTTCCAACTCGGGTCCAAACTTTTTCTCTTGATAGCAGTATTCAATGAGACAAGCGAGAAGAAACATTTGCAAAAGTGGTGAATCAATGGCACCATTTCGACACATGCGAAGAGACTGATCGATTCTGGTGTTTGAGTCCTTAAAGATATATCGGTTTTTGAGCAAAACATCAATGCCCAAAAAACACGCAGATCTTCCAACTCCACTATCACAATGAACAACCATTGGATGTGTTAAATCACGTGTTTTTTCTAACCATTTATACAATTCGATAGTCGGTTTTGGATCTTCTGGCGCTGTTTTATCCGGCCACCAAGTCACCTGAATATGATTCACAGTTCTTGCATTGCCTTCCAAATCCTTGATTTCTAATTTCGTCCAAATCACATTTTTCACTGGATCTTCCTCCTTTTTCAAATATTTCACTTCAAATTCCCCATATTTTTCAACATCTCCTTCTTTTTCCGGAAAATACCGTGCACTTTGTTCGACTCCTTTCTCAATGAACGAGCATAACATAACAATAAATTCGACATTAAAGTCATAAATCATTTCCAAGAAATGAGGAATTGTATTCGAAAGAGGGCCTTGTGTCAGAATATTCATTTGACTGCGTCTTCCTTTGCTAACAGACATTACATGCGATGCATTGATATATTGTTTTTTGTTATCACCAAAAAGTCTGATTCTTGTGAAATCATAGCATTTTGGTTCTTTATATCGATTCAATTCTGGATTTTTGTCAAATGCTAAGAACCATCTTCGTCTTTTCACATAATCCGGCTTGTTTTCATAAAGTGTCAATTGGTTAGCTACTCCCTGAATAAGATTGTGGTTTAACAAAAATAGAGCGGGTCCAGGGGTACTCCAGGACATGATTTTCAAAAAAAAAAACTTGTTCACTTTTAACATGAACAATCTAGGTTTTTAGATCTTCTCAAGAAAGTTCAAATTTTCAGATCACAACTAACCCTGTATTCCTACTGTAGATCTAATAAAAATTTGGAATCTAGAATTTTTAATATGAGCAATCAACTTTCTATAGTCAAATATGGGTATTTATTTTCGAAAAACTTACATATTTCATTGTGAAAGCCAGCCAAGGAATAAGTGTATCGTATGGTATCTTATAAGGTTCATTTTTTTTAGTTGAATCATCAAAAAGAGTTGGAGGTGATTCTTCTTCAATTTCTTTTTTAGCTTTATCTTTCGATATTGATGGCGAAGGTTTTGTAGCTGGTGAAGCAATTGGTGCCGCAGTTTTTGGACTCTTTTTCTTTTCAGAACATCCGATTATCAATTGATATATCACAACAAACAATGTCATTATTGTTATGAAACATGTATACATTTTTGATTAGAAACAACGGAAACTGAGTGTTTTGAGCTTTTATAAGCACACGAATAGTGAGAAAAAACAAGGTCACGTTTTAAAAATTATCTCATTTTTCTCGCGTAAATGAATTTAAATATCATTTCTTGAAAATTGATTTTCAATTTTCTTCTTTTTCTTATAGGCCAAAACACCATTTGAATTTATATAGATAAAAGAAAAATCATTTTTTGGGTGGAACTCGATTTTTTCTTCTCTGATTAGAAAAAATGTTTATTCAAATTTTCTTTGGAGGCTCTGATTGTGTTTTCAAGTTCGCAGCTTCGTTCATTTTTTTGCTATAATTTTTATATTCCTCCATAAATCCCTTATACGAAGCTTCCAACTCGGGTCCAAACTTTTTCTCTTGATAGCAGTATTCAATGAGACAAGCGAGAAGAAACATTTGCAAAAGTGGTGAATCGATCGCACCATTTCGGCTAACGCGAATCGCCTCATTAATTCTAGTGTTCGAGTTTTCAGAAGTCATTGGATATTTGAGCAAAACATCAATGCCCAAAAAACACGCAGATCTTCCAACTCCACTATCACAATGAACAACCATTTTACGTGTTAAATCACGTGTTTTTTCTAACCATTTATACAGTTCGATAGTCGGTTTTGGATCTTCTGGTGCTGTTTTATCCGGCCACCAAGTCACCTGAATATGATTCACAGTTCTTGCATAGAAGTCCGAATTCTTTACTTCCAATTTTGTCCAAATCACATTTTTCACTGGATCATCCTCTTTTTTCAAATATTTCACTTCAAATTCTCCATATTTTTCAACATCTCCTTCTTTTTCCGGAAAATACCGTGCACTTTGTTCGACTCCTTTCTCAGTGAACGAGCATAACATTATAATAAATTCGACATCTGAATTACAAACCATTTCCCAAAAATGAGGAATTGTATTCAAAAGAGGGCCTTGTGTCAGAATATTCCATTGATAATTTCTTCTTTCACAAACAGATGTTACATGCGATGCATTGATATATTGTTTTTTATTTTCACTCAAAAAAAATTTGACTTTTGTGAAATCATAGCATTTTGGTTCTTTATATCGATTCAATTCTGGATGTTTGTCGAATGCCAAAAACCATCTTCTTCTTTTCACATAATCCGGCTTGTTATCATAAAGTGTCAGTTGGTTAGCAACTCCCTAAATAAGATTGTGGTTTAACAAAAAATGGAGCGGGTCCAGGGTTACAATTGGACATCGACTAAATCGAGTGAGATTACTGTAGTCTTAACATTTTCAAATCTTATCAAAAACTTTTCTAGTTCTAACAATAAGATGAGCAATCATTCGATTCCCAAGAAAATCTGTAGATCAATTTTTCAGTTCTAACATGAGCAATGAAATTTGAATGTATTTTCCAAAGACTTACATCTCGCATTGTGAAAACAAGCCAAGGAATAAGTGTATCGTATGGAATCTTATAAGGTTCAACTTTTTTAGATGAATCATCAGAAAGAGTTGGAGGCGTTTCTTCTTGCATTTCTTTTTTAGATTTCACTTTCACTTTCGTTATTGATATTGATTTCGAAGATTCAGTGGGTGGTGACGGTATTGCAGCTCGTGAAGGTTTTGCAGATCGTGAAGGTTTTGCAGCTCGTGAAGGTTTTGTGGCTCGTGAAGTTTTTGCAGCTCGTGAAGGTTTTGTAGCTGGTGAAGCAATTGGCGCCGCAATTTTTGGACTCTTTTTCTTGTCAGAACATCCGATTATCAATTGATATATCACAACAAACAATGTGATTATTGTTATGAAACATGTATACATTTTTGATTAGAAACAACGGAAACTGAGTGTTTTGAGCTTTTATAAGCTCACGAATAGTGAGAAAAAACAAGGTCACGTTTTAAAAATGAGATCGCATTTTTCTCGCGTAAATGAATTTAAATCTCATTTCTTGAAAATTGATTTTATTAAATATTGGAAAAATGGAAGTTGTTATTTAAAAATTGAAATAAAATAATATCGACATAAAAGCACGCGGATTGCAATAAAAAAAGAATGGTACAAAAATGCCCATGAGTTGTTTTGGGGGTGCAAATTAAAACTATATTTCGAAGAGGAATAAATTAGTTAGATAGATAAATAGATAGACAAATTAAAATCTACATAGGCCAAAACACCATTTGAATTTATATAGATAAAAGAGAGATCATTTTTGGGGTGGAACTCGATTGCAATATTTTGTTATTCAGAAAGAATGAAAATTAAAAATTGACGATTAATTAATTTTGAAGAGCTCGAGTAACAAATTCGACAAGACGTTTTGCATATTGTTCTGGTTTTACAGTACTAATATTTTCCACATCCGAACCATATTTCATTGTTTTTGCCGCGGTTGCACTTCGTTTTTTGATTCCATAATATGTCAAAATATCAACGAGTCCAATGAAATAGATCAGATTTTTATCGTGCGCTGAAAATGCGCTATTTGAATTTAGAAAATTGTGATTTTTTTGAGTTAAGTTTGAGGTCTTTGGGAAAATTCCAGGCTTTTTCTAAGTTATTTTCGGTAGCGTTTACGATTAAAGTTTTGAAAAAAATTAAAAATTACAAGCCCAAAATCTCAAAACCCATTCAAAACTTACTTGGTGAACTGTGAATCGCATAAAATTCATCATCCAAATCCGGACCACCAGAAACACCAGGAAAAGCTCCGCCAGTTGATGGAATTGGACTATCTGGAGGTGTTGGAGCCAATTCATCGCCAGATTCTTCGCTGGTTTGTTCGACTGGACGATTGGCGGCTTCGACGGCAGCACGTTCACAATCATGGATTCCTGAAATATTTTTTTTGAAATTCAGAAATTCGTGGTTTCTTAAAATTAGGTTATCACAAAACCATCATAATACTCAAAACTCTTACCAACAAGAAGCGAATAATCCATCAAATGCATTCTCGACAACCATTCTGTATCCTGTGATAACATCTTCAATAATTGTTGTTTCGCTTCTTCAGGCAACGCCAATTTCATATTCTGCTCAAGAAAATCGTTATCCTTCAATGTTGGCAAATCTTTCGCTTTTTCTTTGTCCGAAGCAGCACGGGATACTGTAGATCCTTTCAAATCGAATTTCGTATGAACTCCATATTTTCGACCGAATACGTTTCGCATGACAATCAAGTATGTTTCATTTCCATCAATTGTGAGACTGGAAATTGATTTTTAAAAGAAAATGGGTTTTTTGTTGATATTTTGTGAACAGTTTTTGGGAGCTAAAAGTTGATTTTTGGATTAAAAAATCCTGTTAAAATGTTTTTTTTTTCAAATCTGAATTTCTAAAAATAAATTAAAGTATGTTTCATGTAGTGAAACCCCAGAAAGCTCTCCACTGAATATAAGTCATGACGTGGCATATTTTGGACATGAAAAACCAAAAGGACTCAAAAAAAGCTCACCGATAAAGTCCCAAATATTGTGGCAAAAGAGTTTTTCCTTGTCTTTCAACAACATATTCATGATAATTACGAAGAACTGAATGAAGTTCAGCAACAGCTTCCGAATCCATCGATTTGATCACAAATCGTTTGTCATAAGAGATAAAAAATCGGGGAGTCGAATCCTTTGCAGACCCATCTAATTGATCAGGTTCGGGTTCCCAAGATGTCAAACTTCTCAAATATTCACATTGATCAACTCCAAATTGTTCGCGTAGATTACGAAACACATTTGGACAATATTCTTTGACCTAGAAAAAGAAAATTATAGATTTTCTATTTTTACAGAATTTTTAAATGTTTACCTTATAATGGCTCGGCATAATATCTTTGTTAAAATTGTGATTATCGATTTTAACCTTCGAATAAGCTTTAAAATCATCAGGCATCAATAAACCCGGTGGTGGAACATGCATTAATTGATCGACTGTGTGATTGATTCCCCACATGAAAACCGAAAGAAGTGGTTCCTGAAAAATCAATAATTTTGATTTGAAAATTATATAGTTTCACTCACCTTTGCTCGAAACAATTTCCATTTTGGAACCAAAATCTTTCCTTTCTTCTTTCCAACACGAACCTTCTTTTTGGTCGACATTTTGCTATTCTATAAAAACTGATTTGTGAGAAGAAAAATAAAGTTCGAACGAAAAGATAGACAAATTGAGTAAATATGACCAGTGAAGTGATCTTTGGTATATTAAAAAGAGAAAATGTGTTTTTGGAATTTATATTTTTTTAGTTGATCACGAGAGACTCGTCAAAACTGGTTAGCTCAATTTTGAATGTGAATTAACTATAACGTGGAAAAACATGTGATTTTACACTCTAACTAAGTGTAAGTTCAAAAATTATTTTCATGAATTCCCACAGATAAAGAAATCAGAAAATAGTATAGAAATAATTGCTCACTCACTCACTCACTAAATACCAAAAAAAAGATATATATGTGTATAATGAATAGCTGGAGCTGGATGGAGCAAAGCGAAAAAAAAACAACAAAAAATCGACGTGCGCCCGAATGAGGGCCTCTGTTTTCCCCTCTCTCACTCTTTCCTCTACAACTATTGGAATATCGACATTTGGAAGGGAACGACAGAATGGAAAATGAATAGGAGACGCAGACATATTGTTTTGTTCGGCATTTGTGGTGTTTACACATTCTGGATAGGCAAAGAGGAACACTTTTTTTTGATGGGAAATGATGATGATTGACAACCTTTTTGTTATTTTTTAGATTTCAACCTAGACACTTTAAAGTATACTTATTTTTTCAGCATGCAAACTTTTTCCAATTTTCAGATTTTTTATGAATCATTTTTTGCAAACAAACGTTCTATAGAAAATAAAATAGAAAACAACAATTTCTGAATGAAAATAAAAAACAAAATGCATGTTTTTTCGGGCGACAAAAAAAACTATTTGAAATTCAAATTTCGCTCGTGTTGTCAATCGAAATTTGAACTTTTCTGCGTTTCTTCAAACTGGTTTTTACGACTCAATAATTGTCGATCGAGAAAGGGAAACAAAAGAATTAGGGAAGAAAATATGAAAAACCGGAAATTGGAGTATTTCTATTGAGAAAGAGAAAGTGATAACAAATCTGAAATGGAAAGAAATATGAAGACAAACTCAGGAAATCAAAGAAATAGGTTAAGGCTGGCTAAACTTGAGATAAAAGCTTCGCGAAACGAAAAACTTCAAGAAAAAAAAATACAAGTGTGCGCGGACTAGAACCCGACACACAAAAAGTTCGGCCGTCTTACAGTATTCCCGCGCTATGACTAGTGGATAATTCAAATTTTTCAGCGAAAACCCAAGAAACTGAAAATTAGAAATTGTCCGAGAGGAGTACAAATCTTTGTGGCCTAGGAAACGACACAAGAAGCTCAGCCATCTTATCCTATTTTTCTGCAAAACCACACTTTTTTGGCAAAAAGCTTTAAAGAAAGCCGAGATTTGCAAAGTGCAAATCTTCAATTTTCCCTTGAGACAAAATAGAAGAACATCGAAGTTTTTGAAAAAAAAATAAAATGAAATTCGAACTCGAATCGGCGAAAAAGACATGTAAAATTGAATTTATAAAACACAAAATAAATTTATCACAAATGTAAAATAGTTTATGATGACTGCAATGTCACATGCTTATCAATATAAACAGGAGAATTTTTTAGAAGAAAAAAAAACTGAATCAATCACAAGCTCGATGAACTAACTGATAAACTATGTAAGAAAAAAATAATATAAAATTTAGAAACAGATCAAGTTAAAAATCTAATTAATTAATCAAATTTCAAAAAAAATGAAAAAAAACATCCCGTAATCATGTTTAATAGTGAAATGACTAGATGGATTGGCAAGGGTTCCTATAAATTTATTAGTAAAAATGTTGAATCAATGAGTTAGGGTTTGGATCGAAGATGATCGTCGTAAGATTTCAAAAATGATTCGGCTGAAATTCGAGCCTTTTCAGATATTCCAATTTCTCGGGAAAATGCAATCATAACTCGATGAATGTATAGATATTGGATTTCTGTTTGAATACATTGAGCACGTTGTTTTCGAAGTTCGATGGCGATCTGGAAATATTTTTATTTTCAGTTTTCAGTCTTTGATTTTGTTACGAAAAAAATCTATTATAAGAAACTGTCAATCGAAATAACCCGATTATCAAAATGTTTTAAAAAATCACACGATTAATTAATAATATTAAAAACTTCTTTTATTTTTTTTTAGTTTCAATTAAAAAAAAAGATGAAAATTTGTACTTCTCTAGAAGTACCGCGATCCCTTACCTTCTCAAAATCCAGAGTCATTCCCATATCCAATCTTCGATAAGCAAATTCCAACGCAACCATACAACCAGTTCTCCCAATTCCAGCTGAACAATGCACAACACATGAACCATGTCGAACTCGATCTAATAATCTTCTCGGAACTGTATGACATTTCTCATCGGGAACTCCGCGATCCGGCCAACTGCAAAACATTATTATTGATTTTCTTTCACGTGATCAAAAACTTTCCGACGAAAAGTTTTAAAAAAACCTACTTTGGCCATTTAATCAACTTGACAAGCAATACAGTTTTATCCACGGGTTGCTCATTTTGTGGAATATCATCCGCCACAAAATTCACACTCAATTCGATAATTTCAAAACTATTTGATTCATCTTGCGATTCGCTCATATTTTTGACAACTAAACAACCGTATTTGACTTCTTCTCCAACTTCTGGCCAATAAGCAACGCATTTCGGGCGGCCTTCTTCAATTGTTCTGCAAAAAATATATTCCATTTTTTCTGGATCAAAAATCTTGTGTCCCACCTGCAAAGCATTAAAATTGAACTCGCTCTCTCCTGGAAAACCATTCTCCAAAAATCTGGAATTGTAGTTTGCAATGGTCCCTGTGTGCATAAAAATGTGTTACATAAATATGGTGTTTTGACATAATTCGCATGAATATAATCGCCTTGTCTAGATGAATCTATCAGTAGTTTTACACGGGAAGAATCACGGCATAACACGTCTGAATATCGATTTTTATACATATTTTGCTTGAAAGCTTCGAATGTTGCTGAAGAATCGGAGGATTGATCGAGTTTTCTGGAAGAATTTCTTTATTAATTTCGAAATATCAGAGGTCTCCTTACCTATATTGTTTTGATAATCCATCAATTCCCAATTTCTCTGTGGCAAATATAAAATCTTCGAGCACTTTCACATATTTCGCATAATCACAAGGAGCCTAAATTTTTCAAAAGATATATTCAAAAAGTTAATTTTTTCATTACTTCAATGTTTTCTTTATTGTTTTCTTGCGGAAAAATATTGAAAATTGATTGTCCGCGCGGAATCGGCGCGGATTTAACGCGCCCACGTGAGAATCTACACCGCATGATTTGAACTGTAATTGTAACTGAAAAATATGGAGAGAAAATAAGGAAAAACGGAAGATGAAGAAACAATAACAATCCTATCCGGTGAGAACAAAATGGCACTCACTCCTTCACTTAAACAAATACATATATATTTAGAAATGTATATATGTACATAAAGATTTTCTCGATTATAAGTGAGTGAAGAACAAAAAATACAACATAGATATATATATATGAGAAGAACTGGGGAGAGACGATTTATGTCAAGTGCATTTTTCCCGTTCGGAAAAAAACGATATGAGGTCACATTATTGGAAAAAGGTTTTTTTGACAGTCAGTTGGTAAATAAAACCGAAAAATTTCAGAAAAAATAGGCAACAGTAACTTTTTTCCGCAAGAAAACAATTTCATTTTCAAATGAAAAAATTACCTGATCTACACCATTTGAACTTTGTGCACTTGCGGGTCTCTTTTCATCCGGTTCCAAAGTGTTATTATTTTTACTTCCTGAAAAAAGTGCCACGTCATAACTCACTTTAAAAATCAGAATTCAAAGAGTTTCTAATACAAACCTCGTTTCTCCGAATTATCTCCTTTTTTCGATTTCTTGTCAAATATTTTGAACAGATCCATAAAACAACAATTTTTTTCTGGAAATGAGAAATGAAAATGAAAAAAAATTAATTCGAAAGAAAAATGAAGAATGAGAAAAAATCGATAAGTGACAGCGAGCAGCGAAAAATGCATGTGATAAGAAATTATTTTTTTTTTTTTCATGGAAGTGAATGGATTTGTGGGTGGAAACGGGAAATTACTCCTATTAGCCGGATCCGGAGAATAAATTTGATAAAAAATAAAGAAGAAGAAGAAGAACATTTCGAAATACCAATTACATATTATTCGAACAAAACATCTGATGATAACAAAAAAATGAATCATTAAAAATGAAAAAAACTAGAGATAATTGAAAATTTGGAGACGCTGAGAGAACAATGCGCAAAACTCGAATTTGTCAACATTACTCATCGAGTTTTTTTTGCAGGAGACATCAGGTGGTTATACAGTCATCGATTTTTGTCATCAATTTTTGTTTTGAAAATGAAATAAAATATTTTTTTAATATTCGTAATATTTCCAAATTCGTTTTTTTTTCAAAAATCTTTCATAATAATAAATAACAATAACTATGTATGAGTAAGCTAAAAAGAATCAAATCAGATATAAAAGCAAAAAAAAGCGGAGAGAAAAAGAGAACCCAGAAAGCACGACATTTCATTTCATTCAATTTTTTGTTGGTTTTTGAAGACGCCGGCTGGGAAAAAAGAAAATGACATTTGAGAGACGCAGATGGAAGGAAGGAAAATGAAATGGCTCTGGGTTTATGTTTTGATGAATACATGAGTATTTTTTTCAATTAAAGAAATTGAATCTGGAAATACGAATATTGAACTCTAGAGCTCTTGATTAAAAATTCAAAAAAACATCAATGAAATGTGATTCTAAATTCCACGTCATTCTTATCTGACCTCTCAATCATTTATCATTTCCAAAAAATGTCATTTTTAAAATTTTTATCGACAGGAAATAGTGAGTATAGTTTTTGACATTTCATTTTTCAAAAAAAAATGAGCCGAAAGAATTTGGGAACAAAATTTCGAATTTCAATTGAATCACCTGTCTGTTTTTCGTCCGAAAATTTCCTCTTCTTCGTGGTTTCTCCTTGCATGCTATTTCGTCACTATAAATTAATTTTTTGCGTGCACCAAACAAAAAATAAAAATAAAAAATTAACTATGCGGGGTGTTTGCAAAAGTGCGTGCGTTTGTTTAATTTGGCCCCGCCCACTTTTATTTTTAATTTTTTCCATTTTGCCACGCGTTTGTACTTCGAAAAACGCTCGTTTGATTCATTTTCTATTTATTCACAGATTCTTGGAATCTTGAAGAGCAATGGATACAACTGAAAAACAAGATGATAGTCAAGAAATCGTTGAGGAACAGGTGATTTTTTATATTTCTCATAAAAACCGAATACTTCAACAATATATTCTTGTTTTTCAGATGGCTGTGCCAGGATATGGAAAACCAGAAGCTAGTGATTATCCAAATATAAATAATATCAAAGATGATGTGATAGATGAAAATGCGAGGTATTCACGGGAAGATTTAAATGTTTGTGAAACTATCAATAATGGGTATATGTTTTATGTATTAGGAAATGCTGTTTTTGCCAAAGACATTTCGGGTTATTTTTATAAATTGGACAGATCCACAAAAGAATTTGAGTGGTTTTCCGATGGATGGCTCGAAGACAATGGTTGGTTTTCTGGGATTTATATCATCATTTTGAAATTGTTTTTTTTTGCAGAATTCAGTATTGGAGTAACTTTGCCTAGTCCTCCAACGTATATCAGCTTTAATAAAGATGGTCATCCAGTTTTTCCAATGAATGATGATAAACCTGGAAAACCTATTCTACCACGGACAGAAAATGGAGATAAGGTTTGAAGATTTATTATTTTGCTTTTCATAATCACAATGTATTTTAATTATTTCAGATCTTCCCTGTTGATGAAAAAACCAAGGAACCTCTATTTCCTCTTGATTTTCACGGTGAGCCATGTTTTCCAGTTGATGACAATGGAAAACCAATTTTTCCGAAAAGAGAAGATGGCCGTGCGATTGTTCCGATCGATTCAAACGGTAAGTATTTAGACTATTGACATTTTCGTGGAATTACAGTGCGTTTCATAATGATAGGTTCACCCCCAAAATTTCTGAAATCAGCCGAGGTGTGAGTTGTAATAACAATCCGAGTTAAAAATAAAAAAGAGCACACAAAATTAGCTAAGAAAACTCAATTTTATCTGAAACTACCAAATAATAAAAAAATAAATGACCGGAGTTCAAAAATTTCAAAAAATTTAGCGTTTCAAAACGATAGGTTCACCCGCAGTAGTACTGTAGTTATGTTTCGTGGTAGGAGTTTTATCGAATATTCTGGAAAATACGAGTGATATTTGATTATTTTAACGTGTTTCTGTTTTTGTTCTCGTTTTTTCACGTCATTCATCAATGTCGCGGGGAAGTCATCTTACAAAAGAGGAACAAGCTCAAATTAGAGCATTCAAAATCGCCGGATGGTCCAATAGAATGATTTCGTCAAAATTGAAACGATCTCTCAACTGTATTAATCAATTTGTCAACAATCCGGATCACTATGAGCGAATGAAAAACACTGGAGCTCCCAAAAAACTCACGGAGAGAGATAAACGAGGGATTGTTAGGTTGGCTTCGAACACAATGAAATCGTGTAATGACATCAAAAACGAGCTGGGTTTGAATATCAGTAAGACTACAGTTTGGAGAGCCATAGACCAATCCCCAGAAATCGTTCGAGCCAAATTGGTGCCAGCTCCGCGTCTCACACTTCGCCACAAAGACAACCGTCTTACTTTCGCAAAAGCCAACATGGCCACAGATTGGGATAAGGTAAGTAATTTTTCTAAAAACATCAAATATTGATGTTTTCTTGTTCAGATAATTTTTTCTGACGAAAAAAAGTTTAATCTTGATGGTCCGGATGGTTACAACTCATACTGGCATGATATCAGAAAGGATCAACTTCGCTTCCCAAAGAGAAATTTTGGAGGAGGACGGGTTATGTGTTGGGGCGCATTTTCTGCAGCTGGAACGTTAAAAATAGCTTTTGTTTCATTCAAGATGGATTCGTTAGATTACCAAAAAACCCTCCATGACTATCTTTTGCCATATTTGAGGCGGTTCCGGACCAGAAAGTTCACTTTTCAACAGGATAATGCTGCCATCCACGTCAGCCAATCATCAAAAGATTGGTTCAAAAGCCACAAAATCAAAGTTTTGGATTGGCCAGCGTGTTCTCCTGATCTTAATCCGATGGAAAACGTATGGGGGGAGCTCGTTCGCCGAGTTTATGCTCAAGGAAAAAAATATGATACTGTGGACCAACTCAAAGATGCCATCGAGACGGAATGGAATAAAATCGATAAGAACTACCTCAAGAGACTTGTTGACTCGATGCCAAATCGTCTCTATGATGTCATTTCTAAACATGGAGGTCCAACTAAGTATTGATTTTCGATTATATGTCTCCAATGGGAATTCTGGATTAGGTGAACCTATCGTTTTGAAACGCTAAATTTTTGAAATTTTTGAACTCCGGTCATTTATTTTTTTATTATTTGGTAGTTTCAGATAAAATTGAGTTTTCTTAGCTAATTTTGTGTGCTCTTTTTTATTTTTAACTCGGATTGTTATTACAACTCACACCTCGGCTGATTTCAGAAATTTTGGGGGTGAACCTATCATTATGAAACGCACTGTATTACTTTTTTTGCTAGTGAACTTGAGGAATCGACTGGAAACTAAGGTATCAAATAATTAAGAAGATCAATCCATTCAACATTTTTAAAGTTTTAGCGAGTCTTCGGCTGTTTTGGGTCTTCTTTGCCTATCTTGAATTGAAATTTCCACAAGTGAAACGCCAGTTTTTAGTCTTGTTATAATTATTGATTGTTTTTAGGTGTTGCGGTATTTCCAAGAGATATTAATGACAAAGTTATATTTCCCGAAGGACCGAATGGTCAACCAATTCCACCATGCACAATCTATGGAAATGCGATAGTTCCATTCAAAGAAAATGGTATTTTGATTAATTTTTTCTGCTATTAATAATGTGATAACTATTTGCAGGCGAACCTGATCTTCCTGTGGATTCTCGAGGAAATCCGCTGATTTATCTTGGCGGAGATGATGGAATGACACCAATGACTGAAGAAGAATATCAACAATGGCAATGTACTGCGGCTATTTATGGACAACAACAAACATTTTCCAAAGATTATTATGAGGAGATGGCTCAAAATGAACAGATCCTCGAAGCATATAGAAACTCATATTATGTTAGTTTTGGGGGGGAAACATCTAGGTTTCTATGACAACTATTGGGACCATGATCCTCTCCGAGGCTCCCCAAGCTTTTTTAAAAGATAAAATTATTTTTTTCAGGATCAATATTACTCGCCTGGTCAAGATTCTCATACTCAACCTTCTCAACCACCAAAAGTTGTCGAAAAATCAGAAGCTGAAATCGAAAAAGAGAAAAAGCGCAAATTATTGGCAATGCAAATGAAATCATTCAAAAAAGCGAAAGGATTGACGGTTGAAAATCGAGAAAGCACTCCAAATGACGAGAAAAAGAGCTTATCTACGACACCAGCTTCTACTACTTTATCAGTTCCAACAAATCGACCAGCATTGCCAAATAAGGAAAAAGAACGAGGAGAAAGATATATTCCTGAAAGTATTGTGAGAAGGCGACGAGAAAATAGCAGTGAACGTAGCAGGTTGGATTTTTGATTAGTTGAAATTAGAAATATTTCATGACGTGGCAAAATTTGACTATTCTCAGCATTCTAATTTCGTCTTCAAATTTTGATAATTCTGAATTTATGAAAGTGTAAAAATTTCAAAAAAAAAATTCTTATGTATTCTGAAATCACGCTTATTCGATTTGATTTGATCTAATTTGCCACGTCATAACTCATATTCAAAATCTTTTTGATAACCTATACATAATTTTTCAAAAAAAAAATCATTAGTTTAAAAAATTTCCCTTTGTCTGAAATAGTTTCCCAATGTTTCACAAACACACAACAATTCTCGAGATTTTCGCATTTTCGGTTATAAAAACATAACGATCATTCTCACATTCCAAATGGTCGTTAATTCAATTTTGTAGACAATTTTCTATCTATCATACGTTGCTTATACCAAATTGTTTATATTTTTCATTCTTTCCGTTTTTTTTCTCTTTTCCAAATAATAGTTTTTTTAAAATTTTTAGGCAAAAAATGAATAAAATGGTAATTGATGGGTGAGAATTTAAGGAATTCAAAAAATTTCTGAAATTAATCGATTTTTATTGCAGATACGCTTCAAATCGAGATGACAATCGTAGTGCATGGCGTGGGAATGGAAGAAATGATTATCAACGGAATGAGAGAAGTGCGTCGAATTATAGAAATGGAAGAAGCACATATCGTAGAAGGTCTCGCTCGAAATCGAGATCACGATCAAAATCGAACTCGGCATCGCCATATCGATTGAGGAGAGAAAGGTAAGGATTTGGAGCTATTTTCACGAGGAGCTCAAATTCTGCATGATTCAAAGCAAACATTCTGATTTTCTAAGTTGGATAAAGTTCTTCATCATATTTTTAAACCTCATGAAATTTATCCAACTGAATGCTTCGAATTAGCTCACAGCACAATCCTTTGAAACTCAAATAATTTTGAAACGTATTCTTGGAAAGATTATTTTCAAACTCTCATTTGCCTCAAAACTCTATTTTTAATCCCTTCATTTTCCAGATCTCCCTCAAAAACCCGAGTTCGTAGACGACGATCTTCTACAAGATCTAGAAGTAGATCTGCAACATATTCCGATGATGAAAGAACAGTTCGGAGAGCCAGAGCCAGGTTAGAAATACATTTTTTCTTTTTCGATTCATAATATTATTTTTTCAGATCTTCATCTTCAAATGCTTCTTCATCTTCTGATGGAAATGATTCACGAAAAAAATCGGAAAAATAATAAATCAAAAAATGATAGAAAACGAAAACGAATGGAATCAAGTTCTAGCGTTAGTGACAATGAGTCAGCAAAAATAGAGCAAAAAATTTGATTTTCATTTGAAATCAGCAGAAAGTTTTAAATTGAAAATGATCAATTGCAACATTCCCTCTTATCCCACCCTTTAAATACCCTACATTTTTGTTTTTCTGAAAAAAATTGGAAAATTTCTATTATAAAAAAGTATTGAGATGAATATTATTTAGGCACCTGTGAATTGTAAGTACCCCTGTATCTATTTTAGATATTGTCGTTGTTTAGGATGTAACCGTGATCAATAATATGGAGAATGAAATAATGGAGAGAGAAAAGGTTTTTGAAAACTATGATTTAGACATGATTTGTTTTGAAAATTCAGGAAAATGAAGCGACAGAAACTCAAGATGTTTTGGCGATTGATGAAGTTCTCAGATCATTTCGAGAAAATGAAATTGAAAATGTACAAAGTCAAAAGGAAAAAGAAATCGAGGAAATTATCAATAGCTTGAAATTTGAGAAACATGTATTAGAAGTTGAGGTATTTATCAACTGGAAGATATTTATAAGTAAAGAAAATTGCAGAACAGAGTTATGAAAATGGAGAATCTTCGATTGACTGAAGAAAATATGGAATTTCGAAAAAATCGGGATTATGGACAGTTTTCGTTTGAAAAACAGGTAGAATTAGGTGTATTTTACAATGCATGTGAAAACAATACTAACATTTCAGATTCAAAGAATGGAAGATATGCAAAAACAGATGAATGAGGATAAGAAAAGTATGAGGGAAATAATTGAAAAAGAAGTTGAAGCGAAATTATTACTTGAGCGATTGAAAGAAGAGGTTTGTAGGTTGACACTGAAATTTTTGAAGATCACACTGAAATTTGAAATAACTCTTGGGCCCCAAAACTAAAAATGATTTAATTTATTTTTAGAAGAATGTACAATTAGAAAGAATCAAGAAACTTGAAGGTGACGTTGAAAAATTTCAAAAAATTGTGAAAATCAAAGATGAAGAATATGCGAAATATAAACGGGAAGCGGTAAGAACTTGAGAAAATCTCATTCTCAATGAAAATGTTTGAAGGGTTATATGTTGATTGATGAAAATGAAAGGATTTCAAGA
The DNA here is from genome assembly GCA_947459285.1 of Caenorhabditis angaria. NCBI lineage: Eukaryota > Metazoa > Nematoda > Chromadorea > Rhabditida > Rhabditidae > Caenorhabditis > Caenorhabditis angaria. The sequence continues at coordinate 3,320,793 of CANHGI010000003.1, read as the reverse complement.
ATTTGTCGAGAAGAACGAGAATCGATTATGAAATGCACAATGATGGCGGTTGAAGCGAAATTTGCACCGATTTTGTATCAATTTAAACACCAGAATTATCATAATAGTGAGATGAATAAGGTAGGTTTATTGGGAATTATTTGAAATTTGGATTAAAAAATTCCCTTTTTCCAGACTTCTCATACAAATATTTTCGAACGGAAAATTAATGAGGTTCTGGAAAAAGCGACGGAAACAATGAATGCAACTAGTATGGAACGATCACTTGCTGAAAGATGTGGGTTTTTTGGGAGAACATTTTTATCAGGGATATATTCTGGCTCTTAAAATATGTATGTAAAACCTGCCATATTGTTTTAGCGCGATAATGAATCATTTCAAGATTCTAAATTTTGCGATAAAATTCTGTAGCTCAAATCTTATCTACAGTAACGTCGATAAGTTACGGTGACACTGAACAATTTCGACTGAAAATGAAAAATATATCACCGAAATCAATTTTCACCCAAAAATCCAAATTTCCAATTTTCACCCAAAAATGATTTCCAGGTCGCCGAGATTGTGATGAAATTCTGCGACTAATCGAAAGATCATATAATCTTCGGAATTTGCTCAATCTACCAACAAATGATCAAAGCAAAGAATCAACTTCGGAAGTTGAAAAGGATTCACGATAAGTAATCCGACTAATTTTTTTTATTTCATATAAAAATTGTATTTTTAAAACTTTTTTCTGAATATTTTAATGATCGTTAACACACGATTTATATTATTTAATGTTTTATTTTATCAATGTTATATCAGATAGAGAGAAAGGGATCACAGAAAGAGAGATCACAGAAAAATCACCATTTGGATAATTATTTCAAACAATTGGGTGTAAAAATACAAAAGTTAATGAATAGTTAGATAAATTAGACAACTTCGATATCCTCATCTTCAAATTCAGCGTCACTTTCACTTTCAGCAAATTCATCTTCAGAATCCTCCTCTTCTTCTTCTTCTTCCTCTTCTAGTCGTTGTTGCTCTCGAATTCGAGCACGCTCAGCTGCTCTCTGTTGCTCCTCGTAGGTTGCAACTTCGATGAGATGTTCGAGTCTTTGACGTTTCGCCTTTAAAAAATTGATAATTAAAATTGAAAAGAATCCCGAAGCTCTCAAATTACTCACCTTATTGAGTTCGCGATGAATCTCAGCCTCCCAAAGCACATCTTCTCGAATTTTTTCTCTCTCCTCATTTCTCACTTTTCTAACTTCTTCATGATGTTGCTCATTTCGCCGCTGGAATTCTCGCTGAAGTTTTCGCTTTCCAACTTTGTTTGGCCGCCTTTCGGAAACATTCAAAACATCAGCGATTTCTGCTTCGATCATTCGTTTCTTCTTCAGAAAATGCTGAATTCTGGCTTCAGGAACTCTAGCAGATGTTAATTCATCGAGAACTCTTGACATAACTATGTCGAGAGTTTTGCTTTTGTGATCTTGGCGAAGTTCGAAGATTGCTTCTTCGTGTTCAGCTGATTGGTCTTCAAGAGCTTCGATCTGAAGAGAAAAAATATGTTTATGAAATATCTAGAAATGATTTTAAAAACTAACCTTTTCATTCTCACTGGTCTTCTTAAGAACTTCCAATTGAGCTGTGAGATCTTCGTTCTCATCCTTGTGCATAATATTCTCACTTCTCAAGAATTCAACCTCATCTTCCAAATCAAGAACCTTGATTTGAATTTGAGCTGCACGGACGGTTGGATTGTTCATATTAGCTTGAGTATTCTAGTTAAAATAGAATGGTGATTTATCCATTCCAGCCCTCTTCTTTTATACACACCATTCCCCGAACTCCGCCCATTTCATCAGCCAATCACAGCGTTGCACCACGTAGGCCCCGCCCATTTCCAATGGTGCCAATTTTGACACCCGTTAAATTTGATGTGAAAGTGTCGGGTGTTTCTTTATTCCTATTGTCCCACCTGTTGACACCATCATAATATTTTACAAACACTTGTCAATCACGTGGCATAAAATTGTGTTTTTTGAATAGATTTTAGGTTTTTTGGGAAGTAATAAAACTAGAACAGAAGATGTGTAGAAGATCATTTGGGAAATGGAGAAAGGGTGTCGGATTTCCGAAGATTATTATGATCCAGGCATGTGTCGGAATTCCGGGAAAGCGCGAAAATCGAAGATTTATCTGAACTCGGAAATTCTTTCAACACAAAATTGATGCAAAATTTAAATTTTCACTCACACCTCGGCCAGAATCGTGGTTTGAAAATAAAAAAAATAAATGGACCCTAAATTTTTATAGTATGAAAACTATGAATTTTTCAGTTTTTGACCTCTAAAAACTGAAATTCAAATTTTTTTTTTCAAAATTGTACCCTGTCCAGCCACAGATTGGCCGAGGTATGTTTTCAGTTGTCTTGTTAGCCTTTATTTTATAGTTTTTGTCAATTGAAAAAAAAAAGAAATTGTGTAGTTCTTTTGAACAATATATATTTTCTATCATTAGAGCGCATCTCAAGCTTTTCTAGCGAAAAAGCTTTTCGAAAAAAATGAGATAGAAATATTTCTCTGTGTTGTGTTTTTGAAAAGTTTGAGGTTTTTCTGAGTTTCCACGCGTAACAAAAAATAATTGTTTGCAAAATTTTATCCACAATTTCCACGTAATTTGTTTGAGATTCTCTTAAAAGTCATATGTTTTCCAGACAAAAAATGGTGGTCGGAATTATAGTAACAGATGAGAATCATCTTGCCAATCATCCAACTCCACTTGTTCTCGATCTTGATGTAAATTATCGAAGTCCTAGGGATTTCCATCTGATTTCAGTTGAACAAATGAATCCAATTATGCATGCCGGGAATGAAGAAGAATTGGAATTAAGGTATTTTGTTTTTTTTTTTTGAAAGTATTTTATTTCCATTTTTGGATCATTTTCAGACGAAAATTTCGGCCGAAACCTCTCTATTTTGGCACATTTTTGAAATGGTCGAAATATGAGATGGGAAATGTGCAAACTGTGATTTATCCAAATGATTATGCAATTGCTCATGATAAACTATTCGAAACACGGGTTCATGAAGGAAAAACGCAAATTCTGTTGACTGGAGTTGTATCGAGAGATCGACGCGTTTTTTGGACCACCAAGTTTCCGTGTTTGACTATACGTGAGTTTTTTTGGGAGATGAAGGTTTTATGGATTTTTTTAACCTAGAAATCTATCTACTATATACTAATTGGGAAAATTTTTTTGGCAATAGTGTGTCCGGGTCCCGTTCTCAAAACTGTGTGCATAAAAATTGATGATCAAAAAAAGAAAAAGTTTCTAAATGTTGGCAGCTCGGTGCGCATCCTATTCATCTACTATCTACTATATACTAATTGGGAAAATTTTTTTGGCAATAGTATGTCCGGGACCCGTTCTCAAAACTGTGCGCATAAAAATTGATGATCAAAAAAAGAAAAAGTTTCTAAATGTTGGCAGCTCGATGCGCTTCCTATTCATTCTTTCTCAAAATGCCTGTGAGTGCGCGGAGAATGAAAAGTTTGAAAATCTCAATGTATTTTTCGGATTTAAAATGTGTCGCTCAACTTTTCTCAATTTCCAGAAGACCATTTTTGATGGGACCTTCACCATTCGATCCCAAATTCTTTCCCATCGAGGCGCTAATATTCGAATTTTTACAAAGTGCGCGAGTTTTCACGTGAAAATTCAAAACTTTTTTCATGTAAAAAAGAATGATCACGTTTTTATTCGAATTGAATTCCAGGCCACGTTTCTTATCTGATCGTTCTACTTTCTCAATCAAAATCGAATAATTTTAGTCATTTCTCGATGTTCCCCTTCTCCTAACTAGAGAATAAATTAATCAGAAAAAAGTAAGTCAAACTACTGTAGATGGCGTTAGCCAGCGAAGCCCTTCTAGTTCTTTCTCAAAATGTATGTGAGTGCGCGGAGAATGAAAAGTTTGAAAATCTCAATGTATTTTTCGGATTTAAAATGTGTCGCTCGACTTTTCTCAATTTCCAGAAGACCATTTTTGATGGGACCTTCACTATTCTATCCCAAATTCTTTCCCATCGAGGCGCTAATATTCGATTTTTCAAAAAGTGCGCGAGTTTTCATGTGAAAAATCAAAACTTTTTCGTGCTAAAAAGAATGAGCACGTTTTTAATCAGAAAAAATGGCTAGGTCACGTCTCTTATCTGATCTTTTTATTGCTCAGTTATAGCGGGACATTTTTAATCATTTCTCGCTATTACTCTACTACTAATCGGTTTGAAAAATAAATTTAAATAAAGTGAGTCAAACTACTGTAGATAAATTCAAAATTTTTTCGAACTTTCAGATATTGAATAATTTCTCTCACAAGAAGAGAAGTAAAGGCTTCGATGTGAATTTTTTAATAGTGAGTTTTGATGTGTTCGGGAGTATCAATATAGTTAAGCTCAAGCAATTATTAACAATCCGAAATTTTGTAAGCCTTGAAAGAGAACCGATTTGACCGAGAAAACTAATCATTTCCTCTCTCAACAAAAATAATGAAAGGACGATGAAGTCAGATGTATTTTGATTCTCTCTTCCACGACAAAGTTTCAGATTGAACATAGAAAATAAGCCAGAGAAGCACTGGAGAAAAGTACATGTTAGATAAATTTTCTCGAAATTTTGTAGTTTGTTTTTTTTAAGATGTAGCAAATTTGAGTTTGAATGAAAAAAAGAGGACACCGTGTGTGATTTACTACTATCCCAAATAGCTAAGTCTCAAATTTTTCAATAATTTTTGGGGTAGATCAAAAATTATCTTTCTCTAAATATTTCATAAGGGTTCATTCACTAACTAAAAATCAGATTTTCGAATTCTTCAGCCAAAAATGATGACAAATCCAGGTTTTTGAAGCTTCTGAGGTAGTATCTGATAAAAATTCATCTCGGAATCCACTTTTCAGAAGTTTTATGAAAGAAACATTTGCATAGGATTTTAGGCTTAAAAAATCAAACCCCATCTTTTTTCCTCTAAAAATTTCTGTTCAGATCCGAACAGTTTTCTATGAGATTTCGTATGGATTCCGTAGATTCTGCACTTTTGTTTTTTGAACTTCAAAACTATACAAATCGGTTCTGAACAGGAAAAATAGGGAAAAAAGGCATTGAAAAAGAGATTTCAAGAAAATAGAACAGTCTTCAAAGAAGAAGGAAACAATATTTTTCGAACTTGAATTTTGAATTCAAAAATCTAAGTTAAAAACTTACAGTCTGAAGTAAAAAATGTCACACAGAACTTAATTTTCTATAAATTTTGGATCGGCATCTTTTTTGAGCTTTATTTAAAATTTTCTGAAGAGTATTTAGTTTTCTGCAAATACCCAGCACACGGTGTATTTACTACCCAACAATTTCGCGCATTTTTTGATCCCTGACAGGGTTTTCAGGGGTGGAATCAACGCAAAAATGAAAAATTTAGGGAAAAATTATTTTTGATCTACCCCAAAAACCATTGAAAATTTTGAAGTCTAGCGATTTCGGGTAGTAAATTACACACTGTGCCCAGTCAATCGATTCGCGTTTACAGTTATTCAAAAATGAAAACGAAAAATTCCAAAATTTTATGAAGTTTTGGATTAAAATTCATTTCATCACTTCTCGAAAATGATTCCTAACCATTGATTCCAAAACTTTATGGCAATCTTTATGAAAAGTCTGCAAGTTATTTTCATAGATGAAAATGTTCAAGTTTGCACGTTCCATGAATCACCATACGGTTTTGAAGAATCAAACCGTTCGAAAAACTTTATACCTAAAGAAAACTACGCGCGAAGCCGGGACAATCCAGAAGGAGAAGCCGGCGTTAGCCGGCGGAGCCCTTCTGGTTTGAATACAAAAATTGAATAATTTTTGTTTACTGCACTACTGTAGTTAATATGGGTTCTCTAAGAGGAGCTCAAAAATTATCCGAAAAATCGAGAATTTTTGCGTTTTTGAGAGCCCATATCTCATGCTCGTAAAGATTTTATCAAAAACTGAGTACAGCACGATGTTCAGAAGGGTCGAGTTATCAAAAAAAAATGGGGACTAGAAATCCAAATCCTATTTTCTAGTCCTGAAAATAATCTACTCTTCTTTTTGAAAAACATTTATTATCCTCTCACACAAAAAGTCAATCCTGAATCTTGCTCAAATCATAAAACGGAATCTTCCCATTGACCGGATTCATTTCATGATCCGTGTCAAACATACAAATCCTCACGCCATGCATCAAATTCACACAAACGCGCTCCATCGCACAATCGGCTGATGTTCGACAAATCTGCGGGGTTTCGCCCAAAATTTCGCCAGAATCCAGCGCTTTCTGTCCGAGCAACCAAATTTTGCCGGGTTGAGTGGTAGGATCGGCGGGTTTTTCGCAGAATGCGTATTGATAGATGGGTTGGAGTGGGAGAGAATAATCACAATCGATGTTTGTTAGATAGCTGTGGTCGGATAAGATGGGTTTTTTCAAGTGTACACGTCCTGAAATTCAGATTCAGTTTACTTGAGCTTACGATTAAAAGGACTTACTTTTCGGACAGCAATGCCCAAATCGACAAGTTCCACGAGTTCTTCGATCTTTCACATAATATTCACATACAAATCGAATATTATCGATAACTGTACATTCTGGCTCATTTTCCCACGGTGTTACACCATCAAAACAATATCGAATTTTCCGATCACTTCGCTTCGGTTCATTACACTTATTGTCTTTAATACAGAATAAAGCAGAAGTTCCGATTTCTTGAGTTTGACATCGAGTTTTGAAGGTGTTCTGGTTTTTGCACTCGATTCTAGGATGATCTCGAGTACAACAGTAATTATTGTTATTACATATGAATCCAACTTCACATTGAAAATCATAATTGCAAGGTACATTAGTGCCATTGGGATCTGGAAATTTACGAATACCCATGTGATTTCATATTATCACAACTTACATGTCTTACATTCAGCCGAGACATGTTGCAATAAAAATGCACATAAAATTGAGAGAATTTTGAATATTTGCACTTTTGCTTTCATTTTTCCACAGTTCCTCCGTGTTTTCGTTTAAAAACTGACGAAATCCGACGGACTCCCGGTTTTTATACCATTAAAAAATAAATAAACGTGACCTAGTTTGAAAACGTTTACTTTTTCGAAAGCCCTCTCATTTTTGTCATTTCATTTCTGTAGGTTTTCTGGATACTGTAGTCATAATTTAAACAATCGGAGTCGAATGTGATAATTTTCTGGATACAAATCAAGTTACTGTAGCTTGAAATTTTGAGATCAAGTTGTATCAGTTTTGGAATACATTAGATGAGGTTACTGTAGCCACTATTTTTTTTGAATAAAATTTCTTCAAAATACTGTAGCTAGAGTTTCTCTAGATAACATTAGATTTTTATTCCAACCCAAAAATTTTGCAGCGCTGACATTGCAAGAAAATGTGACTCCGGATGTTGCTATCACATGTTGGGTGACACTACAAATTTTACCGGTTGGTTTTTTTCATCTTTGAAAAATTTGTTTTTTCAAAATGATTATTGATTTTTTCCAGGATTTATTACTGGAATATAAATTGTTTGAATTTGTGAATATTGCCGATGATTTGCAGCATATTGTGAGAGAAACTGTGGGTTTTTTGAGATTCTTCCAAATTCTGGTTCAAAAAAAAACTTTTTTTTGTTTTTTAATAATTCAGAAATTTTTTCAGCCATGGTATCGAGAAGCCGATAATCGAAATCTTCGAAGCATAAATCTGCACTCATATCAAGGATTGGATAGACAACCAGGAGTGAGGAATCCAATGAAAATTCAACCTTTGGAAGTTTGCGGAGTTGAGGCAATTGTTATATCGAAAACTGATGTGTTGGTTTTGACAAATACACAAACTGCATTCAAAAAAGTTGTGATTTCGGAAAAGGATAAACTTCCACCAGTTGGTAGGGTTTTTAAAGATTAGAAAATTTCAGCACAAAAGCCATGTGGAAAATTTTATTTTGAAAATTTGACATTAAAAATCCTGAAAATTTTTGAAAAATCAAATTTAGCGCAAAAAAAAAATCTACGTGGCAAATTTTGCACCCAAATTGTTTGGTATCAAAAATATAACTTCTAAAATCCACGTGGCAATATTTTTAGAGCTGAGGAAAAATCGTAACGTTGTAGAAAAACATTATATCATCAAAACTACGTGGAAAAGTTTTATTTAAAAAAAAATCTGGCCCAAAGTTTTTGATGGGAAAAAACATTTTTTTTTCACGCTACAGTAATAATAATGATTTTCTCTAGCATAAATCGTTTTTCCATCTTCAAAATCAACGTGACATAAACTAAAAAAATGTCTACAGGTACCTCTGTCAAAATCAATGCTCGCCTGCTCGAACTTCTCGGATTTTATGCAATTATCACATTCAAAATTGAAAATAAAGCGCTAAAAGGAACCCACGAGGATAAACTACGTGTCACAATCAAAAAATGCCCAGAAGTGCCAGGATTCGTTTTTTGTGAATTTTATGGAATTTATTTAGACGACCCCGAAAATGTGTTGGAAAAATGGTATTTTTCGAAATATTCGAATAGCGGTTTGGCTGTTGCGTTGATTAGTGGAGCACCAAGTTTGAATGGAAAAGCTCGATATTATGTGGCTGAAATTATTGATGATAAAAAAGAAGAAGAAAATTGAGGAAGTGAAAATTGATGAAATGAAATTTGAAAATAAAATTGGATTGGTTTTAAATCGAGGAAGAGTGTTTTTCTGTGAATGGCCATATTTTGATATTCGAATTTCAAGTGAAGAAAAGGATAAATTTGAAATTGGAAGTGTTGTGAAAGTATCTGCAAATTTCGATGGAACGGTAACTTTTTTTGGCAAATTTCAAAAGGTTCCCTAATTTTTCAGGACTGGAAAATCACCAACATAGCTGTTGATACAAAAGTTCCGGCTTTCGAAGTCAAGAAAATTCAAAATCGCAAAACTTATTATCGAATTCCAAAAGTGCATGCAAACAAATATTTGCCAAATTGTCTGTTTCATGAGATTTTTGGAATGATTGCAACACCGCCAAGTTTTCCTGAATTAATCGCCAACACTCATTATGAATTTGATGATGTTTGGGTTGCATTGAATGAAGTTTATCCAGGAGATTTGATTCATCCACAATATCGATTCAGATATGTTCGAAGTGGCCAATGGGATAATTATGAAGATGTTGAAAGAGATAGTCTTTATGATTTCAATGATGATGAATCGATTATTTCATCGCAATCTTCAAAAAGAGTTCGATTTAATGTTCCACAAGTATCGGAAAGTGTGGAAATCAGGGAGGATTGGAGAACGAAAATTGATCGACAAGTTTTAACGATTTCTCAATCGGAAGAATGGAGAAATGAACCAGCAAAGGTAAATTTTTGAATGTTTTTGAAGTCAAGAAAATTGTGTAAGATTAAGTATGGCACCAAAAGTTCATGTGCTAATTTTTTTTTAAAAAGAAAATCAAAATCTTTCCAAAGAAATCATAATTTTTCAGAAAATCATTGCTGAAATCGATTCACATTGCGTTGATTGTGAAACTTGTCGCAATAAAAGATCAACCGAAGAATGTTATTTCCCAGAGATTGTTGCTCAACTTCTTCGAATGAATACTTCAATTAGCCGAATTTTAGCTGAAAGGGATTGGTTTACATTTGTTGTTACTAGACGGTTCACAACTTAATTTATTTATTATCATTGGGTATTCTCTTGCCTTACTTATTACTTTCAAAAAGAAGAAACATAAATTATTCATTACGATTTTCTTGGCCTGAAAATAGGTCATACAGCAGAACTCCCAACAGCAACAACAACAACAACAACAGCCAAAATTCGAATTCAAACCGGAAGGCGAAAAATCAACCCCAGATTTCGATGAATTTCCAGCTGCTGAAATTCAGAAAAAAGATCGAGATTACGCCAAAAAACCGGAGAAAAAAATCTCGAAACAAACACAGAAAAATTTCAATGCAAAAATTAAAAAAAACGAAAGTCGGGTTGCTAGCGCTGTGTGTGTGTGTGTCTCTCTCTTTTTCTCTCTCTGCATCTCTGCTGTGCCGCGTTGGTTAACAAGGGAGGGCTGTACTAATGGAAGAGGCGGCACCCACTCAGGGAACGCCAGGCGAAATCAGCGGACGAATTTAAGCTAATCAGGCGCTGAGCCGCGTCGAATTAGCTTTTTTTGAAAAGCTGCTTCAGCCTATTGTCGCTTGTTTTCGCTTGGTTTGCGCTTTGCAGTTGAGCGTATTGGGAATTTTAGATGGCGAATTTCGCTTATATTACGCTTGGTCAAAATTTAGGTTGCCAGAATGAGGAATATTTATGTTGGAAAAATGAAAGTAATCAACAACAATAAAAGATTTAAAATGAAAAAGAAAAGAAATAGGAAAAAAACAATGAATGGATACAATGAAAATCGAAAAATTACTAAATTCGATATTCCCCCCATCATTGTTAACTTTGATCGTTGGACTGAGCATGTCGATTTTGCATTATGAGCCGCTCAAACGTTTTCATCCAGTTTCGCGAAATGATTTTCCTGTAATATTTTGAATTTTAAAAATAACGAATTTTCCTTGGGTTTTTCTTACTTATGGGAATTCTCTAATTTTTAGAAATATTTTTGGAATGAAATTTCATAGGAAGCCCCTAATTATATGTTTTCTAAAAAAGCACTTTTCGGCCAATTTCACAGCTTGAAAATTTATGAATTTTTTTCTAAATTTGTCATAATTCACGCTATTTTTGGCTGTCCAAATCGAGAGAGTGGCGCAGAGAAAAAGACGCTCGTTTCTCGACACGAACAAAAATATTTTGGTAATACTACTGTATCTATTGCTTCGCGTGTGTCTTTTTCACGCATGTCTCGAAACGAACAAACAAAACTTCTATAAAACTACTGTATTTAAAGGGAGTTTTTGCGTCTCTGTCATCTCTCTCGATTTGGACGCTCTTCTTCTTCTTTTTTAAAATAGCGTGAATTTTGTAGTTATTCTTTGAATCCGAAAATATAAGAGCCGTTGAAGAGAGAACCAAACTACTGGTCGGCTCTTGATATTTTGTATTGAAAGAAAAATTTTCATCCAAAGGGTCACAAAAACTACATACCTCAAATATCGTCGGCGGTTCAACAACTACAACACCCTTCAAAACGTCTACTTTCCAACATTTTCTGGTTTGAACGCGGCGGCCCTGAAATTTTTTTTTATTTATTTTGACATTTAGATGCTCAAACTCACATACATTTGTTTTCGAAACCCTCAAAAATGCATCTCATGTTTGAAAACAAATTGGGACGAAAATCCTGAAAACATAGTAATCTTATTATTAGGTAAAAATATGAAAGAACCCACCGATACAATTTATACGAGCGATTGTATTCCTCCACGACGATATCGACGATAACCTTAACAAGAAATTTCAGGAAATAGGTTGGAAATAAGCTGAAAAAGCTCTAAAGTAGGAAAACTCGAAAAACAAAAATAAATTTCGAAAGTTTATTGACAAAGCGCTCTCCCAGCAAAAGACTGACGTTTTTCAAGTAAGCTGATTCCGCCAACTTCAGCCTGACTGAAGGACGCTGGAGTGAATCAAGCGAAAACCTAACGAAAACAAGCGTATTTGAGCGTATTTTAGGCGGTTCGCTTAAAACAAGCTGCTTCAGCCATGCCTGCGCTTAGGCAAGCGATTCGCCCAGATTTCGCCTTGATTTCCCTGAGCATAGCGCAGTCGGTTAGCGCATTGTTTTATAATAGCAAAGCTCCATCTCAATACCCACCGGGTGCAGCTGTTTTTTTTTCTAATTTTTCAAACTTATAATTTTAGTCTTCTTTACAATCGAAGAAAGAATGGTTTTTAACGCATTAAGCAAATTTTTTGAATTTTTTTCTCAAGAACAATTTTCTCAACAAACCAAATCGACATTTTGAGCAGTCAAATAAGTATGGCTGTTGTTTACTTGATCACTGATCAAGATTTGACCACCGCGGTTCAATTTTTGGACAAAAAATTGCCAACAATTCGTAGGATTTTCGAAAAGGAAATTGAAGAATTTATTGAGGACATAACGAAAAGGGGAAGAAAAATAAATAGAAAAATCATTGATGATACCATTTATGAAAAAATGAAATAAATGCAGAGGCTCGCAAATCAACATAAAATATCATAATGGGGCTATTCAACGTCTTTTCTCAACGCTGAAATGGTTGAGAAAACTTATTCAGGTAGGCTGAGAAAATAGGAAAACGGTTGAGAAAATGATTTTCTCAGCATTTTTCCCGTTTTCTCAGCGTGTTGAGAAAATCGCTGAATAGCCCCATAACAAAAAATGCCGACAATATCCTCGTCCAGATAGATCAATATGTTATTTTAACACAGTCAAGATGTTTGCGATGAAGGACTTTTGCCAATGTAAAAATATTAGAACCGTGGAAGAGAAGGCCAATTTACAGTAGACCTCGTCGGCATCTTTTCAAAAAGTTCCCTGGTTCTTATTTTTAACTTCTAGAAATGAATAAATAAATAAGTCATTGATCCCGAATTCCTAAACGTGAACTAAATACGAAATATTTACAGATACGTGTATTTTTTTTGAGTATGAAAAAACATTATTTCTATCTTATATACAGCTTGGAAAAGGTAGGCTTCAATTTTATAGGGTTCTTATCTACCCCCGTTTTACCCGCGAAAATTGTTTCTACATGTTTGGCGCGCATCAAAAATCGATAATTATTCATTTTCTTCTTTAGCCGACTTGAATAGAGGTCTGGTTAAAATATTTATGAACTATTTTCAGCTCTATAAAGCTGAAAAAATAAAAAAAACATCTAGGATTACTGTAGGCGCTAAATTTGTGTGCATTTTCTGCAAACACCGCACAACCTCATTTGAATTTTTGGCGTTTTTTTTTCTTTTTTTTTCGAAGCGCTGACGCCTGACGAAAATAGGGTTTTACGGGGGTTTCCCTTGCGTGATTGTCTCTTTTTTTCACAAGCCATCTATCAATCGAATTTGAATTTCAGATTGTTGCAAATAACGAACAATAACGAACAATATGGATGCAGATTTTATTGAACAAAAAATGATCGAAGAAATCACGGTAAGATTTCTCTCATAACAGAACTGTACATTTTATTCAAAGGAAGTGTTTTCAGGCTCGAAGATCGCACGTTCTTCAAAAAATTCGCCGACTTCGAGAATGAGGCTTTGAAAAAACGCGAGTTGTTGGTGCAATCTTGTCGTTTTCAAGTTTTCAACAGAGCATCGAAAGATTTGGATTTATCAATTCGCGAACTTTTCGAGCTTGTTGATAAAACATTGATTGCGCGCAACTCGGAAAGCTTGAAGAAAGTTTTCAAAAACATTGGAAAACTGAAAAGCGAAGCGATGGAGCTCGAAAAAAGCTTGTGTCATTTGGAAGGTACCGCGTCGAAATTTGAAAACGAAAATCATTTCGCAAAAGTAAATGCGAAAGAAACGGCGAGAAAACTTCGAGAGGATTGGGAAGCTTTGATGAATTTGTTGAACTTGAAATTGATTGATGTTCAGAGGGAATTAGATTCTTCACATTTCATTCAGAAGTGTGAAGTTATTTTGGATTGGATACAAAGTGTTAAGAATAATCAATGGAATCCAGACAATAATCGTATTCTATTCGAAGAAATGCGAAAATATTCGGTTTTGTGGAATGAAGTGAAACAAATATTTCACGATTTTGAAATGCCGAAAAATGAAGAAAACAAGATTTTCAAAAAATTGGAGCTTGAATGGCAAGGTTTGGAGAATTTTGTTGATTCGATTTCAAAAGAAATGGACGAACATGAAAGAATATTGCAATTCGTTGAAAATGTAGATGATATTGAAAAATGGATTGATGATAAGGAAAAGGAAATGAAGGAGAAATATTTGGAAATGGATTTAGAGGAAAGTATGAAATATCGAAAAACTATTGAAATTGAAATTGAAACAACAAGAAGAAGAGTTAAAGATGCAGATAAGAAAAGGGATACATTTATGATGGAGAATGATGGAAATGGGAAAGATTTGAAGGAAAAAGTGGAGAAAATTGAAAATCGATTCAAGAAGTTTGAAGAATATATGGAGGTTTGTAAATTTTCTGAAGAAATTGGATGAATTCTGATTATGAGAGAATTTTTAAAATGCACCAAACTTTACCGATCCATCAAAACCGATTTTAAAACTAGTTTTTTTTTCAGAAATGGAAAATCGATGTTGAAAACAAAGCAGATCTCGAAACATTCCTCCACGAAGCCGATGATATTTTATATTGGTGTTCGGAAAAAATGGAGGATTTGAAAAATATGAAACAAAAAGATTCGATGGATTGTGATGAGATTGCAGTTTGGGTTGAAACCAATAATTTCGATTTTGAATCTTGGGATCATGTTGTTGAAAGTTTCTTCAAAAATGGGCAAACTCTTCTTGAAAAAGGAATTGAGGTTGAAAAAAGTTGAAGAGCAAATGAGAATTGTTGAAGCCGAATATAAAATTCCGAAGAAAGAATCTGTTGAAGTGAATGCGTTTCTGGAAGATAAAATAAAAACTATATTTTTGGAAAGAGTTATTTATCAAACACATTCAAAAGCTTCGCATTTGGTGAGTTTTTTTTTAAATTTAATATATTGATTTATCATGATAAGAATTAATTTCAGGTATCTGTTCTGAAAAACGATTGGAAAACTGAGACAAGTGAACAAACTGAGAAAATTCTTCTTATGAATGATGGTTTGGCTTTGAGATGTGCTTCTGTTGTTGAGCAAATTGAGAATATCGAAAAAGAGCCGAATATCGAAAAATTGGTAAGCTGTATTTTGACAGTTATTAAAAACAATCTTTTTTTGAAGTCTCCGACAGCTTCTGAACTTGTCAGCGATTTGTCAATTATGAAGGATATTTTGAAAAACACTTGTAGCGATAAGAAGAATTTCCTGACTCAAAAACTTGATGTTTTCTATCTTTTTGATAATTCGAATGAATTAAAAGAACATACTGAAAGTATTCTTCATAGTTTGAAAACCGAGATTCATCGAGAAACGAAATTAAAGAATTCGAAAAATCGAGTTGATCCACTTTATGAACAATTGGAGAATACTGAAAAGACGTACGAATTATTGAAAAATATTATGAAACGATCAGATTGGGGAAAACAAATGGATAATATTATCAAAGAGAATTTGGAGAAAATCCGGAAAAATATCGAAGAACTTATTGTTGAACAAGATGCACAATTGGATGAATATGATGTGAAAAAAGAATTGGATGAAACTTCGAATTTTGTTGAAAGAGTTGAAAGATGGATTGATGAAAGTATTAAAAAGTTGAATAATGAAGATGAAACTGATTCGCCGATTAAATGGAATAATTTGAAACAGAAAATTGCATTGTGCAAACAATTGTTATCGATTAATAATGGATATAAGAATTCGGTTGAGAATCGCAAGAAAAGTTTCAAAAAAACTTTGACCAATGATGAGGCGATGTATTTGATTGATGGAATTGAAGATTCTTTGCAGGTTGGTAGAAGTTCAACAAATATCTCAGAAAAATAATTTCCTTTTCAAATTCAAACAAATATTTTTTTCCAGGCGTTCGGCAAAGATTTGGAGCAAAAAATCAAAGAATCAGAAGAAATGCTCATCGATTCCGAACAAATCAATGAATTGAATTCGCAAAATGATTGGATAAAACTGAAAATTGATAATCTATCAGATGAACCATTTTGCGATTCATTGTTGGCTGCTCAAAAATTATCGAGAAGATATGAAAATGAATCGGAAGAGATTGAGAATCGACGAAAAAATATCAATGATGTTATTGCTGATGTTAAAGTAAGATTTCCTATTGTCGAATTTGAAAAATGTGGCAGCCGTAAAAAATGAAAAACAGTGCAGAGCTGAATGAATGACAAAGTCATTACTTCGTCAGTCGCGTGCGGCTGTGCGTCGCGGCCGAAAAACAAAGGAAAAAATAAATAATTGATTGTTTTTCGACCGCGACGCACAGCCGCACGCGACTGACGAAGTAATGACTTTGTCATTCATTCAGCTCTGCACTTTTTTTCATTTTTTACGGCTGCCACATTTTTCAAATTCGACAATATCTATTTTTCGAAACTCCTTCTTTTTTCCAGAGAAATGACACGATTTCACGAATCTTCACTCAAATAATTGAAGATATTGAAAGAAATTGGAGCAAAATGAAAAGAATGTTTGATGAAAGAGGCGGATATTTGGAAGTGATTTTGAAACTATTTGAATATGACGAAGAAAGTGTAAATGTTTGGGAATGGATTCGAGAAAAAATGATGTTTGTTGATTCGGTGGAAAAGAAAGAAGAAGAGGATATCAATCGATATTTTGTCAAAAAATTGGAAGATACACGAACTGAAGTTGTCAATTTTCAACCGAAAGTTTTGAATTTGCACAAACTTTTGGATGATGCATTCATTCAATCGAATGGAGATGTTAATTCGAATAATTCAGCACAGCTTAATCGATTTGTGAGTTTTCCTGGAAATTTCAATCCTGAAATTAATTGTTTTGTATTCTTTTAGAAAAATGATTTGACCAGAAAACAAAGAGAAATCGATAGTGATTATGCTGCATTGATGAGATCGATTGAAAGAAAATCAAAAGATTTGATCCAATTTGTACAAGAATCTGAAATTCATCGAGATATTCAAGATGTTGAAAAATGGATTGAGAGCAATGAAAAAGTTTTGAATCGAATTATCGCAAAAGATGGAAATATTGATGAAATAAATCAGGATATTGAGAATAAATTGGATGATGTCGATTTGAATTTGAATAGAAAACGAGCGAATTTGACGGAAATGAAGTGTCAATTGGTTAGAGATGGATCGATTCCGGCGAATATTCAGAAAATTGATGAGGCTTTTTCAACGTGAGATTTTTTCTGCTTTTTTTTTCAAATCTTCAGAAGTTGGTACCTATAAAAATAAAAGCTCGATAAATTTAGCTCCCCAACAGTGTTTATTAGTAGAACAGCTTGAGCTTCCCCATTTCCCTTCCCTAATTTTTGTTGTTAATTTCAGCCTTGATGTATTTGCATTCGAAGTTGAAAGAATGCGACAAAAAACGAAAAGAACTCAAATTTTGAAATATTTACGCAATGAATTTGATGATATTATTGGAGATATTCAAGTGATTTGTGAGAGATTTGAAGTTCCGACGAGAATAAATCAACCAACTGAAAGTGAAATTGAGATTTTGAGAAAACGCGTTTTGGGTTGTTTTGAGAAGTCGAAGGAAATTAAGGCGAATAATGCGGATTTGGCACCGAAAATTTATGATTTGGAAGAGAAATTGGACAAAGAATGGAATAAATTGGCGAAATTGGTCGATGAGAGGTTTGTGCGCGAAATTTTGAGCCCTATTTTTCTTGATTTTCAGACGAAAACAAGCTGAAAATGCAAAACTCTTGGCTGAAATTGAATCAGAACTCATTGACCTCGAACATTGGTTTGATTCTTTCAACGAAGAAATCAATATAATGACAAGTGGAATTCATGATAGTCTTGGTGTTCAAATTGCAATTGAATCAGTTTGCACTTGGAAGTAAGGACCCTCTTTTTTGTTGAAAATTAAAATTTGATGAACTCAATTTTCAGGGAAGAATTGGTTCAACGAAACAATCAATTGAATAATGTGAATAATTTGATGCGTGAACTTGAAAAACCGGATGAGCATTTGAATCGACGAAGAGATCAAATTGAATTGGAATTGGAAGAAGCTGCAAGAACTATCAATTCGAAACATGAATATCTTATTGATTTTTTGGAGATTATTCATGCGGAGAGAAATATTGATAGAGTGAGTTTGGGGGAAAATGAAGTAGTAAACTATTTGGAAATTTTCTGAAGTGGGGCCAGATTTTGGTCAATAAAAAAGAGCAAGTTTGGAATTAATAACCTATTTTGTTATTTCCACAAAATCCTGACATTTTCAGATGCAATCCTGGATTGTTACAAAACGTCGAATTTTGAATGATGATAACAACAATAGCCAAAATCCCAATAATATTGTTCGAAAAATGAGTGAAATCGAAAAAATGTTGAACAACAGAAAAGCCGAATTCGAAGAATTGAAGGATTTTGTGAGATTATTGAGAAATAAGCCGGATAGTTTGGAAAGAACTGAAGTTGAAGAGAAATTTGAGAATCTTGCGGAAGAATGGAGACAATTGGAAGATGATTTGAAGAAAAAAGAGGTTTGGGTTTGGGTTACTGTAATGCCATACTATATCCGATTTTCAGTTTGATTTCAATGAATCAATGTCTCAATTATTGGTTGATGAAGAATATGATAAAGTAAATGGATGGATTGAGAGCAAATTTGAAATTATCAAGCAAACTGAACAAAATGATCAGAATATTGAGAAACAACAGAAACATTTTGACACAATTTTCACTGAAATACGCGAATTTCAACCGATTTATGAGGATTTCTTGAAAAGTAGGGTTATTTTTGAAAATCTTTAAAAATATCATTTTTTCAGATGAACTTATTGATCCGGAAAGAGTTAGCAAAATCGTGACAGTTTGGACAAAACTTGTTGAAACTGTGACAGTTCGAAAACGATTTTTGGAAAATAAAGCGGAAAGAAATCGAGTTTTTCAAAATTTGAATTCAATTCTCGAATGGTTTTATGATTCGATTGAAGATGTTGAAGGAATGAATGCGGAAAATATGTATAGACAAAATGATTGTGATAAACTCTTGAGAAAATTGGAAGCGATTTATGAGACAGCAAATGTGAAATATGGAGACGTTCGAAATATTCGACAATTTGTATCAAATAATTCGAAAATATTTGAAAATGATATTGAGAAAATAAATGAAATAATGGAAGATGTGACGAATAAGAAAGATTTGTTGATTGAATTGGTTAAAGATAAAGAAGAGGATTTTGAATGTTGGAAAGATATGCAAAATATTGTGAAATCGATTGATGATGAAATTTGTTGGTTTAAGTGAGTTATTATTTTCTCAGACATGAAACTTTTTCCAAAAAATATATTTTTCCAGAGAATTGAGTGTTATAATTTCAAGCAGTGATGTCGGTCAAAATTTGGAAATTCTGAAGAATAATAATCGAACACATGTTAGATTATTAAATGAAATGGAAAGAAGAAAATCGAAAACAATTCCAATAATTGATCGAGCAATGGAATTATTATCATACAAATCGAGACCTGCTCTTATCCATAAAATTGATGAAATTGACGAAAAAGTTGGACAAATGCAAAAATTGATTGAAAATATTGGACAATTGGCTGAAATTCGAACGGAAAGATTTGATAAATGGAAAGATTTCTTTGAATTGTTTGAGGATGTTAAAGAAAAAGAGAGAATTATGGAAGAAATTGAGAAATTATTGACAAGAAATGATGGAAATAATGAGAAATTGTTGGTTGAAATTGAGGAAAATCTGAGATTGTTGGATGGAATGCAAAAAGATATTGGAGATTTGAAAAGAAACGCTGAAAAGGTTGGGATTTTGGAATTTTTGAACGACAGTAATCACAGAATTTTGGTGCTACAAATTAAATAGTCCGCCCTGAAATTTTAGAATCTCAAAGAATATAATTACAGATGTCTTCTGATGAAATGTTGAGAACAAAAGGAGCTGAAAATAGTGTGTCAAAATTAATTTCAACATGGAATGATTTGAAAAATAAATTGAATATCAAAAGAAAATCCATCGAAGAAAATGTGGAACATTCGAAATTCTTGTGGAAATGTGACACAACTTTGCAATGTTTGGAGGATCAGAAAATTCGAATCTCAAATCTGATTCGACAAAAAAGACCGGCTTCGAATTTCGAGAATGCACAATATCATTCGACTGTCACTTTTATTCAGAAATATCAGATTGATGTTATTGAGAGGTTGGTGTTTTTTGTTGAAAATTTGAATTTAGGTCATTTTGTCATGTTCGCGGTAGAATTGTAACCTAATTTCGAGATTAAAAATCTATTTTTTTTAAATTTCCCTCCGGTCTGTAATTATTATTGTTACAGTTTGATTGAATCGGCTGATTTATTGAAACAACAAAAAGGTCGACAAGAAAGAGAATTGCATTTGAAAAATGTGTTGAATAAAGTGACGAATCTTCAAGAAGAATTGGATTTTTTGGCGAAGAAAATTGAAAATGATTTGGAACGAAAACAAAGAATCGAAAAATTGCAAGATGAATTCAGCCGAAAAGCCAGCGAATTATCGAATTGGATTGAACAAGCACAAGAAGATATTGCGGATATTGTTGGATTTGAAACGGAAGAATCGACGAACGAATGTATGAATATTCTTGTACAAATTGCTGATGAAATGAAGAATGAGAAAGTTCAGATTTTGAGTGATTTGGAATTGATTGAAGTTGAATTAAGTGAGAATAATGAGGATGTTCGATGTTTCACGTGGCATTCCTACGAAAAATTATCGATTTATTTCGATAAACTTGTCATTACTGTCAGAGTAAGTTTTATGATTTTCTAAAACGTGGAAAAATTTCCAATAGAGCGAAGTTGAATCAAAAATTTTCAGGAGCGCACAAAAATAGTGGAAAACGAGATGATTCGACATTCGGAGAATTCGAAAATTTGCAAAGAAGCTGCTGAACTTCTCAAAAAATGTAAAGATGTTTTGAATTCGACGAAAAAAGAATTGAACAGATTATCGAATGTTTCATTAGATGATCAATATAAAAATGTGTTGTTTTTGATTGAGAAATTGAATGGAAGTGGAATGATTGAGGAATTGGAACATTTGAGAAATTTGATGGAATCTCGATATATATTTGTTAATCGGTAAGGGGTTTTTGAAGGGTTTTGCAAGATGGATTTGTTTTTCAGATTCACGCAATTGACACCAAACGGACTTCTTGTTGATATTTGTCATTGTTTGGATTTGATGGGTTCGATGCTACGAAGTGTTGAACAATCGATTGCGGATCGAGAAAATAATGGAGTCACCGAAAAACAATTGAGAGAATTTGAACAATCTTTTGATTATTTCGACAAGGTTGGACTTTTTATACTGAAAAGTTTTGGATTGAGAAATAATGGATAAATATCCATTTCAGTTTTTCAAAAAATTGTTTCAGCCTGCAAATTTTTCAGACTCACGATGGCTCTCTTGATTACAACACTTTCGAATTATGCTTGAAAAGTCAAGGATACGAATTTGTTATAACTGAACAAACAATTGAAACAATGACTGTACTTGATCCATCCAGGTAAGATTTTCCTCGAATTTATTACTAATAATCTAATAATTTTGTTTCCAGAAGTGGCAAAATTATGAAAAATGATTATATGAAATGGATGGTGAAAAATGAAACAACCAATGTTTTTGATGATAAAGTTGCGATTGAAGATGCGCTCAAAAGCTTGGATGCTAAGAAATTGACTGATGTATGTGATTTTTAACCTGAAATTTACCTGAATTTGAATTGTTTGCAGAGTATGTCACGAAAAGAGGCGGAATTTTTCCTGAGTAGAATTCCTCAAAATACTCAAACTATCACTGAACATGTTCATCTTGAATATAAGGATTTTATTAAATCTTTTTATTGAATGCATTTCTCTTTTTTTTTGTATTAATTGTAACTGTATTTCTTTTTTTCTTTCTAGTTTAATATAAATAGTTTTGAGGTTTTTGAAAAAAAATTCAACGATGATTTTATACGTTTCACATCGAATACGAATTTATTTATATTTTGAAATATTTTGATTTTTTTATAATATGTTATTCAGAGTGTCGCAGGATATTAATTATAGAAACGATTCTCACCAGGTATTTTTTTCAATTTTTGATTCTCAAAAATATTCTATTTTTTGCAGACTTGCTTGGATTCCAGAACGAAGATGAGTATTGTTGGGGTGAGTTGGAAAGATTCATTTGTTGAGCTACAGTAACTCTAGATTTTCAACCACCCTTCTTTCAGATACTTCGAAAAACTGATCCTCCACCGAAACGAAAAAGAAAAAGTGTGAGTTTCATCGATTCGATCGGAGAAGTTTTGGTAAATATACGAGAGATTCCGAAACGTGAACGTGAGTTTTAAAAAATTGATTTTAATTTTTTTTAAACCTAAATATTTCAGAAGATAATGAAGTTCATGTTTATGAGCAAACGAATGGAAAATATATGAAACATCAAGAACCGGTAATTTTCAATAAAAATTTTCTCCGTTCCTCATTTGTATCCTCAACCCTGTGTAATTTTCAGATCAAATTGACTCCTTGGAAAATGGTGAAATGTATTGCACCGAACAATTTGCTGAACATTCCGCGAGATGTTTCGAAAGCGTTTTTGGTCGAAGAAGAACGTCGAATTCGTGAAGGAATATCATCAGCTCCATTATTTGGGTACTTAAAATTATTGATTCATTTGAAAATAAACCGATACGATACTTTGATTTGAATGGATTTTAGGTTGAACACAAGAGAATATCATTGACGGAAACATTTCAGAAAATCGATAAATTTTGAACCGAAATGCTGATTATCCAAAAATCTTCTAGATTTACTGAAAAAAATTCATGTAGAACAGATATCATCGAATTATGAGTTGAATTTATAAATTAAATTCGGGAGTTCTAAAAATTAACCCAAAAAAATTATAAATTTTTAATCCGTTTCCAAATAAGTTGACTGATTTTTCTTCTGTAGAAAAACTCAAAAACCCCTAGAAAAATTTCAGATTCCCAAAAAATTCAAATTTTCAGAGATTTCGAGATGATTGATGATCCTTTATTATACATTGATGCATTGAAAAAACAAAATGAACCAATTCTTCAAATTCCACTGTTTTTGCAAGCTGAAACTTCGAAAATCGAGGAAAAAACAGAGGTTTCTTTGGAATTCTATTCATTTTTATCTAATTTTAAAATTTTTTCCAGGAAAAACCATCTAAATCTTCATCATTCGATGTTTTATCTTTGGTCAGTAAATTGAAACAAAAAGGAATTATTTTGTCGAATGAACAACCACAGCCACAAATCAATAATAATAATAATATGGTTATTCATAATAATCCAGCGATTTTCAATGTTTTGAAACCGAATCCGAGAAATTATGATCAAATATGCACGTATTTTGTTTTTCGAGAAGATGGTTGTAGATATGGAAATACTTGTCGATTTATACATGATCAGCAACAGGTTCGGATGATTTTGGGAGAGGAAAATAAGAATTTTGAATAAAAATTCTTAAAAATTTAGAAGGAAAAATTCAAAATTTAAATATTTGAATAAAACTGTAGAAGAACATTTTTTCGAAATTCGAAATCTAAATTCTGAATTTTTACCATTGGAAATGACTAAAAAATCCACGTGGCAAACATTTTTCGAGTGAAAAATCATATGAGAATTGCCACGTGGAATTTAACACAAACATTTGCGAAGTTTCTTGAAAATTTGAATTTTTTGTGAAAAAATCACCTAATTTTTTCAGGGCTTGAAATTACTCCAAAGTTTTTTTTTCAAAAAATCTAAGATTTTTTAAATCATTTCATTTTGTTTTTTTTCAGCGCCTAAAAATCCTCACAAAAAAGCAAGAAGAAAAAATAATGCTATCAATACAAAAACAACAAAACTCCGCAATTCCGCCGCCTCCCCGAAAACGAAAAAAGTCGATTCAGTGATATATCTCCAGTTCGAACCTAGAACTTTTTTTTAGATTTTTCTCGAAAAATGTTTTTTTTTTGTGATTCACTTTTTTCTTGTCCCCTTTTCTTTCTTGTTACAATAAATTTTCAACCAATTTTCGGTGAATAGAGAAAAAGGTTCATAAAAATGAGAAATATAATAAAAATATCCCAATTTTCTAAATTAACCTGGAGACAGCCTCGCCCAAAAAAAATGAGAGCTCTTATCAAAATATTTTTCTAAATAATACTCTTATCGTTTCTTGCCGCACTTCAAATATTTTTTTTGTGATTTCTTATTTATTTATTTTTATTTTATTTGAATTTTATTTAAAAATTTTCATTTCCTACGAAAAAAGTGTTCTTCGAAAACAAAAAGAAAACAACGACATTCCGCTTGCCCGTTGTTTAGAGCAAAAGGTGGAAAATTTATTTTGAGTTTTTTTTCAATTTTTCTAACAAAAACCGGTTTTTTTGTGAAAATTTTCAAAATTTTTTGTCTGCAAAATTGTCAAAAACCTTAATTTCCCTCCTCATAACTTATTCCGATCAACGATCGATCATCGAAAAAAATGTAAAACTTTTTTTGCCACAAAAAACGTCTGCGCCTCCCTAAACCCTGTTATCTCTAATTGATGAGGTGTTCTTCATTCAACTCATTTTCTTCTCTCAATTTTCTTTCTTTTCTTCCTTCTTCTGAAAATCCTCTTTGCTACCGCCCATTTTTTTTGCTACATAGGAGAGAAATAATTTTTGGTTATCTGATTTTTCTGAAAAAAATTTTGTTGGCTAGAAAATGTTTAAGAAATATTGAAAAGCTTTTTCAGAAACTTGAAAATTTCAAACTTCACTTTTCGAATTTTGGAGGGATTTTTTCAAATAAACATTTTCAGAATTTAAGCTAGGAGTTTTGAGAAAAGATTTTACGATGCTCCACGTTTACACTAGTAATTTTTAAGATTTCTCTTTTTTTAATGAAATATAGTAAAATTGAGGTTCAGTACGACACTCCACTTTTACATTAAAAAATTTCATTTTTTTCGAGTTTCTGGATTCCAAATCCACGCGGCACTACTGCTAGATGTTCAAAATCAATTTCTGAGCTCCTAATTTTTTCAACAAAATATCTCATAAGTAAGTATGTAAGTGTTCTGTCATCACATCTGTTTCGCCTTTTTCTTCTTCCAAATTCATTTTTTTTCGCTCAACATATGTTCTACTTATTCTTTTTCTCGAGTTCCTTTTTTTACATTTTTATGTCAAAAAATATGTTCATTCATGCCTAATGCACTTATTCTCCACTCATTTTTCGGATTATTTTTGCCACGTGGAAATCTAGATAATTTAGAAGCTCAATTGTTTTTTATGATAAAAAAAGCTACATCATTTAAAAAAAAACTCACCATTTTCCGGAATTTTCGGAATTTTTTGCCTCATTTTTTATCAGCAAATCAAATTGCCTTTTGAACATTTATTTTTTTTTAGCATTCAATGACCCTAGTTTTTCTTATCTTAAGGCAATTTTTTGTGTTTCACAAAAAACCCCAAAAATATATTATACTTTTACTTTATAGTTCTATCCTCTTATTTTTTTTTGCAGTTCTGTTCCAATACAACAAAACAACAACAACAAAGTATTTATTGAATGTTTTTTTTTTGCTATCTATGAATCACACACAAAAAAATAACATTTGTCATTTAGTTTCAATTCATTTATGCAAAAAAAACCACCGATTTTCTTCTAAAGAAAACTTGGCCTAAAAATTGGATCAATAAATTATTCACAAAATGTTTTTACTAAAATCCTCTGGGATATCCAAAAATAAGCCTTAGCCTAAGTGATTGCCTAAGCCTAATTTGTAACTGCGAGATTAATTAATTAAAAGTTAAATTGTAGTGTTAAAAAAATTTTTGTTAATTGTAGTCTAAGCCTTTTTTATCTAAAATTTTGCTTCTAAATTTTCTGAATAAAGTTCCGATTCTTCAATTCACTCATAATTTATTCAAAGAAAAAACCCAGTTCGACCTTTTTTTCTACCGAAAAATCATGATCAAAACCGAATTCTGTCCCATTCTTTTTTAATTTATTTGTCATTTGACTTAAGCATCATCACCCGACACTTCTTCTCTTTTTACGCCCTTTTCTTTTTCTTTTCCTAACTGGATATTTAGTTAGTGTTCCGATTATTATTTTACGTTTTTGTGTTCAGGTTTTTGTTAGGGTTGCATTTTTTTGAAGATGGAGAATCAAGTTTACTGATGTCAAGTTAAAAAATTTCGAAAAATTGAAAATTCCGGGGAAATGTTTTTGTGCGATAGAGCAAACTTGATTATCCCGGGCAATTTCTGAACTTATTACTCCAATTTGTCCACTGTTTTTGTACAAAAACAAAACAATTCAATTCAATTAATGTCCTTCAAAATGTAATATTAATTTGAATGTTTTTGTCGCCAATCATAAACCTATTTATTTTATTTTATTTTCAAATTTATTTATTTCCCCCCCAATTTTGTCCTCTCCTCTTTCTAATTTCAATTCAATTATCACCTTCTTTTTCTTCAAAAACCAGCTTTCTCTGTTTTTTATTCCAAAATAAAATCAAAACCTCGAAACTTTTGTGACGCGTCCTTGAAAAATGGAAAATGTCAAATAAATATTTGTTTTGAATGCACCTATCAATTTTTATTTCCCTCCTTTTTTGCCTCGATTTTTTCTTGAATGTCAAAGGTCGCATTTAACAAATTTTTTTTGTAGAAATTCTGAATCGAACCCGATTTTTGTAGGATGTATGCATTAGAACTGGTTGATCCCACTTTCAATAAGAATGGGACCACCAAAACTCTCTAGACCTCAAATTTTTCCGAAATTATTTCTGGTAGATCAAAATTATTTTCTCTAAATCTCTCACTTTAGTGTTCCACCTCTAAGATTTTCGAAAAATTTTTTGATTTTTTTTAAACATTCTCAAAAATTTTCAAGATGAAAATTTCCCCAGCCTCTTCCTTTTTTCTAGGAATCATCTTCCAAATGAGATGGATTCAAATTGGTTGCATATTTTATTACAATCAAATTCGGCAGATCCATTAGAACGGTTAAAACTCGGAGAAATATTATTGAACGAGGTCTCGCAGCGAAAAATATCGGCGCATTCGAAGTTGGTCAATGATTTTCTAGATGTTATGACACAATGGTTGAGTGGCAGTAACTTTAAGGTGAGACTGGATAATGTGATGTGAATTTTGAAAAATGAAAATTTGCAGGTAACTCAAATTGGTCTCGAAATTCTCGATTCGGCTCTCAAGTTTTCACCCGAAGTCCTCGCTTCTTATTATTTCGATCGATTAAATATTCTAATCGAAAAGATGGGTGATTCAAAACAAACAGTTCGAGATATGGCAATTCATCTTCTTCTTTCTCTCGCATATCTCGAAAATTCTTCTCCAACAATATTATTAGATCGATTAACTATTCCTGGAACTGGTTTCGAACACAAACAATGGCTTGTCAAAGTTGGAGCAATTTATATTTTGAAAGAGTTTTTGAATACAAGTTTTGCTTTGGTTATTCATCAAACTCTTCAAATAATTCCACAACTTTGTCGATTGACAAATGATCCAAATGTTGAAGTTCGAGATATTTCTTCGTCTGTTATTGTTGATTTGATGGTTTATGGTGGAGTTCCGATTGTTCAGAAAATTCAATCGACTAAAATTATCAATGATCAGAAGTGAGTTTAGGGGGAAGGCGGAATCAGAGAAGAGAATGGGACACAAACCTTCTGAAGCTGAGCAATGATTTTCAATTAAACAAAAAATTATTTGGTAAGAAAATGCTTAATATAAGCAATGGTAGATTTTTGTCCAAAAGAAGATTTTTTCGTTGGGAAATAAAATTCTGTATTTTTAGGATTTAACGTGAAAAATTATGGATTACTGTAGCTTTTTCACAAAACTACAGTAGTTCAGGTCTACAGTAACCCTCTTCTAGTGTAACTTAAGATCTTGTGTTTTCTGAAAAATTCTTACATTTCCGGTATTGTTTTTTTTCTAAAAACAATGATGTGTCAATTAAAAACGGTTCTTTATATTATTCAATTATACAAAACAAACAATATAGTTTTTTTTCTGGTTAAACAAAAATGATATAATTTTCTCACATTAATGTTATGATTCATCATATTTATTTGATCGCAGTTTTCATTTTTAGTTTTAAAACATTTTCCGGTCATTTTTCAACAGAATTCTCTAGAAAAATATTCCAAATTTCATTTAACAACCTGAAATTTGTCATATAATTTTTCATTCAATTTTCCCACCAAGACTTTCAGAAATCAGATTCGTCTTATTTTATTCAAATTGTTCTCCAACTGTTTCAATTCAATATTATTTATAAAATAGTATAGTCAAGGTCTTTTGCATATATTTTTCCCATCTGTTTTCCATTTTTGTTCAGAACATCAGATTATCCTATCTCGCTCGCTCGCTCTCTCGAAAACAGAGAAAAGAGAAAGGAAAATGCTGATTTTTGTATACATATGTTCATATTTTTGTATATTTTCTATCCAATTATTCACGCTTCTCTGGATTTTAGGCCAAATTTGCAAAATTTCTTTTGTTCCGCGAATTTTAGATTTAATTGAATTTAAAATTGAAGCTTATTATTTTTTTTTTGAAATTAGAAATGTATTTTGAGAATTGGGGAAAATTGGACATTTTCTGGACCAAATTTGAATTTTTATTGCCACGTGGCAAATGTTTGGGCTCGTGAAAATTTGATTTGATTTTTTTCAGAAACTTGTTGCGCCAAATCAAATATTTAGCGTGAATTTCTCAAATTCAAATTTATTTTTCTAACACCAAATTTTAATTGTTGCCACGTGGCGAAAAAAACTTTTTTGGGCCACGTTCAATTTTCAGATTCAAGTTTTTTTTTCCTACTTTCAAGTTTTATAATCTTGTGTTTCCAATAAAATTACCTGAAATTTCCAGAATGACAATCCTGATGCAAAAATACCAATCAACAGTGGCAACCCGTGGTGATCTGCCACCAAAACACTCAATTCAAATGGATGTTCAACCACAGCAAAGAAACGCATTCATCCGTCGATCTCTTCGTTCGCCAGCTAAAATCATATACCCATCTCGATTATCTACTCCACCAAAAAACAATCTACCGATTAACCCGACAACAACATCTGCAATAAGTCCCAGTAGATCAAGAGATATGACAAGATCAACAATTAATCGACCGAATACATCGATGTCAGTTTCGAGATATCGAAGTTCGAGTTCGGCGCCGGTTTCGAGTGTTTGTCAAGATGATTTTAGAAAAGCATTTAATGCTGTACCAAAAACCGTAATTTTATAGAACTCATAATTTTTTTTAATGTTTTTTTCTATTTTCAGACGATTTATTCTAACCACGATGTATTGGAAAAAGTGGAACTTGCTAGAAATGTTTTAATGAACACAAATGAGGATTGGTCGAAACGAGCTAATCAGCTGAAGTTAATTAGAAGTATTATTCTAAATTCTGATGACAATATTGATCGAAGAATTTTAATTAATTCAATTAATCAATTAGCCGACGCGTTGGAAATTTCGATTCGAGATTTGAGGTCACAAATTGTACGAGAAGCTTCGGTTACATGTAGTTTTATATTTGAAACATTTGGAAATGAAGCTAGAAATATTGCTGAAACCGTACTTCCTGCTGCATTATCACAACTTGCTGTGAGCACTAAAATAATGGCGACAAGTGCGGCAACTTTGACAACATTTATTGTTCAGGTCAGTTGATTTTTATAGTGTTTTCGAAATTGAAAATAAATATTTTGAAATTGCAGAAAATCCATTCTCGTCAAATATTTTCGATTCTTTCCGAATTGTCAAATTCGAAATCAAAAGAGCAACGTCGACAATTATTGATTTTATCCGAAATCATTATTTCAACATGGGATATTCGATCAAAACAACCGATTTTGAAGCAACTTGCAAATATCATCAAAAATGCGATAAATGACGCGGATAGTGAGACAAGAACAAATGGAAGAAAGGCTTTTCAGAAATTTGAAACTTATCATGCAGAATTGGCTGATCAAATATTTCGAGAATTGGATAATTCGAAGCAGAAAATGTTGAGAGAAGGTGTTGCTTCATCGTCTTCGAGTATAAATAGTGATCGAGAAAATAATAGTCGACCAAATAACATTAGTCAGAAGTTTTTATCGCAAAGATCATCTTCAGCAATTGATGCAAAACAGATTACAATTCCAACACAATCAGTTACACAAAGACCAACTGTTTTATCGAAACTTCCAAAATCTTCGACTTTTTGTAAGTTCAGATTTTTTTCGGGGAACAATAAAACTTTCTGAAAAGCCTCAGGACTTTTTGTCAGCTTAAGCTTTCAAAAACATTTTAAAATTTAGTCTCAAAATCACTTATCTTACTGTAGATTCCTCTAGAAATTTTTGATGGGTTACGGTAGATGAATATATTAATTTTGGAAAATGTTACTGATCTCGAAAATTTTAAAGATTTCAAAATGAAACTCACAACCTCGTGTTTCAGCAACGGTAAAATCAAGTGGATATGGTCAACTCAAATGCAGACCTCAACAAAATCGCCCGAATTCCCCATCTCAATCAATTCCAAAATCATCTTCATCATCTCCTTCTTCTTCAACAATTCAAACACCAATTATGAGAATTGCTTCGAATCTTGGAAGTTCTTCATTTGTTGCTTCTTTGACTGTTGAACAGGCTAATAATTTGCAATTTGCAATGGATAAAGCGAAAGATGAAATGGTTGGTTTTTCAGGGGGATTTGCAAAAAAAAATTCAAAAAAGGGAATTTTTTCGACGCAAATTCTACAGTAATCCAAAAATTTTTGGGTAGACCCGCGAAGTAATGAGGTACTAATTTAATCTTTCGGAAATTAATTTTTAAAGCAAAAATTGAAACGTAATTTTTTCTGGAGATTTTTTAAGAGCAAATATCGATTTTTCGGAACGTATTTTTCCTGGTTTTTTACGCTGAAATTTCGGAGGTTTTCATTTAAACCAAAAACATTTTTGCCGTCAAATAAACCTGAGCTTACTGTAGATGCCAAGATTTTGTAGTTATCTGTTTTTGGCCAATTACAAAATTTTTAAAAAAAAAGTTTCCAGAATCGCGACATCGAAGAAGACGATGATTTCCTACTGGCTCCACCAAAATCAACACCTCCACCTCGAACAATTTTACAATCCTCACCAGAATCAAAGATCAATCCAATCGAACACATTTTGAAAGCATGCACTTCTTCATCTTTCAATGAGAAAAAAGATGGCATCAAACAACTGTCATCTGTCATTTTGTGAGTTCACATTTGCAAATATGCTCAAAAAAATTGAAAAATTTTTCAGAGATCAAAAATTGACGGATTTCGAGATCAGACAAATTGGCGATGTTTTGACACGTTTGTTAGCTGAAGGAAATACAACAATCCTTATCCAAATACTAGAAACACTTTCAAGTTTCATCAAAATTTATCATAAAAATCTTGAAGGATGGATGAAACTTGCATTGGGAAAACTATTCGCAAAAATGGGAGCAGAAGCATTGCCGAATATCAAATATGCATTGAATCAAACACAAAAAGCATTTTTGATATCATTCGAACCTTGGTTGCAATTGAAATCAGTTTGTCAATTTATGTGTGATCCGATTAATTTACTTGTTCCAAAATCGCGTTTGGCACTTTTGGAATATTTATGTTTGTTGTTTGAAGATATTTGGCCCGAAGATGATTGTAATAATTCGATTGATGCTGGTTTTACGAGATTGGCGATTAGGAAAATGTTTGCATGGATGTTTGATCAGAGAAGTGGTCCCATTTTGATGCCGGTTAGTTTTTTGGTGAAGGTTCTGGGGGTAAAATTAGGAATTTTGGAATTCTGCTTGAAATTTGGCATATTTTGAAACCAAATAGGCCTGGGTTACTGTAATGTTGTAGTCTTGAATTTTGAAATTATTTGATCCATCCTCATCTGGTATCCAAATAACCGTTATTGCGAAAACTACAGTAATCCTAAACTTTTGCCACGTGGAAAATGTGACTATCAATGAAATTCCAGTTATTATGTAACCAAAATTGTCTGGGTTACTGTAGAAAATTGCTTTAAAGCTACAGTACACAGCCTTATTTGCTCTCAAAATAAGTGTAAAATTAAGCTTGACAGTAACCCTAATATCTTGCCACGTGGAAATTAAGATTTTCGATGAAAGTTTCTTCTTTTTTACTGTAAACATGCTTGGGTTACTGTAGAATTTGTTTTTGCATAGTCATATTTAGTCTCAAAATGACCGTAATCTTGAGATTTACAGTAATCCTAAATTTTTGTAGGCTTGCGAACGTTTGATCTGCGCGATGTTCGCCTTGAATGCAGCCGATTTCACAATGATTTTCAATGATTTGAGTCCAGAATGTCGTGATTGGGCATATCGAATCCTTCAATTAAACGGGCAAAAAAGTGTGGAAAAAGAGAAAGAGCAATTATGGTGAGCTAGATAAATTCTTATTAATTAATTACCCTAATTAACATAATTACAGTAATAATAATGATAAATCATATAATGAGGAAACAATTCCAATTCGATATGATTCTCCAGTTCGAACAGATTCTCCAATCCGTCAACAATACTCGAATAATAATTGCAATAATTATCAAATCGAAACACCTCGAAGATCAACAGCACATTTAGCAAATAATATAGCCGAACAATCAAATTATATTCGAACACAATTAGAAAATATGCGAAATTTATCAACAATCAATGAATCGATGACGAATTTACACGCAATGATGTGTGAAGGAGCATTTACACTTTGGAATCAATATTTTGATGAATTATTAGATTCAATTTATCAAATTCTTTCAACAAATGATAATACAATTCGAAAAAAGACAGCTCTTCGAATTTTGATGAAAATGTGTAATGCACAAGCATCTAAATTATTTGACTCCACAGAAATCGCAATTTCAAAAGTACTTCAAGCTGCTGTTTCATCTGATGATTCTACAATGAGTATTGCGGCTGAGGATTGTTTGAGAACTTTGGCAACACATTTACCGCTCATTAAAATAATATCGATTTCGAGGAAAATATTGGGACAGGATGATGATTTGAGATCGACGTTGATTTTGAAAATGTTGACGAGGATGTTTCAGGAAATTGATGTGGATGAATTGAGTTTGATTGTTGATGATGTTGCACCATGTTTTGTTGAGGTAAGGATGAATAAATGAAAAGGTGAATTTAAAAAAAAAATACAATTTTAGTGGTAGGTCAAATATATGTTTTCTGAATTTTCCTGTAGAAGTTCAGAGTTTGAAAGTACTGTATTTTTGGGTTCAAAAAGAGGACCTCTAAAGGTACTGTATTTGTGACAGGTTACTGTAATTTTCTAGAAGGACTCTAATTTTGTTTTCAAAATCCCGCAACTTTTTCAGAAGCTTTGAAATAAGTCCAATTTTCAACTTCAAATATCAGACATCTTCCCATGTCCCTTTAAAAATCCTCCAAACTTCCAGGCCTATGAATCTCGTTCTTCATCCGTTCGAAAATGTGCAGTTTTCGGTTTGGTTGCTTTGGTTCAACGAATTGGAATGCCTCGAATGGAACCGCATTTGAAAACTTTGAACTCCAGCAAGGTAATTCTCAAATATTCATTTTTCACTGATTCTTAATTTTATTTTAGCTAAACCTCATTGATCTTTATGTCGGTCGAGCAAAATCATCAGAATCGGGCTCATCTGGATACTGAAATTCTTCTAATAAAAGTAATAATTTTTCAATTAACATTTTTCTTCTTTTTTTCGCACGGGTAATACTCACAACAATAAATATTTATGTATTGATTTTCTTCCAAATTTGATTAATCAAACATTCCGCCAATTTTCTCTCGTGTTCATGAGAATCTTGATTATTTGCAATTTGTGAGGCCCAAGTTGCCCAATCTTCGATTTGTGATTTTTCGAAAATTGATTGAATGTGCTGGAAATAGAGAAGGATTTCTTAAAGGATTTTCATATCATGTCAGAAACATCAAATGTTTCATACCTCAAAAGACAAAGTCTCGACAACGGCGCAAAATGCAAATAAAACAGATATTCGAATATGTGGATCTTCAGAAAATCGAGCAGGTGTTACGTATTGAATCAGACTTCTGAAAAATGTTTACTGCAAAATTTTGAATTTCAAAAACTCACTGCGACATTTTCGAAATACTCGGGCACAATCCGGCATTCAAATAAACCTCGGTTATTGTATAAATCAATTTTGACAGCAAATTTGTATCGCGTCCCTGAAATTTGAGAAAATATTGTTTTTTTTGAAGGAGGTGTTGAGAGAAAACGGTAATTTTTTTGAAATTTCAAAATTTATTTCAAAAATTGCTCTCGGAAGTTAAGGTTAGAATTTTTAGCTTGCATCAATTACATGCCTATAGTCATTTTGGGAATTATAAAAAACTAGAGATTTCATGACTTTTTTCGAAAAATTATTGGATGACCTCAACTCGGCGCAAAATAAGGAACTGTTTCTAATTTTGCACAAACACATTTTTCGAGTCAAAATTGATTATAATTCATTTTTTGAGTTCTGTCATCAAAAAAATACTATTTTTTGATCAAATTTTTTTGAGTGAAAATTTGTAAATCTGGAAGAGCTTCTAGTTTTACAAATCCATGATTTTGAACCAAATTTCATGATTTTAGTCTGAAATTGATTGGAATTTATTTGTTAAGGACTATCTTTTGAAAATACTATTTTTCATCAACTTTTTTCCCATTCGGATTTCAAAACCTCACCTGTAATTGCAAATGTTCACCAGTTGATTGCACAAATAATGGATAAAAAAACAGATTCACACATTTTCCCAGCCGATTTTCAACCAATTTAACATCTTTAGCCCTTTCAAATATCTTTGTATTTTTGCGAATTCTCGC
Source organism: Caenorhabditis angaria (assembly GCA_947459285.1). Classification (NCBI taxonomy): domain Eukaryota; kingdom Metazoa; phylum Nematoda; class Chromadorea; order Rhabditida; family Rhabditidae; genus Caenorhabditis; species Caenorhabditis angaria. Next base: position 3,286,062 of record CANHGI010000003.1, on the reverse strand, counting down.
TTCAACCACATTTTTCCACGAATTCTCTTCATTTTCCTTTTCAATTTTCTTCTTTTCTTTTATCAATTCTTTTGGTTGTGACAACTCTTTTGATGCATTTCGAATACATTCCAAAATTAAATATCGATGTGACATTGTACTTGAATTATTCAAAAATAGATCAATTATTGATAAAACACAATGAGGTTTGATAACAAAACATGAAATAATTGAGCGTTTTTGGATTTCTTCGAAATTTGGGGTTGAGAAAATATCATCAAGGAAAACTAATCGACGGACCAAATTATCCGATATTTGATTGAAGCCAATTGCATTTTTTCGAACAAGAGATTCGATTGAATTTAGAGCGGCTTCGAATTTCTGAAAATTTAAAAGAAATTCAAACCGGTTAAAAATTTATTTACAAAAATCATATTCTATACATAGACCAAGATTTTATAAAAGCACTCACCTCATATTTCTCTTTTTCCAACAACATTTCAAATGCATCCATAATATATTTGGGAGGTTCGAATTTTTTGAGAGGTTCCTGATTTTTTTGCAATCTCTCGAAATTCTTCTCGCTTTCTGGAACTTCGAAAATCGGAAAATCTTCTTCGTCATCTGAATCGAGGTTCAAATCGGGAATTGGAAGAGACTCGGGTTTTTGTAGAATATGGGAATGAAATTGAGGAGCAGAAATTGTTGGAGGTTCGATAGAAATTGAAATTCCAGATTCTCGAATACTGAAAAATAAACTTGGTTGAAACAGTGAATAAATTCTGGAATACGTGTAAAATTGTAAATTTTTGAATCTTTCGGAGTCAAATTCCACGGGGATGTTTGGCACAAAATTAACCATTAGAAATTTCTTGGAGATTTTTTTATTCAAAAAAATGCCACGTGGATGTTGTTTTCAAATTTAAAAATTTAAAAACTATGAATATGTTCACAAAATACCTTTTCATTTCGTTCACCCATTCATTTTCCTCATATTCAAATTTCAATCTCGCATTTTCATCAACTTCTTTCCCATCTTTTTTCATTTCCTCAATATTCAATTCCGATACAATTTCTCCAATAAACATTGCAGTTTGTCGAATTTCCATTTCACTATTTGATAATCTTATTTGAATTCCTTCACTGATCGCATAAAATACTTTTTGCCAAATTGACTCTAAAAAGAGCAAAATTACCTAGGAAAATTACGCTTTATTGATTAAAAATTAATGTACCTTTAATGTTTTGTTTCTTCAAAATATAAATAATATACAAAATCAATCTCGAAATATGTCGTTGTTTTTCCAAAGTCGAATTTCGAACAAACTCAAAACTTGTCCAAATTTTGATAGAATATTCAAGAATTCTTCGAAGAGTTAGCGTATCTTTTTCATAGAAATCAATAATATTCCGAAGTATCAAAGGAGAAATAACACGTTGGAAGAGCATTTTAACAGTCAATATTCGATCAATAATTGGATTTCTGCCAGTTCCAAAACATCTTTTCAATTGATCCACAGATTTTGAATTAATAATAATATCAATAATAAGTGTTTCATATTCTCTTGCTCCACCAAATGTTTGATCTTTGAATAATCTTTGTGCAACTCGATCCCATTTTACATCATTTTTATTTTGTTCAGTTATCCATTCAAATATAAAATAACTTAGTTTCGAATTTTTGATTTTCAAATTCATTCCTTTTGAAACGAATTCAGCGATTGTTTTGAGATTTATCAAATCTGATTTTCCTAATTTCGAATGTGCCAATGACAAACTTCGGGTTATTGAGTCACAAAAATTGTTTTCAATTTCTAAAAGACAATTTCGAACAATATCCATCTCTTCTTTATTTTTCGCCTTTGTTCCACAATTCGAAACTCGATCCGGTAGAAAAATTAGCGATTTTATGAATTCGTTCAATTTTTGTTGCGAGTTTTCTGGAAAAAAATGGATCTTGAAATGAGTTTTTACTGAAAAAAAGACCAAAATTTTCGATTTTTCAGATACACCTCGAAAGCAGCATTTTTCTTCCCTAAATTCCCAAAAATAAACCAACCATCATCCGGTTCAATATCCAAACTCTCTTCAAAAATCTTCGCCAAATGAATTTCCAACAATTTTTCCAACCAATAAATCAAAATAATAAATTCCTCCTGATGATTTTTGAAGCCTTCCGATAATTTTCGAATTGTCTCAATCGGTTCCATTTTCAGAATCACATTTGTGACTTTCACTTGGACCTGGAAAATTTTTTTTTAGAAAAAAAAGCCACGTGGAAGTTAAAAACAAACCTCATTTTTAGTCAAAAACTTGTGAATAACATCGAAATTCTGTAGAAAATCATCAATTTCGAAATTATTTGCAGGCTCATCGATTAAACTGATAAAAACAGCTCTTTCTGAGCATTCCCGTATTCTTTTAAACATCCTGAAACAAATATTTGAATTTTTGCACAATTCCAACAGGAAAATCTTCAATGCGAAGAAAAATTGATACAAATATATTTCAAAAAGTGCTTGAACAACTTCTCCAAAAAATCCCACATTTCAAAATATTATTACCATTTTATTTATAAAAAAACACAACGAGATTCAATAAAACCAGCTTAATAAATGTACAGAAAGAAATAATTGAGCAGTTCAAAAAATAATTCCATCAATATCTTCTTTTTCTTCGCCTATGACGATCTCTTCGATCAGAATCATCTGAAGAATCTGAAGAATATCGGCGATTGTGTTTTTTGCGAGGTTTTTCATCCGACGAAGAAGAATCTGGAAATAAATATGGATTTTGAATTGACTGAAGAATTAGGCTCCATACTGGCTAAAGAATATTGAAGTTCCAATTTTTCCATGAAAAAATCTCGAAAATTCTTCAAAAAAAATCAATAGCTCAAATTTTGAAGCTCGAACACAAAATAATTATTTTTGGCCCCAGAATTTGAAAATTCGAACTTTAGAGACTTTTAGCTAATAAAATAAAATCTCAAAATTTCAATTTCAATTTTCCAGATGTTCAGACGTTCAGCGGAAATTGTTAAATTTTTACCATGTCTCTTCTTCCTATATCCTTTTTTGTTTTGTTTTTCGATTTCCTTGGATTTAGCGGCTTCCTTCATCTTTTCCTTCAGCTGAAAACAGACTTTGAGGCTTATAGGAAACATTTCAAAAAAAACTCTTACCCTTTCTCTCATTCTCAATTCTCTTTGTTTCAACAATGCTTGTCTCAATGCATCTTCTTGTTCAACTGGTTGATCTTCCAAACATTTGATTTTGGTCAATTCTTCGCGCAACTTGTCTTCCTCTTTTCGTTTTCTTCTTTCTTCGCGGGCCTAGAATTTTTGAAATTTTTAAGGATTATCGAATTTTGAAATTGAAAATAGGTTAATTTATCATGATCAATATTTCAGAACACAAATTGTCAAAAAATCGAAAATTGGCTCATGAAACAAAAGAACTTTTGATTTTTATAGGTGATTTTAGGGCTCCTAGTTAATAAAACTAAAGCTGATTTTTTCATGAGCCAACTTTCAGCGTAAAATTTTGAAATATAAAAATGTTTTAAAAGACTGAATTTTTGTCTGCGAACTTTTTTTCAATTATATCTTCAAACCCCTTCAAAAATCTCACCTCAATTTTCTGAAACAAAAAATTGAGCAGAAACGTGGCCTCAATCTTTCTCCGCTCTTTCGCTGAATTTTCGAGCTCCAAAGTTTCCAATTCTTTTCTCCTTTTCTCCTCTTCAGCCAATCTTTCCAATTCGCGCTGAAAAACATTTAATTATAGAAGAAAATTTTAAAAAAAACTGAAAAAATCTCACCTTTTCCCTACGTTTTTTCTCTCGTTCCTCACGTCTTCGATCTTTTTCATCTTGCTCTTGTTTAACTCGAAGTTCCTCTTTCATTCTAAAAAAATTTAATTTGAATTTTTAAAAATGTGCCAAAAACCTTTAAATACCTCTCATTCATTTCTTCCTCCTCTTTCTGAATTTGCTCATTTTCAATTCGTCTTCTTTCTTCAGCTCGTTTCGCAATTATTGATTCGCTCAAATGACGTGTTCGATCGAAATCCACCTGAATTTAATTTTTGAAAATTGATGAGAATTTGAAAGAAGATAATACCTGCAGATCGATGACTTCAAATCAACAACAGCCAAATGGCGGATGGAAATGGAATTTAAAATTTAGTTTTTTTAAATTTGAGGGCTGGGATATTTTAAATTTTTGTACTTTGGATTCTGCGAAAATCTACGAAATTCAGGTCAAATTTCTATCTAAAAATCTTTAATTTGAGACATAAAATTAGGGAAGCTAGGAATAATTTAGGTAGCATGAGATTGACCAAAAATTGCCCAAAATTTTGGGACCCACACTGTGTTTCTTTCCAAGAGCACTAATTTTTCAACAAAAAAAAACTGCAAACCTTGACACTTGCTTGAAAAAACCTTCCATCAATTCGTTTCGCCCATTTTCGATTTCTCAACGCATCCATCGCAAATGCGAATCCCTTATATTCCATATATTGCACATAAGCTTCGAAAAAAATGTCCTGACCAATTCCGAATCCTTTCATTTGAATTCCTGAGTATTTCGAGTTCATTTTTACACGTAAAGGATCGCAGATTGGAATATCAACTCTGCGAATTTTTCCAAATTCTTCAAATGCGCTTTTGAGTCGTTTTTCTGATGGTAAATCTGATCTTCCATCCTGCAAAACTTATGTTTTCTTCGAAAAAATAAGAAAAAACTTACACTAAACCATTTAACAGGTATTTTTGAGAGATAAATTGTGTCCGGACGTTCACCGGGTTTGGTCTCATCCATTTTATTTTTCAAATACCATAAATCCCAATCATGTCTACTCGGAAAATCAGTTTTCGATTGTTTTGTTTTCACTTTCAAAGGTTCAGCGAATCCAGAAACTTTCATCACATGTCCTTCAAGAATTTTCATAGTTTTCTCCATAATTCCAAGCGATAATAATTCGGCCTCAAAAATAACACTATCCATATTACTTTCACGAACTTTTATGGAATCCATTTGAATCGGATCAACAGCTCTTTTCAATCGTTCCATCAAATCCCAATTCGATATCGATTGACCGGGAATCGTCATTTTCGGCAAGGTGACTGTGATTTTGATGATTGCGATTGGTTTCAGGTAAAGATGTTGGGCTTTGCAAAAATCTTCCGCCTCCGATCCTAAATAATCGAGAGCGGCAGGAAAATTACGCGACATTTGATATCTGGAAATGAATTTTGAATGCTCTGAATTCGAAAGGCTTCCACGTTTTCACGTGAATTAGATTGGAAGTGTGAGAAAAACATGTTTTGTGCGCGAAAAAAATTCGAAAAATATTGAAGTTCGAGAGAACTACAAACATGTGTTTATTTGGATTTCTCTTCCATTTTTGTGTGTTTCTTTTTTTGCGCGATTGCGCGCAAAAAAGGATTTTTGAAAAAAAAATCTTCAAATATAAAAAGAGAGTTTGGGAAAGGCTAAAAATCTAGAATTACAGCTGAAAGAGTTCTCCATTCTCCCATTATAGCCAATTTTATTATTGACGCGATTTAGGATTATCGATATTTTCCGTTTAAATTCAGTATCCTCTTCGAAAATATAGTTCAAACTATATTCATTTTTATTGACGCAGAGATCATTGTTCCACAATTTTCCAAATCAGCTGCACTAATAAAACTCTTATCTCTTTTTCAATTTCTCACGTGCAAGTTTTTTTTCGACTTACAGAAAAAAAGCGAATGTCCCTTCTCTCAGTTGTTATCAAATGTATACGTGTATTTTAACATTTGCAAGATTGAAACAAAAATGAGAAAATTCTACATTTATGCCAATTTTCTGATTTTATTCCTCGGAATATTTGTTTCATGCTATGGTGAGTTAAAAAATAATTTGTACTTTTTTGAACTGCGAATTTGTTTGAGCTCTCTATGTTGAAATCCGAAGTGAATCAGATCCGGAATACATCGCAATGTGCGATTTGAATCAATTGGTTTCTTGTACGAAAGTTATGAATTCGGAATATTCGACGGGTTTTGGAATTGTCAAATTGATTTTTGGTGAAGATAGTTCTCTCAATATGGTGTGTAGGAATGAGAAATGAAATATGTGGCTTCTAGTGAAGTTTAAACCCGCGCTAACCAACCTATAAGTATAATTAATTTCTCTAATTTCCAGAGTAATGCATTTTACGGAGTAGTTGGCTATTTTTTCCTAACAATATTTCAATTTTTCGAAATTCTTCATCCATATTTTTTGACAAGTATATCAGTCAAAATTGGTTATCTTCTCAACATTCTCTCAATTTACTTGTTTTTCAGTGAGTTTTGAATATGAGCATCTGTCCAGAAAACTAAATTCAAAATCTTCAGTTCTTCTTCATCTCCAAACCCTTTGCATTGTTTGTCTGACAACATATTTTGTAAATGCAGCATATTTATTTCTAGCAATTCGAAGAAATCAAATCAACAAAAATAAATCGGAATAAAATATTCATTCAATTAATTAATCTTTGCGTTTTCTTTTGAGAATCTTTTTTGGTAAATGTGTCATTTTGAAGACTGATTTACAAACTTTGCAAATTGGCATATATTGACATAAAACGGATAAACAAACTGAGCAAACCCAGCCATTTGAAACCAATTGATGATGACAAGCACATGAAGCACGGTAATCAACTGACTGTAAAATTATTGTTGGAAATACAAAATTTGAAAATTTTTTAAAAGTTAGGATATCTTTCTCCTAAATTAAACGATGCTCCGGGTTAACGCCGTACTTCTAGGCGGGAAATTCGCAATTCGAATTGAATAAATAACAACGATGCTCCGCCTTGACGGCAAAGAGAAATTATGAAAATTCAGAATTTTCGAATCGAGAAACAATACGGTTTTTAACGATGCTCCGGAATTACACCCTACTATTTGTCATCATTTTTGGTATAAAAATTCGAAAAAAAATCTCACATCAAGAGTTGGTTGTGGAAAAGATGCACGATAAGCAGGATCAGCAAGAACATGAGTCTGAAAAAAACGAAATTTAAAATATGTTGCCAATCTTCAAAAAAGATCTATTCAATTACCATCAAAACTTTCAATAAATTAGTGGGATTCGGTGTATGCAAAAACAATCCTCCAGTAATATCAGCCGCCTGTTGTAAAATCCCGCCATTATTATCATCGGCCAACGAAATCACATCAACACAAATATTCTGTTTTGCAGCCGAAAAGAAGAGATTCATAAGTGAACTGTGTTCTCCGCCACAAACTGGTGTGATTCCAATAACAACTGCGCGAGTTATACTTTTTTCATCGCTTTCTTCCGATTGATCATTTGTTGAAGATGTCGGATTTGCGGTATTTAAGGAATCAGCGCAAGCTTCAGCGGTTATTCGCTTATTATCCTTCTTCATATCTGGAGAACTTTCGAAGTTTTTGTAGAACAAAATTAAACTTTTTTTTGAGAATTCATTTTTGAGTTAGAGTAACTCTGAAAAATAAGTAACACCGAGAAAAAACTCACAACAAATTGCATGTGTCATCGCTGGTGCCAACGGAACTCCAATTTTCAAATCATCCGATTCAGCGGATTCAATCAGAACTTCTCGCAATCTTTCGATAATTAAAGAAGATGCATCACGATCTCCTGGACGAGACGAACAATATAATAATTTATTTTTGATATTTCGACCGTAGGCAAACACTAATAATTGATTGGCTGCCGATAAAGACATGTGTGCATTACAGAATGAAACCTGAAATTAATTTTGTTCAAAATTTGGATTCCAAAAAAAATTATGACGTGGCAAAGGTTTATTTTTGTGATTTTGTTAGGTCCATATAACCTTGTGTGTATAACCAAGGGGTTACTGTACTTCAATTTTGACAACAAAAAATTCTGGATTACTGTAATAGGTGCTCAAATTGAATTTCTGAATTTTCACGATCTGTAACCACTTTAGAAACACCAAACTTCACGCCCAAAAAACCTACAGTACTTCTCACGTTAAAAAATAAACAAAAATGCATTTTCTATTTTTTCTTGAAACGTGGCCTACGTGTTTGCTTATCTCAACGTGGAAATCAAGATACACGTAAGCAGATAAGAATAGTATATAAAGATGTCTCGTAGCTCATTCAAATCAACCCATAGTTCAATCAAACAAAAACAATGGCTCAATCAGTTCCACCAGGAGATATCCAAACTCAACCAAATGCCAAGATTGTCTTCAATGCTCCATACGATGACAAACACACCTATCACATCAAGGTAATCAATTCATCAGCTCGTCGTATTGGATACGGTATCAAAACAACCAATATGAAGAGATTGGGAGTTGATCCACCATGTGGTGTTTTGGATCCAAAAGAAGCTGTTCTTTTGGCTGTCTCTTGTGATGCTTTTGCTTATGGACAAGAAGATACCAACAATGATCGTATCACTGTTGAATGGACAAATACACCAGATGGTGCTGCCAAACAATTCCGTCGTGAATGGTTCCAAGGTGATGGTATGGTTCGTAGAAAGAACCTGCCTATCGAATACAATCCATAGAGACACCATTGTATTTCTTTTTGTAAGTAAATCGTCATTTGAAAATTGTTTTTTGTTTTGTGTTTTGCTTTTTCAAGAAGAAGAAGCGTAATTCTTCTACTTTTTGAACCGGAAAATCCGGAAAATTCGGAAAATGTTTCAAAGTCTGAAATTTCGATTTTCAGCCTTAAGTTGGCACAAAATTTTTTTATCTACGATTCTTCTATTCACAGGTAATTTAGTAACTATTTGAGACGTTTTACGTTCAAAAATAGTAAAATTTGAAAAATTGAAAAAAAAATTCCAAAAATTTCATTTTTTCTATCATAAACTGAGGCAATTTTGAAAATATTACTACTAAAGATCATCTTCCGGATTTTCCGAGCACATTTTCCGGAAAACCGGAAAATCCGGAAATTCGGAAAATTTCCGGCACAGGCCTGTTGGGAACTTTAAAACAACACTTGGACAGAGCAAAAAGACACTGTATACAATTTTCACGGAAAAGTCATTGATTTTAGGGAATTTTGATGAAAAAAATCAATATTTCAATATTTTTGGACACCAAATGTCCAGATGTTTTAATTTTTCAAACTCACAATAGCCCGCATAATAGTACCCATACATTTTTCACCATTCGTTTCAGCCACTTTTCCCCAAGAACAAGCCGACGCTTCGATAAGCACAGAAATTGTGCTCATTCTGCAAAATTTTTCAATTATTTTCATTCTGAAAATTGTTTAAAGATATTCATAAGATCGACATTCTCGACTTCAAAAAAAATCCAACAAAACAGTTTTTTGAATAATTTTTATTTATTTTCAATTAAAATGAACACAATTTAAAACCAACAAGAAAAGAACATAAATTAATATTTATTAATTTACAAAAATGGGGAAAACCGCAACAAAAAAAACCATTTATTTTTGGCGATATTCGCTACAAGACCCAAATTGGCAGAAGAAGAGACGAGTTGAAGAGAGGAAAATATTAGTTGCAAAACCCAACCATCCCAAAATCATACCAAAAAGGAGAGTTTTCCGAATTGAAGAAGAAGCAAAAGATAGAAGGAAGGAAGGAAATAAACTAATATTTTTTTCTATTCTAAACGTGTTTCCCGTATTTTTCTAATATTTTTCTGTGTTTTTTGGACAGTTTCAAATACTATAAATAGATTTTTGTTCAACAATAGGTTTAACTTCTGTTGATGAATCATCTTCTAACAACATTTCAGACTTAATATCCATTTTTGAGATTGGAAAATCCATAGAAGTTGGGGCTGATGTTGGAGTTGGTGTTTCCATTAATGAGGCATCGGATGAACATGTCACGTGGACAACCTGAAATTCAATATTGAATTTTTGTTGAAAATTGGGAAGATAATTTATTTGGAAATATTTTGAATATATAACAAAACTTTTTCAGTTCAGTTTTTAGTTTAAAACATTCCAATTTGAAAATTCAGAAAAACAGAATTTCAGAAATTTTTAGAATTCATTTTCACCCTTAAAACTATCAAAAACCAACCTTTCCATTAATTATCACAGTATTCTTCAATCTCCAGGTTTCCTCATCATGATCGTAATACTCTTCGAATTTTTCATGACAAATCGCACAATCCTAAACACAACAATTATCTATTGTTCTTAATCAAAAAATAAATCAAAACTTACTTTCTGTCCCTCGGAAACAACTCCAGCAACAGTCGACGGTTTCTCCTCTTCCGATTCATTTTCATTCGTCGAACTTTGTTGTTCAGCCTCGATTCGTGCAGATTTTGGAAGTGGCCAATTTTGTGGCGTTGGATACCATAATCGATGTTTTGATGTGTCTTGTTTGGCCAGATTTAGTTTAACATGCCAATCCATGTGATCTGTCCATGCTTTACTTCGAACCGAAATTCCGTCCATTCGCATTCCGCAATATTGACAAGAATTTTCGCGTTTTTTCAAGAGATTTTTGATGACATTATCGTATCGGCTGGAAAAAATGGGGTAATTAGAGGAATTTTTTGAAAGGAGAAGCTGAATATTCAATTTTATATACCCTTGAAACTTACATTTTGAAATCTCTTTCTCTAAACTCCTTCAAAGATGGTGCAACAGCTTTTCGCTCCTTCTCAATTGTCGCAATTGTAGTTGGACTAACAATTGGTGCAGTAGAAATTGGTGTAAATCTTGGCCTTGGTGGTTCAATTGGTTGTGATGGTTTCAAATATCCGCTTCGTTGCAATTTCTTCAACAAATTGAATGGATCTTCAATTGGTTTTGGTTTTGGAGCCTTGATTTCAATCGTCTTTTGCTCTTTCATTTTCAACATAAATCTTGCCAAATGATAAGCTGGATCAGGATCAATTCGAACTTCAGGTGCTGATCCAGTTAATCGAATTTCATGCCTAATTCCATTGATTGTTGCAACAATACCTGTTCCACCGAATTGCGCTTTAAATGGATGAGATCCCAAATACAATTCTCTTCCTGGAGCTCCAAATTTGATATTATGAATTGTCCCATCAATATCAATCTTTTTAGTTTCACCAAATCTTATCGGATGCATAACACCATCAATAACAATATGACGTGGTTCACCAGCAAAGAAAATACGATGTGGTGCGCCAGCTCGTTCGATTACAGCAATATCATCAATAAACATCACTTCATACGCTTTTCCATCAACGAAAATACGATTGTTTTGTGGAACATCCAATTTCACTTCATCACTTGAGATTATCTGGAAAAACAGAGATAATTGGAATTCAAATATATTTTCTTAAATAAAAATAACTTACAACTGGAGGCTGTGGAGCAACTGGTGGAGCAATTTCTTGTTTAATCGGAACAGGCAATGAAGGAGTTACAGCAAATGCATGTGATCCAGCAACTTGCGTCGGCTTTGCAACCGTAGCTTTCTGTTTTCTCAAATCCATATCACGATTTCGAAGATCTTCATCAGCTTCTCCAATTTTTCTTTTTGGTGGAATTGGAGTGGGAAGATTATCTGATTTTCTTTTTGGTGCTGGTCCAACTGGTGGAGGCATTGATCCGCGAGAAGAAGGCAATAATTTATCAAGTGGATCCATTGATGCATTTTCCTTTTTCACTTTCGAATTATTCATTGCTTTCTCTTCAATTTTACGAGGAGGCACAATCTGAAAAATCTGAAATTGATCAGGGAGAATTTTTGTGAATTTCAAAAAATGTTGTAGGAATAATCAGTTCAGAGTTTTCGGAATGATTTAAAAAAAATTTTGAATGAGCCAACATGGTTAATATTTCATAATAAAATGTAACAAAAATATTTCTCTTACAGATAAAAACGCTAAGAAAACAAAACATACAGAATATTATTACATCAGCAAAATAAGAGAGTTCAAAGCAAAAATCTTCTTTTCTGAACGCTCTATTTTTTATTTTGTCACAGATAAAATAATTAGGTATTTTTTGTTTTCTCAACGTTTTTTCTGTGCAGGAGAAATATTTCTCTTGGCATTATTTCATGAATTCCAATTTTCCGCAGAATAAAATCTTCGATAAATTCAGCTCGCACAAACTTTTCATATTCAAGTCTGAACCAAATATTTTTTTTCTTCTCCAGACCAACGCATTTTGCTTCATGAATATTTTTTTCAGATTCTCGTTCATCTCAAAAACCCTTTCCCTCAACCGATTTCTTTCTGATAGAAAAAATGCATTTGAAAAGACAAAAGATATATAAAAATATTTTGATATTAAAAGATTATAAAAATAGCAAAGATATACCGTGTTCGGTTGGACTTTGGCGTCATTTTGAATGAATTTGCGATTTACAAAAACTTTCGCATTTCCAGTTCCTGATGGTGTTGGTGGAGTTGAAGGCGGTGGACGAGTTCGAACATTTGGATCATTTTTCAAAACTTCTCCAGTCTTCGGATTTGCAACAGGCCAAGCCGCATCGATTTTGTTGACCTTAACAACATACAATTGGTAGATGAATAATTTTTATCGAGATTAATAAACTTACAGCAATATCCAGTTGATATAACTTCGATGGAAGAAATATTTTACTGATTCCCCATGTCAATTTCAAACTATACAATTTCGTTCTGATCTTTTCATCTCCCTGAAATTCATAATCGTTTTTTATAGAAAAGAAATTATGTTAAATAAATAAACTTACAGCTTGGAATGCGTTCAAGAACATTGGAATGATTTGTTTGTTGAAAAGATCAATATAAACGCCTTTAACATTCTTCAAAATTGAATCTGTCACATACATAATCACTAGCTTCTTCTGGGGATTTGCCTGAAATTGTTTTGCGAATTAATTTTTTTTAAATCGAGTATTTAAAATAACTTACCGTCATTAAGGCGGCTGCAATTATATCAACAATTTGTGCAGCACATTTCTTATAATCATCAGCCAAAATTGTCAATAAGTTGATTTGTGTTTTATTATTATTGTTCAACTCCGATAAAGTTAATCTAAAAAAAAAATTACCTTATGACTTGAAATTCTAGTTTTTATTTCAAAGAAAACTTACTTATATTCGTTTGCTTCATCTGATAATTTAGACATTTTTTGGAATGTCCTATAGTTTACAAAAATATATTTATCACAGAAAATACGATGTTCCAACCCGATATATATCTGAAATGATTGAAAATCGATTAGAAGAGACGTGGATGTTGAGTATCTAGGACACGTGGATACGTTTGCGACGAGAACGAAAAATTAGAAAATTTCAATATTTTTTTGAGACTTTTTCGATAGACTGGTGGTTATTCTGATAAGTCTTGGCCAAATAATAATTTATTGATTTTGATCATGTATGTGCTAAAATGAAAAGTGGAAAAATAAATCAATGATGTGCGAAGAAAAAAAAAGCGAAAATGAATGGGCGGAAAAGGGTGGATGGATGGTGTGAAGAAAGGGTGGGCGTGGTGTGGCAGCAAGTGAGCGTCTGTTTGCCTCTGGAAAAATATCTGTATATATTGGTTATGAAGAGACACGTGGCGAATCAACGGATGTGAATGTTATTGAATTTAGACAATCGATAAATAATAAAATGAGAATAGGCCTTGTTTATATATGGTGGGAAAACGTTATCAATGATGAAATATTGACTGAAACTTGTTTACAATACATGTGATTTGGAAACCTAATTTATCAAAATCACGTAAACCTAATGCGAAAATTAAACCCTCATGACTTTATTTCAGCTGAAATTCTCTTCCAGAGTAACTAGACTTCATGAAGACAGTTGTCGAGTATAATTTAACGTTTATGTACTCTACGTCATAAAGGAGTCGACTAATGAAGGAAATTAATATTGTAAACGGTTCGGAAACTACTTCTACAACAAAATAAAACGAAAAACGGTCGAAAACTAGGCTAGAAAGAAAATGTGGCAAGAAAACGAAGGGAGAGAAAAAATGTGTGTCACATTGGGCCGGTTTTCGCGTGCATACGAAAAAAATCGATAATTGTGTGGTCTCACCACGAAACGCCTGATACACACAACAGACTACGGTATTTTTCAAAAGCCGCTTTTTTTTGGCTGTGTGCCCAATTATTTTTGTTTTTTTTTTCGTTTCGCTCACTTCGGATCGCATTTTTCATATTCGGAATATCGAATTAATACAATTTTAATTGTAGAATGCAACAAGCTCCACGACCAGCAGGTCCCCCAATGGGTAGATATCCACATCCTCATCAGGTAAATATCGATTATACATATTTTATGAACATAAGAATTTTACAGATGCCAGGAGGTGGAACTCCACAGCAGATGAGACGCCCAATGCCTGGACCTATTCCAGGTCAGCAACCACCACAAGTTCAACAAAATCGCCCCCAACAACCACCGAAAAAGAAGAAGAAATATGCTGACAAATTGATTCAGCCAAAAATCAGAGAATTAGTTCCGGAATCGCAAGCTTATATGGATTTGCTTGCTTTTGAACAGAAATTGGATGCAACTATTAGTAGAAAGAAATTGGATATACAAGAATCTCTGAAACGCCCTCAAAAAATCAAGAAACGGCTCCGAATTTACATCTCGCATACTTTCATCGCTGGAAAAGAACCAGAAAAAGAGGGAGATGAAGCTTCTGTTCCAATGTGGGAACTTCGAGTTGAAGGAAGACTTTTGGATGATATTCAACAACCGCCACCGGCAGCAAATGCAGCAGCAGCAACAAATCCAACAGCACAAAGAACTAAAAGAAAGTTTAGTTCGTTTTTCAAAAGTCTTGTTATCGAATTGGACAAAGAAATCTATGGACCAGATAATCATTTGGTAGAATGGCACAGAACACCAACAACAAATGAAACTGATGGTTTCCAAGTTAAAAGACCTGGTGATAAACCAGTTAAATGCACGATTTTATTGCTTTTGGATTATCAACCAATGAAATTCAAACTTCATCCGAGATTGGCTAAAGTTCTCGGAATTGCTGCAGAAACTCGTCCAAAAATTATCGAAGCTCTTTGGCAATATATAATCACTCATAAATTGCAAGATTCACAAGATCGAGATTTTATTAACAATGATTTGTTCCTCGAACAATGTTTCGGTCAAAAGAGAATGCGTTTTATGGAAATTCCACAAAGATTACATCTTTTGTTGCAACAACCAGATCCACTTATTTTGAATCATGTTATTCAGAAAAATGAAGAAGGACAAGAGAAAACATCAGCATGTTATGATATTGGTAAAGACTTTTGAGATAAATTATTGATTTTTAAATTTTTTCTTCAGATGTTGAATTAGAAGATCCACTCAAGGCTCAAATGGCAACATTTGTTCATAATCAATCAAGTGCAACTGAAGTCGCAAATTTGGATCAGAAAATCTATGATGTGGTCGAACAAATCAATGAGATGAAAAAACGGCGAGATTTTTATGTTAGATTTGCTGATGAGCCAAATGATTTTATCAAAAAATGGATGATTAGTCAGAGTTCTGATTTGAAGGTGCGTTTTGAACAAGGGTTTTTGGATTTGAGATTTTTGTTGAAAATTGTTTTCTAGTAGATTTTGGCCATACATAAAAATAAGCCCCTTGAGCAAATTTTTTCTTTAAAAATTGAATCAAATCAGGCTATTTTCTTAAATTTGAAAAATTTTTAGACTTTGACTGAAGCGAGCGGTGATGGCGAAGCAGAAAGAAGATTTGATCATTACTTGAAACCAGAAACTGATGAAGCTGTTTATCGGTGAGTTTTTAATTTCCCAATTTTCTTTTTCTTTCAAAAACCCCCTTTTTTCAGCTACATGTACCAGAAAATTCAACAAAAACGTGCCGAACTCGAACAAAGTCTTGGAGTTCGAAACAACTAATTTCTCTCTCTCTCTCTCTCTCGAATTAAACAATTTTTAATTCGGTTCTATTTATTATTATAATGTAAAAACTTTTTTGGTCTCAAGTTTTTCTTCCCATTTATTTATTTATTATTTTTCCCGAAGTTTGTAAAATAACATAAATTCGTGTAATTTTATAGAAAAAAACAGCTGGATTTATTGGTTGTTTCAACCCAAAAAATGTATATTTTGTGTAAAACTGCAGAATTTTTTTTTGAAAAATGGGTTGCGTTATACGACTCGAGATTGATGGGCCATTTGTTCTTCTTTTTCTCGCTCTTTAAAAATTTGTTCATTCTAGAATTTCAGCTCATATCACTGAACTATTTTTTATTTTAAAAATCCGGAATAAAATGGCAAGTTTGGCGCTAAAAATCCAAAATTCGAATTGTTCAACAAAAACATGCGAAGTAGATTTTTTTAAAGCCAAATTTTGAACATTTTCAAAAATTATCTCGGAGCCGAAAATCTGAAATTTTCAAATTTTCCTTTAGTTTTTACAAAAAAAAAAAATGGTTCACAGTATTTTTCTTCCCAAAATCACTTTTTGGTCAATTTACCTACCTATATTTTTTCTTCAAAAAAAAACCGGATTTTCCCAGGCTAACATATAAGTGCCAAATTCCCAGACCAGGTCTGCTTATGCTCTTTTTGTTTGTTTTTCGCTGAAGATAAAGATGAAACAATTTTTGGCATGTATTTACCTTTTTTTTCATGCATGCCCAAGAAAATTTGGACTTATAGAATTGTTTTTCCTGAATTTACGTGAAATTTAAAACTTGAATTCTAAAAAATTTTCGCCATTTCTGAAATTGAATTCTGATTATTTTTCCGATGAAGTTCTGATATTTGGGTCTAAAATTATTTCTATCTTTTTTCTCGGAATGAAAAAAAATGAAGAATTAGGTGAGTTCAAAAAAGAATTAAAATGGATTTTATCCCGTTAAAGCTGATCTAAATTCACATTTTTTTCATGAGAATCGTAGCTTTTCAAACCAAAAAATTTGGGATTTTTTGTCGGCTCCTCTTTCAAAAAACATAAGATTCCTCTATCTTGTTTTCTTTCTCACTCTTTCTTTCAAATATATTTTTTTTTCCATTAGTTCTTTCTTTTTTGTTGCCCTCTCACCCCTTCTTTCTTTCCATTCGGTCATTTTTCAATTTCATTCATTTTGTCTTTTCTTTGTTTGTCTGCGTCTCTTTTTCACATCGTCTTTCTTTCAGTATATTGTTACAACTATTCATTTTTTTTCAAGAAATTGCAATTTTTGTAGACTAGAATGAGTAGCGGTTATTCATCCACTCTTAATTCGTCATTGGCTTCATCGGCGCTGGATTTGTGCGAGGAGGAAAAGGAAGATCTAAGTGAGAGTTAGTTGATTTTTTATTTTGATTTGAAAATTTAACAAAAATGAGGTTTTTTGGGTTGGAAAAACTAAATGAAAGCTATCTGAAATTTCAAAAATTTATTTTGAAAACGAAAAAAAAATGAAAATGAAAATACTCCAATTTTTGAGCACTTGAAAACTATAAAACCTACAGATTTCGGAATTTTGAGATGAAAATATGAAAATCTGAAACATAAAAATGTTTTCGAGCCAAAAATTCGAAATTTCAGTTTGAAAAGTAAAAAAAAGATTTGAATCCTAAATTTTTTCCTCTATTTCAAAACCTGAAATTATATCTCCTAAATTTCACATTTTTTTCAAGTTTCAATTTTTTTCTCAAAAAAAGTCATGTGTTTCCGGCTCATAAAACTCTTGTTCTAGTTAGTTCTCTGAACTCTAAAAAGTTTTTTACTTTTTTTTTCAAATCCAAAACCAACATTTTCTAGGCTCGCGAAAACGCTCAAAAAACAAAAAGCTGAAAAAACGAGCAAAAGTGATTGTTGCGATTTCGGAAGAAGAAGAGATTGAGAGTTCGATTGGAGAAGAAAAAGAGGATGAAAAAGAAGAAGAAGAACTTGAAGCAGAAGATAAAAATGGTGAGTTTTTTGTGGAAAGCAGATTTTGAAAAAAAATTCTAGGCTGGGAGTTTCAACAGCAGTTATTTTTTAGTAGTAAAAAATTTTAGAACTAATTAGAAATGAATTACGAGCCAAGTTATTTTTGAAATTTTAGTCTGAAAATTGTGTCTCAAAATTAGGCCTCGAAGTTCAAGTTTCAAATGAAAAAATTTGTCGAAATTCTCGATATTTTTGAATTTCTTAAAAACTCATCAATTCCAAAAAAAATATTTTTTGATTTTCCTTAGAATTTGGTTTTGCACAAATTTTAAATAAATATTCCGCTGCTGAAAAAACGCCCATCGATTTTTTTCAATAAATAAAACTATGGCAACTGAAAATTTTCCAAACCTTCTCAGTTTTTTTCCAACTCAAAAAATTGCGCGAGTGGAAAATGATTAAAAATGAACTTTGATGCCAACTTTTTATACATCTAATTATCTCACTTTTATTCCAGAGAAAAATTTCTTGTTTTTTTCCTGAAATAATTTATTTCATTTTATTTTTATGATCCATTGTCCTTTTTCATTTTCTCAGTGAAAATGAGCTTTTTTTAAAGAAAAAGTGGCTTTCTAGGAGCGGCTTCTTGATAATTAGACTATCTAAGCTCGGCTACTTGACAAATAGGTTTTGTAGGCTTGGCTCCTTGACATAGATTTTCTCAAGGCGCCGTGCCTAGCCACAGTGGCTCTCAAGGCTCGTCTCCTTGAGAGGCAATTTTTCTTGAAATTGAAAAAAGTTCCTGTTTTTTCTCAAATAATTTGTTTCATTTCATTTTATGATCCATTGTCCTTTTCTCTTTTTTTCCTTTTTTTCCTCAACGAAATTTTTGCAAAATGAGCTTTTTTGTTGAAGAAAAAGAAAAAAAACTAAAAAAAAAAAGTTTTTTTTTCGAAAATTTCTAGTTGTATTCTATTCATTCTTTTGTTACACGCCTCAAAAATCTGCTGCTGTCTTCATGCGAAGAAAAAAAATACAAAGATAATCAAATTGTTTTGGCGGCTCCTATTTTTTTTGCTTTCTGATTAGCTTTGTGTTTTGTTTTCACACAGCCCATCTATAATTCGCCTCCAATTTTTTCCATGATATTTATCAAGTCCAAAATAATCCCATGAGACAATTCGAAATGAGCCAACCATTTTGTTTATAGCCTTTTTTGAGATGGAAAGAGAGAGTTTTTGTCTCTATTTTTTTTTGGGTAGAAAATTTTGGGAGGAAATTATTCGATTTTTGCAGCCTAGGCTTAAGAAGGCTCAGGCTTCAGAATTTGGTGGATTTTTCAACAAAAAAAAAATCATATTTATCTCGAGCTGTGCTTTTCAACTTTGAATTTCGGGTATTGAAGTTTAGCCCGATGTAAAAAACAGGAAAACTTCATTTAAAATTCTGAATTTTGATGTTTTGCATGTAAATTCCCAGTAATTTTCCAGTCGCCAACGAAAATTTGGAACTCAGAACCTTAATTCTTTGAGCTTAAGGTTCTAAAGCTGGAGTCTCTTAAGTTTTTTAACAAGTTTAAATTTTCAGTGCTTTGATCCTTAAGGATAAAGCTCCAGGACAACCTGTTGTTCTAAAGATTGGCTTAACTTAATTTTCTTGGCTTCTAGAGCCTTTCAGACTCATTTTCCAACAATTAAATACATTTGCAATTATCGAAATGTATCTCTTTTTATTTATTTCGTTTTTTCCTCTTCTTCCCATTTTCCAGCTTCTTCTTCTTCCGTAAATATATATCATTATTCCTTCGTTCGTTTTTTCTCTTTCAATTTTCCCTCCATCTCCTCACACATTCATTTTCATTTAATCTCATCCTTTTATGCTCGAGGGAATCTTCAAGTACTCAATCTTTCCTTTTTTCTGAGAAGAAGACAAAAATTGGATTTTTTTCTCCCTTCATCATTCTCATCTAGAAATAATGGCAATACGAATGAATAATACAATTTCAAAAATTGAAAATGAAAATAGAACTTTTTTGTTTTTGATTTTGATAACGCAATGAGATAATCCATCTTAGTTTTTTGTTGAATTGCGTCAAAAAATGTTGATTTTTGGAAACATTTGGAATTTTTGAGTTTTCTGAAGCCGAAAATCGAAATTTTCGGGATTTTTTGAGCTCTAGCTACAGTACTCGAAATATACTGTAGTCCTAATTTTTAGCATGTTGCGTTCCACACTAGATTACAATTAGGGTTACTGTAGAAATTGCGCAATATTTTGATCTTCTCCCAAATCAGTACCGTACTTTTGGAGTACTGTAGGTTATGGTTTTAGGTTCAGTGAAAATTGAAGTGAAATTCAATTTTGTCTAGTTTTAAAATCTGAAAATAAATAAAACGTTGCTTTAATTTTTAAGAAATGTTGTGAAATTGAGAAAAATACTGATTTCGCATTCATATTAGAAAAATTCAAAATTTTCTCGAAAAAATGAAATCTTCAATTTTTCTTTCGCTGTTTATCGATTTCCAAAACAATTTTTAAAAATTGATTTTTTTTCGGTCTCTTTTTATATTTGAATAGTTTCTTCTTCGAATAATATTTTTCGATGATTCAATACAAAAAATAATTGCAGTGTTTACCTGAAAATGCGGACGAAAAACCAAAAACAAATTTTCCTTCTTCTTCTCCATTTTGTTCAAAGGAAAAAAGATACTCTAAATAACAGCTGCTGTTGATTTTAGTATAACGTGTTTGTAGTAATAACAAAATATGCACATAAATAAATGAAACTTGAGAAGATCAGCGCCAAAAATTGATTATTGAAAATAATTTATTTATGAATCAATTTCTGATTTGGGTTTTGAAACCTAATATTTTTGATTAGCCTTTTTTTCTATTGTCACCGCATTTTGTGTCATTTGTCATTTTTTTTGCCCGCCTTGTCTTGAAAAAATCAAAGATTTTTTTCTCTTTACAAAAAGTGTGAGTAGAGTATAATAATTTCCGTTTTTTTCCAGAGAGAAAGAACAAATCCTCTTTTTTTTTTAAAAACGATTTAGTCTCGACTATACTAAATTACTACCTTTTTTGCCTTCGATTTATTTTTTTTCTCGTTCCGAAAATGGAGGCGCTTCATAATCCTCCTTTTTTCTCTTCTCGTTTTTTGCTGGCCACTTTTACTAATCCTCCTAGAAAAAATCTCTAACCCCACACCACCTCCCTGTGTTTTTTTTTCGTCGTATTTTGAATGAAAATTTGAATTGAAGAGAATCTCGTCTTTTCTTTGTTGATTTATTTTTGGAGGAATTTTAGTGTGTTCAAAATTTTGCTCTCAAATAAATTATTGAAGGAATTTCATGATCCATCTTGAAATTTTGAGCCCAAAAATTAGTAATTTCGAGCTCAAATTGCTCCAAAATTTCCTGAAAATTATGAAGATTTTGAGCCAAAATAAACTCAAAATTCTAATTTTCACGAAATTTCAAAATTTCCATAAAAATTTTATTTAGCTTATTTTTAGGCTGGAAATTCCCCAGATTCCGAGAAGTTTGAAAAAAAAAATCGTATTTTAGGACCGATACCACAATTTATATAATTTCTTCCCAAATATTTCAAACCCTCAACAAATTCTCAAATTTTTGCAGATGAGAAACGAATGTGTGGTCTGAGTGATTTAGTAACATCGTGTCTATCATCCTCAAAATCCTCAATAATTCCATCATCTTCATCCTCTTCAATTTCTCGAAATGATCCCTTAATTCTATCGGATCCAAATGAAACTCCAACTTCATCAACATCTGCTTCATCTGCTTCACAATCCAATATTTTATGCGGAAAAAATAAGGAGAAAAAGAACACGAATCCATTTTTGAAATCAAGTCAATTCAGTGGAGTCGAACCGACGATTCGATTTTATACGAAAGGAACAAAAGTGACGAAACCGGCGAGAAAAATTGTGAATCGATTAACATGGTGTCATAATAGTTTATTGCCGGTTGTTATGAGACATACACTTGCTGCAAGTCATTTTACGGTTAGTTGACTTTGATTTTTTCAAACAAAAAAAAATTCGAAGGAGCTAAATTATTTTCTATAAAACGCCGGAACTTTTCAGAGGATCCAGGTTTTGATAAAAAAAAATTATGGATAATTAAAACCAAATTTTTGGAGGATAAAATGAATTATAAATTTCAGAAAATGCTAAAAATCAGGCTTCCCCTTATTTTTGTTCAGAAAAATCAGATTTTTGAAAATTTTAATCAAAGATTTCTAATTCATTTTCAATGGAAAGAAGAGGCAAAAAAGCCTCAATTCAGATTTCAGATTGTTGAAGAATTTAGGCTTTAAAAATTACATTTTTTAAATCATAAAATTTAAAATTATTCAAAACAAAATAAAATTTCCAAAAAACCTTCCCTCCCCAAAAATCCCTCTTTTTTACAGATTGTTGATGAATCAATGTTCTACATTGGATATTGGGGTCGACATTTGAAATCAATCCAATACAAAAGTCTTTCGCCCCATCAAAAAAGTCAATCATTTTCCCGGCGCATTTCATATTGGACGAAAAGATCGATTATGGATGCATATCAAAAAACAACAAGACAGATTTGGTGATGAATTCGATATAATGCCATTCACTTATTTGTTGCCAAATGATCGACAAGAATTATTGGATTATTTGGATGAAGATCCAGCAAGGCATATTATTATCAAACCGGTTCGTCCCTATTTTTAATTAGAGTCTGAGACCAAATGTTGCTACTTGATTGTCTCGAAAATACCCAAACTTCACAGGCTACTGTATCTCTTTGGACTACTGTAACAGATGTGTTTTTCTTGAAATTTAAAACTGAAAGGGTACTGTAGTCTCAGGGTTATCCCGAAAAGATTACTGTTCCCAAACTACTGTAGTTTCCTGTGAGTCATTCCGAACTGCAAAGATTACTGTATCCCCCAAAACGAATAGAAATACTGTTTTTGTGCGAACTGCAAGGGATACTGTATTTCTTAGGATAACTGCAACTAAAATGATGCTGTAAATACTGTAATCTCCTTTTGAACTGCATAAGGTACTGTAACTCTCAAACTGCAAGTATTACTGTAGTCTTTTAAGGATTATTTTGAACTTCAAGAATTACTATAATTCTAATTTTTCCAACTGCAAAGGTTACTGTAGCCAGTGGGGCTTCATTTTTTCCAGATTCCAATATTTATAAATCTAAATTTTTTTCCAGCCTGCATCTGCTAGAGGAACTGGAATTCAAGTGACAAGAAAACAACGAGATTTTCCTGCAACTTCTTCGCTTGTTGCGCAACAGTAAGATTTTTTTATTTAAAAATTACAATCAAAAATCATTGAATTTTGTAGTTATATTGAACGACCGCTTACAATAAATAAAGCGAAATTCGATCTTCGTTTATATGCGTATGTTCCATCATTAGAACCACTTCGAGTTTATCTTTATGATCAAGGACTTGTTCGATTTGCCAGTGTTCCATATTCTTCATCGGTTTCAACAATATCCAATAAATATATGCATCTCACAAATTATAGTATCAATAAATTGGCTGAACAAGATGGAGTTGCAAATAAACCGGTGCCCAAATGGACACTTACACATTTATGGGAGTATTTTGAGAAAAAAGGAATTGATTCGACGATTATAAGGAAGAATATTGAGGATGTTATTATTAAGGCGTTTATTTCATGTGAAAAACCGATTAGAGATCATATTGTCAAATATTTAGAGCATGGGTAAGGAGAATTTTGGGGAAACGGGGGTTTTAGGGGCAAATTTTTATCCCACAGTTTTCTCTTAGATTTAATCCATGTGGCAAATTCTGAAATTTATGAAAAAGTTCCGAAAAAAATTTTTGCTCTGAAAATTCTTGAAATGTCTTCTCATTGTCATTTTTTCTGAGAATTTTCAACACAAATTTTTTTAATTTCTAGAAAAAAACCGGGTTTAGAGGAAACATACGCTACCTATTTTTGTTCTGTAATTTTTTCGAATCTACCATTTTTCTCTGGACCACCGAACTCTTCTCCCAAATCTCCTGATCTCTTGTTTCTCAGATTCATTTGCTACGAATTGTTTGGAATCGATATCTTATTGGATGAAAATCTGAAACCGTGGCTTCTCGAAGTGAATATCTCACCATCTTTACATTCTGGAACTCCATTAGATGTTTCTGTGAAAGCACCATTGGCGAAAGATGTTCTAAATATTGCTGGAATTCATGTTCCTCCACAGTAAGTGTTTTTGGCGGTAAATTTGTGTCAAAGTATTCACATCTTTATTTTTGCAGCTATAATGATTTGGAAGATGCTGATTACAGTACACGGCCAAGAAATGGCTCGAAATCGCGTGAACAAATGATAAAAGAAGCATCTTGGGTTGCTGCTTATCAAGAACAATTGGGTGAAATGGATGAACGAATATTGAAAAGATTGACACCGGAAGATGTTCGAATGTTGGTTGAATTTGAAGATGAATTGACAAGAATTGGAGATTTTAAATTGGTTTATCCCACTGTTAATACTTTACATTATCAAAGGTTTGTTGGGGGTTTGAAAAGAAAAATGGAAATTTTTAATGAAAAATGTTGTGTTTTAAAAATTTCCAAATCTCAAATTCCCAACATAAAAATTACAGATTTTTCGCCGAGCCTCTTTATGCCAATTTAATGCTCCAACAATGGCAATTACAACAAGAAGAAGATCGAAAAGTTGGAATAAATCGACTTGAAATTCTTTGTCGACAAGGTTATATGCAATCAGATTATAAAAATTAGGCTTTTTTTGCTCCGGGTTTTGCTTCTTACAATTACGCTATTCAAAAATTACACTGTGCCTTTCCGTCTTTTTTTTGTTTCTTGAATTCCGAAATTTTATATTGTCTTTCTTTTTTCTTTTGTATGATTTGTTCACTTGTATTTATCCGATAAATTGTTGAATTTGACATAAAATATGCGCCGTACCAGCGGAGTGTCGTTTGAAAATTCAAAACATCCAAAAATTCACTTTCCTGAAAGATTGTGAAGTTTTCTTCGAGTTTCCAAAATGCCACGTGGCAAATTTTCCGTAAAATTGAAAATTGGTGGTTACCTTTTTGAAAATCTCAATAAATCACACAAAAAAGGGAGTCTCGTTGTTTTTTCCCGCGCTTTTTCTCTTCCCTTTCCGTTTTTTTTCCATTTTCAAACCCGCCACGGGCCATAATCTCTGCACTCTCTCACTCTCTCATACTATTTCTTTTTCTTCATAATATTCACATTTTTTATGATAGATACTGTGATGCATCATCACACTGTTTTTTCTCCATTTTTTTGTCATATTTATTTGAAAAAATCAAAATTTATATTATTTATTTTCTGTTTCTTCTTGTTATACGAATGTTTTGTGTTGTATTCTTGATGATTTGTCATCAACAAAATGAAAATAATAAAATAATTTCGGGAGTTTTTTCTATACGATACAAAAAATTCCGGCTGCCTCCATTTTTTCTTTGCAAGGAAGAAAAAATATCATAATTTTTTCTGATTAAACAGGTTTCACTTTTATCATTCAAAGATATCACATAGTTTTCTTTTTTTTTTTCTTTTACATCATTTTTCTCGCTAACTTATATATATTTTTCTTTTTTGGTTTGAGAATTTCCGTGTAAACTTGGAGTGTTGTTTGGAAATTTTCATTAGATTTCAAAAAATTCACGGATGACTTAGTGGCTGAGTTTTTTGCTGTTGATCATTGTGAACTTTTTTATTTCTATTTGAATTGTTTTTTTTTTCAAACTAAAGATGTCAGATGTTTCAGTTTAAAATTAAAAAAAATGCTTCTGATGATCAAATAAATAAATAAAAAAGTCAAGTCAAATATTTACATTTTCAAAATTCTCCTCTCATTTTTCTCATGTACTCTCGAGCTCTGGAGCCAGGTAACATTATTTTTTGACAGCCATTTTTTTGTGAAACTTTTTTCTCGCCACTTGAAAAGAACAAAAAACAAGTTTTTATTGGTCAGCTGAACAATTTTTCTAGCACCTGTTGGTTGGAAAAAATATAGATTTTCTTTCGGTTTATTTTTCACCTAATTTTGACGCACTTGAAAAGGTATGCGCTTGGCTCAGTGGTAGTGCATTTTGCTGCCGTTCACGAGGCCTCGGTTCGATTCCACATTTTTTTCATTAAAAAAAAGAAATTTCTAGGTGTTATATCAATATGAGTACTTTCCATTTTTATCATTAGTTTTTGGTTTGAAATTTTTTTGTTATCATTTTTTTTTTCGCAAAATTCTCCAGCTTCCTTAATTTTTTTTTCAAATTTTCATTTTCATTTCTTTTTTTATTTCAGAATGACGCCATATTTCGATCGGAATGACCAAAGAATAAGATCAAGAAGTTCATCAAGGGTAAGTTTTTTTTTCGAAACTGCAACTAATCCAAAATTCTTCGACTCAAAGAGTCTCAATCAATTTTTCGCATCTTTTTTGTGCTCAAAAAAAGAAAGAAAAAAACAAGTTTCGAAACTTTTCCCCTTTTTTGTGCCAACTCAATTTTATTTGATTTTTTTGGTGGTTGGTGAGCCAGAAAATAGTTTTTTTCTATTTTTGAGTTTTGGAAATGATATGTCTATATGAAACATGTCTTGGTTATAAAGTGAGTTTTCAAAATTTTTCAAAAAAATATCAGAACTACGTAATTCCAATTTTTTGAAAAAAAATTTTAAAAGAGAACATTTATTTTCTCGCTGATCACAAGACGGCTGTCAGATTCTGCTCATCTCAAATCTGAACCTGAACATAAGTTAGCTATGACGTGGAAATGCTCACAAATCGTTTTTCAAAGCTTCAAGTTACTGTAGACATATAAAATTCAGGTATTTTTGGGAATTTGATTCATGTCCCTTTAAAAATTGAATTTCCGGAGAAATATTGATCTCACACCGAAAGATCTTAAGTGAAATTAAATGTGATCTACAAAATTTAGGGAAAAATATACACATTTTCTACACCATAACTCATTTTACGCAGAAATTCCAAAATCTAAATTTTTGCATTTTCAGGCTTCTCGTCATTACATCGAAGATTCAGAACAATTCAGAAGTCGACCAAATTATTTTCCACTTCCGTAAGTTTTTTTCAAAGATTTGGAAAATATGTTCCAAAATTATTAACAGAATTTTTTTTAATTTTCACCAATTCCCAACAACAAATTATTCCCAAAAATTTGAAAATTTCAAACCAGATTTCTTCAAAAATAGTGAAAATTCCGGGAATCCGGAAGAACTTCTCGTTCCGCCCTTGAAAATGAAATAGTACTCAAAAATGAGAGATTTTAGAGAAAAACCATTTAAATACACTTGTCCTGTCTATTTATTTTGAAAACATTTCGAATACACAAATTTCATTTTATTTTTATTTTTGTTTATAAAAAACTTTAGGTTATATATGTAGATCTACTGTATAAAGTTAAGCCTAACCGAAATTAATGAGTAAGCCGAATTCGAGTTCGTATTTTTTTCTCATTTTGAAAACTTTTTTCTGTGAACCTTTTTCTCAACACTCGAAAATCTATTCTGAAAATCTGGAAAACCCTATTTTTCAGCCTGTATAAAAAATGTTTCCAAAATTTTAAAGTGTTGAACTTCTTCTTTCTTCTGTCCTTCAAAATATTCTAGTGTTTAGATACCACTAGAAAATGAGAGAATCCAGAGAAAAACCATTTAAATACACTTCTTCTGTCCACATATTTATTTCGAAAACATTTCACATTTTGCAAAAAAAAATTCATTTTATTATATTTCAAAAAATGGTCGTCATTGCCGACCACAAAAGTTTTCCGAACCATAAAATTCGAATTATTTTTTGTTGTTCATTTTTTTTGGTATATTTATTTTTGTTGACTAACAAACTCTATACAAATCATCATCAGTACAACAAAAAAAGTATCTTTTCTTTTTTTCCGTGAGAAAAAATGCGAAAAATGTCAATAAAACAAAAAAATCTGAAGAACAAATAAAGCAAAAAAAAAGTGCAGCATTCAGATAAAATATACAATTTCCACCACCAAAAACTACTACTTTTTGGCAGACAAAACTTTTATTTTTCTTCAGAAAAGAAAATTAGTCAAATTATTTTTGTGAGAAATAATTATCGAATTTTAAAATCTACAGAGATCTAGTTTTTTTTTTTCGATTTTTCATTTCCAATTTTTTTCTTTCCACTTGTCCGATTTATTTACTTACTACTTTTTTACTCGATTTTTTTTTGATTTTCGAATTTTCCTTTTTTCAACCAAAAACTTTTGGAATTTCCGTTTCAATTTCCGCCCATTTTGTCGCGAAACTTTAAGAAAACATCGATTTTTTGTTGACAAAAATTATGATTTATATATTTTGTTAAATTTTTCATTTATTATTGTTCCCGCGAATTCAACATTAGCAGAAATTTAGCAGAAATTCAAACCTCATTTTCCCAAGTACGGTAAAACTCTGCGTCTCTGACTTCTTTCAAGACCTGAGATGGTCTCGAAACGAGGTTAGAGACGCAGAGGTATACCGTATTTGAATTACTGTACTCTTTCTTTTTTCTTTGAATTTTCAATTCAATTTCAACAAAAAATGTTTTGAATTTCCGCCCATTTTTTCGCCGAAACTTTAAGAAAACATTGATTTTTGTTGACAAAAAATTATGGTTGTATAATTTTGTTCATTTTCTCTTATCGTTTTTTCCCAGCAATTTTTAACCAAAATTTTCACTAGAAAATGGTTTTTCGTGATTTTGACGAAGATGATTTGGATAGCTATTTAGAGGGTTCAGTTTGGTCGGAAAAACCATCGGCGGCTGATATTTTTGCCGAAAGTCCGGATGAGATAATCACCGTATTTCCGTCGACTTCGCATACAAAAATGGCGTTTGGATATCCGTCCAAGTTTTGTGAAACTATTTTTACGTAAGGGAAAAAATTGAACTAATATTTTAAGACTTAGGTTAAGTAGAGAAAAAATTAGTTACACAGAATAAGTTTCAGCCAAAATTATCTGAATTTCAGAAGTCGCCGAGTTCCATCAGTTTATTCAAACGACACTCCAACATTCAATAGGGTACAGTTTGATTTCAATTCAAATTCATCGGAATTTTAATTTTTTATAGAAACCTGACATCTACTACCAACAACAAGAAAGACCAATCCAGAAAAGACCAGGTTCACCTGGTCCAGTTGTAGGAGCTGGTGAAATTACAAATACTGAACATGGATTTACAATTGAATTGGATGTATTCAGATTTAGACCAGAAGAAATTAAGGTGAATTATTAGCCGGAGGCTTTTTTTTCCAAATATCAAACTTAATTCCAGGTTGTTCTCACTGATGATCTTTTGAGCATTTCTGGCGAACGTTTCGAAAACGCTGGAGATGGACAAACATTAAGAAGAAGCTTTTCAAGGTTTTTTTAAAAAAAATTTTTGTAGTTGAAAATACTCAAAAATATATGGATTTTTAGGAAATACGCGATTCCTGAAGATATTCATCTTGATTCGATTCGAAGTCATTTGACAGATTCGGGACTTTTGGTTGTGAATGTGAGTTTTTTTTGAGAAAAAATTGAAAAAAACGTTTTTTCAAGAGAGGTAAACGTGGACTTTTTAGACAGAAAATTGCTTTTTCATTCCTTGAAAATCTTTCATTTTTCAAAAATTCAGATTTCCAGTATAAATTCATGAAGTTTCAAGAACTGAAAAAACTTCGAGACAAAATTAAAAATAGAAAAACTGAAAAATGACACGTGGCCAAATTTTGGAATAAAAATCCACGTGAGCCACCTATTTCCGAGTTTTGAAGAACTTCAAAAAAAATTTCTACACTCCATTTTTTGGCCTCAAAATCCACGTATCACAAATTCAATTCCCCACAAACAAAATAAATTCTATCAATTTTTCAGGGCTCACGAAAAGGCTGGAGAGAGACAAGCATTTCCCAACATCAACCAAGATTTTCACGATCTTCCAGAAATAATGTCATTTCAACAGTTTAATGTATCTACCAACCAACATATTATTTTATGCTTCGTTCATTTTTCATGCCCGGTTTCAATGTTTTTTGCTGTTTCTATTTGTATTTGCTTTAACTTGCTTCCTACTTTCAATTTTTTCATGTTCAAATCATTTTTGAATCAAATTGCCATATTCTTATCAAAACATTTTGTTCCGTTTCGTTTCTAAAAATAAAATGAGCTCGGGAATTTTCCACCTGTTTTTGGTTACATTTTTTGTTGATAAATTTACAGATTTTGATTTTGTCAATGACATTTCGAAAGCAGAATATTCATTAAACGTCATTAAACGTCACTGGACCAAAAAAGAACAATTTCCCACTTGCTATTTAAGAAATGTGCTAATTATGAGAAATTCATTATCATTTTTGTTTCATTTTTCATAAATATTCATTTTTTTCGAATAAAAAATTATTTTCTTGAAGATTTTTCCAGAAGATTTTGCTAGGATTATAGCTAGTTTTTCTTCTTTTTTTCTTGGTTTCCTTGGTGATTGAAAAGCACCCGTTTTGTACCGAAAAAAGGAGTTCGAGATGAGAATGATATATACATTTTGAGGCTTTTCGGAACAGAAATTTTGATGACAAATTTGAAGTACTCTCTAAAAATTACAGTTCCGTGATTTAATTTTAGAGCCAAATTAATAAAAAATAACGGTTCAAGTGAAAAATTTAAGAGCTTTTTGATGATAAAAATTGAATTTCCGGTCTGAAATTTTCCGAGCCTAAAGTGACTCATAAACTGATTCCTTTTTCGGATGATTAAAATTAATTTGAGCCTAGATTCTGAAGAAGAAGAACTTCGAAATATAATAAAAAACTTTTTTGACAATATATTTTGATTACGCAAATGTCAAAAACTTTACTTTTCCTACTTTTTGACATTTTTTTCCACACGAAAAGTTTAAAAAAAAACAGAAGAAAAACTATAGTTTTGTGACATTTCCGTAATCGAAATTCTTTGTATAAAACGTTTTTTTCACCAGAACTTTTTGAGATTCAGAAAATTTATAATTTTTTCTGACTACTTTTGGATAACTTTTTTGAAATTCTGAAATTTCTCTCAACCTGAAGCTCATTGAGATTTCTGACTAAAAGAGAGCATAAATTCCAAATCCCATATTTCATTTCAAAGTACAATTCTCCTCTACCCTTTAGAAAACTGAAAAGTACAACTTCAGCTGGCAAGGACACTTTTATTCCAGATGTGTCTGTCTCGAAATAAAAAAAAATTAAAATAGAATCAAATCAAATAAGAGAAAGTGTCAATATTTGATAATTCCAAAAAAAAAACTATACACTAAAATTCGTGAGCCTCAACCCAGAATCAAAACCAAAACCAATTTAATTTTCATACGATCTCTGAAATATCTCCTCCCCATTTCAACTAATATATTTTTCAGTCTCTCTCTTTCGTTCTTCCAGAGCTCTGGCATCGAAAAAAACCTGCGCTAGAAAAAATTGGTATATCTACTATCTATCTTCCGTTTTAGTCCACTAAGCTAGGCTCTTTCATTCCTCTCTCTGTCACCCACTCTCTTCTCATCACACACTCTCTCCATCATCACCCACAGCTTCATCTTTTTCCCTCCTTCTTGGCCGTGTGCCAAGTATTTAGTCGCGGCGACGACTCCGCCCATTTTTTGGCGACGGGAAAAAAAAAACGAATTTTTTCGTGCGGCAAAGAGAAAGGAGAACCAAATGGAGCAGTCCTCCTCTCATTTTTTCTTTAGTTTTTTAGTATTATTTTTTATGGTGTAAAAGGAAATTTGCATCTTTGCATATAAATCTAACATAAAATATTGTTTCCCCCACAAAAATAAATAAAAAAATATATAATTTTTGATTTGATTTGATCTTTCCGACAAAATTCAATCAAATAAATCATATTTTATGATTTCAGAAACAATCTTCAAAAAGCCCAAAGTTTATCATTTCAAACTTTAAACACTGGACGGATCAAATAACAACGAGAATACGTGTTACGGTGCAATGTCACTTGGATTGCATTTATCAGGATGGCCAGAGAACAGCGAAAGTCGACAAAGAATGTTGGAAAGTGCTTCGAGCACTAATTTCACTCAACATTTCGTCTCAAGAGAGGTGTGTTAAATTATTCAGGGAAGATAGACTTAATTGAGGTTAGACAACTCCGAGCGAAACTAGGCTTTTCTTGAAAATCACGGTGTGCTAAAACCTGAATTTCTGTGAAAAGCAGACATATCTCCCCTGGAGAATTTTTTCTTTAATCTGAGGTCTGCGAATTTCTGACCGAAAATAAGTTATAGGAACTTTGTCAATTTGAAAATTTAAGAACCAAGAGAATATCAATAATACATTTCATGATTTTCTAGGCCCTTGCCCCAGAATAAAAAATTCGAATCCACAATTGTACTTTGTCTAAACATCTTACTGTAGTCCAAAGAACCCGGAAAACAAAAGAGCGAAAAAACAGAGAATAGGAAATTCTATTAAGTTGGGGTTCTTCGTCTTCGCCATTTTTTTGCTAATGGAATGGAAATGAGGTTGTTGACTGGCTGCAATGATCTTTTTTGCTCAAACAAAATGAAAAAAACCATGTTTCAGGTTTCGAATAAGGAACGAATGCTTTCATTGTTGCGACGACTCAAAAATGGTCTTGTCCTCTTCCTGACTCCTCTTTTATTTTTCCCAATGGTCACTTCGCCAAGTCCGGTAAGTCCGAATTCCTGGACCCGCGGAAGAGAACCAAAGTGGCCTAGAAATCCAAACATTTCTTATTTCAACCGAAATCCTACTGTATTTGGTTTTTTCATCCACAGCTCTTCGAAAATTTCCGTAACGACCATAATAAAAAAATATTTCTCATTTTGAAAAATGGTGAATAATTTCCATCTCCATCCCGAACACCGTCTTCGTCTTTTTGGTCTCAAAATGCTCTCTCGACGTCATGTTGTTCGTGTCTGCGTCTCTTGCAAAAGCTCTCTTTCTCCACTGAAGTGTGGGTGCAAAATGAGATTTTAGAGTGAGAGTGAGAGAGACGCAGCGATTTTTATTTGAAAAAAATTTATATGTTCTTGGTGAGCAACTCGTGCTTTTCTTTTTTTGTTCACCAAGAACATGAGAGAGCAATTGAAAAATCGAACGTTTTTTTCTGGAAAACTCGCGAGAACTCGAAAAGATCTCAAAAGATCACGGTGTGCATGCCGTAGTGATATTTTTTGATAAATTATAGTGATCAGATCAAACAACTGTCCGTTTTCTAAAGATAACTTCAAAGAACCAAACCAAATGGCTTAGTTTTTCTTGTTTTAATCCCTTTCCAAAAGCCAAAGTTACTTGCTCTTTCGACGTCATAATACACTTTTGAAACCTGAAACACCGTGCCATGTGATGTGACGGATTCATCGAGTTTGAGTTTCACCAGATGTTTTGTTTTGTGAAACGAGCAAGCAACAAAAAAAAAGAGTGGGAGAAACAAAAAAGATGAGCAAATAAAAAATATTACAGGAATGGAAATGTGCATACTGTGTTTGTGTGATTGCTGTTTATTGGATGTCCGAAGTAATGCCATTAGCTGTGACTGCAATGCTTCCAGTTGTTCTATTTCCACTTGTTGGAGTTCTCGATGCAAATACAACAGCAAAAGAATATATGAATGATACGAATTTCTTATTTATTGGTGGACTTATTATGGCGGCTGCTGTTGAGAAATGTGATTTACACGAACGAGTTGCTCTATCTGTTCTTCGATTAGTGGGAAGCGAACCAAAATGGTAAGAGTAATCTGAGTTAGCCTGGGCTTCAAGACCTTTCGTCAAAAATTGGAATGAGAAATTGAAACATTTAGGATCATGCTTGGTTTCATGTTGGTGACAGCTTTACTCAGCAGCTTCATTTCAAACACCGCCACAACTGCAATGATGGTTCCGATTGGTCAAAGTGTTGTCAATCAGCTGGTCTCATCTTTTCAACATCATCCAACAAATGGGTGAGTATCAAAGGGTGGAAATATCAGGAGTCTAAACCGGTTCAGTAACGTCCGACTTCTTAATGTTAGGAAGAACTTATCTCAAAGGTCCACGGTGCACTACTTGATGCATGTTATCACAATTTCAAAATTCCAAAAATAACTCAACAAAAATTTGTTCAGTTGATTTTTATGTAAAACTTATTCCAAAAAGAGTAGTTCGCCTCAAACTCCAAGTTTGCCCACAAAAACCTAAATTCCACTACTTATTCTCTCGTACAAACGAAAAGTGTTTGCACAATAAAAAGTTTCAAACTGTAAACGTGACTTTTGTTTCAGTGAACGTGGTCGAGCAGGTTGCAAAAAAATGGCAACCGGTCTTGTACTATCAATTTGTTTTGCTGCAAACATTGGAGGAACTGGTACAGCAACCGGTACACCAAGTAACTTAGTGATGCTCGGACAGCTTAGCACGTAAGTTTATCTATTTTTAATCATCATATGATATTTGTTCTTTCGTTAAATTCCTACCTATAAATAAAACAAACAGAAAAAGAAAGGTGTGAGAAGATCTATTGACATTACCCCAAATGAACCCAAATTTCAAAGTGAACATTGATCAGGGATTGTTGTTTTTTTTGCAGATTGTTCCCAAAAGAAGATGGAAGTTTGAATTATATTACGTGGATTTTCTTCGCTTATCCTCTCATGTTGATTTGTCTTTTTGTCGCGTGGATTACACTAGTTGCATTTTTCTTGAGGTAAAAAGATAGTTATGACGTGTAAAGGTCATAGAGTTTTGTGTGTTCTTGTGCTCAATAAGATCGCCTTTCTCAACACGACAAATGTTCGTGGATGATTGAGCAAAAAATGAGAAGAATTTTCGGATAAATAGAATCTAGTCAAAATAGAGCAAGATCTTTTTATAGAGATGCGCCAGCAAAAGATGAACATGTCACAAAAATGTTGCAAGATCGATTCAATCAACTTCCAAGAATGTCATATGCTGAGAAATCAGTTTGCGTTTGCTTCTTTATTCTTCTATTCTTGTGGATATTTAGAAATCCAGGAGTTTTCGCAGGATTCAGTGTTTTCTTCAAAAAAGGAACATATACCGATGCTACTTCAGCAATGATTGTCTCATTTTTATTATTCGTTTTACCATCAGAAAAACCAGACTTGTTTACGTATAAGAAAGAAGACTTGAAAAAGGTACGAAATTTCGAGTTCAGAAAAGAATATCACAAAACATTTTCAGCGTGGATGTTTGATGGATTGGAAAGCAATGCAAGAAACATTCCCCTGGAGTGTTGTACTTCTTCTTGGAGGAGGTTTCGCATTAGCGGCCGGAGTTAAAGAAAGTGGACTATCAGTTTTGATCGGAACAAGTTTATCATCAATTGAACATTTGCCTATTTGGATTCTTCAAATTTTGACAATGTTTATTGCTATGGTTATAACAAACATTTGTTCGAATACTGTAACTGCTTCGATTTTCGTTCCAATTGTAGCTACTTTAGCACAACAATCTGGAAATCATCCATTCACTTTAATGCTTCCAACTACTTTAGCAGCATCTTTCGCTTTTATTTTCCCAGTTGGAACTCCACCAAATGCAATTGTTTTCGGAAGTGGAATGGTCAAAGTATCAGATATGGTAAGTTTCCAAGAATAAGTTTTGAAAAACCAAAACAAAACAAAAATAACTTCAGGCAATCGTTGGCCTCGTGGTCTCAATGGAACTTCTTTTCATCACAGTTATTTACATGAACTCATTCGGTCATTTATTCTTGCCACTTGGAACAATGCCAGATTGGGCGAAACCGCTGAATGTAACCCATCCATAACAAATTCATAATTTGTTGATTGTAAAATTAATTTTACATTAGAAACTGATTCAATTCATTCCAATTAGTTATTTTCCTCACATTCAATAATCGCATTTCTTTTAAAAATACAGATATTAGACGGGCCTTTTACAGTTTCATATACATAAATCTAATTGTAAACCAATTCAAAAAAATAATTTGCTCCTAAAAATTTCATATTCGACTAATGTTTTCATTTTCTCAATACGCTTAGTTTAATGTTAAAATACGTGTTTCTAAAAAGGCAGATGTTCTATTTTTGTCAATCGGTTGTGAGAATTCATAATAAATGTTTCAAAATACTTTTTGTTGTTTTTCTCTTGAAAATTTCAGAAATACAGAAGTCATTATGTGTAAAGAAAATATACTTATTGCAGAATTCCCTCATATTTTCTTCAAAACACTGAAGAATTCGCGAGTTTCCAAACGACACGCCGTTTGCATGTTGTTTAGCGTAACGAAATTTCAAAAACTTTTTTTTGCATATCGTGTAAACTAGCTTTTGGCTCAAATTTTAGCTTCTCTAAAAATCCGTTCAATAAATCTGACACCGTTTTTCCCCCGAAAACCTCCTCCCAAACTAAACTAACCTTCTAGGCAAAATGTTGAATCCGTTCAGAGCCCACGAAATCTAGCAATTCAAATAATTCCAGCCAAAAGTGATTTTTTATTGTGGCAGAAGTACTGTAGACAAACAAAATGTGCAAACACGATTGCGTACAATACACAACATTTTACGACATATATTTTTCTTTTTTTCTTTTCGAGCGTTTGTGCTCAGCATCCGCTGGCGTAGTCTAAGCGTACAATCGAGCGTTTGTAGCGTCATACACCGCCTTAGCTACGCTCGCTTGTACGCTTTAGACTACGCTGAGGTGTAAATCTTAGCTACGCTCGTTTTTTTTTTCAATTGAAATTTTTTTTCTGATTTGCTTGCTCGATCGGAACCGAATTCTAGGTTTACTATCAATATTGCATGTTGAATGTGCCGATTTCTGAATTTTTTGAAGGAACTGCATAGAAACATGATTTATTGTACATTATAACAAAAAAAAACAGTAAAATAATTAAAAATAACACTGAAAAATGGAAGAATTATGAGATTTTCGGCGCTTCTTGACAATTTTAGAGGGTTTTTGAGACGGCGAGCTGATTGGAAGATTTTTTAATGACGTTGAATGATGGTGTTGAGTTCCACGTGAGAATTTCCAATCCTTGTAGAATATTGAGAATACCAGTTTTCGAACATGAAAGAATAACTGACTTATTAGAAGTTTTCTGGAGTGGATATTTTGATTAGGATTGGCCAAAATCAAGACTTTATGACTAGGATATTGGGGGTTCTCAGACAAGATGGGCGATTAATCGCTTAGCAAATTTTCAGCTCTTCAGCTCACTTTAAAGTGAAGTGAGCTGAATTTAAAATGAGCTGAAGGATTAATCACCTATCACATATTCATAAACTAAATTAATTCAGCTAGCAGCTAATTCAAGTTACTACGCGACTCTTTCATATTTTGGGAGTTTTCGATTAGTGAACGATTTTTCTCACCTTTTGCCTATCCAACTTGCTTCATATCCCAATATCAATATTATAGTAACAAGAATGTCGAAGTTGAAATTGATTCTGGCTGAACTCCGAGTTTTAAATCAAAAACGAATCCGCCGGAAGGCGACTGACTACCAAAACCATTCTAACTTCCAATAACTGCTTGGTTTGGCGTGGATTTGTTTCAGCTCTGAAAACATATTTACTTTTCTCAATACTAATAGAATGCGTATTTATAGAACTCACTGAAATCTGCAGAACATGAAATGGAGATTGACATCGCCCAAAACCACGAATCTAGACTGTAAAATAGAAAAATTGAATAGAGAACGATTAGAATCAAAAATAATAAGCATAATAGAGTTAAATTCATAGGTAAAGTCTCATGTGTCCTACTTTTGGTCTGCTGAAATAATTTCTCACTGAAAATCTTCAAACGAGAGCCAGTTTTCTAGTGAAAACCTCGTTTAATGAGTTGTTTGAAGTAGGAAAGTCTTTATAATCAGGAAAAACACAACTCAAAAGTATAACTCCATGCTTTAAACATTTCAACACGCCCAAAAAAGAAAAATTTTAGGCCAAGAGAAAACGAAAAGAAAAAGTGAAAAGCTTCTACGCAACGCACAGGAATTGCAACGCGGCTCAGTGTAGCTACGCTCAGTCTACACCCGCGAGATTACAACGAGCGTAGCTAAGCCGTAGCTAAATTTCATCTAAATAACCCTTTGTTGTACGCTTAGACTACGCCAGCGGATGCTGAGTGAGCTCGCGAGCTAGAAAACTGCATTTTTCGCGCGATCGCGGTTTCAATTTTTCCTGTAAACTTGAAAGTCTTATTCCCACTTTCATAAAAATGTAACTCACCTCATTTTCAAGCGAAATAATTTTCGAAATGCCAAAAATGACTGGATTTTAGAATTTTTCAAAAATCAGAAATGATTCACGTTTTCTTTTTCATTCAAAATAACTATTTGTTTATCACGTGTTAACCTTTTTTATATCTTGATAAAAAGCTTTCCTTCATTTCCAGAATGGCTCGAAAAGGAGGTCTCAATCTTGATACGATATTTGGTAATGTATATAACAATATAGTTGGAGAACCAATAACTCCACGAAAAATTGCAATTTTCTATCTGATCAAGCAGTTATTTCGATCTCATTTTGGCTATCGAGCTGTTCCAAGTACACGGCAATTCACAGTTAATGATAAGACCAAGTTAGTTCAAACTTCAGAAAATAGAAAATATGTTCAAAAATTTGCTTTCAGAATTTTCACAGTGTTATTTGGCTTGATAAACGTGCAAAATGATATGAGTTATGATGATTTTCGAAAAATCGTTCGCTATTTAGACACCGAAGTTCGTCGTGGAATCTATTACACATTTGTCGTTTGTATGGAACATATTTCAAAAGGAGATGAACATATTGATCTACGCGTCGAAGATTCTTTATATACAGGAAAACGTGAATATCACGAATTGGCTGTATATGAACTTCCACCTGGAAAACCATTACTTTTTATGCATTCCAAATCATACACTTATATTTGGTTGAAACGAATAATGGCTGAATGGACGAAAATGACACAAGATGAGGTTTATGCGATGAATGAAAGAATGCGTAATTGGATTGATGGAAAACCTGAGAATTTGTTGAAGTTTCTCACGAAAAAACCATTGCCACATTCAATTGATTGTTCAACAAGAGCAAGAGATTGGATTCATCATCGTTTATATGAGATTCAAGTTAGTTTGTGTTTCTAAAAAATGTTGAGCTCATTTTATTTTCAGATCGCACCATCTCGAATTTCATTAACTCAAGCTATGAATTATTGCAAAATGATCGAAGTAACTCACAAAGATGTTTTCTCAACATTCCTTCTTCAAGCTGTTATTTATGTTCAACAACAAAATCCAAGAATGGCTATTGAATGTATCAAATTATTTTTTGATAAATCAATGTTGAAGTTCGTTTTTTTTCATCCGATTCACCTCCTCAATAAATAAAAAATATTTGCAGAATCAATGATAATGTTGTATCAGCTTCTCAATCGCATAAACTTGCTGTTCCTTGTCAAAAACCTCTCCGATATGCGCCTCTTTTACAAGGTCGAATCAATCGATTATTTGGAGACATGTAAGTCTTATACAATTTATCCTCAAATCTCCATAAAACTGTTTGCAGGGGAACCGCTCGAACATTATTTTCGGAATCAATTCAACAAGCACAATTAGCATTGGATGAAACATGCAACAGAATGGCGAATATCGAATTGACTGCAATTGAAATAATTAAATCGGGACCATTGTTGGAAGTTACATATCAGAATGGTAGGTTTTTGATTATTATCTTATTGATTGGAAATATTTTTATTTTCAGATGATCAAGGAATTGATAAAGACAAACGCGTTGTTCAACAGAATATTCATCGTGGAGCAGAGTAAGTTTTTTTTATTTTGAAAAATAGAATTGAAAATACCAAGAATATTTTTGTGAACAAGAAAATTCTAGAATTCTGTACAAAACCACATTTCTATTATAGATTGGATGATCATACTAATATGGATTCTTTCCCCAACGATCAAGAAGAAAATTTCGAATTGCACGAACAATTAATCGGTATGGCTAAAGAATTGTGTGTTTTGGAAGATATGTTATATGCCAGATATCATATGTAAGTACAAACTTCTAGGTTATTTTTCAAAAAATTGAAAAAATTTCAGAAAATCGGCTGAACATATGGAAACTGGATTACGAGTAAATGCTTGTAGTGATCATGCACAAAAAACAAAAAGAGTTAATGATTGCTCGATTTCGATTGCTATTTCGAATTTGTGAGTTGAAAATTTTATGAAGTTATCTCTAATCGAAATCTAAAATTTAATAATTTTCCTATTTTTTCCAGACTTCGAAATGGAATGTATCATCATACAATGAGATCTTGTCAATCAATGCTGAACACTAATTTTGATTCAGCAAATCCAAATGTTTTTTCACATGAAACTGAAGCTTATGTTAGTTTAAAATCTCATTTTTATATTATCTTGAAAAAATTAAAACCAAAATTCCAGGCGATAACTGCGGTGAATATGGTTTATGCTTGTATGGCGACTGGAAGAATGAGAAAAACATTTGCACTTCTTGAAAAAATTGAGAAAATTTATAAACCCGAGTATAATTGGCAGGTTGGTAATTAATTTCATGCGAAATAAAAAAAAATTGGATTTTGCAGTGTGCTAGACATGTTCGAATTTGTCGATTGATTGTGGATTTCGAACGATCATTTTTGCACGGAAAATATGAAGAATGCGAAAATTCAATCCGTGTTTTGACATCAGTTGCACCAACAGAAGCGATTTTGAGAAAAGCGCTGATTACAGCGATAAAAGGAAGATTAACTGAAGGATTAGTTCTATTGATGGAATATGAAACTTATGATGTTTTATCGAAAATCAGGTATTTTGCACATCACAAACGATTCAATTTCAAATAACTCATTTTTTTTGCAGAGTGAACATGCAAATGGCAACAATAAATATTCAATTGGGCAAATTTGATACAGCAGAGCAATTATTGGAGGAATGCGTGAAAATTGCACAATGTACAACGTTGAGAAATATTCGAGCAATGATTTCGAGAAGAGCTGCTTATATTCTGGTGGGTTCAATTTTTTAAAAAGAAAAATACTGTTTCAGAAATTATTTCGATGAGAATTAATTATATTTTTTCAGCTTTTACGACGAGATTATCGAAGATGCGTGAAATTATTGATGGAATGTAATGAACAAGTTGCTATGCATGCAAGTATCACCGAGAGAATTCTTCATAATTTCACAATTGCAAAGCTTTTACGATTGGCTAGAAAAGGTAAGATTTTTGAAAAAAGCATTTTATCGTGTAAATTATGTCTCAAAATCAATATGATATTAGGAAGTTCCAAAATTTGGTTAAAAATTGGCCTGCAAATTTAAACTTTTTTTTTAGAATTTCAGCTACCAGTTGAATTTTTCAAAAATGACAAGTTCAACGAAAAATTCAACAGCTTCAAAATAAGCCTAAACACGATTTTTTTTTAAATTTCGAATTCTGTCTTGGAGGTGTAATTCACAATTTTGAAATTTCAGATGCAGAAATTTTTCTATTTTTTTCACTTGAAAATTCTTTCAAAATGCTGTTTTTTTTCCAGATCCTACACCTTTCCTTGCAAAAGCACGTGAAGATGCAATTGCTTGTGAATGGAAAACTATGCAGAAATTGATTCTTGCCGAAAGCGCAACCTATTTTGATTCTGTCGATAATTTGGAAAGCCGCGATAAAGTTTTTGACTTATTCAGTGATCTCGAAAACGAAACATCTCAAACAATTCCATGGATGCTCATTTAATTCATTTTTTTTTTCATTTTTGTTCATAGTTTTTGAATTTATGGGTAATTTTTATTTATTGATTGATGAAAAGTGAAGTTTTGAATTAATTTTAGTATATAAATAGGAAAGGTATGAATCCAAATTATTTTTCTTTAGTTTCGAGGAATTCAAATTTTACAACAAAATAACATTTTTTTTGAAAAATAAAAATTTTCTCTATTTTCAGAGAAATGTTGAGACTTTTTATCAGAAGATCTTACTGTACAAAAAAGTTCCCAGAAGTTGCTAAACGAAAAATTGCATTTGAAGGAGATCAAGTTTTAATTCGAGATATCCCCTATATTTCAGAGGTAAACTTTTTCTGGGCTCTATCCATAAATATTCATGGAATCCATGATGGATCCATCCGATGTTCCCTTCAAAACACCCATAACATCTTAAAATTCAGATTCCCGATGAAAAATTATCCGAAATACCAAATTTCGATGCAAAACTTATCGCACATTTGGAACGACTTTCACTTGTTAGATTTGATTCAGAACAGGCAGTTGCAAATCTTCGGAAATCTGTGAAAATGGCGCAAAAACTTGAACTTGTTGATACAGAGGTAGTTCTTAATTTAAAGAAAAATGAACCCAGGCCTATATAAATTTTATTCCAGAATATCGAGCCTATGTATACAGTTTGGGAAAATCAGGAATGTCCAGTTTTTGAAGATGTTGAAGAGAAATCTTTGGAAATTGAAGAGGTTTTCAAGAATTGCACTGAAAGATTTGATGATTATTTTGTAACTCCGCCTGGAAATATTGCACTAGAATCAAAAGATCGATTCGATTTGAATGTTATAAATGAATGGGATAAAATTGGAAACCCAACTGCGCCTCAACTAAAAAATCAAAAACTTGTAAATTCCTCATAACTTTAGTTGTACTGAATAACATTTTATGAAAATTTGTTTTCTATTGTCAGTCCGAAATTTTGTGACCCTCGGAAGAGAACCGATATGGCCTAGAAAACCAAATGTTTCCTCTTTCAATACAAAAGATCAAAAAGCAGCCGCTAAGTCTACTGTATTTTGGTTCTCTCTTCCACAGTTCTTATTTTTTCGGATTCACAATAGTATACTAAGTATAGAGTAATAAAAAATACGTGTTCGTCGAATTAAATGCATGGTACGCAGACATGTGTGTGTTTGCACAGAATTGATATGAGCTACAGTACTTCAATTTATTTGTACTGAAATTAATCAATAGACTGAAAAAATGCATTTTGGCACGAAAAATTATGATTTGTAAAACTGGAAGGGTTACCAGATTTACAAATTTTCACCAAAAAATTTAACAAAAAAAGTATTTTCGGAATTTCAAGATGTAAAACATGTGACCAAATCATCATATTGTCAATGTGAAAATCCAAAGCTTGCAATCGAGCGAATGGTATAAGTATGAGTAAGTTTATGTAAGTTTGACAAAAAAAATGGGAAGCACAAAATATAAAAATAGAAAAAACGAAAAAAAATGAATATACAACTAACACTAAAATGGCATTATAAATACAATATATAAACACAATTATCTTTTTTGAGGCCATGCGCGGTATACTGTTTGAAGAGTGCAATTGAATGCTACTCGAATGCAATCGATCAACACTTTTTTACATCCTTTTATCGAGCCGGTTTTCATATGGATACTGCAAAAAATTATTGTGCATATTTGATTTTAACTTCAAGCCTAGGTAAAATAAGAATTTCATTAAAAAATAACTTACTTAATGAAAATGGGAACAGCATTGGATGGTATTTTCTTGATAAAATTTTCCTCTTCCCTTTGTTTCATATAACCAATTCGTAACACCTCCAATACTTTTAATTGCTCATAAATATAACATTTTTCATCCGCTCCCAACTCATTTTCAACATATACAAAGAATGGCAAAAAATCGCCCAACATGTCTTCATTATAATCACATCTATTTGGATTTGCGGATGTTGGAAGATTTCTGGAAATGAGAACATTTAGGATTTTGCGCTTTTTAGGAGCACACAAAGATCATTTTCATGAAATTCGGGCAAAAAATATCCAATGACAAAAAAGAATACAGGAAAAATGTTGAAAAAATTTTCGGTGCCATAGGATCATGAAGTTTGACTAAATTTTTGAATTAATAAAACACAACGTTCCGAAACGCAATTTGGTGAGAGGAGAGAGATTATAAAGAAAAAACACGTTTTTGATGAGCAAACATGCTCAAATAATAACTAGAATTCTACTTTTTTAAACGTTTTCTGAGAGGTCGTTCAAACGTATTGCCAAAATTGATCAAAAAAATGGCCAAGCGCTAAACACAAAATGTATTATTTTTCTTTGTTTTTTTTTTGAAAAATGAAGCGAGGCGACAAGAGTTCACGCGAATATTCAAATAAACGTGAATTCTTTCATGTTTTTCTCTAAATATCTTCCTCTCACCCTATTGCATTTTATCATTAGCCTAAAATGTTGTGAAAAAGCTCATACTAGTTTCAAAAAAAAAAATGAAAAATCGAGAAAATTCCAATTCACGGTTTTCTGCCAAATTCCTATGAATCTTCCAAATCCAAGATCAAACATTCGTCAAAATTTCAATGTTTTGAGTTGAGGCGAAATCCACCATTTTTAGCAAAATTTCAGATTTTCGG
The DNA here is from genome assembly GCA_947459285.1 of Caenorhabditis angaria. Classification (NCBI taxonomy): domain Eukaryota; kingdom Metazoa; phylum Nematoda; class Chromadorea; order Rhabditida; family Rhabditidae; genus Caenorhabditis; species Caenorhabditis angaria. Next base: position 3,241,791 of record CANHGI010000003.1, on the reverse strand, counting down.
TCAATTTTCAGCAAAAAAACTCACGATTTAACAACTGTTATTTGATTTGTGGTCGATTTCGCTGTTGGCCGAGAAGATTTGATAGTTCGTCGATTTTGTTGTTGTTGTTGTTGGACTTGGTTGTTGGTGGAGGTAGTTTTCTAAAAAAAACATATTTTTCTTTAATTTTTCGACTGTAAAAATAGGCAAATTTTGAATCGGACCATAGGAATCGGACCCGATTCAAAAACTGCCGTAAAAAATAGACCTTAATTTGGACCCTGTTATTTTATGATCTTGAAAACTGTGGATCTTTGACCGAATCGAAAAAATACTAGAGACATGGTTTTTCCTTTGAAACTTTCAAATAAATTAATTCCGACCAAATCTACTTCTTGGTTTCAAAACATTTTCGAATTTTCACAAAAACTAGAAAAAACAAACAAGTTATAAGCGTCTTATTTGGCCCAAATCAAAAACTCGCAACAACTTGTTTGAAACAAGTGCATAAATAAATTGTTTGAATGAATAAATAAAAAAATTCGGAGAACATTTTTAGAAAATCATTTGATTATTCTTGAAAATCGATATAAAAATTGGAAGATATGCTAAAATAGTCGGAATTTCTATATTCTGATTTCCAACCATGAAAGAGCAAGAATTACTCGAAAATAAAACAAATCTTCGTGTAAGTAAAAATAAATGCACTTACAACACGTTGCAATTCCAACAGCAATTCATTGACTCGATTCTGAAGTCCAGTATTCATTTGTTGAAGATCAAATGTTTCTTTTTCCAAAAATATAGTTTTTATTTTATCTTCCAGAAACGCATTCACTTCAACCGATTCTTTCTTCGGAATTTTATATTCGGCCTCAACAATTCTCATTTGCTCTTCAACTTTTTCAACCTCAATTCCTTTTTCAAGAAGAGTTTGCCCATTTTTGAAGAAACTTTCAACAACATGATCCCAAGATTCAAAATCGAAATTATTGGTTTCAACCCAAACTGCAATCTCATCACAATCCATCGAATCTTTTTGTTTCATATTTTTCAAATCCTCCATTTTTTCCGAACACCAATATAAAATATCATCGGCTTCGTGGAGGAATGTTTCGAGATCTGCTTTGTTTTCAACATCGATCTTCCATTTCTGAAAAAAAAACTTGAGGGGTCAGTAAAGTTTGGTACATTCTAAACATTCTGTCATATTCAGAATTCATCCAATTTCTTCAGAAATTTTACAAACCTCCATATATTCTTCAAACTTCTTGAATCGATTCTCAATTTTCTCCACTTTTTCCTTCAAATCTTTCCCATTTCCATCATTCTCCATCATTAATTCATCCCTTTTCTTATCCGCATCTTTAACTCTTCTTCTCGTTGTTTCAATTTCAATTTCAATAGTTTTTCGATATTTCATACTTTCCTCTAAATCCATTTCCAAATATTTCTCCTTCATTTCCTTTTCCTTATCATCAATCCATTTTTCAATATCATCGACATTTTCAACAAATTGCAAGATTCTTTCATGTTCGTCCATTTCTTTTGAAATCGAATCAACAAAATTCTCCAAACCTTGCCATTCAAGCTCTAATTTGTTGAAAATCTCGTTTTCTTCATTTTTCGGCATTTCAAAATCGTGAAATATTTGCTTGACTTCATTCCACAAAACCGAATATTTTCGCATTTCTTCAAATAAAATTCGATTATTGTCTGGATTCCATTGATTATTCTTAACACTTTGTATCCAATCCAAAATAACTTCACACTTCTGAATGAAATGTGAAGAATCTAATTCCCTCTGAACATCGATCAATTTCAAGTTCAACAAATTCATCAAAGCTTCCCAATCCTCTCGAAGTTTTCTCGCCGTTTCTTTCGCATTTACTTTTGCGAAATGATTTTCATTTTCAAATTTCGACGCAGTTCCTTCCAAATGACACAAGCTTTTTTCAAGCTCCATCGCTTCGCTTTTCAGTTTTCCAATGTTTTTGAAAACTTTCTTCAAGCTTTCAGTGTTGCGCGCAATCAATGTTTTATCAACAAGCTCGAAAAGTTCGCGAATTGATAAATCCAAATCTTTCGATGCTCTGTTGAAAACTTGAAAACGACAAGATTGCACCAACAACTCGCGTTTTTTCAAAGCCTCATTCTCGAAATCGGCGAATTTTTGAAGAACGTGCGATCTTCGAGCCTGAAAACACTTCCTTTGAATAAAATGTACAGCTCTATCATGAGAGAAATCTTACCGTGATTTCTTCGATCATTTTTTGTTCAATAAAATCTGCATCCATATTGTTTGTTATTGTTCGTTATTTGCAACAATCTGAAATTCAAATTCGATTGATAGATAGCTTGTGAAAAAAAGAGACAATCACGCAAGGGAAAACCCCGTCAAACCCTATTTTCGTCAGGCGTCAGCGCTTCGAAAAAAAAGAAAAAAAACGCCAAAAATTCAAATGAGGTTGTGCGGTGTTTGCAGAAAATGCACACAAATTTAGCGCCTACAGTAATCCTAGATGTTTTTTTTTATTTTTTCAGCTTTATAGAGCTGAAAATAGTTCATAAATATTTTAACCAGACCTCTATTCAAGTCGGCTAAAGAAGAAAATGAATAATTATCGATTTTTGATGCGCGCCAAACATGTAGAAACAATTTTCGCGGGTAAAACGGGGTAGATAAGAACCCTATAAAATTGAAGCCTACTCAGCAATCGGTGGTGTAATTACACCGAACATTTTGTGTAGGTTCACGGGAGGAAAGGGGGAAGGAGCGTATGCTTCCCACATAAATACACCTTATCATCCATGCATTTACACTTATATTCTGGTGGGTTCCATTTTTTAAAGAGAAAAATACTGTTTCAGAAATTATTTCGACGAGAATTAATTATATTTTTCCAGCTTTTACGACGAGATTATCGAAGATGCGTGAAATTATTGATGGAATGTAATGAACAAGTTGCTATGCATGCAAATATCACCGAGAGAATTCTTCATAATTTCACAATTGCAAAGCTTTTACGATTGGCTAGAAAAGGTAAGATTTTTGAGAAAAGCAATTTATCGTGTAAATTATGTCTCAAAATCGATATGATATTAGAAAGTTCCAAAATTTGGCTAAAGATCGGCTTGAAAATTTAGATTTTTTTTTAGAATTTCAGCTACAAATTGAAATTTTCAACAATGACATGTTGAACGACAAATTCAACGGCTTCAAAATAAGCCTAAACATGATTTTTTAATTTCAAATTTTGTCTTGGGGCTCAAATTCACAATTTTGAAATTTCAGATGCAGAAATTTTTCTATTTTTTTCACTTGAAAATTCTTTCAAAATGCTGTTTTTTTTCCAGATCCTAAACCTTTCCTTGCAAAAGCACGTGAAGATGCAATTGCTTGTGAATGGAAAACTATGCAGAAATTGATTCTTGCCGAAAGCGCAACCTATTTCGATTCTGTCGATAATTTGGAAAGCCGCGATAAAGTTTTTGACTTATTCAGTGATCTCGAACTCGAAACATCTCAAACAATTCCATGGATGCTCATTTAATTCATTTTTGTTCATAGTTTTTGAATTTATGGGTAATTTTTATTTATTGATTGATGAAAAGTGAAGTTTTGAATTAATTTTAGTATATAAATAGGAAAGGTATGAATCCAAATTATTTTTCTATAATTTCGGGAAATTCTGAATTTTTTTCTAAATTCAAATTTAACAAAAAGAAATTTTTTCTATTTTCAGAGAAATGTTGAGACTTTTTATCAGAAGATCTTACTGTACAAAAAAGTTCCCAGAAGTTGCTAAACGCAAGATTGCATTTGAAGGAGATGAAGTTTTAGTTCGAGATATCCCATATATTTCAGAGGTAAACTTTTCTGGGCTCTATCCATAAATATTCATTGATCCATCCGATGTTCTTTTCAAAACAACAATAACATCTCAAAATTCAGATTCTTGATGAAAAATTATCCGAAATTCCAAATTTCGATGCAAAACTTATCGCACATTTGGAACGACTTTCACTTGTTAGATTTGATTCAGAACAGGCAGTTGCAAATCTTCGGAAATCTGTGAAAATGGCGCAAAAACTTGAACTTGTTGATACAGAGGTAGTTCTTCATTTAAAGAAAAATGACCTCATGCCTATATAATTTTTATTCCAGAATGTCGAGCCGATGTATACAGTTTGGGAAAATCAGGAATGTCCAGTTTTTGAAGATGTCGAAGAGAAATCTTTGGAAATTGAAGAAGTTTTCAAGAATTGCACTGAAAGATTTGATGATTATTTTGTAACTCCGCCTGGAAATATTGCACTAGAATCAAAAGATCGATTCGATTTGAATGTTATAAATGAATGGGATAAAATTGGAAAACCAACAGCGCCTCAACTAAAAAATCAAAAAACTTGGAAATTCCTCATAACTTTAGTTGTAATGAATAAAATATCATGAAATTTTGTGTTCTGGCATAGTTTTTGGTGCTGAAAAAGGAAACATTGCTAAAAAACAGAAAATCGCTTTAATTTCAGAGTTTAAGCCAATTTTCGAAAATTTGCGATTAAAGGGACACGTGCATTGTGTGTTTGAGTCTCGCAGCGAAGACGGCCTCTACTTTTATTGTGTTTGTTCGTTCAACATTTTGCACGTATTTCCGTGTTTATGTTGGTTTTCATATAATTTGTCTTGTTTCAAGTGAAACTGTGGTGTTGATACTACCACGAGATAGTTTCTGATTTGATTTTCGTCAGTTGGTTCTTTCATTTAACGCTGTCAACATTTTTCTTCAAAAATTGATTTTTCTTTTATTTCACGTGACATTTTCCTTTATTTCCAGTTTCAGGTTAACCATGAACCGTCTCGCTCAACCAGTCGGCAGATCTGTTGTCAAATCTTTCCAACGCAACTCGTCCGGACCATTCTACGGATCCAACAACGTTGATGGATTCAAAGATACATTGACCCACACTTTGAAGGCTTCAAACAGTATGTTTTTAAGCCATTACTATTGAAAGTTTTAGTGAATCTTGAGCATTTTTTGATCATTTTCAGACATATAGTGTTTCTCCTCATTTCTCGGATAATCTTTTTCATAAACAAAAATTTTTCAGCCACCCAAGAAACTTGGCGCAAAATCTTCTACATCGCTTCTCTTCCATGTTTGGCTCTTACCATGTATGCCGCTTTCGCTGATCACAAGAAGCACTTGTCCCACGGACGCCCAGAATATGTTGAATACGCTTTCTTGAATGTCCGCAACAAGGTTCGTGATTTTTCTAGTGGGATCAGGGTCATGAAAAAAAGATATAAATAGTTTCGGAATAATCTATGGTTGAATATTTTTCTCTATGGAAAAATATGAAATCTTAAAATTTGAATAAAGTTTATCTTCAAAACATCAAATAATCTATTTTTCAGCCATTCCCATGGGGAGACGGAAACCACTCATTGTTCCACAACAAGTCTGAACAATTCGTTCCAGGAGTCGGATTCGAAGCCGAACGCGAATCGCACCATTAAACATGTGAATCGCATCTTACTCGATAAAATAAGTCTGTTTTAGTTCTTTTTCAGAATACAAGTCGTTTTGTATTCACAAAATGTGTATAAAACTGTCAGATTTATATAGAGCAAAAACAGTAGATGATAAATATAGAATTATAAAAGCGTTCCTCGCTTCTTTTTAGCTTCACTGGAAGATGAAGGCACATCATTCGGCGTCACAAATTTGCCATTCATATTGTCGAATTTGAAAAATGTGGCAGCCGTAAAAAATGAAAAACAGTGCAGAGCTGAATGAATGACAAAGTCATTACTTCGTCAGTCGCGTGCGGCTGTGCGTCGCGGCCGAAAAACAAAGGAAAAAATAAATAATTGATTGTTTTTCGACCGCGACGCACAGCCGCACGCGACTGACGAAATAATGACTTTGTCATTCATTCAGCTCTGCACTGTTTTTCATTTTTTACGGCTGCCACATTTTTCAACTTTGACAATAATTCCTTTTCTTTTCAAAGTATTATGTGTGTAAAAGTAGATATGCCCAAAACTTTCAGTAGCTATGCCCACACATAAAATAGGTCCCCGAGTCAGTTTTTAAAGTTAGGGTCTCTCCTTGAAAATTTTCCAAAGTTAAACACCTGCCTCACATTTTTGAGCGAATTTTGGTAAATTATCAGCAGAAAATTGGCCAAGTTAGGCACCCTTCACTTCAGATTTTTGAAAAAAGTTAAGCCCCTCACCCCGATTCAAGGGTCCCATTTCATGTATGGCTATGCCCAAAATGGCATGGAAAAAGTAGAAGAATCTGAAAACAAACAAAAATTTATTCAGCGATTTTCTCAGAGAATATTGACTCTAAAATAAGAACATTTTTCTATCGCTTGAAATTGTTGTTGATATGTTCCAGCAATGTGGGCCAGTCATGCCATCGGGAACTTTTAGATGGTAAAGTTCTGAAAAAATTTGTTTGATTTATGAAAATGTGAAGTGAATAAAAACTTACGCCAAATAGTGCTCCCATTCAATATAGGGATATTCCATCTTCAGTTTATCCTCAAAAACTTTTTTGATACCTTTTGTCAAGAAACACGATATATCACTGGTCTTCGAACAACTCTGAAATTATTAAATGATCGATATATTTAACAACAACAACAACAACAAAAAACAAATGAAAACCTTACTTTTACAATTTGAGTAGAATTTTTCGCACCGGAAAGTGGTTCCATCAACAAACAAGCCTCTTCCACATTATTTTTGCCAATTGTCCAAATCTTTTTGGAAAGCAATTTCGAAATGGGTTGCAATTTGTTTTTTACTAACATTTCTGCTCGTAATTTCGGACGAGTTGAGCATCTTACAAATACAGTTCCAAGTTCCTTAAAATTGAATGACTTGATATTATTTTTCAAACATCGGACCTGGTCCGATTCCTATCAAAAGGTTGCCCTTTCAAAAACGTTACTACTTGAATTCACTCACTTGCAATAATTTTTTTCCAATCAATTTCTCCATATCAGATAATTGTCGCAAAATCAATATCCTTGTGTCGGTTTTTAATAATATCAATCAATTCGAACTGAAAAAAAACTAGAAAATTATATTGTTCAAAATTTCCAGAACTACATTAACTTACTCGTTTGGAGAGAGACAACTCAAAGTTTTCGTCCAATAATTTCGACATTAAATTATAATTTTTGTCATTATTGTTTTGACGGACAAATAATTTGACATGATCTTCGAATGTTTGAATTATGGTCGAAGATATGCTGGATATTGTTTCGTCGATGAACTCAACTTTAAAGTCGCAATATTTCCCAATGTACTTGGCCGTCTCCAAAATCTTTTGTTTTTCATCAAATTCTTTATTCAGTTTTTCTCCGAAATACAATGTCAAGACGATATTTCTTCGATTCTTTGACCAGTTCTCTGGACTAAATATAAGAAGAACGTCATTTTGAGAAAATACTGTTTCCACTTCTTCCATATCAAATATTCCATGAATGCTAAACTTATTGCTATTTTTAGCATTCCACTTAGCGGATAGGCTGAAAAAGGGCGTTGTAAAAACATATTTCTTTCGTGGAAAATTTATTCCACTCAAATTTTCAACTCACAAGTGTGTTCCTTTCATAGAACAAACAGTTCTCAACGCTAACAGTACAAACACTCATTTCTTCTTTCAGAATATCCTCGATTTTCATATTTGCAGTTTTCTTGTACCAATTTTAGCAACACTGCTAGAACATGTCTTCTCAAAACCGTCATAATAAAAAGGTCACGTCAAATTACAACCATATTGTTTTTCCATTATTTTATTATTTTACATTGAAATAGCACCAGCGCTGGATTCCATTGATTTTGGACAATCGGAATCATTTCGAATTCACTTTACAAGTTTTTCGGAATATCAGTCTTTTTCAATAATTCGATCGACGAATGAAATTCCGAATTTTTTTTGATTTTTTAACACTGTTAAAAAGAGAGCCAAGTCATCATTTGCCAGAAACTCAATAATTCGATCGACGAATGTTCTTGACACTTTTTTGAAATTCCATGCGATGCAAAAAGCGTCATGTCGATTGTTCGCGCATAACTCTGAAATTATAAAATGTTCGAGATATTCAACAACAAAAAAAAAAAAGAACTGAAACACTTACTTTCACAACGTTTGTTGCATTTGAAAAATCCCATAAATCTTCGAGCATACCCAACGCAAATTCCATACTTTTTCTTCCATTTGTCCACAATTTTTTCGCTAAAAGTCCAGTTATTTCTTTCTGCACATTCATTTCGATCATCTTCTCCTTCAAAATTTGAATTGTCGAGCATCGTATGAATCCGATTCCAAGTTTCTTAAAATTGAAATAGTGTTGATTGTTTTTGGATGTAGTTTTCTCAGTCACCCAATTTTTACCCACTTCAAGCCGTTTCACAAGCTCTCTATCTCTTTTCACTCACAAGTAAAAGATTTTTTCCAACAACTTCTTCCATTTCCTTGACAGTGATTTTTTCGAAGGCGATGTCTCGGTGTCTCTCTTTGACAAGCTCGATAAGTTCAAACTGAAATAAAAAATATTGAACTTCTTTGACTGAAAATTTTTAGAGCTAAATGAACTTACACGTTTTTCGAGTGTTAATTCAATATCTTCTGTTATCAATTGGTTCAACAACATGTAATTTTCGCCGATATTTTTTTGGGTAGATACATTCCTCACAAAATCCTCAAAAGATGATTTCGCAAAGGTTTCGGACGAATTTGGATTTGGTTCATGTTCGTCAATTGAGTTCGTTTCGCAGCCAAAATATGATGCAATAACTTCAACCATTTCAATCAAAATCTGCTTATCATACGACGGGTTTCTGTAGTTCTCAGCGAAAAATGTTGTCATTTTCAACGCTTTGTTATCTTCATTTTCCGCCGAAAACATTAATAAAAAGTTATGTCTCCGGCATACTTCTTCAACTTCGTTAGACTCGAACATACCGACTAAACCAAATTGTGTTGAATTTTCTGGACTGAAGCCAACGGCGACACTGAAAAAAGGCATTATAGAAATATCTTTGTTTTGTGGAAAAAAATTCCGCTCAAATTTTTAACTCACAAATGTGTTGCCTTTAATTCCAGGCAAGCTTTGAGCAGTAGATGCCAAATTGTCAAAGGTTCCTTCAACATATCTTCGATCTTCATCATCTTTCTAATGAAAACAGAGGCGCAAACACAATTGGGTACAACAAAACACTGATTATTTCAAATATTTTGGCCGCGAGAAAAAATTCGGCCATGTGCGCTAGAGCGCACTTTTATTTCCGTGTATGTTGGGTTTTTTCATAGCATTTTTCTTGTTTTAAATCATCAAAGTAAGTAAGTAAGTGAAACTATCACGAAATAGTGTCTGGTTCGATTTTTGTCAATTGGTTCTTTCATTTTACTCTGCCAAAATTGTTGTTCAAATCAAATATTGTTGATTTTTCTCTTATTCCACGTAATTTTTTCTTTTATTTTCAATTTCAGGTTAACCATGAAACCGAATTTTGTGAATCAACCAAAAAAATTCGAAGGGTCTCCGAATTTTGTGAATTAACCAAAAAAATTCGAAAGGTCTCCGAATTTTGTGAATTAACCAAAAAAATTCGAAGGGTCTCCGAATTTTGTGAATCAACCAAAAAAATTCGAAAGGTCTCCGAATTTTGTGAATTAACCAAAAAAATTCGAAAGGTCTCCGAATTTTGTGAATCAACCAAAAAAATTCGAAAGGTCTCCGAATTTTGTGAATCAACCAAAAAAATTCGAAAGGTCTCCGAATTTTGTGAATCAACCAAAAAAATTCGAAAGGTCTCCGAATTTTGTGAATCAACCAAAAAATTCGAAGGTTCTCCGAATTTTGTGAATCAACCAAAAAAATTCGAAGGTTCTCCGAATTTTGTGAATCAACCAAAAAAATTCGAAGGGTCTCCGAATTTTGTGAATCAACCAAAAAAATTCGAAAGGTCTCCGAATTTTGTGAATCAACCAAAAAAATTCGAAAGGTCTCCGAATTTTGTGAATTAACCAAAAAAATTCGAAGGGTCTCCGAATTTTGTGAATCAACCAAAAAATTCGAAAGGTCTCCGAATTTTGTGAATCAACCAAAAAAATTCGAAAGGTCTCCGAATTTTGTGAATCAACCAAAAAAATTCGAAAGGTCTCCGAATTTTGTGAATTAACCAAAAAAATTCGAAGGTTCTCCGAATTTTGTGAATCAACCAAAAAAATTCGAAGGTTCTCCGAATTTTGTGAATCAACCAAAAAAATTCGAAAGGTCTCCGAATTTTGTGAATCAACCAAAAAAATTCGAAGGGTCTCCGAATTTTGTGAATCAACCAAAAAATTCGAAAGGTCTCCGAATTTTGTGAATCAACCAAAAAAATTCGAAAGGTCTCCGAATTTTGTGAATCAACCAAAAAAATTCGAAAGGTCTCCGAATTTTGTGAATCAACCAAAAAAATTCGAAGGGTCTCCGAATTTTGTGAATCAACCAAAAAAATTCGAAAGGTCTCCGAATTTTGTGAATTAACCAAAAAAATTCGAAGGGTCTCCGAATTTTGTGAATCAACCAAAAAAATTCGAAAGGTCTCCGAATTTTGTGAATTAACCAAAAAAATTCGAAGGGTCTCCGAATTTTGTGAATTAACCAAAAAAATTCGAAAGGTCTCCGAATTTTGTGAATCAACCAAAAAAATTCGAAGGGTCTCCGAATTTTGTGAATCAACCAAAAAAATTCGAAGGGTCTCCGAATTTTGTGAATTAACCAAAAAAATTCGAAGGGTCTCCGAATTTTGTGAATCAACCAAAAAAATTCGAAGGGTCTCCGAATTTTGTGAATTAACCAAAAAAATTCGAAGGGTCTCCGAATTTTGTGAATCAACCAAAAAATTCGAAAGGTCTCCGAATTTTGTGAATTAACCAAAAAAATTCGAAAGGTCTCCGAATTTTGTGAATTAACCAAAAAAATTCGAAGGTTCTCCGAATTTTGTGAATCAACCAAAAAAATTCGAAAGGTCTCCGAATTTTGTGAATTAACCAAAAAATTCGAAAGGTCTCCGAATTTTGTGAATCAACCAAAAAAATTCGAAAGGTCTCCGAATTTTGTGAATTAACCAAAAAAATTCGAAGGGTCTCCGAATTTTGTGAATCAACCAAAAAAATTCGAAAGGTCTCCGAATTTTGTGAATTAACCAAAAAAATTCGAAAGGTCTCCGAATTTTGTGAATCAACCAAAAAATTCGAAAGGTCTCCGAATTTTGTGAATCAACCAAAAAAATTCGAAGGGTCTCCGAATTTTGTGAATCAACCAAAAAATTCGAAAGGTCTCCGAATTTTGTGAATCAACCAAAAAAATTCGAAAGGTCTCCGAATTTTGTGAATTAACCAAAAAAATTCGAAGGGTCTCCGAATTTTGTGAATCAACCAAAAAAATTCGAAAGGTCTCCGAATTTTGTGAATCAACCAAAAAAATTCGAAAGGTCTCCGAATTTTGTGAATCAACCAAAAAAATTCGAAAGGTCTCCGAATTTTGTGAATTAACCAAAAAATTCGAAGGTTCTCCGAATTTTGTGAATCAACCAAAAAAATTCGAAGGTTCTCCGAATTTTGTGAATCAACCAAAAAATTCGAAAGGTCTCCGAATTTTGTGAATCAACCAAAAAAATTCGAAGGGTCTCCGAATTTTGTGAATCAACCAAAAAATTCGAAGGGTCTCCGAATTTTGTGAATCAACCAAAAAAATTCGAAAGGTCTCCGAATTTTGTGAATCAACCAAAAAAATTCGAAAGGTCTCCGAATTTTGTGAATTAACCAAAAAATTCGAAGGTTCTCCGAATTTTGTGAATCAACCAAAAAAATTCGAAAGGTCTCCGAATTTTGTGAATTAACCAAAAAATTCGAAAGGTCTCCGAATTTTGTGAATTAACCAAAAAAATTCGAAAGGTCTCCGAATTTTGTGAATTAACCAAAAAAATTCGAAAGGTCTCCGAATTTTGTGAATCAACCAAAAAAATTCGAAAGGTCTCCGAATTTTGTGAATTAACCAAAAAAATTCGAAGGTTCTCCGAATTTTGTGAATCAACCAAAAAAATTCGAAGGGTCTCCGAATTTTGTGAATTAACCAAAAAAATTCGAAGGGTCTCCGAATTTTGTGAATCAACCAAAAAAATTCGAAAGGTCTCCGAATTTTGTGAATTAACCAAAAAATTCGAAGGGTCTCCGAATTTTGTGAATCAACCAAAAAAATTCGAAAGGTCTCCGAATTTTGTGAATTAACCAAAAAAATTCGAAGGGTCTCCGAATTTTGTGAATCAACCAAAAAAATTCGAAAGGTCTCCGAATTTTGTGAATCAACCAAAAAAATTCGAAAGGTCTCCGAATTTTGTGAATTAACCAAAAAATTCGAAAGGTCTCCGAATTTTGTGAATCAACCAAAAAAATTCGAAAGGTCTCCGAATTTTGTGAATTAACCAAAAAAATTCGAAAGGTCTCCGAATTTTGTGAATCAACCAAAAAATTCGAAAGGTCTCCGAATTTTGTGAATTAACCAAAAAAATTCGAAGGTTCTCCGAATTTTGTGAATCAACCAAAAAAATTCGAAGGGTCTCCGAATTTTGTGAATTAACCAAAAAAATTCGAAGGGTCTCCGAATTTTGTGAATCAACCAAAAAAATTCGAAAGGTCTCCGAATTTTGTGAATTAACCAAAAAATTCGAAGGGTCTCCGAATTTTGTGAATCAACCAAAAAAATTCGAAAGGTCTCCGAATTTTGTGAATCAACCAAAAAAATTCGAAAGGTCTCGAATTTTGTGAATTAACCAAAAAAATTCGAAAGGTCTCGAATTTTGTGAATCAACCAAAAAAATTCGAAAAGGTCTCCGAATTTTGTGAATTAACCAAAAAAATTCGAAAGGTCTCCGAATTTTGTGAATCAACCAAAAAAATTCGAAAGGTCTCCGAATTTTGTGAATTAACCAAAAAAATTCGAAGGTTCTCCGAATTTTGTGAATCAACCAAAAAATTCGAAGGGTCTCGAATTTTGTGAATTAACCAAAAAAATTCGAAGGGTCTCCGAATTTTGTGAATCAACCAAAAAATTCGAAAGGTCTCCGAATTTTGTGAATTAACCAAAAAATTCGAAGGGTCTCCGAATTTTGTGAATCAACCAAAAAATTCGAAAGGTCTCCGAATTTTGTGAATTAACCAAAAAAATTCGAAAGGTCTCCGAATTTTGTGAATCAACCAAAAAAATTCGAAAGGTCTCCGAATTTTGTGAATCAACCAAAAAATTCGAAAGGTCTCCGAATTTTGTGAATTAACCAAAAAATTCGAAGGTTCTCGAATTTTGTGAATCAACCAAAAAATTCGAAGGGTCTCCGAATTTTGTGAATCAACCAAAAAAATTCGAAAGGTCTCCGAATTTTGTGAATCAACCAAAAAAATTCGAAAGGTCTCCGAATTTTGTGAATTAACCAAAAAAATTCGAAGGGTCTCCGAATTTTGTGAATCAACCAAAAAAATTCGAAAGGTCTCCGAATTTTGTGAATTAACCAAAAAAATTCGAAGGGTCTCCGAATTTTGTGAATCAACCAAAAAAATTCGAAAGGTCTCCGAATTTTGTGAATCAACCAAAAAAATTCGAAAGGTCTCCGAATTTTGTGAATCAACCAAAAAATTCGAAAGGTCTCCGAATTTTGTGAATTAACCAAAAAAATTCGAAGGGTCTCCGAATTTTGTGAATCTTCGAATCTCGAATTTTGTGAATCAACCAAAAAATTCGAAAGGTCTCCGAATTTTGTGAATCAACCAAAAAATTCGAAAGGTCTCCGAATTTTGTGAATCAACCAAAAAAATTCGAAAGGTCTCCGAATTTTGTGAATTAACCAAAAAATTCGAAGGGTCTCCGAATTTTGTGAATCAACAAAAAAATTCGAAAGGTCTCCGAATTTTGTGAATCAACCAAAAAAATTCGAAAGGTCTCGAATTTTGTGAATTAACCAAAAAAATTCGAAGGTTCTCCGAATTTTGTGAATCAACCAAAAAATTCGAAGGTTCTCCGAATTTTGTGAATCAACCAAAAAATTCGAAAGGTCTCGAATTTTGTGAATCAACCAAAAAATTCGAAGGGTCTCCGAATTTTGTGAATCAACAAAAAATTCGAAAGGTCTCCGAATTTTGTGAATCAACCAAAAAATTCGAAAGGTCTCGAATTTTGTGAATCAACCAAAAAATTCGAAAGGTCTCCGAATTTTGTGAATCAACCAAAAAAATTCGAAAGGTCTCGAATTTTGTGAATTAACCAAAAAAATTCGAAGGTTCTCGAATTTTTGTGAATCAACCAAAAAAATTCGAAGGTTCTCCGAATTTTGTGAATCAACCAAAAAAATTCGAAAGGTCTCGAATTTTGTGAATCAACCAAAAAAATTCGAAAGGTCTCCGAATTTTGTGAATCAACCAAAAAAATTCGAAAGGTCTCCGAATTTTGTGAATCAACAAAAAATTCGAAAGGTCTCCGAATTTTGTGAATTAACCAAAAAAATTCGAAAGGTCTCCGAATTTTGTGAATCAAAAAAAATTCGAAAGGTCTCCGAATTTTGTGAATCAACCAAAAAATTCGAAAGGTCTCCGAATTTTGTGAATCAACCAAAAAAATTCGAAAGGTCTCCGAATTTTGTGAATCAACCAAAAAATTCGAAAGGTCTCCGAATTTTGTGAATCAACCAAAAAAATTCGAAAGGTCTCCGAATTTTGTGAATCAACCAAAAAAATTCGAAAGGTCTCGAATTTTGTGAATCAACCAAAAAAATTCGAAAGGTCTCGAATTTTGTGAATCAACCAAAAAATTCGAAAGGTCTCCGAATTTTGTGAATCAACCAAAAAAATTCGAAAGGTCTCCGAATTTTGTGAATCAACCAAAAAAATTCGAAAGGTCTCCGAATTTTGTGAATCAACCAAAAAATTCGAAAGGTCTCCGAATTTTGTGAATCAACCAAAAAAATTCGAAAGGTCTCGAATTTTGTGAATCAACCAAAAAAATTCGAAAGGTCTCCGAATTTTGTGAATCAACCAAAAAATTCGAAAGGTCTCCGAATTTTGTGAATCAACCAAAAAATTCGAAAGGTTCTCCGAATTTTGTGAATCAACCAAAAAAATTCGAAGGGTCTCCGAATTTTGTGAATCAACCAAAAAAATTCGAAAGGTCTCCGAATTTTGTGAATCAACCAAAAAATTCGAAAGGTCTCCGAATTTTGTGAATCAACCAAAAAAATTCGAAAGGTCTCCGAATTTTGTGAATTAACCAAAAAAATTCGAAAGGTCTCCGAATTTTGTGAATCAACCAAAAAAATTCGAAAGGTCTCCGAATTTTGTGAATCAACCAAAAAAAATTCGAAAGGTCTCCGAATTTTGTGAATCAACCAAAAAAATTCGAAAGGTCTCCGAATTTTGTGAATTAACCAAAAAAATTCGAAAGGTCTCCGAATTTTGTGAATCAACCAAAAAATTCGAAAGGTCTCCGAATTTTGTGAATTAACCAAAAAAATTCGAAGGTTCTCCGAATTTTGTGAATCAACCAAAAAAATTCGAAGGGTCTCCGAATTTTGTGAATCAACCAAAAAATTCGAAGGGTCTCCGAATTTTGTGAATCAACCAAAAAATTCGAAAGGTCTCCGAATTTTGTGAATCAACCAAAAAAATTCGAAAGGTCTCCGAATTTTGTGAATCAACCAAAAAAATTCGAAAGGTCTCCGAATTTTGTGAATTAACCAAAAAAATTCGAAGGGTCTCCGAATTTTGTGAATCAACCAAAAAAATTCGAAAGGTCTCCGAATTTTGTGAATCAACCAAAAAAATTCGAAAGGTCTCCGAATTTTGTGAATCAACCAAAAAAATTCGAAAGGTCTCCGAATTTTGTGAATCAACCAAAAAAATTCGAAAGGTCTCCGAATTTTGTGAATTAACCAAAAAAATTCGAAAGGTCTCCGAATTTTGTGAATCAACCAAAAAAATTCGAAAGGTCTCGAATTTTGTGAATTAACCAAAAAATTCGAAGGTTCTCCGAATTTTGTGAATCAACCAAAAAATTCGAAGGGTCTCCGAATTTTGTGAATTAACCAAAAAAATTCGAAGGGTCTCCGAATTTTGTGAATCAACCAAAAAAATTCGAAAGGTCTCCGAATTTTGTGAATTAACCAAAAAAATTCGAAGGGTCTCCGAATTTTGTGAATCAACCAAAAAATTCGAAAGGTCTCCGAATTTTGTGAATCAACCAAAAAAATTCGAAAGGTCTCCGAATTTTGTGAATTAACCAAAAAAATTCGAAAGGTCTCCGAATTTTGTGAATCAACCAAAAAATTCGAAAGGTCTCCGAATTTTGTGAATCAACCAAAAAAATTCGAAAGGTCTCCGAATTTTGTGAATCAACCAAAAAATTCGAAAGGTCTCCGAATTTTGTGAATTAACCAAAAAAATTCGAAGGTTCTCCGAATTTTGTGAATCAACCAAAAAAATTCGAAGGGTCTCCGAATTTTGTGAATTAACCAAAAAATTCGAAGGGTCTCCGAATTTTGTGAATCAACCAAAAAAAAATTCGAAAGGTCTCCGAATTTTGTGAATTAACCAAAAAATTCGAAGGGTCTCCGAATTTTGTGAATCAACCAAAAAAAATTCGAAAGGTCTCCGAATTTTGTGAATTAACCAAAAAAATTCGAAAGGTCTCCGAATTTTGTGAATCAACCAAAAAAATTCGAAAGGTCTCCGAATTTTGTGAATCAACCAAAAAAATTCGAAAGGTCTCCGAATTTTGTGAATTAACCAAAAAAATTCGAAGGTTCTCCGAATTTTGTGAATCAACCAAAAAAATTCGAAGGGTCTCCGAATTTTGTGAATCAACCAAAAAAATTCGAAAGGTCTCCGAATTTTGTGAATCAACCAAAAAAATTCGAAAGGTCTCCGAATTTTGTGAATTAACCAAAAAAATTCGAAGGGTCTCCGAATTTTGTGAATCAACCAAAAAAATTCGAAAGGTCTCCGAATTTTGTGAATTAACCAAAAAATTCGAAGGGTCTCCGAATTTTGTGAATCAACCAAAAAAATTCGAAAGGTCTCGAATTTTGTGAATCAACCAAAAAAATTCGAAAGGTCTCCGAATTTTGTGAATCAACCAAAAAATTCGAAAGGTCTCCGAATTTTGTGAATTAACCAAAAAAATTCGAAGGGTCTCCGAATTTTGTGAATCAACCAAAAAAATTCGAAAGGTCTCCGAATTTTGTGAATCAACCAAAAAAATTCGAAAGGTCTCCGAATTTTGTGAATCAACCAAAAAAATTCGAAAGGTCTCCGAATTTTGTGAATTAACCAAAAAAATTCGAAGGGTCTCCGAATTTTGTGAATCAACCAAAAAAATTCGAAAGGTCTCCGAATTTTGTGAATCAACCAAAAAAATTCGAAAGGTCTCCGAATTTTGTGAATTAACCAAAAAAATTCGAAGGTTCTCCGAATTTTGTGAATCAACCAAAAAAATTCGAAGGTTCTCCGAATTTTGTGAATCAACCAAAAAAATTCGAAAGGTCTCCGAATTTTGTGAATCAACCAAAAAAATTCGAAGGGTCTCCGAATTTTGTGAATCAACCAAAAAAATTCGAAAGGTCTCCGAATTTTGTGAATCAACCAAAAAATTCGAAAGGTCTCCGAATTTTGTGAATCAACCAAAAAAATTCGAAAGGTCTCCGAATTTTGTGAATCAACCAAAAAATTCGAAAGGTCTCCGAATTTTGTGAATTAACCAAAAAATTCGAAGGTTCTCCGAATTTTGTGAATCAACCAAAAAAATTCGAAGGTTCTCCGAATTTTGTGAATCAACCAAAAAAATTCGAAAGGTCTCCGAATTTTGTGAATCAACCAAAAAATTCGAAAGGTCTCCGAATTTTGTGAATCAACCAAAAAAATTCGAAAGGTCTCCGAATTTTGTGAATCAACCAAAAAAATTCGAAAGGTCTCCGAATTTTGTGAATTAACCAAAAAAATTCGAAAGGTCTCCGAATTTTGTGAATCAACCAAAAAATTCGAAAGGTCTCCGAATTTTGTGAATCAACCAAAAAAATTCGAAAGGTCTCCGAATTTTGTGAATCAACCAAAAAAATTCGAAAGGTCTCCGAATTTTGTGAATCAACCAAAAAAATTCGAAAGGTCTCCGAATTTTGTGAATCAACCAAAAAAATTCGAAAGGTCTCCGAATTTTGTGAATCAACCAAAAAAATTCGAAAGGTCTCCGAATTTTGTGAATCAACCAAAAAAATTCGAAAGGTCTCCGAATTTTGTGAATCAACCAAAAAAATTCGAAAGGTCTCCGAATTTTGTGAATCAACCAAAAAAATTCGAAAGGTCTCCGAATTTTGTGAATCAACCAAAAAAATTCGAAAGGTCTCCGAATTTTGTGAATCAACCAAAAAAATTCGAAAGGTCTCCGAATTTTGTGAATCAACCAAAAAATTCGAAAGGTCTCCGAATTTTGTGAATCAACCAAAAAAATTCGAAAGGTCTCCGAATTTTGTGAATCAACCAAAAAAATTCGAAAGGTCTCCGAATTTTGTGAATCAACCAAAAAAATTCGAAGGTTCTCCGAATTTTGTGAATCAACCAAAAAAATTCGAAAGGTCTCCGAATTTTGTGAATCAACCAAAAAAATTCGAAAGGTCTCCGAATTTTGTGAATCAACCAAAAAAATTCGAAAGGTCTCCGAATTTTGTGAATCAACCAAAAAAATTCGAAAGGTCTCCGAATTTTGTGAATTAACCAAAAAAATTCGAAAGGTCTCCGAATTTTGTGAATCAACCAAAAAAATTCGAAAGGTCTCCGAATTTTGTGAATCAACCAAAAAAATTCGAAAGGTCTCCGAATTTTGTGAATCAACCAAAAAAATTCGAAAGGTCTCCGAATTTTGTGAATCAACCAAAAAAATTCGAAAGGTCTCCGAATTTTGTGAATCAACCAAAAAAATTCGAAAGGTCTCCGAATTTTGTGAATCAACCAAAAAAATTCGAAGGTTCTCCGAATTTTGTGAATCAACCAAAAAAATTCGAAAGGTCTCCGAATTTTGTGAATCAACCAAAAAAATTCGAAGGTTCTCCGAATTTTGTGAATCAACCAAAAAAATTCGAAAGGTCTCCGAATTTTGTGAATCAACCAAAAAAATTCGAAAGGTCTCCGAATTTTGTGAATCAACCAAAAAAATTCGAAGGGTCTCCGAATTTTGTGAATCAACCAAAAAAATTCGAAAGGTCTCCGAATTTTGTGAATCAACCAAAAAATTCGAAAGGTCTCCGAATTTTGTGAATCAACCAAAAAAATTCGAAAGGTCTCCGAATTTTGTGAATCAACCAAAAAAATTCGAAAGGTCTCCGAATTTTGTGAATCAACCAAAAAAATTCGAAAGGTCTCCGAATTTTGTGAATTAACCAAAAAAATTCGAAGGTTCTCCGAATTTTGTGAATCAACCAAAAAATTCGAAGGTTCTCCGAATTTTGTGAATCAACCAAAAAAATTCGAAAGGTCTCCGAATTTTGTGAATCAACCAAAAAAATTCGAAGGGTCTCCGAATTTTGTGAATCAACCAAAAAAATTCGAAAGGTCTCCGAATTTTGTGAATCAACCAAAAAAATTCGAAAGGTCTCCGAATTTTGTGAATTAACCAAAAAAATTCGAAGGTTCTCCGAATTTTGTGAATCAACCAAAAAATTCGAAGGGTCTCCGAATTTTGTGAATCAACCAAAAAAATTCGAAGGTTCTCCGAATTTTGTGAATCAACCAAAAAAATTCGAAAGGTCTCCGAATTTTGTGAATTAACCAAAAAAATTCGAAAGGTCTCCGAATTTTGTGAATCAACCAAAAAAATTCGAAAGGTCTCCGAATTTTGTGAATCAACCAAAAAAATTCGAAAGGTCTCCGAATTTTGTGAATCAACCAAAAAATTCGAAAGGTCTCCGAATTTTGTGAATCAACCAAAAAAATTCGAAAGGTCTCCGAATTTTGTGAATCAACCAAAAAAATTCGAAAGGTCTCCGAATTTTGTGAATTAACCAAAAAATTCGAAGGGTCTCCGAATTTTGTGAATCAACCAAAAAAATTCGAAAGGTCTCCGAATTTTGTGAATCAACCAAAAAAATTCGAAAGGTCTCCGAATTTTGTGAATCAACCAAAAAAATTCGAAGGGTCTCCGAATTTTGTGAATCAACCAAAAAAATTCGAAGGGTCTCCGAATTTTGTGAATCAACCAAAAAATTCGAAAGGTCTCCGAATTTTGTGAATTAACCAAAAAAATTCGAAGGTTCTCCGAATTTTGTGAATCAACCAAAAAAATTCGAAGGTTCTCCGAATTTTGTGAATCAACCAAAAAAATTCGAAAGGTCTCCGAATTTTGTGAATTAACCAAAAAAATTCGAAGGGTCTCCGAATTTTGTGAATCAACCAAAAAAATTCGAAAGGTCTCCGAATTTTGTGAATTAACCAAAAAAATTCGAAAGGTCTCCGAATTTTGTGAATCAACCAAAAAAATTCGAAAGGTCTCCGAATTTTGTGAATCAACCAAAAAAATTCGAAAGGTCTCCGAATTTTGTGAATCAACCAAAAAAATTCGAAAGGTCTCCGAATTTTGTGAATCAACCAAAAAAATTCGAAAGGTCTCCGAATTTTGTGAATCAACCAAAAAAATTCGAAAGGTCTCCGAATTTTGTGAATTAACCAAAAAAATTCGAAGGTTCTCCGAATTTTGTGAATCAACCAAAAAAATTCGAAGGGTCTCCGAATTTTGTGAATCAACCAAAAAAATTCGAAAGGTCTCCGAATTTTGTGAATCAACCAAAAAAATTCGAAGGGTCTCCGAATTTTGTGAATCAACCAAAAAATTCGAAAGGTCTCCGAATTTTGTGAATCAACCAAAAAATTCGAAAGGTCTCCGAATTTTGTGAATTAACCAAAAAAATTCGAAGGTTCTCCGAATTTTGTGAATCAACCAAAAAATTCGAAGGTTCTCCGAATTTTGTGAATCAACCAAAAAAATTCGAAAGGTCTCCGAATTTTGTGAATCAACCAAAAAAATTCGAAGGGTCTCCGAATTTTGTGAATCAACCAAAAAAATTCGAAAGGTCTCCGAATTTTGTGAATCAACCAAAAAATTCGAAAGGTCTCCGAATTTTGTGAATCAACCAAAAAATTCGAAAGGTCTCCGAATTTTGTGAATTAACCAAAAAATTCGAAGGTTCTCCGAATTTTGTGAATCAACCAAAAAAATTCGAAGGTTCTCCGAATTTTGTGAATCAACCAAAAAAATTCGAAAGGTCTCCGAATTTTGTGAATCAACCAAAAAAATTCGAAGGGTCTCCGAATTTTGTGAATCAACCAAAAAAATTCGAAGGGTCTCCGAATTTTGTGAATCAACCAAAAAAATTCGAAAGGTCTCCGAATTTTGTGAATTAACCAAAAAAATTCGAAGGGTCTCCGAATTTTGTGAATCAACCAAATAAATTCGAAAGGTCTCCGAATTTTGTGAATCAACCAAAAAAATTCGAAAGGTCTCCGAATTTTGTGAATTAACCAAAAAAATTCGAAAGGTCTCCGAATTTTGTGAATCAACCAAAAAAATTCGAAGGGTCTCCGAATTTTGTGAATCAACCAAAAAAATTCGAAAGGTCTCCGAATTTTGTGAATTAACCAAAAAAATTCGAAAGGTCTCCGAATTTTGTGAATCAACCAAAAAAATTCGAAGGGTCTCCGAATTTTGTGAATCAACCAAAAAAATTCGAAAGGTCTCCGAATTTTGTGAATTAACCAAAAAAATTCGAAGGGTCTCCGAATTTTGTGAATCAACCAAAAAAATTCGAAAGGTCTCCGAATTTTGTGAATCAACCAAAAAAATTCGAAAGGTCTCCGAATTTTGTGAATTAACCAAAAAAATTCGAAAGGTCTCCGAATTTTGTGAATCAACCAAAAAAATTCGAAGGGTCTCCGAATTTTGTGAATCAACCAAAAAAATTCGAAAGGTCTCCGAATTTTGTGAATCAACCAAAAAAATTCGAAGGGTCTCCGAATTTTGTGAATCAACCAAAAAAATTCGAAAGGTCTCCGAATTTTGTGAATTAACCAAAAAAATTCGAAGGGTCTCCGAATTTTGTGAATCAACCAAAAAAATTCGAAGGGTCTCCGAATTTTGTGAATTAACCAAAAAATTCGAAAGGTCTCCGAATTTTGTGAATTAACCAAAAAATTCGAAGGGTCTCCGAATTTTGTGAATTAACCAAAAAAATTCGAAGGGTCTCCGAATTTTGTGAATTAACCAAAAAAATTCGAAGGGTCTCCGAATTTTGTGAATCAACCAAAAAAATTCGAAGGGTCTCCGAATTTTGTGAATTAACCAAAAAAATTCGAAGGGTCTCCGAATTTTGTGAATCAACCAAAAAAATTCGAAGGGTCTCCGAATTTTGTGAATTAACCAAAAAAATTCGAAGGGTCTCCGAATTTTGTGAATTAACCAAAAAATTCGAAGGGTCTCCGAATTTTGTGAATTAACCAAAAAAAATTCGAAGGGTCTCCGAATTTTGTGAATCAACCAAAAAAATTCGAAGGGTCTCCGAATTTTGTGAATCAACCAAAAAAATTCGAAGGGTCTCCGAATTTTGTGAATTAACCAAAAAATTCGAAGGGTCTCCGAATTTTGTGAATCAACCAAAAAAATTCGAAAGGTCTCCGAATTTTGTGAATTAACCAAAAAAATTCGAAGGGTCTCCGAATTTTGTGAATTAACCAAAAAATTCGAAGGGTCTCCGAATTTTGTGAATCAACCAAAAAAATTCGAAGGGTCTCCGAATTTTGTGAATCAACCAAAAAAATTCGAAGGGTCTCCGAATTTTGTGAATTAACCAAAAAAATTCGAAGGGTCTCCGAATTTTGTGAATTAACCAAAAAAATTCGAAGGGTCTCCGAATTTTGTGAATTAACCAAAAAAATTCGAAAGGTCTCCGAATTTTGTGAATCAACCAAAAAAATTCGAAAGGTCTCCGAATTTTGTGAATCAACCAAAAAAATTCGAAAGGTCTCCGAATTTTGTGAATCAACCAAAAAAATTCGAAAGGTCTCCGAATTTTGTGAATCAACCAAAAAAATTCGAAAGGTCTCCGAATTTTGTGAATTAACCAAAAAAATTCGAAAGGTCTCCGAATTTTGTGAATTAACCAAAAAAATTCGAAGGGTCTCCGAATTTTGTGAATTAACCAAAAAAATTCGAAAGGTCTCCGAATTTTGTGAATTAACCAAAAAATTCGAAAGGTCTCCGAATTTTGTGAATCAACCAAAAAAATTCGAAGAGTCTCCGAATTTTGTGAATTAACCAAAAAAATTCGAAAGGTCTCCGAATTTTGTGAATTAACCAAAAAATTCGAAAGGTCTCCGAATTTTGTGAATCAACCAAAAAATTCGAAGAGTCTCCGAATTTTGTGAATTAACCAAAAAAATTCGAAAGGTCTCCGAATTTTGTGAATTAACCAAAAAAATTCGAAGGGTCTCCGAATTTTGTGAATTAACCAAAAAATTCGAAAGGTCTCCGAATTTTGTGAATTAACCAAAAAAATTCGAAAGGTCTCCGAATTTTGTGAATTAACCAAAAAAATTCGAAAGGTCTCCGAATTTTGTGAATTAACCAAAAAAATTCGAAGAGTCTCCGAATTTTGTGAATTAACCAAAAAAATTCGAAAGGTCTCCGAATTTTGTGAATTAACCAAAAAAATTCGAAAGGTCTCCGAATTTTGTGAATCAACCAAAAAAATTCGAAAGGTCTCCGAATTTTGTGAATTAACCAAAAAAATTCGAAAGGTCTCCGAATTTTGTGAATTAACCAAAAAAATTCGAAAGGTCTCCGAATTTTGTGAATTAACCAAAAAATTCGAAAGGTCTCCGAATTTTGTGAATTAACCAAAAAAATTCGAAAGGTCTCCGAATTTTGTGAATTAACCAAAAAAATTCGAAAGGTCTCCGAATTTTGTGAATTAACCAAAAAATTCGAAAGGTCTCCGAATTTTGTGAATTAACCAAAAAAATTCGAAAGGTCTCCGAATTTTGTGAATTAACCAAAAAAATTCGAAAGGTCTCCGAATTTTGTGAATTAACCAAAAAAATTCGAAAGGTCTCCGAATTTTGTGAATCAACCAAAAAAATTCGAAAGGTCTCCGAATTTTGTGAATCAACCAAAAAAATTCGAAAGGTCTCCGAATTTTGTGAATTAACCAAAAAAATTCGAAAGGTCTCCGAATTTTGTGAATTAACCAAAAAATTCGAAAGGTCTCCGAATTTTGTGAATTAACCAAAAAAATTCGAAAGGTCTCCGAATTTTGTGAATTAACCAAAAAAATTCGAAAGGTCTCCGAATTTTGTGAATTAACCAAAAAAATTCGAAAGGTCTCCGAATTTTGTGAATTAACCAAAAAAATTCGAAAGGTCTCCGAATTTTGTGAATTAACCAAAAAAATTCGAAAGGTCTCCGAATTTTGTGAATTAACCAAAAAAATTCGAAAGGTCTCCGAATTTTGTGAATTAACCAAAAAAATTCGAAAGGTCTCCGAATTTTGTGAATTAACCAAAAAAAATTCGAAAGGTCTCCGAATTTTGTGAATTAACCAAAAAATTCGAAAGGTCTCCGAATTTTGTGAATTAACCAAAAAAATTCGAAAGGTCTCCGAATTTTGTGAATTAACCAAAAAAATTCGAAAGGTCTCCGAATTTTGTGAATTAACCAAAAAATTCGAAAGGTCTCCGAATTTTGTGAATTAACCAAAAAAATTCGAAAGGTCTCCGAATTTTGTGAATTAACCAAAAAAATTCGAAGGGTCTCCGAATTTTGTGAATTAACCAAAAAAAATTCGAAAGGTCTCCGAATTTTGTGAATTAACCAAAAAATTCGAAAGGTCTCCGAATTTTGTGAATTAACCAAAAAAATTCGAAAGGTCTCCGAATTTTGTGAATCAACCAAAAAATTCGAAAGGTCTCCGAATTTTGTGAATTAACCAAAAAAATTCGAAAGGTCTCCGAATTTTGTGAATTAACCAAAAAAATTCGAAAGGTCTCCGAATTTTGTGAATCAACCAAAAAAATTCGAAAGGTCTCCGAATTTTGTGAATTAACCAAAAAAATTCGAAAGGTCTCCGAATTTTGTGAATTAACCAAAAAAATTCGAAAGGTCTCCGAATTTTGTGAATTAACCAAAAAAATTCGAAAGGTCTCCGAATTTTGTGAATTAACCAAAAAAATTCGAAAGGTCTCCGAATTTTGTGAATTAACCAAAAAATTCGAAAGGTCTCCGAATTTTGTGAATTAACCAAAAAAATTCGAAAGGTCTCCGAATTTTGTGAATTAACCAAAAAAATTCGAAAGGTCTCCGAATTTTGTGAATTAACCAAAAAAATTCGAAAGGTCTCCGAATTTTGTGAATTAACCAAAAAAATTCGAAAGGTCTCCGAATTTTGTGAATCAACCAAAAAAATTCGAAAGGTCTCCGAATTTTGTGAATCAACCAAAAAAATTCGAAAGGTCTCCGAATTTTGTGAATTAACCAAAAAAATTCGAAAGGTCTCCGAATTTTGTGAATTAACCAAAAAAATTCGAAAGGTCTCCGAATTTTGTGAATCAACCAAAAAATTCGAAAGGTCTCCGAATTTTGTGAATCAACCAAAAAAATTCGAAAGGTCTCCGAATTTTGTGAATCAACCAAAAAAATTCGAAAGGTCTCCGAATTTTGTGAATCAACCAAAAAAATTCGAAAGGTCTCCGAATTTTGTGAATCAACCAAAAAAATTCGAAAGGTCTCCGAATTTTGTGAATTAACCAAAAAAATTCGAAAGGTCTCCGAATTTTGTGAATCAACCAAAAAAATTCGAAAGGTCTCCGAATTTTGTGAATCAACCAAAAAAATTCGAAAGGTCTCCGAATTTTGTGAATCAACCAAAAAATTCGAAAGGTCTCCGAATTTTGTGAATCAACCAAAAAATTCGAAAGGTCTCCGAATTTTGTGAATTAACCAAAAAAATTCGAAAGGTCTCCGAATTTTGTGAATTAACCAAAAAAATTCGAAAGGTCTCCGAATTTTGTGAATTAACCAAAAAAATTCGAAAGGTCTCCGAATTTTGTGAATCAACCAAAAAAATTCGAAAGGTCTCCGAATTTTGTGAATCAACCAAAAAAATTCGAAAGGTCTCCGAATTTTGTGAATTAACCAAAAAATTCGAAAGGTCTCCGAATTTTGTGAATTAACCAAAAAAATTCGAAAGGTCTCCGAATTTTGTGAATTAACCAAAAAATTCGAAAGGTCTCCGAATTTTGTGAATTAACCAAAAAAATTCGAAAGGTCTCCGAATTTTGTGAATTAACCAAAAAAATTCGAAAGGTCTCCGAATTTTGTGAATTAACCAAAAAAATTCGAAAGGTCTCCGAATTTTGTGAATTAACCAAAAAATTCGAAAGGTCTCCGAATTTTGTGAATTAACCAAAAAAATTCGAAAGGTCTCCGAATTTTGTGAATTAACCAAAAAAATTCGAAAGGTCTCCGAATTTTGTGAATTAACCAAAAAAATTCGAAAGGTCTCCGAATTTTGTGAATTAACCAAAAAAATTCGAAAGGTCTCCGAATTTTGTGAATTAACCAAAAAAAAATTCGAAAGGTCTCCGAATTTTGTGAATTAACCAAAAAAATTCGAAAGGTCTCCGAATTTTGTGAATTAACCAAAAAAATTCGAAGGGTCTCCGAATTTTGTGAATTAACCAAAAAAATTCGAAAGGTCTCCGAATTTTGTGAATTAACCAAAAAAATTCGAAAGGTCTCCGAATTTTGTGAATTAACCAAAAAAATTCGAAAGGTCTCCGAATTTTGTGAATTAACCAAAAAAATTCGAAAGGTCTCCGAATTTTGTGAATTAACCAAAAAAATTCGAAAGGTCTCCGAATTTTGTGAATTAACCAAAAAAATTCGAAAGGTCTCCGAATTTTGTGAATTAACCAAAAAAATTCGAAAGGTCTCCGAATTTTGTGAATTAACCAAAAAAATTCGAAAGGTCTCCGAATTTTGTGAATTAACCAAAAAAATTCGAAAGGTCTCCGAATTTTGTGAATCAACCAAAAAAATTCGAAGGGTCTCCGAATTTTGTGAATCAACCAAAAAAATTCGAAGGGTCTCCGAATTTTGTGAATCAACCAAAAAATTCGAAGGATCTCCGAATTTTGTGAATCAACCAAAAAAATTCGAAGGGTCTCCGAATTTTGTGAATCAACCAAAAAAATTCGAAGGGTCTCCGAATTTTGTGAATCAACCAAAAAAATTCGAAAGGTCTCCGAATTTTGTGAATCAACCAAAAAAATTCGAAGGGTCTCCGAATTTTGTGAATTAACCAAAAAAATTCGAAAGGTCTCCGAATTTTGTGAATCAACCAAAAAAATTCGAAAGGTCTCCGAATTTTGTGAATTAACCAAAAAAATTCGAAAGGTCTCCGAATTTTGTGAATCAACCAAAAAAATTCGAAAGGTCTCCGAATTTTGTGAATCAACCAAAAAATTCGAAGAGTCTCCGAATTTTGTGAATCAACCGAAAAAATGTTTCAATAATTCCATCGATGAATGAAATTCCGAATTTTTTTTTTTGATTTTTTAACACTGTTAAAAAGAGAGTCAAGTCATCAATTGGCAATTGCCAGAAACTCGTCGTTTTGTGTTCACAAAATGTGTATAAAACTGTCAGATTTATATATAGCAAAAACAGTAAATGATAAATATAGAATTATAAAAGCGTTCCTCGCTTCTTTTTAGCTTCACTGGAAGATGAAGGCACATCATTCGGCGTCACAAATTTGCCATTCATAATTCCTTTTCTTTTCAAAGTATCATGAACAATTCGAGCATTCATAGTATAAGATTGTGCAGTTTCCCGTGCTTCTAATTCATCCTCTTCTTCTCCTTCCATCGTCGAAACAGTAACACTTCCACTTTTTCCCTGATTCTTAACATTTCTTTTCATCACAATTTTCTTGGCTCTCTGCTCCTCATTATTTCCACTAAATCCACCAACTTCTTGAGCAGAAAGTAGTGCATCATTAAAAATAAAAGTGCAAGCCATGTTTGTAGGATGTTGATAAAACAATGGAACTTTACAAGATTTACAAATCTTTCGATATTGTTGCTCTAAACCGCAATTTCTTTTGATATAAACACTATCTCCTTGGGTCGCAAATATTTTGGCAGTTGTGCGTTCCGGTGCAATTACTCTAGCCAAATCTCTTTTTCGTAATGGCATTCGGCAAATTAATGTATCACTGATCATTGCCATCTGAAACGAAGTTAAATAATTTTAAAAAATTATATGGTAGAAAAACCAAAAATTGAGTTACTGTACGATTTCGGAGAATACTTCTAAAAATCTGATAGTTCCGAATTTCGAAGAAAATAACTTTATGAGAAATGGTTAACATAAAAGCTTACTTCACCACAAGTACAATAATACGTATACAATGGTTTCACAAAATATTCCTCTCGATCATCAACATCGATAATCGCAGCATCGCCCTGAAATTTGAAATTTCAAAAAAATAAATCAGAATTTTTGATGCGGCCTTAATGTTTTTTTCACAAAATCTGCCCAGGTTCGATTCCGATAACTTCAAAACTCTCTCAAAAAATCTTACCTGAACTCCTCGATCATCTTCCACGTGTGCAACTTCGAGTCCATCCTCTTTCAAAACTGCTGACATTTTCTCTCTAAAATTTCCGGAATCAAAAGTTAATCCATATTGCTATTTATAATCAGATATTTTCAAAAACGGAGTATACCATTTTCCAAAGATTTTTCCAAAAATATTTAAAAAAATGATTTAATTTAATTTCAACATTCAACAATTCAACAAAACAATAAAAATTCGATAGATAAAAAATTGGGGGTAAAAAAGAAAAGGTAAAGCAAAAAAAAAGAAAAATTAGTAAAGATGTTCGGCATTGGAATTTCGTGGAACTTTGATTTTCTCGTAATTTTTCATGATCATATCATGAAGTGTTGAGAAATGATTGCGCATTTCGAGAACAACCAAGCTGGAAAAAAATAGAGAAATTATTATCAGATTTGATGTTTGGAGTTAGAGATCGGGGTTTTGGGTTCTGATTCAAAACAGGAAAACATTTCCAATATTATTTGGAAAAAAATCATATTCGAATTGAGAAAATTTGAATGTTTCAGAAAATTATTTTTGATGAATTGTAGAATTTTTTACAACAACAATTTGAGATAAGAAAGTTAGTTATTTTTCTTTGTTTCTAATTCTGGATTTTGGAAATCATGAATCCCGAAATTTAAGATTCAAGCTCAGAAAAAACTCTATCCACTTTTCTTGAGCCAGAACTAGTAGATCATTAAATTAAATCCTCACCGAATATTAATGAATTGTTTCTCATCCATATCCAAAATGGCTCTTCGATAATCATCAACATGCGGATATTTGGCAATTTTTGTGATCAATTTTCCACGACTCGTGAAATATCGACTCATTTGATCCAGAAATGAGGCAGCTTCACTTTCAACATTTCGAACTTCTCCCAAAACTTCTTCTTGAATTCCAACACCAAAATTGTTTCCATCTTCGATGCGTGGAATCAATAAAGTGATCCACATTTTGACCTGAAATTAATTGTTGAAAATATTTAGTTTGTGAACATCAATAGAATACCGTGTTGGTCATTTCAACAGCTTCTCTCAATTTTGGTCTGACTTCATCCATTAATTTTGCCAAATTATCATTGCATGGGACAGAACCACTTGAAAATGCATAAACTGGTGCACCAGAAATTGTTTCTGGAATCTTTCTTTTCTTCGATGCTGGCTCGTCATTTCCATTCTGAAAATTTAGAGAGAAAATTAATTTCGACGAGTTTTCAAATGAAAAACACGGATACTAGTAATCTTGACTAACTGGAAACAGTCATGAAAAATTAAAAATAAAACTCACTTCAACCGCTGGAATCGGAAGAATCGTGTCTGGATTTGGCAAGATTTCCGACAATCTATCGTATGACAATCTTGGCGACTTTAAAATCTGATCAAATTCAATGACTCTTTTTGGAAACTCCTCTTTCACCAATCTTTCAGCTTCTCCAAAAAAGATTCTGCTTGTATTGAGCGATCTGAAAAATTAACAATTTTTCAAAAATACATTCATAGATGTCTACAAACCTCCTTATTTTCCGGCTGTGTACTTTTCTTAACCATCTGTGAAAATAATTACATACAATTATTAGGTGAACCAGGATTTAATTTTTGAAAAAAAAAGTATTTCAGGGTCAAAATCACCCAATTTTCTAATTAACAATATATGTAATTTTCAATTTTTATATGTACAAACTTTATTTTTTCGATTTGAAAATATCGATGGTGGTTTCATGGCAAGGTCTCAAATTCATATCGCAAGCACCTAAGACATATTGTTTTCCTTTTGGTGGAGGTTTGAAATAATCGAGTCCGCGGCCAATTTTTACAACCCATCCATTGTCGAATCTTGAAAAATTTGGGATTTTTTAGATTGCGATATTTGAAGGGAAAGGGGAGGTGAGAAGTTCTGCCACATATTTTTTTACACATGAAAAAGTGTGCCAGGGTTGCAAAAATTGTATATATACTCGAAATAGTTTTTAAAACTCCTTCAATAAATTTCAAAAAAAAAAAAACCAACGTTATTTGTCGATCATGAATGGTCCCGCTGTACTCGACATGCAGTGTTACTTTGTGTTGTTCCAGGCTTCTGTAAAATCAACAGGTAATCAAAACCCTCTCAGAAACTCTAAACCCACGCTCGTAAATCGTTAAATGCATGAACATTTGATCTAGCATCTTCACCAGTTTTCAAAGAAATAACCCGCAAATTCTTCGATGATTGAACAATTAATTCACAAAATCGCACAAAGTTGAGAATTTGATGATGAGCAATTATATAGGCGTCTTCAACGCGCACATTCTTCAATTTTTCATCGCAACATTTCAGAAATATCTTGTCGTATCCGTGGCCAACTTCGTCAGCTCTGATTTTTCGTTGCTCCAAGAATTTGACCTGGATTTTTGTATTTTTATTTTCTCGGTTTAGAAAACGAAACATTATTTTGAGAAATGACTCATAAGGTTTCGGGACACGAAATTCGGGCGTTTTCATGAACAAAAATATTCATAAAAAACAAAAACTAACTTCAATTTTGCATTCTGTTTTCAATTCTTCCGCTCGAGACAAATACGAATCTAATTGTGGTCGAAGTTTTTCTTTTCTCGGATCATCATTGTTCATAAGACTACAAGACGCTAATTATACATTAAAATCAATTAATTAATCAAATGTTACCTCATAGATTCAATCAAAAGCGATATTCCTTCCATATATTTTGGCAAAGCATCATTGATTTTTCCAACTTTTTCATAGTCGATTGCTTTTATCAACAATGGTTTTGCAGAGTTGATTAATTTTCCAGCTTTATCCTCTGACATTTCATCACCATCGAATATTCTCAAAGAACGTGTTTTCTGTAAAAGCACGGGTTGTTTCGGTTGAATAAAAACGAAAAAATTCGAAATGGAAATATTGCAGCAAGCGCGCTCTGTTGATAAAATGTTTGCGAAAACTCACTTTTTTTTGGAACAAAAGAAAACAGGCCATATTTTGGGAAGAGGTTCGATTTGAGTGGCGAACGGATTTGCAGGCATTTTTGGAAATGAAAAAAATTTGGAAAAGTGAAAATGACAGGAAAAACGTGGGAAATTAGATAGGTCAAGATCAACAATTTTTAATTTTCAAGAAAAAAGAATTTAGAAGTAAGTAGAAAATTTTTTGAAAAATAATGAAATTTTTTCAACAAGAAACTGTGATTCAGAGAAGAAAAATAAAACAATCTTGTCACGATTAATCGATTATATTTTTTAATGGGGAAACCATTGAAAAAATATGGGATTTTGAAGTTTTCTGTGAATAATCGTTTTCCATGTTTTATTTCTATATGATTCATCCCCATTATTTTTTATTTGAAAATTTGCTGAATTTTTTCGATTATAACCACAATGTTTCATAATTTATACTTCTAGACGTTGATTTTAAAATTTCAAAGTTATCTGAATTTACAAAAACAGGTTTTTTTGTGAAAATGCATTTCATGATGAAAAATTTCAAAATCTTCAATTTCCTACATTTTGTCCAGTCCGAAAATCATATAAGATCTCTAGTTCAACCAAGATGATTCATATTCAATTGAACTCTCTCATTTTCTCGTTTTTTTTCCATGTGTACTTATCGATGATGACATGACTCTCTTTGTCGATAAGAGAAAAAGCATTGAGTATAAAACGCATTGTTGATAAAACTTTCGTGGCATTTTCACAAAAAAATGGTCGTTTTGTTTGATTTGTGGACAATTTCATTGATTTTATTCGTGTGAACTTTTTTTCTGAATTTTGTTCATTTTACAGAAGAAAATGATCGGTGGAGGAGTTGGTATCAGTTTCAGAAGCGAGTTTTTCAATCCAGTAAGAAAATTGTTGAAATATAAAAAACAATTCAAGAAACCTCTATTTCTAGGAAACTCCAGCGAGAATTCCAGTCCAAGGTTTCTCAAATGGATCTCGTCTCCGTTTAGTTCTTCTTCCAACTCAAGAACCAAGATTCCATATCAATTTGGTTTCACCAGATGATATTGTTCTTCACTTCAATCCAAGATTTGATGAAGGAGCAGTTGTTAACAATTCAACTCAATCAGGAAGTTGGCAATCGGAAGATCGTTTCCCACAACCATTCCAACAAAATCGAATTTACACTTTGGAATTCATTTCAGATGGCGGAATCATTCATGTAATAATTTCAAACTTTAAATTAGAAAAACAACTTTTTTTTACAGATTTTGGTCAACGGAAACCATTTCGCCGATTTTGTTGAACGTGCTCCATCTCACGGTGTTCATCTCATCGAAATTGATGGAGGAGTTCACGTTCATTCTGCTCATGTTTCTCATTAAATTTGATAAGTAATAAATATTTGCATTAGAGAGATTTTGTTGTGAAACATTGGAAAATTTCAGAAAAATTTTAAAAAAACGGATTACTGTAGGCGAATTTGTGTGCACAAATTCAAAATTTATTGTAGTGTTCACACGGAACACATAAAAAATGACGCAATTTCTTTTTTTTTCGCAAAAATTTCACGTGATCACGTTTCAAAATTGTCAGCATTTCTTGAATTTTAGCCAGTTTTATCCAAACGTTTTCATTTCAAACAATGAAAGAGATATCTGGTAATCCACGAAACACTCATTTTTTCCTGATTTTACATCGAAAAACTGTGCAAATAACTTAATTATATTGTACTCTCGATAAATATCCCACCAACCATCTAAAAAGAACAATTATATATTTATTCAACACATAAATTATTCCGTTTCTCCTTCCTCTTTTCATGTCTCATCTGGTTTTTCAGCAAATAGTGCATTCTCGCTCTATTGCAACGCCTCTATGTCTCTCATTTTTCAACACTCTTTTTTCAATCGATAGAAAGAGAAGAAGAAAATAACGAAGAGGAATGGGAGTGACTGGATTATTTCCGAAAATTCGATTGTTTTCTCTCCTTTTTTGTTAGACGTTTTTCATGTTTTTATCTCGTTGAAATCGTCCTAATTTTTTAAGCCTTTATGTCGTTAAGCCTTTCAACACTATTTTTATGTTTTTTGTATCAACTTTTGAACAGAATAACCGGTATTTTGTATTTATGATGTCTTATAGTCGCAATGTTCATTGATTCGAACATAAATAGTATAAAAAATGTTTTTTTTTTCAGAAAATGGCAGCTACAGCCACCAAGAAGGTTTTTGAGTTCACAACAGATGACGACGAATTAAATGTAAGTTATATTTTTAATACTCGGAATTACTAAGAAGATTAAATAACCTGGTGGGATCTCAAATTTACTGTTTATAGGATGTCACTGATAAAGGAACAATGTGCGATTTCTACAAATTGAATCTACCAGCGAGTGCTTCAATTCTGAGCAAGCAAATTGCAAAATCACAGGCAAAACGAGGTAAGTTGGAATTATTTTATTGATTGCATGTGCATGAATCAATCGTTCCTGTTAGGAATTTTTAAATGTACTTTTGTTGTGATTGTGGTTGTTGCATTTTGCAGTTAAAAAAGAGGAACGTGGACGTCGTCGACTTGATCTTTCAACAGTTCGCGAACAAGATGAGACCAAATTATCAGCTTCTGAAGATCTCTCTTCGAAATCAGGTTCACCTGCACCACCACCACCTTCACAGAATTTGAATATGAATATGAATATGCAAGAGACTTTTCACACACCAAGATCTCGTGTTGATAATTCAGGAATTGAGGCGAAATTGAGAAGAAAAGCGTCGCTTCCAGAAGAAACTCGCAAATCCGAACCGATGGATGAAGAAGAAGTTCAATTATTAGCTATGTTATTAAGTGGAATGAACACAGATTCTGATCGAAAATTCTCACTTCCTATCAATTCTTCGAATCAACCAATCTCTAGCAATCAACCACCAGCAGCTCCACCAACACCAGGACTTCCAAAACTTCCACCAAATATGAAAGTGTCTGAATGGTTATTGGAAAGATCAACTTCACCTGATAATTTGTCGGTTGGCACTTCGGTTATGTTGGAAGATTCTGGATTAGCATTGCATTTTGATGAGGATGAAGATGAGTTTTTTGATGCACCCGAAGAGAATGAGTTAGAAGATGTTACATCTGCAGGTAAATGTTGTAAATTTATTGTTATTGTGTTGCTATGAAAGAATCTACACAGATTGGTTTTTTAAAGAACAAATGGCACCTATTTTGTTGAAAATTTGTTCATTTTCAGAAAGAAAAACAAAATGATATTCAGGTCTTTCATTAAATCGTAACATGGCAATGTCACAATCATTAGTTCGCGTTGAAGAAGAAACTGTAACCGATGGAGGAAATCGAGATTTATTGATGAATGGATTACGATCAGCTAGAAGTACTTCTGTCAGTCCACGTCCTACAAACGAACAACAATTTGTTAGACAATCCCCAATCAGTGCAACTTTTAATGTAAAACACTCGGTAAGTTATGTATGTTTTCGTGTAATTCTAAATAATGGCCGAGTAACCCAGAAATAATTTTGGTATAAAATGAAAGTGACCTGAAAATACTGAACTTTGAAAAATCAACAAAAAGAATTAACTCTTTTTGCAATTTTTTTGATATCTGAAAATAAAAACTTCCATTTTGAATATTTCTGGATTATCAGGTCATTAAATTAATTGTGATGTTTTTTATGTTTACTAAAAACTTTATCGTCTAAATTTAACATATTGTCCCATTCAGCATACAATGGTACGAAATAATCAACCAATAACCACAAATAATAATGGTATGACAGTTTCTCAACAATTAACATCAACTCCATTATCTTCTCGAACTGCTCGATCTGTTTTACGTGTACATAATATTAATTCGTCGGCTAATCAAAATGTTCCGAAATTTGGAACAATAACAAGACGGGGTATTTCGGGAATTGCAAAAAGTCAGGTTAGCCTTTTTCTGACTTTGATTGTGTTGTCTCGGGGAAAATATGGCAAGAGTTGCTACCATTTTTAGCAAGCTTGCTACCATTTTTAGCCAGCTTGCGACATTTTATGTAGCAAGCCTGAAGCAAGCTTGCTACATACGTGTAGCAAGGCCTTGCTACTTTGTCGCAAGTCTTGCGAACGCATACGCGAGGTCATTAAAAATCGCTGGACCTCCTAATAAAAAATGTAGAGAACAGTATACCAAGAGACTATTTATTGAACATTTAATATATAAGACAAAACGATTACAAAGTTATACTTTAAAAATTCGATAAAAATGTATGTTTTCTTGTTGTCGGTGTTCTACAATTGTAGCGTCCTTGAGATGTTGCTTTGATGTCGAATATGAACTCTGAAATAATATATACAATTATAATATTATGGATTGCTTCAATGTTTCATAGGTTATGGATTGAATATTGTTAAGGCACAGGCTTTCAGACTGCGCCTATTTGGGCTTGGGATAGTTTTTCGAAATTATATATATTGTTCATAGATTCTTCTAATTTGAGCATGCTCTTTTTCATAAAATACAGTTTTTTTTTGCGTCGCAGCCAGGCTTGTGTGGAAAATAGGTTTTCGGAAAATTTCGGAAAACTGTGCTTTTCCGAATCCATCAGGTCGGAAAAATTTTCCGAAGTCATTTTTCCGAATTTTATTTTCGGAAAAAATCATTTTCCGAAATTATCTGTCGGAAAAATTTTCCGAAATTTTCATCCGGAAAATTTTCCGACTCGTATTTTTTCCGAAATTTTCCCAAAAAAGTCGGAAAATCGGAAAACGCATTTCCATTTTCCGCACAAGCCTGGTCCCAGCCCCTTTAAAACCTACTCACATCATGTGAGTCACATGTTTTTTTTAATATG
Source organism: Caenorhabditis angaria (assembly GCA_947459285.1). NCBI lineage: Eukaryota > Metazoa > Nematoda > Chromadorea > Rhabditida > Rhabditidae > Caenorhabditis > Caenorhabditis angaria. The sequence goes on along the minus strand of CANHGI010000003.1, from coordinate 3,205,264 downwards.
TGAGTACGTTATTAAAATATGAAAAATATTGTAGTCTATCTCCTCTTTGAAAACATGAAATTATTACAATTTAACTGACCTCAAATCATTGCTCAAAAAATACTATTTTTATCGATTTGTGTAGCCATGATCAATCGAAACGCACTCCAACTTGATGATTCGGTTCTGATCCTACAAATGAAACTTTTTAGAACATTTTCGCAAAAGGAATTCGATTGATTAAAAATAAACTCACTCAGTATCTTTCCCACACTGTTGATCCATTTTCCTTCTTCCAAAATTGCCTAATTTGTCTGTTGACTCACCATCCAACCGATCCTAAAATATTTTTATTGAAAACATAATAACCATACGGAAAACAGCGATTCAGAACGTTATAAACGTTTCCCACTAGGCTCATAATGTTAATCTCTCAAAAAAATGCGTTGAAAATAAACTATTCACTTCGAAATCGTGTAAAATAGGGAAAACAAAACAAAAAAAACAAAATTATTTTTCTGGCTACAGTAAATGTGCCAAGCGAGGCTGAAAACTGACGCAATTTTCTCCATATCGCAAGGCTTGCTACATCAAAAAAGGATCCAAAAATGTCGCAAGACTTGCGACATAAGTTGGCAACTCGAAAAACAGCGTGTTTTTGTGTAGCAAGCTAGCGACAACACCAAAATACGTAGCAAGCTTGCGACAGGCTTGCCATATTTTTCCCGAGGTGTTTGAATGTTTTGTTGTTTTTAAAAATATCAAGGTAACTTTTTTGCAAGCGGCTGAAAATTTGAAAAATATTGTTTGATTTCAAAAAATTATAATTTTTAAAAGCCGGTTTTGAAAAATGGTTTCACTGTACAAATTTCAATTTATTTCATTTTTCAGGCTGAAACTGATTCATCCCCTCAACAAAATTGCCCACAAGTTACAATAAATCCATCAACTCCATCAAGACCTGCATCAGTTGCCTCCTCAATCGGCTCAAAATCAATGCCACAAACTCAAAGAACATCAAATCTCGAGGGATTGCAAGATTTGATTCATATGCAAGAAGAAGGTTTGCTTTTTTTCACACAGGACTTTCTTTATGTTGTTGTTTTTCAGCTCTTCGCCGCGCGGCTGATGGACAAGTTGGTCGAAAATTGTCATTGAATGGGGATTTGGATGCGAATCGCCAATCAACATCAATTCATTCTTCTGTTGGATCATTGAGTTCGAGTAAATCGAATGATGATAATAAACTTGCAACAAATAGCGTATGTCAATTAATTTTTTGAAAATAAATTCAAGCAAAAACTTTTTCAGAAAATTCCTGGACCACGATCTCGTATTCCAACTCCAAGAGGATCAACTGTCGCAAAAAGAGTGTATGTTTTATATTATTTTAACTTATCTTAAGTATCAAAATATTATTATTTTAAACGGTATTTAGGTCAATTGGTATTCAGACAGGTACTTTTGTGTTTCTTTTCAATTTTTCTTGGAAATCACGGAAAACTATCAATTCACAAGCACCAAACACGCTTAATTTTTCAAAATTTCGAATTTTTTGTTCAAAATTCGAAAATTTCAGACATTCCGTGGCCACCGCCGTGCGTTTTACGACATCGAAGCCACAGTCTGACAGCAATCATGGAAGCAGTGGAACAATCAATGGAACAGGAGATGATGAATGTTTCTGAATATCAAATTCGAAATGAGAAAGATAAATGTGAGTTTTTTTAATGGAGGAAATATTCGAAAATGGAAATGAAATGAAAATAAGTTGAAAATATAATTTTTCAAATGAATGATAATTATTTTAAAAATTTGGAAATCTGCTGAAAAACTTCAATTGCTAAATTTCTGACTATGGAAGAATGTTTGTTTTTTTTACTAGATTTTTATTGAAAATTTTTTGATTTTCAAAAAAGTCACAATTTTGGGCCAATTCAACATTGTTTTTTTTCCAATTTCCCCCACAAAATAAATTTTCAGCAAGTTCTCGTCGATTAATCCGAAGTACAATTCTCTCATCTCCATCCAATTGTGATTCATCATCGCTTGCCTCATTTTTACTTAAACCCCCTAGAAAATGATATAGGCACATTTTACCGGTTTTGTTTTATCTCTTTTACTTATTTTTCCCCCCATTTTTTTGCATTTTTACCGGTTTACGAGTATATTTTGTTAGAGTGTGCCAATTTTTAATTTCTTCCCTTATTTTAAATTGTGCAATCTTATTCCCTGTAAATATATATTATGAGCTTATTCTCCGAAATGAATATTTCAAGATTTTGAGAATTTATCCAAAAAAGTGTGTGTAACTGAAGTTCACCCGTAACTAATATTTTGCTAACGACACTCCGTATGCCTGTTTTTTAGCGAACGAAGAAGCGTTTGAAAAATACATTTTTCAGTTAGGTCATGCTAAAAACTCCTACACGGAGATGTAAATCTGTAGATTCAGATGATCCTTTTACTCCGATTGCTGATAGAATTTGTGAGTTTATTCTTTGAATTTTTTTTTGAAAGTTTATAATTATTTCAGTATCTGTACAACAAACTCCATCAACATCAAAACAATATACATGTCCAATAAGAGTAACGCCAGAACCCGAAAATGTCGAACCATCTACGAATTCAGAGAAAATATCGCCGATTACAGGTGAATGGGGGCTTTTTGGAAAATTTTTGAAAGGTTCCGAATTCTATTAAGAATCTGGTTAACTGATATCCGATTCAAATTACTTTTCGAAAAAAACCTGATTTTTTGGCTCGATTTTTTACGTTTCAATTGTGACCTGTTTATCTTATTGCATATTTTACAGTAAATCATTCATAAGAGAATCTACTTTCTTATCTTTCTTTGATGGTCTGTTAAAATTGTGAAATTCTCTAGTGAAATTTTAACACTGTTAAAATTAAACAAAAAAAAAAACACGAAATTTATGGAAATAAACCGTTTATTTTCTAAAACGAAAAGAAATCGCTTATGGATTGTATTCGATAGGCAAGTTCTTTCTACGAACCATACCATCACCTTGGAACCATTCACGACGGAATTGTTTGGCAGCACCATCTGGTGTATTTGTCCATTCAACAGTGATACGATCATTGTTGGTATCTTCTTGTCCATAAGCAAAAGCATCACAAGAGACAGCCAAAAGAACAGCTTCTTTTGGATCCAAAACACCACATGGTGGATCAACTCCCAATCTCTTCATATTGGTTGTTTTAATACCGTATCCAATACGACGAGCTGATGAATTGATTACCTTAATGTGATAGGTGTGTTTGTCATCGTATGGAGCATTGAAGACAATCTTGGCATTTGGTTGAGTTTGGATATCTCCTGGTGGAACTGATTGAGCCATTGTTTTTGTTGATTGAACTATGGGTTGATTTGAATGAGCTACGAGACATCTTTATATACTATTCTTATCTGCATACGTGTATCTTGATTTCCACGTTGAGATAAACAACACATAGGCCACGCTTCAATAAATTTTTCACAATCTCAAAATTCGTTATTTTTCACCAATCTATTTCTATACAACGAAAAGGAAAAATGTTTGTGAAAGTACTGTAGCAACATACAATGTGTGTAATCAGAAATTGCGCAGTGAAAAATTTACTGTAACTAATGTAATTTTTAGGTTTTTACATAGATTTTTCGTCTTTGATTTTTGGTTTAAAAAACCGAAACGGTAAGAAAACCATGAAAAGGAAAATTTTCATAGAAATTGGCTCACAATCTGTTTTTCAATAGTTTATGTACATCTAAACATTCATTCTTCATATTTTAATACTTGCAAATAATCCCTTCAAGTAGTTATCTTTCAAATTCCATCTCATCGCCTCGTCTGCATTTTTAGTTCGGTACTCTGAAAAAGTTATGGAATTATTTTTTGAAAGAACATTTTTTTTACTTACTCATTCAATTTCTTTCCATCAAAATAATTCTCGAACTCAATCTTATTCAATTGTGGACCGGTGTTGATAATTGTATCCCGTCTCACAAACTTTGAAATACTTTCTATTATATCCTGATCAACTTCTTCCTTTTCAACTAATTCTGCAAACATTTTATCAGTTTCCGCTTCCATACCCAAAATTATTTGTTTCGTTTTATGATCCTCATATTTAATCACAATTTGATCCATAAAAACGAATACGTCTGAACCATTTCCTCCTATTTTATTGACTTCCATTGAATTATACGTTTCAATCGTTTCACTCTTTCATGTTGCAATTTCATGTTTCAATCGTCTACACGCAATTAGCATTTGCTTATCACAAATTTTGCAATATACTTCATTTTTCAAATAATTTTTGTCCATCAAAGAATCTACTGCGTCTTTTTCGTTTTTTAGTTTATCAACATCTTCGATTTCTTTAATATCCTCTATTATTATAATAAATTTATTGACTTCCATCAAATTATATCTATATTAAAAACATTTTATTATTGTTAATTTCATTTTGATCTGTTCTCACCTCAATGCGATTTCTTGTAGCAAATTAGTATATTCCAAAACTGTTTTGTAATTCAATTTTACAAGATTTGAAATACTTTTCTTATTGTATCTGAAGTTCATTTTAGTTTTTTTTCAATATCCAATATACATAGATTTAAAAAATGACATTTTTTCTATCTAATTCAAAAAGTACTTCCATACCTTTTTCCGTGCAACACAAATACTTTCAATATTGTTTTGATATCGACATGTAAGTTCGAAAACCATGATTCATCTCTAACACTTCCTGAACTACAGTCAGATCCATCAGTTTTACGACAGCGCCACTGAAATCATCAATCAATTTCTTATACTTATTGTTAATTTTCATGACATCGCGTTTTTTAATAAACTCACATAATATGTATATATTTCTTCATTTGTGTTATCTCTTTTACGTTTCAATCGTCTACTCGCAATATTCATTTGCTTATCACAAATTTTGCAATTCACCAACTTTTTCAAATAATTTTGGTCCATCAAAGAATCTGCTGCGTCTTTTTCGTTTGATATTTTATTAACATCTTCGAGTTCTTTAATATCCTCTATTATAATCATATTTGATAAATACGCTTATTTTCTTTATCAATTTTAATTAAAAATGGAGTTCTTCCAAATCACGTTTGATAACGTTTTTTTTAAATTTTTTAAGGTGTGACCTTATTAATTTATTTCAAAAAATTCCAAATCGGAACCAAAAAATTGGCCCGCTTTTTTCGAAAAAGTCGTTATTTGAAATAATTTCAATTGTATTTCATTTTCAGCAAGAAAACGAACATGTGAAAGTTCATCAATAACTCCCCTACAAAAGAAAAATGGAATACCATTGATGAAAAGAAGTTCAATGTCAAAATTGGCTGATGGTTTTCGAACTGCTGCATGTTTAGCAAATGAACCGCCGCCCGATGAAGATGATCCATTTATGCTTTCTTTCCGCCAATTTTCGTCTTCTCTTCAAAGAAAATCGAGTTCGAATAATGTGAAAACAAATGAATTGGATCCATCGAAATGTCTTCCCGATTCTGATATGCAAACATATAAAAGTATCAAAAATCTGAAGAATTTCTATGATTGGCAAGTTGAATGTTTATCCGATAAAAGATTGTTAGATGGTCAAAATTGTATTTTATCATTGCCAACTGGAGCCGGCAAAACTTTGATTGCTGAGATTTTGATGTTACGAGAAGCGATTGTTAGAAAACGGAATGCTATTTTGGTTTTGCCATATGTTGCAATTGTTCAGGAGAAGGTGGGCTTTTTTGACACCTAATTAGTTTAAAAGACACTCTTTGTAAAACTGCAAAACCCACCGGACAACGAAAAAGTCATGATCTCAGAATCGGCCCAATTTTTTTCTTAGTAAGCCCCATGGGTGGGGAACTTTTTCCACCAGGTTAGAGATCATGATATCGTTTCGCCAATTTGGTGGGACCGGGTGAAGGGGAAAATTGTTTTTCGAAAAAAATTCGTAAGTCGGTTTAACGTTCATATTTTTCGATGATTAAAAAAGCATTTTTCTCGTCTTTTGACGCTCTTTGCGATGGAAAAGAGCACGAATTTCGATACTCTATCCTAAAAAAAAAATTTTTTTCGTCATAATACAACATTGCTTGGGAGTCATTTCCGCTCTTTCTAACCGCTTCCAAAATGTTCCTCGTGCTTTTTCACCCATATTTAGCTACTTTCAAAAAAAAATCGCCGGCACCTATCAACCTCGGAAAATCACCTAAAAGGGCGCGACTCAAGCGCGCGCGCTCATATAACACACATATGTGCGTGTGTGTGTGTTTGTGTGCATTGAAGGATTACTGTAGGTGGGAGAAAAAGTTTAAAAAAACGACTTTCTCGTGGAAACGATGAAAATTACAATGAATAGTTCCCAAAATGAAGTACCCCAAAGGCATTTTACATGCAAAAATTTTCTTTTCGGACTTTCAAGGGGTTGGACTTTTTTTTTTTTGATATTTTTTAGCTCTGAACTTTGAAAAATCGTATTTCCACTTACAGTGGACAAAAAAAGTCGAAGAAAAAGGCATAATGGATCTTAAATATCGCTCTATTGACTGAAAATAAGAGTTGTTGAAAGTATCAAGTGTTCTAGTGCCAATTTTCGAACTCTACGTTTAAAGTTACGTACAGTAGTGTGTTAGAACTACTCAGAAAATCATCATAGATAGGTACTGCGCCTAGAAAATCATTCCGGCAAATCTTCAGGCTTAGAGAGCAGCTCTGGCAAGGATTCACGCCTAGAAAGAAATACTGACAAGGAACAACGCCTAGAAAGCTATTCTGACAAAGTTCCGCGCCTAGAAGTTCATTCTGGCAAGGAGTCCCGCTTAGAAAAAATCATGGATAGCTCTCTTAGGCGCGGCTCCTTGCCAGATCAATTGTCTAGGCGTTGACTCTTATAATAATGGTTTTCTAGACGCGAATCTTTGTCAGACTTGCTTTCTAGACATAGATCCTTGTCAGTGATGTTTTCTAGGCGTAAATCCTTCCCAGAGCTGCTCTCTAGACGTAGATCCTTGTCAGTCTTACTTTCTAGGCGTGTTTCTAGGCGTTCTAGGCGTGATCCTAGTGAAAGTTGCTCACTAGGAGCAGTAATTAGCAATAGTGGCTATCAAGACGTGGATTCTTGATCGAATTCTTTGCTTAAGTGCCGTACCTTGCCTGGTGGTCTCTGAAAGCGCAACGACGTGATATAAAAACTCGCAAGGCGCCGTACCAAGTTAAAGTGGTTCTCCAGGCACGGTTGCTGGTCATAGCGGCTTTTCTGGCGCAAATAGGGGGACATTTTCAAAAATTTCCGAGAAAAACATAAAATCAATTTCCAGTACCACCGGGGACCGGACACCTATCAATTTTAACATGCTATTGTACGTAACTTCAAACGCAGAGTTTGAAAATTGGCACTAGAACACTTGATACTTCCTCAAACAAGGAAACCTTTTTTGCTCAACACTTCAAATCTTGATGAAATTCTGTCCATTGACAGCTTTTGGTGTCATAAGAACACCCTAAAAATTTTGTCTCCCAATGGACCTCTGAACCAAGTTCTGGGCTCTCAAAAGTTCAAAAATTGCCAAAATTGGCTCATAAAATACATCATAACTCAATTCTCGATCATTTTTATGAAAAACTGAGTAGCAGATGATGATCAGCGTGGTCGATTTACCCAAAAACCATCAATAAATCAAATTTTCAAGAAAAATTCATTTATGAAAAAAGAATGAGCCGAAAAATAAAAAAATTCAAAATTTTTCGAAAAAAAGTTTTATTGTTGTACTTTTAGTAAATCGACTATGCTGATCATTATCTGAAATTTTATTTCTCCCACAAATTATTTTGAAATGGAGCTATGATGACTTTTATGAGCAATTTTCAGCAATTTTCGAACTTTTGAGAGCCCAGAACTTGGCTCAGAGGTCCATTGGGAGACTAAAATTTTTAGGGTGTTCTTATGACCCGAAAAGCTGTCTATGGACGAAATTTCATCAAGATTTGGAGTGTTGAGCACGTCGACCCACTAAAGAACAAACAGCTGCAATGGGTGTGAGACAGAATGCATCAAAATGCAAAAAAACTACTGAACCATTTTGAAAACTGATTACATATTCGTGATCAGTGTGTTCAAATCTGTGGAAATAAGGAGTTTCATTAATTCTAGTCCATGTTTATTGTCGTAGCACTTCGTGGAAAAACCGAAAAACCGTACACCCTTTGCAGCAGTTGGGTCGACGTGTGAGTAAAAAAGGTTCCCTTGTAAAAACTATTTCAAAAATGTTTTTGTTTATTCTGAAATTTTCAAGTTTTCTAGGTCGAAAAAATTATTTTTTAACAACTCTTATTTTCAGTCAATAGAGCGATACTTGAGATCCATTATGCTTTTTTCTTCGAAATTTTTTGTCCACTGTAAGTGGAAATACGATTTTTCAAAGTTCAGAGCTAAAAAATATCAAAAAAAAGTCCAACCCCTTGAAAGTCCGAAAAGAAAATTTTTGCATGTAAAATGCCTTTGGGGTACTTCATTTTGGGAACTATTCATTGTAATTTTCATCGTTTCCACGAGAAAGTCGTTTTTTTAAACTTTTTCTCCCACCTACAGTAATCCTTCAATGCACACAAACACACACACACGCACATATGTGTGTTATATGAGCGCGCGCGCTTGAGTCGCGCCCTTTTAGGTGATTTTCCGAGGTTGATAGGTGCCGGCGATTTTTTTTGAAAGTAGCTAAATATGGGTAAAAAAGCACGAGGAACATTTTGGAAGCGGTTAGAAAGAGCGGAAATGACTCCCAAGCAATGTTGTATTATGGCGAAAAAAAAATTTTTTTTAGGATAGAGTATCGAAATTCGTGCTCTTTTCCATCGCAAAGAGCGTCAAAAGACGAGAAAAATGCTTTTTTAATCATCGAAAAATATGAACGTTAAACCGACTTACGAATTTTTTTCGAAAAACAATTTTCCCCTTCACCCGGTCCCACCAAATTGGCGAAACGATATCATGATCTCTAACTTGGTGGAAAAAGTTCCCCACCCATGGGGCTTACTAAGAAAAAAAATTGGGCCGATTCTGAGATCATGACTTTTTTTGTCCGGGCCTCTGTTGTAAAGTTTACGTTTTTACAAATAATGTCTTTTAAACCACAATCGGACTACGGGAAAAGAATTGGGCCTTTTTCTTCGAAAAGTTCTGAATTTTCAAAAAATGCTCCAATTTCTTAGCCCAAAAAATTCTCATTTTCAGATGTCATCTTTGGCCCCATTCGAAGAAGCTTTTGGTATAAATATTGAAGAATATGCATCGAATAAAGGCCGATTTCCACCAATAAATCGCCGCAAAAAACAATCGATTTATGTGGCAACTATTGAAAAAGTTAGCGTGCTTTCCATTAAGTTTCATCCAAAAATTATTAATTTCAGGCGAATATGTTGATAAATTCATTGATAGATTTAGACAAATTGGATAATATTGGATTAGTTGTTGTTGATGAATTGCATATGATTGGAGATGGAAATCGAGGAGCAATCATGGAACAATTATTGGCCAAATTTTTATACAAAGGAAGAGGGCAAATTGTTGGAATGTCGGCGACTCTTCCGAATTTGGATGATTTGCAAGTTGCGATGAGAGCGTTTATTTATAAAACTGATTTTCGACCGGTTGCTCTTTCGGAATTTGTGAAAATTGAGAGAACAATGTATTGTGTTGAGAAGGATGGAAGTTTGAAAGTTGCCGGAGATTTACCACCACCGGTTCGTTTTTTTTTGAAATCTAAAATTATTTAGAAATAAAGTGTAATTTTTCTTTCAAATTTCGAACAATTCAATTTCTGTATAGTTTTTATGTTTGAAAAATTGAGATCGAGCAAACACAAATCTCTAGAAATTCCTGTAAAATTTGATTTTTCTAGAAAAATCTTGCAGAACTCCAAAAAATCCCTGAGAAAATCACCAAAATTGTCTTTTTTCCAGAGAATCAAGACGGATCCAGATGGCGTGTGTTTATTGCTCGAAAAAGTCATCCCATCAAGTTCAGCAGTGGTTTTTTGTCCGAACAAGAAAAATTGTGAAAATGTTGCGATGCTTATAGCAAGATCATTGCCATCGTAAGTTTCTCGGAATTTTTTTTCTAGATTTTTGTAACAAATCACAATTTTCAGCAATATTCGACAAGCGAAAAGACAACAAATGGACGCGTTTTTACAATCATCTCTTGCAAATGATGAAGACGAAAAAGTTTGTGCATTTTTTTCGAATTAAAAGATTTCTAGCTGATTTTTCAGATGGATCAAAACCTGAAACAATGCCTTCTTTCTGGTGTTGCATATCATCATTCCGGTTTAACACAAGATGAAAGAAAATGTGTAGAAGCTGCATTTATGGAAGGATTGATTTATGTAGTTTGCGCAACTTCGACTTTAGCAGCTGGAGTTAATTTACCTGTTAGAAGAGTTATTATAAAAGCACCAATGGTTGGAAGAGAGAAATTGGGAAAAGCGCAATATCTTCAAATGGCTGGTCGAGCTGGAAGAGCTGGTTTTGATACAAAAGGAGATTGTATAACAATTGTGAGAAAAGGTGAAGAGGAAAGATGGTTCAGGAAAATGTTGCAAACCGAAATTCCGAAATGTTGTAGTGGATTAGCGAGTGAAGAAACTATGAGTTCGTTTTTATTAGATCTTGTTAGTTTGAAAATTGCTGTGACTTTTGATGAACTTATGGCTGCAATGAGATATTCATTGATTGGTTCGCAAGAAACTGAAGAGAAATTGAAAGAGGTGATTGGAAATTCGATTGAACGATTAAAACGCGATCAATTTGTGACAATTGACGATGAGAATATTATAACACCATCAGATCTTGGAAAAGCTGTATTTAATGCGGGATTTGGACCAGAAGAAGCGACTCAAGTGCACACTGATTTGATATCATCTTTGAATCAGGGTGTTATATTTTCATCACATTTTCATCTACTTTTTATTATAACTCCATATGAACAAGCATGTTGTATTAATTGGGATCTTTTTTTGGAATTGGTTAGTTTTTGGGGATTTTTTTTTGAAAGGTTACGATCTTGAGGTTTTGTTCAAAATATTCTATGAACTTATTTTGGCCAAATTCAAGATAAATTCCGATTTCCAGCTTTCTTAAATTAAAAAATTTGAATCTTCAAACTTTTCCTCTTCCGTCAATGCGGAGCATCGTTGTAAAAGAATTTTTTCTCAAAATTTTCAATTTCCTTCCAAAAAGTGCATAACTATGAATTCATAATGAGTTTTGTTCGAGAAAACTGTAAATTATTATGGGATCAAATAGTTAACTTTTTAATTTAATTTCAAAAAAAATTGAACATTTTCAGTATAACGCACTTCCTCAAAGCGAAAAGAATTTGTTGGGTCAATGTGGATTGAAAGAACGTTTTATATTAGAAGCAAATATCAAAAGACTCGAACAAAAAGCTGGAAGTCCACGAATGCGACTTTATATCGCATTAATGCTGCAAAAAATCTGGAATCAACAACCTATGTTTGAAATTGCGGAAAGATTTGGTGTCGAAAAAGGATGGCTGCAAGCAACATTACAATCTGCAATTGCACAAGCTGCATCAATTGCAAAATTCTCGGAGAAAATCAATAATCTTTGGCCACTTCGACAATTGCTACCTGAATTGGTTCAGAGGTTATCCGAAGCTGCACAACCTGAATTGATACCTTTGATGGCTATTGATGGAGTCAAAAAAGCAAGAGCTTCTTTGTTATATAAAGCTGGGTTGAGAACTGTTGCTAAAGTTGGTTTTTTCACAGATTTTTAACAGATTCTCTTTCTGAGTTTGAAAATTTCACCCTGCCGTCAATGGGGAGCATCGTTGTAAATTCTTGATTTTTGTGTAAAAATTAACATTTCTGACAATTTTTTTCGGTAAAAAATTTGTGAAACTGGAAAACTTTCCATCTTTTTCGAGCCAAAATTGATGGTTTCAATCTGAAATTGATGTTATTTCATATGCTAAGCATTTATTGATTACTTTCCTCAAATTATACTTTTTTATCAACTTTTGTGTGTAAACCCGGAGCATCGTTTAACTATATAATGTTTGCAGGTTGCTCGTGCCAGTGTTCTTGAAATTCAACAAGCTCTTGGTGTTATTCGACGAGCTCAAGCTCAACTTTTGATAACAAATGCCAAAAATCTTTTACGCGATCGAATCGATGAAAAACTCGAAGAACTCGATGTTTTTGGACTCGGAATGGATGATTTTTAACTTAAAATTGCATAATTTATTTGTATTTGTATTTCTGTGAATAGCTTCATCATATAGTAAATTATTTTATTTTTCAGTTTTCGCTTTTCGAATTTCGAAGGAAGCGTTTTGTTCGCTTTCAATATCTTTTTGATTTTTGTTTTTGAAAAATCTCAATTTAAATCGTATTTTCAGATGGTTAATGTCAAAAAAGGAGTGATTTTGACAAGTGATCCGGCTTTCAGACAATTGTTGATTCATATGGATGAATCGAGACAATTGGGATCGAAGTTTATTGTTAGGGTTAGTGAAATTTGAATTTTTATTTGAAAAATTGAGGAAAAATGCAGTTTTAAAAATTATTTTACCGAAAATTTCGAAAAATTAAAAAAAAATTAAACGTTTTCTATTCAAAACTACTGTATCCCGTATTCATTTTTCCTCATTCTCCCATCATTTTTTTTCATTTTTCATCAAAATTATTCGAATTGATAAGAAGAAACAAATACAGAAGCTGTCATGTTATCAATATCAAAAAAAATTCCAATCATTCCAGGAACTCGACGAAACGCATTTGTTCATCGAAAAAGATGTGATTCCAATTCTTGAAGAACGCGTCGAATCAATCATGGAACAAATGAATCCAGAAAGTAATGAGAAATAAATAATTATATGAAAAATTGTGTTCTATGGCCCAAAGGTTTGAATTTTCTGAAAATCCGCGCGTCATTGCGTAGTCTCGTTTGCACAAAATTTTTGTGGTTTTTCCAAGTTTTTCAGCTCTAAAATTTCTTTCCACATTCTAATAAATTTTAAAAGAAACTCATCCAGAAAATAATGAGAAATAAAAATTTATATGAATCAAAAAATGAAATCACAATCACAATAAAAAGTATGTACATTGGTCCGAAGAAATGAAGGTTTTCATACTTTCGATCAGAAAGAAACCCGTTCAAAAAATTGAATTTTGAAGAAGAAGAAAAGAAGTCATGAAATTATGCAGTAGTTCTGGGGGCGAGATGAAGAGCGTCGAGTTTCATTCGAGATTCTCGAATACAATAATCGACTGATGTGTCGTCTTTGAGAAGTCGAGTTGAGGCATCTTTGAAGAGACACCAACGACGATATTCGTCATCGTTGAAAAGATTTGACTGAAAAATATATGAATATTTTGGATTATTGATTTTTTTAAAAGAAAAATTGGAAGTTTTTTAAAGAAAAATTTTAATGAAAAAGTTTGAAAAAGAAAAAAATTGACATTCAAAATGTGAACTTTTAGATTTTTTCCAAAAATCTACCAAAGAGCCACGTGGCTTTTGCCAACTCACCAATTCCTTTTCATATTCCTTCTCTCTTCTCATATAAATTTTTCTCAACAAGTCCGTCTCCTGAAATCGTCTCCTCAATCTCGATTCTTCAAAATGTGCAGCCGATTTATCGATTGCTCCATCTTTTGCTCGATCATCCAATTTGCTCATTTGCAATCGCAAATTCGTCTCAATCGCAATCAATTCTCGACTATTTTCCAAGCATCGACGAATTTTTGCAGCCAGATTTTTGTTGTGATGTTCGACGATTGCGAGAAGACGCGATCCGGTTCGCTCGATTTCGTCCAACTCGTTTTCGATTTGACTTTTTTCTTCCTCGTATGTGCTTAGTTTTCGGCTCACTTTTTGAATGCTCTGCAAAAAAATCGATAAAATTATTCATGTTAGAATTTTCAACTTTCAAACAAAAAAGCCACGTGGCGTTTTTTTTCGATGCAATTTATTTTAAATTTTGGAATTCTGGATTTTCGAAGTGAAAAAATTCACATGACCGTGTTCACACTGTTTTTGAATCTTTGAATTTCGAAATTTTTCAAATAAAAATTTCCTGATTTCTAGAATTTAGAAAAAAAATTGTTGGCGCTAAACTCTTGACAAAATTTTTTTAAAAGTTAAAATTACACACCTCATGTCTTGTGTTCTCGAGTTTTGCCAAATCCTGACTTCCCAAATCGGGATTTCTATATCCTTGCTGAAGATTTATGAGCGATGGAGTTGGCATGAAATTGCTCAAAAATGCTGAAGTTGTGTGTTGAACTGGTGAAGTGAGAGAAGTCATTGAAGTTGATCTGCAAAACAAAAGATTTAGGAAAAAATGTTAGACGAAATGAAAAAAAGAAAACTTGAGATGAATTTCGAAATTTTTTGTTGAAAACGCTTCTTCTTCCTTGAAAACTAGACAATGTGACCTTCAAAACTTTACACTTTTTTCTTTTTCTAAATTAAAAATAATAACCACATTATTTCTACATTGAAATGTAGCAAAAAACAATACGAAATAAAATCGAATGATTCAGAATTTCTCGCTCCTCGTTGTATTTTTACAAAAAATGAGAGCAAATAGCAAATAAAGTGAATTTTTGATAAGCAACAAAAAAAATATGGGGCGTACCTGTTCAAATGATCAATCAATAATCCTTTTGGTTTGACTGGAACTGGTGGTTTTGGTTTGTAAATGTCGAGATCGATACTTCCGCTTAGACTAGATCCAGAGATTGACGAACGCTCGTCGACTGGCATTGGGTGCACCTGGAAATTGGGAATTTGGATGGATCAGGAAAATGTTTTTAATTCATTTTTTTTTAAATTTTTATTATAAACTTGATAATTTGTGTTTTTCAACTTTTTCAATTATTTTTTCGAAAAGAATTTCTGTAATTTTTTTCTTTCTTTTTTTATGAAAAGTTCTAAGATCTAAAAATTCAGCCCCGAATTGTTGAACTACAAAAAAATTATGAATGATTTCATATTTCAAATTTCAAATTATATTTCTAAGGTTTAAGAGGATTAATTTGGGAATTCATGATAAGAAAGTCATCATGTTTTTCGAAAAAAAAAGTCCAAAATTCTTTTGATAATTTTTTTCTAATTTTTCAGTCACCTCAACAGTTGGTTTCATATTTTGTTGAATCAACAAAGACGACGAGAATAATGAAGATGAATTTGTTGTAGAAGTCGAAAGCTCCAAAGAGCTCATTGAGTTTGAAAATGGGACAGACAGTCTGCAAAAAAAATATGAATTAAAAATTTTCAAAAAAAACTAAAACTTTATTTGCTTATCAATCGTATACTAATGTAAATATTTAGCCTTTTTCGAGAAAAAACGTAAAAAAAGGAAAAATTGTTGGAGATGGATTGAATTGAAATGAAATGAGAAAGAAGGAAAGATGATATTTGGCATAAAAAGATAAGAGGAGAAATAAATGTTGTTAATAAAAGCCGCGCGACGCCGCTAAAAATGGGTGTGAGAAATGAAAATATTTAGGTGAAAATGGAAAGGAATTTCAAATATTTTTGTTATTTTTATTTCGTAATTGGGAGACGGAAATTATTGTGTCATTTTTTTTGTTGGAGAAAGCAGAGGAATTTTAAATAGAATGAAGATTTTTCGATTTAAAAAAAAGTTGTCCGCGTGGGGATCGAACTCTTGACTTGAACTTAGAAAATAAGCGTTCTACCAGTTGAGCCAAATACTTTGCCACGTGGATTTTTACAAAAACTTTTCCCATTTCTAAAATTTCTCTAGCTTTTATTCTAGTCTCTAATTAACTCCCGATTTTTTTTTGCATACTTGAGAATTGAACGAAAATTGTACCTAATAATATGCAATTGTGAAGAGAAAAAAAACTGGATCACGAAATATTTTTCTAAATTGATTAATTAGTAATTAATTATAATATATTTCAAGTGGATCAATTTTCAGATAAAAATAAAGAAGAAAAAGATGAGTATCTCCGTAAAACAAGACTTTCGATTGATAAAAATGAAAGTGACCTAAAATTTGAATTTTTTGAATTTCGCTTTTACGGGGAGGTCTAATTGTAAGCTTCATTCCAAAATCCTGCAGCCCTGTAATCTTACCTTGGCGTTGGAACTGGTGGAGCAACTTCAGGCACAAAATCCGGCATAATCGATTGATAATCACCGGAATCGATCAAACTTCGATAATTCGACGAAGTTTCGGTTGGTGTTGGCGAAGAATTGGTGGTATTTGTGGAAGAAGATGAGGATGGTGAGAGAAATGGAGATGGACGAGATGCGCTAAAATGATGGGATAGTTTTTGTGGGGGAACATCTGCGAGTGACTCATTTTTTGTGAAAAGAAAAAAATATGTGGAAAATATGCAGATGTGTTGCGCATCTGGTGATATTAATTGGATATTCGGAAAAAAAGTTGGGAATGTTTTTTTTTTCGTTAGATTTTTAGGGAGATCAAATCTAGATAGTGGAAAAATTGCCAACTTAAACTCGAGAATCAAAACCTGAATCATTTTCAGATATAAAAATTTTATGTGTGATCTGAAGATCCTCAATTCTTTTGAATCAAAATAGTTCAAATTTTCAGGCTTGAAATATTTTGGACCAAATATTTCTGGAAACATTTTGGGTGGTCTATTTTAAACTTTTTCCCTCAAAATTAAGGTATCTTCAATTTCAACTTGAAAATCAAATTTAAATTTATTTGAACCTTTTCAAAAATAATTTCGAATTTTGAAGTATCCCTTAAAAACTTTGGACCAAAAAAGTTTTTGTCCAAAAATTCCCAAACTCCCCCAAAACTCACGCTTCCTCTCGTTTCTGCCGAATTTTTCGTTTTGCACCCGAAGGACTTCGATGAAGCATTTGACTGTGATCGTGAGGAAGAAAAGTTCGAGTTGGCTGAAAAAATATTTTTTTTTCTTCTAAAAATTGTAGATTAGCATTTATTTTTCATTGTATTTGCTTTGTTTAAAATGAAATGACCTTATGAAAAAATGTGAAAAATGTAAAGAAAGAAAAGGAGAAAAAAGGAAAAAGGAAAAAGGCAGCAGGTGTCGGTAACGATCCGAATGGTAATTAAAATCGGGGGTGAAACATGGAAATAGTGTTGAAAATCAGGAGACACCATCTTGTTTTCTTCACAAAAAAGGTTCTTTGTATTATTTAGGGCTAAAGAGGAATTCAGAGAAAAATCGATCAATTTTTCTAGTTTTATTAAATATGAATGAGTCATAAATGGGCGGAGCATATTTCGCGCATTTAATAATTTTATATTTAAATAAATAATAAATCGTTTTTTTTGTAATGCTAGATAAACTGGTTGGAAAAAAACGGTTGGGTGTAGAATTTTTTGATGATCAATATTTTTTGAAGTTTAATTTTATAATTTGGTGCATCAAAAACTTTGATCTACAAAAGATAGAAGCCACAAAACCTTTAGGGCCCCTAAAAATAATTTTAAAAAACGAAATGAGCCCAGTTTTCAGGAAAAAATCAGAAGTTTTGCACAGAATTTTAGAGTTGGAATTTTGAGAGCTTTATAACTGAAAATACTTCTACATCTAATGTTTCTGAAAATTCCGGAATTTCGCGCAGAATTTAATTTTTGAATTTTAAAGTAACAATTGAAATTCCATCTTCAAGAAAAAATCCGAAACAAATTTCAAAAATAACAAAAAAAGAAAAAGTAACAAAATCAATCACTCGAACTCGAAAAAAATTGTCCGGAAACACTCTTGTTTCTCGTCTTGTGCTTCTGCTATGAGAGTTGATCAAAAGCGTGTTTGTTGTATATTTGTTTGTGTGCTTTTTTCTCGCGCGTCAAAGCGAATGAAAAAAAAAAGAAGCAGAAGCTGGAGAAAGAAGGAAACGATCCGGTATTTGAGAATCGGAAAAAAAGAAGGAAATGAATAAATGAACACAAATAATAATAATAATAATAATATAGGATGAGTAACAGGAGAGAGAAAAAACGAATGGGATGATATTTTGAACTTTTTGTGAAAATTAGAGAATTTTTGAACAGGTCCTGAATTGGAATATCGGATAAGCGGACCTTTAAAAAATAATTTGAATCTGAGTATTTTTGAAGGGCCCTTTTTATACCGAAAATATCTTAACTTGCAAATTTGAAATTAGAATTGGCCCCAAAAATTAACTGATTTTTGATTTTTTATCATAAAATCCTAGCCCAAAAAGTTTGAATTCGAAATTCTCGGAAAATATTTGTCTGAAACATTTCACAACATTTCGAAAATATTTCCATAAATCTAAAAATGGAGAAATGAATCAATTCAAAAATGTCTTCTATTTAACATGAGTCATTCAAAATAAATACAAATAATAGACACAAAAATGTTTCGCGCAGAATGTTTTGTTGAAAAAAAAACATTTAAATGCGAAAATTATTGGGAAAAATATATGTATATTTTTTCTTGGAAAAAGGAATCAACCCCAAAAATCGATAAAAACAACATATTTGGACATATATTGTTTTTCTCGCAAGAAAATCGATAAGATAACATCTAAGGTCATTATTTCTCTTTTTGTTGTTAAAACTTACCTTGGCCGGTGGATTCATAGAGATTTTTGGCTGCAAAAAAGTAGTTGCAAATTATTATTTTTTATTTTTGAAAAAAATGATCAACAAAAATTGATAAGAAGAGAAAAAGAGAGGAATTTTGGGATGAGTCATGAAAAAATGTTTTGTCGGAAAATGAAAATGAAAATAATAATTTTTGAAAATTAAAAAATTCCTTGATTGAACTTTTGGAAACATTTCAAAATTCAAATTTGGAGCCAAAGATCCACGTGGAATTTTTAATTTGAAGTTTTATTTTTGCGCCAAAGATCCACGTGGAATTTTTAATTTGAAGTTTTATTTTTGCGCCAAAAATCGACGTGTCTTCATGTTTAAAATTCAAAATTTGGTGCCTAGAATACACTAAGAATATTTGTCGGAATTTTTTTTTTTCAAATCAAAAAACCTGATTTTTTAAATCACATTAAGAAAAGCTAGAAAATTTCTTTAAAAAACAAATCAAATGAAATCCGAAAACCCGGAAGAGCAAAAAATCCAGATTACATCATTTCAAAAATCGAAATGTTTTCGGAAATTGTTGGCCCTAAAACTCCACCTAATTCTTGTCTCATATAGAAGCTAGGAAATTCTTTAAAAAAAAACAGAGATGAAATCCGAAAAACCCGGAGTTGAAACGATTCATTTGTTTCAAAAAGTATACACTCACAGAGACAAAAATGTACACCCAAAATGACTAACAACAATAATCGAAGTGTGGTCACCGCGCCGGGTGTCACCAAATGAAATAGTATGCGAAAAATAGGAGACGCAGAGATATATGCATATATTTGTACATATTATGAAAGAAAGGAGAAAAAGAAGAACCAGGTGTGCGCGAAGGTATAAAAGAGACACAGATGAAAAAGGAATTTATTGTTGTTGATTGGGGTGCTTTTTGGTGGGAAATATATATTTAGGAAACAATTAGTGGGCAGCTTTTTGAGGATAAATAAATAATATTTCTAAAACTGCAGTTTCAGAAATGTTTTTGAAAAAAATAAAAAATCTTGCCGGACCCAAAAATTGATCTGGAGCCTTGTGAGCCGCAGCAAAAGCCACTACCACTGAGCCACGCAGGGACTTTTGGAAGGTTTTTAAATTTAGATGAGAACGTGAGCGAAAAAAAAACTTTTTTGGTTTTCTTGGAATATAGACGACCTTGTATTGTTGCAACTTGTATAAAACTAATTATTTTCGGGGCAAACAATTTTTGAGGTCAAAGAATCAGGAAACGAGAACGTTTTTTTTGTTGGAAAAATTGCGGTTTCAGAAGAAAAAACACTTCTGGACTTCGATGAAATTTTTCAGGAAGAATAGCTGATTCTAGACTTAAAAGCTGGTTTTTAAGACTAATTTTTGGCTGTCTCTGGAATATTTTTGCTCCTGAAGTTTAGACTTCTCAGAATTCTAATTCCAAAACCCCAATTCCACTAACCGTCATCAAATATTGATAAAATTGTTGACTTGCAGCTCGATTTTTCTTCGCCGATTGTAAAGTATCACAATCATAATCCATTCCGTTTCCTGAAATTTGAAAATTTTAAATTTTTGTCTGAAAAAAAATATGAAAAGCAAAAAAGTAACAATTTGTTCTCAAAAAGTCTATTATTATTATTATTTGGTCATAAATAGGCAGGCAAAAACGAAAATAAATAAAATATGAAATATTATTGTTAAGTGTTGATTCTACTTACTTGAGTGCTTTTTCTTTCCAATAATACAACCAAATCGTACTTTTTGGGATAAAAATTGAGAGATTTTTGTTAGCGCTGAAAATCCACTTGGAAAAATTTTCTAACAAAATATTTAAAAAAATAATTAATTAATTTAAACGTGACCTCTTTCTTTCTTTCTAAAATTAAATCCTTGATTCTAATTTCTAATTTCAAAAGTCTCCATGGAAACAACAAAATCCCTAAATAAAAAAAGATATTTAGATAACCAAAATTTCTGCGACGTAAACAAAGAAGAATGAGAAACTGTGTTGGCAAAAACAAAAAAGGAATCGTCAATGGCTGTGCCAACAAATATTCCAATCCCAACCGATTATCCGCTTTTTGTTCATAAAAACGAACTGAACGACGAAATAAAAGTGAAACAGTTGGCAAAAAAACATGTTCGGAAATGGATATAAAGTACTTTGTATTCATATGGAATCAACAGATATTTTGGTAGATTTTTTAATAATAAATTTGCGGCTAAAAATTTTGCTCAAAAAATTAGAAAAAAATCCACGTGAATTTTACGCCTCCGAAATTGAATTTTCAAAAAATATCACACTTCTTATCCAAAAATAGCAAAAAAAATTGCAGAAACTCAAATTTCCTCGAAGTTCTCTCGAATGCAAACAACGTGGTTTCTAGTCAAAAAATCTCAATTATTTATTTGTTTTTTCTCTAAATCTCCCAAATTTCCACACTATTTTCGGAGTAAACGATATGTTTACATGTTTTTAAGTGAGCACAGCAGCATCGATAATCAATTTCTAGTAAGACTAGTCTTTTTTGAAATAAAAAATTATTTAGAAAAAAAGCGACCTTCATTTCTAAATACTTAACTATGCCGTTTTTTTTTGAAGAAAAATAACATGAAAAAAAACTTTTTAATTTTCGAGAAAAACGTCTAATGGATCTAGTTTTTTTAGGTTTTCGGAAAAAAATGCATTATCAAAGTTTTGGTCATTGAAGGGCAAAAAAAAAAGAAAATCAAATTTTCTAGGCAAAAAATCCACGTGGTAGATTTTTAAAGATTTAATTCTGGCTCCAGAAATCCACGTGGCTCCGAAACATCAAAATTTTCAGAAATTCACCTATAATTTCTTTACAAAATTGAAATTTTGCGCTAAACAAAAAGTTGGGCCGAAATCTTAGGTTTTTAGAAAATTGAGTAAAGTCAACCAGTTTTCAAAATGAATGAAAATAAAAGCCTCACTTGATCATTTGAGAAAAAACTTGAGAAAGTTGTTTCAATGAAGCCGCGCGCCAAAAATACGGAAATTATTTCATTTTATTTTTTTCAATCGTAATTCTTTTCTTTTAAAATAATAAATACTTTCTTCATTTCTTTCATCTTTTTTCAATCGAAAAAAAAACGAAAAACAATAACAAAATCCCTTATTATGTATTATCATAACAAATCATTAATTATAAAAAGGTGTTTGGAGGTCGCAAATTTTGAATCGGAAAATGCAATAACAATTTAATGAAATTCAGATGAATAATGAAAAATATTTACACACATTCCAAAATTTGAAACAACAAAAAATCGAAGTTTATTGATAACTTTCTTATCAAAAAATGTTTGCGAAAAAAAAGTTGGTGCTAAAAAAATCACAACCAACTTTTTTAAAGGCTTAACTGAAAGGTTAGGCTTGGCCAAAATTCTAGCCTTACCCAAAATCCTGGGCTCCTTCAAAAAATCAGACTTATTTGAAATTTTAGATGTAGGCTTAACCAGGCTTAGGCTGCTTTTTAGGCAAATCCTGAAATTTTCGTACTTGCTACTAAAACACTGCGTAAAAAGGCGGAGTTTCGTTATTTTTCGAAAATGTTCTGTTATTCAAAAAAAGAAAACTGATTTTCAAATAAAAGTTATATGTGATTTCAGTTTTCCAACTGAATAACCTGGTTTTTCTTTTCTATAAAAACCTCGAACCGTTTTTTCTTCGAAAAAGAAAGACGGCAATAAAATCAAACTGATGTACAATAATAAAATGTGACCCCGAAATTCTATGCATAACATTTTTTTGTGTGAATTTTGGCTCAAAAAAACTATGAGAATAAAAACAAAAAAAAATGTTTATTATGAAAGGGTATCTTTTCATGTTCTGAACAAAGAAAAGACAAAAAGTAAATAATATTCAAAATTTTGTTAAATTTTGAAAAAGAAGAAGAAATTTGATATCTGTTTCTGTTTAAAAAAGAACAAAAGGTGAAATTTTTTCCTTTTTCAATTAAAGGATATATTTGGAAGTGAAGTGAGAGGCGGTTTTTTTGGGAATCGAATAAATAAATTTTGATAGGATAAATGAATGTCAAATAAATTATGAATAAGCATTGATAAAAATCAAAAAATTCATTTGAAATGGAAATTTTGAGATGAAATCCATGAAAAAAATATTTTCCACAGTTTTTTTTCGCGACGAGATCCATAGATTGATTCAAAACGACTAAAAACGTGAAAATTAATAGAATAAAAAAAATAAGTATATACCGTAACATTTTGAAGGCGCAACAACAAACACACATGGGTCTCGCCGCGAAGAATACACCGCTTTTATTTTTTTAAAAACATTTTTTGCGCTAAACTTCTATGAATAGAAATCAAACATCCTCATCTGAAAGCCCGAAGAATTTAATAATATGCTTAATAAAAAATAATTATGCGATAAGCTTGAGATCTAAACAAATACCGCGAATTGAGATATAAATCAAAAACGGAAATTTATGTATTATGTATATGTACTACGGGTTTTTCAAGGTCTGCTGCTGATTTCCTTACACACTTTAACAACACATTTTTTGAGGTCAAGAGATTGGCTTAAATTAGAATTAGAGAATTAAAATACATTTGAAAAAAGAAAAAAATAACTTTATTACTTATTGTCAGTTTTATTAGTTTATCACAGGTTGATAGAAAAGTTACACGTGAGATTTGGAAGAAAAAGTGAATTGCAATAAAAAATGGAGGGAAAATGATTATGCTTTGGTCTCGGGTTGTGCAAGGCTTAACAAAGCCGAAATGATACCAGTGACAGAAAGTAGCAAAAACGATAAGTTTGGTAGAAATTGGTCCTGAAATTAAATTGTGATGTTTTCTTCTGGAAAAATCAATAACCTAGGGTTGTTCAGAAACTTTGAAAAATCATATTTTAATAGTTTTTGTGATAATTTTGCTTAAAAATTTAATATTCAAAACTTATAAAAATTAATTCCAAAAAAATTCCTCAAAACTCACCATACTTGAAACATGCGGTGCCAATATTGCACCAAAATTGCAAAACGTTGAACAAACACCGATAAGACATGATCTACAATAGGTTGGAAATAATTCGTTGGCATAAATAAAGCAAAAAATATAGCAGCAAGCAGCACAGAATTTGGCGAGAAGCCAAACTGGTAAATGCCATGTGGAACCGCGAACAATGAAAAATAGGATGGCTAAGGAAATTGCGGCGATTGAATGGCATAGAAATCGAACAGGTCGACGACGGCACCTAAATGGATTCAGATTATTTGAGTTGCTGAAAATTCAAAAAAATTCTCTCAACTCACCATTTCAATGTAATCGGTATAACCAAATAAGCAGGCAATTCAACAATACCCGAAAATAAAAACGAAACAATCGGTTTTGATTCTCCTACAGTAGTCGACGTCAAACTCAATGCGCAATACGTCATAAAAGTGATAATCCATAAAATTGTCTCAAAAATAACCCGTCGAATAATCACCGTATCATTATGAATCATTCGAAAAATTTGAAGAATTTTCAAGTTCTCCGATGCTCCTGTCTTTTTCTCTTTTTCCAATATTTGATCGATATCAGCCGGGATTTTGTGGCAAGAAAATGTTTCATTCTGAAAAGGGGAGAAATTCATTAGATTTGGTAAAATTTAGTTAAGAACTCACTTTTTTGATCCAACTTTCTACTGATTTTCTTTGATTTCGTTCAACTGAATAAGCAATACTTTCTGGCAAAGTTCTGGAAAGAATGGAGTTGAAAAATGTTATTAAAATTGAAATTTTCAGGAACTTGTTATTGCTAGTTTTCCGGCCGCTCTAAAAATTACTACAAATTTTGAGGCCCTTATTTTGAGCATGTGAAAATTTTTTATTTAAAACAGCATTAAGAACCTGAGATTAAATTTTGGCTCAAAATTTTTCTTCAATAAAAATAATTTTGAATTTTTCAGAATGTGTTTTATTTTTAATGGTCATTTTGTATCCTAAATTTTTCAAAAACTGTAAATTTTTACCAAACATGTTTTGAAAAATATATTGCGATTTTCGAGAAATCAGAATCCCAAAACCTCTTACATAACAAAAAATAGTCCAATAACAACACACGGTATAGAAGTTGCGAATTGAAGAAGTCGCCAAGTTGGAAACCAAATCGAAAGTGGCGCCAAAAAACAATATCCGAGCACCCATGAAACACCGAAAAATATGGAGGAAACTGATTGTGATCGACTTGGAATACTTTCATTTGATAAAACATAATTGACAGTTGTCAGTGGCTGAATTTTTGGTTTTATTTGATTGTTTCTGATAGGGAGAGAAACTTACTGTATAACAGGAGCCTTGTAAAAATCTGGCCAATAGCAAAAGGGGAAAACTTGAAGCTAATGAGCCCAAAGAGCCAGCGATTCCTGAGATGAAAAGTGCTGCAATAATTACAGGACGTCTACCGTATCTGAAAAAATTTTATGACGTGGAAAAGTTATGATTCTAGTCAAGAAAATTTGAAAACCAACCGATCTGCAAGTGTGGCAAAAAACTGTCCAATCAATAAATTACCCGCAAAATAAACCGATGTTGTAAATTCAGCCGGATCAATTATATAACTCGATGTTAGATTGAACTGTAAAATAATTGTCTTATTAATATTTTTCTCATTTTTTTCCCAACTCACATCTTGTTGAATCGTAAGAAAATCCGAATTTTCAGTAACTTGCGCTGTAAATGCGGGTGAAATTGCTGAAAGTGCGCAAAGCGACCATAAAAAAGCCATCGAACATGTTATAAATAATGGGTATGGTCGAAATCTGAAAATATTGATCTTTTGATCAAACAGAAATTAATTTTGATGTGTGTTTGCGTATTGATAGTAATGTTTATACTAAAGATCATTAAGACAAGCATTTTTGTAGGAACATTTGTGCTATTTTTTAAAAAGTTTGCTTTATTTCAGATTTCTCGCCATCTTAAAAATATTTTGATTTTATGATGTATTTTTTTCAATGTATATAATGTGATATGATTCAATAAATAAATAAATCAATGTTCCGAACATTCTGAATTTTATAACTTTTACAGGTTTTTGGACCCTTCCAGCATCCCTAGATTTCCAATGTTTTTCAAACTCACGCTTTAGTAATATCCAATAATTGTATCAAATTAGTCGCTCCAATATTATCATCATAATCATCTTCATCCAAATCTTCTTCCAATTTTTGTATCTTCATATTCATATTTTCAATATTTTTTTGTTTTTGTTTCTCTTTTTTTCTTGTCATCAATGGCGAACTTTCAATTGGTTTTTCATTCATCCTTCATAACCACATTCTCTCTTCTTTTTTTCTTCCGAAACTTCCTTGTTTGATTTTTCAATCCGATTATGTTAGTGAAAATTATTTGTTTCAATTCGAATTCTGCAAAAATAATAATAATCAATAAAACTACAGTAATCTTATTATTGAATATAAAATGCAATTAATTGGACATATTCATATCGAAACTGATAACAGCAAAAAAATACGGATTCGAGAAGAAAACTGTCTTTTTATGCGTATTTTAGTACTTTGAAACGAAATATTTACAGTAACCTGAACTTGGGGACTTGCGAAAAATGGGAAAACTATTTTTTGAAAGAAAAAAATCACACAGTTTATTATTTTTTGGAGTCTGGAAAAATAGGAAAATCAATCGAAATTTCATAATATCAAATTTTGGATCAAATCAGTAACGATAAATAACATTTTCAGAAGCTAATGATTATATCAGCCCAATTTTCTATCCAAATTGAAACATACTTGATTTTTGTAAATTTCAATATTGAGTAATTTTTTAAATTCAACTAACTGAAATTATTTTTCATAATATAAATTTCATAACTTAGGATACACCACACATCGTGAACACGTTGATGAAAATAATTATCTTTAGTTTCTGATGTTATTAAAATCAATGACACTATCATGAATCAGAAACGAGTGAGAATAAACATAACTACTGTGAGAATATAGCGCAGCCATACATAAAATGGGTCCCCAGAATCGGGGTGAGGGGCTTAACTTTTTTTCAAAAATCTGAAGGGAAGGGTGCCTAACTTGGCCAATTTTCTGCTGATAATTTACTAAAATTCCCAGATTTGTCCAAAATTCGCTCAAAAATGTGAGGAAGGTGTTTAACTTTGGAAAATTTTCAGGGAGGGACCCTAACTTTGAAAACTGACTCGGGGGACCTATTTTATGTATGAGCGCAGCGGTTTGTAACGCGGCTCAAAATCAAAAAATCTAGTCTGACCAACTCAGCGGAATTTTTTATCTACTGTTTTAACCTCTTGTGATACTTTCGGGTTCAAACAATGAACTTTTTGCTGCTCAATTGTTCAATTCATAAGACTAGACAATAGTTTTCTTGCAAGCCACGTTGCGACGCACTCACAATTAGAGATATGAAACTATGTTTTGTTATTTTCTCTTGTTTCCTATTCAAGCCATCTGATCTATGATAGCTGTAACGGAAAAAAGTTATCCAAGCATGTTCTGATCGTGTTGATCTACAAAGGAAAAACATTAATACCGTAGTTCTTGATCAAAAATCCAATGTTAAATACTTTATTTATAAATAGACACGTTTTCAATCTATGAGAAATCTGAAATCGAAGCTAGACACTTCAATTTCAAAAAAAAAACATTCTTTTTTTTTCATTTTAAACTTTTTTTTCAAAACATTGACTGATCTTTTGATCTTTTGTAGTATGAAACAAAAATGCGCAAAATGTCAAAACTTTCCTACGGTAGCTCGTCTCATTATCATTTTGATGGAACAAAAAAATTATGAAAAAATTGATAAGACGGAAACGAAAAAAAAGGAAAATATTTCCGGAATCATTGGTTCATATACTATAATATTTTTCAGAAAAAAATAAATTTAAAGTCGAAAAATTTCGAGAAAACGAAACTAAATATCTTCTGACAAAAAACTTCAAAATTTTCGGGGAAAGCCCAGAAAAAAAGTGTTACGAGCTTTTTTTTGATATGATCATTGAGGTGTCAAATGTACTACGATCACATCATACAAAGAAAAACCTTCATCGATAAGGCACACACAAAACATGGAAAAAATGCAAATTTTTTGTCATAGAAACAATAGAAACAAAACTGGAACTGAAACTGAACAAAACAATTTTGGTAAAGTTTTTTATGTTGAAAAAATTGGGAGAAACCAGAGAAAAACTATTTTTAAACATAAGAACAATATGATTTAATACTTAAGTATTTAGGTGTATTAAGAGGTCTGGCGACTGTGAAATATACTATTTTTGACTATCGCAAATTCTCTTGAAAAATATCAATGTTATCGGAACCGTACGTCACAACTGACTTTTAAATAAAATAATATCATCACCAATTTAAATATACTTAAGTATTTACGTGTCTTTCCTGGTCAGCAGTGTTCAAGAAATCAAGTGTCTTATCACAAAACACAAAAAAAAATATTAAAATTTAATCGAAAAGAAGAAAAAGAAGAGGGTTGTCCAAAAGTACCCAAAACGAATTCGCCGAAAATGGTGTGTTTTTATAAACTCTTATCTTTTTATGCGAAAGTAAAACGAGATTCTATAGAGTTTGAAAAATTAATGGAAGAAACAAATAGTATTTTTTTTGATAACAATGGAACTGAATCTTATCTTATTGTAAACAGACCTATTTCAAAAAAAATGAAATGAAAAAAATTGAAAAATGCAAACAACCGAAATAAATAAAAAAAAGAGCATTTTAAAATGAAATGAGTAGAGGAAAAAAAGAGAGGAGAGAAAAAGTGCATAAATCAATAATCTCTATTTTTCTAATACAC
Source organism: Caenorhabditis angaria (assembly GCA_947459285.1). Taxonomy (NCBI): domain Eukaryota; kingdom Metazoa; phylum Nematoda; class Chromadorea; order Rhabditida; family Rhabditidae; genus Caenorhabditis; species Caenorhabditis angaria. The sequence goes on along the minus strand of CANHGI010000003.1, from coordinate 3,176,846 downwards.
TTTTTCACACATGTCCATTTCCATTCGGCGAACTAAGAATAACCTCTCATTAATCTTCCTTCTTCAACCCAAAACTTTCTTCTCACCTGTGATTGTAAAAAAATAAACAGAGAAAGAAAGAAATTGCAAAAAACATTCCGTCGAGCCGGATTCGAACCAGCGACCTAAGGATACCCACTGACTCTACAGTCCTCCGCTCTACCAACTGAGCTATCGACGGTGGTGAGAGGCGAGTGGCTGGCAGCAAAGAAATATTCGATGGAATTGAGGGAGAGAAAAAGAAAATGTAATGTTGGGAAAAGAAAAAAAGAGAAGATAGAGAAATAGTTGAAAAGAGGAAGAGAAAAAGAGAAGGAAAATGTGGATAAAAACATTTAGATTCTGGAAACTTTTAGGAAAATGCGATAAATTGAGAATCCAACCTAATCTCAGAATTTCAGGATTTTTGCGAGATCTGACAGAAAAATTGGGGCGCGACTTTAACTGAAAATGTTTTTGGCTATGAAATCTTGAAATTTAATTTTTTTTAAAATTTACCTGGATAACAGTATTTTTTCAAAGAGATTTATTTTTTTATCTACCTCGAAAAGTATTTTTCTGAAAATCAAGAAGTCATCGATTTTCAAAATTTAAATCATGTTTAATTTTCAGAATACTGTAGTTACTGAATTTGAAATTTTCAAAATTCTAATTTCTTTCTGTTTGAAAATTAATATTTCTCGAATTTCCACAACATCTTCAGTGACTGCATCGGCAAACCAAAAAATTCAGACTTTTTTGATTTCCTCCCCCAGAAATCCTATTTTCAAGCTTGAAGGTCTAGCCAAAATGAGCCCAGACATATTCCAATGTGTTTTTTGTCGAACTCTGTCCAATATTTTGATATTCATTCATCTTATCGAAATATCATTAAATAAACATTGCGCAAAAAGGTGGCGATTTCTCAAAGTGTTTAGTTGTGTGTGTGTGTCAAAAGGCGTGAATTGCGGTCTCCACTTGACAGTATCCATTTATCTCTAGTACTATTTCGAGCCTGATACCAATTAAAATCATCCGTCCGCACACGCACGATTAAAAAACTTCCCATTTTTTCCGTCTATCATCATATTTTTGTCACAAAATGAGACGGTGGCTACTGTTTCCACCGAATATTATTATTATTTTTCGTAAGTTATCAGAAATAATTAATTTTTTAATTTTTATAATAATTCCAGTGATATTTTTGAATAAATGTCAAGGATATTGTGAAGAAGATGCTTATTGTGATGAATGTGATTTGATTAAAATTGGACAACCTTGTAATCATAATGACAGACTTCCAGTTTATGAATGTAATAATGATACAAAGTTAGTAAATATTTTTGGGCATCGAAAAATGATATATTTTTGTTTTAGGAAAGTGGAATATCACTCTTCAAAATATTTCATGTGCATTGATGGAGAGGTAAGAAAAACTAGACAGGGGACATGTTTTAAACTTTTATGTGAGAAAATGGGACATGTTTTATCTGACAAAAATTCTAGATCAGCTCAGTTTTCCAAATTTTTTCAGTGAAAAAATAAAATCACTTCAAAAAAGATTCTGAAATTGATATTTTCAAGCCTAACTAACGGCTTAGGCTTGGGCTTTAATTTCAGATTGATTTAGAATATCCGGGCTCGAATCTAGGACATCTCTTCTGAGATTCTGATCTATCTGATCTAGGATTGTTAGCCAAACCTTCGGACTTCTTTTTAAAAAAATTAGATCTTCCGACTCGGCGTGAAAATTTGGTCACTATGCTATTATAGAAGTCAGATCCATGTTCTAACAAACATATAGATTACAAAAATATTCTATTTACACAACTTCTCGCTAAAAAAAAATACAAAATTAGTCATCACATGAAAAATAAACAAAATCCATACATATTTTTAGACAATTCAATTCGATTGCTCATATCGAAATATGCCTCCAGCAATTTTCAATCAAATCACAAGGGAATGTGTGCAAGAAGAATCGGAGAGTAATTATAATCATATAAGAAGGAGAAAGAGAGCAGTTACAGGTTTGGAATGAGCAATGAATGTTAAATTAAAAATTAAAAATTGACGGAATTCAGGTTCATCGCGAGTTGGTGATGTTTGTGCATTCAATACTGATTGTCAACGTGGAATGTTTTGTGGCGGAGGAGTTTGTAGTTGTTTGAGTGATTTTGTATCAATCTCACAACATTGTTGGCCAAGTATGTCAAAATGGGAAAATATTTAGAGGCTGTACTAAAGTTCAATATAATTTTCAGAAGTGAACCCTGGTGAATCAGGTTGTGTTGAGACTCGTCAATGTGAAGCTGTTTGGCCTGGAACACTTTGTAACAGTGCTGGTTTATGTGAATGTCCAAAAGAAACAGTTCCGAGTCGAACTCGCGATGGAACTGTTTGTATTTCGTCTTTGATTCCACCATCTTGTCCTCTGCCAGAACCTCACAATGGTAATCCAAATCCGGCTACAATTTTAGCCAATCCAACTTCTCATCCGCTTAATCCGGGAAATTATATGTAAGTTTTTTTAGTCCAGCCAATTATTATACTAGTTGAACAAAAAAAATCGTAGGCCAGTGTTATGTAATTCGCTATCTTCGGAAACGCATAATTCAAATGGTGGAGATGGTTCAACATGGTGTATTTATCCAGACGGTGAAACTGATATTTATATCGCCGATATTTATAATTGTATTTCACATCCTCAAGTCAACAATGAATTATTCGGAGAATATTCGGATAAAGTCGATGGAATCTGTTGTCATAATCGAGCTTATGTATGTATTCAACCATTAGAATCTGGAGATGAACCATCAGTTCCAAGATGGTGGTATAATTCGGCAACTGGCACATGTGTTCAATTTATGTGGGATCCGGATACAATCACAAATGCTTCACCGAATAATTTCCGAAGTGCTGAACACTGTGAATCATACTGTAGAGATAGTAAGTAACCTTATCTTATCAGGGAGAAAAAAAAACTAGTTTTTCTACAGCTTGCCGACGAGGTGCTCCAGAATTCGCTGCCTCCAAATACTCCATCCTCGACGAAGTTCCTCGTACAAATTGTCTCTCATCAACTTCTCGTTGTGATTCGGAACATCAATGTACTCTGATCGGTTCGCAACAAACTTGCTGTCCAACAGCTGCACATATTTGCAGTGCTGTTGGTGGCCGATTCCATCCAACAAAACCCGTGGAAAATTTTGATCGTGGATATCAAATTGCTGGACAGTAAGAGAGAACTTTTTTTGAAAAAAAAACAAAATACAAATATATTTCAGCAAATCAGTCACTCGTTATTATTATGACATCGATCAAGGAAGATGCGTCAATTTCTTATTCCACGGTTTGGGAAATTACAATAACTTCCTAACAAAACAAGATTGTGAATCATTCTGTTCAAAATGTAAGATACAACTATATATCACCTATGAATCTTGTTGATTTCAGTAGTTTGTGAGAATGGAAATCCTCTTCGAATTGGTGAAGAATGGCAAAGATGTGAAACCAACGCAGATTGTCCATCTTCTCATTCTTGTCAAGGATCACATAAAGTATGCTGCCCCACAGAACGTAAGATTTCCTTATGAATCTTTAAAAAACAACCAATTTTTTTCGTTTTCAGAATCTTTGTGTACTCAACCAAAACGACTTGGTGATTGTACTTCTGCAGTTCGAAGATATTGGTATAATGCAGCAACCAGATCATGTGAAATGTTCCAATTCACCGGATGTCAAGGGAATGACAATAACTTCCCGAGTTTAGTAGCTTGTCAACAAAAATGTAGAGGGATCAATAGTAAGTTCACTGAAAAAACCAATTGTAAATCTGAATGGCTTGTGATATTTTCAGTCGAGCCAAAATGTCAAAATGGGCGAGCATTCCGAGATCGAAATGGTAACTTCCAACAATGTTCCGACAAACAAAACGGGCCGAAATGTCCAGTTAATTATGTTTGCTTTTTCGATGGAACAACTAATGGATGTTGTCCAACAAAAGCATTCACATGTTCATTGAATCCTGATAAAGGTGTTCAATGTGGTTCAGGAAGATCCTACAGGTAATTTTTCAAGAGAAGATCTGGAAGTGTCTGAATCCTTTTTAGATATTATTTCAACTCAAACAAACAAACTTGCGAATCTTTCCAATATGAAGGTTGTGATGGAAATTCCAACAATTTCCTAACTTCTGAAGATTGTCAACATTTTTGTGGTGTTGGCGGTTGTCCAAATGGAGGAATGCCACTTCGAGATGAAACAACAAATCGACCAATGCAATGTTCTGATCAAAAATCTTGCCCTTCGACTCACGAATGTTTGACAATTCCAGCCAATGGAAATGTTGGAAATAGGTGTTGTCCGACAAAACAACACATTTGCAGTCAGCCTCCACAACAAGGAAATCATTGCTCAAAAATATCAGTTTCTCGATATTATTTCAATATTGTAACAAGAGTGAGTATTTCTTTAAAAAATGAAATTAATTTTAAACAATTCAGGAATGTGCAACTTTCCAATACAATGGTTGCAACGGAAATCTGAACAACTTTGCGACTCAATCAGAATGCAACAATTTCTGCAGTTCAGCAGGTTGTGCAGTCGGAGAAGTCACATACAAAGATGTGAATACCAAAAAAGCCTATGATTGTAATAATGTACTAATCAATAGTTGTCCAGCTAATTTCAATTGTCGTTTCAATTCTTTGACATCCGGTTATGTTTGCTGTGGTTCAACGAGTATGGGTGAGTTCGAAAAGAGCTACTGTGAATTCTAAGTTATCCAAAGTCCCTTTGAGCAATTTCTGAATATTTTCTTCAGATGTTTGTCCAAATGAAGAGCGTGCTTTCATCAATGCATTGGACGAATCAGTTCGAGAATGTGCAATTAATATCCCAGGAAGTTGTCCAGCCGACTTTTTATGCAGATTCAATGCTCAAAGAAATCGATATTATTGTTGCGCACCAACAACTGAAAGTAAGTTTCAGAAAGACCTTGTGGTTTCAGATCCCTAATTCAATTTGCAGATGTTTGTCCGGATGGCCGTGCACTTTTCCGAGCAAAGAAAACATTGTTACCAACTCGATGCACATTGAATACACCAAATTCCTGCCCGGACGGTTATTCATGTCAAAGTAGATCGAAAAATGTTCTTCAAGGATTCTGCTGTTCAGCAAGAAGTTTGTCAAGTTTGAAATGAGGTTTTTATAAAATCGGTTTCAGATATCTGCAAAGCTGATTCGGAATTTTTGATGGATGAAAAATCGAAAATGCCAAGAATCTGTACACCGGGCGCATTTATATCTTGTCCAATTGGTTATCGATGTCATAAACAAACACCATCTTCAATGAGTGGATTTTGTTGTAAAGGAGAGATTAATGCAATTTCAGAAGGATGTCCGCCAGGAGAATATGCGTATACAAGAAAACAAGAAATTGTGGCGTGTGATCCTTTCAATCCAGAAAATAAGGGATGTCCTTCAACTTTCAGGTACTAATTCTATTATTTTGTAATTATATCTCTAATTTTTCAAAATTAAGTTGTCAATTCGCTGTCGCATTTCAAAGATATCAATGTTGTGGAAAAGATCCGATCGAAGAAGATGAAATTGAACAAGAAGGTATATAATCTCCCCCACTTTTAGTTGATCTTGAAAAGTATTTGAGTACAAGTAGCGGGTAGTATCAATTCTATTTGCATTGTACTTTTGTCCGTTGAGCAGGTGTAAGCTTTTTGGATGGTAGTACTGGTCAGTTATTGTTTGGGTAACGCGCACACCACACACAGACAACACACACACAAGGAAGAAGCTCAGCGCGGAGAGCACGACAAACAAAGAGCCGGGGTTACTCCTATCATCAATCAGATTTTTTTGATGGGGTTTACTCTATTTACATACTTCTTACATATCAAAAAAAAAATGAGCAACAATAGGATTTGAGGTCGTTTAGAAACAAAGAAGAAAAGGATTAATTTTAAGAATTCAATCAAATGTTTTTTTCGGATTGTGTTTTGAACACGAAAAACCATGAGGATAGCTATAACAAAAAAACTTTCTTATAGAACTTGGATGTCCACACTCACAAGTTGCATTAGTTCAAAACAATCATCCAGTAGTTTGCACGGCTTCTGGTGGATCTTGTCCAACTGGATATTTCTGTCAATTCTCGGATAGAAACAAACAATTTCAATGTTGCGGACATAAAGCGGGTTGTCCTGGAGAATCAGTTGCTTATATTGATCTAACTGGAGAAGCTCAAGAATGTTCGACTAAAGTTGGAAATTGTCCAATGGGATATGCTTGTCAAACATCAAAAAGTGGAAGATCAACTTGTTGTACTATAATGATAAAGGTAAAAGGACTTTGCGGAACCTGAATCATAGAAAAATTTCAGAGTAACCGTGATAAACCAATGCTGAGTTCTTCAACCTCGACATCTACAACTCAAGAAATCACATCAACGACACTTTGGCCTACAATCGAAGATAACAAAGCTACCCCAACCTTAACAACTAACTCCACAAGAATGCCATTAGAAAAATTAACAAGTGGAAAATCGCTATGTCCTCCAGATACAGTTCTGATAAACGGGGAATGCAAGTGAGTGAAAATCAATTACGATTCAACCGAAAATTAAAAATTTCAGAATTCGTGGAGCAGTCGGTTCAATTTGCTTACTATCTTCTCAATGCACTTCAGGTGCTGAATGTGTTGGACAAATTTGTAATTGTTCCAAAAAATTCAAAGAAATGGAAGGGAGATGTATTCAAATCATCGATGAAGAAATGATAATTGATGTTGTCGCAGAGAAGAAAAATAGTTGTAAAGAAGATCAAATCACCAAAAACAATACTTGTTATGATAAAACAACGACAATTGGTGGAATCTGCGAAATTGATGAACAATGTCAAAATGGAACACAGTGTATTGAGAAACTTTGTAAATGTGCGCAAGGAAGTTCACCATTCAAAGATCGATGTCTAAGTAAGCACAAAATGAAGCAGATATTATGAATCTAGGAAACATTTTCAGATAACATTAACATTTGCGAAGCCCCTCGTCAACCAGTAATATCAACAAACTATACACTCATCCAATGTGCCAAACAAAAATGTCCAAAACCAGCAGCATGTGTTTATTCAAAACTTATCGGTTCTTATGTATGTTGTTCAATCGCGCCAACAACTCTATCATCAAAACCAATATCTGGTAGACCAGTAATTAGTCGACCAGTGGTGATATCAGGTCGACCAGTTATTGCAAAAGGAGGTCGACCGGTGGTTTCAACAACAACTGGCAAATACATCTGCCCCGATGGTCGACAACCAATGTTATTCCCACAGAATAATATGCCATTAGTTTGTAATCCTGTGAAAGGTTGTCCTCAAGGATATACCTGTCAGAATAAAATGTGTTGTCCGAACGGGCGAGTTAAACGATCAGAAGCTTGTCCACGTGGATATTTGATGGTAGTTCGACAAAATCGAACATCTTGTGGTATGTTTTTTGGTTTAGAGAAGAGATGTCTCATTCAAAAAGTTTTTTCAGAGAGACAGCAACGATGATCATTTTTCACAAACAATTTGATATTACGGTTCATTTTTGTTATTTCATTTTTTCTCTCTTTCAATCCCATTATCGAGGTTTCAATTTCCTCGCGTCTCATGTAGAAGATGTCTTAATTCATTCATATTTATTCCTTACTTTTACAGTTCATTGTATTTGTGTGTGCCCCCTCAAAAATAAATAATGTTTTTGATGCGTGATCATCGTCATATCATATTTATATATATTTGTATTTATAAATATATATATATATATATTGTTGAATTATCGGCTTATGGTTTCATAAGAGAAGACGAAGAAACGATGTGGACAACAAAAGAGACAAAACACACACTTGACCGCTGACCCGATTTGAATTAAATACCTTTCGGCTCGGCTCGATTTCAAAAAAAAAACATCTTTCCGAAAAACGATGCTCTAAATTTATCTTTGTTGCAAAATTTGGAAAATGATTGGAATGAACTGCGGAAAATAATTTCATAAAAGTTCAGAAGTCAAAACACGAATATTAGATATAAAAACAAACAGAATAGTAAAACAATAAGTTTTGAGCATATCGGATTTCCGGTGAAAAGAATGTGTTTGAAGTTCTATGAATTTGGAAAACAAACATATGTTTATGAACATGGTTCAGAACATTTGGAGCTGACAGACAAAATTAAATTTGACTTGGCGAGCTCCCAGAGTATTGGCACAAATTTAAAACTCTAAATCTTGAGCTTCGGAATATCAGAACTACATCTGAAAAATTTCTGATTTAATCGCTTTCAGCTGATTCAAATTATTCACACTCATTTGGGAACATATAGGATGTTCCCACAAAATTTTGAACTTCTTTGCAAAGTTCGGATCAAGTCTGAATACAAAACAGTGACAAATAGCACTGCATAAGCGGAAAATGCGAATTTTAACAAATGCTCTCTGAATTGCCACGTGGCGAATACGAAGTTCACGTTTCGAATTCCGAATTATCTATTTTCATTTTCAAAAATCAAAGCTCATAGTTTTCTTTGTTCTGTAAACCCTTTGTCCAAAATTCATCCAAAAAATTATCCGCTTGTTCAAAACGCGAACATTATCCATCTTGAGTAAACAACTTTTTATATGACTGATAAACCCAAGACGAATTATTGAGGGTACGAAACCACCACACCGCAAAACACTCAAAACACCGATTTTTATCCGAATCGTATATAAATAATGTACAAGAAGACACTAAACTTGGTAAATACACAGTGTTGTTATTATTATTATTATTTATGTTGGTATTGCTCCACCCATCGAATCGAATCGAATAAGAAGCAACGGGGAAGAATCTCCGCCCCATTCAACCCCCAACCCCGTTCTCAACAATAGACATATACTTCGTTCGTTTCCAAATACGTACGAAGAAGAAGTTTTGTAAGAGAAAAGAAGAAAAAGAAGAATAAAAAGAAGAAGGAGAAGAAAGAGCAAAAAGGTGTCTACTTACTATCTATTAATATATTATATGTTCAATTTATAATATTACTCATTTTATATTTGTCAATTTGTGCTCAATTCAGATTCGTTTGAAGACACCTATTATTCATTTATTTCTGCATATTTAAATGCGACAATTAATTTATGTACTCCTGCTAGCAGGTGAGTTTTTTTATTTGAATATTTATTTTTGATAGATTTTTACAAACTTCCACTGAAGTGTACTGTAGTTTCAGAATCCTTAGAAATTCTAAGAAACATGTTTCTAATAGGCAGATTTCTGTGTAGTTGTTTTTCTGAAGTCTCGATGAATAAGTTAAGTTCTCGGAAAAATTCAAAATCTGACAAACTTTCAAAAAAGTCGAATAAATATTCATCAATCAGACTTGAAAATAATCAGATTTTCAATTTTCGAAAGAAAAACTCTGAGTCCAAGAACTTCTAAAAAGTAAAATTTCTGAAGTTCCAAGAGCTTACTGGAGGATTTTAGAAAATATAATCACAATTTTTTGCTGCAAATTAGTTAAAATTATAGTCTTTGATGAGGAAATTTCCAAAAAAATTCAAATCAAACAAAAGTTCACAATGTCCATATTTGCTCAATGCCAAAATTTTTGTTTAAAAATCTTCTCACGAAACCGTTCTCTCTATTATGATTTCTCTGCTGAACTGCTTGATTTTTTGGTATTTTGTAGTTCATCTCCAAAAAAAACAAAAAAAAACCACCAACAAACCAGCCAAAAAAATCGTGATAGTTTCAATTACAATTCAAGTACACAATTTATTCAATGTTTATACAACCACACACACAATATTTGATCTCCGACTCGAGTGACCGCAGTGCAGAAGACTTCAAAGTCAAATAGAGAGTTCGTCTAATTCTTCGGCGCGATTGAAAAATAGTTCAATGAATAATGGCTTATATTTGATTTAATCGTGACCATTTTATATGAGTTTTGGAGAAGGGAAAATGTTTGTGTACTTATTTATTATTAGGTCTATTTTTGGAATAGTTTCTATAGAGCAACAAAACCAAAAAGGGAATGAAATAAAATACAAATTACAGGAGTTATATCCTCGGAAAAGACAACAATTTGTCGAATAGGAGATGGTTGTGATGGATCATTATGTAGGATACCAGAACAAGGAGATAAATGTGAAGAAGAAACAACAATTGACAGTTTATATTGTGATCAAGCAACAAAGTGAGTTGGAACACATACCAAACTTCTTGAACCTATCTCATGTTCACGGGTTTTGTCGAATCTAAACTTCAATTTCCAGCAAAACTGATATGCACGAAAATGCCTTCATTGTTTGCAATTTGGTGAAAAAAGAGCTTGAACGAAAATTGTGCGCAAAAAATCAATTCTTCATTGATGGAAAATGTCGATCTGGCAATGTTCGCTATAAGCGACAAGGTGTTGCTGGATCGGGAAGAGTTGGAGATTTTTGCAGTTTCAACACTGATTGTTTGACAGTAAGAACATCTATATTAGTTTCGAATTAATATATTTCATTTTTTTTCAGGGAATGTTCTGTTCAACTGGTGCTTGCACATGTCTTTCCAACTTTGTCGCAATTCAAGGATATTGTTATCTCAAGAAAAATCCAGGAGAGTCTGGTTGTCAATACGCAGAACAATGTTCAGCAGTTTGGCCAGAATCAAGATGTGAAAAATCGCGTTGTGAATGTCCAGAAGATGTAAATGGAATCCCATATGTTCAAGCTAAAAGTAGAGATGGAGTTGTATGTGTTTTGCATTCTGGAGAAGACGGAGATCCAGTTCCAAAATGTCCATTACCAGAATATGACGATGATCTTTTAACAATGCCAGTTTCGCAACTCAGAAATCCTCATATGACAGATCCAGATGATGCTGATATTCAAATGGGTGAACACATCAATCCACTTCAATTCTGCTCTTCACAATCAACTGATTATACAACATTCTCAGCTAATGGTGGAGGTGCTTGTGCTTATGCAACAGATGCAAATAATGCTGGAGATGGCGAAGGAATTTATATCGCAGATGTTTATGATTGTGTCACTTCAACAACATCAATGGCAAATGTGAAAACAGCAATGGAAGGTGTTTATGATATTCATCCATCATCTGATGGTATTTGTTGTCCAAATCGTGCATTCACTTGTATTCAACCGAAACGTGAAGCTGATAGTGGAAGTGCTGCACCAGCTGGTGTCAGACCAAGATGGTGGTATAATGCAGTTACTGGAACTTGTGAACAATTTATGTGGGATCCATGGGATGAGACCGAAATGCAATCACCAAACAACTTCAAGACAAGAGAACATTGCGAATCATACTGTAGAGATAGTAAGTTTCAAAAAACGAAACCTGATGATTCATAAACAAAAATAATTTTCAGCATGTAAACGTGGTTCTCCACAATATTTGACTGGTTCGAGTCAAAACGAAGACGAACCTGTCAACAATTGTCAAACAGCCTCATCTTGTACAAGCAACTTCGAATGCACATCAATCGGAAGTATGCAATTGTGTTGTCCAACAGTCGCCAGTATCTGCAGTAACACCGGTGGCCGACCAGTTGATCTATTGAGATCAACCAATTTCGATCCAGGAGTTTTGATGAAACGCAGTTTCTCGATGACATTCTCCACATCAAGTCGGTATTATTATGATGCTGAACAAGGCAGATGCATCGCTTTCACTTATAATGGTGCTCTTGGTAACTTCAACAATTTCAAATCGTCAGCTGATTGTGAATTGTTCTGTGCCAAACTTCAATGCAAATATGGAACTCCACTTAAAATCGGAGCCAGTAATCAACGATGCTCAGCAAATGCTGATTGTCCAAGTACTCACGAATGTCAAAGTGATCACAATGTTTGCTGTCCAAGACCACGTAAGTTTCCTATCTAGGGTCGCAAAAACCAACTAAATTAATTTTCAGAAGCCATTTGCTCGCAGCCACTTCGCTTGGGAGATTGTAAACAATCAGTTAGACGTTATTGGTATAATGCTGTTACTCGTGCTTGTGAAATCTTTGATTACACGGGATGCCAAGGAAATGACAATAACTTCGAAACCCTTCTCGAATGTCAAAACACATGTGAAAATATCATTCGTAAGTTTTCATTGATGAATCAAAAATGAACAAAAAATATTTTCAGCTGAACCACAATGTCCACAAGGAGACGCTTACAAAGACTATCAAGGAAACTATTACGTGTGTTCAAACTCTGGAGCTGGAAATTCGTGTCCAGTAAACTATGAGTGCTACTTTGACGGATATGTTTGGGGATGTTGTCCAACAAAAGCCTATACTTGCACACTTTCACCACACAAAGGTGTCACCTGTGGATCCGGTTCATCATATCGTTATTTCTACAATTCACAAACTCAAGAATGCGAATCCTTCCAATATAATGGATGTGACGGAAATTCAAACAATTTCGCTACTCGTGACGATTGTGAAGGTTATTGTGGAGTTGGTGGATGTCCAAATGGTGGAACACCGGAACGTAATGAATTCGGTCAATTGATGGTGTGCTCAGCTAGTCAAGTCTGTCCAGGAACTCATGAATGCACATCTGTGAATTCTGGAAGCAGTGTTGTTAATCGATGCTGTCCAACACGTGCCTACATTTGCTCTTTGCCTCCACAACAAGGATCATCTTGCTCTTCATCGGCTGCTGCTCGCTTCTATTTCAATATTGTTACCAAAGAATGCACACAATTCACCTACAATGGTTGTTCTGGAAACTTGAACAACTTTGCTACAATGGAACAATGTAACAATTTCTGTTTATCAGCTGCTTGTACACCAGGAGATGTTGCCTATGTTAATCCAAACACAAATATGCCATATGAATGTAATGCTGCTTTGTCGAACAGTTGTCCAAGCAATTTCGCATGTACTTATGATCAATTATCGTCAAATTCTGTTTGTTGCGGAGCCACAAATATGGGTAAGAACATCTAGACATCAACATATCGCTCATATCAAATTTTAATATTTTTCAGATGTTTGCCCAGAAGGTGAAAAAGCCTACGTGAATGCAGTTGATATGGGTGTTCGTGAGTGTCTTATCAATGTTGAAGGATCTTGCCCATCAAACTATCTCTGCCGTTTCAACGCACAAAAGAACCGCTATTATTGTTGTGCCTCAATAACTGGAGATTTGTGTCCAGCTGGAAAAGCACTCTATCGTGAACCATCTTCAAAGGCTCCAATTCGTTGTACAATTAGTAGCAACAACAATCAATGTCCAAATGGTTTCACATGTCAATCCGATGTTCCAGGAGCATTCCAAGGATATTGTTGCTCGGGAAATCATTTGTGTCCAAACAAGGCTGAATTCTATCTCGAGGAATCATCGCAAATGCCAAGATCTTGTACAGTTGGTGCATTTATTACTTGTCCAAACGGTTATAGCTGTCAATCAACTGCTCATGAATTCACAACTGGTTATTGTTGTAAAGGAGAAGTCGCAAGTGTTTCAGATGGTTGTCCACCAAATGAATATGTTTTCATGAAAGACAATCAAATCGCACCTTGCGATCCATTCAATCCACCAAATGCGCCATGTCCAACCGGATATTCTTGTCAATGGTCATTGGCTAATCAAAGATATCAATGTTGTGGAGCAACACCAATCACAACTCCAAAATCAATCGCTGCTCTCGGATGTCCAAACAATCAAGTTGCATACAGAGAAGTGGCCACAAATACACCAAGAATCTGTACAGCTGCCTCACAAAATTGTCCAACTGGATATTTCTGTCAATTCTCAACAACAAACAATCAATTCCAATGTTGTGGAATGTCAGGAGGTTGTCCAAATGATTCAGTGGCATTTATTGGAATTACTGGAGAACCACAATCTTGTGCAATTGGACAATCAACTTGTCCATCAGGATATTCTTGTCAAAGAAGCATTTCTGGATCACAACTTTGTTGTACAACAAATGAAGAACCAATCAAGAAAACTGAATGCAATGCTAAACAAGTTGCTGTCGAAGGATCTTGTTTAGACAAAAAATCACTCGGTGAACAATGTTCTAATCAAGTTCAATGTCCATCTGGAGCTGTTTGCCGTGATACCGTATGCTCTTGTCCAGAAGGACATCACGAACTTAACGGTGTTTGTATGGCTGATTGTGGAGTTAATGAGATTGAAGTCGGTGGAAAATGTATGTTGAAAGCACTTATTGGTGAAGCTTGTGAAGCCGATGAACAATGTCAAGGTGGATCGAATTGTTTGGACACAACATGTACTTGTCCAGATGGAGAAGAAGCTGTTGAGGATGTTTGTATGAAGAAAATGTCGCGACCAATGTCGACGTGTCCGATTCCGGGACAAATTCCATTCTTGGAATTGAGAACAAAGAATGCTCGATTCTGTAATCCATCAAAACCAAATTGTCCAAGAGGATACAGTTGTCAATTCTCGCAAACAGCACAACAAAATATTTGTTGCGGTGGTGGAAAAGCATCGGCTATTGTTGGTGATAAGAAATCTACTAAAGGAAAGACAACATTCAGTTCGAAACCAACAGAAAAAGAGGTGAGTGGAAAGCATAGAATTCATTTTTTAAATATTAGAGCATTATTCATTTTTTAAATATATCTTGATACCATTTTCAAAACCCCTATTTTGTAGACTTCGGAAATCGAAGAAGCCAACAATGTTTGTGACCGTGGAGCAGCTTATGTTGTAAACGGAACTCCAAAACAATGTACATCATCGCCTTGTCCAAGTGGATATAAATGCACATTCTCCAAAAAGAGCAAAAACTATTATTGTTGCTCAAATAAACCATTGAGCATTTCACCAAGTGGATCAAACAATCATGGATGTTCAACTGGAACCGCCCTTCTTTTCCCATCAACTGGAACTCCAGTTCAATGCTCAAATTCTGGCTCGAATAGTTGTCCATCAGGATATAAATGTTTGAAGAGCACATTATCGAATCGATTCCAATGTTGTTCAGAATCAACAACAACAAAAGAAGAGACAAATGAAGAAAGTGGAGAGGAGAAAGTAGCAACTGTGAAACCAAATCGTGGAAGACCAGTTGGAGGAAAGAATACAGCAACAGCAAATAATAAGAAGGAATCAATTGGACCATGTAAAAATGGACAAGTTCAAGTGCTTCGAATTGTTGGTGAAAGAATTGTGAAGAAATGCGAGGAGAAATGTCCACCACATCAAGTTGCGGTTCGCGGAATTTGTCGCGATAAATATTTGGCTGATGCTCCGCTCAACAACGAAATTTAACAAGTCCAACTTCTCAATGTAGACTAAATTTTTTTTTGTTTGGTTACCAAAGTATAATTGGTGACTTAATGTGTAGGTGCATGTGCACCCCTTTTTTTATCATTTTGAATCTCTTTTTTTTGCGATGTGTTTCTTTTTCTTTTTCTGTGATATATTTATTTATTTTCCTAATGTCGAATAAAACATTTGGAACTTTTTGAAAAAATAGAGACCTACACAGAGTTGTGATAAAATATTACAGAAAAACTAATTTTTTCTAAACCCCGTGAAAACCTTTGCCCCAAAAAACTCACTTGTTCAATAGAATTCCATCGTCGACATTTGCGAGCACCAAAATGTTGCAGAATATTTTTCGTTGTTGCCGCCGGAATTATATTAGGGAAATCTAGAAATGATACAATTTTTAAATAAATGGAACATTGAAAAAAATAGGTTACGCTGTATTTTTTTTTAGAAAAAAAAACATTTTTAAATAACAGCGTGTAATTTTTTTTCAACCGGACACAATTTTGGGAGAGAGATTTAGAGAAAAATTATTTTTGATCTACCCTAAAAAGTTCAGAAAAACTTGACGTCTAGAAATTTTGTGTATAGTGTGCAAAAGGTTATTAGAAGATCTAAGAAAATTAAACTTTGAGAGGGCAGTATTATGTTCTACGGAAAATTAGACTCTAGAAAATTTAGTAAAAATTTTTACAAATTCAAAATTGAACTTCAAAGTTTAAAAAATATATGGTTATCCTTTTCTAATTTTTAAATTTCGCAAAAAAATATCTCATTAATTTTCTGAAGCTTTCGGATTTTCTAAAAATCGCTCTCAAATTATCATCAGAAATCTCAAAAAAAAAAAATCAAATGAGGTAGTGATCATCAAGATCATAATGATATTCCACATAAAAATTCAAAAATCCTCAAAAATCTTCAATAAAATTTTTTATATTACTGTTCTCATCTCAAAAAAAGAAAGAACAATTCACAAATAATAAAAACCTGGGACAAAAATAATATCTCACAACCAGGTAAAAAGAATACTATCACAAAAAGAAAACCATGAAATGCAATAAATAAATAAATAAAAATTATGATTCTGATTTTGGAAAAAAAATGTTGGGACCAGTTTTTGTTTTGGAGTTTCAATAAGGAATAAATTATAAAGTGAGTGAGTGATGTGATTATTAATTATTTAGAATGTTTACACCGAGTTAAATAATCTGTCTAATTTTGATATCCTTCCAATTGCCAATTTTGTTCCTGTCGATTATTTTCGCAAGTATCCATTGTGACTTTTGTATCAGATGCAGTCACACATTTACCAGTTTTCACATGAATCAAATTTCCAGACTGAAAAATGTATTTTTTTAATTAAAATATTTAATTAACTGGCTAATTAATTACCTTCTCATCATATTTGAAAACATGTTTCGGATTAATTTTGCTAACCGAACATTTTTCTAACCTGACTTCAGGTCCCATTTGGAAAACAGCTCCATAAGTAACACACAAATCATCCGATCGAATTTCTCCTTTTCCAGTCATTGCCCAAGCCTGAAAATTATTATATTTGAGGAGAAGGAGAATAAAAGGGACCCCACTCAGAACCAAATATTTTTTGAAAATTAAAAAAAAAAGAAAAAACATGCGAGGGGGATCTAGACCTGCGAATTCGCTAAAAATGGATAGCGTTCATATTCTGGGGCGGTGTCTTTGATTTTGATTGTAAAACCATCCGAAAATCGAATTGTCTGTGGGAGAAGAGATATAAAAGTTGGAAAATTGAAAACTTGGCTTCGAAAGTTTTAAAGTTTTAAATTCTGAAAGCCACGTGGATTTTTTTCGACGCCGATACTTGAAATTTCAAAAAAGTTCACTTTAAGTTTTGAATTCATTTTGAGAAAAAATTTTTGTTAGTATTTTCATTAAATTTTTCCAGGTTTCAGGGTAAAATTTGAGAAAAATTGAAAATTTCGAAAACCGGGGATTTTCTGAATAAAATTTAGATCGTAGAAAATAATTCAAAATTCATGGATTTTCCAAATTCAAAAAAACACAAACCTGATTTCCTCCAGCTCCATGACAAGCCTGCATTCCAGGCGACTGTCCATCCTTCTTTCCATTTGTATCAATACATTTCTGATCAGCCCGATTCGAAATCGAACCCAAAGATCGATAATCGGCCGGCAATGGAGCTTCCGGATAAATATTCTCCAAATACCATTTGAACGATTTACATTGCAAATTATTTCTCAACTGTTTTCTTTCACTAACATCTCCCGCATCAACATTTCTTGCAGCCGGAACCATTTTATAGAAAAACGCTTTGTAATCATCCATCCAAACTTCAGCAGTTCTTGCTGCATTGTGATGAATTACTTTTGCAGTTCCACCAGGGAAAGTATAAGGTGTCTGTTTGCGGAAAACATGTCCAACTCTACTACACGGATGAATTTCGAGAGATCCTCCACACATCCAAACACGGAATGATATTTCCAAGTTTTCTCCTCCCCAAACCTGCATTCCTTCATCATAACTTCCAATATCATAGAAAAATTGTTTGTCGATCGCAAAAAGTCCTCCAGCAATTGTTGGAGTCCTACATCAATATAAAAGATTGATATAATTTTCAATTTTAAAAAACTCACTGAATCGGAACCGATCGATCAGATCCTCTTCTCAATAATTCTCTCTTCGGAACCGGATACCATCTAAAATTCAAATGCCAATTAAATCCTCCCCAAGTTGTATCAGAAGCGGTGACATATTCGAAAGTATCATCAGAAATGACATCAATAATTGGGGCTACAACTCGTTTTCGATCTTCAGCAACTCGATCAATTAATGGTTCTAACCATCCTTCGGTAACTTCGACATGAGCATCCAAAAATAAGAGGATTTTTCCTTTTGCCATTCCAGAACCTGTTAATCGAGCTCGAATCAAACCACTTCGCTCTTCCAAATGTACAAGATGAACGGGAATCTGCGGAAAAAATAATTATGGAAAGGTCGGAAAAAACTAAAAATATTTTGATATAAATCTAAATATTTGTCATATTTTTAAAATTCAGGATATTTTGAAAAGAAATTCGTGAAATTGAAAAAAAAACATTCAAAAATTTCGAGGGTCTTCTGAATTTTTATTTATTTATTTATTCTGATTTTTCTCGGTGATTTTTGAATTCCCCTTGAAATTTCCAGTTTTTAGACACCTAACTTGATATAATTGATATAGTTTTGAAGAATTTAGAAAATTTCAGATTTCAGGGCTCAAATCCTCCAAAATTTCAGAAAAATGAAAAAATAGGCTTGTGGGGTGTCAAAAACCCGCAAATTTTATAAAACATCCGATAATCCATAAGAAATCGGGAAAAAATTTTCCATGGAATTTCCAGATTGTGAACATCCAATTTGATATGGTTTTGAGGAATTTCAAAAACTTGACCCTCCTCCATAATTTTTCGCAAAAATGGTAATTTCAGGTCAAAAATTCCAAATTTTCAAATCCCCCATCAAAATTATACTCAAAATGCTCTAAATATCACGCTGAACTCAAATTTCTGCTCGAAATCAGTCAAAAAATCTCATTTTCAGACTCAAAATGCTCATCTTACCGGGAATCGTTTAATATAAGCATCCAGCGGTTTTCTCAAATAATCTCGATCCGATTTGTCATCAACAAGAATAATTTCTTCCAACAAATTGATTGGCGAGCTGGAATTTATCGAAAATCTTTTCAGAAAATTTTCAGGAAAATCTCACCGATTGACAACAGAATGAAGAGTTCGAAGAAGTGTTGTCCAGGCTTCATTGTGGAAAACAATGATAATTGAAGTTTTTGGTAATTTTTCGGCATATTTATCGGATCGATCGCGACATCTACAAATAATTGGTGTTTTTTAATCAGAATTTCCTTTCAATCAAATAACTTACGCCTGTGTTCGATAATCTGGCAAAGTTCGATTAACTGAAATCATTTCCGATGCAACAACATTAAATTGATTTTCCAAGAATCGTTTTTCTTTAACATCCTTCTTATCTTCTGGAACTACAACACCAGTTCCACCTTGACCTTCAAATCCTTTCTCGAATGCTTGATTATTCATTAATTGTTGGAGTTGTCGTTCGATTTCTGGATCTATTACAATCTTTTGAGGAGTCACGGGATTTCGTATATCTATGACGTCATTGTCAACTGAATGTTTTACTTGTGGCTCAAGTCGTTCGGCTCGTGTTAGAATCCTGAAGAAAAAACTGTTGAGGATTTTTTAAATTTTTATAATATTTTTTGTCAGAAATTTGAGAAAAAAATTAAATTTTCAGAAGTATGTCTTGAAAAAACCTTGCTTTTTCTGATAAAATTTGTATTTTTCCGGTCTTCGGCTTTTTTTGAATTATTAAAATTTCAATTTAATTCCAAATTTTCAGGCAAAATTTAAAGGAACACCAAAAACTAAAAGGTCAACATCGCTAGATGAAGCCGCGCATACCAAAACAGACACTTTAATACTCCTACTTTCATTCCCTATACTCACTTTTCGATGAAAAAATTCTTCTGAACTTTTAGAGAAAAAAATATTTTTCTGTGGAAAAATGAAAAAAACTCGAAATCAAATTGCCACGCCTTTTACGCTAAACACCAGGCGAGCGGAATGTCGTTGTTTTCTTTTTGTTTTTTTGTTTTCGAAAAATATTTTTTGCGTTTTTCCATTTTTTCTTTGTTTCTCATAGTAAATGACGACTTTAAGTAGTAAATTCGATATTCTGGTTATCAACAAAACGTATTGATTGCAGATTGGAAGAACATTCGTGGCGAAATAAGTAAATTTGGTAGGAAACTGCGTTTTCAACCTGCAATCGCGGATTTTGAACGTTTTGTGAGAAATTGAGTGATTTCTCCCCACTTAATTAAGTTGATATAAATTGCGGCGCACTCGCGAAGACGCTAATCACGTCGTCAGACAACCATATACTCCAGAGACCTGAAAAGTTGAGGAAAAACGAGCAAAAACCGTTGTTTGAAGAGAGAAATTATTTATTCCTGCGAAATAGTGTGTGGATGCAAGAGCGCGCAGACGACGAGAGCGCAAAACCGATTCAAGGCACACATATTTATTCGCTCGGGTCTCGTTGGGTTGAGGCGGCAAGGCCGCCATTCAAATATTCGAATTTCTCCGGGAAAACATTCGCCGTTGAAGAATTGTCATCGTTTTTTTGAGACTGCTCAAGTTTTTGGTCTTCGGGTTGCGCGTTTTACGCGTGTGCGATGGGTTTTCATGTATATTTGGGCTATCTCACACCCCCCTAGGAAATTCAATCACATTTAGAGCCACCATTGGCCTAAACCGCGCTAAATTAACATCAAAAGCATTCTACCACAACAACCACCCATTTAAATCCTAATTTCTTTCTTTCTTTTATATACTTTTAATAAATTAGTAGTTTTTTGTTCTTGTGTTCTCTCATTTTTATTCTCTTTAAGAGATTAAGGGATCTCAGTCCCTTTTCTCTATTATATCTAAATGGGAGTCAATGCTCGAACCCAACTAAATCCACGCGATTTTACATGGTGCATTACGACCTAAACCAAGAGAACATCGGCACAACTGAACCAGAGGTCACAAGAAGACCAGGTGTTCAAACTGAACCAGAGGTCACAAGAAGACCAGGAGTTCAAACTGAACCAGAGGTCACAAGAAGACCAGGAGTTCAAACTGAACCAGAGGTCACAAGAAGACCAGGTGTTCAAACTGAACCAGAGGTCACAGAAGACCAGGAGTTCAAAAAACAACCAGAGGTCTAAAAGACCAAGTGTTGACAAAAACTAGAGGCACAAGAGGCCAATAAAGTTTTAAAGAAAGCCAAAGGCTCTGGAAGCCAACGGCAAATAGATCTCGGAGTTGTGCCGACGAAAAAAGACCCGTTTGAGAGTCAGAAGCCGTGAATAGAAGGAACAGAATCCCAGATTCTGAAGAGGCAAGAAGCCTCCAAACCTTAAAAATCCCCGCGCAAGACGCAAACCAAAGTTTTAGTCACGGTCTTGCATGGGGAATGGTATGGAGGATTCAAACCTCTGAATCCCAAAGAAAAACGGCAGACGACTCAAATCGCGGGCAGAAGTTCGCCAAACTAACCAAAACGACCTCAATATCATCGAATTGAGGCAAAATGTCGCAGGTCTTCGGAAAACATCTGCCAAAAGCCTGGAGTGAGAAAGAGATACACCAAGAGAAAGGATCTCACAACACCTACATCGACAGTGTTCTCAAACAAGTTCAACCAAATACTGGAGCGTCATCAAGGTTCTGTCAATCATGAACTCATTCGTCAATAATGTTTTCGAAAGATTCGCCGTCAAAGCTTCCAAATTGGCTCGCTACAACAAGTGCTCAACCATCTCATCCAGCGAAATTCAAACTGCTGTCCGTTTGACTCTTCCGGGAAAATTGGCCAAGCACGCAATTTCCGAAGAAACCAAAGACCGATTTTGCAAATTCACATTCAAAGAAAATCAATGTTTTCTCCCTTCAAAGAATTGGAAATTTCAAATTTCGAAAACTTCTGGCAGTTTGCAAATATTTCCAAAATCTTGAGAAATTCGAAAAATTGGCGACCCTTGGAGGACAGGAAGTTTGGAAATTGTCAAACATTTCGAATACAAGCTTCGTTCTTTGAAACGAACTGGCGAATTTCAAATAGTCTCAAAAGACTTTCAAACCTTCGAGAGATTTATAAGAATTCTCCCAAAAATCAAAAGAATTTCCAACATCTCTTTTCTCATTCATGAATTGATGTCTGGATCACAGAAGAAAAAGGTCAAGAGGACCTACAAGCTTAAACTTCGCACCAAAGGCACAAAGAGTTCCCAGAACTCCACAGCCAAGAAGCACCAAAGTTCTTTGAACTTTCTGCCAATGTTATCGAAAGATCAACGTGCTGTCAACTGTCTCGAGTTTTGCAGACTGTCTACCAAAGCTACCAAAACTCCTTCAGACCTTTTGTAAGCTGGATCGAGAGTTTTTGCAAATCTTCTGTCAAAGTTGTCAAAAGCTTTCTAAACTTGCTGCCAAAAGTGTCGAAAATGCTCCAAGCCTTTCAACCAAGTGGCGCTGAAAGGTCTTCTAACTTTTCAGCCAGGAGGCGAAAAAGTTCATCACACTTTTCAGCCAAAAAGCATCGAAAGCTCTTTAAGCTTCCTGCCGAGATTCATCAAAAGTTCCTTGAACTTCCTTTAAAGGTATCGAAAGCGCTTCAAACTTTCTACCAAAATTTTCAAAAGTCTTGAACCTTTCTGTCAAAAATCATCCAAATTCCGCGAAATCATGAAGCAAAGCTTCAATTAACCTGTCGTAAAAAGGATTCATGTACTAACTCGCAGCACAGCTGCATCATCAAGCTTTTTCCTCGCTCGCCTTTCCCTACTTCCGAAATCAACATGATTTCGGAGCGTAAGTCTATTGGACGATAGAGCGTCGGTCTCATCGATCTACTGAGTTCGGTCTGATCAGCCGTTCCAGCCCCGATTCGCCAGAATTTGCCGGGATAGCGGTGAGATAGGGAAGCAGCAGGAAATTAGCGCATGAACTCAGAGGGAGTCAACCCGAAAAAATTTACAGGCTTTCCAAATTCGCTGAAAACCAATTGGACCACGGAAGAGAACCGCTCAAGAAATCAAGGAGACGTCTGCGATTATTGAGAGAGGGTGATTGGTGGTCGAACAGTTCGAATCGATTTGGATTTTGTGCAAGTTAAGGTAAATTTTTTAGGGAGGGTTCCAGTGGAATTCCAGTCATCAAAAATCTGAAACCCACTCTAAAAACGTTAGAAACTGAAAATCGGCAAAACCGAAAATCAGGTTGGGGAGAGTTAAAGAAGAAATTGAACAAGTCAAGAATGTCAGCGAGCCAAATAAAATAGTGTTGTTTAATCAAAATTCAAGCGTGATTTCAAAACACCCTTGTGATTTCAAAACACACTGGTGATTTCAAAACACCATAATGAAACATCTTCCTCCTCGCTCCGTCTCAACCAACATCTACATCCGGAGCGTGAACAAGGCCGGACCGTAAGACTATGGGGATAGGAACTGATGCTTCCTATTCCACTGTTGCGAAGTTAATCACTCGCTTCAGCCCCCAGTTAAAATGGAGAGCTGCCGGGGATAGCAGGGTAGATAAGAGAGAGCAGGAAAGCAACTGGAACGAATGACAGCTTAAACGCCAAAAAAATCAACCAAAAATACTTTCAGAAGAAGTTTGGGAGGTTTGGCAGGTACCAAAGGATTTCATCGCTCAAAACCCGATTGGAGACGCCCAAGAAGCTGGGTAAAAGAAAATTAGATCCTGAAGGACATTTTGACCGAATTTCCAGAACTCTTAGAGTGGAATGTATATCTTTTGGAAGATTTCAACAAGGGCCAAATCAAATTCAAACACCCATGGTTATCAACTAACCAGTGAAAGTTTTCAAAAAAGCCAACAACTTTGAAAACTAACAACCATCAGTGCACAGCACTTCAAAATAATTCATCACATACCAGAATTATTACTAACGGCTACAAAAATAGCCAAAATCCTGAGCGAAAAATCTCGAATTGAACGAGCCTACAAGCCAACAAATCGAAGAGATGTTTGCGGTCGTCGGAACTCAAATATCGAAATCGACCATGAGAATTGGTACAAGAAGTCCAACTAGAAGAAACTTCGGAAAGAGATGTCGAGGCTTCAAAGGCCTGGAGGTTATCGGCGGATCTGGATGAAATTCTGGAACTAGTTGGCATGTAATCGAATCTGCACAATATGGCCACGATTCAAAAGAGGCGGAAAATCGCACAAATTCAAAAGGACTTCAAGTCCAAATCGGATATTGAGGGAAAAGGGCGAAAAAAGGATTTCGCAAAAAATGAACAAGAGAAGAATCACCGGAGAAATGCCGTGGAAGATGTGAAGTTGTGGCAGAGCCAATCACCTTTCATTGCTGCTCGGATAAAACATAATTTCGTTCACATTGATGAACGATAGATGAAGAAATCTGAAACTCCGCAACCTTGTGAGCATCTACTTCATCCCCTAAATCAACCCAATCAAAATTCCCGCAATTCATGTGATTAGCACTTACTGCACCTACTAACCATGAATCAAAATCGCTCAACACTTTGTCAACTTATGTAGAGGGGGAAGGGTTCTATCGAACCTCAAATTTTGATTTACCCACGGATACCCCCACACATTTTCAATTCAACCAGGGATACCCCACAAATTTCGATAAAACCATCGAAAACAAGAAAATTCGAATTTTTTCGACAAATTTCAAGAAAACTCTCATCTACGCTGGCGATAATACTGCCACGAGAAAAACAATTCATTTGGACAAACTTGACAACCCAAGTCGATTGCAAAAAATCGAACAATTATCAATTCTTTGTTAGTCAAAAATTCATTCACCATCACTACTTAAAATTTGAGCCATCAGGGCATAACAACTTAAAATTCGCGATCCAGAAGAGATCACCTCAATTGCTACAGTATCCTGAACATCAGGAGAAGGGGTAGCAAAAAATTGTGCATCTTTGGATCGACTTCAACGATTGGTACAACAATATTGGAACATTGAATCGAAGGACTGCTGTTCACACACGGAAATGTCGATCGATTTTATGGAATGTGACACTACTCAATCTGGAACTCAAATTCGTTCAACAAGACACCCCTACTCTCCGTCGCAATGGAATTGATGTCGTCTTCGAAATCGCCGAAACACTCCACAAGAAATTCAACACTGACTTCGTCTTCAACAAGGAAAACTACAGTAACCTTCGCAATCTTATGTAGAGGGGGAATGTGAGAAATTGAGTGATTTCTCCCCACTTAATTAAGTTGATATAAATTGCGGCGCACTCGCGAAGACGCTAATCACGTCGTCAGACAACCATATACTCCAGAGACCTGAAAAGTTGAGGAAAAACGAGCAAAAACCGTTGTTTGAAGAGAGAAATTATTTATTCCTGCGAAATAGTGTGTGGATGCAAGAGCGCGCAGACGACGAGAGCGCAAAACCGATTCAAGGCACACATATTTATTCGCTCGGGTCTCGTTGGGTTGAGGCGGCAAGGCCGCCATTCAAATATTCGAATTTCTCCGGGAAAACATTCGCCGTTGAAGAATTGTCATCGTTTTTTTGAGACTGCTCAAGTTTTTGGTCTTCGGGTTGCGCGTTTTACGCGTGTGCGATGGGTTTTCATGTATATTTGGGCTATCTCACACCCCCCTAGGAAATTCAATCACATTTAGAGCCACCATTGGCCTAAACCGCGCTAAATTAACATCAAAAGCATTCTACCACAACAACCACCCATTTAAATCCTAATTTCTTTCTTTCTTTTATATACTTTTAATAAATTAGTAGTTTTTTGTTCTTGTGTTCTCTCATTTTTATTCTCTTTAAGAGATTAAGGGATCTCAGTCCCTTTTCTCTATTATATCTAAATGGGAGTCAATGCTCGAACCCAACTAAATCCACGCGATCTAAAACGTTTCTCCAACACAGCCTGATGATATTCAAAATAAATATGACTTCCACGAACTTCGAGCGCCTACAGTTGTTTTTAAATGGTCGGAGCTCTGATAAATTCGTTTTTTTTAACAAATAAACCGGTTTTCATCAAATTTTATTGAAAAATGACAGAAAACAGCTTTTTATAGAGTAAATGTATACAATTATTGTGAAATGAACATTGATGAGCAGAATTATTGACGAAGAAGTGCTTTGGATGAGTTTGGATGGCAAAGATGACGACTTCCGGTCGCAACTGACTTGAAATCATGAAAATCCATCGAATCTCTCCAATTCGCCTCGATTCATGACTACTCACAGGGTCTTTCTTCTACTTCTACGGTTTTCTTTGATTTTTCAGCAGTTTTTATTCATGTTTCACATTGATGAGCCTGGAAAACAGTGATTTATGAGAATAATCTGTAATTTCTCAAAATACTCACTTTTTGACTGAAAATCGACGAAATTCCGCATTCCTCCGTCGAAAACATGATCGAGGCAGTTGGGAGAAGAATTGCCAACATCAATTTACTGAAAAATATATGAATTCATCGTTGAAAAGTGAAAAACAAGCGAAAACTCCCGAAAAAACAAAAAAAATAAAAAATATAATTTTTTGTGTGCATTCTGCCGTGACGGTGTTTGCACATTTCGCTCTGAGTCCTCTGAGGAGGGAATTCAAACGGTTTTTTTCCCATTTTTTTATTTTGGCGCAAACTTCACCATTTTTTCAAATTTTTTTTTATTTGTTGCGAACATTTGTAAATTGACATTGATTATTTCGAGTTCTGAAGTGTTTGTTCGGATACGCTAGAGTGACTATTAGCTTTTGGTGTTCCTTCACACCTGACGAGAGAGTGTCCCAAATTTTTTGTGCAGTGTGAAAATTTTTTTCAAAAAAATGTGCAGCGTGAAATTTTCAAGTTTTTCGAAAAAAGTCCGCGGGCAGGAGGATTCGAACCCTGGTCTCATGCTCGCCAGTCTAAAATGCTATCCTCTCGGCCACATCTCTTTTTCTCCCGAGGGGAAAATGTTGGTGGAAAGGAAACTGTTTTCAAACGAATGCGTTGCAACGTTGCTCAAAATTTGAAGTTAGGATAACTAAGCTTAGGCTTAACGGATATAGTTGATTTTTTCCAATAGATTGCTAAGGTCATAGGCAGTGTGGAACACCATGAGTGCAGTGTGGAAATGCCCTATTTCGCTGTTATTTTGAAGTGTCCATTTTGATGGTAAATATGGACATTACAAAGAATCGGACGGCATTTTTTTCGAGCACATATCAAGGGTTGGTATATTCAGAAAGTTGGTGTATTTTTAAGCGTAGTTTTTGAATTTACCCATGTGCAGTGTGGAATTTGAAGTTTTTTCATAGAAAGTCAATTTTTTTGAAATTTCAGTGACACTATGGTTTGCTAAGCAGTCACGTAAATTCCACACTGCACATTATGTTACCACACTAAAACAAAGTCTGCTGAGTTGATTTTCACCGAGAAACTTCGAAAAATTCGCAATCTGAAGTTGATTTTGAAGTTGGGAAAAAATTTAAAAAAAGTTAGCTCGAATGAAGATTCGAACCTGGGCCTTCTGAACACTAGTAAAATGGCCTACCACTGAACTAAATGTGCATTTATTTCCCCAAGTTAAATGTTGATGAAAAGGAAACAAAGTTTTTTTTCGAAAAAAATGCAGTGTGACTTTTGAAAAAAATGTACAGTGTCCATTTTGGACACGTCTCGTCAGGTGTGTGTTCCTTTAAATGTTTTCAATCTTCCCAAAATCACAAACCAACCTCTGATCGTTTTGCGAAGTTGCCGGATCCAAATAATAAAATAAGATCACAACATCAAGAAGAAGCCAAACTATTGAAGTTGCGATAACAGCTCGACAAACCGCCGAACGACCACCTCCAACACTCAGCATAAACTACTGCAAAAAAATTAGAATTGGAATTGAAAAAAAATAAAAAGCTGAATAAAGTAAGTACAAAACGCGTGTTCAAACAAACGATATCTCAAAAAGAAAAAAATTAACAAAGCCAATTAATTTTCGTAAAGTTTTATGCACCTATTAGTATTATTAGTTAATAAATTATCACAGAAATCACAAGAAAAAGACAAGAACTGAAATGAAATGAGCAATAGATAGAGGAAAATATATATCAAGAGGAAAGGGGCATTAAAGCTGAAGCTAACTTCGATTTTGTGCAAATGTGAGCAAATTTTGAGGAGCTGAAGGAGAATTGAGAGGAAGTGCAAGTCCACAGGTAATAAGCCATTCGCTTATATCTCGACCACAACAAGAAAGACGAGCTTCGCACATTGGAACTGATGGAGCATTTAATTGTTTCCATTGAGACCAACTACCACTTGGCTCAACCTTAAATTATATTGGGTTTTGGAAGGGAAAGCCTAGGATTTTTGTGAGAGAATTTTGAATTTTTCAAAAATATTTCTAATTGTAAATCGTACTCTGAATTACAGTTTCTTCTAGAACTTGTCATATAGAAAATCAAAAAATAAATTAAATTTTCGGATTTCTAGACTACCAAAATTGTATTTTAGTTTTGAAACTATTTACACAATTGCAGAATTCAAAATTTCATATATTTTTTGCAAAAAAAGCTTCCCCTTCTCAACAAAGCCAATTTCCAAAAAAAAACTCACAACAACCGATTCTCCACAAGCAGCTTCAAAGAATTCCCTAACAGCTTCATGCGATTCGCGACTCCAAACTTCTCCAGTCAACGGTTTCACTCCAGTAATCTTACACTTGAACATCAACATTTTCTTGAACGGCGAATTCGAATTCAATCGTCGCATTTTTTCTTTTCGAACATATTGAAATGCACCAACATCGAGTAAATAAACACAATATGCTTGCTTATCTAAAAAAAAAATTTTACTCGTAATCAATAAATCAAAAAATAAAACTAACCTATTTTACTCGATCTTATACACTGAACACGTTCCCAACGATCATCAATAAAAGCTCCGTAGAATCCCCCGAATTCAGGATTTGAATCTAGAATTGATTCGGTTTGTTCGCACTCCTCATTCAATTTCGAGTACATATAATCAGGCATTGGATCCTGCAAAAAAATAATGTAAAGAATTTGAAATTTTCGAGGGTCCCAAATGTACCCTTCAATTGAACTCCTCAAAAAACATACCAAGGAAAGTTGTCGCAATGAAATATCCGTTGGTCCGGCAGCAAAAATCGCATTTGCTGGGAACGAAGAAGTTGGCATTTGTTGAACAGTCATCGGTTCGATCTAGAAACATTTTTTTGAAAATGGTCGGGGGAAAATCTGTTTGGGAAAATGAAATTTGAAAATGCCACGTAATAAGTTCACGTCTTTTGGAAAATTTATATTTTTTTTTACATTTATTAAAATTTCGGAAATAACTAGATTATTCCTAGAGAATTTTTGTATTTGGCATGAAAAACCAACATGATTTTTGGTGGCCTAGAAACCCAAATTTGCATTTTCTAGTCAAAAAAACCCCCTTCAAAAACCTCCCAAAATACTCACCGTCGGCGGTTTATCGAATAAAACATTCAGCGAAACAGCAGAAGAAGTTGCAGGTTTTGTAGAAACACTATTATTGTTAGTTTTATTCAGAGTGTTGTTATTTTGAAGAGTTAGTCTGAAAAAATTTGGAAATTTTTGAAACAAAATCATTTTTAAATATTTACCTAACAACTCCCTGTGGTTTTTTGAGCATTTCTGTGATTGATTGATCTTCCAAATTTGTTAATTCAACAATTGGCAAATCATTTCCATTTTCAGATTCTCCCAAACTTTTGAGCTGAAAATATAATCATTTTCTTTCTAGAACTCAAAGATGGCTGAATAACTTACAATCAAATTAATCGAAATCTGTGTTCCATCTTTTTTCTCCGAAGTCAATTCATTAAATCGATTATTAAACTTCAGTGCTTCTTCTTCAGTCACATCTAGACGAACTTCTTTCGCCATTGATCCAACTAAAAAAAATCTTGTTTCATATTTCATTCCCAAAATAAAGTAACTTACTGGACATAACCGGATGAACAGCTGGTGGTAAAAGTCGAAGAGCTGCCACAGGGAAAAGCTCGCATACTCCAACATCAACAAAATGACATTGAACATGTCCAGATTTTGGCGGTTCTTTTGCGATCACACGGAACCAGGCGCCATTTGAATCTTGAAGAGCATAAGCACCGCCAGTTACGATTTCCTTAATGAGATAATATTTTTGGTGAAAGGGGCAAGAAATGTTTGGTGTTTTGTTTTTAAGTCCTAAAATTAAATCTGGCCAATAAAAAATCCAGATAACCTTAGATTAACTTTCTCATAAACTTTAAAATATCAATTGTTTGCTCCCTGCTAATTTCAGGTTTGAAAAGCACCTATTTTTGATCATCAAGAAATATTCACGGAAATCTGATTTATCATTTTTTTTTTCGAAAAAAATTTCCGATCTCAAAACTATTTGAAAAAACTCACATAAATCGCCACTCGACTATCCAAAGGTGAAGGCGGTGTTTCCTGCGCATAAATTTCAGCCAAAGTGCTTCCAATTCTCTCATATTGATCATCATCCGAGATCGCGCGGATGAAAAATCGAAGAGCGGTTTCGGAATAAACAACTGATACTTGAGCAGATTGTTTTAAAGCTGGCGATGTTTTTGAGAACTGCGAAATTAGGTAGATCATTACTTGAACTAGATTTTGAAAGAAAACTTACTAATTTCGCATGCTCAAGTGGCTCATTTTCCTTCCGAATTTTGATTTTTTTCAATTCATCAGCAGTCGGTTCACGATCAGTGGAAATAACTAGAAATATGAAAATTTCATAGAATTAGGGGGAAAATCACACATGGACCGTTCATTTTCTCAGTCCAGGTATGAAAAATGCACATGGACCACAAACAAAACAACAATAAAAACTCACTTTTCAGATACGATTAGACAACACAAACAAGTTAGTAATAAGAGGTTAGAAGGCTGGAAGCATGTTAACATGGAAGCAGTAAATTTTTCTGAACATGAAAATATCTGGGGGAAAATCAAGCAATTCCCCACACCCGAAGAAAACTAACCTCTCACATTAACTGAATTAATTGGTGGTCTTTTGAAGGATGAAGTATTCGACAATCTCACAAATAAAATCGTAATTGGCCCACGAGTTTGAGCTTCAAATTCTTCAGCAGCGGTGACTTGTTGAATCCAATCTTCCGGTAATTCACGTCCCAATCCTTTTGATACAAATCTTGAAAAAAACATAGACTTTGGTTCAAACTAAAATCCTTGAAGAGTACTCACTCTTCATGATATTTTTCGGCTAAATGTGTAGCAGAAACACCCATTGAGAAATTCTTTTTGATCATTTCGTATAATATTTCTCGAATTTCTTCCATTTCTTCGGAATCGTCCATGTCAGAATTTACTGAAAATTGATATTGATCAGAGTTGGGTCTTTTTAGGTCCAAGTTGAGCTTCACGTTTGAAAAAAGGCCAAATAAAGGCTCGGATAGATTTTATTAATATAAGACAACGTTAGCACGCTCAGACCTGGTCCTATCCCAAAATGCCTCCCCAAAAAACCCTCACCTCTATCAAAAATCGTGGAGGGAACCAATCCATTAATCGAAGACATAAATTTCGTTGATCCAGATCCATTTCTATCATTTTCTTCATTATCATTATTTTCCGCCGCCGCCGCAGACATGAATAATAACCCTTCTAGAAAAAATGAATCTTTTTTGTTTCGTTTTTGATATATGAAGAAATTCGATACTTTTCAAAAGGATGAAAACACAGACACTTGTAAAAAGAGAAAACAAAATGTTAGAAAATCGTCATTCTTTAGAAAAACACTTAATTACAAGGACACAATTTGAGAATATACATAATTGCTTTTTAAAAAACGGAAAAGTTTTAATAAAATGTAGCATTTTAGACAACGTAAAAATAAGAGAGTTCAGAGAAAACCATTATTTTTTTTCAAAAAATATTTTTTCTCTAAATTCTCTTATTATCAAATTATCTCTGATTATGATTCAAATATCAAAAAGTTCAAAAATGTCACACTTTTTTTCAAAAAGCAATCGAGGAAACAGTTTTTCGAATTGTTCTTCGTGTCGAGTTGTCAAATAGCAGCCGACTAAAAAAATAAAAGAAAGAGGGAAAATAATTTAGTTGGAGAAGTTAGAGAAACACAGAAAATATCGAAATAACATGTGTACTGTATATATACATACTAACCCCACTGACACGTTGCTTATTTCGGAGAAATGAGAGAAAAGGAGGGAAATATAGAAATATGGGAATGGGATGAGAAAGGAATGGGAGAAAGGAGAGAAAATGGATATTTAGAAGAAATACTATTTATATTACTTATACATAAGTATTTAATATTGGTGTTGTTCTTTGGTATAAGAACAAAAAAAAATTTAGATAGGAATATTGGAACTATAGGTAAATAAACAGAAAATTTGAATTTTTTTGAAGTCTGGATTTTATATGTTAAATGTTCCAAAGATCCGAACAAAATTCATAAAATATTAAATATTATCAATTATTTTTGAAACAGTGATTTTTTTAAAAATTTTCTGCGAGTTGAGTTTAAATTTTTTTTTCAAGACTGTATTATTTTTGATAGCTTTGTTGAAATCTAATTTATTTTTTGAAATTATTTCGAAGAAGTTCAATTTTTGGATTCTCAAAAAAAAATCAAAACCATAAAATTTTAAAAATCCTGATTCAGAGCACTTTCCGATTTTATTTCAGCTGAATAAACATATGTTAATTTTTCCACATCATCAAATCATCTGTTCACACAAAAAACAAACACTTTCAAGAATAAAAAAAATAATTACTGGTTATCAAAACCATTTTTCTCAATCCAGAGGAAAATCAAAATACGAATAAAACATTTTTATAAAAAAAGTCACAACAAATTGATTTTGATTAAAAATTGCTATTTGATTTGATAAAGGTGAATTCAAGATTTGAAGTTCCAATATTTAGCATAATCCGCCCGATTCATTGTTCGGCGTTGCTGAAAAAACAAGATTTATATCGGGAAACTCAAAAAATAACCAACCGTTTCAGCATATCTCACAACATCATACGGATTATGTGCAATAATATTTTGATATCTTCGAATAGGTTTTGCAACTTCTCCACCCGCAGTTTGGGTGTTCTTATCAACTTTTAATCTGAAAAAAAAATTTAGCATATATTTCGACGAAAAAAAATTGAGGACAATCTAACTCACCCTTTTCTAACCACCACAATTGGCTCTTTGAATCGTAGCCTATGAAATTTCATAACTTCCAGCGCAGCTTTTCTTTGGATGCTTTTGATTTTTGTAGTTGTAACAGAAGGCTGAAATATGTGGAAATAAGAAGAAGAAAAATAGTATTTTTAGAAACATACACCGTCTCTCATCATCATTAAAGGTTTTTTGAAAAATTCATTTGCCATTTCCTCTTTTACTTGATCGAAATCTTTAACCAGCTGAAAAAAAATGTATTTTTATGATATGAAATTAAAATTCTCAACTTACCGCAACTTGACAATCCGGATGATGAACACTTATATGAAAACGACCTTCTTCTTCAGTGAAAAATGACTCGCGTGGACATTGAATACATCGAAATGCGCGATACCTTCAAATATTCCAATCAATATTATTTTTCAAGATAAACTAACTTAATATGTGCTTGAAGAACGTGATATTCATATCCTTGCCAAGTTTTGATGACTGAATGACAATAACGGCAATATGGTAAAGCTTCATTTTCTGAAAAAAAAATTCGGGAACCAATGATTTTTTTCAACAAAAAAAAATAAAGAACTCACGATTTACAATATCATTGCTCTCATCGGGAATTCGATCTGTTAGACGAATTGGATGAGCCTGGCAAGTTAGAGGAACTGCGAACTTTGCTCCAGACTGAAAATATCTAATGTGAAGATTAAGAAAAAAACATTAAACTTACAGTATGCGCGACAGTTTGAAGACCATTAACTCTTGCAGCTTCAGAAACTGTACGAATACTTGATTTTCCATTTCTTTGATAAACAGAGAGAAGAAGTTCTAAAATATCCGACATTTTTATTTTTCTGCAAGAAGTTATCCGGAAAAAACTCACGCATATCTCTTTGATTAATCTGGCTGGTCGATGCCTTATTTGAACCAGATTTACCAACATTTACATATATTCTTGAATTGTTACTACTACTTGGAATGTTTGAATCGGCATATGTGAATCGTTTCTGCAAAAATACAAAATTTTAGATACTTACTTCCGAACAACAATGATGATGAAGAGAGTTAGACCTACCGAATGAGGCGGAGGCAAGATAGAAAAAGTTTTTTGCGTCTGAAAATTTAGAACTGATAAAATTGAATTACCAAGGTCCCATGAAATAGAAAAGAGCCTAGAGCCTTATAAATTTAAAAGAATCAAAAAAACATTTCTTTCAAATGTTTAAAACCAAAATACTTACCAAGGGTGGTTGTTCGGGCTTGAGAACTGGAGGACCATTCGGATCTTTTTGTAGAATTACACGTTTTGGAGCTTTGTTCATTCCTAGCTGAAAACGAAGTTAATTTTAGACGTTTGTGTTTGGAAAATAAAAAAAACTACAAAAAACACGCAAGCTCAGCGCGATTGACGTCTTTTTTGTAGTTTCGTGTTGGCGTGTTTTTTGTGATTTTTGGCAAAATTTTTCCTAACTTCCCGTTTTCCCGTTTTTCTGGCTTCTTTTCAGTGTTTTATGTGTTTGTTGTATCAGAAAATAATATGCGAATTTTTTAAAGTAGGGTTTACAACTTTTGCAATCCATTGGAATCCTTGAAATTCTTAATTGTATTATTTTACCTAAAAATCGATCTCTCCACAATTATCATATCCTATTCTGCTTTTTTAATTAACAAAAGTTTAGATTTCTTGAATGGTTTTTTTTGTAGAATTTCTAGATATAGAAATGAGCATAAACACTTTGAAAAGGGTATATTTTTAACATGAACTTCTATAAAATAATTCTAAAATTACTTCCCGAAACCCAAAACAGTAATTTTTCCAGGTATGGCGTTACCTAATTTTGAGCTCCTTTCACTTTCCGATAACGCATCCGGATGGGGTCCATTGTCTCCAACATCAAGTCAAGATTCAATACCCTTCCAACAATACAACAAAGCTGATCGAATTGGTCGTGTTGCTGATTGGATCGGTGTTGATCGCTTCTACCGTCGTGGAAATGAACGTTACAATGAGAGAATGTATGGATCAGCTGCCAATGCTGGAAGTCAATTCGATTATATTCATGGAATGGATGACCACAACTTCCAATTGGTTGACTCATCCAAACCATTGCAAAGAAATCCTCAAAGAAACTTCCGTGTTCGTCAAATGCATATTCGTAAGATGATGCAAAAAGAAAACGATAAGAGAGAATTGGCTAACCAATCACAAAATATGAAGATGAAGAGATCCATCGCCAAGTAAGAAAATATAGGAAAGTCATGAAAAAGTTATGTGGATTTTTTCAGAGAACAACAACGTGCCTTCAAAATGTGGCAACGTCGCGGAGGAAACGCTCGACAAGGTCAACGCGGTCAAGGTGGTCGTTTTGGCGGAGATCGGCCTAAGGTAAACTATAATTTTTCAGTTTAAAAATATCACTCTTAAATTTTAGGAGCGTCTTCCATCTGTTCAAGTTCGACCAGAATGGTCAGTTCTCGAAGAAATGAACTTGAGTGCATTCTCCAAACTTGCTCTTCCAAATATCCACGATGGTGAAGATATTGGTGATCATCAATACGGTATTCTCCAATACTACGAAAAATCAATGGATCGTATCACTGTCAAAAATTCGGTTCCACTTCAAAGATGCGCTGGTGTTTACTACAATGTCACTACTACAGAAGATACTGTTATTCAAGAATTGGCTCAAAGTGGTGTTGGAAATGTCTTCGGAACAGATATTATTCTGGCGACTTTGATGACTGCTCCAAGATCAGTTTATTCTTGGGATATTGTTGCTTATCGAATTGGCGACAAATTGTTCTTTGATAAACGAAACACCAAAGATATTTTGAATCCTGTTGAAACTTTGACTGTTTCGGAGACAAGCAGTGAAACTCCACCATTCGATGGAACTGGAATTAATAATGCTAAAGATTTGTCAACTGAAGCATTTTATATCAATCAAAACTTCAGAAGACAAGTTGTTCGCCGAAATGAGGATGGCTACAAATTGAAACATCCACGTGCACCATTTGAAGAAGAAGAGGCTGGAGAATCTGGAACAGCTTACAAATACAGAAA
This sequence comes from Caenorhabditis angaria, assembly GCA_947459285.1. Taxonomy (NCBI): domain Eukaryota; kingdom Metazoa; phylum Nematoda; class Chromadorea; order Rhabditida; family Rhabditidae; genus Caenorhabditis; species Caenorhabditis angaria. The sequence goes on along the minus strand of CANHGI010000003.1, from coordinate 3,140,657 downwards.
ATGGAATTTGGGAAATGGTGTGAATGGAAAACCAGTCGAACTTGTTGTTCGTACTGAATTGGATGGTGTTATGATTGGTCCACAAAGTGAACTTCAAACTTTGACAATCAAGGCTTTCAATGAATGGGATAGTTCTCAATCGGGAGGAGTTGATTGGCGAACAAAGTTGGATTCGCAAAAAGGAGCTGTTATGGCGACTGAAATCAAAAATAACAGTGCCAAGGTTGCAAAATGGACTCTTCAAGCTGTTCTTGCTGGTTCCGATACAATGAAACTTGGATATGTTTCAAGAGTTAGCACAAGAAGCACACAAAATCATGTGATTTTGGGAACTCAATATGTTAAACCAACTGAATTTGCAAGCAATATTGCATTGAATATGGATAACTGTTGGGGAATTTTGAGATGTGTTATTGATGCGTAAGTTTTTTGTAAAAAAAAATACAATTGGAATTTTTCTGAAAAAAAATTCCGCCGAATCTCTCAGAAAGTCAAACTTTCAATAATTATCTATTTTTGCAGTTGCATGAAACAAAAACCTGGAAAATACTTGCTTATGAAAGACCCACAATCCGCTGTTATTCGCCTTTACCAACTTCCTGAAGGAACATTCGAAAGTGATCGTGAATCTTCGGATGATGAAAACTCGGACGATGACGATGACCAATAAATATTCAAATAGATGTAATCTAATCGGTGAATTTTCCTGTCTTTTGTTAATTTTTTTCATAAATTTATTGAAACCGTTAAAAAATTCAACATGCAGAAGATGTTCCAATAACATTTTTGATCATTTTCAAAATATCTGGGAAACTGATATCTCCACACATTTGCTTTGCTATTTCAATAAATTCGCCGCTGATCTGATTATTTCGACAATAATCGTCTTCAATTTCCGGATCAACTTGTGATAATCTGAAATAGAGAAAAACTAGATTACTTTCAGGAGAAAATTTGAACTTACGCCAAGAAAATCGTGGCAACAATAAGATTTGTTTCCTGTTTTGTCCAACCCGTTATATTTTCTGAATCGAAATTGAATGTTGCACAAAATCTAGCCATCAATTCTTTTTTAGTCGAATTCAAGTCCAATCGCGCTTCCAATTCTGACCAGCTGAAAATTTTATTTTTGAAGAAAACTACAGTAAGCCTTCTACACAAATTTTCCAGGCAGAACCCAAGAAAACTCACTTCAATTTGATAGTTTGCATAAAAATATTCAATCGTTTTTCTCGAATATTATATTTATCCAAGTTTGGCAAATCGACTTTCTGAAAAAATTAATTTGAAAATAAATTCAAAAAAAATTGAAAAAAAAACACACATTTTCAAGTTTTTGCTCTGCTCCTCCTAAAAATTGCATCAAAATCTGTTCAATATCACCACCTTTTGGTCGAAAACCTTCTTTGATCATTTTTCGAGTTTCATCAGATATCCAACTTCTGCAAAAATTATATTTCTTGATTTCTAGAAAATTTCAGGTTCTGAATCTCAAAACAAACCCGAAAAGTTTAGAAATCCATTCAATTTTCAAACCGCGACTCATTTTCGATTGTTTTTCTGATAACATTTTTGGCGGGTCGATGAAAATTGGTTTAGGCTTAGCATTTTGTTTTCCATATTTACTTCGCAATTTTTCGAAAATCTCCTTTTCTTTGTCAGAATTTGGAAGAGGTTGTGATTTTGATTTCGGACTCGATTTTGTTGAGCATTCCTTGGTTCTCACAAATTTCTGAATCGAATTCACAAATTCTTCATCGTCCTACAAAATTAAACAGAATAAATACTACTTTTTTTTGGAAAAAAAAATTAGAACTCACTGAGCATTTTTCATATGGTTCAATGTGCTTGAATTCCTCATTTTCATCATCTTCATTGTCTTCTTTATCACTTTCTTCATCTTTGATTTTCAGGTTTGAAATTTTTGCCAGCAACTGAAAAAAAAATCCAAAAATGTCAGAAGAATATCCCAAAACTCACATCATTTTCTTGCACAATTTCGACTTTCTTCGGTAAAATATTCCTTGGTTTTTCTTCGGTTATTTCAACAACCATATCTTTTGGCAAAACATAGGATTTATCTGAAAATAAGTTTTTCTCTCCAAAAATAAAATCTCTATTTTTACCAAATCTCGAGTTTTCTCCAGTTATCCATAAAGCTTCAGTTTCTAATTGTCCTCTTACTTGCAATGATTTGTCAAAACAATGATCCGAACAGAATTTCTTTCGAAGATTTGAATTCTCATAAATTTTTCCTGATTTTCTATCGATGTGATATAATTGTTTTTGATTGTTTGGCCGACAAGATCGAGAACAAGTTGGATATCCACAAGTTTTATTCACGGAACGCTCTTCGACTAATTCATCCCAACCACTTTCATGCAAATATGGTAGCTTTAAAAAATCCAAAGGCTTTATGAAAAATCACTGGAAAACTGACCGATTCCAAGAGCTGCTCAGGATTCACAGTTTCGCAGAGCAATTCTGTGATTTGCAAAACTTTCCTGCGCCATTTTACTGATGATAATTCTTCCGTCATTTTTATTTGCACCTCAAAATCGAAATTTCGAATTTTTCAGTTCGAAAATACAAATTTGTGCAAACACTTTTACGCAATTCCACACATTTTCTCTGTGTATTTCTTTTGGAGGAGTTTAATTTTTGTTTTCGAACACACCCGCTCAAACAATGAAAAAATTAGCAAAATGCTGTTCTCATTGGCGTACCAATTTTAGATACCTTAGAGGTCGTTATATGAAAAACTAAAAATACCATTAGAATCAGCGTCTCAAGATCTACATTAAACTATGTTACTCATATTTTTAGGGGTCCTGCGAAGAAAGTTACGATTTGCGTCGAGACCACGCGGGTAAATAAATACGTGTCCCTTTAATCTGCAACGTAAATCAATGAAATAGTTGGCGTACCAATTTTCGTTAGGAAAACAGGCGTTAGAGAAAAAATGAAAAATATCACGAGATTCAGCGTGTCGAGATCTGCATTAAACCATATGATTCATAATTCCTAGGAGCCCAGGAAGGCCAGCTTTTCGAGACCCAATAAATTAATAAATGTATGTTCCTTTGAACGAACAAAACAGTGTGAATTTTCGAGAGACGCAGAGACGCGGTGTTTGCACACTTTTCGATTGCGTACTACAGTAGAAAAACAGTCATTTCTCGTTTCAGCGGGGTGTGCGAAAATTCAAATATCACGCTATTTTAAAAAAGAAGAAGAGCGTCCGAATCGAGAGAGATGACACAGACGCGAAAACTCCCTTTAAGTACAGTAGTTTTATGATATTTTTGTTTGTTCGTTTCGAGAAACGCGTGAAAAAGACACACGCGAAGCAATAGATACAGTAGTATTACCAAAATATTTTTGTTCGTGTCGAGAAACGAGCGTCTTTTTCTCTGCGCAACTCTCTCGATTTGGACGGCCAAAAATAGCGTGATATGTCGTCAAAAGCTGAATATCTGAAGAAATATTTATCAAATGATGCTTCCGATAAACCCAAAAAGAAGAAGAAAAGTTCAAAACCGGATAAATACGTTGGGTTGGTTTATTTTTTGAAAAATTATTCGAAATAGTGTTTTTTTTCAGAATGCGATTAATCGAAGATGACGCTTTCATTGCAGTTGAAGCTGCAAAGCAAAAAGATATTGGATCAGATGAAGAACGAGAAGAAATTGAAGTTTTGAAAGAAAGTGTAAAGAAAGCCAGGATAAATCCTGGTTTCAAACAAACATTTTCATCGGTTCAAGAAGTGAAAAAAGAAATTAAAGAAGAACTTGTATCACCTGATCAATCACCACCAAGAACGGGTAATATTCATAATTCTTACGATTATATAAGAAATATATCTGTTATTTTCAGCACGCCGAAAACGCCACGACAGTGACGAGTCTCCAAAAAGAAGAAAATCACCATCTCCAGCACCACGAAGAAAAAGACACGATAGCGATAATTCTCCAATTAGAAATCGAGGAAATGACAGTGATAATTCGCCACCAAGAAGAAATAGTGAGTATCAACCTCTATTCACTAAGGTGGATTTTTTGAATATTCCAATATTTTCAGATAGTTCTCCCGGACCTTCCAGACGCCAACGAAATGATAGCGACAATTCACCAGTTCGCAGAAATGGTGAGTTTCTTGTGAAAAAAAAATAGAAAATGATTTTTGAAAAATTTTTTTCACGCTTTCAAACAAAAAACCACGTGACCCCAAAATAAAAAACAAATAAATAAATCCCAAAATTTTTCATTTCTACAGATAGTCGTTCGAGAAAACGCCACGATAGTGATAATTCGCCACCACGAAGAAAAGGTATTTTTTCTGGAAAAAAATCAGAATTTTCAACAAAAAATCCTATTTTTCCAGATGACCGTGATAGCGATGTTTCGCCACCAAGAAAACAACGAAGACGAAATGATAGTGATAATTCGCCGCCAAGAATGAAAGGTAACTTTTTTTGGAACCGCCCTAAAAATAATTAGGGAATACGAGACTGAAAATTATAGCCTAAATAAATTTTTTAGGCTCGATTTTTAGTTTAAATTCTTCAAAAATTTGCCGGAAATTTTGAGGCTCCTCTAATTCGGACAGTGTATTTTTGTAATAATTTCTTTCAAAATTTTTTGATCAACTAAAATATTTAATTTTGTCAGACCATTTTTCCCCCACAAAACCCATATTTTTTGTCAGATCGTGATAATTCACCGCCACGAAGAAATCGAGAAATCAAAAAAGAAATCGATAGCGATGATGATTCAGTGGCCAAAAAAACATTGGATGGAAAAAAAGCTGGACTTCAATCAGCTCGAGATTTGAAAGAAGAAGGCGAAAGAATTCGAAGAAAAGAGGCGAAAATGTTCGATGAATTGGATTCAACAATTTCTGGGCGAAATGCTGAAACAGTTTATAGAACAAAACAAACAAAAAGGCGTGGAGCTAAAGAAGAAACTGAAGAAGAAAAAGCGAAAAAAGAGCGAGAAAATAAGAAGACTGAAGAATTGAAAGAAAAATATAAAGGATGGAATAGAGGTGTTGCTCAGATTAGTGAAAGACAAGCACAATTGGAAGAAATGGCGAGAGTTGCTGCTGAACCAATGGCAAGAAGAAAAGATGATGAAGAAATGAATCGACATTTGAAAGAAGTATTACATGAAGCTGATCCAATGGCAAATGTTATTCGAAAAAAGCGAAGAGAAACTGCAATTGATCGAGGTGAATTGGTTTATCCGACTTATAATGGAACATGGACACCGAATCGATTTGGAATTCCGCCGGGATATCGATGGGATGGAGTTGATAGGTTTGTTTTTTTTTCAAAATTCTAAAATTCAGTGAAACATTTACCTGAAAAGAGTTTAAAGACAATTTTTTAAGTTTTCGAAATTTATTTTTCTGTTTTTCGCAGAATAAAAAACAAGTTCAATAGGTGAAATTTTCGATCTCATAGTTCATTTTTGTCAGAAAATTTTGTACTTTTTTTGCAAATTATTTTTATTTCAGATCGAATGGCTTCGAAGGAAGAGTTGCACGAACAGACAATCAAAAAGCAGCAAATCAATCCGAATATTATAAATCAATCGCTGAATACGAATAAAATGAAATTGTTGTGATTTTCCAATTTTTATTTATTTATTTTTACCATCATATAAACACGTTCGTTAGAGATCAATTCCAGTAAAAACAGGGTTATTAAATAGTGACTAGAAAACAACCATTTAAATTATGACGCTAGGGAATTTTTAAGAAATTGTAAAAGTTGATTCAAATTATGTTTTGCTCCACTCAAAAGCTCGATGCTGATTAGATCTTCGAGATTGTTTCCAGGAATTGAAGAGGAACTGACACGAAATCGAAGATTTGGATTCGAATAGTTTGAGCAAGGAAAGTAGGCCTGAAAAATTTTGATTACGTGGATTTTTATGCCAAAATTTCATTATGACGTCGAATTTTTGGGTCAGAAGACGCCTGAAACTGTTGAATTCAAACTAGAAAATTTGAAAAAAAAAATAATTCTCGAAAAATTCGGAACTTTTTGGAATTATTTTTTAGAAACATTTTGAAAAAAATTACCTGAACTTCACAATCCGAAAATTTCGCAGAAGATGTTGAATATCTTCTAACATCAACAAAATTTCCAGAATCACTCAATGAATCTTTTCCATCGCCAGTTCCCAAATAAGTTTGTGATGAAGCTTCAATCGATGAGAGTTTTGATCTTTTTGCATTCGGAAGATTGAGTTTGGCTTCAGCACGTTTTTGTGCTCTTCGATGTTTCCAGGTTATTCGACGACATTCGAAAATTAACTGGAAAAAAAATGTTTTTCTTACTACTTCCAGTTTCTAATTTTTTCACTTACAATATTATTATTTTCCCGTCTCACAATCGATTGCAATTCTTTCATTTTCTCCTCAATTCGAATTAATCCAGGCTTCAGGCATATCAAATTTGCAGGACGATCCATATAAGTCAACACAATTTCCGGGACAAAAGTCCAAGCCAAAATCCATCTCTGAGTTTTTCCTTGATTCAAAGTTGTCACATAATATTTGACGTCATTTCCAAGAATTTCAAGTCGTTGTTTTAAAGGCTTTATACTTTGTTTTCTACCAAGCATTGATGTATAAATTCTGGAAGGAAATATTTTTCTTCAATTTTTTGTATTAAAAATAAATAAAACTAACTTGATCCTATCTCTCAAAATAATACTATCATCAATAATTCGATTCACAAAATTGATTTCTCCACCTTCGACTTGTAGTTCAGCAGAAGATGCAAAAGTGATAGAATGTGGTTGAGATCGTTCTTCAAAAATCACGCGATTCGAGTATTTTTCCCCATCCAAAGATGGTTCATAAGTGAATCGTTCTTCAGTTTCTTTGGTTTCGAAAAATGGTGGATTACACATGCAAAATGTGAAATTTTGATCATTTCCCAGTTTATTTATCATATCCTGTAAATATGATTATTTGTAATTTCTCCGTGTATAAAATACAAAATACCATTAGAATAGTTTTCGCGTTTGGATCAACTTCAGCAATCAAAATCTTCTCATTCAAATAATTATTCGAAACATTTCGATGAGCCACTTCTGCTGACATAACATCTCCTTCAGTCGCAACAAATTTCCAACCAAAATATTTTGCTCCTAACAAACTATAAACACAAGATGCTCCAGTTCCAATATCAATTCCAATAATCTTCTCATTTTCAGCGCATAAATTATTAATATTCAGGAAATCCTCAATAATCAAGCAGTAATTCAATTTTTGAGGAATTCGTGGAACCAAACTGCCATCCGGTAATTCAACCTGAAGATTTAGGTTAGGTTTATTTTGGGGGAGAAGGATTTATTATTCAAAAATGAGAAAACTTACATTCAACCCAAAATCTTTTTTCAACAAAACTTTGGTTAAACATCGAACTGCCGCGTCTTCTTGAAAATCGACATTAACTTTTCCATTTTTTCCTATCCGACAATATTTTCGAAATTCAGGAAATTCGATGGCCAAAGCTTGGAAATCTGGTGGTTTTTCTTTGTATGGATTTCGTGGGTGCATATCTTTGTTTAATGACATTTTCGTCTATACATTGATGATTTTTCGAAAAAAAAAAAAATTTTTGTTGGAAACAACAACACTCCGCTGCTAAATCGCGGGCAACGGCTTGAAATCCTTGAATTTTTTGCAAACTGTAAGAATAGTGTGTTCCTGCACGGCCTTTTATAAAGAGTAAATCGGAAGCTGATGTACTTAGATCAATCATGTCGTCAGCCGCGATGCGGTTGAGCGTCACGTTTCAAGAAATGAGAAATTGAAGAAAATGTGAAGGTCAACACGCAACCGCATCGCAACTAACGACATAATAATTTTTGGCATTTCTAAAAATCTTGAATCTATGGAAATTCAGAATTTGTGCGAAATATTTTAGTTAATGATCCAAGGAAATCATCTCACATCAGAAATTATGGAAAAGTATGTTGAACGAGTTCATTTATACAAAACGAGAAAGAAAAAAACAATACATTTACAACAAAATAGAAAAAATCATATCAAAGTTTTCGGAACAATAAATGAATATTTATGGTTAACGAAGAGGTAGGAAAACTTTGAACTGCAAGCTGTTGAATGAAAAATGATGATTAGCGAACGCCGACCTGAAATCAAAAGGTTGGAATTAGATTATTTAGAATAAGAGTGGAAAACTAACGGCATTAGTAGATTTTCCGCAAACTCCACCGTTATTTGCGTTAGTTAACGGTCTTCGGAATAATAAAACATGTTTCTCTGGTCCGTGAATCATATAGTGAATCCATCCTGGAGACTGAAAAAAATTGATTTAGTTTGAATTCCAGAGTAAACCATTAAAACTTACTTGTTGAATTCCAAGACTTCTCCACTCGGTTTCAGTCATCAATCTGTTTTTTGGAATCAATTTTGCGATTTCCTGTGAAACAAACAATTTTCTATAGAAAGTTTCATTGTTAGACTCACCTTTGTGACATGAACATGTCTGTATTCGAACTCGTCGTCTTCGTATTTGTTGGAATAATAGAAATCATTAGCTCCGGTAGTCATTATTGCAAGTTGTTGAAGTTTGTTAATCAGCTGATCGCACACGAAAAAACAAAATTGAAATAACGCGCCGCTAGTCCGCAAACACCTTGTGTGTTATCCTAAACATGCACACATTGCATTTTATTTCACGCGCATGTTTTATTTGTGAGCCGGCTGGGTGTCCCCTTTTTATCTGGCGCACCATTGGTGAATAATGTGTGGTGGAGACGAATATGTGGTGCGAACAGTTTTATCATGTTTCTGGCTACTTGGAAATGTATCTACTTAACAAAGATTTCGATTTTTGAGCCTTGAATATTTGTGAAAAAATCGATGGAATAGTTGACATAAATGTTTTGCAGATGAGAACAATATTGGGATATCAAAGTATACGATGGCTATCGAAAGAGATACTCACACCACCTGGATATAGTAAAAAATCAGTGAATCATCTCAAAAGATTTTTCATCGACAAAATTCGCGCGTCTGGTCCAATCACAGTCGCCGAATATATGAAAACCTCAATTTCCGCACCACAAGTAGGTTATTACGGACAGTTTTCTGATAAACAGCGAGTTTTCGGTGATTCTGGAGATTTTATAACATCGCCAGAATTAACTCAATTATTTGGAGAAATGATTGGTGTTTGGGTGTTTTATGAATTAGCAAATACTGGATATCGTGGACCTTGGCAATTAGTTGAATTAGGACCAGGAAGAGCTCAATTGATGAATGATGTTTTGAGATCTCTCGAAAAATTTCAAGATAAAGATGTGAGTGTTCATCTCGTTGAAACATCCGATGCTTTGATTGAAGAACAAGAAAGAGTGCTTTGTGTTGATAATTCAACTCCACCAACTGGTAATTTTCAAGAATCTTGTGGAAAATTCTTTACCCTATCATTATTTCAGGCGATGTTCCATACGTGAAGAAAAACAAATCCCGAACTGGAGTTGATGTATTTTGGTACAAATCGATTGATGATATTCCAAATGGTTTCACTGTTTTTATAGCAAATGAATTTCTAGATGCTTTACCAATCCATCAATTTAGCAGAAGTTCGAAAAATCCCGAAACTTGGCATGAAACTTATATCAATATTGATAAACATGGGGACAATTTATGTTTTATGCATTCGAAAGCTGAAAATATTCATACAAAGTAAGAATTTCATAAGAGGAAAACATGGAAATTACTTTTTGTAGAGGTTTGATCCCTGAATATATTCGAAATGACAAACATCGCAAAACATGGGAATGCTCACCGGAATCTGGAACAGTTGTAAATCAAGTCGCAGATCGAATAAAAACATTCGGAGGTTTCGGTCTTTTTATTGATTATGGACATGATGGTTCAAGAGATACACATTCTTTTCGAGCTTATAAAAATCATAAACAAGTTGATCCTTTGGAATCACCTGGAACTATTGATTTGACTGCTGATGTCGATTTTGGATATCTTTCGAGTTTGTTAAAAGAATCAAGTCTAGTTTATGGACCGAATAATCAACGGTTTGTGTTTGGGAATTTGAATTTAGATTTGAATCAAAACCAGGTTCAATTTTTGCAGCGAATTCCTCGCTCAACTTGGAATTGAAGCTCGACTTCGAAGACTTCTCAAACTTTGCAAAGATAGAGATACTCAAGAACAGCTTATAAGTGAGCTCTCTTGAATTTAAAGTAAATCAAAAAATATTTCTAATTTCAGAAGCCTATAATATGTTGATGGGTGATATGGGTGAAAAATTCAAAGCCTGGTCGATTTTCCCGAAAACTCTTGGAACAATTCTAGATGCGAGAAAGGGACCTGCAGGATTTGCTCAAAAATAATTGCTTGCTCAAAAAAATTTACGGGTTTTTAAAATAAATTAGGTTTTTTTTTTTGATTTTTGATATACTATTTTTCTGTCAATTGGTTTTATACCTTGAAATACTTCAATTAATTCAAATTTTTTTCAGATTCTAATTTTTACAGATCTTTGAGATGCTGGTTTTATTAATCGGAGACCTTCATCTTCCACACCGTGCAGCTAGTTTATCACCAAAGTTTCGCAAACTTTTGGTGCCAAACAAAATGCAGCATGTTTTGTGTACTGGAAATTTATGTACTCGGGAGACTTTCGAGTATTTGAGGTTTGTAATTTTGAAACGGGGAAATCAAGTTTGCTCTATCGCACACCTAATTTATTTGTCTAAAAATTTCGCAGAAGATTTATCTGAAAAAAATTGATTCCTGATCGAAAAATATGAGAATTTAAATAAATCAATTTTAAGAATAAGAAAAAAGTTTTTCCGAACATTTCAGAAAAATAAATTATGTGTGCAATAGAGCAAACTTGGTTGTCTATGTGTTTTAGGAGTTGGAATTTTTATATTCAAAAAGTTGGCTCAAAAAACCACCCCAAAGTTTTTTCTCAAAAATTTTATTTTCCAGAAGTTTATCCTCAGATGTTCATGTTGTCCGTGGAGATTTCGATGACGACGACGGAGCCAAATATCCAGATACAAAGGTATGAAAAATCTATTTCAAAAATTCAATTTTTTGAATTCAGGTTATCACCGTTGGTCAATTCAGAATTGGCTTATGTCATGGACATCAAATCATTCCTTGGGGAGATTCTCGGGTAAGAATGTGAATTCGATAAGGATTTTTATTATTGAAATGTTTTTAGATGTTGGAACTACTTGCTAGACAACTTGATGTTGATGTTCTTGTGACTGGAAATACGTTTGAATGCACAGCTGTTGAGGTATTTTTAATGTAAAAAATCAGCATGATAACTGTTTTTTTTCCCAGAAAAATGGTCGATTCTATGTTGATCCAGGAAGTGCAACTGGAGCATTTTCAGTTATCAAAAATAGGTTAGTTCAATTTTTCCATCAAAAAGAAATCATCTAATTTTTTGCAGCCCTCCAACAGCTTCTTTCGCTCTTCTCGATGTTCAATCAGATAGCATTGTATCATATCTTTATCGCTTAATCGATGACAATGTCAAAGTCGATCGTGTTGTGTACAAAAAACCGAAAAATTAAATTTATTCATTTTACTTTTACTAATTTGCAAAATTTTATAGCATTCCAAAACTTTCGTGATATTATATATTTTTGACATAAATCAATATTTTGGTTTTTTGTAGTCTCCGCCACTGAAAAAATTGATTATTGATGAAATTTCAAAAACATGAATAAATAAATTACCTTTCGGTCGCAGTTTTGCGTTTTTCCATAATTTTGTTGATTTCAGTCAATTCACGATCGAGTTTTTTCGCTTCGACAACGGCGGTTTTTCTCGTTTTTCTTCCGTCTCCTAATTTTTGACCGTATTGATAAGCTGCTTTTGGCAATGCTTCACGGCCTTCCTGAAAAGTTAAATTTTTGAAAAAAAAACTGTTCTGAATTGTGTCAAAAATAAGGCAGACATTTTTCAAAAAAAAGTTTTTTTTAAACAAAAAAAATGTATTTTCAGGTTTTTTTTTGAAAAAGACTTTCAATTCAATATTTTCCTGATAAAATTTTGAAAGTTGATTTTCTGCGAAAAAATCTGAATTCGAAAAATCGAGTAAGTTCTCAATTGTAAAATTCAAAGTTATTTTCAATGTTTGTAAAATAACAAACCATATAACTAGAATATTCCTCTTCATTATCAAAATCCCATCGATTCAATCCATTTTTCTTCGTTCCCATATCCATTTTACTAAAATCAGTTTCCTCATCCGAATCCCATCCTCCATCCATTTCCATCATTCCACCAGGATAACATTCATCATATCCAGCCGATTCAGTTTCTTTTCTTCGTTTTTCCAATCGATCTTCCATTTTCTTCTCTTTTTCAACTTCTTCTTTCTCTTTTCTTTGTTTTTCGTGTTCTTTTCGCTCTTCTCGTTGTTTTTCTCGATCTCTTTGCTCTTTTTCGCGATCCGAAGTTCGCGGCTTATCGAAATAGTCGCGTCGGTTATCGCGACGATCTCGATTGTCGCGGTCTCGATAATGTCGGTCACGATCTCGTTCTCTCTCGCGTTCTCTTTCTCTTTCTCTAGATCGGGATCGAGACCTGGAAATAATCAATGAAAATGAGATGATTTCAAAAATCCAACCTGTTTCTTCTGGTTGGAACATAATCATCTAAATCATCATAAATACTATCGCCTTTGGCTTTTGTTGTTTTCTCGTTGGATGTTTGGGATGATGAAGATTCCTCTTTTTTCTTTTTCTGTTTATCGGTTCGCAAATATGAAAGCACCTGGAAAATAAATTATTTCTTGAATAAAAATTGAAAACTATCTTGAAGCCCAGGTTGGTCAAATTTATTAACGTGGCTCATACCTGTCCAAGCTTCGAAATAATCAAATTATTAGCTTGTATAGACTGTGCAGATTCATTCCTTGGACAATCATGAAGAGAACGAAGAAGTGTTGTTGGAATTTCAGCTTCTTCATCTTCCAATTCAACAACATAAGCCATTCTTCCTTTTGCAAACATTTCATTTCGAAGTGGAATTTCATTTTTGAACAAAACTCTATGCATTGAGCGAACCATTCGATTTTCTGATTGTGATTGTGCCAATTCACTTGAAATTGAGGTCGGAGCAACTTTTCCTCCCTCTTCCTGTAACATTAATATTTTCAGAATGAGATTTTCGATCTACATAAAAACCTACAAAAGCATTGTCAATATCATCATCTTCATCATTATCTTCTTTCGTAATTTCACTCCGAACCTTATTCAACAATGAATAATCCAAACCTTTTACCAAATGAGTATGTTCGATATCTCCTCCAAGATATTTCGATTCCAAAATCGCTTGTTTTCGCATATCAGCTTGATCTCGCGCAGTTCGAGCATCACTTGGAACAGCACGATAAGCAGCAGTCAATTTATTGGTTTCTTCCGGTTTCTGGAATAAATTTTTTCCTGATTAAAATAATGTTAACACGTATATTTTTTGTGTTTTTCACGTTTTTTATTGAATTTTTCAAATCGAAGCATTTTATTTTATTACTAACAAATAAAATGGTCGGTTCGGAAATTTCTAATATTTTTTAATATTTCAATCGGGCACTATTTTAAAACGTAAGTTCAAAAATTCTGCAACTCACATCTCCTTGTTTTCTCCGTTCTGCTGCACGATCTCGATAGTTTTTCATGATATCACGTAGCTTTGCCTCATCTTCATCAGCTTCTTCTTTTTCTTTCTTTGATTTTTGATGAATATTGGATGGTTTCTTGAATTTCGCTGGTTTCGGTTGTTTATGCCGAAAACTTGCGGATGGTTGTTCTGCAATTGTTGTTGACTCCGCTGGTTTATTGCTTCTAGCGGATGTTAGCAGCTTCCGAAAATCTTCATTTCTCAAGTTTCTGTAAAAACAAGTTTCAAATGTTTTGAGTATTTTTTCGTAAACTCACGTTTGATCCGACATTGTTCAAAATTGACGACTCTGTAAAAAATCGAAGAGAATTTAGTCGTATATTCGATTTTGTGTCTGCGTCTCCACATAAACACGCTCTCGTCTTGGGGAAGGTGCGCTCTATTGACAACCCGCCAACGCCGTGGTTTTTGAACATGTACAAGACTGTGCTGAATTAATTTACTACTTTAGAATTGGATTTTCAGCTTGAAAAATTTTGCTCCAAATTTGAATTCCAAAATTCTTTCAAAAACTAGCGATCGCGCTATTTATTCACCTATCCCAGTTTTAAAAACATCGAAATTCTAGTGTCAAAACGAATAACTTTTCAGCAAAGTAAAATTTACTTTTTGAAAAAAAAATTTCCCTTGTGAGTACTGTAGGCACACGTGTTTGCACCAACGCCGACATTTAATATCACGCGCAAACATTTTTATTTCTCGAAATTTTTTGCGACAACTTTCACGCCGGATTTCCCAAAAAATAATTTGTTTTTGCTACTGCTTTTGACTTAAAACTTTTTGGAACTTTCTTCAATCTTCAACATTTTCTCTGATTCTATGAAATTTATGATTCTTATTGTTATTTTTTCAGAATGGAGCAGGAAACTATTATGGGCCTGGATTACAATGAACTGAGAAAGCAGTTGAAGTCGAAGCGATTGTCAGCGGCTGGAAAAAAGACTGATTTGCAGAAACGCCTGCTTGATGTGAGTTTTGTTAAGTTTTTCTTCATAAAACATGTAATTGTTTCAGTTTTTCTTATCTGAAAAAGTAGCTGAACCAGTTGTTGAGCAAGAAGAAGAAGAGGAAGAAACAATGGATGTATCATCTCCAGCTGTAACCAACAGAACGCATGATTTCACTCGTAAGTTTTCATTTTTTCAACATGAATTTGAAAATAATGAAGTTATAGATGAACAAACGCCGACAAATCAAGTAAATCTTGTTTTGGACGAGGAAACAAGACAAAAACTGTGTGAAGAATATGGAATTGATGATCACAGTTTCCGTAAGTTTTATTGAAGCTTGATTGAAATAAATAATTTGCTGGTTTTCAGACATAAAACCAAGAAACAGCGCGGCTCGTACTTCAGCAAGAAAATCTATCCGAAAATCAAATGTAGTGGTTTCTGAAGCTCTTCCAACTACTGAGCATGTTGAGGAAAATCGCGAGAAGACTCCAACCAGATTGAAAGCACCGAAAAATTGTGAGTTTCAGTTAGTTTTTGAGAATTTATTTTGAAAAAAGAACTTAATTCTAGATCGAGATCATTTTGCAAAAATCCACGAGAAACAAAACGAAAAAATGGAGTCGATTTTGGACCACCAGGAAAAGGTTTTGAAGAGACATCAAGAATTGACACAAGATTGTCCAACATCGATTAAAAGATTGGCAACACCAAAGAGTGTTAAGAAGCGTGAACCACTCAGACAAAAGTATGTTGATTTTTTTTGTGTGAAAAATTAGGACAATGAAACATTTTAGGGATTGGAAAGAAACAAATCCGGAAAATATGACATTCAAATTCGGTGAGGAAGAGGTAGAAGATTTCAAACAAGTTGCGAAACCAAAGTCAGGAACTCCCTCAAGTGTCAAGAAAACAGCCAAAAGAGTGAGTTATCTCAAATCCTCTTAAAAATTACTGAAAATATTATTTTTAAAGGAACATAGAGATGTGAAACAAATCACTCGCGTTGGAGGTTATACTCCACACACATTTTCGGCTCGTAAAAAGTTCATCGACACAACAAAATTGACCGATAGAGAATATGATTTGGCATTGGAAGAGGGATTGATTCCTGGAAAATCGGCAAGGTTTGTATTTATTTATTTATAAAACTTGGATTTTTCATTTATGATTAATAATAATTATTTTCCAGAGAATCAGCGAAGAAACCACGCCGCGGAGCCGAATCGAAAAAACGTCGCGATGATATCATCGCATTGAAAAGAAAATTGAGAATCGAATGATTTTTCTCACTCATAATATTCACCATTTTTTTGTACAATATTTCTGAAACTACCTTGTCTTCCTTTTTTATTTTTGTTTGTTCGACAAAATATCTATCTATAAGATCGTTAAAATTTATAATGTTGTTTTTTTTTTAAATATTATCTGAAAGCGTCAAAGCTTACGGTGATTATGATTTTTTGAAAGTTTTATACGAGAATTTGTAAAAATTTTATTGCAAATCAATTTATCAAAAATCCAAAATAAAAAAAAACTAGCAACAATTTTTAAAACCAAATTTGGTATGAACAATCGAAAAAAAGTTAAGTTTTAGAGTATTTTTTCAAAAGAATAAGTAGGTTACTAGAAAAAAAAATAATACAGATTTCGAAAAGAAACCAATAATTACATATACAGATAAAATAATAATAATAATAATACAGTTATTAGTTCATAATTACATTTGAATTAGTTTACAGTTTACATTGTACAGTTACATTTATACATTTTTTTTTACATTTTTACATTATATTCACATTTAAAATTTTAGTTAAATTTATACATTATATTATCTACTAAGCGGATATTTTTAAACTTTTCAGGAAAAGTTGATTATTTTAGTTTGTATAAAACGCTGGATCATAAAATCAAAGTAAAAAAATTTGGCAGAAAAGAAAGGCAGAAACACACCGGTTTGAAACACGCAAAGAGTTTTTCTACGGTAGCAAAAATCCGCGGCTCTGCATCTCTCAAAGTTTCACACTGCCTCGTTAGTTCAAAGGAACATACATTTCTAAATTTATTGGGTCTCGAAAAGCCCCCTTTCCTAGGGGTCTACATGTCGCAAATTATATAGTTTCACGCAGATCTCGTCACGCTGAACACGCTGGTATTTTTAGTTTTTCATGCAACGGCGCAGTGTGAATAAACGCAATTTCTAATTTTTTCATTATTTGAGCGGGTGTGGAAATTCACACGGCCTTTCAAAAATGGGGAAAATTGCAATTCGAGAGAGACCGAGAAAGAAACACAAAACCTTCCAATCGAAATACGGAACACCAAATTCATTTGCAGTCCGGCTGCTCGTTGCGATACCAAGCGCGGGAAACATGTTTTTCAAATTTTTTCGAATTTAAAAACTTTTCCCGCGCTTGGTTTCGAAACGATATATCAAATTTTCTTGAATTTCATCTTTTGGATTTCTTTTTGAAGATGTTTTCTCGTTTTCTCTGTCTCTCTCGATTTACCCTGTAATTGAGCTATATAAGAGTAAGACATCATTGGGAGTTAGTAGAACTTGATAGAATAGAGTTTCAGCTTTTGCTGATTTTCATGTAGGATGCACTGTAGGCCTATAATAGGCCCACAATAGACCCATTTTGCACAAAAAATAGCTCAAAATTCGATGATTTTTAAGCTTATAATTGACCTATTACAGACCTATCGAAAATTTGTTTTCGATAGGTCTGTAATGGGCCTATTATGGGCGCCATGCGAGAGACTTATGAGACCCATTTCAGACCTATTGCGCTTTACCTGTGTATAGAAATTTTCATTGGGCTGACATGTTGTGCGATCGAGGGCTTAATTTTTTCTGTAACACAAAGCCAAATTTTACCAACTGGCGCTGGCTCGAAAGTCATTTTTTACCTTTCATTTTTTTTCACCCTCTCATTCCTTGCTGATCAATTTAGCAGAATGGACAATATCATCTGATGTGAATGATTGAACAATCAAAATGTATTATTCAAATTCAATATTCTTTAATTCTTTTCTTTTTTCTTCACACAATACGAACTCTTCTAATAATTTAATACATTTCTGGGCTTCCTTTGAAGCATCCTTCAAATCGTCAGGGCCGTAATTAAAGCAGCAATCATATGCATCGTGACACCTGAAATGAATAGTTCACTTTAAAATTATTCATAATTCTTATACTTACAAGGAAAAACTGACAAATGGCGATCTGAGATCTTTTGATATTTCATTGGCGAATTGTCGTTTGTAACTGTCCGAATTCAAGGTGACGTTCAAAGAATTATCCGATACGAACTCTTAAGACAAATAAATTTCTGAAATATTCAAAAAATGAAATTACTTTGTATAGCTACTGATCCGCATATCCATATTAGCCCAGAGGCTATTCTATAATTTCCAAGTTTTCGGCATGTTTTGGACAATTCCAAAATTGCTCTAGAAGTGTAGTCTTTCACGAGATTTGGAGAATTCTGAAATAATATAATGATTTCGTATTCCGAACCTTCTGATTTTGTGCTTATGATTTCACAAGATAATCAACAGAAGTTCTAAAACAGAGACAATTTTGAGCGGAGAAGATTGAAAGACCCATAGTTGGAAGCTATTACTTTTGGAAGAGCTTGAAACTATTTTCTAAATTTCATCATGAGATTTTCCAACTTTCTGTTTTAGCTAATAATGTTTCCACCGTTATAGCACCATCTACCTCGCAAAGATTGGGATCAAACAAAACTTCAACTCCCTGGCAATTAGCACGCATCGCCAATTTGAGTGCCAAATCAGGATTTTTTAAAGTTTTCATTACACATGGAACCACATATCTTTCATCGAGCGAAATAGAAAAAACTTGTCCTTTTCCATCGATTCCCATTATTCCTTTTCGAATTTTGGATAATGGGCAAGTCACAGAAACAGTTTCAGGAATGAAAAGATCCGAATAAAAATGAACTCCTGATTCAATATCATGTAAATGTACAAATCCATGTTTTGTTATCAAATAAATTATTCCTTGTTCAGAAGAAACCTGTAAATACGGATTTTATTGTGAAATCTTATGCCAAAAAAAAATCAAAAGTATTTACCTGCATCGAAACTGGGAAATCTTGTTGATTTTCATCCGTATATGGATCATCAACATTCTTTTTCTGGAATGGTTGATTTCCAGCCGCTGGCGATCCAACTTCAATTATATGTAATTTTCCACCGGCTTCATTTTTGACGGAGAAACAGAATAAATTTGATGGAAATGGATTTCCTTCAAGTTTGAATCGAACAAAACAAGCGGCATGTCCATCGATTGGTTGAGATACTTTTGTTTGGGTACAGTACAATTGCATGTTTCCAACAACTCGATTATCTTTTGCAGATATTCCAATTAGAACAAGCCATTTTGAATCAGCATCAGAAAGATAATTTATGATTTGAGTTCCGGAAAGTGAAATATGACGATCAAACATTTTCACAGGCGCCGCATCACCTGAAAAATAAGATTATCATAATGAAGTATGATCGGAATAAGATACCAAAATATTTTAAAATTATGCGAGAAAAGGTGCCACACAAAAAGGAGGAGTTTTTAAGGTCTCCCGAAAATCTTACATTCAATTGACCAATGATAAACAGCTGTTTCTGTAACAAAAGCAATCTTTGTTTCATTAATCCATTTCCAGAAAACAATATCTTCAGAATTTTGATGTTCCTTCACAATTGCTTTCGTTTCAATTATGTAAATTTGCAGTGTTTTTCCAGCTGTAAAAAAACAAATGTAGATCGACACAGAAAAAACGTTGAATTTTTTGCATGTGGCTTAGGCCCGGGTTTTTGAATATAAATTATGAATTGGTCCCTATTTTTGAAAATTGTTTCACGCACCCAAAATACCTATTTTTTCAAAAAAAAAAAGTGGCCCGATTCAAAAACTTCGGAAAATCGGATCTTATTCCCATCGGAAAGTACTGTAGATTCATGAAGTTCTGCTAACAATAGGAACCTATTGGGGTTGTCCTGCTACAGGGAAACTTAGGTTCAATCGATAGAGCTAAGGTGCTCCTGAAACATTCCATATTTTATTTTGATTTTAGAGCGAATTTTCAACATTTTATTCATGTTTTTGTTAGGTTTTAAGGTTTTAGTGCATATAAAAAACATGTGTGCTCTTCACACTCATAATTTATTTGTGTGTACTTCTCGCGAAATGCATTTCCTGACATTTTTCAACTATGGAAAGTGATTTTAATCAACTTTAGGCTTGCTTATAGTTAGTTTTAAAAAGTGACGCACTATTGCGGACTTGATTTTCGACGTAGAAGGACAACCCCTTTAATCGATAATAGAAGGACTTCGCTGGGTAACGCCATCTACAGTAGTTTGACTTACGTTTTTCTAATTAATATATTTTTCGATTAGAGAAAGAGAAACATTGAGAAATGACTAAAAATATTCGTTTATGGGAGAAATTAGAACGATCAGATAAGAAACGTGGCCTTTTAATTTTTTCGGTTAAAAACGTGATCATTCTTTTTTACATGAAAAAAGTTTTGATTTTTCACGTGAAAACTCGCGCATTTTTTTAAAAATCGAATATTAGCGCCTCGATGGGAAAGAATTTGGGATAGAATGATGAAGGTCCCATCAAAAATGGTCTTCTGGAAATTGAGAAAAGTCGAGCGCCACATTTTAAATGCGAAAAATACATTGAGATTTTCAAACTTTTGATTCTCCGTGCACTCACAGATATTTTCAGAATAAATGATTAGGATGCGCACCGAGCTGCCAACATTTAGAAACTTTTTCTTTTTTTGATCATCAATTTTTATGCACACAGTTTTGAGAACGGGTCCCGGACACACTATTGCCAAAAAAATTTCCCAATTAGTAGATAAAAAATAGTAGATAATAGATAGATAGTAGATAGATTGTATGTAAACTAACATTTGAGTGCCAAAACATTGGCAGTTGGATGCATAATAACAGAATCAGCAGAAATTGAAAGTCGAGTTGGATTTTGTGGTTCGTCTAATTCAATTATTACAACTTGTTGTTTATTGTCAATCTAGAAAATATTCAAATTAATGAAATCGAAATAATATTTTCAAATAAAGAAAGTCATACCATTTCTCTAACAACAATATTTTTGTCAGATTCCATTGTAACATTCTCAGAAGTAATAGTTGGCTGACAAATTCCAACATCAGCGAGCTTTAGAAGCTCTTGAAAATAGACGGGTGATCTTTCGGCCATATTTAGCTGTTTCTGTTAATAATAATAATATAAATATTATTTAGGCAATGTTGGAGGATTCAAACGAAACAATAACAAATTGGTTAGAACCCTAAAATATATTATACGTGAAAGGGAAAACCATCGATAATGAACAAATAAAAATATGAAATTCACGTCTGTCCAATTTCTTTAAATGTTATCTACTAAGAGACATATGATAAGACAGTCCGCCATATTACTTTCTAGTTTTTAGGACGCTCCATAAGTTATGGAGCACGCCAGGTGCTCAAAAAAGAGAATGTCAATACTAGAGAGACGCAGAAAGAAAGACATAATTACGGTGTTTTCTGTCCGGATCGGATCTCCCTTTCTTCTTCGAAGAATTATTCGATTTTCAAGTTAATCAACGAATCCAATAAATTTTTTCCTATTTTGATTTTAAATCAAACATTATTCATTTCAAACAAAAAAAAAACAATATAACAAGGATATCATATAAAAGCTTGAAAAAACTACTGTAGATGTGCAAGTTTTCCATTAATATGAATTTTTGAGCATTTTTCAAGTTTTTTCTCGAGAACTTTATCAGTTGGATTTTCACTTTCACCTCCAGCATCGCTGAATTCTTGAAGAACTTCTTTGAACAAGTTTTCGACCTGAAAGACTTTGTAATTTTATTTTTGAAATTAACATTATTAAATCAGTTGCATGTCGTAGAGAATTAATTTCTGTTTCTGAAAATGTAAATTTTATGGTTATACAAACAATATAATAAACAAATATCTACTTCTACTAAATATATACTAATGAATAAATTCAGCTTATAAATCAAAATTTGTATTCTCCAATATTTTTCTTTTTTCTCCACATATTACGAACTCTTCTAATAGTTTAATAAATTCCTGGGCTGTCTTCGTACAATTCTTTAAATCGTCAGAGTCGTAATTCATGTAGCAATCATATGCATCGTGACACCTGAAATGAATATTCAACAGGTGAAAATTGTGTGAAAACTTATCAATTTTTCCTGCAGATTCCGACCATATTCACTGATTCATACAATCTCATCTCGATTCTTGAAGCTTTTTGGACCGGTGATCAGTAATGGATTTTTGGATATTTTCACAAATTTCATAAAAGCGTTGAAAAAAAATTCAAGTTCATTGATACTTGAGACTTAAGTCATGAAAATTCTATATTTCTATATTTTCTGATTTTCTAAATGTTCATACTGGAGCCTTCAGTATGAGCCTTGTAGGCGATGAAATGATTAGGTTGAGGTCTGAATCGACTGCTAACAGTCTCCTTTAGGCATGAAAAACACGTATCAATGAGCTTGAACTTTTTTCAACGCTTTTCTGAAATTAATGAAAATATTCAAAAATCCATTTTTGATCATCAGTCCAAAAAACTTCACGAATCGAGATGCGATTATATGAATCAGTGAATACAGTCAGAATCTGCATGAAAAATGACTAAGTTTTCACACAATTTTCACCCCCTTTCAATATTGACAAAAAACCAAAATTGTATATCTCATTGCAATGTACTGTACTCACAACTCAAAATCGCAGAATAGCGTTCCAATAGTTTCAGATAATCTATCGGCGAATCGTCGTTTGGAATCGTCCGAATTCAAAGTGACGTTCAATGAATTATCTGATATGAATGCTAAAACATATGAATTTCTTGAATATTCATAAAATAAAAATTACTTTGTATAGCTAGCGATCCGGATATCCATAATAGCCCAGATGATATTCTGTAGTTTCCAAGTTTTCGGCATGTTTTTGACAATTCCAAAATTGATCTAGAAGTGTGGTGCTGCACGAGATTTGACGAATTCTGAAATATTTCATCAATGATCCTAAACGAAAAACTAATTGTATTTCAAAAGAAAGAGTATGGTCAAATGAGTATAATTGATGTTGCGCGCAAAAACTGGACTTCTGCTAAATCTATTCAGAAAATACAACAAATGAATTATAAATTCAAATTCTCAACCTAGTTAAATTTTACTTACAATTAATAGACTTGTTATTAGATTCTCTAACAATACTACATAGATTCAGATTCTTGTATTATTATTCTATTATTCAAACATCTCGGACTACTGTTTTCATCGTTATAACACCACTTACTTCACATATGTTGGGCTCAAACAAAGCTTCAACTCCTAAAAAATTACCACGCATAGCCAATTTGAGTGCCAAATCAGGATTTTTTAAAGTTTTCATTACACATGGTACCACATATCTTCTATCGATTGAAATGGAAAAAACTTGTCCTTTTCCATCGATTCCCATAATTCCAGGAGTTTTGGATAATGGACAAGTAACAGAAACAGTTTCAGGAATGAAAAGATCCGAATAAAAATGAACTCCAGATTCAATATCATGTAAATGTACAAATCCATGTTTTGTTATCAAATAAATTATTCCTTGTTCAGAAGAAACCTGTAAATATGGATTTTATTGTGAAATCTTATGCCAAAAAAAATCAAAAGTATTTACCTGCATCGAAACTGGGAAATCTTGTGCAGTTTCAGCCGTATATGGTACATCAACATTCTTTTTCTGGAATGGTTGATTTCCAGCCGCTGGCGATCCAACTTCAATTATATGCAATTTTCCACCGGCTTCATTTTTGACTGAGAAACATAATAAATTTGATGGAAATGGATTTCCTTCAAGTTTGAATCTAACAAAACAAGCGGCATGTCCATCGATTGGTTGAGATACTTTTGTTTGGGTACAGTACAATTGCATGTTTCCAACAACTCGATTATCTTTTGCAGATATTCCAATAAGAACAAGCCATTTTGAATCAGCATCAGAAAGATAATTTATAATTTGAGTTCCAGAAAGTGAAAGATGACGATCAAACAATTTCACAGGCGCCGCATCACCTGAAAAATTGGATTGGATTTTAAGTTTAGAATCATTTATGAGAAACAAATTGAGAATCTTACATTCAATCGACCAATAATAAACAGCTGTTTCCGTAACAAAAGCAATCGTTGTTTCATTAATCCATTTCCAGAAAACAACATCTTCATCATTTTGATGTTCCTTCACAATTGCTTTCGTTTCAATTATGTAAATTTGCAGTGTTTTTCCAGCTGTAAAAACATCTTGTTACTTAGCAAAACAAGGAAGTACTATATGCCCACGTACTGTCATCAGCTTACCGAACATTGATTTTCAAAAATCTACAGTAGTTGATCTACAGGTTTATTTTTATTTTACGAATGCTGTAGATCAGCTACCAAGGATACTGTAACTAAGTAATTCAAGAACAGTATTTAGCCTACAGTAGTCTACAGTATTCTAAGGGGTTGGAACAAAGAATGCTATGTCTCAACCGATTTTTTAAATGACTAACTTTTGAGCGCCAAAACATTGGCAGTTGGATGCATAATAACAGAATCAGCAGAAATTGAAAGTCGAGTTGGATTTTGTGGTTCGTCTAATTCAATTATTACAACTTCTTGTTTATTGTCAATCTAGAAAAAATTCAAATTGATAAACCAAAATAAAATTTTCAATTAAAGAAATTTATACCATTTCTCTGACCACAATATTTTTGTCAGATTCCATTGTAACATTCTCAGAAGTAATAGTTGGCTGACAAATTCCAACATCAGCGAGCTGTAGAAGCTCTTGAAAATAGACGGGTGGTCTTTCGGCCATATTTAGCTGTTTCTGTTAATAATAATATAAATATTATTTAGGCAATGTTGGAGGATTCAAACGAAACAATAACAAATTGGTTAGAACCCTAAAATATATTATACGTGAAAGGGAAAACCATCGATAATGAACAAATAAAAATATGAAATTCACGTCTGTCCAATTTCTTTAAATGTTATCTACTAAGAGACATATGATAAGACAGTCCGCCATATTACTTTCTAGTTTTTAGGACGCTCCATAAGTTATGGAGCACGCCAGGTGCTCAAAAAAGAGAATGTCAATACTAGAGAGACGCAGAAAGAAAGACATAATTACGGTGTTTTCTGTCCGGATCGGATCCCCCTCTCTTCTTCGAAGAATTATTCGATTTTCAAGTTAATCAACGAATCCAATAAATATATTTTTTATATTAATTTTAAATCAAACATCATTCATTTCGAACAAAAAAAACAATATAACAATAGATAACGAGAATATCATATCAAAGTATGAAAAAACTACTGTAGATGTGCAAGTTTTCCATTAATATGAATTTTTGAGCATTTTTCAAGTTTTTTCTCGAGAACTTTATCAGTTGAATTTTCACTTTCACCTCCAGCATCGCTGAATTCTTGAAGAACTTCTTTGAACAAGTTTTCGACCTGAAAGACTTTGTAAATTTATTTTTAAAATTACAATTTAAAAATTTTGTAAATTGACATCAATAATTTGAAATTAACATCATTAAATCAGTTGCATGTCGTAGAGAATTAATTTCTGTTTCAGAAAATTTAGATTTTATGGTTATACAAACAATATAATAAACAATTATATTTTTTAATACATATGTGAGAACACAAACAAATAAATTCAAACAGCCTCCCTTTGTGCGTTGGAGCGCATTTCCTATGTTGAGTTATTTCAAGGTGACAAAAGCTGCTGCCACAATTTTGTTTTTCCACGAGCGCGACGACCAAAATTCTCAATGAAAATTGGTTTTTCAGGTATGATTAAGCCGAAAAGTTTGCTGACATGCATTCAGCAAATTCGCGGAATGAAGAAATATCCATTTCCAGTCACATATGAAAGTAAGTTGCTATTTACAAGATTTATTATTCATTTCAACAAATCAATTCATAGATGTTCGATTCCCACCAAATGGACAGTTCAAGCTTCCGGTTATGCCAGCTGAACCATTTTATGATGGTGAAAAGGGAGAGAAAAAGTAGGATCGGTTTATTTTGAATGAAAATCAAGCGTGGATTTTAGGTATAAATCAACGAAACGAATGATTGAAGCTAGAGGAGTTGAAGAAATTCATACTGAATTGATACATGAACAATTTGGTCTTGCAGCAATTTCTGGTGGTTTTATTTCAAGTGATGATTTCAAATTTATTCAGGTATGTTTAGCTTTTTTAATGAAATTCATGTTTTCTAGTAGATAAGGTCAAAACTACTAGGAAGCATAATTTTCATTCAAAAGAATCTCTAACTATATTTTTTGAAGGATCGCATCAACAAAAACCTAATCGATAATCAATTTGCTGTTTGGCGAGTTGATGCTCCATGGCTCCCAAGAACGAAAAAAGCACAAGGAACACGACTTGGTGGTGGAAAAGGTAGTATTCAAAAATATGTGACACCTGTCAAAGCAAATCGAATCATTCTTGAAGTTGGTGGATATATTACTGAAATTGAGGTATTTTCCAAGATTTTCCATCCAATTTCTAATGAGAAAAATGTTTGTAGGCAAAAGCATTCTTGTTGTATTTATGTGAACGATTCTCTTTCCCAGTGGAATTTGTGAGTGAGACTATTTTGGCTGAACGAAGAAGAAAAGAGGAGGAAATTCAAAATATGAATAAGAATCGATTTGAATGGGATAATGTTATAAAGTAGGTCTTTTACTGGAATTTCAAGCTATATCTGAAATTTGAAGAAAAAAATACAATATTTTTTGCAGGTACAATATGCAAAACTGTTCAAGCTGGTTATCAAATTACGACATCGCTTGGAAAGGAAAATATCGATAGGGTTTTTTGTTTTTGTTTTGTTCTGCTAGAAATAGATTGTTTTTGTTTTCAAAGAGAAGTGTTCAAGTCTTTTTTGTAATTTCAAAATCCGTTGAAAACGGTCATCCATATTTTTTTTATTTGCAAAAAAATTTTTTAGAAAATATTTTTTTAGTTATGGCACTTGGGGAAGATGACATTTTATCATTGCCATTCAAGTGAGTTTTACAAGCGGAGGTTTTTGGGAATTACTTTAAAAATTGGAAAATTTCAAGAAAAAGCATCTGAAGTTTTGCCCACGGAGTATTTTGAAAAACCGGTTCACAGGATTCATAAGAAATTAACTGATTTTTCAGAAATTTCAGTAAAAAATTTAGCTTATTAGTTTTTTTTCAGTACTATATTTCAAGATTTTTTTTGCAGATATGTAGTTTTTTGTGTAGCTGGTCTACCATCTTCCGCATTATTCATTTGTGTTATTTTGTCACTTTGGCTTCATTTCGATCAAGCAATATCAACTCATTGTGAAGTTCCCAATTGGTTAGTTTTTTTTTTGAAATATAAGTTATGACGTGTAAAAGTTGCCATTATTTTCAAAAATCAAATCTTTGGCAAAAAACAATTTAGAATTCGATTCTAGGCCTAAATTACAACTTTGCCACGTCATAACTCATTGCGCGACTCTCAATAATTATTCCAATTCAGGCTTCCCTCAATATCCGCCGCAGTTTCCACATATTCTCCAGAAAAATATATCTGGAGATTTCTGATTGGTTTACACATCGGACCTCGTTTACTCATTGCTCTTGCCTTCCGAAATTTTCTTGCCAGTTCACCACTTCGACCAATCAGCGGATTTCGAAAATTTCAAAGATTATGTAATTTGGCGTGTTTATTGAATTTAGCTGAAAATTGTTTTTTGTTGGGTCTCACTTCGATTTCTTCAAGTGAAGATCATGGATTACACGCGAAATGTTTTGGTGGTTTTGCGATTTGTTCGATTTTATATATGTTGTTGAGCACTTGGTTATTTAATGAATCCGGAAGGAGAAGAGCAACTAATTTAGTGAGTTTTTTTGAGGGGAGAGGGAGGGGGTAAAATATTGGATTACCTTAAGAATGAAGGTCCGAAAAATTCAAAGTTTCTGAAAAATATTTTTTGTTGTATTTTGATTGTTCAAAAAAATTCAAATTTATGGGGAAAAAATAGTTTTACCATTTCCACATCAAATCTCTCATTTTTTTAAATACGCTATGGTTTCAAATTTTAAATAATGAAAATTCTGAAAAAATAAAAAAATAAAAAAAACATTTGGATTTCTGATAGGATATTTTTATAGCACATAACTTTTTTTACTTGAACATTTTTGGATTTTTTTGGAATTTGTATCCGAAATTCAGTTTTTCTTTTAAATTAACTCTAGGAACAAATTCAAAAATGTTGATTATTGTCTTGAGGTTGATCCTAACTTATAATTTTTTGGATCAAACCAGAATTGCTAATTTTTCAAATGTTTCAATTTTCCAGGGCGAACGATCCTATGAATATAAAATATTGGGTTCCGCAATATTCATATTCTGTTTCGTAATGGGCGGATATTTATACTGGCGACACAATACATTCTGCGAACCTGGAATTTATACACTTTTTGCACTCGTCGAATATTCTGCCGTATTCTCCAATATCTTTTTCCACTGCACACTTTATTATGATTTCCATGGCAAAAGTGTCTCGTTGAGTTCGTCGTTTGGCGGATCACATTATTCCATTTTGCCAACACAAATTGAAAAAGATACATAGACTAATAATTTGTACAGAGATAATTAATTAATTTATTTGGGTTGTGTGCAATTTTGGGATCTTTTTTTGTGATTTTCTATTTTCTAGCGCATTTTTCAGCATAGTCCATGTACAAAATTCGGGTTACTTATAAATTTTCCAGTTTTTTTTATATTTTCCTCGAAAAGAAAAGTTTGTGACTTTTTTGAATATTTGAAAAATAATTTTTTGATCAATTTTGAGTTCGATTTTCAGATGGTCTTCTTTTCTTGTAATGGTTGTGGCGAAGCTCTGAAAAAGAATCAGGT
The DNA here is from genome assembly GCA_947459285.1 of Caenorhabditis angaria. Taxonomy (NCBI): domain Eukaryota; kingdom Metazoa; phylum Nematoda; class Chromadorea; order Rhabditida; family Rhabditidae; genus Caenorhabditis; species Caenorhabditis angaria. The sequence continues at coordinate 3,111,972 of CANHGI010000003.1, read as the reverse complement.
AAGATATTCTTTATTGAAAAAATGTGAAAAAATTAATTTCAGGTCGAAAAGCACAGTTTTCAATGCAGAAATGCTACTTTCAGTTGTATTGATTGTCAGCTCGTTTTTACGTGAGTTTCAGCCATTTTTAGAGAAATTAATTTCAGACTTACTGTGAACTTGAGATAATTTCCAGCTGGAAATTTAATTTTTTTTCAGACGCGAAACACACAAAGGCCACATAAAATGCATCACAGAAAATCAGAAATATGGTGGAAAAAATTATGTTGAAAAAGAGAATAAGGTGAGCAATATGGAACTTTTTTGGGAAAATTGGGGTTTGAAACCAAAATTTATTTTTTGATCTGAAAGTAGAAAAAATTACAACTTTTTTTGAGAAATTACTGAGGTTCAGAAAATAAAAGTTTTGGAATTTTTCTATTGAAAAAGATATTTTTGAAAATTTGATTTTCAGAGCTTCTTCAAATTTCAGATTGCTTTAGTTTTTCAAAAAAATTGATTTTCAAGGGCGAAGCTAAACAGAATGCTTGGGTTGATCAAGTAAATGGAGCAATCGACGCAGTTCAAGATCACGAAGTCAAAGAATTATTGAAAAGTGTAGCCGGTTTTGCGAATATTCCAAGAAAAGAAGCAAAATTCATCAATTTTCTCATGAATTCCTGTAGATTAAGAGATCGAAATTTCGCATTGAGAGCTTGGCAAGCAATTGCAGCTGAAGCTGAAAAAATGAGACAAGAAGCGATTGCTAAACAAGAAGAGTTGCAGAAAACTGAACGAGAGCAAAAAGAAGCGGCTAATTCGAAATCTGCGAAAAAAGATTCGGATGAGGAAAATAAGAAGGTTGAGTCAGAGGAGAATGGAACGGTTAATTTCAAATGGAAAAAGGTTATCAAGAGAAAATTGAAAGATAATGGAGGAGAAATGAAGGTTTGTATTTTTTTCGGGCGTGACCAAAAATTTCATGGGCCATGATTCAAAAAACCCTCTAGTTTCTGATCCACAGTCACACCTCGGCCAATCTGTGGCTGGCCAGAGTACAATTTTTAAAAACATCTGAATTTCTGCACAACTTTCATATTGTAAAAAGTTAGCGTACAATTTTTTTATTTTCGAAACCACGATTTTGGCCGAGGTCCACAGTTTTTAATAAAAAATTGAACAAAAAACCCGTCCAAACCAGAAAAAAATAATTCTCCAGATCAAAAAGCTGCGCAAAGAAGTTCTTCAAGAATTCAGCGATGCTGGAGGTGAAAGTGAAAATCCAACTGATTTGTTCTCGGAAAAACTCGAAAAATGTTCAAATATCCAGATTAATGGAAAACTTGCACAGCTACAATAGTTTTTGCACACTTTGTTATGATATCCCTGTTATCCATCGTTATATTGTTTTGTTTGAAATTGTTTGAAATGAAAAATGTTTTATTACTTAAAATTGGATTTGAAACTTTTTGCTGGATTTGTGGATCAATTAATGTATAAATCAAAACGATCTCGCGATTATGTCTTTCACACTCTGCATCTCTCTCTCTCTCTCCTTCGAATGTTTATTATGGTCCGCAACTTATGTACTTAGCATCCAAAAATAAGTATTGATTTTTGTTTGAACTATCATATTTTAGTTCAAAGTTTTTGATATTTTTTTTTCATTTTTTACACCCCATAATCAATTGTTATCCCCTGAACGTAAAAAGTTTTGAACTTCAATTTCAGAATTTTGTGAAATCTCTTCAGAAACGCGTAAAAATGGCCGAAAGACCACCCGTCTATTTTCAAGAACTTCTAAAGCTCGCTGATGTTGGAATCCGTCAGCAAAATATTACTTCGGAGAATGTTACAATGGAATCTGACAAAAATATTGTGGTCAGAGAAATGGTATGACTTTCTTTATTTGAAAATATTATTTCGATTTCATTAATTTGAATATTTTCTAGATTGACAATAAACAACAAGTTGTAATAATTGAATTAGATGAACCACAAAATCCAACTCGACTTTCAATTTCTGCTGATTCTGTTATTATGCATCCAACTGCCAATGTTTTGGCGCTCAAATGTTAGTTTACACATAAAAATTGGTTGAGACACAGCATTCTTTGTTCCAACCCCTTAGAATACTGTAGATCAACTATTGTAGACTTTTGTGGATGAATACTGTTCTTGAATTACTTAGTTACAGTATCGTGATCTACAGCATTCGTAAAATAAAAATAAACCTGTAGATCAACCACTGTAGATTTTTGAAAATCAATGCTCGGTAAGCTGATCTACAGTACGTGGGCATATAGTACTTCCTTGTTTTGTTAAATAACGAGATGTTTTTACAGCTGGAAAAACACTGCAAATTTACATTATTGAATCGAAAGCGATTGTGAAGGAACATCAAAATAATGAAGATGTTGTTTTTTGGAAATGGATTAATGAAACAACGATTGCTTTTGTTACTGAAACAGCTGTTTATCATTGGTCGATTGAATGTAAGATTTTCAATTTGTTTCTCACAGATCCTCATACAATCTAATTTTCAGGTGATGCGGCGCCTGTGAAAATGTTCGATCATCATCTTTCACTTTCCGGAACTCAAATCATAAATTATCTTTCTGATGCTGATTCAAAATGGCTTGTTCTTATTGGAATATCTGCAAAAGATAATCGAGTTGTTGGAAACATGCAATTGTACAGTACCCAAACAAAAGTATCTCAACCAATCGATGGACATGCCGCTTGTTTTGTTCGATTCAAACTCGAAGGAAATCCATTTCCATCAAATTTATTATGTTTCTCAGTCAAAAATGAAGCCGGTGGAAAATTGCATATAATTGAAGTTGGATCGCCAGCGGCTGGAAATCAACCATTCCAGAAAAAGAATGTTGATGTACCATATACGGATGAAAATCAACAAGATTTCCCAGTTTCGATGCAGGTAAATACTTTTGATTTTTTTTGGCATAAGATTTCACATTAAAAATCTATTATTTCAGGTTTTTCTAAAGAAGGAATAATTTATTTGATAACAAAACATGGATTTGTACATTTACATGATATTGAATCAGGAGTTCATTTTTATTCGGATCTTTTCATACCCGAAACTGTTTCTGTTACTTGTCCATTATCCAAAATTCGAAAAGGAATAATGGGAATCGATGGAAAAGGACAAGTTTTTACTGTTTCGCTCGATAAAAGATATGTGGTACCATGTGTAATGAATACTATAAAAAATCCTGATTTGGCACTCAAATTGGCTATGCGTTGCAATTGTCAAGGAGTTGAAGTTTTATTCGATCCCAATCCTGGTGAGGTAAGTAGTGTTATAACGGTGAAAAGGTAGCTAAAGGTTGATTATCCTGTGAAATCATAAACACAAAAACAGAGGGTTTGGGATATAGAATCACTAGATTATTTCAGAATTCTCCAAATCTCGTGAAAGACTACACTCCTAGATCAATTTTGGAATTGTCAAAAAAATGCTGCAAACTTGGAAATTGCAGAATAGCATCTGTGCTGTTGTGGATATGCGGATCAGTAGCTATACAAAGTAATTTCTATTTTTTTAAATATTTCGGAAATGTATTTGTTTTAAGAGTTTGTGTCGGATAATTCTTTGAACGTCACCTTGAATTCGGACAGTTACAAACGACAATTCGCCAATGAAATATCAGAAGAAATTGGTTCGTTATTTGAAAATTTCAGCCGGTGAGTTGAAGAGTTATGAATAATTTTTAAGTTGAATATTCATTTCAGATATCACGATGTGTATGATTGCTGCTTCAGTTACGGCCCTAACGATTTGAAGTATGCTGCAGAGGAAGCCGAAAAATGTATCAAATTATTAGAAGAGTTTAAATTGTCTGATGAAAAACGAAAAGAATTGGAGAACATAGAATTTGAATAATTCGTTATCTTAAAATTTAATTAATTTATTTATTTATTTATTGAAATAATCACCTTGTTATCTATCCTTATATTGCTTTGTTTTTATTTAAAATGAAAATTTTTGGTTCAAAATTATTCTAGAAAAATGTTTCTTGAATTCTCGGATTCAGATCGATTTGGAAATCGACTTAGCTTTGTATTATGAACCAAAAAATAATAGTAAAAAAAATAAGTTGAACAATTCTCTGAATGAAGGGCAAAGGTGAAAGGATATCCCGCCGACACCGTTCAGTGGAGGCTGTTCACAAAGTTTTCATATATTTTTGGCTACAAATGATCTACAGTAACCCATGATTACTGTAGCTTGAAAATATGTTCCAATTTTTCTGAAGATCCCAAAGTTTTCATATATTTTTCATAACAATGGCAAAACAGAAGATCTGGAACTTTCCGCATCCAAAAGCCACAAATAACGATAAGCTCTTGACAAAAGATAGACACTGAGCGATGTTGCAAACATTGTTTTGAGCCAAGTTTGTGTTCTGAAATGAATGTTCGTTTTGAAAATGTGTTTATATTCTTCAATAAGAACTCGATAACTCACGGGAAAATGGCTTTGAACAAAATGGCAGCAGGCAAACTAACGCAATTAAAAAGAGTCGATGACAAAACACTGAATTCGACTCTTTCCCATGGATTGATACAATGAAAATGTCTTCTGAAATATACGTAGAAACCGAGAGCCACGTTGGCATTTAACAGAATTGCATTACTGAAAACAAGATCGCCGCCATTTGGGAACAAACTGCAATTAAATTAGAATGGTTTATTGAAGTTTCTTTTCGGGGGAAAAAAAGGGGGGGGGAGAAGTAATTAGGTATTCTTTTGTTTTTTTGGATCAGAACGACTGTTAATTTTTTAGATTGTTTTGAATTTCTAAAGTTGTCTCAATTTTCTCTGATGGAAAATAAATCTTTCTTGTGAAATTCTATCCTAATCAGTCATCCACTGCCACTCAAAAATTCCCTCAAAAACTAACCGAGAAATAATGTTTGGACTGAAAAGATGAATTGTATAAAGTGTATGAGATACGGCACCAGAAGCTGGCAAATAATGCGACAAAAATGTGCGCGATGTTACACGTGGAAACCATTTTGCCCAATCGATTCCAAAACGCGATTGTGAACTTGTTGAAGACGATTCTTCAGATTCTCCAGTTCTTATAGTTCCATTATCACTAAAAATGTCAACTTCCTGCAAATATTTAAATCTTATATTGAATTTTGGAGACTTCGGAACGAAAAGCTAATATGAGCAATGATTTGATAAAATAGTAATGATTTATGACAGAATTGCTCATATTAGTTTTTGATCGAAAAAACGCGAAAATAAGAAACAATTAATTTTGTTAATCTGAAAAGAAAAGCAGCGTCTCTTACATAGATTTTCGAATTGACAATAAAAATAAAAGATAGCTGATCCCAAAAAATTCACATCTCTTACTTCAATATTCTTGTCACCACTTTGCGGTGCATCATTCATTTCTCGATCATTTTCTGGCTGTCTTAGATTTAGCCCTGAATCATTTCCATCATCACTTGCTGAACTATTCAATGGTGCACCATCAACTTCAATCAGCCCTTTGTTTGATGTCTCCATTACATCCGAATCTTCATTTTGTTGTTGTAATTTCTTTGAATTCTCTAACTTTGTAAGAGCTAAAAATTCTCGAATTCTGCAAAATCACTTTTCTCAAAAATTAATCAACGGAAATTAAGGATGTTTTTAGAAAACTCTTACCTTTTTTGGTTATTTTTTGCTTGGTTGAGTAAACTAAGCCTGTCGCTAAATACTTTTTTCCATAGCAAATATTCACGCGTTGGTTCTTCGTTTTGATTCGGCATCAATTCTGGAAAACAACTTTATTCAACACGCTGAAAAAGGGAGTGGAAGTTTGAACATTTCCCTTGTGAATAAAAGAAAAATAAGAATGTTTTTATTATCAACGTCAAATTATGTGGCACCGAAATGAAATAAAAAAAATAAAAATTTTGTGTGTCGCTACAGTAATCCTCAGTGTGTGGGGATTACTGTAGCGTTATTTCAATTCGGTGCCACACAATTTGACATTGATAATAAAAACATTTTTACGTGATCCAAAAAATATCAAATTTGGTTGTAAGAATGAATGAACAAGAGAGACGCAGACATTACCTGGTCCCTAAATTAGTTAGAAAAAATGGTAAATACAATAGAAATCTCTTCATTCTACACACTCTCTCCTTTTTTGCGCAGCGTCTACTTACTTGTTGTAATCAGCGTCCATCCATATATGCGGGGTGTCCAAATGTTTTCTCACCCTATTTAAGATAGAAAGTTCCTGACTAGTCCAATTAATCGCACATTTCTTATTTTCGATTTTATTTTAATAAAGTAGTTTTTTTCCAGAAATTATGGCAAATCCATATGAGGGCTTTTCGGATTCAGAATATTTCAGAGCGAAAAAATGCGATGATGAATTAAATAGGCAAGTAAGCATAGCGGCAAACAACAACAAAATGTGAGTGTTTTCGAAAAAAAAACCCTTGATTGATTGAATTGATTTTGCAGACTTTGGGAAGAATTAACTCAATTAGATCCATTGGTTATTAAAAAATTGTTCCAACGACAAAAAAATGGAAGTATGAAATTCAGAGACCGTCTTCCGGAAAAATATGGGGAGATTTGGATGGCGGATCAATTGGTTGATTTGGATGTAATGTATGAACAACTTTTAGAGTTCATTGAGAATGTAATGGAGACATCAAACAAAGGGCTGATTGAAGTTGATGGTGCACAATTGAATAGTTCAGAAAGTGATGATCAAAATAATTCGGGGCTAGTTCTAAGACAGCCAGAAAATGATCGAGAAATGAATGATGCACCGCAAAGTGGTGACAAGAATATTGAAGTAAGAGATGTGAATTTTTTGGGATCAGCTATCTTTTATTTTTATTGTCAATTCGAAAATCTAACAGACGCTGCTTTTCTTTTCAGATTAACAAAATTAATTGTTTCTTATTTTCGCGTTTTTTCGATCAAAAACTAATATGAGCAATTCTGTCATAAATCATAACTATTTGATCAAATCATTGCTCATATTAGATTTTCGCTCCGAAGATTTTTTGGTCTTCTAAATTCAATATAAGATTTAAATATTTGCAGGAAGTTGACATTTCTAGTGATAATGAAACTATGAGAACTGGAGAATCTGAAGAATCGTCTTCAACAAGTTCACAATCGCGTTTCGGATTCGATTGGGAAAAATGGTTTCCACGTGTAACATTGCGCACATTTTTGTCGCATTATTTGCCAGCTTCTGGTGCCGTATCTCATACACTTTATACAATTCATCTTTTCAGTCCAAACATTATTTCTCGGTTAGTTTTTGAGGGGATTTTTGAGTGGCAGTGGATGGCTGATTAGGATAGAATTTCACAAGAAAGATTCTTTTCCATCAGAGAAAATTGAGACAACTTTAGAAATTCAAAACAATCTAAAAAATTAACAATCGTTCTGATCCAGAAAAAACAAAAGAATACCTAATTACTCCCCCTCCCTCTTTTTTTCCCCCAAAAAGAAACTTCAATAAACCACTCTAATTTTTAATTGCAGTTTATTCCCAACTGGCGGCGATCTTGTTTTCAAAAAATGCAATCCTGTTAAATGCCAACGTGGCTCTCGGTTCCTACGTATATTTCAGAAGACATTTTCATTGTATCAATCCGTGGGAAAGAGTCGAATTCAGTGTTTTGTCATCGACTCTTTTTAATTGCGTTAGTTTGCCTGCTGCTATTTTGTTCAAAACCATTTTCCCGTGAGTTATCGAGTTTTTATTGAAGAATATAAACACATTTTCAAAACGAACATTCATTTCAGAACACAAACTTGGCTCAAAACAATGTTTGCAACATCGCTCAGTTTCTATCTTTTATCAAGAGCTTATCGTTATTTGTGGTTTTTGGATGCGGAAAGTTCAAGATCTTCTGTTTCGCCAGTGTTATGAAAAATATATAAAAACTTTGTGATCCTTGTTCTATCCTTATATTTTTTGTTTTTGTTTGAAATTAAAATTCCTATTTTTTTTCATTATTTACACTTTTTTGGAAAACAAATTACACCTTGAATTGAAATTAAAGAAAGTATATGATAATTTCAATACGGAATCTGATTTTTGGAGTCACTCCAAATTTTCCATTTATTTATTTTTTTAAGATTTTTTTTATAGTTTGATGGATGGAATTGGGAACCGAAAATTTGGAGTAGCTCTGAAAATCAGATTTTCATTCTGATTGATTCGTTGATTCAGACTTACCTGATGAAGTTGATTTGGAAAATAAAATTTCATTCCAAAAAAAAATAAAACGGAAAAAACAAACCCGCAAATTTAAAATTCCCGCGAAAATTCAACTTTTCGCTGCGAGAGTTCGGCCACGTTATTTTTTTATTGTCAGCGTGCGCCTTTATTCTGTTTTTTCATTTTTTTTTTCTTGAAGTTTTCAAATTTTAGCCTCGCTCCAAGTGTCTAATATTAGATGCATTGATTTTTTTTGTTTGAAATTAAACTCCTCGTTTTTGGAATCAAAAGTTTATTGTTTATGAATTTATTTATTTCAAAAATCAAATTATCGCATCACATTTCCATATATCAGATTTCATAACACAAACTTCCTCTCTCTCCTCCAAAAAGTGACCATGGAATAAATAGATATTTATTTGGGAGAGAGAGAGATGATTCATTGTGCAATTCACGAAAATTTGCTATATGGCAATGCGAGGCGGTCGCGCGATGCGGTCAACAAAAAAGATGACGAGGAGACTTTTCTTCCACTTCTCTAGTACTATTTCTTTTTCTTCTTCTTTTTTGCTTCTATCAACAACAGACAAATACATAAATGTCTTATTCGGACGATTAGACCGGTCTTTCAATGTCCAGTTGGATGTTCAAAATAGCTGAGCATGCTCTTGTTCTCTTTTTTTCTAATCAAAATCTTTTTTCTATCTTCACTAACACAGTTTTTTTCATGGACTTTAAGAACAACTTTTACAACAAAAACTGGTTCTTTTTTTGAACTCGCTGTTTTATGAATTTTGCTCAATATTGATTTTTTAAAAAGTTCATCCTTGACCTGTTTCCTACCAGCTGTCTTTGAACAAAAAACTTGTTTCTTTTATTTCTCTCCGAATTCCGGCTGACTCATTGTTTTATCTGTCGAATATTGATTTTTATCCCATTCGCGTCAAAAAACCTATATATTTATGAAACGTGTTCCAATTTCATTTCATTTCAGGGTTCTAATTTATTATTAATTTATTATTGTTTTGTGTGTCATCCGCCAACCTCGACTAAAAATTATTAATAGAAACACGTAAAAATGGCCAGCGGACAATTACCCATCAAGTTTCATGAGCATCTGCAGCTCACCAATGTTGGAATTCGTCAGCCAAACATTACTTTTGCTAATGTTACAATGGAATCTGACAAAAATATCGTTGTCAGAGAAATGGTATGGTTTTCTGAATTAAAATAAATTATTTCATAAAATTCATTCTATTTTCAGATTGGCGATCAACAACAAGTTGTCATCATTGATTTGGCTGAACCAACAAATCCAACTCGTCGCCCAATTTCTGCTGATTCTGTTATCATGCATCCAACCGCTAAAATTTTGGCGCTTAAATGTAAGTTAATTGAATTATTGAAAAGTTTAATTGAACTGTTCTTACAGCTGGAAAAACTCTTCAAATTTTCAATATCGAATTGAAAGCAAAAGTGAAGGCCCATCAAAATACCGAAGATGTTGTTTTCTGGAAATGGATTAATGAAACAACGATTGCTTTGGTTTCAGACAGTGCTGTTTATCATTGGTCGATTGAAGGTAAGATTTTTCTCATAGATGATTCTGAACTTGAACTCCAATTCAATTTTCAGGTGATGCGGCGCCTGTGAAAATGTTCGATCGTCATCTTTCACTTTCCGGAACTCAAATTATAAATTATCGAACTGATGCTGATTCGAAATGGCTTGTTCTAATTGGAATATCTGCAAAAGATAATCGAGTTGTTGGAAACATGCAATTGTACAGTACCGAACGAAAAGTTTCTCAACCAATCGATGGACATGCCGCTTGTTTTGTTCGATTCAAACTTGAAGGAAATGCACATCCATCGAATTTATTCTGTTTCTCCGTCAAAAACGAGGCTGGTGGAAAATTGCATATTATTGAAGTTGGATCGCCAGCGGCTGGAAATCAACCATTCCAGAAAAAGAATGTTGATGTACCATATACGGCTGAAACTGCACAAGATTTCCCAGTTTCGATGCAGGTAAATATTGGGTTTTTTTATTCTTTTTACAAACTTGATTTTTGTCGGCGGCTGATTTATAGGTAGATGAAAAAGATAGGAAATTAAAAGAGAAACAGGTTTTTTCTTGTTAGTCATTCAGTCGTTTGGGATTTGATTAGAATTGGGTTGATGAAGAATGACAATACGCATTTTTGAACGGATAAGCGTGTTTTATAAAAAAACCAAAAAGTTTCTTGAAATTCTCGATTTTTTCATATTGAGATCTTTATCTATCTATATAATTACGTCAGAAATTCACCCCATTACCAATTACTCATAAAAAATCAATTTTTGTAGGTTTCTTCTAAACAAGGAGTCATTTATTTGGTAACAAAACATGGCTTTGTACATTTGTATGATATTGAATCAGGAGGTCGTATTTATTCGAATCGTATCTCAACAGACACCGTTTTTGTCACCTGCGAATTATCCAACACTGGTGGAATTATGGGAATCAATCGAAAAGGACAAGTTCTCTCGGTTTCGATCGATGAAACAAATTTGGTGCCATTCGTTACGAATACTTTGCAAAATCCTGATTTGGCGCTCAAATTGGCTGTTCGTTGTGATTTACCGGGAGCCGAAGACTTGTTTGTCCGCAAATTCAATCTTTTGTTCAGCAATGGACAATTTGGTGAAGCAGCCAAGGTTGCCGCATCGGCTCCACAAGGAATTTTGAGAACACCAGCAACAATTCAAAAGTTCCAACAATGTCCAGCGACTGGCGGTGGACCATCTCCACTTTTGCAATATTTCGGTATTTTGTTGGATCAAGGAAAGTTGAACAAATACGAAACTTTGGAATTGTGTCGTCCAGTTTTGGCGCAAGGAAGAAAAGAATTGATCACAAAATGGTTGAATGATCAAAAGTTGGAGTGTTGTGAAGAATTGGGAGATTTGATTAGACCAACTGATCCAAATACCGCATTATCGATTTATTTGAGAGGAAATGTTCCACACAAAGTTGTTCAATCATTCGCTGAAACTGGTCAATTTGACAAGATTGTATTGTATGCGAAACGTGTTGGATTCCAACCAGATTATTTGTTCCAATTGAGACAAATCTTGCGTTCTGGAAATCAAGATGCTGGATCGAAATTCGCTCAACTTTTGGTATCAGAAAGCGAAAATGGAGAACCACTTGCTGATCTTTCCCAAATTATTGATTGTTTCATGGAAGTTCAAGCTGTTCAACCATGCACTTCTTTCCTTTTGGAAGTTTTGAAAGGTGATAAACCAGAAGAAGGACATCTTCAAACTCGTCTTCTTGAAATGAATTTGTTGGCTGCTCCAGCTGTTGCTGATGCTATTTTGGCCAATAAAATGTTCTCGCATTATGATCGAGCTGCAATTGGACAATTGTGTGAAAAAGCTGGATTGTTGCAAAGAGCCTTGGAGCATTTTACCGATTTGTATGATATCAAGAGAACTGTTGTACATACACATCTTTTGAAACCAGATGTAAGTTTTTTTTATTTTTTAAGAAAACATTGAAAAAAAGTTGTTTTCAGAATTTTTAAATCAAACATTTTTAGCCTGAAAAATCTTTAAATCTAAAATTGTTTTTTTTTCAGTGGCTTGTTGGATATTTCGGTTCATTGTCTGTCGAAGATTCGTTGGAATGCCTCAAAGCAATGTTGACTCAAAACATCCGTCAAAATCTTCAAGTCGTTGTCCAAATTGCCTCAAAATATCACGAACAACTTGGCGCCGATAAATTGATTGAAATGTTTGAGAATCACAAATCATACGAAGGATTGTTCTATTTCTTGGGATCAATCGTCAACTTCAGCCAAGATCCAGAAGTTCATTTCAAATATATCCAAGCGGCCACAAGAACTGGACAAATTAAAGAAGTCGAACGAATTTGTCGCGAATCGCAATGTTATGATGCGGAAAGAGTTAAGAATTTCTTGAAAGAAGCCAAATTGACTGATCAACTTCCACTTATTATTGTTTGTGATCGACATAATATGGTTCACGATTTGGTTTTGTATTTGTACAGAAACCAACTTCAAAAATACATTGAAGTCTTCGTCCAAAAGGTAATAATTATTTTTTTTTTTTGAAATTTGAATCGAAAATTAATTATATGTTTTCAGGTTAATGCTGCTCGTCTTCCAATTGTTGTTGGAGCTTTGCTTGATGTTGATTGTAGTGAAGATGCAATTAAACAACTTATAATTAATACTCGAGGAAAGTTCGATATTGATGAATTGGTTGAAGAGGTTGAGAAAAGAAACCGATTGAAATTGTTGAATCATTGGCTCGAATCTAGAATTCAAGAAGGCGCAACTGATGCAGCAACACATAATGCGACTGCGAAAATCTATATTGATTCGAACAACAATCCGGAACGATTCTTGAAAGAAAATCCATATTATGACAGCAAAGTTGTTGGAAAATATTGTGAGAAAAGAGATCCACATTACGCATTTTTGGCCTATGAACGTGGACAATGTGATGCGGAATTGATCAATGTTTGTAACGAGAATTCGCTCTTCAAAAATCTTGCCAGATATCTTGTCAAAAGACGCGATTTCACACTTTGGGAACAAGTTTTGAATGAGGAAAATGTTTATCGCCGACAATTGATTGATCAAGTTGTTCAAACTGCTTTGTCTGAAACTCAAGATCCAGAAGATATTTCGGTGACTGTTAAAGCATTCATGGCTGCTGATTTGCCAAATGAACTCATTGAATTGTTGGAGAAAATTGTTTTGGACAATTCGGCATTTTCGGAGCATAGAAATCTTCAAAATTTGTTGATTTTGACCGCAATGAGAGCTGATCGTACACGAGTTATGGAATATATTCAAAAATTGGACAATTATGATGCACCAGATATTGCAAACATTGCCATCACTTCGGAATTGTATGAAGAAGCTTTTGCTATTTTCAAGAAATTCGATGTGAACTCAAGTGCTATCAATGTTCTTATCGAAAATGTTAGCAATTTGGACAGAGCTTATGAATTTGCTGAGAAATGTAATCAATCGGATGTTTGGGCATCTTTGGCCAAAGCTCAATTGAAACAAGATTTGGTGAAAGAAGCTGTTGATTCATTTATCAAGGCTGATGATCCAGGAGCATATATGGAAGTTGTCAACAAATGCTCACAAACTGGTTAGTTTTTCAACTAGAATTTTAAGCATTTAAAAATATTAATGTACTTTTAGAACATTGGGAAGATCTTGTTCGTTATCTCCAAATGGCTCGTAAGAAGTCTCGTGAATCTTACATCGAAACCGAACTTGTTTATGCTTTGGCAAAAACTGGAAGACTCGCCGAATTGGAAGAATTCATCGCTGGACCAAATCATGCTCAAATTGGACAAATTGGTGATCGTTGTTTCGACAATGGAATGTTTGATGCCGCAAAAATCTTGTTCAACAATGTTTCGAACTTTGCCAAACTCTCTGTTACTTTGGTTCGTTTGGGTGAATATCAAGGAGCTGTTGATGCGGCTCGTAAAGCGAATTCAACAAAAACCTGGAAACAAGTTTGTTTCGCTTGCGTTGAAAATGGAGAATTCCGATTGGCTCAAATGTGTGGATTGCATATTGTTGTGCATGCTGATGAATTGGAGGAATTGATCAATTTCTATCAAGATCGTGGACATTTCGAAGAACTCATTTGTAAGTTTTATCTAATTTACAAAAATGAATATAAAATGTGTTTTTTTCAGCCTTGCTCGAAGCTGCTCTTGGACTCGAACGTGCTCATATGGGAATGTTCACCGAGTTGGCGATTCTCTATTCGAAATATAAACCAGAGAAAATGAGAGAGCATCTTGAATTGTTCTGGAGTCGAGTCAATATACCGAAAGTTTTGAGAGCCGCGGAACAAGCTCATCTTTGGGCCGAATTAGTTTTCTTGTATGACAAATATGAGGAATACGATAATGCGGCTCTTACAATGATTCAACATCCAACCGAATCGTGGAGAGAACAACATTTCAAAGAAGTCATTGCTAAAGTTGCCAATGTCGAATTGTATTATAAAGCAATGCAATTCTATTTGGATTATAAACCATTGTTGTTGAATGATTTGTTGGTTGTTTTATCGCCAAGATTGGATCATTCAAGAACTGTTTTGTTCTTCAACAAATGTGAGTTTGGCCTAGTTTCCATTAAAACTTTTGAGACTGATTAGTTGTTTTCCTATTAAACAATGTTTGCTTTTTTCAGTGAAACAAATTCCACTTGTGAAGCCATATCTCCGTCAAGTCCAAAATTTGAACAACAAAGCAATTAATGAAGCATTGAATCAATTATTGATTGATGAAGAAGATCATGCTGGACTCCGTTCTTCAATTGAAGCACACGACAACTTTGATAATATTGCATTGGCTCAACAATTGGAGAAACATGCACTTGTTGAATTCCGAAGAATTTCCGCATATTTGTTCAAAGGAAACAACCGATGGAAGCAATCGATTGAACTTTGCAAAAAAGACAAATTGTACAAAGATGCAATGGAATATGCTGCTGAATCGAGAAGCGGTGAATTGGCAGAAGAATTGTTGGGATTCTTTTTGGAGGAGAAATTGCACGATTGTTTTGCCGCGTCGCTTTATCATTGTTATGATTTATTGCATCCGGATGTTATTATGGAATTGGCATGGAAACATAAAATTATGGATTATGCTATGCCATATATGATTCAAGTTATGAGAGATTATCAAACAAGATTGGAGAAATTGGAAAGATCTGAAACTGAAAGAAAAGAAGAAAAAGCTGAACAACAACAACAAAATGGAATGACTAGTGAGTTTTTTGTTTGGGATTTTAATTTCTAGTCTTTTCCTTCACAATCAGAATATAATATTGATTTTTCAGTGGAACCTCAACTCATGCTCACTTATGGAGCCCCAGCTCCACCAATGGGATATGGTGGTGCAGGAGGATATGGTGGAGCACCAGCCGGTTATCCACAACAAGGAGGTCAACCACCTTATGGTGCACCAGGAGCATTTATGTAATTTTATGAATCATTTGAATTTCTAAACAAAAAAATCCTACCCACACGGTTTCCCCCCATCCCCAATTTGTCCCAAATTATTCGCTTCTCTTCTTTTTTTTTTCTCTTTGAAAGGTGCAAAATCATTTTGTTTTTCTTTTTACCCTTTTCCTGATTCCCGCAAAACACTTTATTTCCTATTCCTATTCCCCAAAAAATAATCAAATGTTATTTATTTTATAGTTTTTGTTCGTGATTTATGTGATTTCAATAGTCCCCGTATTTATTTATTGAATGTGAAAAGAATAAATTATGTTTTATCAATGTCTGAAATTTCGGCCGGAATCGTTTTCATCGAGAATTTTGAAATTTATCGGAAACTTTGAAATTGCTTTTGAAACAATGTGGATTTTTGAAGAACATGTCAAAAGCTAAGCCAGATTGTAATAATGATGGAGGAGATTTGAGAGTTCGAACTGAAGAAGGTATGAATTTCAGAATGATTAAAAAATAAGAGAATTATCTTGAAACTACAGTATTTTCAGCATAACTTTAAAAAATTCAGAAGAACTAATGAAAACCACAGTAATCTGAGCAATAATTAGGAAAATTTCTGAAAAAAAGTAAGAATTGCTGAATTTATCTATTGAATTTTTCTACAGGAATACCAAAACTTGAAGCTAATATTCTTTATCCAAAAAATTTTATCTAAAATTGCGAAATTCAATTTTTAGAAGATAAATTTTGAAAATGTTAATTCCTGAATTAGAGCCGTATTTTTGAACCCAAATCAAAATTTCCTCCGTTTCCTCCAGGCGAGACTTTCATCACGGCAACTCAAAGACCCGATGGAACATGGAGAAAAGCGAGAAAAGTGAAAGAAGGATATATTCCACAAGACGAACAACCGAAATATCAGAATCGAATGCAAGCGGCGGCAAGTTCGGGAAGAACAAGTAGCTCGGCAATTGGAATGACGCCAAGAGCAATGGCTGCTGCTGGATTACAATCCAAAAAACCGATTAGCGGTGAGAAAAAACGTTTTGGGAGAAGAAATTCATTATTTTGAAGATTTAGCCCGAAGGCTAATATAGTTTGATAGGAAACATTTTCTGGAAAAATGTAACTCTGGAATTATAGAAAACCTAGTATTTTCAAAAATGCCACGTCATTGGATCTTTTAAAGATTTTGTTCTTGCAAGAATTAGGAATTTTCTGGATACAACAAAAATATTTCTGATCTTTAGCCCTTTCAAAATTAATTTGAGGAAATAAAAAAAAGGATTTCTAAATTTTTATTTTTTTTTAAATACTCAAACTTATCGATTTTCAGCAATAAACAAAGCTCCAAATATGTGTGTTACACCAAAAGATCATATTCAAAAGAAGATTGATTTGACGAAGAAAAAATTGGATGATATCGAAAGCATGGAGGTATTGATTGATTTTTAATTTTTTTTCAAGCTTTTTAAAAATATTTTCAGAATCGCGTAAAATCGGGAGAACTTGTTCCGCAACCAAATCAAATCAAGAAAATTGAGCGGAAGCAAGAATATTTGGATGAAATTGATCGATTAACAAAGGAAATTGAAAAATTATGATAATTATTAATTATTTCAATTTTTGATTGTTTTTTTTATTTTCTTATTTTACTAACCGAATCTCGGGTTTTTATTTACATTTTTATAAATTATTTAAATATACAAATTAAAATTATCAACTAGATTCGTTTTCCGTAGAAACAGATGGCAAATTTTTCGATTCTGAAAACTTTCAATTTTGAAAAATTCAAACTTTCGGGAAAACGTACCATAAGCTCTTTTTAAAGTTTCAGAAATGATTTTCATATCATTTTCAATAGTTTTCGACCAATTCTCAACATCTCCAATTTCTTTCAATGCATAATTCAATCCTTCAGTAATAAATAACCATTGTTCTGTTTGTTTTGCTAAAGCAGCCGCATTATTTTCGAATCTTTTTGCTTCGACATCTAATCTTTTTTGATTTCCATATGCTTGAGAGACTTTTGCATTTAAATGATCGACGACTGCTGTTGAAAGTTGTTGAGCTGCCACAACTGCTTCGTTTTTTAGTTTTTCTGGAAAAATACGGTTTTGAGGTTGTTTTTTATGAATAAAAGCTGACCTTGCATTTCTTTCCGTAAATGTTGTTTCTTCTGATGTTCTTTGAGCATTGAAGAAAGTTGTTGTGACATCCTGAAACAGTATTTTCACTTGGAAAGTTCTCTGAAAAAATAAAAAAAAATAAAATTTCACGGGTTACTGTACTTCGCAACAAATGTTGCTTGCGGACTTGGTGTTTACAGACTCTCTGGCACACTACTCTTTTCACAAGGTCTCTCGCACTCCTTGGTTTTATTTTTGATTTTTTCATGAAGTTTTCAGAATTCACGCTATTTTAACAAAGAGCGTACAAATCAAGTAGTCATAAAAATAAATAAAATAAGGGGAGTAAAATTGATTGTGAGTCAATATCCGGCAACAATTCATGCCTAATGATATTTAATTGCATATTTTTATTCCAAAAATCTATTCAAAATCAATTCCAAATAAAATCCAAATAAAAACGCGCCAACAACATTGAAACTGACATGTTTGTGTGTGCGCATATCGAGTACGTGGCCCCCTTTCTCCCCTTTTCTTCTCTGCGTACTCTCGTTTTTCTCGTTTTCTCATAGTGCGCAATGTATTCATTCTTTCCCCCCAAAAAAGAATTCTTCCTTCCATGATATAGATTTTTCTCAAAACCTTCCTAATAATGCCGCCTTATGCCTTTCTTTTTTGTTTTTCTTTTATTTTTTGAAAAAAACAAAAGAATTGATTAATCATGAAACGTGTAAAAACGTGACATTTCATAAGTACACGTGTTTTTTGTTTTTTATTTCTTCATTTCTCAATTACCCGAAAATGTTCAGCGCCCAGGTTATTGGAGCTTTGTGAGATTTATTTTGTGAGGAAACTGAAAACGAAATTGAAAATCATTTTTTCAGAAGTGTCAACCCTGAAAAGTGGTTCGACAAAACAATTCGAAATATGACGGATTCCAAATATTTCACAACAACCAAAAAAGGAGAGATTTTCGAGTTGAAGACCGAATTGAATTCGGAAAAGAAGGAGAAGAAGAAAGAGGCGGTCAAAAAAGTTATCGCAAGTATGACTGTCGGAAAAGATGTTAGGTAAGCGACGTTTTCATTTTTTGGGATAATCGAGGGCTAGTGAAAGTCCCCAAAAAGTCGCGTTTTCGGGATGGATTATAATTTTCAATATTTTGCAGTGCTCTCTTTCCCGATGTTGTAAATTGTATGCAAACCGATAATGTTGAGCTCAAAAAACTTGTCTATCTTTATTTGATGAATTATGCCAAATCTCAACCAGATCTTGCAATTATGGCTGTCAACACATTTGTGAAAGATTGCGAAGATCCGAATCCATTGATTCGTGCATTGGCTGTCAGAACAATGGGTTGTATTCGAGTGGAAAAAATCACCGAATATTTATGTGATCCACTCAGAAAATGTATGAAAGATGAGGATCCGTATGTTAGAAAGACAGCGGCGGTTTGTGTTGCGAAATTGCATGATATGAATCCGGCACTTGTTAAAGATCAAGGTATGTTTTCGAGATTTTTGATAGAATATCACGAGCCTGTTGTCAAAAACAGCAAATTCTTTAAATTTCGGAGTTCGAAATATTCTGAAAAATCTGGAATTTTAAAATAATATTTATTTTTGAAAATGAGGCAGGTTGCAATTTTAAAATTTAAAAAATTTCATGAAAAGTCTGTTGCACGTCGTTTCAAGCATTTCAATGAGAAATTTGGTCGAAAATAATGATTTTTGATACCAAGAAAGCCTAGACTTTTGCCACGTCATAACTCATATTCAGAGTTAGCCTAGACAGTTTTTAATGACAGAATTGTGATTTTAAAAATTTGAAAAGCTTTTTTTTTAGAAGCCTGTATAAAATCTAGAAGGCCTGACATTTTTCTGAGTTTCTTGAAATACTTTACCTACATAAAAATAATATTTCCAGGATTCGTTGAATTACTCAACGATCTTCTCTCTGATGCAAATCCAATGGTTGTTGCAAATGCAGTCGCTGCTCTAACTGAAATTAATGAACAAAAAACTGTGATCGAAGTAAATAGTCAAATGGTCAACAAATTGCTGACTGCATTGAATGAATGTACCGAATGGGGACAAGTATTCATTTTGGATGCTCTTGCTGGTTATACTCCACGTGATGATCGTGAAGCTCAAAATATTTGTGAACGTATTTCACCACGTCTTGCTCATGCTAACGCCGCTGTTGTTTTATCAACTGTCAAAGTTTTGATGAAATTAATTGATATTATGCCAGCTGATTCGGAATTTATTACTCAGCTTACGAAAAAGCTTGCTCCTCCAATGGTCACACTTCTCTCTGCTGAGCCAGAAATTCAATATGTTGCTCTCCGAAATATTAATTTGATTGTTCAAAAACGCCCAGATATTTTGAAACAAGAAATGAAGGTGTTTTTTGTCAAATATAATGATCCAATTTATGTGAAAATGGAGAAATTGGATATTATGATTCGATTGGCACAACAAAGTAATATCTCGCAAGTTTTGAGTGAATTGAAAGAATATGCGACTGAAGTTGATGTTGATTTTGTTCGAAAATCAGTTCGAGCAATTGGAAGATGTGCAATTAAAGTTGAAGCGAGTAGTGAAAGATGTGTGCAAACACTTTTGGAATTAATTCAAACAAAAGTCAATTATGTTGTGCAAGAAGCTGTTGTTGTTATCAAAGATATTTTCCGAAAATATCCAAATCGATATGAAAGTATTATCTCAGCTCTCTGCGAGAATTTGGATACTTTGGATGAACCAGAAGCTCGTGCATCAATGATTTGGATTATTGGAGAATATGCTGAAAGAATTGATAATGCTGATGAATTGCTTGAAAGTTTTGTTGAAGGATTCCATGATGAAAATACACAGGTAACCCTTTTTTCTGAATCTGAAATAAAAAATATTCATGTTTTTTTGCAGGTCCAACTTCAACTTCTCACCGCAGTCGTCAAATTGTTTTTGAAAAGACCAGGAGTCGCGCAAGCACTTGTTCAACGAGTTCTCTCATTGGCCACACAAGACAGTGATAATCCGGATTTGCGAGATCGCGGTTTCATCTACTGGCGTCTTTTGTCTGCCGATCCAGCAGCCGCCAAAAATGTCGTGTTGACTGAAAAACCGCTGATTTCGGAAGAGACTGATTTGTTGGAACCGTCGCTTTTGGAACAACTCGTTTGTCATATTGGAACACTTGCGTCGGTTTATCATAAACCACCTTCTGCATTCATTGATCCAGCCAAAGCTCCATTGAGACAAATCAACCCGACTACTACAAATACAAAGTTTGTTTTTTTTTTCAGTTGGGAAACTTTTTTGGCGAGAAAATGGGAGGATTTTTCTTGTTCCGAGAGAATTTAGAATTCGAAAATTTCAGCATTTTTTGGCACCAATTTTAGAATTTGAAAAAAAACGTGAACTTTGTGCCACGTGGAATTTTGCAGCCAAAATTCAAGTTTTATAAATTCTCAATTTTTTTGTACATGTTATTTTTTAGCACAAAAATTTTAGTTCTGAAATGTTCTGAAATTTTAACACATAATTTTTGGGTTCAAAATTTCACTATTGGAGTTTTTGCTACGTGGAAGGTATCAAAATTCTGAATTTCAAAAATTAGGCATTTCTCACATGGATTTTTCTCGGGAAAATGTTTGCCTCGTCGCTACCAAAATTAGGGATTTTCGAATTTTTTTACCCAAGAAATGTTTTGGAGCAATATTTTTGTATTTCAAATTCAAGATTTTTAGCCACGCTTTTTGGCCCCAAAGTTCAAGAAAAATAGACATTTTTGATTACGTGAATTAGTTTTCCGATGAAATTTTCAACATTATAGCTACGTGGCATTTTACTGAATTTTCAGGCCGAATTATACTTTGAAAAAAATGTATTTGGAACTCCCTTTACTCTCTGCAACTGATTCATTTTTTTTCAGTGGAGCAAATCTTTTGGATACATCATCCTCTTCAAGAAATGGCACATCATCCGCACCAACTGTCATTCCTTCTCAAGATCAAGTCATCGCTGATCTTTTGTCTCTCGATCTCAATGCACCAGCCACAACAGCCGCATTTGGTGGAAATACAATGAGTGGAACAACATCATCAGGTGGATTAGATGATTTGTTAGGATTGGGTGGAGACGTGTCTGTTCCATCTGTCCCAGTTCAATCAGCTCATAATCCATTTGATCCACTTGCTGGACTCGGCCTTGGAAATCCAGCAGCCGCACAAATTCCATCGCAACAACAACCGGCTGCGATTGGAGGACTTGCTGAGATTTTCGGAACAAATGCACTCTCAACAAACACTTTGAATTATAATTATCCAAAGGAATTGTTGTTGGACGCATCGAAAGCAATGGGAATGCAAGTTGAGGGAACATTTATTCGTAAAAGTGGACGAATTTATATGGAGCTTACGATTACCAACAAAGCTATGCAAGCAATGTCGAATTTTGCGGTTCAATTCAATAAAAATTCATTTGGTTTGGTTCCGGCTGAACAGCCAAATTCATTAGCACCACTTTTGCCAAATCAGAGTCAAAATGTGAGTTTTCCTAAATTGTTTCAGATTTTTTTGAGTTACAAAAATTCCCTTTTTCAGTTCACAATTGCTTGCGATACAACTGGACCAGTTCAAGTTTCTCAGCCATTGACAAATCTTCAGGTTAGTCAGTATTTATTTATTCATTTATTCAAAACAAAAAATAAGTTATCACAAAAATCTTGCTTGTGTGAAAAATGCGGAAATAATCTCATTTTCAACGGCATAAAAAATGGTTGACATAAGCTGTGCATCAGTCGCCTGCGTATATTTCATATAATAACTCTTTTTCTCGTTATGATTCTTGAGAATTCCGATAAATCGATCACGAATCGAATCTTTCAAATAGTCGTAGTTTTCCGGTTTGCCTTTCTTTGCGCCGACTGAAAATATGACAATGTTAGAGAATTTTTGATTTGAGGGCTCACCTAATTTCTGTTTCGGAACATATCCCACAGCCTTTTCTAATTGTTTTTTCTTCTCTCCATCTGAATCATTATGAAGAGTATCTCTACAGATTTCCTCAAATCGATCTTGTTTGTTGAAAAATATCATAACTGTACATTCATCAACACCATCCAAATTTAATACGTTCTAAAATATTTCTTCTCTTTTTTTCTTCCAAAATTTTGCTTACTCTAAAAATGGCGGAACTTTTATCAAGAACAGTTCGACCTTTTGCATCTTTGTCCGGTTCTTGAAAAGCGGCTAACGAAGAAACGTAGAGAAGGAAACATTGCCCACTGGAGGATAGAAATTGCGACATGAATTGTGGAATCTTGACCAGCTCGCTTTTCTGACCGCCCATGTCGTGGATTTCGACGCGAAGTTGTTTGATTCGGAATTTGTAGGATTTGAAGGAAACTGTTGGTTTACGAACATGAACTGAAATATTTGTGTTCGAGAAAATACCATTGCCTTCAAATAATTTTCAAAAATCTTACCGATGTCATCGTTTGTTAGTTGATATGAATCATTAAATATATTCTTGACTCGACCTTCGTCTTTTAAAAAATACCGAGTTCCATCCTCGATTTTCAATCCGA
The DNA here is from genome assembly GCA_947459285.1 of Caenorhabditis angaria. Lineage (NCBI taxonomy): Eukaryota > Metazoa > Nematoda > Chromadorea > Rhabditida > Rhabditidae > Caenorhabditis > Caenorhabditis angaria. Next base: position 3,089,036 of record CANHGI010000003.1, on the reverse strand, counting down.
TAATCGGCATTTCAAGTGAGCGAACAATTTCTTGATCAGCAAGTATTTCAAGAATATAAACACCAAATTCACTGCTTATTTGATTTGATGAATCATAAATATCAACTGGTCCCTCATACAATTCTGTGCATTTTTGTAATATATTATCAGCGGCTTCTGATCCAACTAGAATATCTTCTGCTGATCGATCTCTTGTTTTTCGAATCAAAGAAGCGGCGGCGGTTAGCAAATTGATTCGAACCACGTTTTTGAGGCCGACGAGCTCGTTTTCATCGAAGATTTTTTCGCGATCAATAATATTCCAATCATCATCATACATTTGATAATTGAGCGGTTTTTGCATACAAAGACATTTCAATTGTCGAATAATTGTTGTTTTTCCGGCGCCTTCAATGCCTAACATGAAAAAGTGAATTATTTCACTTTGTTTTTTATTCTTTTTCACAACCGATCTTTGAACTCGATCTGGTTCAACGGTTTCGCCGCCTGGACACAAACCACCCATTTTTTTCTGAAAATGAAAGTTGAAACGGTGTGAAAATAAGTGGAAAGCATGGAATTTTAATTTTTAGCTCTGTAAACTTGAAGCTTGTGTAATTTGTCCCTATGTTATCCTATGAAAGTGTGTTTTTTTCTAAAAAAAAAAGTTGAATAGTCAAAAAAAACTGACTTATCATCAAAAAGTGTGACAAATCAATAAAAAATATGAGACGCATCAAAAGTACACAAACCCGCCTAAATATACATATTCTTATGATAGGGCGAGAAAAATAGAAGGTATCTATTATTCTCTGATAATAAATACACAAACAAATATTTAAATCTAAAAATTTTGTTTTGCAGGTCGCTATCAAAAATGATATAAATGTGTTTTATTTCGCCACAATTGTGCCACTCTTGGCGTATTTCCGCGAAGATGGACAAATGGAAAAACGAGAGTTTTTGGAGGAATGGAAAAGTATACCAGAGCAAAATGAGCAACAATTTACGCTTCAGAATTTGAATAATTTGAATGCTGGTTAGTTTTTTATTGCAATTTTTTCAACTCTGTAAACAAGCTGAATTTTTTGTAGATGGTATTTGCAACAAGCTCCAAAACAACAATATTTTCACAGTTGCTCGTCGACAAGTTGATAATCAACAACTTCTTTATCATTCTGTGAAATACACAAATAATTTGAGTGTTTTGTCAGAATTGAAAGTTAATTCAACAAATACGTCAATTACGGTAAGTTATTCGGGAAATCCACAAAAAATTTGATCTACTGAGAGCTGACTAAAGGACCGGAAAATTGGGGCCAAATCTAGAGATTTTCCGAAATTTGGAGCTCTGTAACTTTGTCACAAAAACTTTTACTATCAAATTAGATTCCAAAAACGTCAAAAACTCAATATTTCCTGAATCAATCGATATTTTATTCCAGCTCTCACTCAAATCGAAAAATGTGATGGCAATTGCGAATATCAATGACGTCTTCCAAGTTATTTTAAATAACTGAAATATTTATTCTCAATAATTTATGTAATGTTTTTTCTTCTTCTTTCTTTGTTCTTCAAAAATTATAAATTCCCATCCAAAAGTTTCTCGCCATTCTCCTTATTTATTGTGATGTTTCACTTTTATTTTGTTGTGAGTCATCCTACAGTAACCCGAACCTTATTTACTGTAAGAAATTTATTGCATATTTGTCTCATTGTGTATTTATTTATTTATATTAATTTCAGTAGAGTTTCTTTTTTTCTGATAGCAATAAGTTATTATAAGAGTTGTAAAATCTATTTATTTATTCATAAAAATTATAGCTTCAATTTTGTTTTTCCTGATTTTCAGCACAAAGCAGAGGGTTTTGCTCAGAATTTTCATTTTTCAGACTAATTTCAGATTCGCACATTGTTTCCTGTTTTAACTTTTTTCTATTTTTTAAATAAATAAATTCTTCGAAGTTTTGAATCTTGAACTTCAAAAAATGAGAAAAAAATAAATATTCAAATTGTTCATTGGGTCTCACAGCGAACTGGTAAGACACACAACTACAGTACCGCGCCCGCTAAAATTTAAATTAATTTTCAAATGATTTTTTGATTTTCGAAAATCCGACAATTTTCATGCGCATACGTACGCTATATAGCGTACGTTCCTCCTCAGAGAAACAGGCTGGAGAACCGGCGGAGAAAACGACATGTCGGCGAACTCTCGGACAACCGGCGGACAAAAGTTTCGACGAAATAGTGTTGGTCAGACATTCCGGCGGTTGTCCGAAAGTTCGCCGACAGGTCGTTTTCTCCGCCGGTTCTCCAGCCCATTTCTCTGAGCTCGTGGTTTCAAGATTTTGTCGAAAATTATATTCACGTTTTTTCTTGAATCGTTATTTTTTCGACGTTTTCGCATTATTTTTAAATTTAAAAATCAACCTAATTGCAGATTTCAAGCAGAAAAATGTCAGATTTTGAAATCGCATTCAATCACTTCTCGAAATACCCAACCTTGGAAGTTTTTCTTGGTTTTGTTACCCAAGTCGAGATGATGGCATTGCGATTGCCAGCCAATGAATTGAAATCGGATGTCATCGAGGCTATGACAAAAATTCGCAGTGACAAAATATTCGACCGAATTCGAGTCAATGAAGCCATTTTGAGACTGTATAATGTGCTGGGAAACGTGAGTCAACGACTTCGAATAACTGGAATATATGAGCAAATCGACAAAGAAGGACATTTTGAGACTTCGCTCAAATTTCATTTACAATGGGCGGAAGGATACGGAAAAGACAACAAATTGGAGAAATTCAAATATGTATTGGATCTTGCTCGGGAAAGGCTGAAGACAAAAATGACGAAAAAAAAAATCGAAGCGGGATTTCGAGATTTGGTTGATTCTTATTTCAAAGATGAAGCCGATTATCTCTTTCTTGATCCTGATGACACAATGATATTGTTCAATCCACGTCATTTTGGAAGAGCAAACAATCGGAGAAGATCGTCAATCAACATTTTAAGAAAATCGTGTCCAATTGTTGATCCAGCCAAAAAGGACTTTTTCGGGCCAAAAAGTATGTTTCTATTTATTAATTCGAAAATTTTCGGTTAAAAAACTATTTTTTTTTAGCTAAAAGCTTGCTACGAACTGAATTTTTGGACAATGAAACAAAATTCGGAACATCTCCTGAGGAATTCAGAGTGGCAATGCTCACCGATTTGGCTGGAGATTGTATGGATATCGAAGAGCAAGATGACTCGGTTGTTATTATTGAAAATGGAGTTTCAAGTGTGAAAAACGAGAAGCGACGACGAGAACTTTCGACTATTGATGAAGAATCAAAAACATCTGATATATCGGATTCTGAGAAAAAATCACTGATTTTCTCGCCAGATGATGATTGTATTCCACTTCGAAACGTCAACGAAAATCCGCCAGCGACTGTCACAATTTTCGAAGAAATATCTATTGATGAAATCGAGCAAGATAATGATAGATTGGAGCGTGGAAGAGAAGGACGAAGAAGTTGTGATTCAGGTCGGTTTTTAGATATAATTTTTATAATAACAATGTTTTTCCAGTAACATCGACACAACTGCGAAGATCGAATATTGGGCTCAATAATCTGGTCGAAAACAATCATGCCGGATTTTCGGACACAATAGTTATTGAAGATACAATGATTGAAGAAATGGAAAGTTTGGATTCAACTCAGAATATCACCACCGATTGTTCAGTATTTTCTGAACCTTTTTCCGTTGTTAATTCAACCGCTGAGAGTTCCGAATCACTCGAACAACGAGAACAAGTTTCTGAAGCTATGGATGATTTCGCACCAGTTCAAAATGTCACCTCCGATTTTTATCTCGAACCTAATTTCGTTTATTCAATTGCTGAGAAATCTGAAGCTCGTGAATCTTTCATTTCTAATCAACAATCAATTGCATCATCTTCGAAACAACGAGGAGAAGTTTTTGAACCGGAAGAAGAATCTGAAAATATGGAGAGTTTAGCATCAACTCAAAATGTCACCGCCGATTGTTCAGTGTATTGTTACCCTGATTCTACTTTTGTTGTTCATACAAATTCTGGGAATTCGGAAGTTTGTACATCTGATGAGCAACCAGAAAAAGTTACTGAAGATATGGAAAGTTTGGTATCAACTCAAAATGCCACCGCCGATTCTAAAGTATTTCGCTATCCTCAACATACTTTCATTGTTCATACAAATTCTGGGAATTCCAAATCACTCGAACAACAAGACGTTGTGAAATCGAACGGATCTGTTGAAGAATTTGATGATAGCAATTCTCCTTCGCCCAAAAAATCAACAAAACAATGTAAGTCAAGTTTAATTTCTATTATTTTTCTAATAATTAAAATCATTTAGGTTGGGATGATTCAATGGATTGCGCTATCAGATCTTCGAGCGTCATTACTTCAACTCCAGCAAGCCATGTTCCATTTGTCAATGTTGAGGAATTTTTTGGAAATGGGCCAAAATGGACAAAACAGCAAGAAACCTCGATTTTCGCATTTCCGGATGAAAATGAGACCCTTGAAAGTCATTCGAGTGTTTCTCCAACTTTCTGTCAAGAACCAGTTGCAATTGAGGGAACACAGATTGAAGAAAAAATAAACGTGAAGCCAGATGACTCACTTTCTGCTCAACTTGAAAGATTGTCGCTTGGACCAGAAGAAAAATCGAATGAAATCGGTGAATCGACACCGCTTCTTGAAGTTGAAGAAACCGGTCGAAAAGATCGACGAAGAAGTGAAGTAATTCGCCGAGAAAATAATCCATGGGATGAAAATTTACGATCTCGAATCATGAAACTTGTGCCAACTCCAACAGATCAGCACGAGTTTGAAATTACTTGCCCAAGAATTGTTGCGATGGGATCATTTGAAGCCGGTGGAGAAACGTATCAAATTCAAACACTTCTTGGACAAGGCGGATATGCAAAAGTTTATAAAGCGATGTCCGAAGAGAAGAAATTGGTGGCGGTGAAGGTAATTTAATAATATCCCTTAAAAATTCAATTATTTTTTTATTTCAGTATGAGAGACCTTCATGTCATTGGGAAGTGTATGTTTGCGATCAACTGCGCTTCAGATTATTGCAAAAAACTTATGAAAGATGTAAAATAATTGCAAATCAATGCATTATGCAAATCACCGACGCGTATATTTTCTCAAATGCTTCGCTCCTCATCAACGATTATCATGAATTCGGAAGCCTTCTCGACAATATCAACAATTTGGAGGATCGAAACTGGCACATCTCCTGCTTTTTGCTTGTTCAAATCGCCAAAATAATCGAAAAAGTTCACGAATGCGGAATTATTCATGGCGACCTCAAACCGGATAATTTTATGGTGACACGGAAAATCGATATGAGTTGGGAGGCGGAAAAACTGCTGGGAGATGATGTGTTTGTTGTGAAGTTGATTGATTGGGGAACCGCAATTGATATGTCGAGATTGGAAGGAAGAGAATTCAAAGGACAAGCTGGAACCGAAGGATTTGATTGTCCGGAAATGATTGTATGTTGTTTTTTACTAGATTTCCGTCCTTTTCCAGTACATTTTGTTATTGATGAAAAATTAGGACAGCCGATATTTTGTATTATTTTTCAAAATGAATGCGGATTTTATAGGATGGTCGTGGATGGACTTATCAGCCCGATTTCTTTGGATATGCTGCAACAATGGCAGTTCTGATATCTGGTAAATATGGAAAAGTAATTCGCTCCGAATGTGGAAAATATTCAATGGATGTCGAAATCAAACGACGGGACAAATTGCGTGAACCAGCCATGGAAATCATCCACCAATATTTGAACATTCCATCATGCTCAAAACTCCCAAAATGGTCGAAGGCTATTGAAATGTTTGCCGATATTTGGAAGAAGAATTTCGATATTTCGGAGTGGAGACATGCCGCCACGATATTCAATGAGACTTGCGAAAAATCCAAAAAGTAACAAGTCTCGTTTTTTCTTGTACAATAATTTTTACATTATTTTTTTATTGCATTTGAATTTTAATCGTATTTTTCGAGAAGATTTCATGTCAAATAAATACTTTTGATTTTTTTTATTGAAGATTGTGTTTTCTTTGAATGGTAAATCGGTCAGTTTTTCAGAAAACTTGAGGTTTTTATCGGGAATAGGCACCATACTTGCTTGATTTTGTGCAGATATTTTTTTTCGTCAAAAACGAAAAAAAATAGACACACAAATTTTCCCAATACGGTGGAAATTGTAAAGGAACATGCACACCTGTTTGTTTGGTCTTACACCGCGCCTTTTAGGACAGTACTGTAGTTTTCAAAATTTCGCGAACATTCCACATGTTTTTTTGGGGGCGCCGTTTCATATTCTTTTCGCTGATGACGTGTCGCTCTCATATTTTGATGATTTTTCAATTCTTGCTTGTTGTGTACAGTGCGGACCACACTTCAGATCTCATATTTAAAAAGCGCGATTCGATGTATTTTGAATCAATGTCAGAATATTTTAGGTAATTATGAATGAGCACAACAATTGCAATAATCCTTGGCCATCCAGAGGAACAAAAAGGACTGAAGAATCTGGAAGTGATGGTTAGTTTGATTCTGGAAAGGGTTTCAAGTCAAAATCTCATATATTTTCAGCTAGAGGTCAAGCAACTGAACTCGTCAGTTTTGGAAATTCGGCAAAAGAAGAAGGTTTGTTGTTTCACAATAAAAGCTGTGAAAAAGTTATCCGTAAGGCTGATTGGAGTTATATGATCCTTCAAAGTTTATCTAATTGTTTACCTGTTTTGAAGGACAATCGTGTTGTTCGAGCGAGGGATTTGGTTTCGAGGCAAAAAGTGGAACCTCGGATTCGAATGGAATGATGAGAATGAATTCTTTGAAAGGGAGAAATCAAAGCGAAGAGTTTGCCTCAAATGATGGGATGTCATTTTATGGCGGAGGTTTTGGTCAAAAAAGAAAAGACGTTGCAAAGGTTCTCAAATCGGAATACGAGCCACCGAAAAATGCTACTGTCAATAGTTACTATGCGAAAGTGGATGTAAAAGAGTTCAGCGAAGCATCCGAAAGTCATTCGCAGCTTGGAATTAAAAAAGAGTCATTGTTTGGCGAGGCGCATGATCATCATATTCAGCGAAGACGTCGCCAAAGAAGTTCCAGAAAAAGTTCGCGATATGAAAAAATTTGCTATCATTGCAACGAAACTGGACATTTTTCAAAGTTTTGCCCGCAGAAAGGTTGGTGAAATCGTTGGAAGGTTTTGAGAAATTTGTTGATTTTGAGGATTGGGTTTGAATAATTTTGGTGATCAAACTGGACCCTCGATTGGATTTGGAGATTCCGGTGCAACTGACGTTATGGGTTCGCCTGCAAAATTCCGTACACCATCGAAAATGTCATTTGGTAGTCGTGCCAAAAGCGATTATTTCAGTGCATATCGTTATAACGATGACGGAAATGAGCAAGGTTTGTTCTGCTAAAAAGTCGCACGTGAAGTTCCTCGTAATTTTTTTATGATGAAAATTTTCCAGAGAAAAACGTTGATCAACTGACAAGAAATCTCGATGCGATATTTCCGAATGTGATTCAAGAAGAAGAAGAGAGAAAAAGTAGGATGAATGAAAATGTGATTCATCCGAAGAGTCAAAGTAGACATAATGCAAGACGTGTTCCGGTTAATTCTCTTCGATCAGTTAATAATGTTTCGCCGGTTAGTTTATTAGAAACATGATTTGGTTTCAATACGAAAATTTTAGTCGTTGCAACAGTCAATTTTTGGTCGAAATTCCGCAAACTCAAATTTCGATGGATTCTGTAATTCTCCATTGGCTTCTCCATCGAAATCACTTCGAGAAGGTAATTATTTTTTTGAATAACCGAAATGTTATCCTCAAAAAAATAATGTTTTTTTCAAGATAGAGACAAGGATTCGTATCAAACTATTGAAACACGTCGAAAAACCATGTTAGCAAATGGGCAAGAATGTGAAGAATGGACATGCATTAAATTTCCAACTTCTCTTCCTCCAAATATCAAAGTTGTAGCAGCTCATTTATTACCATCAAATCTATGAACAATGTCAGCCGAAAAAAAAAACAAAATCGCTTTCTTAAATGGATATACTGCTTGATTTCAGTTTGCCTCAATATTATTGTTTTATGGTGCAGAATAAATGTTTTATTTACTCTGCAAAAAATTATAAGTTCCGCTTTTTATTTGTGTACAATTTCGTCGACGTGTTTGCACACTTTCGAAATAAATTATTTTCGTCGCAATTTATATTGAAAATAAATTCAGTAAGTTAGAAAATGAGTACAAAAGATCGGAAAAGACGTGGAAAATGGGATACTTACAAATCTCAATATAATGCTGATGAACAATCAGGATCCTCTGGAAATGGTGGAAATTCGGAAAAAGATACAAGTGCAAGTGAGTTCTTTTTTTCAAAAATTGCAATTTCGGGCCGAAATGTTTTTATCGAACATTTTTGAAAAAAACATGAAAAGAAACCTTCAATTTTAGTTCCAAAAGCGGCGTCGCAAAATTTGAGCCAAGAAGGAAATGTTGTATTGACGGATGAATTTGGTGGAAAAGACTATCGTCGAGATATGCCACTAAAAGCTGATTATATGAGTAGACCACTTTGGGTCGCACCCGATGGACACATTTTTCTCGAATCTTTCAGTCCAGTTTACAAACATGCTAGAGATTTTTTGATCGCTATTTCTGAGGTAATTTTTTGTTGCTCTTTTGACAAGGGAACTGTTTCAACTTTCAATCGAGATTTTTAATGAAATTTATGTTTTCTAGTAGTTTTCGACCCGCTAATCACGATTTTGTAATCTAAAACTGTTAAGCTCAACCCCTAACATGAGTTATGACGTGGCAAAGATCGAAAATTGCGACTTTGGGAGGTCAAAACAATGGTTTTCATAAAATCTGGTAAAATAGAGTTGTTCAGAAGGCTCTTATATACCTCGCAATTTTTCGATCTTTGCCACGTCATAATTCATGTTAGTAGTTGAGCGTTGCAGTTTCAGATAACAAAATCGTGGGGTCGAAAAATACGAGAAAACATAAATTTCTTCAAAAATCTCGATTGCAAAAGTTCCTTTGTGAGATAAGATAAATCTAATATATTTTGTTTCAGCCAGTTTGTCGTCCTCAACATATTCATGAATATCAATTGACTGCATATTCGCTTTATGCAGCAGTTTCAGTTGGATTACAGACGAATGATATCATTGAATATTTGGAGAGATTGAGTAAATCACATCTTCCAAAAGGAATTATTCAGTTTATTCAGGTAAGCTTTAAAAAGGAAGGGATTTTGAGTCGGGGTAACCTAGATTTTCGCTTTTCCTTTAAAATGTCTAGTTTTACTGCGTAGCTAACCATTTTCTAGTTTTATAAGGCATTCTGAAAATCTGATATTTTCCCCTTCCCAAAAGGTTTTTTTGCAGATGTGCACAGTGAGTTATGGAAAAGTGAAGCTCGTCCTCAAACACAATCGATATTTCGTCGAATCGCGACATTCTGATGTAATGCAAAAACTTTTGAAAGACAAAGTTATCCAATCTTGCATTCTCGATGACAGAGAGAAACCAGTTGAGCAGACGGAAATTCAAACACAGGAAAAAATCAAATTCTCACACGAAACAACTGAAAAAGAAAAAGAAGTTGGCGAAAACTCGGCAGTTCCCGCAGATATTGATGAATTTTACGGAAAAATGGATGGAGATGATGAAGAAGATGCAGAGATTCGAAGTTTGCAATTATTGACATTTGAGATAAAACAAGAGAGTATTGAGATTGTACAAAAACGATGTATTGAATTGGAATATCCACTTTTGGCTGAATATGATTTTAGAAATGATACAATGAATCCAAATATGGGAATCGATTTGAAACCATCAACAACACTTCGGCCATATCAAGAAAAATCGTTGAGAAAAATGTTTGGAAATAGTCGAGCGAGAAGTGGTGTGATTGTTTTACCGTGTGGTGCTGGAAAAACATTGGTTGGTGTGACTGCGGTAACTACGGTTAATAAAAGATGTTTGGTGTTGGCGAATTCGAATGTATCAGTTGAACAATGGAGAGCACAATTCAAATTATGGTCGACAATTCAGGATAAACAATTGATTCGATTTACGAGAGAAGCTAGAGATCAACCACCAACTGGAGCTGATGCTTCAAAGGTTTTTGTTGGGGCCGGGATTAAAAAACAAGTTTTTCAAATAAAATTATAGAATTTCCACGTGGCATTTCTTGATCTCTTTAGTTTTTGAAATTTCTCGGAGTTTAAATTTTCAGAAAGTTATTCTTTAATTTGTTGAAATACTAAAGAAAAAAACTGATTTTTTTCTAAAAATTTTCAAGATTCCAGAATTTTCCTATTCAAAAATCCCGCTTCAAAAGATCTGATTGAGCTCTGTAGTTTTTGAAAATTTTCGTAAGCAGTTTTCAGAACAAAAATTTCAGAAAGCTGTTTTAAAAATTTGAAATTCTAAAGAAATTCGGAAAAAACTGATAAATTTTGATCTGATTTTTTTCTAAAAATTTTCAAGATTCCAGAATTTTCCTGTTCAAAAATCCCGCTTCAAATTTAGTTCTATGAAAAGTTAAAAAAAAAAACAATTTTCAGCCAGTGGTTTGTATCAGCACATATTCAATGGTTGCTTATACTGGAAGACGTACATTTGCAGCTGAAGAAGCTATGAAATTTATTGAATCTCAAGAATGGGGTCTTTTACTACTTGATGGTAATTTTCTCCTCCCCATCTTCTATCTAACTCCACTAACCAAAAACTTTTCAGAAGTGCACACGATTCCTGCGAAAATGTTCAGAAGAGTTCTTACAATTGTTCAGGCTCATTGTAAATTGGGTCTCACAGCGACTTTGGTTCGAGAAGATGATAAAATCACAGATTTGAATTTCTTGATTGGCCCAAAAATCTACGAGGCAAATTGGATGGAATTGCAAAAAGCGGGACATATTGCGAAAGTTCAATGTGCTGAAGTTTGGTGTCCAATGACTTCGGAATTCTATTCATATTATCTTCGAGCTCAAATTGCGCGAAAACTTCTGCTTGCTGTTATGAATCCGAATAAATTCAGGATTTGTCAATTTTTGATTCGATTCCATGAAAGAAGAAACGATAAAATTATTGTGTTTTCGGATAATGTTTTTGCGCTCAAAAAATATGCGATCGAAATGCAAAAACCGTTTTTATATGGTGAAACTTCGCAAAATGAACGAATGAAAATTCTACAAAACTTCCAATACAATCCAAAAGTCAACACGATTTTTGTGTCAAAAGTTGCTGATACTTCATTCGATTTACCCGAAGCAAATGTTTTGATTCAAATTTCGGCGCATGGAGGATCGAGAAGACAAGAAGCGCAGAGATTGGGAAGAATTCTTCGAGCAAAAAAACATTCAACTGATCAATTTAATGCATTTTTCTATTCATTAGTATCACAGGATACTGTAGAAATGGGATATTCGAGAAAAAGACAAAGGTGAGAAAAAATATTTTTGATTGATTCAGAAATTGTTTCAAAATTCTGAATATTTCCGAAAGAAACACCTGAATTCCTCCAATTTTTTCCAGATTCTTGGTCAATCAAGGTTATGCATATAAAGTTGTCAATAAATTGCCTGGAATGGAAAACGAGGATTTGAAATATGGAACAAAAGAGTTACAAATTCAACTTCTTCAACAAGTCTTAGCTACTTCGGATGCGGACGCGGAAGAAGAAGATATTAAAGAAGAATTGGCGGATGGAACAATTAAAGTATCGAGAAGAGAAGCGACAATGTCAAGTATGAGTGGAGGACAAGGACCACAATATCATGCGAAAGCTAGGGTTCGTTTTTTTTTTTGGAAAATAATTTTTTTATGGACCCAGATTTTTTTCAAAAATATTCGGTAGAAAAAATATTTGTGAAAAACTACTTTTCTAGTACTAATTTTACAAGAAGAACCCATTTTCGGACCTGAAAACGAGCCCAAAATCTCAAAAATTAAGAATTTTCCAGGCAATCACCGAACGTCATCCATTATTCAAACGGTTCCGAACATAATTTTTTTCGTTTCATTTTTTCTTCAAATTTTTGTATCATATTATTTTTTACGAGTTTTATTTATTTATATTCAGCTTGTTTTTTTTCTTTCAAATAAATGTTCTCAAAGAAAAATTATGGCTCATGCACAATTCTCCAAATTTCAGCCAATTTGTCATTTTTCCTCGTATTTCCTCTTTTTTTTCTTCTTTTAACAGTTTTTGTTACTATTTCAATTGCAATGAGTTCTCAAAATGAAAACGAAATTATTTTTGCGGAAATTTTACCCGAAATTTCAAGAAAATATGAGAGTTCAATGTTCGAGAAATCGCTTGTGATATTTTTGAAAAATTTACGATTTGGAAATGATTTGTGAGTTTTTCTTTCATTTATGCTAAATTTCTGCATAAAATTTTCAGGGAACAATATTTTGTTCAAATTTCAAAAATGAAATGTTCAGTCGAATTTGATATTTGTGTTGCGATTCATCAAATAAAAATTAATGAAAATGAGGAAATGATGTTTGGAATATTTTTGGAAAAGGAAAAAGAGAAGGAGGAAATTGAAAATGGTAGGTTGGCTAAAATTAGAATTATTAATTAAATTAATCTATTTTTAATCATTTTGAAAAGTGATCTTCTACAAGTTAAAAAAAATTGGTTCCAAATCTTTAAAATTTGCGATTTTTTTTATTTTTCGAAAAATTGTTTATCCCAAATAAATTGCAACTTTCGAAAATTTTTAAAAGATATGTTGTAAAAAAAAATTCGGAGTTTTTTGATCTGCAAACTTTTCTCAATCCCCATTTTTCCAGATCACATCGAAACCTCAAATTCCAAAATTATTCGAGAACTTCAAGCTCAAATCATTCTTCCAAATACAAAAGAACACAAATCAATAGAACTTCGAGATTATGATATCAGCCATCAGAATCCATTTCTTCTCGAAAAAATCTTGGAACTATTTCGAATCCCCAAAGAATTGATTAAAATTCGTCAAAACCCAGATTCAACTGAAAATATTTATTTACACATAAATCTGCAAAAAGAAACCCAAACAAATCGTTCAACAATTTTCGAGGCAATTCAAATATTATTCGAATTTATCACATGTTCTTCAAAACCAATCAAATCAATTTCTTCCATTTTTCTGCCATTTGTGCATTTCGGAAAAATTCGAATTTCGATGGAAAAAAAATGCGGCGAAAATCGGGCAAATGTGAAACTTTTCAGTTTTTATGGAAGTTTGTTTGGAGAAATACGTGGAATTTCGAGTGAAGATGGAGAAATGGGATTTGAGAAAATTGGATATTTTTTGAGCGAAAATGATATTTTGGAAACAATTGGAAAGAGTGAGGAGGTGGAAGATTTGTCGAATTCTTCAGAAATCAATCAGAACAAATCTGAGAGTTCAGAAATTGAAGATTTTCGAAATTCTTCAGAATCCGAGGAAATAGCTGAAAATTCAAAATCCCTGGAACTTCTGGTACAAAATTGCAAAGCTGAAGATCTTACAAATTCTTCAGAATTCAAAGAAACTGCTGAAATCTCAAAAATTGAAGATTCTAGGAATATTCTGGCACAATCTTCTAAACATGGAGATGAGGAGAATTCTGAAAATTCAAAAATTGAAAACACCTCGAATTCAACTAAAGATCTTTCGAATTCCTCATTCTCCTCAAAAATTGCTTCAATAATTTCTGATAAAATGAAATTACCAGGAAAAAATCTCAATTTTCATGAAGATATCAAATATTTTGGGATAGATTCAATTCGAATCCTCGAGTTAGAATATCATATTTTAAATGAATTTCCAAATTGTGCCAATTCTGATTCTGGATTTTTAATTGGATGTAAAACATTGCAAGATGTTCAAAGCAGGATAATTCTGGATCAGGGAGAAACATCTGACTCCAATAAAGCAGCCCAAAACAATCCTGTACCAAATCTAAACCCTGATCCATTCAAAATTCCATTGTCATCGCAACAAAAACGAATATTATTTATAAAAATGACTGAAGATTCGAAACAATTTGACGAAACAATTCGCGTCGAATTCAAAAATAAAAAAGAGGCGGAGATCCGAATTAATTGGATTATTATGAGACATTCAATATTGCGCACAAATTATTTCGAAGATTTTCAATTCATTCTCTCTGCTACTGAATGTTTCATCAAAATTTTGGAAAAATCTCCGAATATCTTGGGTTGCAATTTAGAAATTTATTCGGAGAATCGAGATATTATATTGATTTTTGATCATATTTCCATTGATGGAAAATCGCTGGCAATTTTCAGAAACGAATTCTTCTCCGATGAGCAACTATTCAGCTCCAAACCAAGGCAATATTATGAATACTGTACGAGAAATATTGATTTCTCAGCTGCAGAAAAATACTGGAAAACTCAAAAATTCCAAGCAGCAGAACTACCAAAGGATTCCTCCGGATTTACAATCAAAAAAATGATCCCAAAGAGAATCCAAACCAAGATTTCTGAATTTCCTGGAAGTCGCTTCGAAGCAATGACTCATTTCATAAGTCAAATATTGCCAGAAAATTCAAAACTTGGATTTGTAGTTGATTTGAGAACTTTTGAATTCAATGAAACAATGGGATGTTTCAGCAATTTATTGCCAATCAATAACAATAATTCGGAGACTTCGAGTATTCAGGAAAAGATTCGAAATGCTAGACGGTACTCAATTTATCCGTATGAGAAAATAGTGAAGTTATCCGGTGAAAATGGAGAAATTATTGAAGTTTTGATAGTTGATGATGAATTTGGAGCAGAAAATAATAAGAAACGAGTTCATTTTTGTGAAGAAGAGAAAAAGCAACAAAAAATAATAGCGAAATATCCAATGACTTGGTATATTCGAAAAAAATCGATTGAGGTTGAATATATATCGTCTCTTTATTCATCTGACGTCATCAATCAATATATCAAAGATGTTTTCAGCAAAATCAATGCTCGGGAGAATTCAAAGAAGTTCTCAAAACTAATCGGAAAAAAATCTGATTTTCCAAAACATCAATTTTTCACAAAAATTCAAAATTTGAAAATTAATGGGAGCTTTAGCTTAGAAATCAATAAATTATCAATAATCAATCAATATCTCGAAAAGTACTGTAGTTTTTCGATTGAAAATGCGGTGATAATTGGTGGGTCTCGATTGGAAATATTACACGGTGTATTTGCTTCGTGGAATTCTGGATTATTTGCAGTCCCATTTCATCAAGGAAATACTTCAAAAACTATTGAAAAAATCAAAAATAAGATTGGAAATTTTATTGATTTTGATATTGATTCTCCAAAAAATAACCTTCAAGCAAATAAGTGCAGATTTTTTAATAGATTATCAAGTTATGATATATCTTATGTCACATGTACATCTGGAAGTACAGGAGAACCCAAGTTAGTTGCAACTGCTTTCGAGGGACATGCAAATCTTGGGCGAAACTACACTGAAACCTATTTTCTCAATGAAAATAGTGTGATTTGTCAAACTGTTGATCCAAGTTTCGATATATTTTTTGCTGATATCACAAAAACCCTAATAAATAATTCGTCATTAATTTTATGTGAGGATTCGATTCCAAATCCTCAAGAAATCGAAAAATGCCGGAATGCTTATATAATGCCAGCTTTCCTATCAAAAAATAGGGATTTCGAATGTTTCAGAAATCTTGAAACTCTTCAATTTGGAGGCGAATCTCTTCAGAAAAATGTGCTCCAGAAAATCTTGGATAAATTTCCGTTGCTAAGAATCTGGCAAGAATATGGGTTAACTGAACAGACTGTGTATTCAACTAGAAAACGAATGAAAAATACAACTGATTCGAGAAATATTGGAAAACCTTATGATAATATAATATGTGCAATTGATTCGAGGAATTCAAAATTGATTTTGGAAGGATGTGGATTAATGAGAGGATATTTTGGATGTGGAGAAATATTGAGAAGATTGGAAACTGGAGATATTGTGAAATTAAATATTGATGGAGAAATTGAATTTGTTGGTAGAAATGATTCACAAATCAAAATAAATGGATTTCGGATTGATCTTTTTGAAGTGAGTTTTAGTGATTTTATGTCTCAAATTTTAGAGAATCTTTTATTCTCGAAAACTCTAGAAACTTTGACTATTTCGAAATTTTCAAAAAAAAATCTAAATTTCAAAATTTCAAATTTCCTTATGTCGTCAACGCGGAACATCGTTGTGAACTAAGAAGATGATAAATTTCCTGATCAAAATGTTTAGCCCATTCCGAATTAAAATAATTCTTGCAGATCGAAGAAATCGTAATGTCATCTCAATTGGTTAATTCCTGCTCTTGCATTATTTTCAAGAAAAAAGAGATTGCATTATTTTTCATCGGAAATTGCTCAATAGAAAAACTGGAAGACTTTCTCAAAAATAATTTGGTTTCTTATAAAATTCCAAATCGAGTTATCAAATTACAAGAATTCCCATTGACAAGGTTGGTTTTTAGGATTTTATGTGGATTTTCATAGAAAAAAAACATTTAAAAAAGTATCCCAAATTTCTAGAATTTATTTGAGAAAAATTTTATCTTCAAAATTGAATAAAATTGTGCCAAAATAATATTTACAATTTCAGAACTGGGAAAATCGACAAACTGAAACTATGCACAATTATTGATCAAGAAACTCATAAATCGACCCCAAACCCAACTGAAAACCCTTCAGAAATCCAAGAATTGATTCGAAAATGGCTTGAATATTACAGCGAATCAAAAATCACTTCCCCAGATTCGGATATATTCAAAGACGGTATTGATTCAATTTCAATTATGTTAACAATTCAAAAATTGAAAAGTTTGGGAATTATTTTGAACCCTAAAAAATTCTTTGAACTTCGAACCCTTCGGAAAATATCTCAAGAAGCTTATGAGGTAGTCGAGAAAACTTCTGAAGTTCAAAAATTGGAGCCAAACTCCAGTTATGATATCAAATTGAATCATATTCAAGAAAGAATATTGTTTGAATGTCGAATGGCTGAAAATCCAGATATTTATCGATTAAACTTCAATATTCAGACTTTGCAGAGAAATAGTTCTGAACTAAGAAATCGGATAAATTCTATAGTTTGCGGAAATCATTTGATTCGCTCGAAACTTTCGAGAAAACGTGGAAAATGGATTTTTGAAGTTTTATCCGCGACTGAAGTTTTTTACACAAGCTTTCAAACATCATTGGTTTCTCCGAAGTTTTATGAGACATGGATTCGAGTCAAATCAGAAAACACAATTGAAATCAGTATTCATCATATAATTTGTGACGCCAGAAGTTTGCAAATTCTCAAAAATCAATTGATGAACGGAGATAAACAATTTGAGAATAATTTTGAATTAGAAAATTCAAGACTTGAATATCTAGAAGTTTCAAATCATCGGATCTTCTCTTTGCTATCATCTAGAAAATCCTCGATTAAATCATTCGAACTTGGAGTAACTTATTCAACACCCGAAGTATTCCAACTCTACGCCAATTCCCTTCGAAAAATCTTCAAAATTCGAGAAGATTTTGCAATTTCAATGACATTTGCAAATAGATCGACTGAAAATTGGGGAACAGTTTCAATGTTTGCAAATACATTGCCAATTTCAATTAAACAAAATGATGATCTACAAACTATTTCAGAAAGAATTATTGAGATAAATCAGAAATATTCGAATGTGGAATATAGAACAAAAACTGATTTTGCTATTAATTTTCATGATGAAATTTTACCTGACGAAGTTTCGAACTCCTTCAATCAATTTCCAATTCTCCTCACAATTTCTAATTCAAAACATCTTGCAAGACTCGAATATAATTCTGAACTAATTTCTGAATCACAAATCAATCTTCTAATTGATTCATTGACCTATCAAACTAATAAAAATCAAATTATTCAATTTTTCAAGGAAATCTTGCAATCAGAAGAGATCAGCGAGAATGACAATTTCTTCGATAAAGGTGGACATTCTTTAACAGCCATGAGATTAGTTGATTTGATAAATGAACAAAAATCAATCGATATTCCGATTAGATTGCTTTTTGAGAACCCGACACCAAGATTATTGGAAAACGCGATTCAGAATTATGGGAGATCAGAAACGTCTCAAATTCCCACTGAAGATCAGCTAACTCCAACCACATTACCAATGCATTTCAATTTATCCGATCAACAACTTCAAATGTTCTATCTCTCTCAAATCACCCAATTTTCCACAGAATATCAATTACCATTTATTCAAGGATTCCCATCAAATATTGAAGTGAAATCAATTCATCGCGCACTTCTCAACACAATTCAACAGCAGAATATATATCGAACAATATTTGAAATTGATGAGAAAACAGGAGAGCCAATTCAGAAAATTATATCACTAACTGAATGTTTTATTCCGATGACAATTTTAAAATTCGAAAATGATACTGAACTCTTTGATGGAATTCGGAGCCTTTGCAATGAGATAATTGATGTTCTCGATGGTCGCCCATTAATTCGCGCCGTTTTTCTACAAAGTTCCGGGAGAAACGTGGCATTTCTCCATTTACATCATTTAATAAGTGATGCTCGATCAACTCAAATAACCAATCAAACTATGAATCAATTTATGAAACTAAGAAATTCTCCAGAACCTTTGAAATATAATTATAGCGATTACTGTACTGAAATCAGGAAACCAGTGGATATTGATGAAAAATATATGAATAGTTTGCTCCAAGCAAAACCTTTCAATGAAACAAGGCAAGAAAAAATAGAAGTTGTAAAACTGTCTATTGAAATTGATGAAGATCTTGTAAATCAACATCGAAAATATAATCTAACCCCATTCAATTTATTCCTTCAAAAATGTTCCACTGCAATTTCGAAGGAAAAAGGAATCAATATCGCATTTCCAATCTTGAATCGAAATGAGAAAACAATGAATATTTGCGGATATTTTTTGAATAATTTAGTGATTAACACAGATTCGGAATTTAGTGTATCTCAAATCATCGATATGAATTATCCATATTTAAATGTGATTCAAAAATTCCGTACAAAATCAAAAAACGAAATTGCGAGTGTTTATTTGAATTGTAGATATGATTTGGAATATGATGAAAGCGATGATGAACAACTTCTTGATCTAATTCCAACAAAACTACACTTTCCTATTGAATTCGATGTGGATCTTGTGAAAAATAAATATAAATTGACAATGCGATCAAATCGATATACATTTGAAGAAGTTTCGAGGATTCTAAATGAAATCAGGGGATCTATTGTAGGTGACAACAAGGACAGAAAGAAAAAAATAAAGAATGGAATAATATTTGGAAAAAGAAAAGATATCCCAAGTCATCCCTGGCCAAATCTTCTCCAAAAACTTTTCCAATCAAAATCCCAACTCACTGATTCCTTCTCATATTCCCAAGCTTATTCATTCATTTCCACTCAAGCCTTAGAAATCCAAAACCAAAATTTCCGTAAAAAAGTGTCAACTATCAGGTCAGATGATATAATCGGAATAATTGGCACAAAATCGATTGAAACAACTCTAACTTGTTTAGCAGTTCAAATCGCAGGAGGTGCATATCTTCCGATAGATCAAAGTTATCCAGAAAATCGAATATCACAAATAATCAAGGATACATCAATGGTCTTCGAGGTAATTGGGAAAAATTATAGGAGTTCTGGGAGAATATTTAATATTTCAAATAATCATTGTTTATCTTATATTATAACAACAAGTGGAACAACTGGAAAACCAAAATCGGTTTGTATTTCTGGAAAATCAGTGGTTAATTTGAGGTGAGTAAGGAAAAAAACAAAATAGTTTTTCATGCAAATGTTCATTTTCCAAAAAATGGAAAAATTGAGAAAAAACAACGAGCCTCCGCGTTGACGGCATGTGTTCAGGGAATCACGGGCGAGATCTACGCGATTCGCGGGCGTCCAGCGTTTTGCGGAAACTTCGCGGTGGACATTTGCGAATTGCGCAAATTTAGCGAAGTGACTCGGTCGAAAATATTTTGTCGCGAGATTTCCGCAAAACGCAGAGAAGTTCGCGTTTCGCGTGAATTTCGCGGGCTGTCTCGACGAGAGTGCAGATATATGAAACACGTTTCAGCGATATGAGTCGTGCGCGTGGATGGTCAAGTGGGTAAAAGGGATGTGTGTGAGCCAGAGAGTGTCGGATCGAGGCCGGCCGAGTGAGTATGATTAAAAGCGATTAGTTGTGTCTCGCGTCGCCTCTACTTTTTGATTTTTGAGAGAGAACCGCGAGATTTTCGCGATTCGCAGACAGAAAACCGCGAAATCGCGGCGTGTTCGCGGCGATTTCGCGGATTTCTGGGTCCCGCGAATCGCGGAGATCTCGCCCGTGATTCCCTGAGTGGTTTGAACTTTTTAAGTTTCTGACTGATCTGAGAACATTTGGGCTTGTTTTAACTGACCTTAATTTCAGTGTTTCTTCAACATTGGAAATGCTCGTTCGCTCAAATTCTGGAATTTATCAATTCACAAATTTCGTCTACGATAATTCAGTATTAGAAGTTGTTATGACAATATCATCTCAAGCCAGACTTATATATTCAAAAGACTTCGATCCATCCGAATTCTCAAAAATGATTCGATCCCAAAATATAACTCATTGCCTATTATTTCCAAGTTTAGTTCAATCATTTGATATTCAAAAACTTCGAGAATTATCATATTGGATTGTTGGCGGAGAAAAACTCTCAGAAAAAATCATGAAAAATGCGCTGAAATTGGGATGTTGTGTAATTCAGAATTACGGGCCAACTGAAACAACAGCATTTGCTTTGAGCAAGAAAATGAAAATGGACGATATTTCAACAAATATTGGATTGCCAGCTGTGAATACGAGAATAAAATTGGATGAAAATGGAATATTATTGATTGATGGAATTGGAAAAATGAGAGGATATTTGAAGATGGAAAAACGAGAAAAAGATAAAGATTGGTATAATTCAGGAGATTTGTGTCGGATTCAGGAAAATAATCAAGTGATTTTTGAAGGAAGAAAAGATTCACAGGTTTGATTTTTAAAACAAAAAACGTTTTTGGATTTTTCTAGCAACGTGAGCTCAAATTTTTTGAGAAAATTTTAAATTTAAAAAATTTCAGCACAAAAACATATTATCAGTTTCAGAAAAAGAGCCACGTAGAATTTCTGAGTTTTCCAGCATCATTAACACAAAAATGTCCAAGTGGATTTTTCATGCCAAAAACCCTCAAAAAATCTCTCAAATTCCCATTTTTGCAGATAAAAATCCGCGGTTTCCGCGTCGAACTCGGCGAAATCGAAAAATGCATCGAAGATTTGGCCAAAATCAAAAAAGTCAAAACAATTTTCGACGAAGAATCTCAAAATATCCACGCATTTTACACGGGAAACATAGAAGCTGAGGAAATAAGAAATCATTGTCTGAAAAATTTGGAGAAGCATAAAGTTCCCAGCAAATATTTGAGAATTAAAGAATTTCCATTAACTGAAAATTCGAAAATTGATCTGGAAAAAGTTGAAAAATATGAGTAATTGTTGTGAGAACGATTCGAAAAACGACGAAAAATTAGAAGAGATCTGGAAAACTCTTCTGAAAAATGCTCCAAAACCAAATGATCATTTTTACATGGTTGGAGGTCATTCTCTACTTCTAATTCGACTTCGATATTTAATTCAATCAAGATTCGAAATTATTCTTTCAGTCGAAGAATTACTGTCAAATTTAGTTTATTCGGATCTCAAAAAACTTATAGACTCAAAAATAAAATCTAGAAAATATCTGATATTTTTCCCCGCTTTGTATGGAGAATGCATTCCTTATATGAAATTGGCAAAATATTTGGAAAATCGTTTTGAAATTGTGTTTTTGGAAGAATTTATTGGGGAAACAATGGAGATTGTGGTGGAGAATTATGAGCAACAAATTCGAAAAAAAGGTCAGTTAGCCCAAATATGAAAAATGCCACGTGGGATAAAAATATTTCAGCTCCAATCTCAAATCTGACATTTATTGGAGCTTCAGCAGCTGGAACATTCGCTTTTGAAACTTCGAAAAAATTTGGGAAAGTCAATGTGATTTTGTTGGATTCTGGAACTTATTGGGAAAATATCAACAAATTGAATTTCGAAAATCACAAGAAGGTAAACGCCTAATCTATATCTTAAGGTCAAATTCTTCCAAGAAAATCCAATTTTCCAGGACATCCATGAAAATCTATCAAAGTATAACATTGATTCAATGAATATCAATCAATTAGCCGAATCTTCTTGGAAAACTCTTCAGATTCTAAAAAATTTCGAGCCAAATTATCATCCAAATTTCGACACAAAGATCTTTGTTTTATCAATTGATGGAACAGATTTGGGATGGAAAAAGTGAGAAAAATAGTCGTTTTTCTATAGAGGAAAAATAAATTATTTCAGATTTTCAAGAAATTTCGAGGTTTTTCAAATATCTGGGGATCATTACAATATGCTTGAAGATGAGGAGAATTTGACAATAATTTTTGAATTTATTTTGAAAAGATTTTGAGAAATGAATAAATTTGAAGATTTACAAGATATCAAAAAAAATTCCACGTGGCAAAATCCGGGTTACTGTAGCATTTTAGGCGCCAAAAACCCCCCTACTTACATATTGTCTGCTCCAATTTCGGTTCCAAATCTATAATTTTCTCTATAATGAAACCATACGACAAAAACTATACAATTTCCAAACAATTCATGATCAAATGTGAATAAATCTCCAATATAAAACTTAGAATAACTCGTTTCCTGGAATTTCGAATTTTCCGGAGAACGATTCGACTTCCTGAAAAACAATCGGATTTTTAGAGGAAAATGAGAAGAATTTTAAAAAAATACCTGTGCCAATAATGCAATATCATTTTTGAACTCCTCGTTTGTTGCGGTGAAAGTTTTGAAATCTTTCAATGTTTTTCCGGCAGCTGCGTTGTATTTTTTAGCGATTTCAATTCCTGCAAAAAATATTGAATTGGAGAGGAAAAACAGTTGAAAGCTATTAACTTTGAAGAAAAATTCGAAAACCAATAACATGAGCAATGCCCACCAATTTTTTAAATTCACGCCAAAAATCCACGTGGCAAAGAATTCGGAAAACCGTGTTAAAATCCACGTGACTCTTTGAAAACAACTTATAGTGCCAAAAATCCACTTGGCAAAAATCTTTTGAAAATTCATCAATTTTTAAAATATGAAAGCTACGTGGAAAAATCCAGCTTTGAGGGTTCGAAAAAAATTCAAAAAATAATTTTACTAGTTCAAACCAACCTTTATGAATAAAATCTCCAACTCGTTCAAAATCAGCCTCTTTAAATCCACGCGATGTCAACGCAGGTGTTCCTAATCGAATTCCTCCCGGTCTCAAAGCCGAAACATCACCTGGACACGTATTCTTATTACATGCAATATGTGCCAAATCCAAAATGTGTTCAGCTCGTGCTCCTTCAATTCCAATTGGTCGCAAATCAACCAAAAGCAAATGATTATCAGTTCCACCGGTCGCCAAAGTATATCCATGATTCTTCAAATTTTCGGCCAAAGCTTTGGCGTTGTTCAAAATTTGTTGACCATAAGTGACGAAATCTTCACTCAAACATTGTTTCAATGCGACTGCGATACCCGAAATTGTGTGATTATGTGGTCCTCCTTGAAGTCCAGGGAAAACGGCTGTGTTGATTTTGTCCTCCAAATCATATTTGATTTCAACTCCTTTTGCGTTCACAGATCGAACTCCTAAAGAATTGGATTATTTTTCGAGAAATGTTTTTTTTGTTGATAATTTTAAATTTCCACGTTTGTTGTATTTAGGTCACGTGAAAATAACAGAAATTTTACAATTTACCTTTTCTGAAGAAAATAAGTGCTCCTCTTGGACCTCTCAATGATTTGTGTGTTGTAGTTGTAACAACATCAGCATACTCAAATGGCGATGGAATCAAACCAGCAGCAACAAGTCCAGAAATATGTGCCATATCGGCCATCAAATAAGCGCCAGCTCGATCCGCGATTTTACGGAATCTGTTGTAATCCAAATGACGAGCATAACACGAAACACCGGCAACAATTACTTTTGGGCGGAAGAGAAGAGCATTCTCTTCCAATTTATCGTAATTAATGAGGCCTGTGGATGGATCAACTTTGTATGGAAGTGATTGGAAGAATTCGGATGTTGCTGATACTTTACGAGCTGGTGTGTAGAATCTGAGCAAAAAATAAGGAATTTCGGTTGTGATCTTGAAAATCGATTTTTAACACGTGGATTTCATGGCATCACAAAATTCATGTGAACGAATTTTTTGGTGATCAAAAAATCCACGTGGGAAAAATACGAATACTTCACGCCAGCCCCAAATCCTATTTATTTGGTCTCAAAAACCGTGATTCTTAAAAATCCAATAATCTCTATTCTCTCCCAAGCAATTTTTGCTTCCCATTTTCAGACTTTCAAAACTCAAAAAAGTATATTCACCCATGTGACAAATGTCCACCATCAGGTAAATCCAATCCCATAATTCGTCCATTTGTTCCAACAATCGCTGTATAAACAGCCAAATTAGCTGGAGCACCGGATAATGATTGCACATTCACTCCCCATTTTGTTGGATCCAATCCGAAAACTTCAAGAGCTCTTTTTTGGCACAACAATTCCATTTGATCGATAAACTCATTTCCACCATAATATCTGAAATGTCAATCAACTGTCAATTATAAAATATATTGAACTTTGCTCACCTTGCACCTGGATAACCCTCTGAATATTTGTTGCACATTGCCGAACCAAGTGCATCCATAACTGCTTTGCTTGTGAAATTTTCCGAGGCGATGAGCTCTAAACCACGACGTTGGCGAGCTTTTTCCTATAGAAATCTTGATTGATTCAACAAAATTTGAGTAAAACTCACATTCTTCATAATATTGTAAACTTCTGGATCGATTTTTTCAACATGATCTCTTAAAATATTCTCGCCAGCCGCATATTTTGTTCTGTTGACTGGAATTAATTCCGTGTGTACTTGACGATCAGCCATTTTCAAATTCTGAACAAAAACAAGTTGAAATGAAAAAAGAAGAAATGGATACAGAATATCTAAATAACAACGACGAAAATCTTGATTTAAATCAATTGAGGAAGTTTTTTCGTCTCGTTTAATCTCAATGATCATAAGATAGAAAAAACTTGTTCGGTATAAAAATTATGAATGTATCTATATGTCTTGGCAATTTTTTGTCTTCAATTATCAAATAATAAAAGTAGATAGATAGATGAAAAAGATAACAAATCGCCCCATTTGATTAGAGTTTATATAATGGTCAATTTTTTGTATTGCAATTTTAGAACATCAAAAAATGATCTGTCTGCAGTTGCGCAGGATTTTTCCGCGGACAAATTTCAAAATTTTAAAATGTTTATTTTAAAACAGAAACTAATGCAATTTTTTAAAAAATCAATTTTCCGATAAATCACGGTTTTTTCCACTTTTAGAAAAAAATGTGCACAGCACACAAAACTTTTGAAAAATATTCAAATATTTTTCGCGCTGCTCGAGTGTGCAAACACGCGCACGCAAAAATGCACAAAAACATTTTGCGGGTCTGGAAATTTTTCAATTCTGACAATTCGATTAAAAACTCACCCTAACCGCCAAAAATGATCGAACTGTTCTTCTAGCTAACATGTTTTTTTATCTGCAAAAAATAAGGTAAATAAAAAATTTTGAAAGTGCCATTGAAGGTTATCTTATCAAGAACAACAGAAAAGTGGTATTGATAGAAAAAAACAAATTAATATAGTAGTTAGTTAAATAATTTAAACAAGAAAAAATAGTTTACTCAAAAATAATAAAAATGAAAATCAATGAAAAAGGCAGAACCTTATCATTCGACACGTGCGATAAATATCTTGAAACCAAAAAATACAAAGTTCAAAAGTCTTCATAGAAAAATATTCATTTATAAAAATCAAATGCACCTCGTTGTTTATACAAAAAATTCTCTAGTAAAATTTACATTCCTTGATATTTTGGTCCACCGCCGCCTTCTGGTGTAACCCAATTGATATTTTGAAGGGGATCTTTGATATCACACGTTTTGCAATGAATACAGTTTTGAGCATTTATTTGAAGGCGAAGTTTTGATGCGTCAGTTTCAGATGGAACAAATTCATAGACTCCTGGAAAAATTTCGTGGTGATTCGGGTAGAAAAAAATGTTGCCACGTGGAATTTTTCAGCGTCAAAATTTGATTTTCGGATTTCTGGGAAGCAATATGTTCATTTTATAGAAAATTTCCTGAGTTTTTGGTGTCATAATTTTCAAATTCAAATTGTTGTGCAAAATTAAAAATTTTGGAGCCGAATAATTTTTGAAAACCCCAACCCCGCTCAAAATCTTACCAGCTGGACAAAACTTGGCTTCAGGTCCACCAAATTTGGCAAGATTCTCCTCAAGTGGAACCTGATCATTTTTAAGTGTCAAATGTGCCGGTTGATCTTCCGCATGATTTGTTCCAGTCAATGAAACACTTGTCAACAAATCAAAAGTCAATTTTCCGTCTGGTTTTGGATAATCAATTGCTGGCGCATCTTTGATATTCACCAATTTCTCATTATCTTTCTTTCCATGCGCCAAAGTCCATGGCTCTTTTCCTCTTCCCAAAACATAGAAGAGTCCAGAATATAATAATCCTCCCAACCATCCAAGTGATGTATTGAAAGATGGACGAATATTACGAGTGGCTTTGAGTTCTTTGATAACATATGTGTCTTGCAAATTCTTCTCATATTCAGCTGGGTCAATTGCTGAAATCATAAGAGGCATACATATTTTTCTAATTCAGAAAAACAATTTTCATCCCATATATTTTTCCCCCAAAACTCCCAAGTTTACTCACATTTCGCTTCGGAATTAGTCTCCAATTCCTTGAAAATCGCTTCAGCAGCAACAATTCCAGATTTCATAGCATTGTGTGTTCCCTTGAGTTTGGCAACATTCAAAAATCCAGCCGAGCATCCAACTAAACAACCACCGGGGAAATGCAATTTTGGAATACTTTGGAAACCTCCTTCATTCAATGCACGAGCTCCATATCCAATGCGTTTTCCACCTTCTAATTGTTTAGAAATCGAGGGATGCGTTTTGTATCTTTGGAATTCCTAAGAAAAATTTAGATTTGGGTCAATTAATTATACAAACAAATTTTTACAATTTAATTTATCTTAAGTTTGGAATCAGAAATTTCAGATGCTCCCTTTTATACTGAAAATCACACGTATTTTTGTTGAATAAAGTTTTTGTAACTTCAAAATCTATTAGTGACATGTGCCACTAGATGAGAGAAAAAACTCAATTTTCATCCCAAGAAGTTACCTTATATGGATTCATATTTGGGTTCGAATAATCGAGTGCAACAACAAATCCAACAGAAACTAATGGTTGTCCTTCATCTTCAATGTGATATAAAAATGATCCACCATATTGATGTTTTTCCTGAAAAACATCATAAAATCTCAAATAAAATCACAAATAATCTTACCAATGGCCATCCCATAGTATGTTCAATATATCCAGGTCTATGCTTTGCTGGGTCGATTTCCCACAATTCTTTCAATCCAATTCCATAAGTCATTGGATGAGTTCGTAATTCAAATTTATCGAGAACTTGTTTACTCAAATGTCCTCTACATCCTTCAGCAAATACTGTGCATTTAGCATGAATTTCCATTCCTCTTTCAAATCCATCTTTTGGCGCTCCATCTTTTCCAATTCCAACATCATTTGTCGCAATTCCTTTTACACTTCCATCTTCATTATATAATACTTCACCGGCTGCAACACCTGGCCAAATTTCAACTCCAGCAGCTTCTGCTTGTTCACCCAACCATTGAACAACTTTTCCAAGACGAACAATATAATTTCCATGATTTGCCAATGGAACACCGGGAACAATTGGGACTGGAATTCTTCCAGTTTCAGTCAAAATCGCGATTGATTCACTATCAACTTTTTGATAAACCGGGGCTCCAAGTTCTTTCCAATTCGGAATCAATTCATCCAATCCACGTGTCTCAATAACAGCTCCAGAAAGAGTGTGAGCTCCAATTTCTGGAGCTTTTTCGATGACACAAATACGCAATTCTTTTTGAGCTTTTTCAGCCAATTGTTTGAGTTTAATAGCTGTTGAAAGACCAGAAGGACCACCTCCAATAATTGCAACATCGTATTCTTCACTAACACGTGTCATATCAATATCTTTCCATCGAGCATCTTTTGATCTGTCCTGCAAATCTTCATTTTTTTTCGAAAATTGAGTATTTTTCAAACTAACCTTGACAGTATAATGTGTAGTTGTCCATTGTCCATTGACAACATTCCGAACTTGTGAAGATATCCTATAAAGTGTCACACCGCTGATACGCATTTCTGCAAAAATTGAAAATAAATTATGAATTTATTTTTTTTGGAAGTTTCACGCTGAAATTAAATAAAAGTGATAGCAGTTGTTGACAAACTAGTATACTAAAAAATTATCGAGAGAAAAAAGAAGAAGAGAAGACAAGTTGTTGTTTTTCAACAGAAAAAAAACGAAAACAAACATTTTTTGTTTTTTTTAGTTGAAAAGTGAACTTTCATATGAAGATTCTTAGGAATAGTAAAAATGGTAATAATGAAAATATAGGCTACAAAGAGAGGAAAGACCCCACGTGTTGTTATTTGTAAATGGAGATTTAGAGAGACAAAAAGCAAAAAAAGATAAGAGAAAAGAAAAGAACGGACGAGGGGTCAAAGTATGCAATTTATTGACAAACTCTGTTTTATGAACAGTGATCAATGATTTTTTGAACATAAGACGGGAAAAAGCAGAAAGTTACATTTGAATTTCTGAATAATAGAAGACACAATCGGCAACACGGCTGAAAATCGCTGAAAACCGAGTGAACAAAAACTGTGAAAAAAAAAAATGAAAAATAATTTTCAAACACACCCGTTCAAACAATGAAAAAATTAGAAATTTCTTTTATTCACACTGCGCCACAATTTGCAAAGGAATTAGCTAACTAAGTGGCAAAACTAAATATACCATTAGAATCAGCGCATCGAGATCTGTGTGAGACTACGCATTTCGAAATTTTTAGGGTCCTGCGAAGAAAGTTAGCAATCGCGACAAGACCCAACGCATGAAATTTATCATGTTCCTTTAATACTGTAGTGCGAAATATAACGGCGAACAGAGAGAATTAGACAAAAGTGTTTGCACAGTTTTTTGTTTTGTTTTACAGTAGAAAACACTCATTGCGTGGCTTGAACAGGTGCAAACACACCCGTTCAAGCCACGCAATGAGTGTTTTCTACTGTAAAACAAAACAAAAAACTGTGCAAACACTTTTGTCTAATTCTCTCTGTTCGCCGTTATATTTCGCACTACAGTATTAAAGGAACATGATAAATTTCATGCGTTGGGTCTTGTCGCGATTGCTAACTTTCTTCGCAGGACCCTAAAAATTTCGAAATGCGTAGTCTCACACAGATCTCGATGCGCTGATTCTAATGGTATATTTAGTTTTGCCACTTAGTTAGCTAATTCCTTTGCAAATTGTGGCGCAGTGTGAATAAAAGAAATTTCTAATTTTTTCATTGTTTGAACGGGTGTGCAAAAAACGTGGCAACCTCAAAAAAGCCTCAGGACCTATTTCATTTTCAGTGTGTTCCTTTAACTTTTGTAGCTCTTCGTGACGAGACCGAACGATTTTTTTCATTCGCACATTTTTTGTGTGCATTTGTTCGTCGCCGTGTTTGCAGTCTGCACTAACGGGCCCGCGGGTAAACTTTGTTTTTCGATTCGTTCAAAAAAAAAAACGCGTGGGCTCTGGAAGTTTCACAGAGCTCTTCTCAATTATTTTTTGTCCTTGCTAATAAACTTACTTTCGTGACCTTTACTGCTCTTCGCTCTTATTTTCTTCCTAATTTTGAGTGTAAAAAACAAGCCATTTTTTTGAGTTTCCTGTTAATTTTTCCAGATGGACACCACAATTTGCTCTACCTCATTTGGGGAAAAAGATGACTTGACATGCATCGAAATGTTGAACAATGCATTGAATACTGCAAAAAGCGGTGATTTGTCAGCAGGTATTTAAGATTTTATTTCGAGAAAAATTGTAGTACAGAAAGTCTTCAGGTTATGCAAAACTCGAAGAATGTTTGGAACACGGCACATCAAATTTCAATCTTCTTCCAACGATTTATATGTGGCTCGGAAGAGTATCCAATTCACTGGGACTTCACGAAAAATCCTTTTCGTATTATCAATATGAAGTACAATTGCACAAGTTAGTCACATTATTTTAAATTACAACTAGCGATTTCTAATCAAAATATTTTTGCAGAGTGAATCGAGATATGAAATCAGCGACTGACGCGTATTTGAGATTGACTGCGATTTGTATGAAACTCGATCGAAAAAAGCGAGCAAAGAAGGTGCTGAAAGAGTTTATTGAATATGCGCAAGATGAAAATGATTGTATTTCTTCAACAATTGCTCGCATTCATTTGATTGATATGTTATTGGATGAAGCGTTTTGCAGAAAATCAGACAATTTGGGGGTTCTAGAAGAGGCCCAAAAACTATTAGGGTGAGTATCTCTTTGCAAAAATATGCAGAAAAGCCTTGAATAAAACTTATTTTAAGTTTTTCCAGCGAATCAAGAGAATATGCAATTGGTGATGAATTATGCCTCGAATTAGATCGGCTCGAAGCAAAATACACAGTTCTTGTTGAAAAATCCGCCACAAAAGCCATCGAGAAATATCAGAAATGCATCAACAAATCGATTCAGCGTAAAAACTATGCAAAAGTACATGAATTATCATATGAAATGGCTCGATTTTGTTATCAAAATGAATTGTTGTCGCAAATCGAGAAACTCAATTGCGCAATCAATTATGCGAAAAAATGCAATGATTTGAAAATCGCCACTTTCTATATGATCAAATTATCAGCTTGTTTTGAGATTTGTGAAAGATTTGAGGAAGCTTATGAATGTGGATTGGAATCGATAGAACAACTTGGAAATAGTGATATGAAATTGTTGCAAGAAATTCGATTGACAATTTGTAAAGCTTTGGTTGGAATGAAGAACCTCGAAAATGCTGTTTATTATTTGGTTATAGCCAGTATTTCTGCTGTTGAGCAAAAGAATGATGAAAATCTTCAAAATTTCTATGAAATCATCGACAAAATCATGCAAGAAATCAAAACTTCAAATATTATCTATGATGAACAAACGATAACCATAAAATTCGAACAAACGACAACTTTCGAAGTTTGGAAAATGACAATTAATGAAATAATTGAAGCGAAAAAAGCAAGAGAATTGGCGAAACTTGCGAAAAAAGAAGAACCCGAATTGGATTTGTTTGAAATGATTGCGAGATTGAGTGAACATCGAATGGAAGATCAACGAACTGTTCTACCGCCATCATTTGCAGTTCGTAAGTGGAACAATTGAAAATGCAGAAAAAAAATGAACAACATTTTCAGCTCGATCGACTTCGCGTCAATCAAAAACCAGTGAAACCAAGAAGAAAGGGAAGAGTTTCGCATTACTTCCTGGTTTACGAATTCCTCTACACAAATTGCAGTAAGTTTTTTTCTGAAGATGTTTTTGAAGTTCAAAAAAATTTCAAAATTTGAGAATTTATCGAAATTTGGGATAAAAACTTCGGAATGAGCTCCGGGAAAAATTGCCCAAATTTTAAGAAATATGAAAATTTTTTGAATAAATTATATGAGTTTTTTAAATAAAATTTTTAATAGAAAGAAGCAAAACTATTTTTATTTTGAGATTTTTCGAAAAAAAATTATCTTTCATTTTTGCAGAGACCTAAAAATCGACAAAAAGCGACTCAACTCGTTCCTCAAATCCAAACCCAAAAATCAAAGCAAAGTTTCACTTGAATCGGATCAAGAAAGTGTTTGTGACTCGGAAACAATTGGCGATTTGGCATCACTCGACAGTGTTTCTTTGAATAAAGAAAATATGCAACACAGTTAATTTAATTCTCTGTTGTCATTTTTAACAATTACTTTTTTTAAATTTAAATTCTCTGTCAAATAAGTTATTTTTTTCCTGTAAATAATCTTTTTTTAAAAGTAAATATGCAGATGATAAAAATATTATTTTTAAATTCAAATTTATTCACAGGGATGCAATATAATTATTTTTCAATCAATAAAATTACCGGATTTTTTTTCTCGAAAAACTGAAATACAATAAATAAATAGAGATCAATGGTTATTTTCGATCTTCTTCAATAGCTTCAATTCCTTCTTCAGTTACTGAATTCGAAGAAGAAGATGTTTGTTGTTGTTGTTGTTGTCTTCCTTTCCACCAATTTGAGAATTTCGCTTTTACTCGGCTTCCAGTTTCACCTGAATTTTTAGGAGTTTTAATTTGCTAAGACGTGACAATTAGGAAAACATGAAATTTGGCCGTTTTGTGAAAGAAAGTTCAAGACAAAAATTTAAAGCTGAATCTAGCAAAACAAAATTTCAGGCGGAATTTTTTGCTGAAAAATACATTTAAGAATAATTTTTAGTCTCCAAAACTCGTAAAATTGCTTATTTTTGAAGAGTATTTCGAAATTTTCAGCCAAGAACTTTTTTCCACTGAAAATTTCACGGTCGAAGAGAGCTTAAATTCAAAAAATAAGTTTCAAGACTGAAATTCTGCACTGGAAATCTTAAAAATGGCAAATTTCAAAAATTTTCAGATACATTTTTAGGGCGAAATTTCAGCGCAGAAACTTTTTTCGCTGAAAATTTGAAATTTATGAAAAAAATTTTAGTCCAAAAATTTACTTACAATTAAAATTTTTTTTTCAAAAATCGAGTTGAAATTTTGCTCTCAAACTCCTAAAATAACTTATTTTGAAAAATTTTTGAGATTTTCAGTGTGAAATTTCAGCCTATTTTTTTAGAACTGAAAATTGTATCTTTTTGACTGAAAAAAATTACAGAACTTTTTTCTTTCCAAAAACCCCTATGATAAAATCTAACCTATACTATTTCCAATATTCTTCCCAGCCGTATTCACACTTCCAAAAACTTTCGACGCTCCTTCAACACCATTCACAGCATGTTCCAATTTCAAATAAACATCATAAACTCCTTGTTGTTCAGAAAACATATGTCCTGGTGGAACTGAAACTATATCCGAGTGTGTTTTTGCCATCCAAATTCGATAATTCTTAGTTTTCCTCCATAAATTGATAAATGCCACTCCAAAATGAGGAATTGCAGATTGCAAATCGGATTTCGAAGTTGATAAAATACTTAGAAGATAATTTCGAATTTGAATTCGAACCCATTCATCACTTCCATCAAATTCAGCAGTACTAGATTTCATTTGTTCCTCAACTTTTTTCAAAACAAAATCAGCAAATCGTAAATCAGCCGTAGTTAGAACACAGATCTTCTCCAATTCCTCATTCACAAAATCAACATGATTATGCACAATATTTCCATCATCTTCAATTTTCACAATCACATCAAACATCTCTTTTTTCATTGAAAATAATGCATTTGTTGCACCAACTGAACAACTTTTCACTTTCAAAATTGAATCCATAAATTGAATTGATAAATATGGATCGAAATATGAACCCTGGCCGAAAAGACTTAATGGAAATCCGAAGGAATCTTTAGGCATCGGATCATTTCGAGCTAATTCCACACCAATATCTTCTTCGATAACTATTTCATCAGGATTGCTTTTCGGTTTGGGGTTTTGTTGGATTTTTGGCTCTTGATTCGAAAATAATCCAATATTTGAATAATACAATCCCTCTTCCAAAACTTCTAGAAAAATATATTGAAACGGATTTTGAAAATGAAAAATTGAAAAAAAACTAACTAGGAAACAATGAAATCGCAGCTAACATAGTTTCTCCTATTCGATTTGCAGATGGAGCAATGAATAAAATCTGGAATATTTTTTTTCAAATCTAAACTTTCTGTAAAAAATTAATTTCCCCCAATTTAATTCCCCAAAAAACCAACCTTTCTTTCTAGCAAAAACAATTTGAAAAGTAGTAATGCACGATGGCGAAATCGAATAAACAAGTCCTGAACCGAAATTTCTGAAATGTTTTTAAAATTTTAATTTCAGCCTAAAAATCATCAATCCTTACCATGTAGAGCTAAACTGGCAAAATATTCGCCGGTTAGATTTTCATCAAAAATATCGCATAAATTTGTGTACATTTGAGCAAGTACCTCGACCTGAAATTAAAATTAATTTTCGAGCGCTCAAATTTTCATCGTTTTTCCAGATATACCTTCGCAAAATCCCGTTGTTCAAAATACGCCTGTGTGATGACTTCCAATTTCGCCTTCAATGCTCCAAAAAGTGGAATTCGAGTTATAACAACAACACTTTTTTGCACACTTGTTCTTGTGACGTCATCAGGTCGATGAAGTAGTTCATTTGCATCGATTTGACGATAACAAGATAGGCCAAATACGCATTTATCTTTTTCATTTATTGAGGGAAGCATGAAAAATATTGTGTCTGAAATATATATTGTTTTAGAAGACTTTTGAGAGGATTTCAGGGCTTTTTTTAAAGTACCTTTCTGACAATTATGAACACCATCGGGTAAAGCAAGAGATGGAAGTAAATGCCATTCATCTGGTAATCCATTTTCACCTGGTCCATTTAAAGGAGGGTGCGAATATTCAACCTGAAAAATATTGAGAAATGAGATTTTTCGATGTTTTTTTTTAAATAAAAAACGTGAAATTTCCACGTGACTTTAAATTTCATTTTCATTTTTAACATCGAATTTTTCGGTTCTTGTGAAACTAACAATTTTCGGAATTTTCAGCCAAGAATTTTTCCAGTTCATAATTTTTTTTTATAAAAGAGCTGAAAACCGATAGTTTTCAAAGATTTCTGAGCATTCAGGCTGTTTCAGTGCAAAATTCCAATAGTTTTGAAAAAATAAAAAAAATTCAACAGAAAATTGTTACGAAATCTGAAATAATAAAAATTGGTGAAAACTTTGGAAATAAAAGAAAAGACTAATTTTTGTTGTAAGTAATAAAAAATCGTGGCGAATATCAAAATCGCTTTGAGACCCTTCGTTTAAAAAATAAACGTTTCTTAAAATTTTTAAAGGAACATTAATTTTTCTGGCGATGGGTCTCGCAACGATTTCGACTGGTTTTGTTCAAAATTTCCCAATTTTCTTACCTCACACCCTCTTTTGTGATGAAAACTGACAACAACAACATTCAAAATCGGGTTTGTCATAAATTTCCTGAAATTTTCCCCCAGTTATCCCTCATTCAAAAAGCCTCAAAACATTCACGGAAAGCCATTCTCTTGCAGAAATAAAAACGGTTGACGAGATAAGAAATATGAAAATTTATTTTTTGAAGTCACAAAATGTGTGAAGAGTATGTATTTTACATGAAAACCAGTCATAAATAAGAAAAAAACAAAGAAAGAAAATAGAAGAAAATGAAATGTTACAGTGATTTTACAAAACTTTTTTTTTTGGGTTTTTTGGATTTTCTTGGAGAATAAATATAAAGGAATGAATAATTTTTGTTCAAAATTTGCTTGAAGTAGGAATATTGCTACAGAAGTAATTTGTTCCTATCATGAGAAAAATGTGAGCAGATAAGATATTAAAATGGCCAGGAAAAAGGGCCAAAAAAGAGGGGAGATGAGATTGGAAACATATTTAGGTATGAAAGATTTTCCATGAGATAAATGAATTTTAAAGTATCCAAAAGAAATTATCAAGAAAAAATCCGATTACGTATTAACAAGCCATGGATTTTTAGCAATAGTAGCTGCTGTTCGATCTCCATAATCATACAAAAGTTCTTCGCCTTCTTCAATTGTTCGTTTTGCGACAAGAATCAAATGATGACTTCCATCAAATTCAACAACTTTTGTTTTAAGATTCGGCCGAAGTACAGAATGATTTATAAGTCTTCCCTTATATTTCGATTCTTTTGTCGCATCTATACACCATTTTTTATTATTCCATGTGAAGAAATACATATATGACCCGATTTTTTCATCATTTGAATATTCTTCTTCCAATTGTTTTGCCACTGAATAATCCATCATATCACCTTTATATTCGACAACAAAATCGCCTTTGTTGAAAATTCGGCCAGCTCGAATACCACGGCCTTTTATTGGATCCGTATAGATTTCCAACATTTTCTCATTGCAACCCGTTGCCAATGCATCCCGTAGCGCATCTTTTTCCTCTTCCTCGATTTGTTTACTCGTTTTTCGGTTACTTCGTCGAACTTGGAAAAATTCCGTGATTTTGTGATTTGAAACATCTTTTACAGCGGTTCTTCTGAAATAATATAAAAAAAATTATTGAGGAATGGGAAACGGGAAATTGGAAAAAAGGATAATCAAAAATATGTTTTTTTCTATTAATGACGTCATTGAACTTCAGAATCTTTTTGATACTATAAATTTGCTCACTTTGGTAGTGTTTTTTATTCAGCAAACCCCACAAAATTTTATTTTTTTTTCGAGAAATGAAATTGGAAAAAAATGTCTCTATGACGTGAAAACATAAAACGTGGCCTAGAAATTGATGACGTCGCCTAAGCGACTATTTAAGACGCCGAATCGGTAGTCTTCTTCAGTTCTCTACTATGACCTAACCACTATTCGCCAGCAGAATGGAATCATCGGAATCGAGAGATTCAATGTAAGTTGATCACGGACTATTCTCAACTCAGTCAAATACGGTAGATTTTAGAAGGCGCAAATTCACCACACACTTCTGCCAAGTCATCACTGGACACGAGGAACGGTGAATCCTACAACCATTCCGAACTCACCCGTAGAGCCCATTCAATCTAGCTTTTTTGTATATTTCAATAATGTCCATCATAATTTTTATATTAAGAAAATATTTTTTACTTGCAGTTTTTTTGTACTCGAGCTCTAATAAAAGTGTTTCTGGTTGAGAGTTTTTGTTGAAATCCATGATTATTGCAAAGTTCATTCTATTCCCTTGATAGTCAATGACATCAACCAAAAATATTCCCAAATCTTTACCTTGCCCGAGTTGATTTGGTCGCCTGTGTATTTGCCATATTCGATGAATTAGTAGCTTGTTGATGGTCTTCATACGAATTGGCTGTATTTGAAACTCCACCACCTCGTCGTTTTTTCGATCTATTCGCAGCGCTTGTTGTTCTTTTTGCCGCAGCCACTGTCATTTTTTGTTATGTGGTGTAATTTATGAACCAACTGCAAACAACAATAAGTTATATGAAATTTAAGCGAAAAAAAAACAATGATGGGTGAAAATATGAGAAAGAGGGGGAAAGTTGATCGATAAATCAAACAATGCACACATTTATAATTGGAACAATGCCAGATGTACGAAGAAATCGCGTCATAATGCGCAACAGGCTGGGATATGTAGAAAAGGGGCGGGAAAACCTAATAGGAAACCTTCCTTGTTCAGAAATTGGTTTCATTTAAAATTTCTTACAAAGAAACTTTTCAGCAATCTCTGGAAATAAAAGCTGAAGAGTTTTCCATGTTCTGACAAAACAATGATAATTTTTCAGAACTTTTTTGTGATAAATTCTTCAGCAAAAATTATACTATTTGTACTTGGAGAGAAAAGAGAACAAAAAGTGGAACAACTGTTATTTGGTCTTTTTTCAGTGATGTTTTTTCTTCAAACTACAAATTGACTGAGACTTGTGAATGGTTTTATAATCAGAGAAAAGAATATGAAAATTTAACCATTTGTTGGTAGAAACGACAAAAAGAAAGAGATGAATAGGATGAAGGGTTTATTCGATCAAACAACAAGCATTGCACTGGACGCATTGGAGAACATAGACAACGAGAGAAACACACAAAAAATAGGATGGCGTCGCCAATGTTGGCTTGCTGTGTTGAGAGAAACGACAACAAAACACGTCAGCCTGTTATAGTGCTAGCGCGTTTTTTGAAGGTTCGAAAGAAAAATTATTGGTGAAATTGTCATTTAAACTAGTTTAAAGTTGGCTTTATATTCGAAAAAACCCTGAACTTGTTAAAAAACAGCGGAATCCCGCGGTTTCAATTACTCCAAAAATGTTTCGTATTTCTTATTTCACTATGTTTTAAGGCGCTGAATCCGATTCTACATTCAGTTTTTCTTATATTCAGTTTTAACCCCAGCTCTCCCCCAAAAACACAAGAAAAATTTTTCGCGAAAAAATAAAAATACGTGCGCGTCATCTAAAATGCATTGTGTGCAACGGTGTTTGCACTTCTAGAAAACTACAGTACCCGCGAAATTACTTTTTTCCGTCATAATTTTACGTCATCCACGTTTAAAACGTGTCAGAGGTTAGGACAAACCGAAATAATCATATTTTTCAGCAAAATGCCACCAAAGCGCAAATCTCGCGGCGGAGGAGCGGCAGGGCGCGGAGGACGTGGGGGAAAAAGAGGCCGAAGGGTTAGTTTTTTTTCTTTTTGAAATATATATATATATAATCTTCCAAAACTTCTAATTTCCAGAGTAAAAAAGATTCAACAACTGAAGATGAAAGAAGTTCACCAGAAGTAGAAGCAAAAGAATTTGATAAGGAATCACTCCAGCGAGTTGTAAAATACGACTTCGTTGAACTCATGAATGATCCAACTTTCAAACATCCAGAATTTGTTCACACTATTGATCCAGCTGATTTGAATGAAGAATATTACGAGAAAACAGGATTGGATTATCCATTGCATTTCAGATGTGATCCAAAACTATTAGGAATGACGTTAGTTTTTTTTTAACATTGAAGAGATCGTATAACTGGAAAATATTTCAGATTACCCGATAGTTCATTCACCGTTGATGATGTTTTAGAAATTGTTGGAGGAAACAGAATGATCGAAGTTGTCGAAGTTCGCAATCAAGGAAGTGTCAAAATGAATCTTCAAAATTTTATTGATTTTTATAAAACACCCGAAGAAAAACGGGATATTTTATACAATGTTTTGTCACTTGAATTTTCGCTGACAAAGTTGGAAGTGAGTATTTTTCAAGATGAGATTTTTAATCGGAAGTTTTCAAACAATAAAAACCTTGTTTTCATAGGATCTCGTTCAAAGTCCATCATTGGTTCGAAACATCGATTGGGTTGGAAATAAATGGCCGGATGCATTGAGACAACGATGGATTAGTTTTGGAAAAGACAACAATTATACACCGCATCACATTTTCCCAAAAGTTCAAAATTATTGCCTCATGAGTGTTGCCAAATGTTATACCGATTTTCACATTGATTTTAGTGGAACATCGGTTTGGTATCATGTTTTGAAAGGCAAAAAAGTATTTTGGCTGATTCCACCAACTGAAACCAATTTCCTTTTATATCAAGAATTTATTCAAACAGTTGGAGATTCTTCATTTTTCGGAAAATCTGTTGAATCGTGTCATTGTGCAATTCTCGAGCCAGGAGATACGATGATGATTCCAAGTGGTTGGATACACGCGGTTTATACGCCTGAAGATAGTTTGGTTTTTGGTGGAAATTTTTTGCATTCAATGTCATGTAAAATGCAAATTCGGGTTTATCAGTGTGAAAATCGATTGAATGTAAGTAGTTGATTTTTGAAATTCTCAAAAATGTTTTTTTTTAAATACAGATCACTCGCAAATTTCGATTGCCTTATAACGAAGAACTTGTATTTTATGTGCTCGCTGATTATGTCAAAAAATGGACGGGAAGAGAATATGCAAGACCATTGAGAATCAAAGACGCAACATTGGATTATGTTGGAGAAAAATGGAAGAAAGCTGGAGGACATTTGAAGAAAATTGAATATAGTGATTATCAAAACGGTATAGAATTGACAAATGATCATGTGCCAAATGGAAATGAAGAACATAATGAGGGAGAAGTTAAAGTGATCGCAATGCATGCTGAAAATACTATTTATCGATTACCAATTCGTCCATCTCGTGTTGATAGTTGTTTAGAAGCTGAAGAAGATGAATTTGATGAGGAACAACTCAATGGTTAGTTTTTAATGAAATATTTAT
This sequence comes from Caenorhabditis angaria, assembly GCA_947459285.1. Lineage (NCBI taxonomy): Eukaryota > Metazoa > Nematoda > Chromadorea > Rhabditida > Rhabditidae > Caenorhabditis > Caenorhabditis angaria. The sequence goes on along the minus strand of CANHGI010000003.1, from coordinate 3,048,834 downwards.
TTTACTATTTGTCAGAAAAATTCAGAATTCTGATATTATTCCAGAGAAAATATTCCATGACTGGAAGTTAAGCCTGAAAAAAAACTTGAAGTTCAAAACAGGCTTAGAACAATGAGCGTAAACTTGTTCCAAAAATTACTGTTTGAAAATTTGTTTAATTAAAAAATTTCACAATGTTTTTTACCAGGAATTAAAAAATAAATAAATTTGAGATTCTCGAATTCATGGCGAGCCTTGTAAATTGTTAACCCAATTTCTCTGAAGCCCCCAAAAAAATCTTTATCAAAATGATTTTCAAAAATCCTGAGTTCTAAAGACCTTACCAATTTCAATTACCAAAATTACAATGTTTTGCAGAGTCATTTGAAAATGATGCGGAAAAAAGAGACGCGGAAATTGATGAATTGGTCAAAACAAATCCGCTCATCTTTTATAAAAATTCGAAACACGATTTTGTCAAAAACAAATGTGTACCTGATCATAAATTACCGATTGGATATGAACCGCCAATTGAATATAATCAAGGTTTGTTTTTTTTTCTGAATAACTTTTTTTCAGACAATCATGATAATTATGCCCTTTATAACCAGGCCTGATCGGAATCGGAATATCGGAATTCCGAAATTCCGAAACCGACAGGTTTTTCGGAATGAGACAAACGTGTCTCGGAATCGGAATCAATTTTCTCGGAATCGGAATCATTCCGATGTTACTTCCGAAACTTTTTGGAATTTCGGAATGTGTTTCTCTTCCGAATTCTGGAATTTTTCTACCGAATTTCGGAATTTTTCGGAATGTTTGAGCTGAAATTAGTGAAAAATTCAACAAAAAAAATGGAAAAGTTGATGAATTTTACCTGTCATTTTCAAAAAATCTCTTTTTCTCTTGTGATTCTCGAAAAATGTAACTTTTGAAGACATATTTTTAAAGTTTTATATCATTCCGAAACATTCCGAAAAATTCCGAAATTCCGAGGTAAAAATGTCGGAATGGAGCTTCGGAATTCGGAATTACGATCTGACCACTCGGAACGAGTGTGCTCATTCCGAACCTTCCGACAAGGTCCATTCCGATCAGGCCTGTTTATAACCTGCAAAAATTTCACAAAAAATGAGAAATTATTTTTTCAGAAGAGATTGAAAAAATAAATCCACGACTTTTGGAAGAATTGGAAGCACTTGGAGCATATCTCAAGAAAAAAGGAAAAGTTGAAGTTTCGGAAGGAATTTGTCAACCAGCTTCACTTTTGAATGCGTTTCAATCGGTTTTGAAAAGAAGAAAGATGCAATTGGTGGGTTTTTTGAATTTTTAGAATTTCTGTCGAAAAATTTTTTTTTTCGAGTTATTTTTTAATCTCATTAGAAATAATCGATTTTTTTTTGAAATTCAAAATTTTTATTCGAAAATTATGTGTCATAAATAAAATAACAACAAATCATGTGGAAAATCAATGTTTGCTCTATCGAACACAAACTTTTTCGAATAAAAAAACTTTTGTCCAAAAATTTGTTTTTAGATTAAAACCACAATTTTGAGCTTACGAATTTCTCTTGTAACTCAGATCTAAAGTAACTCTGGAGTTAGGATAATTTTTCTATTTTTTCCAAAAGTCTTACTACTATGAAATTAACACTTCTAAAGGCTTCAAAATTTTATTGAATTTCTGAAACAGTAAATTTTTTTATTAAAAAAAATAAAACTCTCAAAAACTTTTCTCTCAAAGTTTACCTATTTCCAAGAAGAACCTCTTATTTTATTTTTTCAGGAAGGAAAAGTCGTTGAGGAAACCATAACACCGAAAAGAAAATATGTAAGTCTCTCCCCTCTTTTTTCCCTAAACTCAAATCCCTATATATTTTTCAGACCCGTGGATCTGTTGAGAGTGGAAACTTTGAGATAACATCACGTAGAGAATCTGTTGAGATGATGGAAGAATGCCCAAGAAGCGCCTCAAGATTTGAAGTCGAAAATTTCCCGGATGAATTATTGGATGATGGAGAAAAACCGGTGAAACTTGAAGAAGCTCCGATGAAATTAGAAGTTGAGAAAGTAGAAGAGCCCGAAGAAGTTGAAACAAAAAGAAGAAGTAGTCGAGTTGCGGCGGATAAAGCGAATCATTTGATAAAAGATGAAATTGTTGAAGAAATGAAAGAGGAAGGAAAAACTGAGGAAAAAACATGGAGAGAAAAAATGGAATTAGAGGAGAAAGAAAGAGCTGCCAAATATGGAAATGTAAGGAGTTTGGGCATTTGAAATTTGAATTCGGTTTATCTTTTTTGAGCAAGTTTTTAACATAAAATATTAGTTTTAGAGAAACAGCTTCAAAAATCTAACAAAATTGAATTGAAATTAATTTTTAGGAGAATTTTTTCTTCAAAACATTTATTTTTCCAGCAACAAACTGAAAAAGAACCAGCGCCGAAAAAATTGAAATTAACAAAAGAAGAGAGAAAGGAATTGAAAGAACGAGAAAAAGAGAGAAAAAGAAAGAATAGTTCATTGGATGCATCGCTGATTGCTGCACACGGAATGTCGAAATCGAAAAAGAAGAAGCCGGAAAAACCACTGTTTCAAGGTGGATTGCCACAAACTGCGATAACATCGACTGAACCAGCAACTTCGAATCCATATAATTATGATCCGATGATGGAAATGGTTCGATTAGGAACTGGACAATTGAAATCGGCTTATAGAAAGACTAAGACTGTTAGTGTTTTGGGTTGATTCGGGGGAGGGTTTTTCTAAATTTTTTAAAATATTTTTGTGAAAAAAATTTGCCCAAAATACTCCAAAACTTTATTCTTCAGAATGTTGAAGTGCCATTTGAGAAGAAAATGTATAAATTGGAAACGAAACGAAACAGTGAAGAAAATGATGTTGAAAATGTCTCTATGGATGATTCTCAAAAATCCGAAGAAAAAGACGATTCTGCCCAGGAAAAACCGACTACAAAACAACCAATAAGTATTGATATATTCGACACGCCTTCTTCATCAACACCAATCAAGAAAAAAGAAAAACCAGCATTGAAAAATGTTCCAAAATCTCCGGCTCCAGCTCCACCTCGAAAATCGATGTATACACCAGGGATTTCGAGACAAGATCGAATGATAGCTGATGATCCAACAATGACATCGCCATCGGTTTCGAGAAGTTCATCGATGTCTGAGAAAAGACCGGCGAATTTGGGTGGAACTCCGAGAAATTCGATGGATTTGTTGTCGTCGCCATCGTCGGTTTATACACCAACTGCACCAAGTAGAGTAGGTTTTTTAATCCACGTGGAATATTTCCAAAAGTTTTCGAAAATTGATTGTCCAAATTTGAATTCAATATTTTTCACCAACAGTTCCATGTGACATTGATTTTCAAAATTTTTAATTCGAAAATTTGTTCACGTGGCATTTTTTCAAACAACGAAAATGTATTTCCAAATTCAAGAATTTGACAAAACTCATTGTCAAAATTCGGCTTTGAAATTATGAAAATTGAAAAAAAAAGGCGCTAGAAAACCACATGGATTTTTTTGAAAAACATATTAAAAAATGTTATATTTGTTGTTAAAATTTAAATTCAACAATTTGGCTGAAAAAATACACGTGGCTATTTTTTGTTGGAAAATTTTGGTGTGAAAAATTCAAATTCAAAATTTTTGAAAGCCACGTGGAATTACTTTTAGGATAGTTTTTGCTGAAGCCTTCTAGGCAAACCCCGAATAGTTACATTTCGTAATTTTTTCTAGTTGTTTCCCAAATCTAATGTTTTTTTGCAGTCATCGTGGATACCGGATGCAATTTCACCAATGCAACAAAATTCGAGTCAAATGTCAGATTCGCCAATCGATGTTGTAAATGATAATAATTTGACACCCAATGATTTTTCACCTCCTTCTTCTTCTTCTTCATTACGCGAAATTAAATCTCCAATTAGACCATCAAGTCGAAAAGATGAGAGAAATGGAAAAGGAGCTGATAATCATAATCATGCCAGAAATGATCGGTTCGTTTTTTTTGAGAATTTAATTTTGATCTGAAATTTTCTTTTGAAACCCAAAAACACTTCGTTCCCAATTTATTTTTTTTTCAAAATTTCAAATATTTGCAGATCCCGCCGACCTTCTTCAACAACTCCAAAAATTCCAACACCAATCGCAATTCGAACTTTACAAAATTTGGTGACTCAACTGAATGAATTGAATGATTCGTGTTAATTATTGATTGATGATCCTCATTTTTATTTATTATTATTTTATTTTATTTTTAATTGTTAGGAAAAATAACTTGGTATTTCAATATGATCTGAAATTAAAATTCATATTTTTCTCTCTGTTTTCTCCTGTAATAATATTTATTGTAATAATCATGTAGTTTATTATTTATTTTTTTGAAAATTCAAAAATCTGTTTATTTATCTTGCCTCCCTTTATTCTTTTCTTCTACCACTTTAAGCCAAAGTTTCCCGTTTTTAATTATTTTTTCTTCATCAAGAATAATTTCATTTCAATTTTTTGTTTTTTTTTCTTGAATTTTTACGGTCATTTTGAAACCGTGCATAAATATTTTAGATTGAAACATGTTTTTTTTGTAATTTTCTTTTTTTTTCAGAAAAAGAAATATGGCAGATTCAGGAAATGAGTGAGTTTTTATATTCACCTGAAAATTTTGATTTTGTAAAAAAAAATTTAGTTCAAATAATAAAAATTGCGCTGAAAAATCCACGTGGAATTTTTCTTCAGAGTCCCCATGAAAAATCGAAATTCCATTTTTCATTTTATTTTATTTTTTTTTTTGAGAAATGCGAAATGGGAATGTGCTGTTGTTGTCCTTGGAGACATTGGTCGAAGTCCTCGAATGTGTAACCACGCAAAAATGTTGGCTGATCAAGGATTTCTGGTGAATATTGTTGGATTTCTCGACTCGACTCCGAATAAACATATTATGGATAATCAAAATATACGGTTAGGGAAATAAAAGAAAAATTAAATTGGGAATTTTTAGTGGAAAAATATCGGTGTTAATATGCTTCTTAAAATTTTAATTTGAATTGTCTTAAAAAATTCAAAAATCTGAAAATTCAATACTTAACAGAGTTATTGAGCTCCAAAATTTGATTTTTGAAAAATAATTCATTTGTAGATTCAGCTTCTTTTTCAATATTATCATGAGTTATGACGTGGCAAATTCTCTGAAAAAGTTCAAAAATCGAATTTTTTCCTTGATTTTCAAAACAAATTACTTTTTGTTTCGATAATTTGCCACGTAATATTCCAATTCAACCTCACCGAGCCCTTTTTTTCCAGAATTCTTTCAATTCCACCGCCACCCGATTTTTTCGACAAATTCACTCCAATTTTTCAACTTCCAATCAAACTTATCTGGAATTTCCTAACACTATTTTTCGTTCTTCTCTTCCGAACTCAAAATCTGAGCCTGATAATTTTGCAAAATCCTCCAGCTCTTCCAACAATTCCAGTTTGTTTCCTGATTTCGAAAATGAAAAAATCGAAATTAATTATTGATTGGCACAATTATATGTACTCGATTTTGAAGGACAAATATGGTAAGAATCTGGATTTTTTTCAATTTTTTCAAAAAAAAAAGATTTCAGAATTATCGGATGAACAAATTCAGGAAAATAAATCGAAAAAAGCCAAAATAGTTGGAATTATTGCATTTTTGGAAGGATTTTTCGGAAAATGTGCAGATTATAATTTATGTGTGACAAATGCGATGAAAAATGATTTGAAGTCGAAATGGGGGATTACAGCTGACACGTTTTATGATAGACCACCCACGTGGAAATTTAGGTTTGATTTTTTGAAGCTTATCAAGAAGATTCAGCCTATGACGTGGCAAAGTTATGATTTGTGTTAAAAAAAGTTTTTTTTTGTAAATTTGTATTTTGAGCTCTGAATGCTCAACTCTCAAAATGGAAAAATTCCGAGCGGAATTTTTTAGGCCAAAAGTTTTAAAACACGATTTTTCGTGGCAAAAACTTGAAAAATACAGATTTTTAGCAAAAAAAATTTGACACGTCATAACTTTTCTGAGCCACGTTTTTTCAAAAGCCACACAAAAAATTTATGAATTTTACAGTAAACCGTCTCCTCTCGAAATCCACAATGTCTACAACAAAATTGGCTTGGAAAATATAATCACAACGGAAAAAAATGGAAAAATTGAAATATTGGAGCCATTCGAAAGACCACTTGTTTTATTATCTTCAACTTCTTGGACACCAGATGAAAAATTCGAAATTTTATTAGATTGTTTATTCGAATATAATGATTCGAAAAACTCAAATGATCCAAAAATCTTGATGATCATAACTGGAAAAGGGCCATTAAAACAATCATATTTGGAAATAATTGAGAAACGAAAAATGGAAAATGTGAAAATAATAACACCTTGGTTAGAAGCCGATGATTATCCAGTTATTTTATATTCCGCAGATATTGGAGTTTCTTTGCATATTAGTACTTCTGGTTTAGATTTACCGATGAAAGTTGTTGATATGTTTGGAGCAAAAGTTGGAGTTTTGGCGAAGAATTTTAATTGTATTGGTGAATTGGTGAAAGTTGGAGAAAATGGTTATATTTTTGATGATTCGGGGGAATTGTTGAGATGTTTGAGGAAATTGATTGAAAATTATCCGAATGAATTGGAGAAGTTGAAGAAAAATGTGCAAAGTGTGAGTTTGGGAGGGGGGGGGGGTGTTTTTCAAATCAACAAATTCCAAAATGATTTTTTGGCACAAAAATCCGACTCGAATATAAAAACCCCAATTTTTTCTTTTTCCAGCAAAACTTCGAAACCTGGGAAGACATGTGGACCTCAACTGCTCAAAAATCAGCCAATATGTTCTATCCCTCCTCTTCGCCTCCTCCGAAATCCTGGTTAATAAGACTAGCTTTAGGTGCATTTTTATCACTGTCCCTAAGTTATTTAACGCTTTAAATAAAAGGAATGTTTATGGGTTTGAATTTTTTGTGAAAAGTGAGATGTGATAAGTTTTTAGTCCGTATTGATAATTGTTCTTGTTATTCCATTGTTTCTGAAAAATAAAAAGTTTTTAAATTGTCACAAAATTTATAAAACTGACCTTCAAAAATTTGAGATACTTGTGTTTCTTGAGATTCAGATGACTTTGCTAATGATTTTTGTTGCTTGATAATTTTCCACTCATCCACAGCTTGTTTACACTGAAATTTCAATTTTAACAAAGTTTTTTTTGAATATGAAAAATACTATAATACCTGTGAATAAATTGTGTTATTATCAAAAGTTCGCAATGCTTTTAAAACGTCGTCAGCGGAAATCGTTTTATGCTTGTTCTCTTTCGCATTTTGAACTGCTAATCCGGATAAATTGATAAGAAATACGGCCGCAGCACGGCTTATTGTCTCGCGAGATTCCTGGAAAATAGGAAAGCTTGGGTTCGAAAATTGTTTAGTTTAAGAAATGATTTCTAAATAGCCACGTCATCAGGTCACTTAAAATTTGTCCAGAATTTCGTAAATTTACAATTAGGCAATAATTTTAGAATGGCCACGTGGATATTCTTTAGAAAATGACATTTTTTCATTTCAAAATGGCATTGCTAATTGCCACGTCATCCGGTCACGTAAAAATTTCAGTTTGGAAACAACCATTTTTGGATTTCAACGTGGATTTTTGAGTTGTAATTTAATTTTCTAACTTGCCACAGATTTCAACGCAAATAATTTGGAATTGCCTCGTGGATTCCTCAGGTTGCTTTTTTTTTCCAGAAAATTCACTTTTTACAAGGCTTTAGTGCTAAATCAAAGCTACGGAAAAGTTGAAATTTTACAGCTAAACTTCAGATTTTCAGAGAACGAAATTTTTTAATTGTCCTTAAAAATGAGCAACCTTTTATGAACTACAGTTTCAACTCACTTTCGAAGCTGAAATATCTTCCTCTTTCAGAAGTCGACCAACAACTGCTTGTGGTAAATTCATTGATCCTATTTTGTCGTCCATCTTGAATTTACCACATTTTTCAAGAATTCTATCAAAAATTTACTAAATGTATTTGATTTTGAAGAATAAATCAATCCGTTTCAAAAAAAAAACTAATCAAACGCAACCATTTCTTTATTCATTTTCGTTTTCTGTGCAAAATGATCATATTATGAGTAAGTTTATGGATATTGTATTGGTTTTTGTTTTCTTTTCAAAACTGATGAATGAACAGCTGATGCTAAAATTTTGTTTGATAATAATCTGGAACAATAGAAATGAGAGCTAATAAAAAAAATAGGAGATTGGAATAATTCAGAAAGCTAAATGGAGAAATGGAAAATTGTTTGGTGGGTGATGGTTGGTGGGATTACACGTGTATAGGGTCACAATTATTTTTAGAAGATCAGGGTAGAATTTGAAGATTCAAGAGTTATCCTGATTTGAACAAAAGAATTGCAACTTGTCCAAGGTAGAAGTAGATGAAGTGTTTGGTTTCGTGTGTGACGTAACTGGAAAAATATGAGATTTTTAGGTTTTCAAATTGAATACCAACCTTCCAAAGTTTCTTCCAACAATACAATGCCAAGTTGGGTTGTACTTTTTGTCGAATTCCTTCTTGATGTAAGCGGCAATATCTTTTTCGATGTTGTACCTGAAAATTAATATAAAATGTTATAATTCTCGAGGAGCACATATCATTTTCCCATTATTATATTGCCACCCAACATGTGTCCACTTTACACTTTCGCAAAAGTGTTATAAATAAATATAGAAAAGAAAGATCAAGGAGAGGAAAGGAAATGAATTGAAACGTGGATGAAATCGACCAAGTGTAATAATGCATAATTAAAGCATATAACTCACTTTTCAAGTGCTTGGGTGGCACAATCGATGGCATCTTGTTGCATGTCATCGGACATATCAGCGTTCTTGATAACAGCTTTACGGTCAACCATTTTTGCTGGAAAAAAATGCTATGTTGATTTTTTTGTTGATAAAAAATAGTGAAACGAAAAATGAGAGTGAACAAATGGAAATGGACAATTTTAGACCTATTTTCAAGATTTGGGAGATAAAAATGAGATGGAATTGAACTTTTCAAGTTGGACAAAATTCAAATTTTTTTCGAAAACTAAAGTTTTAAGCTAAAAAATAATCTCAGGCCTATTTTCAAGATTCAGGAGATCAACATAAGAGAATTGCCCTAAATTATAAACTTGTGAAACTAAAGAAAATTCAAATTTTTCACCTTGAAATTCAATTGAAAAAACAGAAGTTTAGGATTTTCGAAATGTTTCGATAATAAAAATAAACAACAGTTAGCCTAAAAAGATATGTGAAAAGGAGTATTTTATCCGAAATATGCTCATCTTGAGAGCAAGCAAAAGAAAAACAGTAATGGAGCGGGAGATAAAGAAAAATGAAGGGGGTTTTGAGGGAGAAAACGATCAAGTGGGCGGGGCGCGTCGCACATTTCATAGCCGCGTCGCTGACGACTCGGCTGTTGTGTTGTGCGACGCGGCTATCGTTGGGCGTGGTCAACCGAGCAAACATTCAACAGGCGCGCGCCCGCGTATTTCAAAAAAATGTTTTTATTTCTTGAGAGAAGGAGACCAGAGAAAAAATTGGGCATGAATATGTGTTGGGTGAGAATATGAAGAAAGAAAGAAAGAGTGAGGAGAGACAAAAATGTGAACACAATATCTATGTATTGGTTAGGATACCCCTATTTGGGGATTGAGAAACAGAAAAAACAACAAAACATATGTTATGTTATGCCTTTCACTGGTTATTTACAAAATGCATGGAAAATTGAAGATTTAATTGTAATTTTGAAAAATGGACTGAATTCACAAAACGTTGAATTTTCATTAAAAAAACACCATTTTTAAAAATAGTTCACCTTCTAAAAATAAAACTAAATTTATATTTTTCAAATTTACCATTTTTGTTTTAATTTTCTGCAATTTTGAATTTTTCGACTCTGCTGACGACCTCAAAACTTCAAAAAAAATTCGAAAATTGAAAAAAATACTGTAGATTCAAGGAACACAAAATATTGTGTGTGGGTCTCGCAACGACAAACAACCGTAACCGACACATTCAAAAATTTATTTTCATTTTGAAACGGCACGCTGTCCACAAATGAAAAAACGCTGCCTTGTCTGCACTCTGACACACGGCATACTAAACTGTGTGTGTCTGTTCGCTCTCTCCGATCGCAACACTCTCTCGTCATCTTTTTTTCTCTCGGTTTCTTCAGCGGGAGGCGCTCTCTCGTTTTTTTTTCTTTTGAAAAAAATTTCAGCATTTTTTCATTGAATACTCTGAAAATCGTGGGTTTCATCAAATGAATTGTATATGAGAAGAAAGAGGAGCATCTCGCGAAAGCAGAGAAATACATTTTGAGAAACATTGGCCACATTTTCAATCAGAAAATCGACAAACAAAATCAATGACCGTTTTGACACTGATTCTGAGCTTTCTCTTCGGGATAATTTGAAAAAAATACAATCAATTCATTTTTTAGGTTTCGTGCCATGTCAACCGACATTTTTCTGTAATTAGTTTCAGGATATAAACTCGAATTTATGAAACAACATTTATTCTCATTCAAAATCGCCCAAATTTCGATTAAAATTCAACGAAAATTATAAAATTATTTCGATCCATGTGAAACCATACGAAGCATTCCAATCTCAGAGTGTAATAGAGAAGATTCGAGTTGGTAGAGGACCTGGAAAATATACACTAGACAATCGTGATAAAGTTTGAAAAGTAGATTTGAAAACGAGTTTTCATGTACTTGAAACGTGACAGAATGTTATAAAAAACGAACCAATTCATTAAATAGTGCTTCTCAAAGTTCGGATAACGTTCATAAGCAATAATCCATGGCTCAGAAGTTTAACAATTTCGCCATTGAACATGACTGTTGTCTCTCTCTCCCAGAATCATAGAATATTGACACCAAACTCCATCCAATCTTCGATTTTCTCCATGATTCGTATTTATCTGACATCCTCTCACATTTCTTCGCATCAACTATTTCGATATTTGAAGTTCAGTTTTGGTGGAAGCATCGATTTGAAGTTGAAAATGTCATATTTTCGGACAACGCAAAGAGCTGTATTTTGGAGTTTTTTGATTTTTGAACACTTCTCCTTCTCAACGTGCGCTTCTGTAGATGTCCCATAACCTGTAAAACTATTTTTCTTGCTCAAAAATTTGAAGTCAAAAAAGTTGAAAAAACACTCACTTTTCCGCTCGAATGTTCTCCTTGAATTTCGACTCGAAATAAGATGTTTTATATATCTCTGTCTTCCAAATCTCTTCTATTTTGAAGTTTAGCTTCGTATTAGCGCAGAAAAAATTCGTGGAGACCAAAAAACACGAAAAAATAAAGAAAAAGTTTTTTTTCAATGGAAAAAAGTGAGTGCAGCAAACGCGCTCCATCTCACTCAGCGAACGACGAGAGAGTGAGACGCAGACTTCACGCAGGTGTGGAGGCTGTGAAACGGGCGCTTTTGACAGACGACTTTTTGCGAGGAGAAACTTGGTGATTTATAATGTTGTCTCGCAGTTTGAACCCACTAAAGTCGGTTGTATTTGCCGCGCCAACTACATCAATCAGGAATTCGCATACAATTTGGTATCCGGATGCAAAGTTTGAGCGTCAATTCAAGGTTCGTTTTTTGTTTTGTTTTCTTAGAAAAAAGGTGCTTTCCTACAATTTGAGGGTTTTCGAATTTTGTTTGAGAGAACATGTGTATTATTTCAGACTGGCGGAACTCTCGGAAAGTTATGGATGTCAGAAAGAGTTTCTGATTTTGACGAGCAAATTGGATTAGACAAATTAGAAAAATTGGCATACAATGATCCAGTTATGAGTGATGTTTATGATGGTAAAAAACGAGAAAAGAATTTGGAAAACATGATTCTCAACTTTGGTCCACAACATCCAGCTGCTCACGGTGTTCTCAGACTTGTATTAAAATTGGAAGGAGAAGTCATCATCAAAGCAATTCCTCATATCGGCCTTCTTCATCGTGCCACTGAAAAATTGATTGAACATAAAAATTATACACAGGTGTGTTCTATAAATGTTTACATCTGATTCATCATTATGTTTTATTTTTCAGGCGCTTCCATATTTCGATCGTCTCGATTATGTGTCAATGATGTGTAATGAACAAGCATTTTCATTGGCAACCGAAAAACTTCTCGGAATTGATATTCCACCAAGAGCAAAATATATTAGAAGTAAATAATGAAACAAAAACTGCGTTTTTGAAGAGAAATAATTTTTTCAGCTTTGTTCGGAGAATTGACCAGAATTCAAAATCATATTATGGGAATTACAACACACGCTTTGGATATTGGAGCAATGACACCATTTTTCTGGATGTTTGAAGGTTTTTAATGGAATCCATATTTTGAAGAGGATTTTGATAACTAATCAAGACCTCTGAAATCTACTATAAATTATAATATATTTAACTATAGTGTAGTCAGGATTTTTTTTTTCAGAACGTGAAAAGTTGTTCGAATTCTCGGAAAGAGTTTCTGGCGCAAGAATGCACGCAAATTACGTGAGACCAGGTGGAGTTTCTTATGATATGCCAATTGGATTAATGGATGATATTTATGATTGGGCGATAAAGGTAAATCATAATCAGGTTTCCTTTTAACCACCGTTGTTCCAGTTCCCTGCCAGAATCGATGAATTGGAAGATATGTTGACTGAAAATCGAATTTGGAAGGCTCGTACAGTTGATATTGGCCTCGTTTCTGCTGCTGATGCGTTGAATTGGGGATTCAGTGGAGTTATGGTTCGAGGAAGTGGAATCAAGCAAGATGTTCGAAAAACTCAACCTTATGATGCTTATGATCAAGTTGAATTTGATGTTCCTGTTGGTGTTAAAGGAGATTGTTATGATAGGTATTCAAGGGCATATATCTGATCAAAAACCATGTCAATTCCATATTTCCAGATATTTGTGCCGTGTCGAAGAAATGCGACAATCTCTTCGTATCGTTCTCCAATGTCTCAATAAAATGCCAGCCGGTGAAATCAAAGTCGATGATCATAAAGTTGTCCCACCGAAAAGAGCCGAAATGAAAGAGAATATGGAATCATTGATTCATCACTTCAAATTCTTCACTGAAGGATATCAAGTTCCACCAGGTGCTACTTATGTTCCGATTGAAGCGCCAAAGGGTGAATTTGGTGTTTATTTGGTGGCTGATGGAACAAGTAAACCATATAGGTTAGTTAACCTAAATAAGGGAATATTGGAATTTTTAAATCAATAACTGAGCTGATATGTTACCTGAATTTCCAAAACTGTTTTTCAAACTAAAAAAATACTTTCAGATGTTTCATTCGTGCTCCAGGATTTGCTCATTTAGCTGCTCTTCATGATATTTGCTATATGGCTTTGATTGCTGATGTTGTTGCTGTTATTGGAACATTGGATGTTGTGTTCGGTGAAGTTGATCGATAATTAATTTTTGTAGAAATAATCTGTTTAGAAAATGAAGTAGTATTGAATTTATTGATATTTTTATATTTTCTATTGACCATGTATTTTTTCACGATGAAAGCATCTATTTATCCAGCAATTTTCAGATTCTTCAAAAAAATTTCCTCCTCTTTCAGATGGAAAAAGTCGGTGAACTGGAAAGTGTTCGATGGTATAGATTAACAGGACAAGTTGATGGAAAATTGACGGCGAAATCGGTTTCGAATTTTCAAGTCGGAATGAAATTGATATTTTCGCATTCGAGGTCAAATCGGGGATATTCGAAACCGATTGAAATTCCGATTGAGGTTTTGGAATATGATGCGATGACCAAGCAGGTTGGCGTTTTGACAACAACAGAAAAACTAGAAGAGATGCCACGTGGAAACAGTTCTTAATTTTGAAAATTATGAAACAACTTTTTTCGGAACTAACTTTAAAATTTTCAGAAATATGAAAACTGAAAGTCTCCGGATTTTTTATGGTTTCAATAAGTTCTAGAATTTTTTTGTTGAAAATGTCGACCCTATAAATTGCTAGAAAAATCACCATTGTTTTTGAAACTAAAAATTCAGCCATATTTTCTCATTCCAGATTTCTCTCCTCTTCGATTATGCTGAAAAATGCAAAATTCAACATTTTCGATGTCTTTTTTTCTCAAATTCACCTGAAAATGAATATTCCTACGATCCGTGAGTGTTTTTTCTCGAAATCGATTTATTTCCCAAATACATAACACATTTATAGAATTCTGCATCAATTCGTGAAGCGAGATGTTCTTCAAAAAATCAAAACTTCTTTCGCAAGTTTCGCCATTTGTCAAAAAACAAGAGGTTTCGATAGCAAATTCAAGTTCTAGTCTGAATCCAAATTCGAAAGATGCAACAACTTTGAGAATCGCATCGAGAAGTGATTTGGATGATGATTTCGATTTTGAGAAATTTCGAGAATCTTTAATTGACACAGTTGTCGGATTATCGCATTCGAATAAAATGTCGGAAAAAGAAACACTTTGTCACGCGAGAATTCAATGTGTTGAAATATGCAATTCACGAATTGTGATCACAGTTTTGAATGAGGAAACTATTGATATTTGGGAGGATTTGGATGTTTGGATTTATCCCATTGAATTGTATCAAAATACTGAGAAATCGGAGAATTTGAAAAGTCAGATAACAGAAATAGAAAATGATATTTATGGACAATTGAATGATGGATGGAAATATTTGAGAGGAGAATTCAAGAGATTTCGAACAAAAGATGAGGGAGAATGGAGAAATGAATATTCGACTGTTTTACAATTCAAATTGATCGATGAAAATGATAATGCACTTTTGAAGTTTATTCAAAGAGGTTAGATTTAAAGAAAATGTGATGGGATGATTCAGGACAAAATATATCTTCTGACAAAAAAATTCGATTCGCAAAATGTCAAAAAATTTGAAAACATACATAAAATGGGTCCCCAGAATCGGGGTGAGGGGCTTAACTTTTTTCAAAAATCTGAAGCACAACGTTCCGAAACGCAATTGGATGAGAGGAGAGAGATTCTAGAGAAAACATACGTTTTTAGTGGGCAAACGTGCTCAAATGAGAACAAAAACTCCATTTTCTGAGAGGTCGTTCAAACGTATTGCCGACATTGATCATCTCTTCCTCTCACCCTATTGCATTCTATCATTAGCCTAAAATGTTGTGAAGGGAAGGGTGCCTAACTTGGCCAATGTTCTGCTGATAATTTACCAAAATTCCCAGATTTGTCCAAAATTCGCTCAAAAATGTGAGGAAGGTGTTTAACTTTGGAAAATTTTCAAGGAGGGACCCTAACTTTGAAAACTGACTCGGGGGACCTATTTTATGTATGTTTGAAAACCTATTTTTGACATTTACTTTGTGTGAAAAAAATTTAAACCAAAGTCTAGACTTTTCAAATGAAATGTGGTTTTTGCTCGAAAAGTTATGAGCTCCCGACGTTTGAATTTCTCCCAGAAACTTTTGAGCTGAAATACTAAATCCGAAATTTTCAATTTTCATTTTTTATTTATTCAGAAACCCAATATTTCAGGTGACAAGTTGCGTCTTTCACTCGATTCCGATATTCCTGGTCCAATTTTTGTACGCGTCACTCAAGTTTTCCATAATTCAGAAGATGTTTGTCAAATTGATCAGAATACGGTATTTTTTACAATTTAAATTCAAAATTCTCACCAAAAAATCTTTCAGATTTATGTAGCAATAATTGGATTTGAAAATACATCCACAAAAATGCGATTATCAAAAGAACTCCCATATTATTTATCAATTGATCGTGATTCTCAAAAATCCGAAGCAGAAAAAAAGGAAAAAGAAAATATGTCGGAAAGTGGAAGTTGTTCAAGTGAAGATGTAGTTTTACATGGTTATTCATTGATTGAAAATGTTGATGAGTTATGTGAAATTATTGGAAGTTTGAAATTGGTTGAATCGGATGTGAATTCGTATGCAGATATTAATGGAAATCAACAAACTCATTGTCGACTCTCGTTTTCAGTGGAAAATAGAAAAAGTTTGAAACGATTTGAATGGTTGGAAGGTGATTTTTGAGGGGAAGAGATGGAAAATTTTTAGTTTTTTCTCACTGGTGAAAAAAATGTGGCAGGACAGATAATTGCGATTTATATCGTTGCCCAAAGTTTCCTGATTTCAAATTTCAAAAGAAGAAACTTTATTCATCAGGTTTTCTGATAATATCCTCAAGAATTTCAGTTTTTCGAACAACTTTCGTGTTCTTCAAACGTTTCATCGTTTCGCCTTTGAACACAAACACTTCACAATTCTTTTCCCATTGATTTTTTGATGAATGAATCGACATTCCACTTTTTACATCTTTCGGTTTTTTCGATTCAAAATCAACAGTTCCTTTGAGAGTATTATCGAATAAGGGATTTGGGAGAGACGATATTTTATAATCCTCGATGATTGGCTTCAAATCACCAAATCCATCGCCAGGTTCTTTCAAATTTGTTGTCCTCACTTCACGTTTCCCTTCCAAAACTTCCAAAACAACATCTGTGGTGACTGAGAATTTTTGATCGTCATCTGTGAAATCCTGGTTTTGTTCGTCGCCTCTGGAAATTGGTTGAGCTTCTCTCATATTCGAGTCCACATTCTGACGCAAAAACTTACTCCTCAGCTTGCCAAAAAATCAATCGACCTTTCTTGACCAAAATTCGCGAAGATGATAAAGCATACCAATCCTTAGGAAACAATTTGCGAGAAGAATCAGTGGAATTGATATCTGAAATTTAAAAAAAGTTGTAATATTTTTATGTTTTATTTGGCGGCGAAAATTTACGATCATCATTCTTTTTCGAATCACTTCCTCCTGATTTATTCGAACTCCCATTATTTTCTTTATTCGAACTTTCAATATTAGCAGATCCAGTTGTCTCAACTCCACCATTACTTCCAGTTGTTCCTCCGCCATCAATCGAACTTCTCATCTGATTATATTTGTCTTTTTTATCCTTGCTTCGATCTTTCTGATTTCCAAGCTTATGGCGTTGTTTGAACTTCGAAGCCAGCGCATTTTTCGATTTCTCCGTCGAAATTTGTGATTTGATGATGTGAAATTTGGGATTTGGGCGATGTAATTCAAGAAGAATTTCGAGTCGTTTTCCGAATTCGATCGGAATCTCCTTTCCCTCCTTATTTATCACAGTTGTCACTTTTCGCAAAGCGTGTGGATGCATCACGTCAGATTTTGCGGATTTCGAAACATATTTGCTCTTCGAACCGAATATGTCGAGCACCTGCTCTTTTTTATATTTTATCCAGTTTTCGCGTTGTTGGTTCGCTTCTTGTCTGCAAAAATCCAGGTTACTTAGTGGCTAACAGCTGCCTGTTGGTTTTAAACGCGCAGGAAGTGTGCGCCTTTGACTACAGTACTACTTTTCCACCCAAATTTCCACTAACTTAGCCATTTTGAGTTGCTCTTTCGTGAGATTGTATTTTCTCATCATTTTTTCGTCGTAATTTTTGGCTTCTTTTGCAGTTGGTGTTCTCTAAAATCCAATTTTTTTTGAATTATCAGACGAAACTCAATAATTTTCTTACCGATTTGAAGCTGCCTCCTTCTTTTATACTCCCTTTATTCCTTCCAACTCTAGGCGATTTCGAGTTTTTCGCTTAATTTTTCAGTTTCTCTTTAAGACCCATTTTGAATAAATTTCAATTGAATTGATTTTTGCTCGTTGAAAACTGAGCGATTTTTGTGAGACGTCCATTTTATAGCCCCGTATTTTCTAGTTCACGTTGTTAATTTTTACTGAAACATAAATCCTGCATTTTTTATCCCCCGAAAATTTCTAGAAGCGAATTGAAATTCAAGAAATGTTAACCTTTTTCAAATTTTATCAAACTTTGAATTTTCAATTCTAACCCTCCCCTCTTCAAAATAATTATTTTCCAGGAAGATTTGTGAAATTAACATCGGAAAACGACGAAGGAACATCAATATTAGCAATGGTTACACGAGTTATGAATGATATTATTGTCCTGACAATTGAAGGTGTTCCTGAAAAATATACGAAATTCGAAATATCGAAAAGATTCGATTATTTCATCCAAATTGATCATGATTTTGAAAGATTCGTCGTTGAGAAACGAAATATTTGTAAGAAAACAGATGTTTGGTTGAAACTTCAGGAGGAAATGAAGAGAAATGATCTGAAAACGGATAAAAATTGGATTGAAATCGACAAAAATACATCGAATAAGAGAAGATTTTGTACATTTACAGCGAAAAGAAGGTGTTATGATTGGATAAAAGATGGTGAGTTTTTTTTCTCGAAAAATCTACGTCACCGCAAAAAAACTAGACTTGAAAATTTTGAATTTTTCTCAAAAGTCCCTATACTTTTCCGTTTCAGATTTTTTTTTGAATTTTAAAATTTTCTCCAATTTAAAAAAAAATGAAATTTCACATTGCTCATGTTGAATTCATAATTTGAAAAGAGCTTATTTTCATGAAAATTTAGAATTGCTCATATCATTTTCAAAATTTAATTTCAGGAGAAATTGTTCTACTTTCGCAATGTTGGATTGTGCATGGAATTGTCAGAAGAAAAACCAATTTCTTGTATGCCAAAAAATGCGATAAAACAGCAAGTTATAAGCAAAATGATCCAAAAATAGTTTGTTTCGAAATCCTCATCGATGAAAATGACAACAATAACAATAACAACAATTGGATACCAAATATCCCGCAAGCTTATTATTTCATCACAATCGATTCTTCATTTTTATTCGAAAATGGATGTGGATGGCAGAAGTTTATTATTGTGGATACGGAAAATCGACGAATTTTTCAAAGAGAATCAGCCGAAACTATTGATTTTGATGTTGTTCATTGGAATATTGAATTATTAACTGATCAGAAGAATAATGATATTATTCATAATGAATTATCGGAAGAAATAAGAACTTGTAAATCTATCGAAGGATCCAGTAGATCTATTTCTATTCCAGATGTAAGTTTTGAAAAAAATATAAATTTTTTATTCAGGAAAAGTTACATGTACTGATAGAAATTTTGAAAAATTGAATTGCTTGAAAATTTTTAGTAGATGTTTATTTAAATTCTACAAAATTTTCCAAGTAAATAATAAAACTTTACTTTGAAAATAATCAAAAAAAAAATTTATTTTTAATTTTTCAGAGAGTCAACACCGAAATAAGTGATATTTCAATAATTTATGGAAGAATTGTGAGTTTTTTATAAATTTTGGAGAAACCAATCCAAATGTATGTTTTTAAGGAATCCTTGAAAATTCATGATTTTAATGTTCATCTGAAGGAAATTGGATTTGTCAATATTTTTCATATAAGTGCCGAAGGTTAGTTTTTGGAATTTGAAAAAGTTTAACATGAGCAAGGGAAGTTTTTTTTCTTTTGTTGAAAAACTGTTATACGAAGTTCGTATTACGAACCCAAGAGATCTAAGACGTGGCAATTTGAAATTGCTAAAACAAGTTTTTTCAGGAAATCAACTCCGCATTTTTATCGACATAAGTGATGAATGCAATTCAGATGAAATGTCAACTTTCTTTGAAATAGGTAATCCCCATTTTCAAATACAAATCAAAAAGTTTCCAATTTTGCAGGTCGATACATTTTTCTATCCCTCGATCACACTTCTGACAATTTGAATATAATCGGAAAAGTTCACGAGCAACGATCAGCCACTGTTTTCATGATTTCAATCGATTCCGAGCTCAGTAATTCACTATTTTGGTCAGTTTGGATTCGATATATGTATTCATTTAATATTCGAAGTATGAAAATGTTGTGCCATATTCATGAGTAGATTCTTGTTTTTTGTTTTGTTTCTATATTTATCTGTATTTGTATTTGTTTTAAAGTGAAGTTTATTAGTTTTATTCATGTCAATTTCATCTGGCACGTTTTACTCTTATCAAAAATGCGATGAATCCAATGAGAAGCACTACTAATGTATAAATAACTAATCCATAAATATCGAGATAGATATTATCAGATGAGAATGCATAATAATTGAGGATTTCATCACGAATCGCATCCGTATAATTATTTTTTAATTCTGGATGAAAATCATCGATTGAAGACCATTGATTTACAAGAAATCCTTCACAAACATAGCTGAAAATAAGATTTTATGGGGAATTTCTCTTTGAGGTTTTGATAAAGTTTTTCTATTAGTTCCTAATTCTGAAGGACCCAAAATCCTAGTGAACTCTGTAATATAACATGAGTAATTCACTAACATGAGAAATCCCTAAAATTTTATAAAAACTGTTCTATTGTCTGAATATGAGTTAGTTATGACGTGGCAAATTTTGAAAATTTAGGAATGTCATGAATATTCACGCATCAGAAAAGTATACAATCTTTGCCACGTCATAACTAACTCATATTCGGACAATAGAACAGTTGTCATATAATTTTGAATTTTTGGGATTGCTCATGTTTGACTAAAATTTTAAAAAACCTAATAATTGCTCATATTATATTTCTCAACAACTTCTACCCTGTTCCAAGGAAAAAAACCAACCGTAGTGGACTAATATGACGAATCCATCTGATAAATGGTGGAAATGTTGAGAGATTTCCATAAAGACCACTGAAAACACGAACGAGAACCATTATTGGACTCGCAACTACAGCTGTCATCTGAAATCAACAAACCCGTTGTGTTCATTGAATATTTTCACTCACAGTTGGAGTGGGACAAATACATGACATAGTGATTCCTGTTGCAGAAGCGGCTTGACTTGTAACCAAAGTAAGAATCGAAGCATATAAAACTTGTTGAAAACTCGAATTGAATCCAATAAACCAATAAACGAGATAAATGAAAAGAATACTGTCAAATGTGAAAAGTGGAACAAGAGAAACGCATCGAGCAACAAAATATGAAGATGCATTGTAGAGGCCGTCGTGAATTTCGCGAGCGATTAGAGGGAATTCGCTGTTTGTGAAGTTGATTATTGCTGAAAATTTGGAGTAGATACACATTTTTTCTCAAAGAAACATTTTCCAGTTTTGGAAATTTTTCTAATAAAAATTTTGAAACGTATATTTTCTAGGGCGAAAAATTTCTGTTTTCATAATTCTCAAAAATTTTCTAAGATTAATTTTCAGCGGAAAACACTTGGAAAATTTTTGGACTTTACGTTTATGTAACTTTTTTCGCTCAGAAATTAATTAGCTTAAAAAATTTCCAAAATTTTTTGCTTTAAAACATTTCATGTTTCCAGCAGTTCAGCTATATTTTTCCTTCAAAAAATGAAAAAATTCAAATTTTCACCCATTTTCATTTCCAAAACCAACCCACCAAAACTCGTCGAAAAAAACAATTCAGCACCAATAAAAAACAAGGCTCCATTAATATTCTGAACTCCTTTCGTATCATATTCAGTTCGAAAATACAGTGCAGCCAGGAAAAATCCGAAAACCAATTTTTGTATAACTTTAGCAATTGCCAATTGTGGACATCTCCAAACATCCAAAGCACATCTTTTTAATAAAGCACCAAATTGGATGAAAATATTGGCTTTTTGAATGAAAGGCGGTGGTGTTTTATCAGCATTTATTCCTAGTTGACCAATCATTTTTTGATTATATTCACTTTTGTCGAAGGCTGCAAATTTGAAGAGTTTTGGAATCGAATTTGAGAAATCGAAATCGGGTCAGGTTATATTGATTTGGCTCAATTTTCAAAAGTTTCAGATTTCGATCACAATCAAATTCAAATTGTCAAAAATTAATTCTCAAATGAGATTTTTGATTTTTTGATCTTCTCGACAAAATATAAAATGAGCAATTTTTGAATATCTCAAGAAATATCTACGACTACAGTACTTCAAACTGCAAGGATTACTGTAGCCGTAATCTGTGTCCAAAAACATCTGGCTTTGAAAAAATCACAATTTTTTGCCACAGTAATCCAAACTGCAAAGATTACTGTAGCAATATTAAATTTTTTTAAATCACAAAATTGTACACCTACAGTAATCCGAACTGCAAGAATTACTGTAAAGGCACAGGTCCCCGAGTCAGATTCAATCCAAAACAAACCCGAAATAATTTCGGAAATTCTAGCATTCGAAGCCAATTCATCTCCTGGTTGAACTGCTAATTTATAAATAATCCATTCACTTGGATTATATTCATCTGGAATTTTATGACCGCAATTCTCGAAAAACTCAATTGATTCTTGTGGACTTCCATAAAATGCAGTTCTTCCGGCTGCGAGATAAATAACACGATCAAACATTTGATAAAGTTGAGAAGATGGTTGATGGATTGTGCAAATTATTGTTCTGCAAAGATAATTTGTGGTTAAAAAATACATTTTTTATTTTCAGACTCGTATTTTCCTACTGGAAAAACTTAAAAATAATGTGAAGGTTCAGTGTTTTTGCACAAGATTTCAGATCTGGATTCTCTAGGCATAATTTCAAAAATTTGGCTAAAAATCTTGCCTTTGATTGTTCACTGAATTTTTCCAGGTGAAATTCGGAAATGTCAATTATTTTCTACTCACAAAATTATTCAGGAAGTTTTAAAATGACAAATTTCACCTCCAACAGTAATTCGAACTGCAAGGTTTACTGTAGCCAAGTTTAGTTCCTAAAAATTGAGTTCAACTCATTTTGTAACAAAAAATTACAAACTTTTCCGACTCTAGTACCCCGGATTGCAAGGATTACTGTAGCTCTATTCGATGTTTTCGAAAAAATCAGAATTTTTCAACCTATACTGTAGGCGCTACAGTATCCCAAACAAACCTTCCAGTTTTAGCAATTCCTTTCAATATTTCAACAACATTTTCAGCCATAAATGAATCTAATCCCGAAGTTGGTTCATCACAAAAAAGAATCGAAGGATTTGATAACATTTCACTGGCAAAAGTCAATCTTCTCGCTTCTCCTCCCGAAATTCCTTTTTCATGTCCAATTTTTCCAATTTTCGAATCTCTACATTTCCACAATTTCAATTGTTGCATAACTTCTTCGACTCTTTCATTTCTAATTTTCGAATTTGCTTTTATTCGAAGTTTTGCTTGAATCAAAAGATGTTCTTTTACAGTCAAAGTTGGAATAAACAATTCTTCTTGTTGTGCAAATCCAGAAATTAAAGATATTGCATTTCCCATCTCATTTCCATTTACTGTAATTGTTCCTTCAGTTTTGAGCCCTTTTAGATTTCGATGCATTAAATAATTTAAAAGTGTTGTTTTTCCTGCTCCACTTGCACCCATCAAAGCCAATAATTCGCCAGATTTTGCTATTCCGTTTACTTTTATTAATAAATCTCGACTTTCTTTTTTTGCAACAACACTTAAAAATTTGCAATTAGATAATTTAGACACATGATTCCACCCCATGAAAATTTTTTGAACCGACCTAGATTTTCTAATGAAAAATTCCCCAATTTTCCCCGAATCCCTCAACTCACAATAAATCTCTCCATTGCAAACTAACTTGCACAAAATCGTTCAGAGCGCTGTATTCTTTTGATGATGAAGCTGTTTTCAAACTTTTGCTATTATCAATTGATGACATTTATACTAATTTATTATTCAGATATGATTTTTATCAACAAAATTCAAAATACCGTTTTGTTCAGGGATTTCTGGTTTTATAGTGGGGTTTTTGGAAGATCTGTGTCGACACGTTTTGAAATGTTATTTGACGTGACAAAAATTAGGAAACCTTTAACATTTTCAGAAATTTTTAGTCATCTAATCGATCTTTCTACAATTAGTTTTTCATCAAAATACACGCATTTTTTTTCTCATGAAAAAACGGCAACGCCAGTTTAAAGGGACATGAACCGTTTGTAATGGAAAAACTCAGATTGGCTGAACCATATGAAAAGTTATATACACCATTAGAATCTACGTAAAAAACTGCATCGAAATAAGGTTCGAGTGGTGGATTTAGTGTAACTTTTTTCTCGCGGTATTCGTGACGGGACCCTATTGCTTTTTTGAAAAAATTTCCTTTAAGAGAGAGTGTGCGAAAAAGAGAGACGCTATTGCGCAGAGACATTTTGTGTGCAAACACGCTGACGCACAAATGCACCACACACGTAGGGGTTCGCACCGTAGTTTTTTCAGCAATTTCCTCGCTTGAAAATACGTGAATAACTTTGAAAAACGTTAGAGCTTGATTTTACTAATAACTTTGCACACTTCATAACTTTACACAGAAGCAAGTTTTCTTGTTTCTGACAACGGCATCGTGTTCACCGGGTCAAAATCTACAAAAACATGTATATTTTGTTACTGAACTTCAAAAAACCGATGGGAAAATCCCCTTTTCAAGTTCCACAAAATCAGCAAACAGAAAATAATTGTGTGTAATTTGTCGTGTGCGTGTTTGCACATTTTGTTCGAATCGTTGGTCCTGTTACTTTTTTCATTCACATCATTCGATTCCACGCTTACGCTTCACTATAAACTCCGCAAACTACAATAAGATCAACAGTTTAGAGTTATGCAACCAGCGGACGGGTTTGCATATGATGGTGGTCCTTTGAATGGTGGAGCGCCAGCAGGTTCGAGATTAAGCCAATATTTGGGTGTTAATCGGCAAGGTTTGTGAGAAAAGAAAAAGAGAAAATAAAATATGAATTTTTTTAGCTGGTTCATCATTTGGATCTTCAGTTGGTCTACATATAAATGTAAGATCATTGCTTTCAATTAAAATAATAAAAAAATAACTTCAGGCTCCACCATTCATCCCAAAACAGCACAAACAGCAAATAGTTCAGCAATCATTTTCACAACTTTCAATAAATGAAGGCGGCAACAGCAATTTCACTCCTCCTCCAGCTTTCCAACCTCGCCAACAACCACAAGCTCCTCCTTCACAAAATTTCGAGCGTTATCAACCGGAGAATCGAGGTGGAACAATGTATTTCTGGCAACCTCCGATGGGTGAAGCTGGAGAAGGTGGACATGAACAAGAACATTATGAGGAAGAACCGGAATTGCAACAAATTCCTGAAGGACATGTGATTGTGAACACTTCTGGAATGTTTGCATATCATTCGCCTTTGCCAGTTCCTCATGTGGGAAAATTTAGACCAAAAGGAGCGTTGGGAAATGGGCAAACTCAATTTATTAGTGCTGAACTTAAAATGGTTAGTTTTATTTTTCAAATTGGTTGGTTTTTATTAAGACGACATGATAATGACGACTTTCTATAGTTGGACATCGACTAAATGGCATTTTCATGTTTTTGTCAGCAAATGAGTTAAAATATTGGATTTTAATCGTATTCATGGGATAGAAAAGTCTAAGACAAACCGAATGATATAAATTTCCATGGCTTTACGTTATCCATGAGTGATTTAGCGATGTTTAGTCGATAAGCCGAGCCGATCATCTAAACGTCCCTAAATCACTTATGTCCCTAAATCACTTATATCATTCGGTTTGTCGTAGTCTTTTCTATCCTATGAATACGATTAAAATCCAACATTTGCTGAGAAAAACATGAAAATGCCATTTAGTCGATGTTCAACTTCCATCAATTCCTTTGTCCAGGAACTACTCAACCGTCAACTAGCAATGGATGCAAAAGCCGATGTTCTCGCGCATCCTGGAATTCCACAACAAGTCGAACATCTAACTAACCTTGTTCCGCTGGAAAATGTATCAGTTACTAATTTATCGCAAACAACTTATAAAGCATCATCGATTCGAGATGGTGTTACTTATTGCATTCGACGAATTCACGGTTGTCGTGTTCAACCAGGAAAACAAACAGCACCGGCTGAAAGTTGGAAGAAATTGGTTCACGGAAATGTAGTGCAACTAAGAGAAATCATTCCAAACACTCGAGATTTTGATGATATTTGTGAGTTTGAATTTTGATCTTGAAGTTCAAATAAGATATCTGAAATTATCATTTCAGCCCTCATATTCGTCTATGATTATTATCCATTGGCCGAAACTCTAAAGGCAAAACATTTCGATTCGAGAACAGGCACTTTTCTAGATTCAATGAGTAAGTTTACTGATTTTTTTTTTCGTCCAGTTTTTCAAAATCAAAATTAAAGCTGGAATAAAACTAACGAGTACAATGTCATCAACACCATTAGTTGGAACTGGAATACCTGAAAGTACATTATGGTCATATGTTATACAAATATCTGCTGCACTTCGAGCAATTCATGCAAATGGTTTAGCAGCGAGAAGTATCGATTTGAACAAGATATTGATTTATAGTAATAATAAGGTGAGGAAATTTGGAGAGCTTGGAAGTTGTCGATAGTTAAGTTAGGACGTGGCAAACTACGGGGAATAGAGCCAGGCCACAATTCAGTTCCTAATCGGACCATCGAAAATCAATAGAATTTCTCAAACACTTTAAGCTTTCTCAAGACATTCTATGATGGTCAGATTTCTACTAAAATATGATTAACCTGGCATGATATCGAAGATCGGTTCAAATTGATTGGACCTTTCACCCATTCAAAATTTGCCACGTCATGCTCAGAGTTGAGCTATGTAATTTTTGATAGCGGTATCGTGACCAGAGGGTTAAATTCTACTAAACAACCCCAATCAAATTATTTTCTAGATCCTTTTATCATTTTGTGGAATTGCGGATGTGATAAATTCGGAGCCAATTCATTCATCAATTCATCAATATCAACAAGATGACTTACAAGCTTTTGGATGTGTTTTGGTTGCGTTAGCAACTGGAAAACCGCATGGATCAAGAAGAGATTTGTTGATGGCATCAATGAATATTATATCACAAAATTACTCATTGGATATGAAAAATCTAATAAGGTACCGTTTCTTTTCTCTTCATTTTCCGTAAAAATAATGTTTTTAGCTGTTTATTAACAAATTCGACAAATAACAGAAAATCGATAAATGATATTATGCCAATGATCGGCGCTAGATTTTATAGTTATGTAAGTGTTGTTTTTATTCTGGGAAAACGCTTTTACAATTGATTTTTTAGATGGAAAATATGCAACAACGAAATGATTGTTTAGAAGCGGAGTTATGTCGAGAATTGGAGAATGGACGATTATTTAGATTATTGTGTAAATTGAATACTGTATTGGAAAGAGCTGAGTGAGTTTAATTAAACTAGAGTGTAGTTTAGTTTGGGAAATTTGGAGATATTTATTTTTGTGAAAATAATCAGAAGCATTTGGGCTTGATTTAAATTCGGAAAAAATTCAAAATGCAATTTTTTTCATCTGAAAAACCATAAAATTCCGTTTTCCAGACATAACGGCGATGAAAATTGGTCTGAAACCGGCGATCGTTTCATGCTGAAATTATTCCGCGACTATGTATTTCATCAAGTCACCGATCAAGGAAAACCATGGCTTGATATGGCTCATATAATCCAATGTCTTAATAAATTGGATGCTGGAACATCGGAAAAAATTGAGATGGTATCAAGAGATGGAAATATTCAGGTTATTCTCGAATATTCGCAATTGAAAAGGTGAGATTTTGGAATTCACTAAATGTAGAAAAAATTCACTTTTTGACTTTGGATTTTTGAATTTTGGTGCCAAAAGTTGGTTTTTCAATTCTGGGAAAAATACGCTTCAAAAATGTTCTTTAAAAATTTCTCAACAGTGAGTTTTGATAAGCCAGTTTTTCTGAAAACTATTTATGACAGAAAATGAAACAAGTTAAAATTAACTTTTTGCTCAAAATTTCAGAATTTTTTTTTGAACTTTAGACACTGAAAAACGTGAAGTCGAATTTGGAAATTTGAAAAAAATTCAATTTTTCGATTCTGGAAAAAAATACGTTTCAAAAATGTTCTTTAAAATTTTTTTAACTCTGAGTTTTGATTCATCTATTTACACTGCTCGACATAATTATAACCTCACTTGATTTTTTGAAAAATTCGAAATTTTGAGTTTTTCAAAAAATAATCAAGTGAGGTTATAATTATGTCGAGCAGTGTAGTTTTATTTGTTCAGAAAATAATGAAAGAAGTATGAAAAAATTAATGTTTTGCTCTAATTTTCAGATTTTCTAATATTTATAATACTTGGATTTTTAAGTTTAATTTTTCAAAAAAAAATTCTAATTGGTATACCACTTTTGGCCCCAGTTCCCAAAAAAAACTAAACCAAAATCACAAAATTCCCACGTTTTAGATGTGTTGAAAAAGCATTCCGAGACCTTCAAACATCAAATGTAATAGCTCGTCACTGAAAATAGCATCGCCCCTCTTTTTTTTCATTTTTTAAAAACATTTTTTCATGTATCATTTTCTGTTACTTTTTCTCTTTTTCTTTCTTCTGTATTCATGTGCTATTTCATTTCATTTCCCTCCTCCCCCGAAAAAATCAACGATTCTCAACACAAAAAACC
Source organism: Caenorhabditis angaria (assembly GCA_947459285.1). Classification (NCBI taxonomy): domain Eukaryota; kingdom Metazoa; phylum Nematoda; class Chromadorea; order Rhabditida; family Rhabditidae; genus Caenorhabditis; species Caenorhabditis angaria. The sequence goes on along the minus strand of CANHGI010000003.1, from coordinate 3,020,434 downwards.
AACACCGTTGAGCGCGAGAATCTCGATTTTCACACTTTCCCAACACACTGCTAATTTTCGGCTGCATAATCTGAAAATGTACTTAGTCACCTTATTCTCATCCAGTTCTTGTTAGCTTTTCTTCTTCTTCTTTTCCAGACAAAATTTCACTTTTTTACCCGTTCTCGAAAATGTATGTTTGTCCCCCCTTTGTTCCCCCAAAAATCGTCCAGGTTGTTTTTTATTGGAAAATACTGAATCGGACCACAAAATAGGCTTCTTTTTGTGGTCCCATTCAGTATTTTTCTATTTTTATATGTATTTTTCTTATATATCTATATATTTTCATATTATTTTTGTTGTTATATTTTCAGTGTGTTGTGATTGACTTGATTCTTAAAATTTTCGCGCTCCCCCACCCCTTTTTTATAAATAACTATATATTATTGAAAAAATCCGAAAAAATGAATAAAGTTTTGAAAATGTTTGTGTTTTTTTTTTGTTGCTTTTTATCGAATTTGAACTACGATTTGAATATCTTTTGAAAAAAATTGAAAATTAAATTCAGAATTGATTTTAGGATGGGATTGATTATAGCAAAATTATTCAGGAATTGGTGGAGCGGGAAAAGTGAGTTTGAGGAAATTCAACCAATTTTCAAGAAAAAAATTGATTCAGAACATAAAATAATTGTGGTCGGGTTGGATAATGCGGGAAAAACCACGATTTTGTATCATTAGTGAGTTTAATTAGCTCCCAATCAAAAAAAAAATTAATTTCTAGTGTAACCGGAGAAGAAGTGCACACAAAACCAACGATTGGAAGTAATGTTGAAGAAATCACTTATAAAAATATTAGTTTTATAATTTGGGATATTGGAGGACAGGAGACACTTCGAAAATCATGGGCAACTTATTATACACAGACTGATGTTATGATTATTGGTGAGTAAAAGTAGTTGTTTATGACGTGGCACGGCGAGATTTTCCCAACGTCCCTCTCCTCTCAAAATTTACATTAGAGAAGAAAAGAACGAGTGGGCGGGGCATGTCAGAGACACAGGGGCGCCTGCTACTGTAGGAGGAATTACGGCGGGATTTCAAAAATAGTTTTGGTTCAAAATCAATTTTTCTCTATTTTGAACCGAAAATTCCTAGAAAATGCAGAAAAGGCGCGGCTAACCCTAATACTTACCTTTAGAAGAATAGAACAATCATAAAAAATTTATTAAACTAGAATTAAATTCATAAAAAAAATGATTATTTCATCATAAAATTAAAATGTATTCTGCGAAGTTCAGTCAATATTCGCGATGGCGACGACGTTGTCTTCAATCTTCTTCTCGGTGCCCCGTCCTGACATTCCGTGATTTGTTTGAAATTATTCAATTGATTGATACTATCCTCTGATTCATTGATTCTTTGACATGTCAAACTTGGCGCCAAAAGATTCGCTTTCGCATAAAACGGAAAGGCTGCACAATTTCCAATGAATCCGAGCAATAACATTGGGTGAGCATATCCAGTTTCATGGAACTTGTTGTTGATTTTTTAACAGGAACTTGTTGTTGATTTCTTCGAATTTTCAGCTCGAATCAGGTTATATCCACTGTCTTCAATGTTGAATAGTCGCCTTCAAATGTTCCCTCATGAGGAATTCAGCGGTAGATTGAGCATTCGTGTTCCACTTGAGCCATCGAATTTCGTAAAATGATATCTTCTCTGGATGATTCAAACGGATTTTCAAGCGAACACTTCGAAACATTGATTTGAATTCAAACTCGAAGCTCTAGAAAATAACAAGGTTTCATATCATAATTTCTGATGTCCTGTAAGTATAAATACCAACCTTGAAAGTTTCGTCGACAACAAAATCAGCGGCTCCTCCGAGTTTGACAACTGAACATCAATTCATTGACTTGGCAACTCGCGCACATGGCAGACAATACTGTAATATTGAATTATTGATAAAGCAACATAATTTTTAAGATAAATCGGTGAAAACGCATGGAAAATAAGAAATATCTTGAATATATTGTTTTCATCGATAATTTCACGAGTTTCAAATAAAACAAACGTTGAAATTCGACAAGAAAGTGATGTAAAATACAAACACGAACATGAAAAAATAACAATAGAAACAAAAACAGAAGAAAACTTTCCTCAGCATCCGCTGGCGTAGTCTAAGCGAACAAACGAGCGTAGCTAAGGCGGTGTATGACGCACCAAACGCTCGTTTGTACGCTTTAGTCTACGCTGAGGTGTAAATTTTAGCTACGCTCGTTTTTATTTTTAATTCAAATTTTTTTCTCATTTGCTTGCTTGATTTGGTCTGAATTCTAGGTTTACTGTCAATATTGCATGTTGAATGCGTCGATTTCGGAATTTTTAAAGGAACTGCATAAATATGATTTATTGTATGTAACAACAACAACAAAAACAGTAAAATAATTAAAAATAACATTGAAAAATCGAAGAATTATGGGATTTTCGGCGCTGCTTGACAATTATACAGGGTTGTTGAGACAAACTGAGCTGATTGGAAGATTTTTAATGGTGTTGAATGACAGTGTTGAGTTCCACGTGAGAGTTTCCAATCCTTGTAGAATATCGAGAATACCAGTGTTCGAGCCTGAAAGAATAGTTGACTTATTAGAAGTTTTGTGAAGTGGATATTTTGATTAGGATTGGCCAAAATCAAGACTTTATGACTAGGAAATGGGGGGTTCTCAGACAAGATGGGCAGTTAATCGGTTAGTAAAGTGAGCTTCACGATTATTCGCCTGAACTAAGATAATTCAGGCGATTGATCGCTCAGCTAGCAACTAATTCAAGTTACTACGCGACTTTTTCTTTGAGTATACGGACTCATATTTTGGGATTTTTTGAATAGGAAACGATTTTTCTCACCTTTTGCCTAATCCAGCTTGCTTCATATCCCAATTTCGATATTTGTGTCAAATTCGCAAATCACTGACCAGCTTGATTTTCAAAATCCACTATCCGGGATTGGTTCGAAGTTTGTAGTTATAAGAATGCCAAATTGATTGGGATAAACTCCAAATTTCGAAGATTGCGTAGTTGAATCAAAACCGCCAACAGTCGACTGACAACCAAATTATAGTTTCGAGTTGAATTTGCATTTGAACTTTCAAGCGTGCTTTGAGTCAGTCTTTGACTTTAACTTCTCATAGCTAGCTTGGATCCAGGTTTAGCTCTGAAATGATATAGTCTATTCTCAATATTGATAGAATTAAGTGACTTACATAATCTGCAGAACATGCAGTGTGCATTACCCAAAACCACGATTCAAGACTGAAACATAGAAACATTGAATAGAGAACGATTACAACCTAACAATAATACGCATAATCGAGTTAAACTCATAGATAAAGTCTCACATTTTCTACTTTTGATCTGTTGAAATAATTTCTCATTGAAAATCTTCAAATGAGAGCTAGTTTTCTAGTGAAAACCTCGTTTGATGAGTTTTTTGAAGTAGAAAAGTCGTTATAATCAAGTAAAACACAACTGGAAAGTATAACTTCATGCTTTAACCATTTAACACACCCAAAGATAAAAATTTTAGGCCAATAAAAAAAACAAAAAGAAAAAGTGAAAAGCTTGTACGCAACACACAGGAATTGCAACGCGGTTCAGTGTAGCTACGCTCAGTCTACACCCGCGAGATTACAACGAGCGTAGCTAAGCCTTAGCTAAATTTCATCTAAATACCCCTTCCTTGTACGCTTAGACTACGCCAGCGGATGCTGAGTCAAAAAAACCAAGAAAAACTTTCAACAAAAAAAAGAAAAGAAAATCCCAAAAAACCGAAACATCGTGCACACAATGGACGGGTCTTGTGACGATGTTCGCTAGAGCACGCTTGCATTCTCAGAAAATGCGCTGACAGCTAGCACGCGAGCCGGCAGACGGCCGTCGAATTCTGATACTAATTTGCCAGTTTGCTAGCTCGCAGACAGCGCCTGCTAGGTTCTGCCAGCTAGCAACCTCGCGGCCATCTGGCAGAACCTAGCAGGCGCTGTCTGCGAGCTAGCAAACTGGCAAATTAGTATCAGAATTCGACGGCCGTCTGCCGGCTCGCGTGCTAGCTGTCAGCGCATTTTCTGAGTTGTCACTCCCTTCCCCAATTTTGCGCTGGCCGTTTCAATGGACGGCCGTTGTTTTTTTCTCAACGTGGTGGCAATTGCACTTTATTAAGTTCAGGCTAAAAATTATTAATTTTTCGAAAATGTTTATGAAACATTGAAAAATTTCTGGAAACTTAAAAAACATTTTAATTTATCGTCGAAACAACAAAATTATGACGTGGCAAAATTTCGCTAAATTCGAAAATTCAAATTTTTAATAACAGAAATCCACTTGAAAAATTGATAAAATTAAACTTTTCAAGTTTTAAAAAATTTTTAATTATATTTATGAAAAAATTTTAAAAATTTTCAATAAAAATCCACAAATGACGTCATAACTTTTCCCATCATAAACAATTTTTCTTCAGTAATCGATAGTTCTGATGTTACACGATTACCAATAATGAAAGAGCATATTCAAGAAATGTTGACGCATGAGGATCTTTCTAGAGCACATCTAATGGTTTTGGCTAACAAGCAAGATTTGCCCGGTTCACTGACGCCTGGAGAAATATCGACGCAATTAGGATTGAATACGATTAAGAATAGGAAGTTAGTTATAAATTTTATGCTTTTTGAAAGCCGTCTAAAATCAATTTTCTCTCAGATATCAAATTCAAGGATGTTGTGCAATCAAAGGAGAAGGATTACCAGAAGCTCTCGACTGGATTGTGAATAATATTTGAAAAATTTTGCCAAAACTTGCCCAATGTTTTATATTTATTGATTTTTATTGCATGATATTTATTTAAAATAACAAATTTGAGATCTTTAATTAGTAATTATTTAGTTTCATCCTCTTTGAGCACTCCCAATAATTTGCCACGTCGACATTCGCGAGCTGAAAATTTTCGAGAAGGGGTTTTTGAAAATTTAAGGTATTTGAAGTAAACTTACCTTCATCCATTCCGAGAATATACACCGAGTTTTGGATATTTCTTATTAATTTGGCAATGTCGTCTGGAGAAACGTGGCTCATTGCTGGAAAAAATGTGGATTTGAAAATGAATTTATATTTGCCACGTGGCAGTTCACGCGTGATTTTTTTTATTTTTGTGTTTTTCACATTTCTAAATTTAAAAACCCCTTTAAAATTTTTTTATAGATGTTGACTCATGATTCTGTTGTCAAAAACTATTTAGCCTAACTTTGCTATGACGTGGCAAACATTGGAAATTTCGAATAATTTGCTGTTTTCTCAAAATTTAGAAGGGGATTCCCCGATTTTTGGTGATTTTTTCCCAATTTGTTTAATTCAAAATTTGCCACCTCATAACTCATTTTCAGAGATTCAACCCTTCCCCCGTGAAAACTCACAATTCACAATGCCAACATCTTCTTTCAAAAACGGAATAGTTTTATATTTCGATTCGTAAGTCGTCGAATTTTTGTCAGTTTTCCAAGCCTCCTCAAAATTCAGTGATTTTTCGGGTTTCGGATCGAAATCCTCTCCAATCGTCTCTTCGCATTCTAACAACTTCTTTTGCTCTTCCAAAAACTTCTCATCTGATGCCTGCGTATTTTGTTGATCATCCAAAAAATTATCGAAAAATGGATCATCTTCGAAATCCTCGAAGTTTTGTTGGCCGTTTGTGGTGCTCATTTTTCCTGGGAGTTGCGAGAGATAAGTTGCTTCAAAGAAGTTCAAAAGTAATAATATTTCTCGATTTTTGACGATTGAAAAAAGTTGAACACATTTTGATGAGAAAAAGATTTATGTGCAGAGAGAATATACTTGAAAAATTTAGAAAATAGTATTTACAAAATTCGAAAATGCACATTTTATTTCTCCTTTCTCTTGGCTTCTCCATTCACCGCATTTTCAACAATTTTTCGAGTATCGCCTCCTGGTTGAGCACCGTGTTTGTGATCAGCGCGTTCGTTTTTCGAGCGCTTGCCGTTTCCGTGGAATTCCTGGAATTAAATTTGGTCTACTAAATTTTTTACAAGGACTAGAGATCTAATCAATAGAGCCTTTTTGTGCTCTTTTCAGAGCCATATTCAAAAATGTTGACTTACCGGTCCTCCATCTTGTTCGAATTCAGCAGCAAGAGCTTCAGCCGATGACATTATTGATTGTTCGATTTCTGAAATTATCAAATATTTCGTCTACTAAATATATATCAAATTTCAAAAATCAGAGATAACAAATAAGATTGGCAGACAGTTAAAATATGTGTAGATGGCAACATCACATGCTTGCTTATTTATATACATTTTCCTGTTTTTTTTTTGGTTGCGAGAATGCTTATCAAAATTGACCTTGATAGTCAAAATAAAAGGTTAACAAGGCAGATTATTGAATTTCACGGCATTTTGAGACGTGGGGAAATTGCAATATGCAAGTCAAAAATCCGAGAGAACTACACAGCTAAATAAACGCTTCGAGACCAAGACATATTTTCTCGCTATAATTTTTCGCGTAAAAATCGAGAATTCACAAAGATGGCGTGTAAAATTGAAATTCTCCGAGAGAAATACACAAATCATCGTTTCGAGAGCAAGATTGCGAATTTTTTTTAAATTTAAATTTTTTGCCGCTTGAAAGGGTTTTTTTTCAAATACGAATCAAAAACTGAAAATTATCTCTCTGAACCCTAGGAAAAGAAAATCATAGATTACAAAAATGCTTCAAACACGAATCACGCGCTTATAAATACGAGGCGGGCAGCACACAAATAAAAAAAAAACATGTGATGTTCAGAACGGCAAAAAAAACGAGGCAGATAGTTAGAGACTACTTACATTTTGAATTGCGCGCGCGTTGGTCAGAGAACAAAGAGGAAATATATCAATGGGATTGGCAAAACAATACCCAAGGAAGTAAACAACAATTCTAGAATATTACCATTTATTTTGTATAACAAAGTGAATACTTAAAAGGGGATGGGAATGTAGAATATATATAAACATATAAATTTTCAATGGAAATTGTGAAAAAGTTTTGGGGAAGAATTAGAATACACGTGAAAATTTAGAAAAGTTGCAGGTTTCACTTAATTAAAGCGTGTCATGGATATTATCTACATTTTTGCGGGCCTTTTTTAGGCTTGTGAATAGGCTGGTGGAGCATTTCCGTATTGTTGTCCTGGGCTCTGGAAATAAATTTATACTTATTTGATTTGTTGAGCAGGTGAAAAAATAATTCATTTTCGATTGAAACAAAATCGACTTACAGTTTGGATGTAGATGTTTGTGGCACGATCTTCCTTGCACAAAATTACCCACCAAGCGTGGATAATTCCGGGAGCCAAAAGCAAGAGGGTGAGAAGCAAGTTGATGCAGAAATCGCTGTTACATCCACCGTGAAGAAGAACAGCGACTGGCTGAAATAAATCGTTTTGAAAAGAGCATTATTCATGTATTCAAAAAAACTTACTGGAAGGAAGATAGCGAGAATAGCAAGAAGACATTGACACATTTTGTCGATCGATTCTGGAAAAAATTCTATAGAAAAGGTAATAGGAAAAAGAGAAAAATATTGCGAAATATTTAGACGATAAGATAAGAATTATGGATTTTTCTAGAATGCAATGCACAGTGGCTGAGAAAAAGTGTTACACTTTCTTTTAATAAAAATATAACAATAAAAACGAGGAAAGTGCTACCACAAACACACTTACTTGTGACTCAAAACACCAAAGCATACGGGAAAATGCAGAAAAAAATCGAGGTGTTTCTTTTGGGGTGGAATTTTGAAAAATTGAATGAGCTGTGAAGGAACAAATTAAAAAAAAAACGTGAACGTGCTTCTAGAAAAAACACATCACAAATATCAGCATTTTTTATAAATTTTATTCTACAAACACGTTCAAAAGGGTATGTGCTCAAATAAATAATTGAATGCAGTTATTCAACAAAATGTTTTGCATTTTCAATAAACAAAAAAAAGAAAAGTTAGTACATTCTGTTCAATAAATTTCGAAATGATTATCTTCTCAGAGAAATAGGCTGGAAAACTGTTGAATAACTCTTGAATAACAGCTAGTGAAAAATTTTAGCGAAATAGTGTAGGCCCACAGACAGTGGCTGTAAGTAAATTTTCCTTCGGCAGTTCTCCGTCCTTCTTTTCTGAGCTCGAAAAAGAAAACAAAAAATGACAAAAACAAAAGTATAGTTTCAAAATTGCTTTTCGGCGGGCGGGTCTTGATGCGAAGAGCCGTTGTTTCTTGTGTGCCTTTAAACAAACTACGGTGTCTTTGCGAGACCCAAAGAATTTTTGTGATGTTCCTTTAAACGGTGTTTCTGTTTGTCTTATCACTCAATATTGATCATTTCTCCAGTCTTTGAAGGGACTTTAAAATTGAATTTCAGAAAAAATGGTATATGGAGATGATCAAGAATTGGTGCGATCACATTTGCAAATCGAAACTGCAAAAGTTCGCCAGCTCAAAATGAATTGGTTGCCATTTCTAAAGTGAGTTTTTTATTTTAAAAAAATGTTTTCGAATTCATGAATTTTTAGAGCTCGAATGATTTCACACCACGATTACGATTTTATAGTGACTTATGAAGATGCAGTTAATAAACACGAAAGAAATGTAGTTTTGAATGTTTATAAAGATAAAGCTGTCTACGCATTTATTCATTTAGCATCTCAAGTTACAAAAAACGAATTTGTTCGATATGTTTTGACTGTAATTGATGATTTGTTAATCGAAGATGGAACTAGAGTTGAAATATTCGAAGTAGCAGCTAATCTATCCAAAAGGTAAATCCTTTTTTTTAAATGTGTTCCAAACGTTGCTTTGTATTTCTTGAATTTCAGATCACCATTCTTCTTCTTCGTCAATTTTCTAACTCGTTCTGATCCATACACAGTTCACATAACTTGTGAAATCGTAACAAAACTGGCAACATTGGGAAAAACGAAAATGTCTGGCGATGATTTGGAATATTTTATGGGATTTTTTAGAGAGCAGATGAATAGAGGATTGGCTAATGATTATATTTCGAGTACGACGAGATGTATGCAAACCTTGTTCAGATGTGATTCTTATAGGTTAGTGGATGGGAATCGAAAGGGGTTTGTATAGCGATATAAATCCATTTTCTAGAGTTGCTTTCGCAAATCACAATGGTCATGATTCATTGATCCACGCATTATATTCCACAAGAAAATGTGGTTTCCAAATTCAATATCAAATAATATTTTGCATGTGGCTTTTGACATTCAATCATTATGCAGCCGAACAAACTCTTAATTCAAATGTTATTCAAATGATTGTTACAATTTTAGGAACATGTTCGAAAGAAAAAGTTATTCGAATTATTCTTGCTACTTTACGGAATATTCTATCAAAAATTGAGGACAAAGTTCATAAAAAGTAGGTTTCAAAATGTGGTATTTTTTGAAAAAAAAATGGGATTTTCTTATAGGCAGGCAGCTCTTCAAATGGTTCAATGTAAATTGATCAAAAAGTTGGAATTGATTGATACAAGAAAATTTGATGATATTGAATTGCTTGTAAGTTATTTCTAAAAATCACAAAGTTTTGACATTTGAAAAATTCTGAAGTTTCCTTAGTTTTCGAATTTTTCAGGAAGATATTGCATTTCTACGCGAAAATCTTCAAAAAATCACAGTTGATTTGACATCATTTGATGAATATGAAAGTGAACTTCGTCACGGTTGTCTTCATTGGTCGCCAGTTCATAAATGTGAAAAATTTTGGGAGAAAAATGCGTCGAAATTGAATGAGAATCGCAATGAATTGTTGAAAATATTGATTGGATTGCTCGAAAATAGTAATGATCCTCTGGTTGTTTGTGTTGCAGCTCATGATATTGGAGAATATGTTAGGTAAGGGTTTTTGGATAAGGATGAGGGGATTGGATCTAGCCATAGAAAATTTAAAAAAATTTTTGCAGATTCAATCCACGTGGAAAACATTTCCTCGAACAATTGGGCGGAAAAGAGGCACTTATGAGATTATTAATGGTGAAAGATCCAAATATCAGGTATCACGCACTTTTATCGGCACAAAAATTTATGGTCCATAATTGGAAATATTTGGGCTTGAAATACACATAAATTATAACTTTTGATGTGAGTTTATTCAACTGTTTGAAGTAGAATTGTATTTTCCGATTCATCGTATAAGTATTGAGCGCGAATCTGAAAATATTCATTTTTGGAAATATTATTAGATTTCGGGATGATAAATTCAAGTTCTTTAGAAAATTTCGTTGAATAAGGCAATTCAAAATATCAATTTTTACATTAACTTCAAGCCTAAACTAATATCATGCAAGTTCACGACATTTTCAATGTTTCACTTTTCTCTTTTTCAACCCCCTTTTCCTTTTTTTTTTGGTTTTTGGCCGATTTTTGTTCATTTTTATGTTTTTCTTCGTCATTTAATTAATATGATTTATTTAATTATATAGAATTGTTCGTTTTCAGATTTTCAATGCTACGCAAAATACATTAATCACTTTTTTCCAAGAGAATTCGACATTCAGGAATAAATCATTTTTCCGCGTTTCGGAACGAAATTTATGAGGATTTTGTAAGTTTTTTGTTGGAAATATCGTCATCGCTTGGATAATTTTCGAGAAATTTGAAATCTCAAAAAAAATTTGGACTATACTATAGTTTTGACACATTTTAATTAACACCCACTTCTCCTTTCTCTCGGTCAAATCCTCTATTTTTCTCTGTAAAACGTCACAACACATCTCACATCTATTGATAAGTACATACATATATTCATTAATTTCTTCCTTCTCTTCGTTTTTCTTTCATTAATATTCTCATTGATGAATTCGGGTTTTCTCCGTTTTTTTTCCACTCACAGAAAAGAAGACCTTTCGTTTATGTATTTCTTCACACATGAAAATAACATGAATTTTTTTACAATGAAAAATCCGGCCCGTTCGAGCAGAAAATAATGAATATTTTAAAGATGGAAAAGCTTCTCGTTTTTTTTCGAAAAAATAAATAAATAGAGATCAAAAAAGCACAGCAAAAAAACAATCAGAATAACAATTCGAAATTAAACAGTGTGGTTTTGTGAATTATTTTTGTTTGAAAAGAAAAGTTTGGATCGGCGGAAAATACCCGTTGAATTTTAAAAAATATCTCAAAATTGGTATAAATATACAATGAAAAAACAACAATGGCACTACAGATAAAGAATTAATTAATTAGTTAATTGAAACTAGCCCTTGTTGCAGTTATTGTTGTGTTATTGATCGATACATAATTCCGTTTCAGAAGCTCTTTTTGTTTCTGATGAGATTTTGAAGATTGACAGTAGATCACATCGCGTAACCTGAAAGTCTAAAATTATTGTCATACGTGAGAAACTGCCTGTTTTCGGTCAAATGCGCCTCGAATTAAATTATTTTTGGAATCAGATTTGCTTCCTTCTGCATCTGTTCTTTTTTCATTCGTTTCACAACAAAGAAATATAAAGAGTTCCTCTTACCTCCGTCTGAACTTTGTTGAGAAAAGTGTGTATAGAAGAGGATTACTGGCCGAACACGTCATGGCTAACACACTGAAAATAAATCCCCAAGTACCACTGTGCTTGAATTGAAAATCGAAAAGTATTCTGAAACAAATTATATAAGTTTGTTAAGAAAAATAAATAAAATGAAACATACTCTGCAACGAATATGAATTGAATAGGCGAATAACAGATGAAATATACAGCCACACAGGCAATCAACATTTTGACAACATTTCGACGAGTTCGCAAAGCATCCGAGCTACGAGATGATGTTTTTGGTTTTTCAAGACAATGTCGAGCTGGAATATGTTTTTTTTAGAAAAAAATAGTTTTGAATCATAAACCAAATTATGAAGTTTCAGAGTACAACTGAAACTGATGTTTGCTAAAAGATTAAAGTGATTCTATTAAAAACAAGGAGGATTAGAATTGTGGCGATCAGATTCAGAACGTTGGTCATTGGAGGTTTATTCTGATGCCAATGAACCGATCTTTTTATTAGAGTTTTACTTACCTTCATTGTTCAAAGTTGGATCTTTGGCCCAGAGAACAGCTGCAACTTTTGTATAAACACCACTTATGCAAAGACACGGAATGAAATAGAAAAGTAGAAATTCGGCAAGTTTATAGCTGTTCCACCATTTGACTTGTTTCAACGAGCAACTTTCTGAAAAATGGTCCCTTCAAATTTGTTTTCATCTTTTTTGTTGTGAATGGATTAATTTTCGAGTTGTTTGGAATAAAATCTGGCTGTCATCTACACGTTGAATAACAATTTTTCGTTTTTTTCTTCTCGGAACTTTTTCGTGGAAAATTACCTTCGTAAAGGAAACAAGATGGGTGGGATACAATATAGTCTCGGAATCTTTTTGTTAGGAAAAGTTTTATCAAAAAACAAATTCCACGCGAGCAAGCCTCACCATATTTCGGATCGACGTGAGTTTTTTCCAGAAAAATATGAAATCCAACTTGAGGATTAAAATTTTTCAAACGTGGCTTTTTCTAATTCCGTCTAGTATTCTTGAAAAATGAGCTAGCAGGAAAAAAAGCTGATTCTGATCTTTAAAAGGATTTCATTAGTTCTAGACTTGATTGTAAACAAACACCGTGGGAAACCACACTTTAAGCTTAAAAGTTATCCTAGATATTTAGGTTTCCACTTACCATTTCTCATGTAACTTAATGCTGCGTATGGAGTCGCAAATATGGCGGCGAAAAGCCAAGCAATGAAAATAGCGAGTGCCGCATTTCGACGAGAACATAAATGACGAGCTTGCATTGGGAGAACTATTGCGATGTATCTGAAATGGACTTTTGTTGAGTTAGTTTTGTAATCGAGGATTTTCATCAGAGATTTCGAATATTTGATTACCTTTCAATGCATACAATCAACTGCGTCGAAATAGATGTAAATAAGAAAACAATTTCCAAATATCGACTGACTGGACACATAACATCCGGCAAAATCCTGCAATTTTCTTCTCTTAACTGCACTATTTTGTTTTTTTCGTCGCTCAAAAATCTTGCCGTCTTTCTTCCGTTCGTTAAAAAAATTTGAACTCATTACATTTCCCTCTCAAAATATGGCTTTTTCGAAAAAACATAGAGGCACTTTGAATGTTTTTATTTATTGCCGCAATTATCGAATTTACTCAAGAAGGAAGTAAACATACCATTTTCCACTATTTAAAGCGATTGAAGTCCATTCCGGTACAGTGAATATGAGATTTGATAAATCGGCGATGGCCTGAAAAATTGAGTTTTTGAATCGTGCCAGGATTTTCTTGTGGAAATTTTGAAGAGCCCGAAAAAACGGTAACCTTTATTAAATGATACATCAGACAACTCCTAAAAATTGGACCTGGCTCGATTCCTCAGTCCTTATTCAAAATAAGTTTTTCAAAATCTCACCAAATTCATCAATAGTATATTCATCACAGATTTTCTCATCATTTTATCTCCAGATATTGCAAAAATCACCACCAAATTGCCAAGAATTCCAACAACCGACAAAGCTGACATCGAAATAATATCAGCCATTCTATTCGTCATTCTAAATTGAAAAATTTCCAAAAATATAATTGAAATAAAAGTTTTTTGCAAAAACGGATATTTTCATTCATTCAAAAGGTTACTCAAAAAATGATCTTTGTCGAAAAAAAATTTCAATTTTATTTGAAAACTTGGAATTCCAAAATAAAATCTTGCAAGTTGAATTAAATGAACTGGAAATGTCCGGAAGGAAATTTTTGTTACACGCGGGTGTGAAAAAAAACGACTTTTGAAAAATAAGGATAGGAAGGAAAATAGCTTTTGACCAAATGAAAAATGGGAGGAGCTAAAGAAAAATGGGCGGGGTTTTTGAACAAAAAACACGGAATGGACTAATTGAATTGTAACGGAAAAGGATTGAGTTTTGTTGAATAATTATGATATTTCTAGAAATACTCCTTAATGAGATGAATTTTTGAATCTGAGAAAATAGTTAGATATTCATTGAGAAAAACGGCGTAATCGAAGATCTTCCAAAAAAAAACAAATACTGGCTGAGAATCTAATAATAATAATATTCTTAGGTTTATGAATTCTTATAAAGAGGGGTGGATTTAAAGAAAATATTGCCATAAAGTTCTGTAACTATGATTGAAAAAATCTGAAGTTTTCCATTGAACATTTTGAGCTAAAAATCGATAGTCAGATGCAAATTCTGAATTAAAACTTAAGAATTTCAAAAAAAAAATTAACAGGTTTGAATTGTAACCAAAAATTTTCCCAATTGTACTTTAGGAAAAATGAGATTCAAAGATGTCTAAGTATATTTTGAGATAAACAGTTTCCGGATCTCACCCGTTTCAAATTCAAATTCAAGGAACTAGACAACAGCTTAGAATAAAGATAGTTTTATATCTGAAAACAAGAAAGTACAAATTTATTTTGTGCGAGAAGAAAAAGAAAGTTCAAGCAAAAAAAGCATCCTCGTTGCTATTCATCCACTATTGTTGGAGAAAAACAAATCCTTGAAAAAAGAAGAAAAATGTTCGCCCTTCGACTTTCGAAAAATATAAAAACAACATGAAAAAAATTCATGCTTGTAGGAAATGTAGAAATAAAAAGCTTTTTATGCTTTTCGAAATCATAGGAGCAGAAGGTTGACCTTTAACTTTTCTCAAAATGAGCTAGATGGAATTTTGGAAACCTGTTTGAATTTGGAAAAATTAGAGACTTGTAAATTATTATACAAAAAGGAAACTCAAATATCATTTTCCTAAGTACGGTTGGGAAAATGTTTGGTTAAAAAATGTTGTCAGAAATTTTGCGAAGTTTTCAAGTTTTAATTCTGAATTCCTCTCTGACTATCGATTTTCAGCTTGAAATGTTCAAACTTCTGATTTTCATTAAAAATTTTATCTGAGAATCGATATTTCTCTTAATAGTTCAAAAACAATTAAGGGAAACTAGAGATTAAGTTTGTTGAATCAGAATTCTTCAGACTATTACTATTTTTAGTCAGAAAAGCTTTGTATAAGTATCCAGGCAAATAGCCAATTAGCAAAAATGTGAAAAATGTTACACCTCTGTTTTGCCACGCCATCACCCGGGCAACTTTTGAAATTTTCCTTGAACACGAAATTTTTGTCTATGCCGACATCGTTATAAGCTATTTTGTACGAAAAAAACGAGATAGAAAAAGATTTACTGGAATTAGCTTTTTCCAATGGAATTCTGAGAAAAATTGTGTTGGTTGGGAACGTTTTTGACTTTTTGATTTCTGTTCAAACGTTTCATTGGGATTTGAACTTGCAAAAAAAAACTAAATCTGATAGGAAATATGAATTTCCGCTTTCAAAAAAAAAAGAAATAAGAAATCATTAATTATTGATAATTCTCACTTAAGCAGTCTAGAAATGTTTTAAAAATAACGTTTTTTTAAAGTTCCGAGTTCTTCTTATGAGAAAAAGAATTCTTAAAATAAAACCTGACAGACAGTGAATTGAGAAAAACAAAAACGTCTTTCATTTTTTCTCACATTTGAAGAAAAAGGAAGACGAAAGAAATTCGGGTAAATAAATAAATAAACTTAGAAATTCTCGAATTTCAAAAGTGTTACTTTATGTTTGCCCCCACAATTTTTGGTCGAGATTTCGTGCATTTTTTGAATTTTCAAACATCGAGTGGGATTTTGAACTAATTAGAATCTAGAATTAGAAGAAGAAGAAGTAAAGTAAACCGGATATTAGGATAATTGGGTTCTTAGAAAATATTTGAAAAAATCTTCAAAGTTTCTATAAAAAATTCAGAAATCAATCAGCACACACGGTGTATTTTGATATCCGAAAAATTTCCTGAAAATTATTTTGATCTACCCAAAATTGCAGCACCAGAGTCATTAAAAAATTTGAACATAAAGCGTTCATGAGGATTCGAACTCGGGACCCTCCAGCTTGTCGATAAAACTCTTGCCGGCTGAGCTAAACGGCACAACGTGAAATAATTTTTGGCTTTTGAAGTTTAAATATGAGCAATGGTAGTTAACTGTCGAAAATATAATATTTTAAATCTTTCTTTCAAGACGCATTTTCTATACTTCTAAAGGAAGTAAGAGAATAAGTGTTCAAAAAACAAATGAATAGGTAACAATATTATTTTTTTCGGATAAAAAACCTAATTTTGCTTGGGTATATCGCATTTTTAGTTAGACATGCAAGAAAAAAGAGAAGAATAACAACAACGTGAACATGTTCCACAGAAAACTATGTGAAGAAAAGGAGAAAAATTAATCACATCTATCATTTATTTATAAGAATTCTTCGTGTAAAACTCGGAGATTTTTGATTTCGTTTTTCGCGTCCGAATGTCACCTAATTCTATACAATTTGTTCTAACTTACTTATTTTTAACTAATACATGGGTTTGTCTAGAATTTTTGGGTTTAAAAAATTTCACATAAACTCAACCCGATTGACACGATTTTATGGGGATTTGGGGAGGAAAACATTTTTTTTCGAATTCTGTAACTAGTATACAAAATTCTTCCCCTTAGAAAAGCCTAGGAAAGTCTAGATTTTTCCGGATTCAGGAAAAACAATTTTCTGAAAAGTTCCAGAAAAAAATTGAATTATTTTTGTTATATTTTTATTATAGCTGACACCCAAAAAGCAAAGTTGTGATGTCGTGTTTTTTTCAAGATAGCGCTGAAAAAAAGGATTTATTTTTGTCGGACAAGAAAATAGATTACTTCGAAAATGCAATTTCATAGAAAAATTGGCGAAATTTCTTGTGATGAGAAGAAGGTCCTTAAAAATAGACAAACTTCAAATGTTTTGGTGTTTTTTTTTCGAAGAAGAAAATTGAATTATGACAAATTTTCTAGTGTACTTTTTGATGTTTTGAAATTGTTGTTTTTGAAAAAAGAACTGAAAATACAGTAACCCGAGTAGAAAAATTATTGGGTTTCAAACGTTTTGAAAAACGATAACGACAAGAATTTTTTCGTTAAAATTTTTTCCCTAAATCCAAAAAAATGCAATTTGAAAAAAACCCACGAAAAGGATTTGCTCAGATTCAAAAATATATTAAAAATAAATCCTGGTTTTTTTTTTTGAAAAGCTCAAAAAAAGTTCGAAAAAACATCCTTTCTTCTAAAAAAACACGTAAAATCCAAAATTTAGAGCTATTCATGTAAATATGGCGAGAAAATTTGAATTAAAATTGGCTCCAAGGAAGGGTCCAATTTCACATCGAAAACAAGACAAAAAAATTCTGGTTGTTTGGTTTTTTTTATTTTCGAACCTAGAATAGAATAGAATAACTAGCCTAGACAGGTTCAAATTACAATAAAGTAAACCCAAAAAAATAGAAGAAAAAATAGAAAAGGAAGATTTTTCTGGTTATTCGAGTGGAAATATTTTGTGTTATTTATTGTTCAAAGATATATGTGTGAAAAGGTTCAGAAATTGAAGAGTAAACAAAACTTACCTGAATTTTTGATCTGGAATTTTCAAAAAGCATAGTGTTAAAGCAAAGTTAGAAGTTAGAAGCTTTATTTTTTAATTTCTTTAGTTTTACAAACTAATTATTAAGGTCTCTAATTCTCTCTAGAACTCAAAAATTCCTTGATTTTCCTGTCAGAAATTTCGAACTAATTGTCATATACTAAAAATGACAAAAAGCGCTAATAAAATTGTTTCAAACGAAAAATGAGTGGATCCTTTACATGGTTCAACTTGTACAACAGAATTATGATAAATTTCCCAAAGATTTCGATGTTGAAGACAAAGTGCACCACCGCCGCGGGAAAGTTGGGATTTCTGGAAGAAACGGGGTTAGGTCCGTTTTTCAATTCAAAAATTCTGGTTTACCTGTCGATTAAGATCTCCAAAACAAACAATCGGATTGTTATTCGAACTCGAAACAGCAAACTTCGAATGATCTTTCGAAGATTTGAAATTCTCTCCCATAACTCTCATCTCAATAATATCATGTGTTTGACTTGTTTTAGTGCAAGTTGTATGCAAATCATCAGCATTTCCATTCAACCAACTTTCAACAGCCAATGTTATTCCATTTTCTTTCGATATTATATCATTCCAAATATCCCCATTAAATTTGCGATGTTTTGCATAACTCATCAAAGTATGGCCATTTATTGTTTTTATTGTTTTCGATGTCCAAAATTGTGTGGCTGATCTTGGTAAAGATTGTTTTGCAATCACATTTTTCAAAGTTGGAAATCTTGTTAAAAATTTATCTGGAGCATTTGAAGAATATGGTGAGGCTTGAATATATCTCCAATGATCAGCCAAAGTTGATAAATGACTGACTTCCATTGAAACACATAAAAATGATTGACCGTATTTTTCAGCGGTTGTTGGATACGCATAACTTTTTGAAGATGGAAAATTTGGAACACTGTGAATGATCCAAAAACCAGTTGTTGAATCAAATAACGAAACACCTGGGAAAATTTTATTTTGAATTGTTAATTTAAGATTAAGGAAAGTTGCGAACTTGATTTTTATACCTTTAGCATGTCCACGATAAGAATCGGGTCCTCCAATTGGATCATCATCACTATACATTATATGAAAATCATCTTTTTTCGAATAATATATTTGCGAAATTGTAGCGCCTACACCAGATTTTGGATCATTTATATCATTTCCAGATTGCCACGCTGTTTGCTCCGAATCGAAATACACAAAATTTTTGCCATTCGTGGAACCAGATAATTTTGGCAGCTTGTAGACGACAAACCTGAAGATAAGCCCTAATCGATATCAAAAGTCTTATCAGTTTTTTTGCTCACCAATCCACTGATTTTCCTTGTAAGTTTTTACATTGATATTTTGATTCAGTGAAAATCACCAGAAATAATAGAAAAAATAGAATCAAAGTTTTCATTTTTCGGAAAAATGATTCATTTTATTTTTTTCTGCTATAAATAATATTTCAAATGATGATGAAGGTCAACATTTTTTGTAATGTTTTCGGCCCATTTTTTCCTTTTTTCGTTGTTGTGTGCAATCGATATGGCTGGGGGACTAGAAAATTACGAATTATTCTTCCATGGAAGAATTTTATTTTTTCTTTTTTTCTGTTGCGAAGTTTTGTTTATTGTTAGTTTTCCATGTGAAAATAGAAATTTATCACATGATTTTTGCTCGAATTGGATAAATTAGGCAAATTTCATTAATCTTTGCTTTTTGGATTTGTTATAACTTGAACCCTGAACCCCAATTATCTCATAAAAATTTTCAAATAGCTTGACTTTAATTAACATGTATTCTAACTTAAATATTTTCTGCATACGACCTAAATCGAACGAATTTCGTTAAAATTTTGATTTTCAGATGACAAAACCAGTGAAAAAGACAAAGTTCAGTCTCCAGCAATTGGACTCAATACCTGGACAAATCGGATATATTGTATGCGAGGGAAATAAAATTGTTAGTTTTTTTTCAATTTTCCGCTGGAAATTTTTCTCAAAAAATAATCTGAGATTGTCCGATCCTAAATCGAATATTTGCAGGTTCACACAACAATCAAAGAAGACGAGAATCCAACTCAAATCGCCTTCAACGCATTGCGATTGGCTTCCCGCACAAAATCTCCAGAGTTCGCCGATCATCCAACGCATACAATTCAAGTTCAATTCGATCATCATTTGTTCGAACTTTTTCAAATTGCCCAATATTTTATTATTGTCAAAAAACGAGTCGAAGATCCAGATGAATAATGTAAATATAAAATATTTTATTACGAAAAGATCAGAAATCAACAATAACAGAGTAAAAACTAAACCTATTGAAAAACAAAAAAAAAGAAATAGGATTAACGACGTTTCCAAATCCATTTAGCTCTGGCTCCTGGTTGATTAACTTTACTACGTTCTTTCTTTCGTGGATCAAGTGTTAAAAGTCCGGCTGAAAAATTAGGTATATTGAAATTTCGAAAATGAAAACTGGATCCCTTACATAATCTCAATTTCTCTGTACATTCTGGATTCAAAGCAGCAATACATGAAGATGTCCCAAAAATTTTTCCCTATAGAAAAAAAGATGACGAGAGAGTGTTGCGATTGGAGAGAACGAACAGACACACACATTTTAGTATGTCGTATGTTAGAGTGCAGCATGGCAGCGTGTGCCTGACCACAGTGGGTAGATAAGGAGAAAATGTTTCGATGCAAAAGGCCGCACTCGTAGTTCAGTCGGTTAGTTACCACAGGCGTAATGCGGTGTCATTATGGCTATTCCAAGATCGACCCCGAGTGGCGTCCAAAATTTTTTTTTAAATTTTTGTCGATAATTTCACTGTTTTACAAAATGATGAGCCATAATTGATGAATACGCTTATGTTAGTTAAAAATGTGCTGTTTCAACTGCTGTAAAAAGAAACATCGAGAAGTTTGTGAAAATTTATTGACCAGTGATTCAGGAGGTTGTAAGGACTTTGAAATGAAAATACAATAGGCTGTAAATTGAGTGCAAAAAAAACGAGTCGAAGATCCAGATGAATAATGTAAATATAAAAGATTTTATTACGAAAAGATCAGAAATCAACAATAACAGAGTAAAAACTAAACCTATTGAAAAACAAAAAAAAAAGAAATTCGATTAACGACGTTTCCAAATCCATTTAGCTCTGGCTCCTGGTTGATTAACTTTACTACGTTCTTTCTTTCGTGGATCAAGTGTCAAAAGTCCGGCTGAAAAATCAGGTATATTGAAATTTCGAAAATGAAAACTGGACCCCTTACATAATCTCAATTTCTCTGTACATTCTGGATTCAAAGCAGCAATACATAAAGATGTTCCATGTCGAACAGCGCGAGGAAGACTACTTTGACCACCAATTGAAGTTTTTCTGAAGGAAAAACTTTAGTTTAAAGATTCAACATTTTTTTTAACCTACTGTATTCTATTTGGAGCTTCTGGTGTTTCAGCAGAAATCGAAACCGAAGTCGCATTCACATCAAATCGTCCAAGCGTTGAGCTAACAATAAATGGGGCTAGAAGGATTTCTCTTGATTGAAGATGTCGGAAATCGTGTAAATCAATTCCGTCGATGTTGAATTTTCCTTTTCCAGCATCGAAAACGCGAACTGTTGTTCGGGTATCTTTGCAATGAGTTCTGCAAAAAAAAATGATTTTAAATCATTTTTATTTAAAAAAAACATGTCTTTTCAAGTGAGCAATACTTTTACTTTTTAAATTTTGAAATATATTATTCTGTCAAAAATAATCAATTCCAAAATGATGAAAATCAAAACTCTTAGAAGTTCGGGAAAATCCTGAACTTAGGAAATCTCCCCTAAACAATTCTTTGGACCTCTCTCCATAATGACCCAAAAAAAAACTTACACAACTTCCGCATATCTTCGATTTGTCTCCGCGCAAATTTGAACAGTTGGAATTGATGGACCAAAAAGTTTCGAACCAGTTGAAGCAGTAAGTGGTTCTCGATATTCCATCAAAAACTTGTGTTCAATTGAAGATCCTTGAAGTTGTGCCAAATTCTCGAAAGCGATCAGAATTTGAGCGTACTAAAAATTGAAATTAAAATATCAATTTTGAAAATGAAATAAAAACAAAACTAACCATTTCATTGGAAAACTTTTCATGTAACTTCTTCTTCATTTTTTCATGTGTAATCCATTGTGAACCGCTGAGGTTTCTGAACAAAACAGAATATTTTCAAACAAAAAGCTAAAAAAAAAAATAACTCACGCAACATCTAAATCATTTTTGTTGACATTTCGACTTCCAACATGTTCATCATAAAATTTCATAACTGATTGTGTTTTCATTCCGATTTCAGATAATAATCCGTAAATTTTTGGGTTTAATGTGAAAAATCGCGAGCCTTCTGGTCTACCTTCTTCATCGAATTCGAATCTTTGAAATCGCGGTAAAATTTCATCAGGTGGACGCATTACTGGACGAGCATTTGGATCAGTCAAACCAGATGGGAATAAATATTCAATTGCTCTGAAAATAATTAATTACATTGATTAACTCAACAACAAATAATACCTATCAATAGCTTTCTGATCTAATTCATGAATATCTAAACTCATCATTTTAGCCAAATGTCTTTTTCCAGTTTCAAATTCGCTTCGATGTTTTTCCATCATCGCAATATTTTGTTTGCTGTGTTTCAAATATGTTTCGAGGGCTTTTCCGATTTTTCGAACTGATGATGAATCGATATCTGAATTGGAACTCATTGGAGAAGCCATGGATGCAGCTTGCATTGTGGTTCCTATACTTCGCCTTGAAATAAAACGAATCATCTGAAATTTGGAGATTATGAGGGAATTTGAAAAAAATTCAAATATTTTTTGAAAAATTTTCATACTTATTTTTAAAATAAATTTAAGACTTGGAGAAAATTTGAGTAGTCCTTCAAAAAATCCACGTGGAAATTTAGTGATTTTTAAAACTCTTCTTTTCAAGAACCCACTGTTTTATAAAATTCATAAATTTATTTAGAATTTGACTTGAAACGTAGTTTTTTTGGGTTTGATAAAAAAAAGAGAACCAAATTTTAAACGATCCGACTCCGTTTAAAAAATCCCCTGAAAATTCAAATTTAAAATATATCGAAATGGTACAAAACCAATTTCCTTCACACATTCTCTCCAATAAAAATAAAATAAGGAATAATTTATAAAATTAATTTAATAATGCACATTTTTGTTTTTTTTTCACAGAAGAAAGGGTACATGTAAGAAATCTCGTTTTGTTTTAAGTGAGACTAGGCCAAAATACAGACATGCATGCAATATAATGAGTTGATACAAAATGAAGAGGTTAATTGAATGTTTTGACAATTTCAACCAATGCAGAATATGTTCCAGTTGTGAATCCGATCACAGCAAATGACAGAAGGCAGATGTTTTTGATCCATAATTTATTGTTGAGCTCGTTTTTCGAGTAGGCAGTCTGCAAATTATAGTTTTTATAGATAACCAAAATAACAATGTTCAACTCACCAAAAGTTCAATGCACGGTGGGAATAACAGCGCCATCGATGCTCCTGAAAACGCTCCGATCAATGAAATGAATAAGGCGAGATGTGGAATGAGTTCGGCGATTGCACAAGTTAGAAGAACTCCGAAATATCGACTTCCGTAGATGTAGGCAGTTTGTTTGTGAACAGGAATCTGAGAAAAAATATTAGTTTTGCCACGTCATAGCTCGTAATTTGTGTTCTCACTTTTCTTGTGATCCATTTTTCGATTCGCTCCATAGGAACATAAAATTGAAGAGGATACGAAATCATAATACATCCAACAAACATCAATTTGATTGCTTGGTAGAATCTATTTTAAAAAAATGAATTAAGTTCAAAAGTTTACTATTTCAAAGTAAACTTACGGAGTCATTGGTAAATTAAGAGTTGCTGTATCTTTCACCGCGTCACCAAGAGCCAAATATCCATAAAAACCAGTCACGGAAAAGATAGCGAGAACCACAAGGCACGATGAATTGAGAACACCATTCCAAGCAATAAATGAGTGCGGGGAACTCATTCGATTCTCAATTGGCATAATTACAGCAACACCTTCGAAAGCAAACATAACAGTTCCGAAAAATAATGGAAGATCTGTTAGTTTTCCAAACCAAGGTAATGATGAAACTGGTTTGAGATTTGAAAGGAAGAAAAATAGGACAATGGCAACAGCAACAACATAGACAAAATTGGCTGCCATTGCAAATGGAGCTAGAATTGAAAGTCGACGGATTGAACAAATTGATAACATTGGAATTAGAAGAATTAACATCCAAACTGCTTTTGAAAGGTGGATATTTGTGTTATTATTGAAGAACTGGAAAAAATTATATTTTAGTTATGAAATTTTCAAAAAAAAAATAAAACATACATCTTCTAAATTGTCAGCCATGAATACAAAATATACACAACAAAATCCGAGTTGAGAAATGAACATATTCACATTGACGAGTTGTTTGAAAAAATATCCATGTCTTTTGATCCAAGGTGGGCCCATTTCAACAGCTCCGCGCATGATGTTAGCATAGTCAATCAAATCTCGACCATTTCTGTAACCTTCTGATATATTTTGTGGGAAAATTATACTAAATTATACCTGTTACAAACGAAATGTGCAGCAAAAACAACCTGACGCATACAATATAAGCAAATCAAGCAAATGATAACTGTGAGAAGTAGACCGAGCTAAACGCATCAATTTTGAACAAATTTTTCAAAAAAAAAACTCACAAAAAGACCAGAATGTTTGAAAGCGAGAGGTAATGAGAGCAATCCAGTTCCCAACATTGCCTTCACCATGTGAATAAAAGCTTGTTCAGGAGTTAGCGAATTTTCGGTGACAGTTCTATCATGAAATAATGAAGTGTCTTCTTCAACAACTCGACGTGAATGACCTTCATTTTCTCCTGGATTCTCGGGCTCGTTGTCGAATTCTTGATAACCATCTCGAGCTGGATTCGCCATCTGAATGAAAGTTTAATGTTTTGTATTGTTAAATAATATTTTCAATGATCACTTTTTAAAAAATAAACAATTCCCAATCAATTCTCGCAAATACACAATTATTATCGATTGATAAACAAAGAAAAATATTCCTTTTTCTCTGTAAAAATAAAAAAAAACTCACTTTTGATGTCTCTGACCAATTAATTAATTATTTCCGAGGAATGGTTTTTCCGGCAGCGATCCTCGACCAAACAGTGCATTTGTGCGTAGAATTTGGTGTAAGCACACACAACAGCAGCGGCAAACTAATTATTTTGAACGTAATTATTTTGGTGCAGCAAAGAAGAACCGTGTGCAATAAGAAGAGAAGGAAATAACTGTCTTGGAGTCTACATGGAAAAATAATGAAAAAAGGAGCATGAACAAGACGGATGAAGTCTCACAGATGCCTTTGGAAAACATGAAATGTAGATTTGCACATACATATTTTCCAGCTGTAAAATTGATACTTTTTCAAAAGATAACCCCCTTCAATTCCGAAAAAGTTCATACAAAATTTTAAACTGTGCACCCCGTGTGTTGTAAAGTTTGAAGGCTTTTCGTTTTGACACAAAAAACTGTGTAAAGCACAAATTATTTTATTGATTACTTTTCCAATATTTTTTGCCCCCCACCCCTCAAAAAGCTTCATTTTCTCGAAAATCCCAATTGTATTTATTAGTTTTCCGGAAAAATAAAGTTTTTGTACTTTTCGAAGACATTTTTATTACGATTTATCGGGAAGAAAATGTAGTTTAGAGACAGTTTTGAAAAAATAACAGACCAAAGTTTTGAGTAAGATTCAAAATTTGCCACGTCATAGCATAACACTATTTCAATCCTCCCATGTTCCCATTGATTTTTAAAATTCTTCATCACCACAAAATAGTCATTTTTCATTGTTCTGTAGTCACCTTCCCTTTTTGTTATCCCATTTCCCGCCAAACAATATTCAAAAAAAAAAAAAAATAAAAGATATTCCAAAAGTACATGATTTTCCGAAGAAAGCACTCTTTTTATGATTCATTCATTTGCCGCCGGTCATTTCTTTTTGTGTTTTTGTGAAAAAAGGCAAATAAGTTTTGGTCGTTATACGTATGATGATATAACGAAAATGTTTCAAAAGTGTGCCCAATTATTTTTTTTACAATAATTGTTAGGAATTGTTTGCTTTGGTCATTTTTAATTGATGTCATTTTTTTCCAAGAAAAAAGAAACGTTTATCACGTAGATCATAAAATGAAGTGTAACAGTTTTTGTGAAAAAATTTCTGGAACTCAAGATTTTTGACACGTGGCAATTTCAACGATTCCAAAAAATGTTTTGCCACGTGTCACATAAATTTTGAAATGTGCCATGATTTTTCAGATCAATCATATTTAAACTTTAAAAAAAAATCCACGTGGCTTCATAGAATAGATTTTTTTGAATTTGGGATTGTTGAAATTGGGAAACTTTTTTATTCCAAGATTTCAAACTAATTTAAGTTTCTACCAAGTTTCATCAAGTCTTAAACTCCACCATCAGCTTCGAAAAAAGTTTCCTTCTGAAAAATTCATCAAGCATAATTATTCTCATATTACTTTTCCATGTAGGTCTCGCGCATTTGATATTATAATTTCTCTCCATCCTCGTTTTTTTCTCCTGTTTCTTACATTAGTTGGATAGGCTCCGCCCATTTTCGACACAACCAGCAAAAGCACAAAATAATCACACTTTCCATTCCTATTTGTCCTTTCTCCTTTGCCTTTCCTTTCCTTTCCTCTTATTCTCGATCCTTTTTATTTCATTTCGGCGGCGAAGGCGCCAAAGAATAAGACATAAATTATATGAGCTTCTTCTTCACACCACAAAAAGCAGTGTCGATATAATTTACTCTTCCTTGTCATCTTGTTGTTTTTTTTTTTTTGCATTTCATTTCATTTCAATTTTTTTGTGGTTGCTCAAATTTTCTTTTTTCTTCGTATGCAGTTGTATTTTTATAGTGCAATTTCTTTCGGTTGTCATATCAACCCAACTGAAGACCACCCTAGAATTAATTTCAGGTTAAATACTTAACAAGCTCTCAACTCTCAAGACTCAACAATGAATCAATTGTGTGGTTGTCAAATTATCAATGGCGTTGTTGCTTTTTGCGATTTGCATCGTTTTCCAATGGTTAGTTTTCTGGGAATTCGTAATTATAATTGCGTGTGAAGTCTGTGAACCAAAAATAATTCACACTGTGAACCAAAAATAATTGTGACAAAAAAAGTAATGCTCAGATTGTGAGAAACTCAATTTTGATATATATCTATTACAGTATCCCAGGGCTCAAAAATAACACCGGCTGCTCTTGAGCTGAGTACAGTAAACCTCTCCCCTACCTCAGTAAAACATCTTGCAAAGTGAAGTCTTCTCAAAATGAATCATGAAACTTTTCTGAAATTCAAACTCAATTTTTCAGAAGCAAAATGAAGTTTTCAAAAGAGTTTGAATTCGCTTTTTAAGTTTAGGTTTCTAGTTTGGAAGTTATAAAAATTGAACTCCTGAAATTTTAACTTTGATGTTAAATTTGGAAACTTGAAATTAATTACCAATATATTTCCAGTTCTGTTAGGTTTCCGAACAAACCCCAAACTTCTGCTACAGTATCCTATGACCCTTAGGCAACACCTGTGATAACATCTGAATACATTTTACTATTTTTTTTTCAAAACATCTGCATAGTTGTACTTGTCCATCTGTGTCAGGTGTCCATAAAAATTTGTTAACAAATTTTTTTCAAAAAAAAAAATCTTGGGGAGATAAAAATTAATAGGTGTGGTGTGGTTTTTTATCTATGGTTGGCAGGACAACCAGCATCTTGTTAGAATAAATAAATAATTATTATGTGAGAGTTCAATTGTTTTCTTGTAACTCGTTGGAAAAAAACAATTGGTTAGATGTGATGGATAAAGAATATAAATTATAGTGTGTAGATTTACGGGAAATAATGGGTCCTACAGCGAATTTACAGTACCTGACTTCGCGTGAACAACGGTAGCTCTAACAAGGGGGTTTGCATGCAGCTCTCTTTTCTACGAAAATTTTGACCACGAGAAAAACAGCTAGGTGGCCAAGTGGTTAGCGCTATTGTCTTTTGCTCTCTAGTCCAAGGATCGGTTCCCCTCGCCTGCGAACTTTTTTTTTCAATTTTTCAAATGTCTTGAGCCGCGAATCTACAGTAATCACTTCCTAATTTTATTTTTCAGCCTGATCTTGGAATGATTCCACGAATGTACATCAACCAACCAATGGGAAATATGTTCCAACCACAAGGTGGCCCACAAATTGCTCGCTACGTCTTCAACATTCAAGACATGCATTATCATTTTCAACAAGCTGCTCAACACTATTTCGCAGCACAACAACAACAACCAATTCGGGTGAATGTTCGAGCTCGCGCTGGATGGAATCAACAAAATGTTGTTTTTGCTGAAGGAGAAGAAGAAGAAGAAGAAGGCGTTGAAGAGGTTGAAGAAGCTGAAGGTGAAGATGCCAATGGAAATGACAGAGTTGAAGAATTGGGGGAAGAGCAAGAGCAAGCGGCTTTGAATGATGAAGAAGCTGAGGATGAAGAGGAGGATGAACAACCACAAGATCCAGCTCCAGTTGTAGTAGCTCCTCGTCGAGATAGATTTGATATCATTAATGATATTTTGGTGGTTCAAGAAATCAGAATAAGCAAGACTAAAGGAACTCAAACAAATCGTGATTTGGAAGATGGAGAAGAAGGAGACGGGAATGTTGAAGGAGATCAAAACGGAGAAGATGATGTGGAACGGCCACCACGTGAAAGTTCTTCAATGATTCCAGATATTCGAGCCTATTACCGCGAGATCATGGGCGTTAACTTCAAAGTTGATTTCGTTATAACTGACGGAGGCCGAGTCGAATTCAAATATGATCACTGCGTGATTCGCTATGGGACCGAAGTCGTTGAAAACAGCGACCGAAAAAGACAAATCTTCGGTCAATTGGGTGTGAATCCCCTTTTGGATCATGAATTATTTGCCATGGTTCAGCTCACTTTTCCCGAAACACGAAAACGTCGTGTTGACAACACTGTAAGTTAGATTTAAAAAAAAACAGAATAGAATGTTTCAAATTTCAATTTTTTCAGCCAACAAACATTGTGTTCACAAGAGTTTTGATCGAGGAAGACGACTTGGAATAATTTGATTTTTTTCGAAATTTTAAATTTCTTCCGATCTTTTCCAAGTTATTTTTTTTTGTTAGTTTTGATCATCCTTGAATTATCACATTTCACAAGTATTTTTTTGTTTATTAGCTTCATTTTGTTCTTCGTAATTTTTGATTTTTTTCATAAGCTTCATAATTTTATTAGCTTCACAATACTCGATTTCCGTTATTAGTTGCTTATTATTTTTTTTTACAGTATCCTATAACTTTTTCACAAAACTTTGGCCCCAATTTTCCATAATCTTTTTCCTTCTTTAGTTAAGTTGCTTTAATTTGATCAGTATTTTTTGTTAGCAATTTCTTTTCGTTCCCTTTTCCGCTTATGATTTCACAAATATCAACAATTTTTTTCAAAACCATTTTTTGTTATTAGTTGCTTATAATTTTTTTTTGAAAAATCTGTATTGGCCCCAATATTATCATTCTCTGACTTTGAATTCAGTTGAACTGCTTTTCATCTGATCCTGATCTTATTACCTGATCTTATTAAACGATGTTTTTATTCAAAACAAATAAATATTTTAATAGTCACTCACTGTTTCCAATATTTCGTAACATTATCAGGAGCACACAATCCTTTTCCATCTTCTGGACATTTACATAATCCACTTTGATTATCACAAATAGTTCCAGGCGGACATTGAGAACAAGTTGATGCTTCGAGATAAACATGATTTGGAATTTGAAGATTTCCATGATTTTTATATTGACAGAATACATACACATTGAATTTTTGGCCATTCTTCCATTTTGATATTCCGCATCCAATTCGATTTGTTCCACTTGCAATCATATTTATCACATGGCCATTTCCTTGAAGCTTATTCCAAATGAACTCGATTCTTCCGCTGAAAATTGAATTAAAATTAATAATCAAAGAAAAATTTTGAAACTTACGTGTTCGGATTCCTCAATCCAAATGACTGTGCTTCTCTCGCCCATGCAATCAAACAACTTTCCGCTGCATTTTTCAAAATCGAATCATCAGTTGAACCAATAGAAGCTGAACCTTGATTTGCATTTTCTGCTAATCCCAAGCGTTGATTTGGCGTTGAATGTACTAATTTATTTGTTATGTCAGCGTATTTTTGAGCGTTTTCAGCGATTCGATCATCCCAAATCTAGAATAATTTGTGTCTGAAAGGCTTTTCAAAATTTTGAAAATTTTGATTCTTCGTTTTCGAATTTCAGAAAAAATCCAAATAGAATTTTTCTCAGGCAATTGACTCCAAGAAAAATTTCGAAATTGATTCCGATCTTGTCAAAAATC
The DNA here is from genome assembly GCA_947459285.1 of Caenorhabditis angaria. Lineage (NCBI taxonomy): Eukaryota > Metazoa > Nematoda > Chromadorea > Rhabditida > Rhabditidae > Caenorhabditis > Caenorhabditis angaria. The sequence goes on along the minus strand of CANHGI010000003.1, from coordinate 2,990,352 downwards.
CGAAGTCTCAAATCCACCTAGCCCTACTAGAACTCAAACCTAAAATCCTCACAATTTTCTGCATATTACTCGCAGGTCCTTCGATTCTTCCACGTGATTTAAAAATTCCACGAGCTATATCACTTCTGATTTTATTATGAGCATCCACAATAATTTTGATATTTTTTGGATCAAATTTCAACGAGAGACCAAAACCCACTGATAATAGTAATAATAGGGTAATTTTTGAATTCCACATTTTGGGAAATGAGCATTTCAAATGACAGATTTCGTTTTAAAATTATTTGGAAAATAGGTCACGTCATAAATTCAAACAGCTTTATTTGGATACACGTATTTTGAAAGGATAAATAATAATAAATCAAGAGGTTTTCAAAATAATATGACTAGAATAATACAAAAAATACCTAAGTTAAGTTGAGTTATAATTGAAGAATTTATCAATTCAGATACATATTTTTTCACATCTGATTTTTTGGCGATTACTGTAGTTGTAGTTGTTGGAAGTGTTGAAGTTGAAGTTAACATTTTTGTAGTTGTAGTTGATAAAATTGAAAATGTAGTTGATTCCTGTTGCTTTTGAAAAAGTGCCAATTTTTGAGATGTTCCTGTGAATTGACAAGCTGGCATCAATGTATTGGTTGTGTCTTTTAAAACACGATAAATTATCTGAAATTTAATTACATTTTATTTCGCAAGAAAATGAGAACAAACCTGCCACGCTTTGAAACCACAATTGGTTTTAATGGGATTTCTGACACATCCGGAAAAGAAATTGAGAGCTCCACACATTCGATCGACTTTTGCTGACATATCGATGCCATTTTCAGTGTTTGCCATTTCGATTTCTTTGAGAGTTTCATCGTGGCACGCTTTTACTGAAGGTTGTCGATCTAATTCCATCAGACATTCGGCTGATTCGATGAATGCTGAAAATATATTTTGATTTGAGAGTTCTGAATCTTCTTGTCTACAGTACCCCCGAGAAATCTCTGGCGGTTACTGTAGATTTGTAGATCAAGATTCACATGTGAAAATTCAGAAAATCTTGTGTGTCTACATCTACAGTACCCTCAGAAATTCCACTTAATTTTGTTGTGTTTTAAAATTCTAGTTGATCTACAGTACCTCTCAAAAATGCCACGTGGAAAAATGGACTTGAAGAATACTGTACATTAAAATTCAAGAAACCCTCTTCAGTTTTTAGTCTACAGTACACCACCAATTGCCACGTGGCGAAAAAAATATAGTGTGAATCAAAAATCAGAGAATTCTGTTTAGCTTCTGATCTACAGTACTCATCGAGAATTCCACGTGGAAAAATGGGCTCGAAGCATACTGTGCATCAAAATTCAAAAAAAATTGCTCATGTTTTGATCTACAGTACCCCTCAAAAATGCCACGTGGCAGAGAGTCTTTGAAGAATAATACTGTAGACTAAAATACAATCTACAGTAAACATTTTTCAGGGTACTGTAGATCTTTGAAATTTAATTTTCTATTATTCATTTTTTTTCCAGAGTTTTTTTTTGCCACGTGGCAGCTTTTCAAGAGTACTGTAGATCAACTCTTTTTAGAATTTTTTTTCAAAAAACCTTCCGATGAACAAGTTGATATTCCCATTCTTCACAAAATTTTCCACCAAAAAAAAGAAGAAAAAACTAATAAAATTGCAAAAAAAAAATAAGTGCTCACTATTATATCCCTCATTGCATAAATATCCATACGAAGCATCAATAAGAGAAATAGTGACATGTCGGGGACAAGTTGACCGATGATCGCGTATACAACTATTGAATCGAGCAATGTGTCTGGAAAAGAAATGATAGTCTCAAGGGCATACTTTAATATTTCTTTGTATGTTTTTTTTTGGTTTGGTGGGAAAAATTTAGATTTTTTTTTGAAATAAAGATGAGAAAAATCTCTACAAAAAATTTGATTCAGAAAATTCACAATAAAGTTCTCAAATTTTCGCGGAACAATTTTTGATTTTGAAAAATAATTAAATTTTCTAAAAACAAAAATTCGTAAAAAATTCTGGTTTTGGGATAAACAAAAATAATTTTGAAAGATTTTCCAAATCATTTTTTTATTGTGATTTGAGTAAAAAATTGTAAAAATCGGGATTTTTTATATTTAGGAATGGCCTTGGGCTCACAAAGAACTTTAGGCTTAGGCAATGTCTTAAGCTTATACCCTTCTGGTTCAAAAATAACATTTTAAAACTCACTTGCACAACTCATTAAACACCCTTGCTCCCATCTTTGGCAACGAAAAAGTTCCACCCAATTCCGAATCCGAACTTTTTGAATCATGATTATTTATAACTTTCGCGAATTCTGCAACCGGTTGAACACATTCTTGAATTCTCGCATTTGTCGCATGCGGGCAAGTTTGACAATGAACCAAAGTTAGAAAAAAGTGTCCAAGAAAAATAAGAAGTCTCATGATTTTCTGATGTTCAGGTTCGCATCTTCAGTAGGAAAATCAGATGTGTGTCTGGAAAAAACAAGAATAAGAATAGGAATAAGGAATAAAATGATTATTGTTTCGGGATGCAAAAAAAAGATAGATAAAAGCGATTTATTCACACGATCAAGTGACACGAAGAAAACGAGCAAATAAAATGAGTAAAATAAACAAAAACGGATATGAAATAAATGACATCCGAGTGTGACTGGCTGGAACTGTGAGCGACCATGGAAAAAAAAATGCATGCAAATATCTATGCATGAGAGTAAATATCTGGTATTTAGATTTTTCGGGGTACAATTTGAAAGATTCCAAATTTTGATCTAGAGAATTTCAGAGCTACAGTACCCCAGTCATGTTTGATCTCAAAATGCTCCAAATTTCATAATCTACAGTAATTTAGCACCTACAGTACCCTCTCAAAATACAGTAATCCAGAAAACATCGATTTTTTGGGATACAATTTGAAAGAAAAAGTCTAAAGTTTATTGGGATTTTTGGATAAATAGAAATTAATGAGGTAGAATAAAATTTAGCGTTAGACAACACCTTAGGCTTAGGAAGGACCTTAGGCTTAGGAATCATCTTACTCTTAAATTGAGCCTTAGGCTTATGCAAAGTTTGGACAAGCTTCTAGGCTATGGTAAGGCTATGATAAGGCTAAACCATTAAAAATTTGAGGATTATGTAGGGCCTTATGTTTATACAAGTTCTTTTAGGCTTAGGCAGAGCCTTAGGCTTAGCTGTTAGGCTTGGATTTGCCCTTAGGCTTACACAAGTCCTTAGGCTTAACTTTAACCTTAAGATCAAATATATATTTAGGCTCAGAAATAATCAATTAGGGCTCAGGATCGTCTTAAGAAAAAAGCAAGATCTTAGGGCCTAAAAAACCAAGGTCCTAATTTTTTTCCAATTTTGCTATGCAAAAAAATTGGACCTCACCGAAAAGTTTTTACCAAATTTTGAAACTACAAAGAATTCCAAGTCACACAAACTTATGGATAATATTCAATTCTCGATGAAAAAAATAAATAAAGCGTTGTTTTTTGCCGTTAGATATTTCCTTTTCTGCTCCTCCCTCTCCTACTATTTTTTGTGCTGTCCATCCTAACTTTTTTTCAATTAATCCACCCAAAAATGTGTCGTTTTTAGACAGAATGATGGACATTTTAGGTTGTATTTTATTTTGAAATGTAAATATTATATAGTTGGTTTGACCAATTTTTTCAAGGATAGTAGGTTTAGGTAAAACCTTAGACTGATTCTCAAACAAAAAAAATGATTTTGGGTCTATCTTCAAAAAAAAAATATCTATAAATATTATGAAAAACATGTTAGTTGTGCCCATATGGATGTACACTAACACGATTATAGAAAATGAAAAAAAAGAAGACCGCAGCCATTTTTTCCTCATTCAATTTTCAGAGGATTTATTTGAGGATTCAATTTTTTTCGATCAAACATGGCTTAGAGAATATCTTAGGCTTAGGCTTATTGCGATCAACTACGGTCCTAAACAGGCCTGGGCTTTAGTGGACCACATGGATTCTTACGCGCTCCCCTGAATAGATAGTGCTTCAAAAAAAAGAAGCAAAAAAAACTCTGGACACCCAGAAAAAATGTCACGCCCATTTGCCGAAAGAAATACGTTTCAAAAAAAAATGATATGAGAATGGGGAAGACGGAAAAAAGAACGAGCAACACAACAAAAAAGTTTTGGGACTTGAAATAAATTGAAGTTTTGTTGTTAAAAGGAAAAGAGAGCGGGATAAAAATACGCATAGTGAGCAGAAGAAGAACAGGTTTGGAATTTTGGATGAGGCCTTAGGTTTAGGTTAGGCTTTGAGTTTAAGAGAGCCTAGTTTTTTTTCGGAATTTTCAAAACATTTTGAATTATTCTGAGACCTCATGAATACTTTTTTTGGCAAAACTTCAAAGAAAAAACAAGAAAAAGTTTAGAAGATGTGAAAAAAATAAGGGGAGCCGGGCACCGATTTGAAATCTATCGAGCATAAATAATCCCCCATTTCCTTATGTTTTAGCCTAAAACACCTACTACTTTCTTTCTTTTTTTGAAAATTACGGGTTTTGGGCCAAGTGTGAGTTGTATTCTATGTATGTATGGATTCAAAACAAAAAATAAACTAGGGAAAGGAAAGTTGTCACATCGAGTTTTGTCATTTCTGATGTTTTTTTTTTCTCGAAAAGAGGATTGGAGGTTTTTATGAAAAAAAAAAATGGAAAATGAAAAATAAAAATGAATTTTTGTTGTGTAAAATGTTTCAGACACAAAATTCAATTTGTCTTATCTTTCAAAAAAAAAAGAGCGAAAATTCATTTTGCTGAAGAAAATTTAAAAATGCAAGTTAGGCTTAGGTAGAGCCTTAGGCTTAGGTAAAACCTTAGGTTAGAGCTTAGGTTGGAGCCTAAAAGCCTTGAATTAAGAATAAGGTTAGAGCTTATTACAATTAGGACAAGGCTTAGGCAATACCTTATACTTAGTTGAGGTCTTAGGTTTAGAAAAAGTATTAGACTCAGGCCTAGGCTTAGGCTTAGATAAGCTTAGGGTAAAAATGTCTTAGAGTTTGGGAGACCCTAAAAATTCTATGAAATTTGTTTTCTCGAAAAATTAGTAGTACAAATACCTAGGCTTACAGTAATTATCTGATCTCCAATAAAAACAAAGAAAATCCTCCCCGCTGTGTTCAGGTACTAGATAATTAGGATATGAAGTCTAGTAGAATAGAAAAGATAGGTCAATTGAACGAGCCAAGGTTTTTTGCCAATTATATATATTTTCAAAAAAAAAAGTTGAAAATGAAATAAATTGGTTTATTGAACATCGGAAGTTGTTATTTACTCACTCGAAAGTAGCCAGCTCCTCTGACCAAAACCAAAAAATATCAAATTACAATCGAATAAGATATATTCTAGAAAAAAAGTGCACGTTGTTTTGTATAGTTGGAATAAATAAGTGGTGCATGATTTATTATGAGTTTCCGAGGTGAAATGAAAAATGAGAGGACAGGTAGAAATTATTGGAAAGAAAAAAGGTAGAAGATTTTGAAACTGCGAAAACTTGTTGGGATTTTTGATGAATTATTTAGTGTGATGAGGAAAATTTGAATTTGAGGTGAGATTTTTAGAATATTCCGGGTTCCAAAAAAATATTATTTCAATATTTTCCAAATATTTTGATACTAAAGAAGACCAGGATTACTGTGGATTGGCAGAAAATATTATTATTTGAACGCGAGTTTTTTTTAAAACAACGTGAACATTTTACAAAAATTCACCTCATTTCTAAATATTTGTTTTTACAAAAACAAAAAAAACCCCAAAAAATAATGCGGTATAGATAAAGGGTTCCCTTCGCCAGTTAGTCAATTACTCTTCAAAATTAGACATAAAACGAAATCGAGAGACGCAGACATTTTGGAACATACGGTAAATGAGAATTGAAGTGGGTTGTTGTAAAGGGTCAAAATGAGCCGAGTTATATTATTATTGGACCCAGGAGATTGTGGAAAATCGAAAAATGTGAATGAAAATGAAAATAAAAACCATATTGAATTACATTGAAAAAGAGCGGAAGTATTCGAAAAGAGCAAAACATTTGATATTTTCAATATGGATTTCAACACTTTCAAAACAAACAAAAAAAGAAGAAACCGAAAAACCACATTTTTTGAGAAAACTGCGAATAGTTTCCAGAACTAACGCGGGAACATTTTTAGTTGATCAAAAAAATATTTCCCGGGTCAAATATTCACTTGGAAGATTTTCCTCCTTTTCAATATCTTTTTGCTGGATTTTTGTATAGTTTTCTCAACTGGTAGGCGGTGCTGTAATTCAGGATTTTTTCCAGGAAAATTCATGTATTCTTCAGAGACGCAGAAAATGGTTTATCTTATATTTATTGAAAAATTCCATTAGGATCGAAAACAAACATTTTTATCACGAGGAATCATGTGATTTGAAGACAGAAATCTGAACATTTTCAAGCTATGACGTGGCAATATAGTGATTTCATGCAAAATCCTGAGTTTTCCTGTGCTGCATCTTTTTATTGTTTTCAAATTCCCGCGCTGCCAACAAGAATTGCAAAAAACGTGTCAATTGCACACAAAATGCGTCAGTGTTGCACGCGTTGACCCCTGAAAAACTGTTCTTCAAAAAAATGTTCGTTGTGTCCCAGTTTTTGGGAAGTTACCTGTCCCACGCCGTTTTTGCCTATATCCAAGACTCTTATTCAATAAATAGGTTTTCCACAACATTAGGTTTCAGTTGTATGTAATTAAAACCCATTTCCATGGCAACCAATTTCCCGGTTTCCACGCGATTTTCATATTTCCCCTTTTTGTCCCAAAATATAGAAATTAGGTTTGGATTTCGAAAAATTTGTTGTATTTGTAGTTCGAATAATTAGAAAAACCTAACTTGATTACTATAAGAATTTGAAATACTGCCGATATATCATATTTCTTTCCGTATTACGAAATTTCATCGTTTTTTCAAATATTAATCATCATTTGTAGTTTTTTTTCAGATTGGTATGTCCAGCGAACAATTTGACAACGTACTTTTTTCGCTAGCTCAGCAACTTCCAGGAGGAGTTCCTCAGCTTCTTGATGTTATTTTCGAATTTCTTTCGAGAAAGACCGATTTTTACAGTGGTGCTGGGATTGAACAAGCAAAAACACTGCTTCTCGAAAAGTTTGATAAGCACAGCATCAAAGCTTTAAAAGAAGCTGAAGAGGCTAAAAAACGAAAAGAAGAACAAGAAAGAAAATTGGCTGAAAGAAGGGCTGCTCAAAAAGCAAAAGAAGAGGAAGAATTCAGAAATTCATCGAAGGTTGTTGAAATAACCGATGAGGAAGCTGCTGAATTCGAAAGAGCTAAAAATCAATCAACCTCTGCTTCTGTGAATGGTTCTTCCAGTGGAACCTCACAATCTGATGAGAAAAAAGACGATGAGGATGAGGAAGATAGCAGTCTGATGAAACCGAATTCTGGAAACGGCGCTGATTTAGAAAAATTTCAATGGACACAAACATTGCAAGAAGTTGAAGTTCGAATTCCATTGAATGCCTCGTTTTCAGTTAGAAGTAGAGATGTTGTTGTGAAAATTGAGAAAACCAAAGTGTCTGTTGGACTTAAGGGTCAAACACCGATTGTTGAAGGAAATTATCGAGCACCGGTAAGAATTAAAGATTGAGTGATGGGAAAAAAAGAAATTAAAATTTACAGATCAAAGTTGACAATTCAAGTTGGGTTATTGATAATGGAAAAGCTATTGTTCTAACATTGGAAAAAGTGAATGATATGGAATGGTGGAATCGTTTCCTTGAAACGGATCCAGCTATCAATACCAAGAAAGTTCAACCAGAAAATTCGAAATTGAGTGATTTGGATGGAGAAACAAGAGCGATGGTTGAGAAAATGATGTATGATCAGAGACAAAAAGAAATGGGTTTACCAACTTCTGATGAGAAAAAGAAACAAGATGTTCTCAAAAAGTAAGTTCCTCACTATATTTTTAGACATGGTGTAATATTACAATTTTCAGATTCATGGAACAACATCCTGAAATGGACTTCTCAAATGCAAAAATCAATTGATCTTCGAATTTTCATAATTTATACTTTTATATCTGCCCGATGAAGTTTTTTCCTATTTTTCGAAAAAAACAATCTAACGAGTTTCTAACAGCTCTACTGAATATCTGAACGTTATATACTTTTTTTCTAATTCTTCAAATATTGATTTCAGATGGATGAGGATAATGAGGTTGGATTGCCACAAAAAGGAATCAATCAGATAATAAAGGTAAGAACTTTTTTTAAAAATAAATATCAATATCAGACATTTTTCAAGAAGTAGTTCCTGATATGAGAATTGCAAATGAATCTCGCGATTTGATCAATATATGTTGTGTAGAATTCGTGAAACACATTGCAAGAGAAGCCCAAAGAATTGCGAGTCAAGATCAGCGGAAGACAATTTATCATGAACACGTGTAAAAAGCATTGCAAAATCTAGGATTTCCTCCGGATTATTTAGAAGCGGCAAATAGTGAGTCACTGTTATTCCCCTTGTTTCTAAACTTGTGTTTTACAAACTCCTGTCTATCGTTAATTTTTGATGCGCCCGATATCCGTTTTTTAAATTTTTTGGGAGAGTAATGAATAAATAAATGTTAAAATGGGAATTTTATTTTTAAAGGTTTTCAATTGAAACCCTCTCAAATATATTATTGATTTTAATTGTCTGTTTACTCTACTTTTCTTTTTTTTTTGTCTATTTACTCTACCGATATTTTAAAATCTCTGTGCAGCTAAAATAAATTGAAAATTCAGGAAAATTACCTAGAAAATTTTTGATTTTTGCACCTTTTCCGAACATCGTTGCGAACGTCCAAAACTACCGAAATACTATAAAATCTTTTAAAAAAAAATGAAAATAAAACAACAATACTCCGCGAAATTACGTTTGACACGTGCTGTTTAGCGCTAAACAACACGCATTTCGCGGAGTGTTGTTGTTTTATTTTTGATTAAACACCCGGGTGTGTTTAATTTAGCTCTTAGGAGTTTCGCGTCGTTTATTCTGCTTGTATTTGAAAAATGTTAAAATGGGAACTTTATTCTGCATGTTTATATAACTAAATCCGTTTGTATATTTTCATATTATTATGTTCTCTAGGTTATTTGATTAATGCAATATTTTTTAGAATGCTCTTTGAACCTATCGATCTCTCCAATCAGGCGTTGATTTCTAAGGCGAATTCCTATTCATTGTTTATTGAATTCAACAATGAATGCATTTGTTGTGTGAAACTAACGAAGGAATTCGCCGTCACCGCGCTCCATTGTATTCCCGATGAATTCCGCGTTCTTGGCAAACATGTATTATTGCAAGATCACGGAGGAAAGGAACATCGAGCTCAAATTCATTCAATGAACTCTTTGTCTGATTACGCGGTATTCAAAAAAGAAGAAGGACATTTCGATAATGTTCCAAACATTATTGTCCCAAATATTCTTGATCAATATATCGCAGTTGTGAGTAATTAAACATGACTAAATTTATAAATATTAATAATTCATTTTCAGGGCTCGTCATTTGGAGAGCTGAAGTTATCGTATCGAATCGGGCACGTATCGACAATTTCAAATGGAACGAATGGTTTTATATATGGAACATCAGGAGGACTTCCGGGATATTCCGGCGGTATGTGTAAAAGTAGTAGTAGTAGTAATTATAGTTAATTTTAGGAGGAATTTATCATGTTCGAACCGGAAACTTAATTGGAATTACTCGAGGAAATCAATATGAGGGAAAGGGAACTCACACTTATGGCGATATTTTAGAAATAATAAGCGCACAAGGTGAGTATTATTGACAATAAAACTTTCCGGAACCGGCTATGTACCCAAAATTTTGGGTTAAAAACTTTTCTAGAAAAAACTTCTTTTTTTCCAAAAGTTTTCAACCGGTTCCGAAAAGAGTACCCAATGAGTCTTGTAATAATTTCGTTTTTTTAAGTGATTTATCGAGACATTGAGATGTTTGGACAATTCAACATTTGAAGCATCTCAAATTGGACTGTTGGTTTGTGTTTTTTTTTGCTTGTTTTTTGATTAAATCAAATCAAATTGATTTGTTTCAATGAAACAAGATTGTTATTATTCCTTTTATCCCTTATTTCTAGCCTTATTTGATTGATATTTGCCCCTTATCGTTCATTTCTTATTTTTGTTGTTCTCATAAATTGTTGTTTTTGTCTCGTTATAAATTGTGGAGGCTCGAAGTGGTTTCTCCACTTAAAGATCTTTCTAAGTTTACGTAGTCCACGTAGACTGATAACTTGGGGCCGAAACATGGGCTGTCCTCATGGGAAGTTGTAGATTTCGCTCGAGGGGAAGACTTCCAGCCCTAACTTATTATCATAAACAAACTGGTGTGGCTTTTTGTAGATGTGCTCAACCTATTGATCAAGAATATTTGGGACAATAATGTTTGGAACATTAAACCAAATTTTTTGAGAAGAAATCCTCGTTTTTATACAGTTTTTTCAACTGGTAGGTGGTGCTGTAATTCAAGATTTTTCCAGAAAGCGTTGTGATTTTATGCAATAATCAGAGTTTTCCTGTTCTCCATTTTTTGTTTTTTCAAATTCCCGCGCTGCCAACAAGAATTGCAAAAAACGTGTCAATTGCACACAAAATGCGTCAGTGTTGCGCGCACTGACCCCCGAAAAACTGTTTTTGAAAAAATGTTCGTTGTGTCCCAGTTTTTGGGAAGTTACTTGTCCCACGCCATTTTTACCTATATCCAAGGCTCTTATTCAATAAATAGGTTTTCCACAACATTAGGTTTTAGTTATATGTAATTAAAACCCATCACCATAGCAACCAATTTCCCGGTTTCCACGCGATTTTCATATTTCCCCTTTTTGTCCCAAAATGTAGAAATTAGGTTTTGATTTCGAAAAATTTGTTGTATTTGTAGTTCGAATAATTAGAAAAACCTAACTTGATTACTATAAGAATTTGAAATACTGCCGAAACATCATATTTCTTTCCGTATTACGAAATTTCATCGTTTTTTTCAAATATTAATCATCATTTGTAGTTTTTTTTTCAGGTTGGTATGTCCAGCGAACAATTTGACAACGTACTTTTTTCGCTAGCTCAGCAACTTCCAGGAGGAGTTCCTCAGCTTCTTGATGTTATTTTCGAATTTCTTTCGAGAAAGACCGATTTTTACAGTGGTGCTGGGATTGAACAAGCAAAATCACTGCTTCGCGAAAAGTTTGATAAACACAGTATCAAAGCTTTGAAAGAAGCCGAGGAGGCTAAAAAACGAAAAGAAGAACAAGAAAGAAAATTGGCTGAAAGAAGGGATGCGCAAAAGGCGAAAGAAGAGGAAGAATTCAGAAATTCATCGAAAGTTGTTGAAATAACCGATTAGGAAGCTGCTGAATTCGAAAGAGCCAAAAATCAATCAACCTCTGCTTCTGTGAATGGTTCGTCTAGTGGAACCTCGAAAACTGATGAGAAAAAAGAGGATGATGACAAGATTAAAGATTGAATGATGGAAAAAGAAGAAAGAAATTAAAATTTCCAGATCAAAGTTGACAATTCAAGTTGGGTAATTGATAATGGAAAAGCTATTGTTCTTACATTGGAAAAAGTGAATGATATGGAATGGTGGAATCGTTTCCTTGAAACGGATCCAGCTATCAATACCAAGAAAGTTCAACCAGAAAATTCGAAATTGAGTGATTTGGATGGAGAAACAAGAGCGATGGTTGAGAAAATGATGTATGATCAGAGACAAAAAGAAATGGGTTTACCAACTTCTGATGAGAAAAAATTGATCTTCGAATTTTCATAATTTATACTTTTATATCTGCCCGATGAAGTTTTTTCCAATTTTTTTCAAAAACATTTTCGATCTAACGAGTTTCTAATAACTCTACTGAATATCTGAATATTATATATTTTTTCTAATTCTTCAAATATTGCTTTCAGATGGATGAGGATAATGAGGTTGGATTGCCACAAAAAGGAATCAATCAGATAATAAAGGTAAGAACTTTTTTTTAAAAATAAATATCAATATCAGTTATTCTTCAGGAAGTGGTTCCTGATATGAGAATTGCAAATGAATCTCGCGATTTGATCAATATATGTTGTGTAGAATTCGTGAAACACATTGCAAGAGAAGCCCAAAGAATTGCGAGTCAAGATCAGCGGAAGACAATTTATCATGAACACGTGCAAAAAGCATTGCAGAATCTAGGATTTCCTCCGGATTATTTAGAAGCGGCAAATAGTGTTCTAGACGCCTGTAAGGTAAGAAATTAATCATAGTGAAAAACAAACAACAAAAGTGGTCGGTAAATATACAATGTTTCTCTATTGAATCATTTTCTTATTTTATTTTATTTATATCATCTTTATTACTATAATCACATGTTATTTTCAGGTTGAAGCCGAGAAAAAGCTGAAGCGAAAGAATTCTCGATTGGAAAAATGTGGGATTCCCGAAGAGCAATTGTACCAAATGCAACAAGAACTTATTCAAAAAGCGCGTCAACAAGAACTCGAACAGCAAGCTCAAATGCAATCGACTTCATTTGTTGCTCCTTCTTCGACTGGTCTTTTTTCCTCTTCTGCAGAACCATCAGGAGATGACGAATATGATGTATAAATATTTTAAGTATCTTCAAAATCATTTATTTAATCTCCTAAATAATTTACGGGTTTTTTGGTAACACGTGGCATTATTTACGTGACCTACTTTTTTTTATTACACGTGTCACATTTTTGCAACGTTTCTATTTTCGAATCAATCAATAATTTAAATTTTTTCTTTCTTGTGCTCTTGTTTTTGTTCGAACTACTTTGGTCATTAAACCAAGTTCATATATCTTTGAATTTCATTATTATAATATTTATCTAAACATATGGCTTTTCAGGTATGCCGGGAGAAACTGTTGTTGAAGAACAACAAAATATTCCAAGCGTTGAGTCGCCAACCGCAACGGCTGTTGCCTTGTATCCACTCAAAAGAGAATGGACCTGGTGGTAAGTTTCTTGGATCGGCTCGATCTGAATCTAGAAATCCCTAATTTCCAGGTATTTGAACGATGAGCGTAACAAATCATGGGAAGAAAGATTGAAAAAAGTCTACACATTCAAAAGTGTTCCAGAATTCTGGGCTCTTTATGATGCAATCCGCCCACCAAGTGGTTTGAACGCAATGTGCGATTATAATGTTTTCCGTGATAATATTCAACCAATGTGGGAAGTTCCGGAAAATGCAAAAGGCGGTCGTTGGTTGGTAACAATTGAAAAAGGACGTCCAGCTGAAATGGTTGATACAATCTGGCTCGAGATTTTGATGGCATTGATTGGTGAACAATTTGGAGAAGATATGGATTCGATTTGTGGATTGGTTTGTAATGTTAGAGGAAAAGGGTCGAAAATTAGTGTTTGGACGAAAGATTGTAATGATGATGATGCAAATATGAGAATTGGGTTAGTTACTTTTCTACAAAATCAAACTCAAATCAATGATAATTATTCCAGGCAAGTTTTGAAGCGTAAACTTCTTGATGCTGATGTGCCAAAAATGATTCAAAAGCCATTATTCGATATTCTTCGCTATGAAGATCACGAAAGTTGTCAAAAGAAAATTGGATCGGTTGTCAAATCGAAATTATCAATTAGTTGGAACGACGAAGCTGTCTAAATCCGTTTTTTGGGTCAATCTTTCTTTCACTGTTATTCCCCTTGTTTCTAAACTTGTGTTTTACAAACTCCTGTCTATCGTTAATTTTTTGGTGCACCCGATACCTGTTTTTTTTTAATTTTTTGGGAGAGTAATAAATAAATGAATGTTAAAATGGGAATTTCATTTTAAAAAGGTTTTCAACTGAAACCCTCTCAAATATATTATTGATTTTTATTGTCTGTTTACTCTAACGAAATTTCGTGCAGCTAGAAAACATTGAAAATGAATTCAGGAAAAAACAACAACATCACTGATCGGTGATGATAATGATCTATAATGTGTAGGCCCCAAAATATTTAGAGGCCGAAGTCCATTTGTCAGAGATAACTAGTGACCTACCACAAATAAACAAGCAGCCGCGTGTTCTTATCTTTTCTTCGTTCTTCATTTCTCTCGTTCTCATCCCGGCCATTATTTTCTTGTTTTTTTTTGTTTGAGAGTTGATTGAATTATTATTATTATAATTCTTTGATTTACAGAACCATCAAACAGTAATTAAAATGGCTAGCAAAAGTGAGTTTTTTTTTTCAAAATAGAGTTTAGAAAATTTCTTTCATTTTGAAGCTTATTTTCAAAAAAAAACATCCACAAAATGCATTCAAGTGAAAATTTCAAAAATTCAGATTCTGGCTGAAAAATTGAGATGGATACAGAAAATGTGGAGGAAAAATTCAGCCAAAATTTTTGAAAATTAAAAAAAAAACAAGTTCAAATTTTCAGCCAAGATAAGAATTTTTCATCTTATTTGAACTCGTTTTTAGAGATTTACAGGCTAAACTTCTACTCAGAGATTCGCTGGCCAGCTCGCCACTAGATCAGGATCAGGTGGCCGGAAAGTTCAAAACGAGCTGAATTTGATTCGGCCACCAGGTCGCCTTGAGTTTTCCGGCGACGTGGCCTGTGTGTTTGAAATCCTGGAAAGCCAGCAAGACGGTGGTTTGTACTCAAAATAGTGCATTTTTTACTGTTTTTTTCACTTCCTAAGGTTTCTAGTACTCCGAAAAAACAGAAAATGAGCCAATTTCTTCTAGAATGCTCGGATTCACAAGTTTTTTGGACTTTTTTCTCTTAAGCGAGACGATCTGGACGCGAGGTCGGGTCGAGTTGGACAACCTGGGCGAGGTGGTCTGCATGAACTGAACCACCTCGCGACCAGGTCGTCTCGCAAAAAATACGGGCGATGTGGTTGTCCGTGTCAATTTCAGATGGGCAGTCGGTCCCACCTAGTGACCAGCTGGCCAGCGAATCTCTGAGTAGATTAGGACTTTCATCATTCAAAAGTACAAAATTTTCCACAAAAATCTCTTATCAGTTTGTACTTTTCAATAGGAATCAATGTTTGATATGTATACTTTGTTCCTAACAAAGTAAATTTTTGCAGGTGTATTCGTTGTTGGTGCAAAACGTACTGCTTTCGGTACTTTTGGCGGAAAATTGAAGAATATCTCAGCCACCGATCTTGGAGTTGTCGCATCTCAAGCTGCATTGAAACAAGCAAACGTTGCTCCAGAAAATGTGGATCACGTTATTTTCGGAAATGTTGTCGCAAGTTCTCGCGATGGAATTTATCTCACCAGACATATTGGATTGAAATCTGGAGTTCCACAAAATGTTGGAGCATTGACTGTAAATCGATTGTGCGGATCGGGATTCCAATCAATTGTTAATGGTGCACAGCAAATTAAATTGGGAGAGGCGAATATTGTTTTGACCGGTGGAACTGAAAATATGTCAATGGTTCCGTTTGCAGTCAGAAATATTCGATTTGGAACTGCTCTTGGAACTAATTATCAATTTGAAGATATGCTTTGGGATTCGCTTTCTGATTCTTATGCGAAATTGGCAATGGGACAAACTGCTGAAAAACTTGGAGCTCAATATAAGGTTTGAATAAATTTCGACAATTTTTTTCGAAAATATTTACAAAACTTTTCAGGTAACCCGCAAAGATGCTGATGATTTCGCTCTTCGCTCACAAACTCTTTGGAAGAAAGCACAAGAAGCTGGAATTTACAAAAAATGAAATCACCCCAATTATTATCAAAGGACGCAAAGGTGAAGAAAGTTTCGAAGTTGATGAACATCCAAGACCAACAACTGTCGAAAGTTTGGCTAAATTGAAACCAGTTTTCCAAAAAGATGGACTTGTAAATGCTGGAAATGCATCTGGAATCTCTGACGGAGCTGCAGCTGTTGTATTGGCTGGAGAAGAAGCGGTTAAGGCAAAAGGATTGAAACCATTGGCTCGTGTTGTTGCATACGCTGCTGTTGGATGCGATCCAACTATTATGGGAATTGGACCAGCTCCAGCTATTCGTGAAGTTTTGAAACAATCCGGTTTGAAGATTAATGATATTGATATCTTTGAGGTAAATTATTTTGTTGACTTGAAATTTGATTCAGAAATATGTTACAGTACATTTCATTTTAATTTTAAATTTGGAAAAAAAAAGAAGGAAGAACTTCATACTCTTATTTTTCAGGTCAATGAGGCATTCGCCCCACAAGCATTGGCTGTTCAAAGAGAATTGGGAATCCCATTGGAAAAATTGAACACAAATGGAGGAGCCATCGCTTTGGGACATCCATTGGCCGCTTCTGGAGCAAGAATTTCAACACACATCACTTATGAATTGCAGTAAGTTTTTTGAAATTTCAAATCCTGATTTAAAAAACCCTAGGCTCTTCTTGATCTCCAAGGCTTGCGACTTGGATTTTTAATAAAATGTTATTCCCATAATTGAAAATTACTACTAGATCTGAAAATTAAATTTTGTGACCCGTATTTCTACCTAAATCTTCAAATTTTTGCAGCCGTCAAAATGCCAAATATGCAATTGGATCAGCTTGTATTGGAGGAGGACAAGGAATTGCAATTCTTTTCGAAAGAGTATAAATAAATCAAATTCTAGCGGTTTTAGTCGTATTATAATTTTTATTCTTATTTCTTGTATAATTATGTATTTTCTCCATTCACATTTTTCTGAACGAGTAAAATAAACTTTTCTCCCTCTCAAAATATTTTCCCGTTTTGTTTATTAGCATTTTGTTTGATTCAAAACTTCTCATCATATTTCGTTTTTTGCGGACAAAACACTCGAATTCACGAACAAACTTTTATAGAATATATTTAGTTTATTTTATAATTCGCGAAATGAATTGCATTGATTTTTTTGGAAACTGAAGTTTTTATATCGAAAAAGTGTTTTTTCATTTTCAGGCCGTCTTCAAATCAGAAGGAAAATTGAAAACGAATGATATGAGATTTGAAGATATTATAACACCAAAGGTTAGTTGATTCATTGGGGATTTTTGGGAAAATTATTGGGGAATTTGGTAAACAAGAAGTTCGTATGGGAGATATTTAGACTATAAAAATATTGCTTGAGAATTTTTGCTTGAAAAAAAAAATCGATATTTTTGAAATATTGATATTTAAAATTTCCTTGTTCAAAATGTTGATTCAAGAAACTCTATGATTTAAAATATTATTGCATAATAAAAATTACTGTTTCAAAATTGTATGTAAATAATTGCTTGAAGCGATGAAATATTTCTTGAAAAATCGATATTTTCATCTTTTGAAGTATTTTTTAACGAATTTTCTTAAGAACTAAACTTTAGTTTGTATTGTATCGAAAACCATTTAAAGTTATTTTTTGGAAATGTTTCCAGGGAAAAATAACGTGAATCACTTCAATCAAGTATTGATTTTTATGAAAAATTGTTCAAAAAATTATTTCTCTTTCACGGAAATGTCTTTCTTACCAAAAAAGATTTTGGAAAAATCTCTCCTTCGAGAAAATTGCAGTTTGACACGAAAAATGATATCAGAATTTAGTATTTCTCGCATTTTTTATTCATTTCCCAGTTTTTTCAAATCGGATTTCCAGAAACTTTGAAGATTTTAATGAGAAATGACGTGTTTTATTTGTTTATTTTAAGGGCTACAGAACTCAAATCGTCTGGAATTATATTTTCCATTCTCAAAATATTTTCTCGGGAAAAATCCCGCAAGTGCCGGCAAGAATTGCAGTAGAGCCGCAATGGCTGCAGGCAGGCAGACAAAAAGTAGCGAGCGTCTGCGCTCTCTCACATTCCCCTTGTCTTTCCCCCGCAACAACGGCGGCTTCACCCGCAGCCATTGCGGCTCTACTGCAATTCTTGCCGGCACTTGCGGGATTTTTCCCGAGTTAGTACGTGTTTTCATCATGTTTTCACACCCCCCTCAAAATTTTGGCTTGAAAAAAAACATGGAAATAGTCTAGAAAATTTTACGTTTCATTACTTTTTTTAGAAACAGAATTGAAATATAAGACGTTCGTTTTCAATGACAATTAAAGAATAAAAATATTAAAACACTGTTTGTTTTTGAACTGTGATAATATTTCTGAAGTATTTTTTATATAAAAAAGAATATTATAATCCAGATTTGATCTTCTTTATTTTCATGTCCCATTTTCATTTGATGAATATGTTATTTTTCTTCAAATTTTAAATTTTGTTCTTTTTCTCGATCAATTTTTTGAAATTCAATTTCCGACGAAATTTTTCATGAATTTTTTTGAATAGATTTATTTTGACGTGCTGATAACAAAAAATGCTTTGGTCAATTTTGAATATGAAGTTTCAAATTTAGCTGAAAATCTAGGTGGATACTGAGTTATTAGGCTCAATTTTCTACCAAAAATAGAAGGCGTGAAAATCTTGCTTATTTTGTAGAAAATTTCAAAAGCTTCAAATCAAGATCAGATATGATTGTGTAAAATGTGTGATTTCTGTCAGAAAATAAGCAAAAATTTCTAGACTCCGAAAAATCCTCGGAGAAACTTTTGCAATTTGTTTTTTAGTGCATTGCGCATTTTACCGAGAGCAAAGCCAATAAATGATAAATAATGTAATGAGGTTAGGGTTTGGCAGAGAAAACAGAGAAAAAAACACACTCACACACACACACACACACACAACAAAAATAGACATTTTGTGGCATTTCCTGACAACGTTTGGCCCAAAACTAGTTTGTTGGAAGGAGCAAGAAAGAAAAAAGAAAAACCAGCTGCTTCTATTTTATTGGTATTTTTTATTTATTTTGAATAAATTTTAGGTTTTCTTGATGTTTTGAGTTGTGACGTGGCGAAATTGAAAAATTTTCAGAATAAAAAATCGAGTGAAAATTTGGTCTCATTCAAGTCTAACGTAAGGTCTTACCTAAGCTTAAGGTCTTATCTAACATAAGCCTAGAATTTTGTATAAAGCCTTACAATCAGCTATGACAAGGCTTTACCTAAGGCTTTGCTAGAAATTTGCCACGTAACCATATTTTTCAGGGTTTCAAAACTCAAAGTTCTCAAAATTTGATCCCCGAAAATCCCCCACTTCGACCTATTTTCTCTCAATTTCCTCTTTTTTCAACCATCAATCATAAACCGGGCCAAACTCTTGGATTATTTTGGAAAAATAGTTATTTTCGCAATTTTTAAAATATTCTACAAATTTCCGCTTTTTGACAATATTTCTGGTTTCTAAAAAACCCATTTTTTGGCCGAAAATTAATTAAATAGAATTATTTGTGTTGTCGAAAACATGTATCATCTGATTTCTTTTTTTCTTTTCATTTTGTGGTTTTTCTCGAAATTAAAAAAAAGAAGATGGATGGATTGAGAAGAAGAAAAAGAAGCACATCATTATGCTTGACTGAATTTGAATTGACCATTTTGTGTCTTCTTTTTTTTATTTTTAGTTTTTGATTAGATCTTTGCTCAAAAAAAGCTGGAGAATTTTGTTCCTCAAACTGAAATTTTTAATTGAAACACCGTGAAAAAGTTATGGTTCGAGAAAACTCTTGAGTCATAGAAGTTCTGAGCCTAGAAAACCTAGTGATCTAATAGCTGAGCCTAGATATCCTGATTATCCAGGAGCATTGTCTTGATATTCCTCTGATAAGGCATGGGGCCTTGAGAACTTCTATATCAAGTAACCAAGATTAGAGAATCCAATTTTGAAAGATCAGCGCCCAACTGTTCCCAAAAACAAAGAAAAAGTCGTAATATATATTTTTCACTTTTAAAAAAAATTATTCGAACGGAAGTTATTCTTCTTCGGTATACTAACATGCTTATTTAGTTATTTATTTATTTATTTTGATCACCGCCTTTTTTTCATTCTCTATTTTTTGCAACGAAAAAACGAACAACGCTACTTTATATTTTTTCGAGTTTTCCCTTGGGGCTTTTTAAAAATCGACCTATGTTCCTTTCATGTCTTTGCTGAAGGTTTTTTTTGAGAAAAATGCGAATTGTAGATCTAATTTTTGACGTGTGGAATTTTTCCCAGATTTTTTACGTTTCAAGAAACATTTGAGTTTTTCACTGCTTCATGAAAAAATGTTTCGCTGCTTTATGAAAAAATGTTCAGTACCCGAATTTTTGAATTATTTTTTTCTGTGAAAATTTGGTATCAAATCTTTTTTTTGGTGAATACTAGAGTTTCAGCAGAAAGTTTTTTGAAATTTTGTCAAAAACTTTTTCATTCTCAAAAAATCTGTATTTTCTCCGAATTGAGAAAAATTTTGATAATGGACGACGTTTCAAAATAAATCCAAGATTCTAAAAATCTTGCACATCTCAATATTTTTGGTAGACATTTTCGAAACTTTCTGTTATTCCGGCCCGTTCCTCTCACTTATTGTGTCACACACCAATTCAATTCCTATAATTGTCTTCTTCTCCAAATGCCGTCTGAAATTCGAGAGCATTTTCTTTTTTTTTTCGCTGAGCCCACATGGCTTCACTTTCCATTTTTCTCCTTCTCCTTTTTTTCTGCTCCTTCTTTTCATGGTCCGTCCCCTTCTGCTGCGTATATCCATCTTTTCATTTGTTTTCCTGTCGTCTCCTCGTTTTTTGCCATTTCTTATTTATTTTTTGTCACATTCTCCTCTTTTTCTTCTCTCGAATTTTTAAGCACATATTTACTTACTTATTCCTCATTTATTTTAGTGGTTTTTGTTGCAATTCCATATTCATTCTCTCCACATATGCTCATGCTCAAAAATGTCTTCACCTTCATCGGTTTCAACTCCACTTTCATCATGGTGGAATAATATGTCGCTATCTGGCTATTATGCCACTATTTCAACACCAAGCACTTCTAATTTCTCGTGGGGTTTTGATGGATATACAAAACAGAATATTGTGCCATCTCAAGGAATGTCAACTGCAGCCGGGTATACTGAAGATATTACTGTAGCTGGATCTTTGTTGAAAGATAAGATTAGTGGATTGTATGAATCATTGATTCGAAAAGAAACACCGCTGACTGGTTGTGGATATGGAGAAGATGGAAGAATTGCTATGATGGTATGCCTGAATCGTAATTGGTCCGGGCTTGAAATCTGAATCATATTATCCTCCAAAAATAAATCGGGAGGAGCTCTTCCCTCATTTAAAAATGCTCCTAAATATTGAAGCCGTGGAAGAGAAAACCACTACCGTAGACTTTGGAAATTTTTGGTTTTCTAGGCCATATCCTCTTTTAATATTTTGTCAACAAAAAACATCGAGTTTGGGACACCCTAAAATACTCGATAAATGTTTGGATGTGATTCTCCGAGAGAAGTACACACAAATAAAATAATGTGTGCAATAGAGCGCACTTTCTTTCCTAGTTTTAAGGTTTTAGCAAGTTGTGTTTTTCACCAAAAGATCCGTATTCGCTTGCTTTTAAAACAATTATTTGTCCTTGGGGACAAATACTGAACGAAATTAGGAAGTTATTTATTTCCTTCAGGAACTACTTCTTTTTGAGCCAAGAGAACGAGAGAAAAGTCAATCAAAAGTGACACGTGTCAAATTAGCATCATTTGTTTTTTGTATATATTCATTTTTTGCAGGTCGACAAAGTTTATTTGGTGGATCGACTTGGTGCACACGAAAATCTATTAGGAACAGTTCATGTGACTACAACTCATATTATATTCAGAGCTGAAGATGGATCCAAAGAACTTTGGGTAAATAACTTTTCTTACGTCATCAAAAAAACTCTCATATTTCAGTTGGCGAATGGTTTGATTGCTTCAGTCGAACGTGGTTCTCTTACAGCAGCTGGTTGTATTTTAATAATTCGATGTAAACATTTTCAAGTGATATCATTGTTGATTAGTCGCGATAAAGCGTGTCAGGATTTGTATGAAACATTGGTGCACGCGTCGAAACCAGGTTTGTGAAATTTTTTGGGGGTTTTTTTTGAAGCTAGCTTCGATTCCCAATCCAAAACTTCCACTTTCCTTTTTTCGAAATAAAAAATGATGAGTTTTTAGTTTCAGTGAATGTTTCGGAATTGTTGGCATTCGAAAATCGAGAAATAAATGAAGATTCAAAAACATGGAAAAGATTGGATTGGAGTGCGGAAATGAGAAGACAGGAAATTCCACAAGATCAATGGATGGAATCTGATATTAATAGTGATTATCAGGTATTGATTTCCTACATAAAAATAAATTTCGCAGTTGCCCCTTTCAGATTTGCGATACATATCCAGATCGACTCTGGTTTCCAACATCTGCCAACACAGCTGTTCTAATGGGAAGTTGTAGATTTCGGTCGAGAGGAAGACTTCCGGCACTCACTTATTATCATAAATCAACTGGTGCTGCTCTTTGTAGATGTGCTCAACCATTGACTGGATTTTCGGCGAGATGTGTTGAGGATGAAAAATTGATGGAACTTATAGGCAAAGCTAATACGAATTCGGAGAATTTATTTTTGGTTGATACACGGCCACGGGTTGGTTTTTCGAGGGTTTTTTGTGTTGAAACTTACTGGAAATTTAAGAATCTGCGCTAACTAGAAATGCAGATTGTTTTATTAAATCTCCATTATCTAGCAATTTCTTGATCCATTTTCATGAAAAATATTTTTTTTTCAGCCTCTGAAACTATTTTCGAACAGGAAATCCGAATTTTAAGCCCTGAAAGATAGTAATGTAGATTTTGAAGCATCTGAATCTTGGATTTTTTTTTTAAATTTAAACTGGAAAATCTCAAAAACACAAAATTTACACCAAATTCCTTAATTCAAAAATCAATCAATATATTTTTCTTCAGGTAAACGCAATGGTAAATAAAGTGCAAGGAAAAGGATTCGAAGACGAGCGAAATTATTCGAATATGCGCTTTCATTTTTTCGATATCGAAAATATTCATGTAATGAGAAATAGTCAAGCGAAATTATTGGATGCTGTTACAAAATGCAAAGATGTAACCGAATATTGGAAAACTATGGAAACAAGTGGATGGTTGAAACATATTCGAGCTGTAATTGAATGTGCTCTGTTTTTAGCTGAAAGTATTAGTCGAGGAACATCTTGTGTTGTTCATTGTTCGGATGGTTGGGATAGAACATCGCAAACTGTTGCATTGTGTCAATTGTTGCTTGATCCGTATTATAGAACTATTCATGGATTTCAGGTAATTTCAACACATTTTACAAAAATTCTTTTCCCAAATTCTCAAAAATTCCCACTTTTTCAAGGTTCTGATAGAAAAAGATTGGCTCGGCTTCGGCCATAAATTCGATGATCGATGTGGTCATGTTGGAGCACTAAATGATGAAGCTGCCAAAGAAGTTTCACCAATATTCAGTCAATTTCTCGATTGTGTTTGGCAAATAATGCAACAAAGACCGCGCGCTTTTCAATTCAATGAACGATATTTGATTGAAATGCACGAAAATGTATATAGTTGCCAATTTGGAACATTTATTGGAAATTGTGATAAAGATCGAAGAGATTTGAATGTGGCGAAACGAACGAAATCGTTGTGGAATTGGATGGATTTGAGACATGATGATTATATTAATCCATTTTATGCGGTAATTTATTTTGGGGGGGGGGGTGGTTCTAAAAAAGTGCTGAAAATCTTGGACTTTTGTTTCCAAACCTAGAAAATTGGTTTTCTCAAGCTTGAAACTGGGCCTAAACTTAGCCACGGGCCATTCAAAGCCCAAATTTTCGATCTGGTCTAAATCTTCTGATTAAAATTTTAGGCCATATTTTCAAAGCCTAATTTTTCAAGCCTAAGTACTAAGTACTGGGCCTAGGATGAAAAATCAGGGTTCATTTGAAAGCAAAAGTTTTAAATTTATTTTTAAAAAATTAAGATTATTTTCCGAACATTTTTTTCCGAAAAATTCTTACTCATCGCCGGTTTCTCTGATCCAAAATTTCTCAAATAGTTATCTATTTTCCAGCCAACTTCACATTCTGCTCTTTTTGGATTTGGATACCCGCGCAGCTCATTTCCACGTTTGGATCGGATTATATAATCGATTCGATGAAGGACTTCAACCACGTGAAAGAATTGATGATTTAACAATGACTGCAATTGAACACGTTGGAGTTCTTGAATCACATGTTGCACAATTACGAATCAAATTGGCTGAATTACGATCGCAAATTGGAATATCTGGACAAACATCGAGTAATATGATTGATAGTGGAACAAGTAGTGCGACTGAGGAATTTAAGAATATGGTGGGTGGTTTTTTTGTCTGAAAATAAACAAAATACGAGAAACCTAAGAAGCCTAGTTTCTTCTTTAAAAAATCGACAACTTTTTTGATGTTCCCCTTTCCTTTTCAGACAATATCGCATCCACTTGAAATATCTTCACCGATTCCATTTTTGGAGCGAGCAAATAGTCAGGAAAGTGGAGTTATGGAATCGAGCATGTGTTCGGTGAGTTTTGAAATTTTGAATATTGTAAGAGCTTGAGAAATTGAGAATCTGAATTCAGATTCTGAAATAACAGGCCTAAAATAGGCCCTAACGAGGCTGCTTTTTTTCCCGAAAGAATTTTTGAAAAAAAAATTTTTTTTTGGAAATTTTTAATCAAAAATTTTTCCCGCCCAAATCAAAATTTTGATTTGGGCGGGAAAGAATTTTTGAGAAAAAAAATTTTTTTTTTGGAAATTTTTAATCAAAAATTTTTCCCGCCCAAATCAAAATTTTGATTTGGGCGGGAAAGAATTTTTGAGAAAAAAAAATTTTTTTTTGGAAATTTTGAGTAAAAATGATCTCCCCCCCCCTCGAAAAATTTTTCCAAATGCCATGATCTCCCCCTCACAGTTTTTGGAGCAATGCCATGTATGACCTTAACAACGAATTTCTGAGGTTTCCCAGCCAATGTTCCTTTAAAAAATCAATATTTGCAGGATGAATCAATATCAAAATATCAATTAAAATGGCAACCATTACGCGGTGCAACACGTTGCTCAAACATTGCATGTCGTGGAGAATTTTCGTCGACAATTGATCGACGAATTCATTGTCATCGATGTGGTTTGGTTGGTTTTTTGAGGGAGAGGGACTTTTTTGAAGAAAATCAACATCTCATAAGTTTTTTTTTAGAAAATTCTGTTTTCCACGTGAATTTGGAGTGCTAAAGTTTTGAATTTCCGGTTTTTCTGGGAATTTAACATTTCAGCCACATTTTCAGAAATAATTTAGTTAGCTTTTAAAAATTGCAGCTTTCCACGTGGATTTTAAACGAGAACAAATTAAATTTGAAATTTGGGAGGAAAATTTCGAAGTAGAAAATTTCGATACAATTTTTTAAATTAGGAACGAATTTCTAAAATTTAAAATTTCTGTTCACCATTCTTCAAATTTTCAATTAAAAATACTCGAAATTATAAAATTTATCACCGCTTTCCAAATTTCCGATTCTCCCAAAAAACTCAATATTTCCAGATTTTCTGCCGTCGATGTGTTCATGTAACATCAGATCAACGTGAAAGATTATGCGATAAATGTGATTAGAAATTCTAAATTTTGAAATTTTCAACGGGTTTCATCCTATTCTTATCAAAAATAGAACTAGACATATTATATAAATACGAACTAACCTTTTTTTGCCCCTCCCCCGCTTTTTTTGTCAAATACGGTGAAATGAATAATTTATTGCTTCAAATTTTACTTTTTAGATGCACTTGAAAACTTTCCTTTTTCCAAAAATTGAAAAAAAAACATAAAACATGGCAATCAAGTTGGTTCTATTGCACACAAAATAATTTATGAATCACGACAATCAATTTTCCAATGTACTTGGATCACAATAAAAATCAGTATCACACGCAGTTTCTTGACAAACTGCTCGACTATGATGAGTCAAACAATTCACCGATTCCCATTTGAATATTTTACTATTTGCATCTCCAATTTTCTTCGCATTCACACATTCGCCATTCGATAAATTCGGATTATTCACATCCCAATTTGTATATGGATTATCATCGACACCATTCACCCATTTATATTTTTTGGTTGTTTGATCGTAATAATATCCGATATCATAATTCATAGTTTCTTTGCTTTCATCGTCCCATTTTTTGATGAACCATTCATTTAGGAATTGGTTTTTGTGTTCGGAATTCACATAGACCAAGTGACCATTTCCAGAATGATCAGAGGATAATTGTTGACATTCCACTCTGCAACATTTTGGGGTTGGGAAAGGGTTTTCATAAATAAAAATTGCAGATTTGCAAATATAGAGACAATTTCTGAGCCTGATTTTTTGGCGCGAAAGTTCTGAATTTGAAATTCTGATGCGATTTTTAAAAAAATGACACGTGGATTTTTGGCCCCAAGATTCAGAAAGTTTTGAATTCAGGTTTTTTATTATAATAGATTTTAATCTGATTTCTTTACATGGAATTTTTGGGGAACTTTTTTTTGAATTTAAAAAAACTCATCTGGAAAACTTCTCCACATAAACATTAAGAAAAAATGCCACGTGGCAATAATTTCAATTTGATATTTCAAGTTTTAGAATAAATCTTTTAGAACTATTTTCGCAACTGCATTTTTATTTTTTGAATCCCACCCAATTTTTTCTTTAAAATATTTACTTGTTAACTTTCCATGCCGCATCAATTTGAGTTGGGAAATAACATTCGGCATAAAAACGATTTTCAAGTTTCAATTGTTTCCAGCCATTTGGACAATAGCAATTAACCTGAAATCAACAGAAATGTTTCTTTTTTTTTGAAAACCAAGTTTTTATTTACCTGACAAAACATATCTTCCAACTCATCCACCAATAAATCATCTTTATAAGATGTGAAATTCATCCGTGGACTCGCAATTTCTCCCATTTTCAGCACTAAATCTGTAACTCCGGGTTCAACAAATGCGACTGTTGAAATAAAATATCCACTTTCTCGAATACTTGCTGCAACTTCAACCGGATCATCATCTCCTTCATCGCTGCAAAAAAAAGATTCTGTGTCAGGTACTGTAAGGGCAAGTACTGTAACTTACTTGTAAGCTGAAGCATAAACAACAACAACTTTTCTCACACCATCTCGCATTTTTTCGATCATTTTTGCTGCTTCTTTCAGTCCGCTGGAATGCGAAATTGTTAGGATTTTCAGAATTTTTTCGAAAAAAACTCACTCAAGAAGATTAACTTCAGCCGCGGTGTCAACTTTTTCCAATCTTGGATCAGTCCATAAATCATTAGTGAATTCATCTTCATCAGTGTAATCTTTCGGGTTGAAAACAATCTGAAAATTAATTTTTATGAAGTCGGAGGTTACTGTAGACTTCACCTGACCCTAGATTATGATACAAAATGTTTTAGAATTACCGTAGTCAGATTTTTTTCAAGATTTTCAAAATTATGATCTAGAATCTAGGATTACTGTAGATCAATTGTAGGTTAAGCAAATTGAAATTATTTGAAAATTCAGAAAATTACTGTACTTTCTCAGCGTTTTGAGCATCCAAAGGTACGGTAGATTTAATTTTATTCCAAATTTTAAGACAAAGTTTTTTGATGACTTTCGAAATCTTGCAATTTACTGTAAAACAATTAAAAAATTTGGAATTACTGTATTTTTGGCTTGATCTAAGATTTTGACAGAAATTTTCAAGATTACTGTAGATGTTTGAAAACTCCCTCACCTCTGCCACATCACTATACTTAATCAATCCAACTTGAACATGTTTTTTCTGTGTCGGATCCAAAGTTACTTGTCCAATCAATGTATTGATTTCCGCTTTCACCATCATCAATCCAGAACTTCCCATCGCCATTGAAGTATCGACAACAAATATAATATCGATATATAAATCAGAGATAGTGCAACTACAATTATTATAATCACCAATTGGAAATGGTGGATGTGTTGGTTTTACGGGTGCAGTTGTAGTTGTTGGCCCCGATTTTTTGGTTGTCGCGGATTTGGTGGTTGTTGTGGGTTTAGTTGAAGTGGATGTTGTGCAAGTTTGCGGAGCTGAAGGATTTTATTTTGAAAAAAAAACGAATTTTCTATATATTACCTGGTGTTGGAACTGTATGATCATAAAAACAGATTCCATCATCAATAATTGAATTAATTGTGGCTGTAGAAACCGATGATAACTCCGAAAAACTAATCGATACAAATTTGTGATATTTCGTTGATTTATAAATACTTTCGGAAACTCCAATTCCAACAATTGTCACATAATAATTCAAATTCGCAAATGTTTCCAATGTTTGTTTTGTTGAAGAAATATCAGTTGAATCGGAATGTGAAGTGAAAATGATAATACGTTTTTGAGTATTAGAACGTGGTGAATATAATGCCCGATTACCAACATATCTTTCATCGAGATAACGAACTGTTCTGAATTGAAAAACGGAAGAATTACGCATTTTTGGGCACAAACTTACGTATTGAAATCACCCTTAAATAATCCATATTCAACAGAAGCCACTCGAAATTGTTGAAGTCGTTTATCAACCAAAGAAGTTTCCGTAAAATAATCGACACCATAAAACTCATTTCCAAAATATGCACCAACTACAGCGAGACGAACTTGTTTTTCGGAAAATGTCCAGCCATCGATCAATTTTAGAATTGTATCGATTTCATGTGTCACATATGTGCTGGTTTTCATTGAACTCGAACCATCCACAACTATTATTATATCACGGGTGCAAGGCGAAACATAGCATTCTGAAAAAAATAAAATGAAAATTACGGTAGATTCCAAAGTTCCTCACCTTTCTGAGCATTTGCCAAACTCAAACAAAAAATGAGAACGAAAAGAATCCACATTCTAGAAAAATGAATGACAAATGAAAAAGACCTTAGCTTACATTTCCTTATCAAACAATTTATAACCTTATCAAGAAATTTAAAGCGGTTTATTCAGAATTTTCTGACATTTTGCGTTGTTTATTAAAAATTAAAACTTTTTAAGTCGATGATTTTTTGAAATCAACTGTGGCCGATTGAAAAGCTGATGAATAAGGTCCAGTTTTCAATTGAGTTTCCAAAGAGCTCTTCAAGGTTTTCCAGAATTTGGTGGGTTGAGCAGCAAGGAAGCCAGGCTGAAAATATAAACAATTAGAGATTTTTAGAGTTATTATAACTTACAATGAAATCAAAATTAATAGTTGTGACATTTGAAGGAAGTGAAATTGTTTCAGCAACGCAAGTTGAACTTGTATTTCCCTGGAAAAGTTATTTATAAAAGCCCAATTGTTTTTTTTTCAAAAACAAAATATTGCTCACTTGATTTGGACAAATTTTGGTGACCACATTATCTGTTGTATAAAGACACCATGTTCCTTTTCGATTTGTATTTACGACTGGCGCCGCAGTTGTTGCAGAAGCTTCGAATAAGGCGATGAAATTGGCACATGAAAGTGGTTGGTAATCAGAGGACACCTAGAAAATTGAAAAAATTTTCGGATTAATTCTTGAATTTCTAGAAAAAAAAACAAACCGTGACATCAAGACTGGAAAGAATCGAATCAATAAGATAAGAAGTGTATCCGAGTTCAGTTAGGGTAACTCTCAGCAAGCTATTTATAACATTTTGGCCGAATTCCTGAATATTTTTGAGTGCTTCACTTGATGACGTGGCAGCTGATATTCCATCGATTGAAGAAGTTGTATAAACAAATGGAAATGGTAGATTCATTCCTTTTATTGTTACTACTTGATCTGAAATTTTTCGATTTTTTAATTGTTCTGATTTTTTCATTTTCACTCCAAACTGCAAACTCGAACTTGAGAAGCCCTTTTTGCTTACCGTAATCCGAAGAACTGCAAGCGAATACAAAATCATAGCTGAAAATCGAAACGAGACAAATGAGAATCTTGAAATGAGACATTTTTGATATATTTTCTTGTTTTTTCTCGGCTTTTATATTGTAACATTTCAAAGAACTGCAAAATTAGTCACCGCTTTTCATGTTTTTTTTCGATAGAAAGACATTTTCAACAATAAAGTTCAGTATCAATGATTGAATATGGTAAGTATTTTTGTTGTAGATATTTGGAGAAAATATTTTCGGAATTAGAAATTAAAATTTTCAAATTTCCACGTCACAGTTCACGTTTGAAAAAGTCGGATCCTTTGAAATTTGTATAATTTTTGCTCGCCAAAATTAGGCTACTGAAACCATAATTTATGATTTTACAAACAAATAAATTAAAACTACTATCTGAAAAACAAGTATTTTCGCAATTTTTACAATTCCTCATGAACCTTCTCATCATCTTCATTTTCAATCGATTGATCTTCCTCATTGGCAGCGTTGATATATTTATTGATAAACTTCTCAACATCAGCCGCTGATCGATCTCCCGAATAAGTTTCAATTTCTTGACCATTTTTGAATAATTTAAGAGTTGGGAACGAATCGACGGTGACATTTTCGAGCTGGAAAAACAGAGATTTTTGAAATTGCTAAATATTCAACTGCTTACATCGTTGGAGGTTGAGTCGAGTTTGGCGAAAACAATGTTTTCATTTGAGGCGAATTTGCTTGCGAGTTCTTCCCAAACTGGAGCGAATTGTTTGCAATGACCACACCATGGAGCGTAGAATTTGACGAAAACGTAACCAGAGTTTGAGGAGATGAACTGAAAAGTGTTATTGTTTTGTGAAGGTCAATCGATTCAACAGACTTACCGAAACAAAGTTTGATCCAACAAGATATTTGATATTTCCATCTTTCCAGTCAGCTGGCAAAGTTTCGGTTTTCAAATCACGAATTGCTCGATTTTCGAAATATGCCAATACAAAATCAGCGACTGATTGATTTTCGGCTGGTTTATATTTCTTTGGTGTTTCGGAAAGATTCAAAATTCGGAAAGTTGGTTGAGTATCACGTGGAACACCGATGAAATCATAAATTCGCTCAGTTCCTGGTGATTCTGGGCTCACATAAACCAACACCAATTTTCCACGATTCTCTCTTGCAACACTTTCGCATTGCTCGAAGATTCCTTCAAAATTATCGTTGGATTTTGAACCAAGAACAAACAAAAATTCATGGATTACTCCGCCGAAGATTTGTTGAGCTGAAGTCTCGCTGAACTCATTGATTAATGAAAGACTGTGTCCATGAATGAATCGTGCTGCGATATTCTCCGAAGTGATTTCTGATTCTGGCAAAACATTGACCTCGGTCTTAGTGATCACAGCAATTCCAGATTTCGAAACAAGATCGAGTTTTTCGAGAAGATCTTTGTTGGAGATGGTGGCGAAGATTTTGTTATCGTTTTCTTCAGCAAGTTTTTCAAAGATCTCGTTCTTATTCTAAAACAGAAAGAATTGAAGAATGAAAGAGGAATCAATGAAAAAATGAAATTACCTCGAACAATCCAACAACAATAACAAATTGGTTGCGATTGTCATTAAGAGCTTCTTCACTATCAATATCAATAACAGCCGGACCTTTTTTAGTGTTCACCCAACTGACAATTCCTTGTTCATCTCTTGGTCCAGTATATTGAAGTGGAACACCATTTTTGAAGAACAAAATAGTTGGATAACCACGAACTTCATATTTTGCAGCAAGGGATTGTTGAACAGTTGCATCAACTTTAGCCAAACGTGTATCTTCACTATCCTTGAATGAATTAGCAGCTCCTTCGAATGCTGGTGCCATTGCTTTACAATGTCCACACCATGGTGCATAGAATTTGACGAGAACGAAATCGTATTTTTTGATGAATTCTTCGAAGTTTTCCTGTATTTAATTTATAGTTAGTTTCCTAGTCAAACATCAATCTGAAAATCTCACCTCAGTCAACACATTTACAGCTCCAGATTCCTCCTCGGCCAAAGACACTCCAATCAACAAACACACAAGAAAAACCCTCGTTGAGAACATTTCTGTAACACTGAAATTTGGTATTGAAAATCGCTTCACGTTGATTAGTGTGACGTCATTGCATGACGTGTCATTTTTCAATTGGTACACGTGTACCGCAGCCCGGATATGCGTGAATTTTTGTGTGTGCGACACCCTGCTCCCGCTGTCTGCGCTCTGCCAGCGGCGCGAAATAATTGTGTGTTTGAATTTCTCAATTCATTATTTTGTGAATTTACATGTTTTATACTTCAATAATAATTCACACAAGGAACATTGTATATGAGAAAATAGAGGAAGATTAAAGGAAGGCAGAGAAATAAAATTCAAACTTATTTTTGAAAATGTGAAGACTCCAAAATTGAATACAAAGATAATTAATGTATGAATTGGTCAAGTTAGGCAAACTTCTGTAATTTTGCACAACTTTTTCTAGTTTTCAGTTATTTCAGACTTTCGAATACGGCGATCAATATCTCGTTCTGAAGTGAATGTTTTGTGAATCACTTTTTGGGTGTTGAAATTGATTGAATATCGACCCAATAACGTGCGTTCAACGTTCGAAAAACTGAAAAATTTCATTATTTTCAAAAAAGAAATATGCGCTTTGTGTTCAAACAGTTTCTCGAAGCGAAATTTATTGTACGCGTTTGTCAGATTTGTATTTCTATTTTATATACTAGATCTAGATCTAGTAACTTGTGATATTTCTCTCATAATTTCACCAATTTCAAATATCAAAAAAAGAAAACAAATTCAATAAAAAAAATTCGCAGAAAACGTGAACGTGAAAATCCACGTTGTTTCTTCGATTTGAGAGCTTTATTTCTTCTCATTTCAGAGTTTCAATGGATTCCAAATCGGAACATTCGCTCTACAATTTTGATGCAATCCATCAAGCAGTTCCTGAAATCGATGACAAGGTAACGTTCTTATTCTTATAACAATTGTTCATAGTGGAAAAGCATTACACGTACCCGAGGTGTGTATGCTAGGATTTCATCGAAAAATATTTTTATTCACTCCGGAATTCATTTCTAAAATTCCAAAATTTGGAAGTTATATATGAGTGATTTTTTCCAGATATCGGGTCTGAAAAGGAAGGTGAAGAGCGACAACCTTGAAAGCACCATTCGATCATTGATTGTCTGCGAAAACGACACCGTAGCATTTTTGTTCAAAGCGACACAAGCCAAATTCAATTTTGAAGAGAAGGTTTGCTTAAACAGTGAAACAATTAGAAATTACCGGTTTACAGGTTATAATGATTGATATGTGTGCGAGATTGTGAGCAAAACCGGAGCAGAGGCAACCATTAAAACATGATGGAGGAAATGCGCCAAACCTGGAAAGAAATGGACACCAACCAATTGAAAAAAGATTTCGGAAATTTGACAGGGGTAAATAAAAACATCGGACAAAAATCGATAATAATAATAATATTTGAATATTTTCAGACAATTTCCATTGCTCTTGTCAAATGTTGGTGTTATCCAGAAGTTATCGACCGATTAAACGAAATATCGAGATTTCACAATCTAACTGATGAGGTATTCAAAAGAATTGGCCCAGCCATCAACAAAAATTTCCCGAAACAATCAAAATATTATCGAATAATAGAACCAAGGATATACTATAGTGTAGCTGGCACAATTGTTGATTTACGGCAAATCGAAATGGAGATAAAGTTCGAGGAAAAAGGTGATGAAGGAAAACCTCTCCAAGATTTTCTGGAAATGTATGGTGATAGTCCGTTGTTACACGATTTTTTCCAGTGAGTTTGCCGATAACTGAAAAACATAAATTATTTCTTGATTTAGAGAGCAGCGAGCCAGAAGAAACAGAAACACAAAATTGAAGACGATGATTGATCGATTCAAATCGTTTGAAAACAACTATCCAAATGAATGTTTCAACACAACACCCAATCGCCTATTCAAAATACGCATGTTTCCAACAAAATGCACAATAACTGCTCCTTCCGGAAAGAAAAAACTGAAATTCCGAAACCTCTCGAAAGAAGATCTGGTATTTAAAATAAAAGTATCAGATTCGGCCGAATGCAAGATAACCCCTAATTTGGGAAGCGTCAACAGCAATCAACAAATCATCTTATCTATTCACCAACGTAACGGAAAAGTTGGAAAATATCGGTTGGTTCTGGAGTTTTTGCAAGTAAATCAGAAGATGGAAAACGAAGAAATCAAAGAATTATTCTCAAATAATTCAAATGTGGAAATTGTGAGTGTTGAAATAGAAAGTACTTGATTTTCGAATATTTTTTTCGAAATTTTTATAATTCTATGATGTTTTTATTAGTGAATGTTTATTGATAAATGGTTTTTAAATAGATATGGCTCTCACATAGACAAAAATGAAAAAACAATGCATTAGACGCGAAATTACGACCAGAATCCTCTGATCGCTCGCTGACCCTCGACTCCGCCCTTTCAAAAAAAATGCAATTTTGCGGCGCACTTTTCATTTTACATTGAAAAATTTCGCATTCACGTCGACGTGCGACCACACAAATTCGAAGAGACGCAGACATTCATTTTCGGTTAGAAAATCGCTGTGAGACCTCAACGCATCAAAGGGAGATGCCGACAGGGTCTATAAACGCAGCGACAAACTCAAAAGGCGTTGCTGATAGGGTCTAAAAACGCAGTGATCGACAAAAAGCGGGAAGAGCAAGCTTACAATAGGCGAGTTAGATGTTCCAAAAATTGCAGCGCTCAAACCCACAAAAAATTTAAAAAAAAATACTAAAAATTCACGAATACTTCTACCGTATCCCTCATCAAAGGCGCACACAATTTTTCTCCCGTGTCTCGCAACGCGCGTTGATTTTTCAAAAAACGAAGCGGTGTTTGCACATTATTGATGGAAACATTTATTGTGACGCCCAATTTTCAGTGATTTTTTTCGTCGAGTTAGCGCTAACTATAGCAAACATCTAAAAATGAGAATAAACCTTTATTTCGTACAATTCTCTATTCCCAATCGTAAGGGAATTCGTTACTTCTTGTATTAATCATTGCCTTTTCCAATAACTCATAAATTGCCGGATAATCGGGAGCATCGAAGAATTTTCCTTTATCCAAAATTGGAAAGATTTCAGTATATTCTCTTGGACAGCCACCAAACAAACATCTCGGACGAGCTGTTTTACAATCTTTTTTGAACATTCCGACTTCTTCGGTTTCAGTTAAATTTCTCCATGGAAGTCGGCCACAAGTCATTTCGACAACCATGTACAACCACGATTCAATGTCGTCTTTTCTGAAAAATTGAATTGAAAATGACTCATAAATATATATTTTTAATTATTTACCTGCACTGTTCTCTTTGAATATGACAAGCAAGTGGCGCATATTTAACAGTTCCTCTAAAACCAGCTCTAGCTCTCGGATTTCTCAAAGTTCCATCTTCTCTCGCAAATTTTCTTGCCATTCCAAAATCCAACATGTATACTTTTCTCAACTCGTGCATCTCTTTTCTTCCAATCGTATAATTTCCCGGTTTGATGTCTCTGTGTAGAATTCCAAGATTATGAAGATCTTCAACAGCTTCGAGTGATTGTCTAGCAATTGAGATTGCAGTTCCCATTGAAAACTTTTTGAATGGCGCGTCCTTTCTGAGATCCTGTAATTTTAGATAATTGAATTTTTAACAAGGGAAAAATACGGGTTTTTTCTTTGATTTTCGCAGTGAATCTGCTGGAAGTCCTAGGTTGTTAAACAATTTTTGTACCTGTAAACTTTTTCCAACCAAAGTCATAACCATATAATTGAATTTTCCAACAACGGCACCTTTATCAACCATTTCCAAAAAATGTCTACCCTCATATTTCTGTTTCTTCAATTCCATCAAAACGAAAACTTCCATTCTCAAAAGACCAAGTGGATCAGTATCGGCTTCAACTTTCAACGCATAATTCACATCCTTCTCTTTTCCTTTCACCAAATACACAGCTCCAAATGCTCCTTCTCCCAACTTCTTAATAATCGTCCATTCCCCGCATTTACTACCATCGGGCAATTGTACGAGTTCACAAACTGTGCCCATTTTCAATATCAATTGTACACGATCGATTTATTATTGGTTTTTTTCAACGGTACAAAAATGAGCGATTTGAGGTTTGGAAGACCATTTTATAGTCATTTTTTTTGTTGCGTGTAAACCTATTTTTTTTTCTTTTCGGTAAATTTTAATACGTGAACATTTTTGTATTTTTTTACCAGTTAGAACCAACGGCATACGGGATTTCTTCCGGAAAAAAATGGTCCAGACATCTTAAACGGGAAAAACAGCTGACTTAAACATGAGTCACATTTTTCCTATTGCGAAATACTTACTCCTTCTCTCTATCTTTTCTCCCTCTACTATTCCCTCACTATTTCTCTCTTTTTGCCCTATTCAGTTTTTTCAGAAACAAACAATATGTTTTTCTCTTTTCTGTTCCTTTGGAGATCGATTTTCTGAAAATAAAAAGTTCGATCAATTTTTTGAAATTATTTCAGAAAATGACTACTCGGGATGTCAAAGATTTTGCACAATCGTTTTTGGGGAAATTGGGACTAGCGGATGCGAAAGCAAGGTTTGTCTAAAAACATTTTCAGATTGTTTTTAAATATAATTTTTCAGTGAGACAACTTCTGCAACAGATATTCCTGTCGAGGTTTGGCCAAACATATTTTTGTATCTTGATGTAAAATCGCTGCAAAATTGCGGAAAAGTTTGTCGAACTTTCCGCCAAATCACCAAAAATGAATCATTTTGGATTAAAAGAAGTAAAATGGATGGAAAAAAGATTCCTTCGCAAAAATGGAGACATGCAGCACATAATAATCGATTTGAGGGGGATGAAGTTTCGAAAGAAGAATCCGAAAGTTTTCAATTTGACTACAGGAAAATTGTATTATCGAAAAGGAATTATTTTAATTTGTATATTCCATATGAAATTGAGCATGATATGAATATCCAACAACATTCTGATAAATATAAATTTCGGTATAATCGTGGCGGAGATGGGTTAGTTGTTTTTTTTTCAAATCACCCCATAACTTTATGTATGTATAGATTATTTCAGAATTGCTATTCAAAATAATTGTGATGGTTGTGAACCCGATGAAAGTGTCACTAATTGTTTCGCATTTTCATATCGTGAATCATGTATAATGGTGGATATAAATCTTGTTGAATTTGGTATCGAAGTAAGTTCATTATTACTTTTTTTTTCAAAAACAGTTTTTCTTCAGCCATGGGTTCTCGATTATGTTCGACCAAAAATCCGTGTCACTCAAAAAGTGAATCATCGACATGATTGTGGTGCTGTTGTAGCATTGGCTGTACAAATGGGTAGACTCCCGAAGCCTCCAACAAACGTGCCGTTACATTATAATGATCGGGATGTGCCGGAGGATAAAAGTTTTGGTATTAGTAGAAAAGAGTGGGAACAATGGTCTGGTAGGTTTTCTCTTTCTTTATGTTGAATTTTCTTTGTAATTTCTAAATTTTAGGAGCGGATTGGGAAGATTTGGTTGTTGAAATGGATGAATATCCATCGAGAATGCGACATTTGACAGTTATAACTTCTGGAAGAGACAATCAATTTTGGAAAGGTTTTTATGGTCCGAAAATTGCAAATCTTCAAATCCAGATTATTCTACCTAATGAACCTATTTTACGCAGCTTGAGAGAACCATTAGAATGCGAGGAGAGAGAAATTGAAAGAAGAGAGCGAGAAGAGCGAAATAGACCATTTCATAGACATCTTTTTAATCGATGGTTTAACAGGGATTCCTAAATTCTGATGTGTAACTTCTGATGTAAATATTGTTTAATGTTATCCGAATGTTTTGTGTATTTTTTAATAAACATGTATATTTATTTCACATGAAAATTTTGATAGATTTCATCCAAAAATATGAATGATGGAATGTCTTTCAGCAAAAAAAAATCAGAAAAAAGATTGAAAACAAGTCTTTGAAAACAGACAGGAATGAAATAATTCAAACTCCCTCCTTGTGCGCATTTCTCGAAGTGCGTCAATGAAGAGCATTGAAAAAATACAAAATTAATTTGAAAGTCCCAAAATCTTCCATTTTCCAGCATTTGCAAAACATTGTTGAAGGTTAGTTTTTCTCCAAGTTTCGTTAAAAACTAAATTTCCACGAAACGTGTGAATGTGGCTTTTTCTTCTCAAGAAAATCAATATTTTTCAGATGCGAATTCAGCATTTTCAATTCGACTACATTTTCGAAACGGATTACGAGAATCTCAACCGAAATTTCATGTTTGGACAAGAAACTGATGTTGGTGCCTTCAAATTGTAAGTTTTATAAACGCTTGACATCTTTCTTTGAAAATAACTAATTTTCAGTGCTGCGGGATTGAGACGGAAACACGAAAAGCTCCAAATAGCTACACAGCTCCGAAATCCAGGTGGCGGAATTTATTCGTCCGAAGTTGGTGGAATTTACCGATTGGAAAATCGAAAAAATTGGAAACTGGCTGAGCAAGGAAAGTTGTCCCGTGTTTTTCTGACGGAACCACTTTTACAACAACCAACGCCGACAGAATTTTTGAGACCGATACACGAACTTGATCGAGACGGTTTTTTTTTCCGAAAAAAGATAATAATCCAATGTATGATTCGTTTGATGATTTGTGAATATGACGACGATTTAACGGAAAACTTGTCAACTGTTAGAGTATCGGATAACACCGAAATTCGAGTTCCAAAAACGGTTAGCTTTAAATATATGATTTAATATTCAATGTTCCTCTGCAGACATTCCGTCAATCGCCCCCAGTTTGGAATCGAAATATTTTGAACAATTTGGATTTGGAGAAACGTGTTGCACGCGGAGGCGAAACAGTGCATTTTTTGAATTTCGCCTCGGAGGAGAAACTCAGCTGCAACATCGCCTTAGATTCCCGTGGAATTTTACAAATCGATTCTGATTATCGAAGCTGCTACATTTATAAATTTCATAAAAACTTTAAATTCTAAAGAAATTTCAATAAAGCCTTTTATTTTTTTTTGAATTTCAATAAAAACTTCAAAGTTTCAATGTTCAAAGTATCTCTTCCCCATAAAATCCAAATTCACCTGCAAAATATCCTTCACATTAAAAATCGTAATCAAATGCTCCCAACAAGAATCGGTGCTCGAGACGGTCTTTTTTCTCCAGAACTCATTGGTTATTTCGGAACGCTTGACATAATATTCGAAGTTCCATTTGGTCGCGGATGGTTCAACTGGCTCTACAAAACACTTTTTTTTTCCAAAAAAACTATTATTCAAAAAAAAAATCAACTCACCTAAACCATTTCCCAGTATCAAAGCGTGTAAATTACTTCCGTTACTTTAGTTTTATCCACGTACCGGCACATTACTAGCAGTTCAATAGTTCGAGCTCGAAAAAAAGAAAAACCCTCCCAGCAGTCTGCATGTGCGCTCTATTGTGAATGGCCTAGAAAATGCATTGAAAATTCGGCCACGATGTGAAACAAAATTTTTGTCGCGGGCTTAGGATTTTTTCAGACAAAAGCTTGTTTTTTCGCCAGATTTTCGTAGTTTCACGTTTATTTTCATTGGAAAAATTGGACGAAACAGTAATGTGACGTCACATAAATATAGTTCGAAGAAGTTGACGGCGCCGAGTTGTTTTTTGCTTGGGATCCTAGAACATTGTGAAATTTACATATGTGTGTAATTGTATCTCCTAACTTATGAAAGCCTAAATTATCTTTGCAAGAGGTTTTTGTAGCTGAATTCAATATTAACACGGAAGACCCGAATATTAAATTCGCAACGAGGGTCATTTATGCATTATCATTTATCTCTGATGAATCATATTTTCTCATGTTTTCTTCCTTTTTTATACTACTTGCCATTTTTCATATTTCAGACATGAACGGTCAAGAAATCCCACAAGCTGCAAAGCAACAAAACGACGAAGAAAACACAAAACCAACTGCACAAGTCACACCAATGAAAACTACACCAAAAAGCGATGTAAGATAAATTCTGATTTCTCAAAATACGTTTCTCTCTAAATTCAGGTTCCAAACTATCAACTTGTACGAACTCTCGATGGACACAAAAAATCGATAGCCTCTGTTAAGTTCTCACCATGCGGACAATTTTTGGCGAGTGCTTCAGCTGATAAAACTGTTCGAATTTACCATGTTAACGATGGGCGAGTCGAGAAAGTGCTTGTGGGACACAAATTGGGATTGAATGATTTGTCATGGAGCGCTGACAGTAAATTCATTGCGACTGCGTCAGATGATAAAATGTTGAAGGTTGGAATATAGCCAGGAATGTTTTAACGTAAAGAAATTGGAAGAATATTTCAGATTTTCGAAGTGTCGAACGGAAAATGTCTCAAAACCCTCAAAGGGCACTCAAATTATGTATTTTGCTGTAATTTCAATCCACAATCATCTCTCATCGTGTCTGGCTCATTTGATGAACAAATACGGATTTGGGATGTGAAAACTGGAATATGTATTAAAATTTTGCCAGCACATTCTGACCCAGTTTCGGCTGTCTCATTCAATCGGTGGGTCCAAAAAAATATGTACTAGAAATTAAATTTCATGTATTTTTTCAGCGATGGAAGTCTAATTTGTTCTGGATCATATGATGGTCTCGTTCGTATTTGGGATACCGCAAATGGTCAATGTGTCAAAACTCTTGTCGACGACGAAAATCCCCCGGTGGCTTTTGTCAAATTTTCGCCAAATGGAAAATATATTCTGGCGTCGAATCTCGATAACACTCTAAAATTGTGGGATTTTAATAAGGGAAAATGCTTGAAGCAATACAATGGTCATGAGAATACGAAATTCTGCATTTTCGCCAATTTCTCGGTGACTGGAGGCAAATGGATTATCAGCGGGTCTGAAGACAAAAAAGTTTATATTTGGAATTTGCAAACCAAGGATGTTGTTCAAACATTGGAAGGGCATGAGGGTAGGGTTTTTTGGATATTTAGGGAAAACTCACATTTCTCTATGCAATTTTTTAAAAAGTTTTGCTTTAAAGTCCACATACAAATAGTCAAAAATGTTACGTTTCAAACATTTTTGAAAAAGAATTGAAATTTAAAACGTTCATTAAAAATATCCCGAACCTAATCCCAATCCCAAACCTAAAGAAAGAACGAAAAAATAAGAGTATGTGTCAACACCGACATCCCGCAAACAACAAATCCTACGCGCAACCTTGACGCCAAATACCCTGAGAATCTCTCCAATGTCGCTTTTCCCTTGGAGAATACTAGTTTCAAAAAAAATTGAATTGAAAAAAATCCGAACCTGTTCTCAAAAAATCAATAATTTGCTGTTTTTCCCAGGTGTTGTGGTTGCAAATGATTGTCATCCAGCCGAAAATATGATTGCATCCGGTGGTCTCGAACCTGATACTTCGATTAGAATCTGGAAATCCGATGTTTAAAGTTTTTGAAAAAGTTATAATACCATTTGTAAATTGCGTTTCATTTTTCATTCTATTTTGTTCTAACTTCGATCTCCTATTTATTTATTCATTCATTTTCCCCAATTTTATACGAAATCAAATAAACAATATTTTCCCAAAAGAAAAATGGATCTTTTTGTGATTTTGTTGATATTTTCAATGCATATTTTCAAATGGGAAAACACTCTGGGAATCTAAATATCTTTAGAATGTCACGGAACGCGCAAGTTTCGACACAAATTGAATTAATTGCTCAGGATACAAATCTGATAGAAAATTTGAAAATTGTAAGTTTCATTCTAAATTTAGAAGTTGAAAAATTAAATTTTCAGCTCCCTTCGAATTATTCATTTGAAGTTCCAAAGACAATTTGGAA
The DNA here is from genome assembly GCA_947459285.1 of Caenorhabditis angaria. Lineage (NCBI taxonomy): Eukaryota > Metazoa > Nematoda > Chromadorea > Rhabditida > Rhabditidae > Caenorhabditis > Caenorhabditis angaria. Next base: position 2,948,547 of record CANHGI010000003.1, on the reverse strand, counting down.
AATTCGATCAACTGGGAGTAAATACGGTATATTTAAAGGGAGGGGAGAATTTTTGTTTTTAAAAAATTGCGAAATTTTGAGCTCGAGAAAAACTTCTTGGCTCGGGAAATTTTTAAATTTTAGCCCCAATAATCTTAACCCTGATCAATAATTGTTTTCCAGTCGCCTTGCAATTCCCCGAAGGTCTAATAATGTATTCGTGTATAATTGCCGATATTCTCGAAAAATACACCGAATGTGACACGGTTATTATGGGAGACGTTACTTATGGTGCATGTTGTGTTGATGATTATACAGCCAAATCAATGGGATGCGATTTATTAGTGCATTATGGACATAGTTGTTTGGTGCCAATTCAAAATACCGAAGGAATTGCGATGCTTTATGTATTCGTGAATATTGATATCAATTTATCGCATTTTATTGATTGTGTGCGAGATAATTTTGATGGGAAGAGATTGGCATTGGTTAGCACTGTTCAATTTATTCCCTCGCTACAGGTTAGTTGGTTTGGGAGGGGAAGATGGGGGAATGTTAAGAAGAGAAGATTTTCTCCTCTTTTGGAATTTCACTAAGCCTTAAATTTTTAAAATTTTCCAGCATTCAAAACTTAAAATTATTTTTCTCAAAAACCGTTTATTTCCGAAAAGAGCCGATTTCGGATATTTTTTGTAAAAATTTTAAATGATATTTTTCAGACAGTAAAAACAACATTCAATGTTGATGGAAGTCAAATACATGTTGAAATTCCTCAATGTAAACCTTTGTCACCTGGAGAGATTCTTGGATGTACTTCTCCGAAATTGGTTGAGAAAGATTTCGATGCTATTATGTAAGGAAATGTTTTCAATTTTTAATATTCTTTTACCTGAAATTAATTTCAGTTATCTTGGAGATGGTCGATTTCATTTAGAATCAATAATGATGCATAATCCAACCATCAAAGCCTATCAATATGATCCATATTCGCGAAAATTGACGCAAGAATACTATGATCACGATGAAATGCGAAAAAATCGAAAAAACGCCATTGAAATTGCGAAAAAATGCACAACTTTCGGACTGATTCAAGGAACATTGGGAAGACAGGGAAATGTGAGAATTATCGAGGATTTAGAGGAGCGATTATTGGAGAAGGGAAAGAAATTTGTGAGAGTTTTGCTGTCGGAAATATTTCCCGATAAATTGCAAATGATGCCAGAAGTTGATTGGTGAGAGATTTTAGCCTAAAAATTAAAAAAAAATCACAATTTTCAGTTGGATACAAGTTGCATGTCCAAGATTATCGATTGATTGGGGAACACAATTTCCAAAACCTTTGCTTTATCCATTTGAATTAGCTGTAGCTCTTGATTCAGTGAGTTTCTTTTTAATTTTTTCGAGTAGTCTAATTTAGCCCTAACCCTATTTTTCCTACAGATCTCAATCCCGAAAGATCATTGGCCTATGGATTTTTATTCGAATGATTCTTTGGGACCATGGACTAATAATAATGAAAAGCATCGACCAAAAAGAGAAAGAAAAAAGAAGCATATTGTTATTTCACAAGAAAATTAGGATTTTTTTTATTTGTTTTGTTATCTGTTTTCGGGTAAATTGTTGAATTTTGAAAAAAAAAGTGAATTTGTTTTTGAGTCATGTTTTTTCGTTGAGGAAATATTTGAATTTCTGGGAGATTTGGAATTTTCAGCAGGTTATTTCAGGATTTTTTGAGATTTTTGTTGGCTTGGGAACTGAATTATGTGTGAGTTTTTTTGGGGCCAAGAAAATTTGAAAAAAAAACAAGAAAAACGAGAAAAAAAAAACAAGACTTGATTTTAGTTTGAAGCATGAAAGTGTGAAAATTTTTTTCCAAAAAATTAAAAAAAACATTTTTGGAAATTTTCAAATAGAAATTTTTTAGCAAAACAAAATTAGAATCCACATGGCAAAAGTTAAAATTTTTCGAAATCCAAAAATCCATCAAAAAATAGTTTCCAGACTTCAACGAGGAGAAAAATAAGCCCAAAGGAACGAAATTCGAAGGCGGAAAATTGGCGAGAAAAATCCATAAAAGTGTGGAGCAATTGAAAAGACATGATCCGGATGTTCAAGTTGCCAAAGAGCCTACAAAGGTTTGGAATTTCATATTGGAAATATGAAGGGTGGGGAAAATGGTGCTAAATATTGGAAAACTTGAATTTTGAGCCGGAAAATTGTGAAAAAATACCGGGGATTGATTTTAAATTTAAAAATTGTATGTCACAGTCATTTTATTTCTAAAAAATACGAAGATACTGTATGCGCCTTGAAAAACGCATCACCTAGTTTTTCACCTCCTTCTTCCCCTCCTGAAGTTATACCTAGAATATAGACCTAATTAATAATTAATTAATTAAACCAAATCAAATATGATTTTTTGTTTTTCTAGTATCTTCTGGTTAGCAATAGTAGTGTTCTTTGTGGTGTAACACTTGAAGAACTCGAAAATATATTTCTGCCTTTGGATCCACTTTGCGAATTTATCGTCTATCCGAACAAAAGGTGGGGGTTTTCTTGAAGTTTTGCTGGAAATTAAATTTGTTATGACGTGGCAAAAATCCAATGTTTCCTTCAGATCCTACTCATTCGTTCAATGTTCTTCAGTCGAATCATCGGTAAAAATCAGAAATGAATTGAATGGTTTGGTTCATCCTTCACTTTTAACATCTCATCAGCCATTTATTATTTCGTTTGTTGAAAATTGTGAGTTTTCTTTCGAAAAATATGAATTTAAAATGTCAAATTTAAATCTACAGTACCCGCTGCCAAAAAATGTGAAAATTTCCGGCCGAATGATTTGGAAATACTCGATGATTATATATCGGAAGAATTGGAAAGCCAATTGGTAGATTATCTTACGAAACACCAGAATCTCGAATCATTAAAACATCGTGCAGTTGTTCATTTTGGTCATGTTTTCGATTACTCCACAAATTCGGCAAATGAATGGAAAGAAGCCGAAAAGATACCAGAAATAATCGAAAAAATAGTCGATCGATTATTGGATGATGGATTCATTACAGAGAGACCCGATCAAATAACAGCAAATATATATGAACCGGGACATGGTATTCCATCACATTATGATACACATTCTGCATTTAATGATCCAATTGTTTCGCTTAGTTTATTATCAGATGTTGTGATGGAATTTAAAGATGGCGCGAATTCGGCGAGACTTGCTCCGATTCTATTGAAGAAGAGATCGTTGTGTTTGATAAAGGGAGAATCGAGATATCGATGGAAACATGGGTAATTTTTTGTTTTTTGAATGCAACGATTTATTTTTAAGAAAAAAACTTTTAGTACTCAGTGTAGCGATAGAACTTATATCCCCCTTCGATATATTTGTCCTTTTTCGCCAGCCAACTAAAAGCTATTTTATTGTTTATATATTGTTTGAGTTCCAAAAGCCCATCAGGTCTGAATTTAGCAATTCGAGTGTTCCAAAATTCAGCCCAATATGCTTTCGATCCTGTCACAGCTGATATATATCTTTCCTGCAATCTTTGAACTTCTTCTGCGGTGAATGAATTGATTTGTTCTATCTCAAAATCTGAAAAAGTTGATGGATTGTTGAAAGAGATATATCGGAAAGTAATCTAACAACCTTTATGAAGAATTGTTCCATTCGCAAAATGACATTCAAAATCATCATGAACAATATCCACATCTCGCACCATAAAATGTTTTCGTTGTGAGGTTACAAATCTTTGAACCTCTTTCCGTGCATCCAAACTGAAACCAAACGAAACCAACGAGAAAAATATCAATATTTTCATGATTGACAATTTCGATGGAATGTGGTTTTGTTTTTATACAACTCGAAATCTCATCAATTTAATTTTTTATTTGAATTTGATTGATAATGCGATTTTCATATTGAGACTTTTTTCGGAAAATAACGAAACAAAAAACAAAATTTGTATTATTTTTGTATGTTTGAAAATTATCTAGGTTTCACAAGACTGAATTTAGCTTCAGAATAATTTTCATGAAAATCTGAGGGATGTATTTTTGACGCCGAAAATCCACATGTTTTGAGACCAAATAGGCTTTTCAGAATGTGCCACGTCATAACTCATGATAAAAAATCCTGTTTTCCAGAATCGTCAATCGAAAATATGACGTAAATCCTCTGACAAATCGAGTGATTCCACGACAAACTCGAGTTTCGCTAACTCTTCGAAAAATCCGCCGAAAACCGTGCGAATGTAATTGGAAAGAATTTTGCGATTGGAATCGAAAAGGTGAAATGTCGGTGCCGAATGATGAGAATTTGGCGAAAAAGTTGGAGAATAATTATGTTAGTGATGTTTATGAGAATATTGCCACGCATTTTGATGAAACGAGACATTCGAGTTGGAAAGCTGTTAAAAAGTAGGCACTTTTTCTTGGAAATGGGGATTTCAGAATTCTGACATGAGTTATGACGTGGCAAATCTTGATTTCCTTCATTTAAAAACGCGGGGAAAATACGTTTCAAAATATATTGATATCTAAATTCAAAACTTTAAATATTGATCGATAAAATTTGATTGTTTAATATTTACCTTTCTGAAAAAAAAAATGAAAAAAAATCCAAATTTTTTTTTGTTTTCAGATTTATTGATGATATTCCACGTGGCAGTATTTTATATGACATTGGTTGTGGAAATGGTAAATATTTGATACCAAAAGATGGTCTCATCAAAATTGGTTGTGATATGTGTCAAGGATTATGTGAAATTGCTGCGAAAAAAGAGTGCAATGTATTTCGATGTGATGCACTTTGTCTACCATTTCTCGATAATTCATCGGATGCTGTTATATCAATTGCAGTTCTTCATCATATTGCGACATTTGAGAGACGGCGGAAAATGATTGAGGAAATTATTCGAGTTGTTAAACCGGGTGGAAAGTTTTGTGTGACTGTTTGGTCGATGGATCAATCGGAATCGGAATATGCCAAAATGAGGGGGAATAAGGTTTGATGCCGGGAGCATTTTTGAGAGGGAAAATATTACAAATTTTAGACGTTTTTTGAGACTAGATAAGCCTTGACTGAAAAATTTGAGATTTTTTGACAGCAAACAATCCTAGGTTGATTTTGGCACCTAAAATTTGGATTTCAATTTTTTTTGCGTCAAAATTCCCCTTATACCTTTATTTCACTTCGATTAATCTTCTAATTTTATTGCCGGGAAAAAATACGTTTCAAAATATTTTCATATTTTTGTGAGATATTTTCTGATCGCTTTGTTTTCGAAAGAAGTGAAAAAATTTATATTGAAAAAAATTCCGAAAAATCTGCACTTTCCGCTGAAATCTATATTTATTTATCAAAAATTATTTTTTTTTCAGGACGAAATTGAAAATGTGAAGGAGAAAGAAGATCGATTGAAAGTTCACGATGGAAAAGATTTTGAACAACAAGATGTTTTGGTTCCATGGATAATTGATCAGAAAGGAGAAACTTTTTTGAGGTATTTTTTGACAAAAATTCAGTTTAAAGTGTCTATCAGTGAAAAACATCCCTTCAAAACTATATGAATTTTTCGAAACAGACAAATTTGATTCTGCTTAAAAAAGGAATTTGACCGGAATTTCAAAACTATCAAAATGTAATTTTTCAAGTTTGAATTTATTAATTTTTTGAAACAGTGAGAAATTATCCAATCAATTTAAGCTTTTCAAAAAAAATCAATAATTCTCAAAATTTCCAGATATTATCATGTTTTTCGAGAAGGCGAAGCTGAAATTCTCATAAATTCAATTGATTCCTGCAAATTGTTGAGTGTTGAAAAAGAACAGGGAAATTATATTGTTATAGGTCAAAAATTATAATTTTTTTGAATTTTCTAAGTCTTGTTGTTTTTGTTATTCACTTTTTTTGAAATAAATTTTTATTGTTTGAGATTTTTTTCAAAAATATTTTTTTTACCCAAGAATTTTTTGATTCCTATGTGATATATATTTTTGAGATTTTATTTTTTTCGTTGAAATTTTATTTGTGGAATTTTCAGCTTGGAATTTTAGAATTAAGCAAATGGATTTGTTGTTTGGTGAGTTTGAAATTTTTCAGGAAAAAATTCATGTCAGATGTTTTCAGGTGGAAGTTCTGGAAGTTCAGACGAGGAAGATGGAGAGGCTAGAGAAATCAGGAAAAAAGAGGAATTGGAAAGAAGAAAACGAGAAATTGAAATATATGAAGAAGAAAAGAAAAGAGAGGAAAATGAACAGGCAGCCAAAAAGAGAAGTTGGTTTTTTTTTGTTTTTGGAAAATTATGGGAAGGCTGGGAACTTGAAAAAATCCCGAAGTTCTGATGAGCTGAAAATATAGTTTACAATTAGAATTAAATTTGAAAATTCTGTTTTTAGGTTCAGAATTTTGGTATTTTTTGAAGATCCGTTTTTAGAAAGTTTTGGAGCTCTAGATTTTTCTGAACTACTAAAAACTTTCGAAAAATAAATATTGTTTTTTTTTTCAGGAATAGCGTTGGTCAATTTTTCGACAGCTCTTGAATGGGAAAATGTGACAATTGGAAACGAGGAAATACTTGCAAAATACAATAATTCGATACCAATTATCAATCAACATTTTATGGGTGAAAATAATGAATTTGAAGAGATTTTGCGAAAAATTGATGGATTCGAAGATTTGAAAAGTTTCATTTTTTGAAAGACAACAAAATCTTCGAAATAATTATCAAAAAAGAAGAAAATGAAGAGTTTTTGGAAATTCACAATATTCTAAATCAATTTGAATTCAAAATTTTGCGAGCTTTGACGAGAACAACGAATATTGGAACATTGAAACAGGAAGAATATGATGAAAATTCGGGGATTTTTGAGAAATATTGGATGAAAGCACATGATATTATGTTGAAACAGAAGGAGGATAAATTTCGAAAAATTCATGAACTTTTTGAAAAAGATGAATTGGAAAAACAAATTGAGAGAAGACAAGTTGTTGATGAAACAAGAAAACAGTTTGAGGAGAATTTCAATAAAGTTGATGATATTGATTGTTTGATTGATGAAATTGCGGTGAGTTTTTCGACATTTTCGGAATATCGATTTTGACACGTTGTATTTCTGAGATGAGTTATGACGTGGCAAAAATTTATTTAAAAAAAACTTGATCTGAAATTTTTACTACCTGAAATGTTAACAATTAAAAAAACAAAATTATTTTTTGAATTGGAAAATTTTCCGCGAAAAAATACGTTTCAAAATATTCATATATTTCTGTAAGACAGTTTTAAAATCAGTGTTTTTTTGCCGTACCGGAGTAAAAAAAGAGAACAATTCTAGTTTTTCAAGTTTTGAATTGTCAAAGTCCTAGGTGGATTTCTGAAGCCAGTTCTAACTTTGCCATGTCATAATTCATTCCCAAGCATCAAAAAATCTCAAATCTTTCTAATTTATTGTTTTTAATTCATTTCAAACTATTAATTTACTTATAATTTTAAAGGAATTCACTCTGAATGATTCGAATCCAATTCGAGAAACAAGTCCACCACCACTCAACAGATTATTATCCTCAAAATCGATGGAAAAATTGTTGGAAGCTTCACAACATATGCATATGGATCGAAGATCATATTTAGATTCATCGAGAATTTCGAAAAATCGAGAAAATTCTGAAGAATTGGCAAGTTCCAGTGATTCCGATGATGATATTCTTGTTAGTTTTGAAAACATTGTATTGGATTTCACAATTTTGTTAATTTTTTCAGGAAATTCTAAAAAAGGAATTACGTGCTCCTAGAATAGTTAAACCAATTGCTCAGCCGAATATCGAATTCAATTTGGAAAATGTGAAAGAAGAACCAATGGATATTTGTACACAAAAAGAAGATATCATGAGAAAGAAACATGTGCATTTTGTTGGTTAGTTTTTCTGATTTTTTGAATTTCCTGGAATTTAATTATGTCTCACAAAAATATAGAAATATTTTGAAACGTATTTTTTCGCGGAAAAATTTTCAATCCAAAAAATTGTTTTTTTTTTTAATTTTTAACATTTTAAGGCTTTTAGGGCCCATATTTTAGAGCGAACTTCAGCAAATCAAATTTTTTTAATCAGGTAGTCTAGAATTTTTCTCTGATTTTTTTTCTAATAGCGGGCCTGCCAAGACTGATTTAAAAATTCATTACAAAAATATAGAAATATTTTGAAACGTATTTTTTCGCGGAAAATTTTCCAACTCGGAAAATATTTTTTTTGAATTTTTCAACATTTTCAGGCTTTTTTAGGGCCCTGATTTTAGAGCGAACTTCAGCAAATCAAATTTTTTAAATCAGGTAGTCTAGAATTTTTCTCTGATTTTTTTTAAGATATCGGGGCTTAAACGACTGATTCAAACATTTCTTGCAAAAATATATGAATATTTTGAAACGTATTTTTTCGGGTCTGAAAATTCAGGAAATTTGGACATATAAATCCTCTTCTTCAAAATTTTGAAAACAAATATTTCCAGATTTCTCAAGCCCATTGAATAAAATGCGTCTATTTTGTCATCCACTCGATTGGTATACAAATGATGGAGATGATGGAGTGACATTAGCACACGCTGATTATACTTTAAAAGATGGCTGGAATTATTTAAAAACACATATGGAGTTTCCATATCAAAAGGTTGGTTCAGCTCTCAGGGAGCAGATCTTTGACAGCAAAATATTTTTTCCGATTAGTTTTTTCTCTAATTTTTTAATTTTTTCACAGATTCGTCATCCTCTTTTCAGACTAAAATATAAAGAAAAAAGGACTATTAAGTTTTCGAGAATTCTGGAGGATTGTAAGTTTATTTTTACTTCTTGAAATGTAAAAAATGTTATTTCACAGTGAGTCTCGTTGAAAACTATGAAGGAAGATTGGGTTCGCGTATTTGGTATACAAGAGAGAATTCGAATGAATTTGTGCTAAGATATGGATTGCAGGAAGATTATACTGCTAAAGAGGTAGGTTGGGCCAATTAATTTGAAAAAATCAAATATTTTTCAGCTCGCACTTTGTGTTTCGGATTTGTTGAGTGACGTGGCTCACGCATTTCGAAAATGTTTTTGGAGAGATGTATTTCCGAGAAGAATGCGACACACTAGAAGTAATGATTGTGTTCCTACCGGTATCAAGTTAGTTTAAATAAATGGTCCCAAAACACTGTTCTTTTTCATAGTATGTATTAAAAATGGGTTTTTTATTTATTGGATCCTCATAAAGCCAATAATTCTGATTTTTGTGCAGGCGAAGACTTCAATTAGAAAATGATGAATCACCTGACAAACATCACGATTTGGTGGAACGTTTTCAGGGAGATGGAGATCTTTGTGGAAAAATCTCAAGTTGGTGAAAAAAAATTAGAAACAAAATTTCTTCAAAAACTACTTCAGCTTGTTTGATTTTGAGCGATTGGCGACTTTTGACTGTTTTACACCTGGTTTTTACGAATACGAATTTGAAATTGTTTCCATCGCAACTTGGAAATGTTTTCTTGTGAGTTCTGGAAAAATTCATATCCAAAATCACATTTCTTTTTTTTTGCAGCCACACAATGATGGAATTTCTCAAAGAGATTTTTTCTCATGATTGGATCGAAGTGAAAACATTGGTATTTGCATTTGGCGGACATCCGAATTTCGAACTGAAAACAATTTGTGAATTTTTGGTTTTTGTTGCAAAATTGACGGCTGGCAGAAATGTGGAAATTCATTGGATTTCGAATTCGTGGATTGATGAGGTTAACATTTTTTGGGGGGATTTTTGAAAGAAAGAAGTTGCATTTAGGACACGAAGAATACCGTGGATGACGATTTTTCCGAAGAACACAATGAATTGAGAGAAATTAACATATTGAATTCGGAGGTTCAAAAATTCGTTGGCGAAATGAAAGAGAGAGGATTTGAGTGAGCAATTTTTTTTGGAAATTATTCAAACAAATGTTTTTCAGAAACGTGAATTTTATCGATGTTTCGCAAAAAATTAGCGACATTTCTAGAAAAGTTAAAGAGAAAGATGAAGAAGATATATATGCATTGGTTAGAGCTATGTAAGTAATTCTGGAAATCTCGAAAATAGTTATGACCTAACTTCAAAAATGTACATTTTCAGCGATTTCCTATATATTCAAACACTCATGGAAAAGTGCAATGTGACAACAAACAGTAAATATCATTTTGAACGGGACAGAGAATATACAAAAGAATATGCGGAGGATAAATTGAGACCATTAATCAATGGATCAATGTTTTAATCTTGTTAAATATGAAATTTTTGCTTTTTTTCACCAGAAAATTTATGTGAGTTTTGTTTACCGAGAAAAAGGTTAAAGGAGATCATCATACAAAAATAAGGTAGTAAAAAATAAGGTAAATGCAAAATGCAAAATTAAAAAAAGCAATTATTCGTCAGCAATAACATAGTTTGGATGAACACACAAAATTGGATCTTGTCCTGGTTCAACTTCAAGCAAAATATGATCATCATGTGTCAAACGACGAAGAACACGTTCGCAGATGATTTTTTGCACATTATAATCTTCTTCCGATTCGAGTTCCTCTTCAATTGTCGACAAATACCAATCAACCAATGCACTTTGTTTAACTCCAGCATATTCTTCTTCTCCTTGTCTGTCTTCATCAGCTCTCATATGCAACACCAAAACATCCGCGAGTTTTTTGTAGTCTTCAAACTTGATCTTGAGTTTTGCTGGATCAATGCGTTTTCCATCGTGTTCCATTTCTTCGGCCGGTTGAGCATTTTCTTTGTCGCCTTCGACAACAACAATTTCCTTGTCCCAATCATCATCGTCGAGTCCAATATCAGGTTGTTCAACTCTACAAAATTTGGGGATTTTGTTCGATTGTTTTCGAAAAAATCAATTTTCAACTCAATCCACGTGGTATTTTGAAAATTCCACATATTTTGTGGACTGATTTCCTTTTACTCACCTAACAATCGACTTATTCAACAATTTCGATGCTTGCAAAACATGTTCAGCTTTAACTTCTCTTCCACAATGCAATCTTGCCAATGCCTCCGACAATCGAACCAATGATTCCAGTTGTCGTACAGTAATTCGCCAGGATGACGTGGCTGCATTGTTGCTGTCAGACATTCGCAATTTTTTGTATTCGCGAACCAATTCGGTGGCTGCTTCGGTGGACAACTGAAAATCAATTGATTTGTGGGAGAAACGAATGCGTTGATTTTTAAATAAAAAAAACAATATTGTCATGTTATTATACATAAAATAGGTCCTCGAGCCAATTTTTTTCAGTTAAGGTCTTTAAAAATTTCCAAAGTTAAACCCCTTTTCTTACATTTTTAAGCGATTTTTGAATAAACCTTGGGATTTTGGAAAATTATCAACAGAAAATTAAATCAGGCACAATCTCCTTTAGATTTTAGATAAAAAGACTTCAAAAAATAAAGTCAAATGCTCCAAAATTTTGAAAAATATTTTTAAAGATTATTATCTTTCAATTAGAATTAATTTTTTCATCATTCTTATCTCTCCAAGTGATATAAAATTACCTTTGGCTTGAAACATCTGGCAAATGCAATATATTTCTTGATATCATCAATTTTATAAGCAGTTGGTCTAACAATATGCTCATTAATTGCTCGATGATTATCAATAATTCGTCGTGCAACTGCATAATCAGTGATTTCATTGCATTCATCAACCAAAACAAAGAAAAGATCGAAACGTGACATGATTGGAGCCGACATTTGGACATTGTATTTCAATGGGCGGGATCTGAATTTAATTATTATTGATAGATTTTTGTCCCATGTGTTAAAAAATCATTACCTATCATATCTTCCTCCAACTGGATTTGCAGCCGCAAGAATCGAAGCTCTCGCATTAAGTGTTGCTTTAACTCCAGCTTTAGTAATCGAAATAGTTTGTTGTTCCATTGCTTCGTGAATTGCAACCTGATCTTTTTGATCCATTTTATCAAATTCATCAATACAACAAACACCATTATCAGCCAACATCAATGCTCCAGCTTCAATAACAAATTCAAAAGATTCTTCATCTTTGACAACAGCCGCAGTTAAACCAGCAGCTGATGATGCTTTTCCAGATGTGTAAATTGCTCGAGGACTGAATTCTTCAACTGTTTTCAAAACTTGTGATTTGGCAGTTGAAGGGTCTCCAACAAGACATACATTGATATCTCCTCGAAGAGTTGTTCCCTCATTTTTACTTTTCTTTGGAACTCCACCAAGAAGCATTAACAGAACTCCAAGTTTGACTTCATAATTTCCATAAATATTTGGGAAAAGACTTTCAACAATATGTTCTTCAATTTTTGGATCATCGCTCATTTTCTTCAAAATCTCTCTTTCTTCCGCTGACATTTTCTGCCATAATTCGAAATAATCAGTTTCTTCAATATGACCAGAAACATCTCCACCAATAAGACTATCATTGTGTTGAATATGACAAGCCAAGAATGCCATTTTATATGTCAAATCACGAACTCCAAGTGCTTTCAAACCAGTAATTCCACTATCTTTATCAAGTGCTCTTCCACGATTTTGATTCGATGTTTCAGCGCGTAATCCAGGTGTACTTAATTGAGCAATATCCGGAATAACAATCAATGTTCCAACAATATCACATTTATCACCTGGTTGTACACTTTCAACCATTTCTCCTCGAATAATAACATCGACAGTTCGAGGAATTGATCCACGTGGAAGTTCTGATTGGGTTTCTTGAATTCGAACTTTTTGGAAATCAACAAATGTTGATTCGTTGACATCAAGAGAAAAACGAGTGCGATTCATGCATTGAGGATTCGAACATTTTGTTGGCTGGAAAAAATCTAATATTTAAATAATCTCATCAATAAATGCCTACTTGAGTATATCTAAATTGTTGGACAACATCCTTTGTAGTAACTCCACAATCTTCACAAACAAAAGTAGCACGAGAAAGTTCGGGATGAACTGGATGAGTTCTCACTATTTGCCCGGAAATTTTGACAAGTCCTCCAACTTTGTCAGCCGACAATTCGCGAACTTTGGTTTTTGTGTTCAAATTATGAAGCGAAACATAGAGTTGTTTCTTGAACATTTGTTGTCGCTCGTTTTCATCGCATTCATCGATTGTTGCTAATTGAAGAGCTTCGCACATAAATGGATAAACTCTGAAAAATATCAGTATATTTTTTTATGAAGTTTTGGGCTTCATACTTATCATTTAGAAATGTCAATTTTCCACGTGCACATTCTTTGTCTACGTGGAAAAATGATGAAGTTATTTGTCATTCCTAAGAAAATTTTGTTTCTTCTTCTTCCTCTCACCTATAAAATTGCAATTCAATACTTGTCGCCAAACTGTTACTATGTGAGTAAATATGTTGCATATCAACAAAAAGAGTGTTTCTTTCAGGTTGAGTCAAATCTCTCATCGCCTTTTTGTAGATTTGTTCGCCTTTCTCATCTTTGAAGCTGTAAAAATTCTCATTTTGCTTTTGCAGAATAAAAATAGGTTAAAAAATCCTACTTGAGAAGGAATTTCGAAAATTCTTGTTGTGCACGAGTTCCTTCGGCATCTTCGACTTGTTGAACTTGTCCCGAAATAAGATGATCCATGTTCGAAACCTGAAATTCAGTTTGCAACGTGGAAAACAGCGAAAAATGGGAGAAACAGATAAAAAATGAAATGTGTGCGGGAAACTTTGCCGCCCAATCTTTTGAATGACGAAAATTGGCGGGATGTTTGCAGTGTCATTGAGCGGAGTGTTGTTTCAGAATGAATAAGAAAAACTTTTTTTTAATTTTTTTATTTTAAAGCTATACTTAAATACTTATATTAAAACATTCCGAAATGAAATGAAATTATTATTTAAAACATTCTATAATCAATTTCCCGATCTCTCGCAGCTACATAAGATCTTCTTCTATCATCAACTCCATTTGAAACAGTTTGAACTTGTTCATCTTTCGAAATTGCAACTTCATTTCCCTGTTTTTGCTTTTTCGATTTCTTGAGTGAGAAAATCGCAAAACCAATGCAACAACAACAACAAATTAATAACAGAATTATGGAGCAAATCACGACAATATATCTGCAAAAATAAAGGTCTTTCACAGATTTTTAGAGCTCGCTTACATCGGCTCCGATCGAAGTTTCCAACAACAATTTTCTCGAAATTCACCACAACATTCATAATATGAGAAAAACGACGGAACCGGGCAAGGTCTGAAATAATTTAGGATTGCAATATTTGAGAAAATGTAAGTAGAAAAAAGTTACATTGGAGCTGGACGTGGATTATCAAAATACCAAGGTCTTCTACAATAAACATTGTTGTATGATTGACTGAAAACGAAATCTGAAAATTAAAAATGAAGTTCCGAGGTGGAGTCGAACCCGCGACCCTTAAATTGACATGTGTAAAATTTAACCGACTACACCATTCAGTGCCCATTTTCCCGGGTGATTTTTATATCATTATGATCAGCGCATTGAGGTCTACTGAACTCTCGCCTCAAATATTGGGGCCCAAAACTTACCAAAAAGCATTGCTAAAAACAACAAGAAAATCATCGTATTTTGTTTCTCGGACAAAAACTAATAATATAATAATAATAATACAATCTTCTTCTTTTTTTCCTATTTTGATCGTACCAACAAAAATTTATATGATGAATCATAGTTTTTCTTCTTCTTCTTCTTCTCGATTTTTTGTTTGGTTTTCATTTTATGCGTTCAACACACCCAAAACACATATTATATTTATTTTTAAATACAAGAAATCGTTTCAGGAATTTTCATGGAACATAAAATTATTGTTGAGAGGGAATTTCGGGGAAAAACAAGATATGAAATTGGAGAGGAGGAGTTTCTGGAAAAAATAATGAATTTCGGGACCAAAATTTTAGAATTACTGTAGGAACTTTAGCATCAACTCAAGCTACAGTAATCCTTGAAAAAATTGGTGAAAATGCAAAACAATTTGATCTACAGTAAGCCTTTTTGCACCAAATTTTCAGGATTACTGTAGCCCACAATTTTTGGAACTTTCAGGGAATTTTTGTTGGACTACTGTAGTTCAAAAGAATTTCACCGACAGATTTCAGGATTACCGTATCTCCCAATTTTATAAATTATTATCTACAGTAAGAATGTTTTCCTCGGAAGATTGCGCTGAAATTTCTGAGCTACAGTACCAATGAAATACGGTAACCCTTCGACTCAACAAATTGATCTACAAAAACTTCAGTAACCCTAGCGCTAAAAATATTGTTGAAATTAGATTGAATTAATTAATTAATTTAAAAAATGTTTTTATTTTTCCAAAAAAAAATCCATTCAGCAATTTATTTATGTTTTCCAATTTTTTGTGCCACCCAAAAATAACAATTCTTCTCATTCTCTCTTTTCTTTCTTTCAGTTTCCTATTTTCAAACCCAAAAAAGAGCAATTTTATTTCTTTTTTTTATTTTTTTTTCATGCCGGCTTTTTCTACTTTTTTCTGCCAAATACATTCCTTTCCACAACCAATTTTCGAAAATTGCTCACTTTTTTCTTCCAGCAAAAATTTGTATTCTTCGCCAAGTTTCAAAAAATCGGCTTCTCCTTTTTTTTTCTTTGGAAGAAAAAACATGAATAAAATATTGGTCCTTCGGGTGAATTTAGTGGCAGATTAGTTTGAAAAATGGAAGGGTTTTTGAAGTTCAAAATTTTTCTGTTGAAGCAAAAATTATTGTGGCGCGTTTTATATATAAAATTTGCTCAGGCGTTCAGAAGCACCCGCGTAGTCTAGTGGTATGCACGCGCGACTGTCGTTTGCAAATCCCGGGTTCGACCCCACCTACCGACAATCTTTTTATTTTTTAATTTTTTCTCAACCAAAAAAATTCCTTTCTTTCTAACATAAAAAAATAAACAAACTTCGTTTTCTTGGATTCCAAAAAAGTGTCATGTTCCTTCCGTTTTCCCTTTTTTTCTTCTCAAGGGACCACACTCCACTTCATTCAATTTTCCACTTCAATTCAACATAGGATTATATAGATTTTTCAGTACTTAAATGTTTTTTTTTCATTTTTTTTTTCTCGAATAAAACAAAACACAATATTTTATTGAAATTCGATGTTCTTCAAATTTTGAATTATTTATTTATTTGATGTGCACTTTCCCACCTTTTTGTAATATTTATACCTTTTTTGGTGTATTGAAATTGAAATAGATATTCATACATATTTAGAATGGCATCTTCAAATGGTCGTGATCGTTTATTGAGTCGTGGACAACGAGTTTTTGCATTTGGATCGAGTACTCCGAGAGAATTATCACATTTGAATAAGGTGAGCTAAAGAGCTAGCAGAAGCCTAATTTCTCCGCTAAACCTAAGGAGAAGCTTAAGAAGATTTCCTTATCTTACCCTTAATAGAAATCGCCCTAGCATTAGCTAAGCCCGATTTAAGGCCTTGAAGCTTAGGATCATACCAAGCCTAAGAAATCACCCTAGTTTTTTTCCATACATTCGGGCTTCTCTCAATAAAAATAGTTTTTGGTGATTCAACTCCAACTATAAAAGTGTAATTAGTTTTCCAGAGCAATAAAATAAAATAAAAATACACACACTACTATAAAATAAACTCATTTTGTGTATCTAGAATTAGGTCCTTCCCTCAAACATCGATAAAAAACAGAGGGAGGGCCGAGATATAAACTGGAATTTTGTCGCCGAATCGAGCTACAGTAATCCTGAAAAATTGTGCTGAAAGTTTGATAAATTTTGATCTACAGGAAACATTTTTGCGCCAATTTTTTTTTGGATTACTGTAGCCCACAGTTTTTTGAACTTTCGGGACAACTTTTTGGACTACTGTAGCTCAAAGTTTATAGAATTTCATCCCAGGATTACTCTATCTCCCAATTCTATAAATTATGATCTACAGTATGAATATTTGCACCAAATGTTCAGGACTACTGTATCTCAACATTCTCATGATTTTGGCTCCAAATAAGTTCGGAAAATTGTGCTGAAAATTATGAGCTACAGTACCCATAAAAAGCCTGCAAGAAGCCTAAGGGAATGAAAAATCTTTGAAAAATTCTAACCTATGCCTACACTAAGCCTAGATTAAACCCTCTTCCAGGTTCCTCCTTCAAAACTCGATGAAAAATCCGAAACACAAAAACCAAGTCTGCGTGATTATATAATTCGAGCTCGATCTTTGTCACGAGAAGGATCAGCAGACAATCGAAATTCATTTGTTTTCGGCTCTTCGACTCCTCGATCATTCGCGCATTTGGACAAAATTCCAACGAAGCAACGCGTTTACGATGCGAAAATACCCAAGAAAAGTGCGACACATTCGGATTTCAAAGCAACTCCCATTAGATATAATAATTGTGAGTGGACTAGGGGCTGTTAGCCCCCAGGCGTAACTGTCTTCTCATTTATTTCAGTTTCACTTTTTTCTGTGATTATTGTCCACAGAACATTGACTTACAATCAAATTTATAGAAAACCTCGAATTTTTTTATCAAAAAATGATTCGTGGCAAAATCAGGAAGGCTTCCTAATTTTGCCATGGATGAAGTCATCGATAAATTTAAAAAAAAAAACTTATTTAATTATTTTTTTATTTGCATAATTATAGACATGACTTTTTCTCAATAATTTCATTTCTGGATGAAATTCGGATTTTTTTTGTTTTTTAACAGTGTTAAAAATTTTCTTTCAATTTTTTTTAGTTTAAAAGTTGGTTCTGGGTGGCTTACTAAGCCTAAGCCTGAGAGGAAGTAAAAAAATCGGCCCGAGTTTTTTTTGTTTGACAAAAATACCCGCCCAAATGAAAATTTCGATTTGAGCGGGTAGCTGACAAAAATTGAAATTTTAATTTTCGTGTATTTCAACAAAAAAAGTAACAGATTTGGAATAATCCAAAAATGTAAAAATGAAATCGATGAGTTGGGACCTAAATGACACTTCCTCTCAGGCTTAGGCTTAGTAAGCCACCCAGAACCAACTTTGAAACTAAAAAAAATTGAAAGAAAATTTTTAACACTGTTAAAAAACAAAAAAAATCCGAATTTCATCCAGAAATGAAATTATTGAGAAAAAGTCATGTCTCCAAACCGAAATTTCTGTTTGGAGACGGTCATGTCTATAATTATGCAAATAAAAAAAGAGATTCAATAATTTTTTTCGAAAAATAGTTTGATGACTTCATCCATGGCAAAATTAGGAAGCCTTCCTGATTTTGCCACGAGTCATTTTTTGATCAAAAAATTTGAAATTTTCTATAAATTTGATTGTAATTCGTGTGTTTAACATCTTACGAGTACACTTAATTCAAAAAATAATTGAATAAGTTTTTTTTTCGAAAAATTTATCGATGACGTCATCCATGGCAAAATTAGGAAGCCTTCCTGATTTTGCCACGAATCATTTTTTGATCAAAAAATTCGAGTTTTTCTATAAATTTGATTGTAATTCGTGTGATTTACAATTTTTGAATAAATTCACAGAAAAAAGTGAAACTGAAATAAATGAGAAGACTGTTACGCCTGGGGGCTAACAGCCCCTAGTCACTTAACAAAAAAAAACTCGGGCCGATTTTTTTTGGAAAAACTCGGGCCGATTTTTTTTTGGAAAAACTCGGGCCGATTTTTTTTTTGGAAAAACTCGGGCCGATTTTTTTTTTGGAAAAACTCGGGCCGATTTTTTTTTGGAAAAACTCGGGCCGATTTTTTTTTTGGAAAAACTCGGGCCGATTTTTTTGGAAAAACTCGGGCCGATTTTTTGGAAAAACTCGGGCCGATTTTTTTTTTGGAAAAACTCGGGCCGATTTTTTTTGGAAAAACTCGGGCCGATTTTTTTGGAAAAACTCGGGCCGATTTTTTTTTGAAAAAAACTCGGGCCGATTTTTCTTGAAAAAACTCGGGCCGATTTTTTTTTTGGAAAAACTCGGGCCGATTTTTTTTTTTTTTTGAAAAACTCGGGCCGATTTTTTTGGAAAAACTCGGGCCGATTTTTTTGGAAAAACTCGGGCCGATTTTTTTGGAAAAACTCGGGCCGATTTTTTTTTTGGAAAAACTCGGGCCGATTTTTTTGGAAAACCTCGGGCCGATTTTTTGAAAAAATCCGAGCCGAAACTTTGAAGCTAAAAAAAATTGAATGAAAATTACGACCAAATTTACAATTAGATAAAGAAAATTTCAAATTTTTTGATCAAAAAATGATTCGTGGCAAAATTAGGAAGGCTTCCTAATTTTGCCATGGATGAAGTCATCAATCAATTTTTCGAAAAAAAAACTTATTCAATCTTTTTTTCGTATTGAAGACTTGAAAAAAATTCTTGGCCCGTTATGATTTTGAAATTCTTGAACAATGCCAATAGCATCTGAAGAATCAGGCTTTTTCGCTCATGGGTCACGCATGATATTTTCTCGATTTTCTCTTTTTATTAAGCTTTTTCTTCTCCATTTTCTTTTTTTCTTTTTTGCCGCGTTGGAATGTCGAATTTTCGCAATTTTGGGGAGAAAGGAACAAAATTTCCGAAAATCTGCATTACTCGATATAGGGACTAGGGGCTGTTAGCCCCCAGGCGTAACAGTCTTCTCATTTATTTCCGTTTCACTTTTTTCTGTGATTATTGTCCACAGAACATTGACTCACAATCAAATTTATAGAAAATTTCAAGTTTTTTGATCAAAAAATGATTCGTGGCAAAATCTGGAAGGCTTCCTAATTTTGCCATGGATGACGTCATCGATCAATTTTTCGAAAAAAAAACTTCTTCAATCTTTTTTTCGTTCTGTAACTTTTTTTTTTGAAAAATCTCGGGCCGATTTTTTTTGAAAAATCTCGGGCCGATTTTTTTTGAAAAATCTCGGGCCGATTTTTTTTTGAAAAATCTCGGGCCGATTTTTTTTTGAAAAATCTCGGGCCGATTTTTTTGAAAAACTCGGGCCCAATTTTTTTGAAAAAACTCGGGCCGAATTTTTTTTGAAAAATCTCGGGCCGATTTTTTTTTGAAAAATCTCGGGCCGATTTTTTTTGAAAAACTCGGGCCGATTTTTTTGAAAAAACTCGGGCCGAATTTTTTTGAAAAATCTCGGGCCGATTTTTTTTGAAAAATCTCGGGCCGATTTTTTTGAAAAACTCGGGCCGATTTTTTTTTGAAAAAAACTCGGGCCGATTTTTCTTGAAAAACTCGGGCCGATTTTTTTTTGAAAAAAACTCGGGCCGATTTTTCTTGAAAAATCTCGGGCCGATTTTTTTTGAAAAAAACTCGGGCCGATTTTTTTTTACATTTTTGGATTATTCGAAATCTGTAACTTTTTTTTGAAAAAACTTTCGAAAAAAAAACTTATTTAATTATTTTTTGAATTTAATGTTATCGTAAGATGTTAAACAAACGAATTACAATTAAATTCATCAAAAATTTCAAGTTTTTTGATAAAAAAATAACTCATGGCAAAATCTGAAAGGCTTCCTAATTTTGCCATGGATGACGTCATCGATCAATTTTTCGAAAAAAAAAACTTCTTCAATCTTTTTTTCGTTCTGTAACTTTTTTTTTGAAAAATCTCGGGCCGATTTTTTTTTTTTGAAAACTCGGGCCGATTTTTTTTTTGAAAAACTCGGGCCGATTTTTTTTTGAAAAATCTCGGGCCGATTTTTTTTGAAAAACTCGGGCCGATTTTTTTTTGAAAAAAACTCGGGCCGATTTTTCTTGAAAAATCTCGGGCCGATTTTTTTTTTGAAAAAAACTCGGGCCGATTTTTTTTTTACATTTTTGGATTATTCCAAATCTGTAACTTTTTTTTGAAAAACTCGGGCCGATTTTTTTTGAAAAAAACTCGGGCCGATTTTTCTTGAAAAATCTCGGGCCGATTTTTTTTTTGAAAAATCTCGGGCCGATTTTTTTGAAAAACTCGGGCCGATTTTTTTTGAAAAAAACTCGGGCCGATTTTTCTTGAAAAATCTCGGGCCGATTTTTTTTTGAAAAATCTCGGGCCGATTTTTTTTTTGAAAAACTCGGGCCGATTTTTTTTGAAAAAACTCGGGCCGAATTTTTTGAAAAATCTCGGGCCGATTTTTTTTTGAAAAATCTCGGGCCGATTTTTTTGAAAAACTCGGGCCGATTTTTTTTTGAAAAAAACTCGGGCCGATTTTTCTTGAAAAATCTCGGGCCGATTTTTTTTTTTGAAAAAAACTCGGGCCGATTTTTTTACATTTTTGGATTATTCGAAATCTGTAACTTTTTTTTGAAAAAACTTTCGAAAAAAAAACTTATTTAATTATTTTTTTGAATTTAATGTTATCGTAAGATGTTAAACAAACGAATTACAATTAAATTCATCAAAAATTTCAAGTTTTTTGATAAAAAAATAACTCATGGCAAAATCTGAAAGGCTTCCTAATTTTGCCATGGATGACGTCATCGATCAATTTTTCGAAAAAAAAAAACTTCTTCAATCTTTTTTTCGTTCTGTAACTTTTTTTTTGAAAAAACTCGGGCCGATTTTTTTTTTTTTGAAAACTCGGGCCGATTTTTTTGAAAAACTCGGGCCGATTTTTTTTTGAAAAATCTCGGGCCGATTTTTTTGAAAACTCGGGCCGATTTTTTTTTTTTGAAAAATGTCGGGCCGATTTTTTGAAAAAACTCGGGCCGATTTTTTTTTTTGAAAAATCTCGGGCCGATTTTTTTTTTGAAAAAACTTTCGAAAAAAAAAACTTATTTAATTATTTTTTTGTATTAAATGTACTCGTAAGAGGTAAATCACACGAATTACAATTGAATTCATGAAAAAATTCAAATTTTTTGATCAAAAAATGACTCGTGGCAAAATCTGGAAGGCTTCCTAATTTTGCCACGGATAAAGTCATCGATAAATTTTTCGAAAAAAAAACTTATACAATATTTTTTTCGTATTGAAGACTTGAATAACATTCTTGACCCGTTAGGAATTAGGAATTCTTGAACAATGCCAATGGCATCTGAAGAATCAGCCTTTTTCATTCATGGGTCACGCGTGATATTCTCTCGATTTTCTCTTTATTTTTGAGCTCTTTTTGTTCCATCTTCTTTTTTTCTTTTTTGCCGCGTTGGAATGTCGAATTTTCGCAATTTTGGGGAGAAAGGAACAAAATTTCCGAAAATCTGCATTACTCGATATAGGGAAAAATTTTTTCCGAGTGGGGCTCGAACCCACAAAAGAAGGAGGCTGGCCTGATTGGAAGGCAGAGCTCTCCCCGCCTACACCACACGTGTAGGTAAGAAATGAAGCATTTTTGATAAATATATATTTATCAGAATTTCACGTGACCGGGAGAAATGAACATTTCTAAATAAATTTCACCTTACGGGATTTTAATGAGAGGGCGAAAAATTTTTCCGAGTGGGACTCGAACCCACAAAAGAAGGAGGGTGGCCTGATTGGAAGGCATCACTCTCCCCGCCTACACCACACGTGTAGGTAAGAAATGAAGCACTTTTGATAAATATATATTTATCAGAATTTCACGTGACCGGGAGAAATGAACATTTCTAAATAAATTTCACCTTACGGGATTTTAATGAGAGGGCGAAACATTTCTAGGGACCTTTCAAACCAATAATTTGCAGTACCTCAAAAACCAATGTCAACCCCAAAAAAAGATCCAATTCGACATGTCATAACTCCAAAAGACGATGATATTGCATCTGAACCAGATATTGTGCAAGATCGAGAAGAATTTATGGAAGAAATGAGAAAACATAAGAAGAAATTGGAGGATTCGAAGAAGAAAGTGAAGATTGTGGAAAATCAAAAGTTTGCGCATGCTCCGGAAATAGAAGGAGATTTGAAGAAAACTATTCGAGTTGAGACAAAAAAACATGAAGAAAAACAAATTGCAGTGGAAAATTTATCAGCTAATGAGATGAATGATCAGGTAACATTTTTGGCTGAAATTCGAAAAGCCTTGATGTCAAGCTTCAAAATCTGGCCTAATTTTGACCGAAAATCGTCCAAATATCGCTGAAGCTTAGAGGAAAAAGGCCCAAATTCAGGTCCGATCGATTTCGGAGCTACATTTCAGAAATTTTCAAAAATTATATGAATTAGAGCTATTTTAAAATTGATTTTCAGCAAATTAATGATTTTTGGCTCAAAATTCCATCAATTTTCAGTCTGAAGTTCAAAAATTCCAATTTTCCAGGTCGAAGTTTCTCAATTAAATGGCGATGAAGAAAAGAGCATTGAGCAAAAAGTTGCTCCTCAAAAAGAGATAAAATCAGTTGAAGAACTCAAGAATACGGTAGTTGAAAAAGTTGAAGAGGTAGGAAATTCATTTAAAAAATTTGGAGCTAAATTTCATAATTTTCAAAAATTATGAATATTCGTGCATTTTTCAATTGATTTTTAGCAAATTATTTATTTTTGGCTCAACGTTTCATTATAAAAAAACTTTTTTTTTTTCAGAAAGTCTCGGACGGTATTAAAAATCTCGAATTAGGATTAGATAAATTGGAAAAATCTGGTGAAAAAGTGAGTTTTTTTTTTTTGAAAAAAATTAATTTTCAGATGAAAAATTCAACATTTCAGACAATCTCAAATATTTTGGGAAAAGTCGAAGAAGCTAAAGATGTAAGTTTTTTTTTCTAAAAAATTCGAAACAAAACTTTTTTTTTTTTAGAAAATCGTGGAAACTTCTGACAAATTGGAAAAATCTGGGGAAAATGTGAGTTTTTCCAAAAAATTTTGAATTTTTAAATGAAAAAAAATTTTTTTTTAGACAATCTCAAATATTTTGGAGAAAGTCGAGCTGGCAAAAGATGTAAGTTTTTTTCGAAAAAATTCGAAACAAAAAAAAATTCTTTTTTTTTTTAGAAAATCGTAGAAACTTCGGAAAACGTGGCAAATGTGAGTTGAAATTCAAATTTCAAAAAAAATTTCCTCAAAATTTTCAGGAAATCTCCAAAACCGCTGATCACATTGATAATGTAAGTGTTTTTCTTTTTTGTTGGAAAAATCACAGTTTTTGATTTCAGGCCATTTCAAAAACCGTGGATGAAATCACAAACGACAAATAGAATAAAATCTTCATATCCGTGCAAAAAACATATTATTCAAAAATATATTAATATTATTATTATATCATTATTAATTAATTACAATGGGGAGGTTCAGGTGGAAATCTAGATTTTACTGATCTCTGGTTATGACGTGGTAAAATTTAAAAATCTTAAAATACCTAAACCTCCCCATATTCAAATAATTATCTCTAATCAATTAATTTTATTTATAAACATGTATTTAAAAAAATACCCTGAATTGGATTGACTCACAACTTCAAATGTTGATTTGGTAGCATTGAACTAACATTATTCACCCATAAATTTGCACACATAACATCATAAACTTGTCCACCGTAATCAATTCCATTTATTATGTTTTGACAACAAATTGCGCATTTTCTGGAAAAAATAATTTTTTTTCGGATTTTTTGGGTTTTTGAAGAACAATTTGGAAGAGGTTTTCCAGATTTTTTTCAAATTTTTGTGAATTTTGAGCAACAAGAAAACTGCTGATTTTCTAGAGAAATTTGAATTTTTAAATCGATAATCAAAATCTTGATTTCCACTAAAAATTTCCGAATTTTCAATTAAAAAACTTCTCCCAACCTTGATTCATCTTCATTTCGTTGTATCCCTTCATTATTGCTCAAAAATGGGCTCAATCGCTTCCAACATTTTCTACAAGCTTCAGCTTCACTAGTTGATTGTGTTGGTAAAGAAACTCCCGCCGATCGACAAACTCGCTCCAAAATTTCCGATGCTAATGATAAACTTCTGCAAAAAAAGACGAAAAATAAAAATAAACATTTTTTTTCTCAAAACTAACTTCATATAATTTTCCCCCTTTTCAGTTGATACAACTTCTTCAATAATCGAATTTTTGGCTTTTCCGAGTAAATCATTGGCTTCTTGAAAAATGAGAAATATTGCGTGAATAGTTTCTCGCCAACATCGAATTGTTGGAGTTTCAGATTGTGTTTCTCGATTTTCATCTTTAATATTTTCAGCGCCAAAATTTAAGCCCATCAAATCACGAGCTGCGCCTTGTTTCGATGGTGAACTATTGTTTGATTGTGGTGTTGTTGGTGAATTCAAATCCTTGATAAGATCAGTTTCCTTCTTTTTTCTCATACTTTTTCGTGGAAGCAAAGATGTTGGGATGAATGCAGAAGTTGTCTGTTTTATTCTTTAATAAAACAATAATTTCCCTGATAAAAACAATTCCCAAACTCACTTGGATAACGGTGGAATAAATGACGAAGTGGTTGGCGCAGAAGAAGGAAATGATTGAACCGGATTCAAATATGGAATTGGGAGGGAATCTTTGGCGCATAGAGCAGCTAGAGATTCGCCTTTTTGTGCCAATGCAATGAGAGCCATTAGAGAGAAGAATTCGGGTCGGGTTAATTGTCCAGGTTTTGCTCGATTTACAGCACTCCAAATATACGATAATACATCTTTTTGGAGACCAGATGTGTTCATCAAATTGTATACTGTAAAAACAATTGTTATTTTTCGATAATGAGAAGATTTTTCTCTTCGATAGAAATGTGATATTTTTTAGAAATGATTTATTAATCTTCTGAACTGAGTTCACGTAAAAAATTAATTCATTTCTAATTTCGAAAAAATTGCTATTTGTCAGAATTTTTTTTTTTGAAAATGTGAGTTTCATTTTGGGTAATCTGAAAATTGTCTGAACCACTATCTGTAAAAACTAACCAAGGGCAGTATTTGGCAACGAAGTCGATGTATTCGCTCCACACGCAGAAATCGCATCCAGGTAAAACTTGGGAACTTTTGCCTCGTCTAATAATGCTGGCGGTAACAATCCCCCGCCACTACACAACATTCCTAGAAAAATTATTTTTTCACATAATTTCCATTTAAAAAAATTTTTTGGGAAGACTATGAATTTGGAATAACTATTCGAGAAAAAAAATGTTTCAAATTGATACAGTCAGGAAAATAAAACGATTTTGGGTGAAAAATGCAAAATAAAAAATTTCAGTTTAAAAAATATCAAGTTTTTATAAAGTATTGAAACAAAATTTTGAAATTTGCCACGTGGGCCAAAATTCTAAGGATTTTTTCGAACTTTGTGGTGAAAATAATTTTTTTTCGGAATTTTCTAGAATTAATCAGGAAATCTTGAAGTTTTTTTTTTGAAAAATAATCCAGTTTTCAACAGGCCTCAAAAAACAGTTCAAATTTCAAACCTGTTCTTCCATGACATGGAATATTCCCACTTCTAATAACTTCTTCGAGTATTTGACTATCCATCTGAAATTTTCTGAAACTATTAGAACCCTCTACCTTTTTTTAGATATTAATTAAAACACGGATAACAACCAAAGACTTCTACACATTTCTTTTCAAAATAGATATTTATTCTGGCCACAGAACACATTAATGTCCTAACACAAGTCGTAAAAAAAACAATTTCTTTTGGCGAAAATCATTTTTTGTGATGTTGATGTTAATTATAAAATTATCAATAATACATGAAAAGTCAACTGAGAATGGTTGACGAATTTTTGATGGGAGGGAAAGAAAAGAAAAAGAGAAGAGAAATACGAGAAAAATAAGCGGAATGGAAAAAATACACATCTATGTAATATTCATATATAATACATGAAATAACGACTAAATTTGGGTGGGTGGGTGGGTGATGGAAAGTGAAGTAATAGACACAGGGATAGATAAAATAGATAGATTTTTTAATAATTTCCTTATGATGTTCCGAGGATAAGGGCAACAATCATACCGTAGAGTCCGAGGACCTGAAATCATAATTATTTGAAAAAATCTGAAAAA
Organism: Caenorhabditis angaria; assembly: GCA_947459285.1. Lineage (NCBI taxonomy): Eukaryota > Metazoa > Nematoda > Chromadorea > Rhabditida > Rhabditidae > Caenorhabditis > Caenorhabditis angaria. The sequence continues at coordinate 2,921,681 of CANHGI010000003.1, read as the reverse complement.
AATGGTTTCGAGAAAACATACTTCAGAGAAAATGAGGATAAGGATCATTCCGACGAAAAGTCTTGGTTGTTGAGCAGTTCCACGAACTCCGGCATCTCCAACAATTCCGATAGCATATCCGGCTCCCAATCCACACAATCCACAGGTCAAACCGGCGGCCAAATGAGCGAATCCTTTGTTCAAATCATAACCCTGAGAAGCTGCTTGGACTTTTCCTTTCAAGACCATGGCGACGACCAAACCGTAGATACCAATGATACCTGAATGTTTTCAAAAAATAGTTCTAGCTACATTTATGACAGGGAAAGCCCTGGATGTTTCAAACTCACCAGCCATAATAACTGGAATAACTGATTTCATGATCAATTCTGGTCGCATAACTCCCATTGAGCAGATACCGACAGCAGATTTGGCGGTTCCGTAGGCAGCTCCCAAAACGGTGAAGATTTGAGCTGAAGCGGCTCCCATGTATCCGAAGAATGGAGCATAGGCGGCTTTTTCGGCGGTTTGAAGATCGTACGACATTTCTGGATTAGGTCTTGAAAAATTATTGTAATTAATATATACAAGTTTCAATATCAAAGATAAATAAATTGCGATAATAAACGCAAAAAAATTTAGAAAAAATGAATAATCGTTAGAAATATTTTATAGCAAGACAGAAAAAAATGGGGGTGGAATGTGAAAAATATACATAGCCAAAGGAGGGAAATAGAGATTTGCTAGCTCTAAACCTAAAGTGACCATAAAATCGGTCATCACAGGTTTATATGGAAACTTATTCAACAAAGAACAAAAAAATAATGAAGAAATGGAAATTCTTATGTTGCTCCCAAAATAAGGGCAACAATCATACCGTACAATCCTAAAACTTCAGCGAAAATAAGAATCAAAATCATTCCGACGAACATTCGCGGTTGTTGTGAGAGAGCTCTCACTCCCGCGTCTCCAGCAATTCCAATCGCATATCCGGCTCCCAAACCACACAATCCACAGACAAGTCCTCCGGCGAATTGTGAGAATCCTGAGTTGATTGTGTAACTCGCACCAGCTGGTTCAACTTTTCCGGAAACAATAACAGCGACGACAAGACCGTAAATGGCAACGATACCAGCCATAACAACTGGGATAATCGCTTTCATCACAAGATCTGGACGAGCAACGGCCATTGAAGCAATACCGGTTCCTGCTTTAGCTGTTCCATAAGCAGATCCTGCAGCTGCAAAAGCCATTGCGGCTGTTACTCCAAGACTTCCAAAGAATGGAGCGTAGAGGCCCTGCTCGGCCTTGACCAGAGGATCGAGGGACATACCTGCAACATCTGAGTCAGAATTATTGTTGGCCAAGAGACGAAAGATCAGAACAAAAAAGGTAGAAGAGGTACAAGAGGCTGCTGATAAGATAAAATCGATTGAAAATGTACAAAATAAAGGACAATTCGAAAAATATGAAAAAATGGGGAAAATGATGGAAAATGAGAATATATAGTTCAATTGTTTATTTCGACATTATGTAATCAATCGAAATTTCATAACATTTACAATTTATAGAAAAATAAGAACAATTTTGGATGGACTGAAAATTTGCAAGTGAAATTCTATTTGGAAGAATTTTCTAAATTTTGCAGCTTTTCGAGGGAGCCACGTTTTTCCATCATTTTTTCAAAAAACTGTTATTTTATACAATTTTTTTTTTTGATAACTGGAGTCAACGTTTTTTTTTTCATATTTTTCTATTCATTTCGCTCGTAGAACTGGAGCTCTACAAAAATTCATTCCATAGAACAATAAATCTCAATGATGATAAATATTCAATATCCAAAACCTCACCTTCAAACACAAAGATATCAGAACATAAAGAGGAAACCAAATAATATGTACACTCTCTCAATTCTTGCTTAAATATGCTGTAAAAGTGCGAAAACTGAAAATAAAAATCGAAAAACTGGTGAAGACTCAATCCAATTTTTTGTGTTGATCGAAAACCGAAGGATGGCCGTGCGGCCAAAAATCGAGAATGGATTGAGTGTCGCGGCTACAAACACTCGCGTCGCGGCTCATTTCTCAATAGAGCGCACATGCAGACAACCAGTTTTTTTAATTTTTTCTTTTTTTTGTGTCTTTTTGTGTGTCTGGTTTTTTTTCCAGAAAACGTACTTTTCTTGTGTTTTAGGTGATTCGAGGTCATTCTAAATGTGAATTTTTTGTCTATATTTATAATAGTTTTCGTTTTCTCAAAAAAAAAACCTTTTTTAAGTTTTTTATCGCCTAAAATTGTAGTTTTTCGAAAAAAACTAAAAGTTTTTGTTTATTTTCCCTATGTTTTTTTCAAATATTATAAACATTCTCCGAACTTTCAATTTTCGCCGTGCGATTTTCTCATTAAATATTCATTGTATTTATTTCAGAACGAATGTCATGAAATTGAAATTCCGCTTGCTTTTCCTGTTATTCATATTAGTTCTATTTATATTTTCATATTTATTGCTATTAGTCAGTGAAGAATTTCGAGATACGCTTTTCGATGAAGAATATGTGTATGTTTGAATCTCTAGCTAGAAATTAAAATTATTTTTGAAAATTTCAGAGATCCTCGCCCACAATCTCGAATTTCGCCCAAACAATCTCATAAATTATGTGTAATAATTCCATATCGCGATAGATTTGAAGAACTCAAACAATTTGCACCGTATATGAAAGATTTCTTGGATAAACAGAAAGTTGAACATCATTTGATTGCTGTCAATCAAACTGACGATCTTCGGTTTAATAGAGCATCTTTAATAAATGTGAGTTTCATTGATTTTTTTCAATTTCAAAAAAAAAACATTCTTCAGATAGGTTGGAATGAAGCTGATAGATTAGGCTGTGATTATATGGTTATGAATGATGTGGATTTGCTGCCAATCAATCCCGAAATACCATATGGTTTTCCGGAAATTGGAATAATTCGGCATATAACTTCGCCCGAATATCATCCAAAATATCATTATCAAAAGTTTATTGGAGGGATTTTGATGTTGACAATGGCGGATTATAAGGAATTGAATGGAATGTCGAATAAATATTGGGGTTGGGGTTTGGAAGATGATGAATTCTATTTGAGGATTATGTGAGTTTTTTCTTCGAGTTTTCAGTTTGTTTTGCAAAAATAATTGTTTTTCTAGGGAAGCCAAACTAAATCTGACTCGAGTTTCTGGTCTTTCAACAAACAGCACAAATACTTTCCGCCATATTCATGGACCAAAAAGAAAACGAGATTATTCGAAGAAAAGCGATCATAAACAATGGCAAATGAAAAGAAAACGAGATAGAGTTTCGGGTTTGCGTGACATCAAATATCAAATTATTAGAAGAGATGTTAGATATTTTGGTGCTTGTCCAGTTGTTGTTGTTAATGTTAGGCTACAATGTGATTTGAAATGGACGCCTTATTGTAAGCAAAAATAATGTGCCAAAATATTGCCTTAAGTAAATATCCAAAATTCTACGGGTTCCGCATCTCTGTGTTTTTAAAAGAAATTTTATTTTGTGATAAATAAATATTTACATACATAAAAATATTGTGAGGAATATTCAAATAATTATTTTTTTTCTCTTCAAAAATTAGATAAACCGGATGAAACTACTCACTGAACACGTTTGATGAAACAAGAAAAAATCGGGGGGGGAAACAAAACAAGATCACAGAATTATATAGAGGCATGAGTGGCGTGATGATTTGGTCGTAAAGCATCATAATCACGTGCCTGATAGAATAAAATATAAGCAGATTCGCTGTTTTTCTGCTGTTGTGATTGATTGTTGGATGGCATTTGAAGACCATTTCCAGAACAATCGGAAGACATTCCAGAAAATTCTTCCATTGATGAGATTTCGAGTTTTTCGACAATATCATCATCGAATAATAGCCAGAATGAATTGCTTTTTACTAATGTTATATAATGTCCTCGATTTGGAGTTGCACCGCAATGAACAACTGCTGCAACCAAATCGTATAATCGATCGCCGTGAGTTGCATCGTCGCTCTACAACAAATAATTTTTAGGTAGAAAAACTATCACAAAATTGTATTCCAAGTTTGTAATTTTCGCATAAATTGTTCCCAATTTTTGAATCATAAAATTGAAAAATTTGACTCTATAAATAATTATTGTGAGTTTAAAAAAATAGCCCACAATATTTTTCAAAGAATTTTTCAAATTCCAAACCCAGAAAATTCAAACTCACCACATTAAAAAGCCGTAATTCAAGCGGAAAAAGAACACGATATGACAATTTGGTGTGTCGATTAAGCGAATCAACATATTTGAAACGTTTTAAATGAAGAGCCAATAATTGTGGAGGTTTCTTGATTCTCATTCGTTTTTGTGCTTCTTGTTTGGAAGAACATGTTTCACAGAAATATTTCTGATCTCCGCATAATGTTTCGGTTTCACTGAATACTCGTAAACAATGGGTTATTGATGTGTTTTGTTCGACGTCTACTGATAAATCGAGAAAATCTTCATCTTTGCTTGAGACCTGGAAATGAAACTTTGGGATAACTAAAACACAAAATAATTCTAGTTTCAAAAAAATTGCGGATCGGTTTTTTTTTCGGAAAATTTGTAGTTTTAAGTACGATTTTCTAAATCAAATTTCACAATTTTTACATGAAAATTCATATTTTTCAAGAAATTTTAATTGTAAACAATGAAAAGTCAAAGATTTCCAAACATTTTTAATATTTATGAAATAATTTGGAAAAATCTTCTTGAGATGCGAAATTGTGATGTGCGGTTTTCAAAGGTCCCAAACCTGCCCCACATGTTTCAAAAATCCAAAATCTTACCGTCTCACAACACAAACATCTCGTTTCATTGGTCAATGTTCCTTGAAATATTTCATGTATCCACGTCGTCTCATTTCTCGCTTTTTCCGCCGCCGTTTCCAAATTCTTTTCAAGACCCGCTGTGGCTGGCGCCAAATTTACAGTAATATTTCCTTTTTTAATCGTTCCATGTCTTTGTTGTCGATCTTTTTCCGCATTTTTTTCTTCGATTAAAGTTTCGGAAATTGTGTTGAGCAAATAATTTAGAAATTCGTGAGCATCTTGTTGCATATAATTGTCAAATAGTTCTACAAAATTTGAAATTTCACTAGTTTCCGGGGTAACTTTGTTACTCACCATTTTCCTTCTTCAATTTCGTAATGAACCGTTTTGGTGCGATTGTGCCGACTCGTCGTTTTTGCGTAGCAATATTATGAAAGAGATCAGCGAGACAAGTTACCAGATTTTCTTTAGCCGCACCAGATTTTTTCAACTGTTGCTTATATTGTAGGATTTTCTCTCTAAATGGTCTACAGAAATATAGTGCTTGAATAACAGAATTGCAATAACATGTGTTGCCAAACTGAAAAAAATGTTGATTTGGGAGATTTTTTTTGAAAAAAAAGAGGGAGGACAAAGAACGCTGAAAATGAGGTATGACGTGGCAAAATGTGAATTTTCTAGAGGCTTTGAAGCTAGAATTTCGAATTAACCCACGAACAATACATTTTTAAAATAATTTTAAGAAGTCGAAATTCTGGCTTCAAAAACCTCTAGAAATTTCAAATTTTGCCACGTCATAGCTCATTTTCAACATTGCTAATTTTTGCGGCATCATTACAGTGCCTTACAGTTTTTTTTTCCAAAACCAGCCCCCTCCCCTGAAATATCAAAAAAAAAACTCACATTAACTAAGCCATAATAATGTTCATTTCCAATAAATGATTCGCCAGTAATCTCTTTTTCCAATTGAGAAGACCCATTAGCTCCCATCAGAGGGTGATCAGATACCCGCTTGAGGCCAAGGCAAGAAAAAATCAAAAAATTTCGATTTTTCGGCAAGGTGTAACCTGAAAAAAATAATAATACAAATCTAGAACATGTTCAAAAACAAAAATGAAGAGATATTTAGAGAAGAAAATAGTGCTCTTGAATAAAAAAAGAGAAAGAGTCGATGTGGTTGTCTGCCTGTCTCTCTTCTCTTTTTCTCGTGTACTATTTCTTGAACCATTTCCTGCTTCTCTAACTTTAGAGTGAATAGAGATAAAGAGGAAAGAGAGAGAGAGAGAGACAAAAGTAGTAGTTGCCTTTTGGGAAAATATTGAGAGAAAGGATAAAGACGAACGAACAGAGAACATTTTTGGCTAAAATACGTATTTTTTTATTTACGATTTCATTTTGAAAACTTTGAAGAATTAAGAAAAAACAATCATGGGGTTTATTTGAAACATTATAATAATATAAATCGCAGAAAATAACAAATAATCTCACTAAAATAAGGAAAAAGTACAAAAATGTAGAGAAAACTAGCGAGACCGTGGAATAAAATAAGATGTGCCTTTAAATAAATAGATTTTCAGGTTCGCCCAACCTGAAAAGCAAGACCGCAATTTTTTATGATTTAAAAAATATTTCATCTTCAAAATTTTTCAATCTTTAGAACACTTATTGTTAGGTTGAAACTCCCAGGTTTGAACATTTTCAAATTCAGTGAAGTCCGAATGAACATTCAATTTTCGGTGTTTTTTTTTCCTTGGAAGAATAACAACCCAACATGAATGTTAACATTCAAATTGTTTTTCTCAAAATTTTGAAACGTAACATTTTCTAGACAATTTCCATTTTGACGCCAAAAATTTGAAGGGTTGTTACAACTCGTTCTAAAATTATATTGGAAAATGGAAAGTTTCAAGAGAACTTTTATTTCTGCCGATGAATATTAAAAAGGTAGACAATTGAACAAAATATTAATACGGTCTCTGCAAACCCTGAAAGAAAAATTCAGAATTTTATTATTTGTTTTTGCAAAAAATATATTTCAAATAGGAACTTTTTTCAAGCTTTAAGCATGACTAGTTTTTTCGAAATCGAAACGTTTCGATTTCGAAACGCTGAAAAAATGGGAACCAAATTATGTGGCCTAGAATTCCTTTGAATATTTATTCGGCCATCGATTGATCTGTGATTTTTTTTATTTTCATCAAAAATTGAATTTTTAGGTTTGCGATTTCGGAATGTCTTGGAGAATTCTACCTTTTGAGTTGAAATTAATGGTTTTTGATTATTTAGATGATAAAGACAAGTAAGTTAATTGTTTTTATTTATCAATTAAAAATGATAATTTATTTCTTTATAGAATGAATTTGGCAGCTTGTTCAACAGATGATTTAGAAGATTTTTTCAATAGTATTTCATGTATCAAGAGTGTACATATCGCAAATGGAGAACTTGACAGAATTGAAACGAGAAATTGGAAACGCTATTTTTTTAATAGTGATGGAGAATGTTTACTTTGGTAAATAATCTTCTTAAAAATCAATTCTCTTTAATTTAATTTAAAAAATAATGCATTTTATAGTTGGTATTCTTCTGGAACTTTTTACATTGAAAGTAAAAAAACATTGAAGATGATTCAAAATTATCGAAAAAAAGTTCTGATGTCAAATTATACAGCATTATATATAACTGGATACTTTCCAAATGTGGAAGAAATTGCAAATTTGAGTCGTGTCGAAAGTTTGACACTTTGTGATGTGTCGGAAGATGTTGCTGTCAGGTTGTTGAGTAAAACTGATAACAGGTATTTGAGATGTTTGGATTATGCAAGTGGAGGTTCATCGTATAGAATAAGCGAATGTGAATTGGTATGTTTCTTTCTTTCTCATGTCAACTTATAAAAATACAAAAAATTTAGATTTATAAAATCGATAATGTTGAATTTTTTGGTGTGGAATTCACAGACGAACAATTTTTGAAATTCGAATCTAGGAAAATAGTTATTGAGAACAATGGAAAAATCACACAAAATGGTATAAATAAATTCATCGAAAATTGGAGCAAGAATAAAGAAAGAGAAAACTTCAAGTATTTCATTATCAACGGAGAAATGACTCTCGATGAACCAAAGTGGGAAGGATCACAAAATTATGTGAAAAAAAGGTTTGAAATTTATCGAAGACTAAAAATAATATTATTTTTTATAAAGAGACCATGAGTCATATGTCATCGAAAATCAATGGAATGAACAGAAAAAAGGATTATATTCAAAAAATGGCGGATATTCAGTTATGTTTCGAGTTGATTTTGATTAACGATGGAAATTCTTGCGATAAAAACATGGAACATATATACCAAGTAAATCAATAAAAATCTCATCTAAATAAATATCTTCATTCAAAAATTCACTAGTTCAAGTTTTAAGGAAGATGTTACTTCAAGTTTTTGTTGGCTTTTTGATAAGAAGCATCAACTGATTTGGTGATTTCTTTAATTGTTGTCATTGCACGAATAAATGGGCGATTTGATGTTGCTGGTGGATAAATTATAACTGTTCCAGATCTTTGGTCAATACATCTGAGAAATACTTAAAATTAGTGAGTTCAAAGAGAAGAGATCTAAAATTCAGTTTTCACAAAAGTCCCGGTTTTATTTAGAAATTTTTAATCCAAACATTTTTATTAGGAAAAAAACTAACCCAAGCAATTTCCGATCAAGAATCATTTTAGCAATAGCTCTTTCAATCGGCGGTTCAGTCATTCCAATTTTCCTGGCAACAAAAGACAATTCGATTTCCGAATACGGCTCAACAACTCTCGAAATCTCCTTTTGCAGCATATTTTCTTCCAAACTAATCGAATGAACTGATACAACTCGATCTCCAACTAATTCCTCTTTATATTTTGTCAATGCTTCTTGGAAAGATTTCAAACATCTTTTCTTGAATGCATCAGCCATTGCTCGAATCGCCTCAATCGGTTTTCCTTTAACCGACTGAAATTCTTTTGTAGCCATCATTCCTTCAATTTGTTCAGTTTCATTCAACATGATTTTGCACAAAATCATATATTTCAGCGATTTCATCGAATTTTTCTTGTCATTCATTTGGTTGAACCCTTCAAATGCTTCGTAGAAATACGAATACGAAGTTTTGAAATCTTTTTCCTCGGCGGAATATAAAATTCCAGATTGGAGATCGATTGCTGCTTGAAGTTGTGGTGTAACATATGCTGCATTTGCTGATGTTTTCGCGAGAACCAAAGAGCATTTTGCTTTGGCAAAGTTTTTCAAGTAAAATGAACTTTTACTTTCTTCCAATGCGACTTCCATTAGAAGTTCACGATCTTCTAATTTTTTCAATTCGGAGATCAAAGTATGAGCTGAAAATTGTTGTTTTTCATCCAAAAATCAAATGTCCACCAAAAAAACTCAAACTCACCCAATTTCTGAGCCTCTGTATATTCGCCAACTTCATTATACAATCGAACAAGTCGTGCTTGCATATTTCTTCTCAAAAATTCTCGATGATTCGACGTGGCCCATTCAATACAATCCGTCAAAACCTTGATCTTCTCAGCTTTGCCTTGATCAATCGATAAACACAATTCAACGAGTTCTCGAATCAATTTACTTGCTCTCGCTTTTCCCAAAACTTCGTAGAATGATTTGATCGATGTCATTAGGGTTTGAATTCCGATTGAGTCATTTTCAGCTGCCAGTTTTTTGGCATATGAAATTATCAAATCTTCGCATCTTTTGATTGAAGCTTCTTCTGACTTTTGATCTTGTTGTGAAACTGTAAAAAACAATTTCAACTGGGAAAACCTTTATCGTTTTAAGACCGGCTCAAAATTATGTGCGCCTATAAAATTAGTTGTTCGCTTCCAACTTTTTTGAGAAAGCGTCTCAGAGAAAATTACATAGTTCTCCTGATTTATCTCAACAAGACGAATCAGATGGTATTTCAAAGTTAGTTGAAATTTTTCAGAGTTCGCCGAAACTGCCTTGTAAATACTGAAAACGCTCAAAAATAAAAAAAAATACACTGTGCCCTGAGCGCAACAATGGCCGAGTTTCCGATTAGTTCGGCCAGAACAAAAAATCTCGGCCATTCTTTTTTTTCTGGGGAAAAAAACTTCTGAAACCAAATCTGGATTTTCTCATCGAATTATTTCCAAAAAGCTGAAGTTTTATACATCATTTGAAAGAGGAAGACCTATATTACATTGTTGTTAAAACACAATTTCAAATAATGTTCATTTGAACTCATGGTTTTCTGCCAAACTTGCCCATGTATGAAACTTTGAGAGCGATAATTTCATGAAGTAGCTATCATTGTTAAGACTTTGATATTGGAATCTAACCAGCTTAACCTTCTCTACAAGATCTCTTACGAAAATTTTGGAAAAATTCATTTTTGGATGAAAAAAATTGAAAAATAGAAATTCACTTTTTTCAAACCCGTGTTTGAAAGCCGTTTCCAGAACTTTTTTGAGTGAATTTCATATCTCTGCGTTCTACTACTCTTCCTCTTTCTGATCATCATCTTACTTCTTCGAAATTCCGAGTTTCAAGCTTTCAAATTGCGGTTTTTATTCAAAAGTCAGTTTTCAGCGAGAGTGTGTGGGGTTGTGAAGAGACGAGAGAGAAAAAAAGACACACGAGAGAGTATGAGAAAAGGGTAGAGGCAAAACATTTTCTCTGTTGTCGCGTTCCGGGCACAGTGAAAATAAAAATCAGGTGTGCAAACACAGCGACGCATAATTGCACGAATTTCGCATACCGTAGTAAAATTAGCAATTTTTTCTCGAAAAAGTTCAACCAACCTTCATTTTGTACAAATTTTAAAGTAAGCGCATTCGCTGCCATTTTCTTTCAAAAATATTATCCGAAAAATGCTGCCAATTCCCAAAAAAAGACGTGGCGAAAGAAAAAACGTGGATTTTCACGTTCACGTTTTCCACGAATTTTGAAATTCAAATTATTTCTGTTTTTGATAATTCAAAAAATTTATGTTTAATATAAAAAAGGGACGGGAAAGAAAACAAGTAAGAAAGAGGTCAATCGCATTTTATTTGGTAAATAGAACATAGGAAAAAAATCATAAGAACAGAAAATTGTTAAAAATCCTTTCGCCTCAGATTCAATCGAACAGGCAAATTATTAATATCATCAATCAAAACTCCTTGGATACTGAAATCTACTGATAGCGAGCAAACAACAACACATCTTAATGAATGATTTCTGCTGCAAAAATATATTTTGAAAAAGTGGCTCGAGTACTTCAGAAGTTTTTGGAATTTGAAAAAAATCGGAATTAATTTTGTTAATTAAAGTTATGACACGAATTTTGAAAATAATTCTCAACGTTTATGAACACGTTTGAAAACTTTACGGTGTTAACTCAAATATGATAGGTCTATAATTTTTATCAACTCACGGGTCCAATGAGTCCCTATCTCCTCCTGACACAAATCTTAGCATCGTATAATCAACAAACAAATAATCAAACCAAGTATGTTCATCTCCAACCATCGAAACTTCTCTCAAATTTTCCATCAATCCATCCCTCCAATGTCTTAAAAATAGTGTATATAATTGTTTGTCCATAACTGTTCTGTCCAACGCAAGATACTTTGATTTTATCATTGGAAAATGTTGCGAGCTAATTTTGAAATTTTTCATCTCAAGAAATTCAACCGAGAGAAATTGATTCCATTGTGGATGATCTGTGAAATAGCCATCAATTCGCAATACTTTCAAGTTTTCCGAATAAATATCGATCGATCTCATGTGTTTTGATTCCTAAAAAGATCTTTAGGTTCAAAGTTAAGGACGATCTCGGCTAATGGGGTGAGTCAATTTTATTTTTTGTCAATTAATTGACAGAAAAAGTGAGTCATTTTTGTGCGATTTTTTCACGTTTTTGTCGATTAATTCCATATTTTTTTGCAATTAATTGCATTCAAAAATGAGGAATTTCAATATGAAATAGAATTTATTTGACCTCTTTTTTGAAACGTGTCCCAAATTCACTGCTTATTTTTTGGATTCATTTCGAAATGAAAGAAAATTGAGAGAAGACAATTTTTTATTGATAATACCAACTCATATAGGTCACGTTTTAAAATATAGGTCAAATAAATTCTATTTTTTATGCAATTAATCGCATTTTTTACCAAGAAATGAAAGCGAGGAATTGACAAAAACGTGAAATTAATCGCCCTAAAAGACTCACTTTTTTTGTCAATTAATCGCAAAAAACACGTCGATTAATTCGATTGACTCACCCCATAAATAAAAATTTGCTTTCCCAGACATTTTTTGAAAAAAACTTACAATAATAGTTGCTTCAATTGAAATTTCATCAATCGATGATTTGTTGAATTCAATAATATTTTTGAACATTTCAAGAGCATTCATTGGACGAAATTTCGGGTTTGAACGGTGGTATCTAAATACAAAGATTCGAAATCCGAAGGTCTCAAAAAAATTCATTGCGGAAATTGTTTCTTGTTTTTTTCGAAGATTTCCGAAGGCACCGTATCACACGGAAACAAAAAATTATTATTTTTTCGCTGTGAGTTTGGACTTTTAAAAATCTGCTTATATTTTGTCACGTCATAACTTTTAAGGCAAAATTTCAATAAAATGAAAAACACGATCATTATTGGATCAAAATTTCGTGGTGACTAAATTTTCTAAAATTCAGCCAAACAAAAAAAACTAACTTCGTGAGTATAACAGTGGATTCTTGAGTATAATAGTGGTAATCTTGAGTATTTCTTCTCGATAATTTTTTCAAGCGAGTTTTTTTCGAATTGATTGAGTTCAATGTTTCAACTACAACTTCATATATGTTCCACGGATATCCATGAAATTGGACTTGTATCAAATAATTTTGATAATTTTTCAATGGTCTAATTGTATTTCCTCGAAAATATACACTTTTGATTTTTGGTCGGAATAATTTGAATAATTTTTGACAACTTTTTGAGCATTTTCCAAATTGAGTTATGTCATCCGGATCCAAATATAGGAAAATCATTGTTTTCATTTCCATTGGAAGAATATCGAACTGCAAGAAAAGAGGTTTTGATTGGAATTTAGAAATAAAAATAGGGTGGCAAAGCTTGAAATTCACGAAATATAAATTCAACAATTCTGAAGGGGTCTTCAAAAACATTATAAACTTTCACTCTCAAATAAATGCTCAAAACTAAACTCACCGGACTTTCGATTTCGTTCCAATCAAAGAAAAATATCTTCTCAACGTTTCCGTAGTGAAATTCATGTTCGCTTTCATTTTTAAAATTGTGTAGCGCCATTTTTCCAGCAACAACAATTATGAGAAACAAAACAAATCGCAGGCTCTAATTATTTTATAATTAATAAATAAAACAATATGAAGTATCTAGGAGCGTTGTTCTTTCTTCTTCTTTTTTTTTACACATTTCAAGCTCCACCCATTTTTTTTTGGCTTGGGAACAACTTATAGGGGGTGAATTGGAGTTTGGCAAGGAAAACATGTATTTCTTACCCCCCCCCCCTTTTTAACATGTTTTCCTTTCCAAACTCCAATTGACCCCCTATAAGTTGTTCCGAAGCCAAAAAGAGAAACAGTGAGAGAGTGCAGAGAAAACGTGAGTACTGTAGTTCTTAAATTTCGAACTGCAAGGATTACTGTTGTATTGAACTTTACTGGATTCTTTTCGTACTGCAATAATTACTGAAACTTTGCCACGTCATAGATAACTCATGTTCAGAGTTGAGATAAGTTGAATTCGACTGCGGAATCGTGATCAGTGAAAACTATAGGAAAACTTGAAAATTTTAAAATTCAAGTTTTTTTCAAAACAATTTTATTCTCACGCGACACGTTATTGATTAGTTGGCAATTTTTCGTTGAAATTCAACAAAACTTTCATCAAATTTTTTTTTCACGAATTTTTAAATTCAAATTATTTCAGTTTTTGATAATTCAAAAAATTTATGTTAAATATAAAAAAGGGGCGGGGGAAAGAAAACAAGTAAGAAAGAGGTAAAATCAAAATGAGGTCCGGATAAAACAAAAATAAGTCCTAAAAAAAGGTTAAGAGGGACCCAAAATAATCACAGGGCATTTGATTTCAATAAGAAAAACATGAGATAAGAGATCAAAAAGAAAGAAAGAAAAAGGTCCGGCCTATAAATATACAGATTTAGTTCAATGATCCTTTACAATTTTTCGCTCCACATAAACAATCAATTTTTTCATCTTCAATCGGGAATTTGTAATCGTATGTTATTTCATCGCCTTTATTAATTGTCCCTTTACTATAAATCACAATACGTTTTTCTCCTTCGATTGTTAGAACCTGGAAAATATTGGAATTTGGTTGGTTAAGTTTTTGAAGCTCCCAGATTTTAATAAAATTTACCTTAGCATAACAATTTGGCGAGCACGAATGATTAATGAATCTGGCAAAATTTCCCTTTTTCGTCGCATCAATCACAACTTCTTCATCAACTCGGAATAAATACGAACTTCCAATTCCACGACGTTCATAGCCAAGTTCACGAACATCAGCTATATGCGATCGAATCTGGAACAGAATACATAGTTGGTTAATTAAATGCATATAATCTCTTACCTTCTGTCCAATATATTCAATAATCATCTCATCTGGCATAATCGATTCCATCGCATACAAACCCCATCCATGTATATTCGATCTCGCAAATTTGATCATCTTCTTCCGACACTTCAATTGATTAATCTTGAAAATATCCGAAGTCATATCTCCCATCGAAGTCAACAATCTTCTCTGCAACGCTTTCATTTCTTTCTCTTTGATAGTTTGATGTCGAAGTGCAGTCTCATCTCTTTCAGTTATCAATGTATTTCCAGTTCCATTTCCCGGTCTTCTCATCAAACTTCTCTTCAATTTCATGCTCATTTTCTTATAAGGTCTTGCTCTCGAACATCCTTCTTCAACCGGAATCACACCATCCAAATCACTATCATCATAGAAAATATCAGGTGCTCCTTTGGTTGATCGAATCGGTTCACTTTTCATGAGTGGTTCTTTGGGTCTTGCACATTCAATGAATGTCAATCGTTTTTTCCACGGCAAATCATTTTCATTTGACACTTTTGATTGCATTTCGATGAGTTGTTGTCCTAAATACATTTGATCTTCAAAATCCAACAAATCATCCACATCAAACAGAATTCGTCGTTTTTCTTCGATTGTTCTTTTTTGATAATATATTGTAGATGGTTGTGGATAAACCGGTTGACTTCTGCAATATATTTTTCTCATTTCGGAAGAACTTCTCACAGCCATAAAATCTTGACTTTTTAAATTCAGAAATGCTTGTCGCAGAAAAAAAAAACAAATTCTCGCGTGAATCGGGAGGCGGGATTTATTTGGCAAGATTTTTTTGCATTTCGAAATTTAGTGAAGGAAAAATGATGAAAACGAAAAAATAACAATGAAAATCTAGGAATAAGCGGGTTTTCGCAAATTTTGAAGTATTCCAGAATTTAACAAATTTTTTTGAGAAGCCAAAAATATGCTTTCCGATTTTAAAATTTACACAATTTTTTTGAGATTAGCAGAAAAATGAATAGTTTTATATTTGTTTCAAAATTTTATTTTAGAATTCTAGTTTACCCTAAATAAAAATCCAACTCACCGTGAACTATACAAATCCAACAATTCTCTATAATTACTCCGTTTGTTCGATTTTTTGGGCGACACTTTTTTAGCGACTTGTGGCAAAGTCAATGGACCCGATGTTTCTCCGTGTAATGAATCCCATGTTGGCTGTGACGGGATTGGCTGCAAAAATACATTTTTGAAATTAGAATTTGCCAAATCTTTCTCCCAAAACCTTACCGTATCAAGTGGTAGCGGATTGTTTACAACCAATTGTTGATGTGTTTTATCTGCAAACGCAAAATAACAATGTTCAGAAAGAATAGGATGATAATCATTGGATTTGATCGAAATTTGAGGTTCTGTAAGATATTCCCCATTTTGCACTTATGTAACAATTTTGCGAAACGTAAGTATAAGCGGGTTATCAGTGAGTGCAAGGAAAATAAAACAAAAACATGCAAAAAGGTGAATGAACATGATCCCGTTGTTGAAAACTGCTTGTTAGCTCAATTTTGAATATGAGCTATGACGTGGCAAAATATAAATTTTAAAAAATTTCAGCTTCAAAAATTCACTCACAATCATTTTTAAAACTACCTTTGAAACTGTAACTTGAAAATAAAATGATCAAATTTTGCCACGTCATAACCCATATTCAGAGTCAACATAATCAGTTTTTGACAAGCGGATCGTGGGTCAAAAACCACATACATTCCAAACCAGTGTAAAAAAAAGCAACAAAAAAAATCGACAAACCTCGTGGAACAATTCGTGGATCCATTTTTTGCCATTCGACAATTCGACAATCTTTTTCGCCTTTTTCCAATTTTGTCGTCAAATTCGCAGATTCTTCTCGAATACTCGAAGCAACTGATGATTCTCTTGTTTCAATTTGTTTTTTCATTGCACTTCGTTTTTTGACCGGTTTATCCGAATCAGTTGTATCATCTGATGAATCGAGGATTCGGCGTTTGTTGGCTGCAAAATAATGAATTTCAGAATATGAGAATAGTTTTTTTCAATTTTATTGAATTTCAGATCATAAAAATCTCAGACTCCAAACCTTAAATTAGAACGAATCTCTATTTTTCCAGTAAAATTCTTGAAAACATCCAGATTTCCTTTCCACTCTTTCCAAACTCACATTTAATTTGTTGTTCAAAATCGCTCGATTCATTTTCATCACTACTACTCGAACTACTTTCATCCTCTTCTTCTTCCGATTCCAATTTTTTAATCGATGAATCATCAGATTGTCCAGCAATCGATGACGAATCCGATGATGATATCAAATTTCGCTGATTCTTCGATTTCTTCACTTCAACATCCGAATAATCATTATCAGAGCTGTTGCTAGAAGACACTTCATAATTCGATTTGTCTGAAGAATCCGATGTTGTTCGAGCTCTTTTTTCATCTTCTTTCGTGTGTTTCTTCTCTCTTTTAACAATTCTAGACGGCATTGCAGCAGAATGCACATAATTCTGGAAATATATGAAGAATAACTTTGAAAAAAAAATGAAAAGATTGAAAATCTTCACAGAAAACATTAAATTTTTTAAGGAACCCTAGTTTACCTTAAACGAAAATCTATTGCCAAGTGGTTCTTTAAAAACTGGAGGACTCTTAAACTTTGGCAATTCAGTCAATGGTGTATTCCGCTGAAGATTCGCCAATAAATCAGTTCGTTGAAGTGGTTTTGGTGGCAAAAGAATTGGTGGCAATGGCGATTGTTTTGTTGGTGATTGTACAACTCGTACTTTCACCAATTTCCCATTAATCACCATCATTTTATCATTAAAATCCGGGATTTTCGGGCGAATTCCAACTGATGGCACAGTTTTCTGATTCACATGATATTTCTTTGTTAATTGATAAACATGTCGTGGCGGTTGTTCATTGGATTGTAGAACACTTCGATAAATCACTCGAACACCCGATGCTCCAGCAGTAGCTTGTGATTTTTGTTGCAGTTTGATACGTTTCCATTCTTCATAAGACATACTTGAGCGAGTCATTTTATAGATATTATTATATACAAAACACGTAATAGTAGATGATATTCAGAAAGAATACAATTATGACACACTAACACATGAGATCTAAAGATTTCAGGTTGTTATTAAATTGGAAAACAAATCCAGGAAAAAAACAAGGAGAGAGGGTGGTTAGAGAAAGAGAGAAAATAACAAACACACACATCGAGAGAGAAAAGAGTGGGGGAAAATGAGAGAGTGTGGCAGACATTGCAAATTCGCGCCTTTTTTATGAGAGAGAAAAGGGGAAGAGATGTGCATACAATGCTAATTATGAAAAAAATGGTGTAATAAAAAAATATGTATAATAATTTTTGGAGGGTGAACTACTATGACGTGGCAGTTTGAATCAAAATAAGCTCAAGAAACTTGAAACAAAATGTTTTTTGCATCTTTTTTAAATGAAAAAATTTTCGCGAGAATTAAAAAAAAAATGTTTTCTGTGAAGACTTCCAATTGTTTAAAATTACAGTTTCAATAGTACAAAATCTCACCATAAAATCAGCAAATGGTTCAATAATCGGATTTTCGGCTGCAAGACGAGCTCGTTCTTCGCGTTCTTTCTGAAATATATATTTATAAAATGAGGGCTCAAATTAGGGTATTTTTTCAGAATGGAACCAGTTTCAATTTTTGATAGCAGGAAAGTTTATTTTTTTCATCATCAAACTAAGCTTTGAATTAACGAAAATAAATCAAATTCTAAAAACCTTATAAAAATTTTGAAACGTATTCTATTTTGGGGAAAATTTGGCCACTCAGCCTAATCCGATACAAAAAACAACAAACCTTTCTTTTTTCCTCATCCTGTGCAGCTCGATTCAACAAAAACTCATCGACATATGATAATTTTTGGCGTAAAATATATTCGGTATGAGCCATGGTGATTTTCTTGAGCAATTCTCGGTCAATTTTGCTAGTCGATTTATGATTCAACCCATTTTTAAGGTCTCTCTGGAAAAAATAATGTTTTTTGGGAACCGATCCCTGAAACCTGTTTCCAAAAAAGCTTACAATTCTCTTTTCATCCTCCATCTTCTCCTTTTTCATTCTCAGCTGTCTCTCAAATTCCGTCTCTCGATTATGTTCAATCGTATCCGCTTCACTCGAAACTTCCACATCCATATCTTCCGAAGAATGTCGATCCATCGATGTATTCACAAATGTCATCGGAGTATAAGTTGTCATTTGAATTGGTTTTGGATCAGGTGTAGATGGCCTGTAAAATTGTTTTTTGTTGATGATCGATGTTTTCGGGTCTAAGATCGAGAATTTATTTTTTTTAAAAAATAGAACCCACTTTTGCTCTTTCTCTCCAATTCCAAATAATCCAGTAATTCTTTGTTGCAACGATTCCGCAGGCATTTCCGGAGTATCTTCTCGAATATTCCGCATCGAATGTGATTCCTCAATATTTGTCGACGGTGCAATTATTTTTTTATACATCGATGTTGTTGAAGGAATTCGATTTGTTGAAGGCGGCGGCGGCGGTGGACGAGTTTTATCAAAAGTAGGAATACCAAGTTTCTGTTGTTGACACGATGATAAATATGAGGAAGTTGTTGTTGTTGTTGATCTTCTTGGTGATGGCGGTGTTCTTGGTTTTGATCCTCTCGATTTTCTCTCATCATCTCTTTCTCGATATTTTCTTCGATGTCTTTCTCGATCATTCGATGATGAATGTCTTGTTTTTCTTCCACGTCGATGTCTGTCTCGATCACTGTCATCAGTGTCATCCGATTCGGTTTCCCATCCGAATTTTCTTTCTTTTCGTCGCTCTGATGATTTTGGCTGGAAAATGGGCATTTTTAATATTTTGATATTAAAAAGGTAGATAAAAAACTTTGTGAGATAACCAAACCTCACCCAACACCTGGAATTCCAGGTGGGCAATTTTTTTTCGAAAAACCTAGGTGGGCAAAAATTTTTAAGGTGAGCCTCACGTGGGCAAAACTTTTTAGGGTCTTTAAGGCGAGCCTCAGGCGGGCAATTTTTTTCCCACTTCTTCAGGTTCTTGGGTGAGGTTCACACCTCGGCCAAGCCGTGACTGGCCAGAGTACAATTTTTTGAAAAATCTGAATTTAAGTTTTTACAGGTCAAAAATTGAAAATCACAATTTTTAGAGGACAAAAACTGAAAAATTTACAATTTTTGTACTGTAAAAAGTTAGCGTACAATTTTTATTGTGGAAACCACGATTTTGGCCGAGGTGAGGTGAGGTTTGGAGATAACTAATCCCTTTTCTCAACAAGCCTCACCTTTTTCCTTCGATCTCTATCAGAATCCGGATAAGTTGGAACAGAAGAAGTTGAAGAAATCGACATACTCCTCGATCTTGGAGTTCTATCATCTGATGAAATTGTTTCCAATCCTCCAGCTAATAATGTTTTCGATTTATATTCCTTGACATATTCACTCATCTTGAATCCATTTCCACCATATTTGATACTTCTGCAAAAAACATTTGTTTGAAAGAGTATTTTTCCCTTTTCAATAAAAATGTACCTCATTCGATATGTTTCAACTTTCAAAACCTTTTCCGTTTCATCTTTTTCTGTTGATGATCTTTGCGTATTTCTTCGATGTCTTCGATCTTCTCCAGAATCTGATCGATTTGCTGATGATGAAGATGGTCTTTGATTGTGAGAATGCGATCTTCTTATTGGATCGATTTCCGAATATTTTGGAGGCGGTTCAGGGAAGCCGTGATATGATGTATCTAGAAATTGTTTTATAAATCATGGAAAATGTTGCGGTGTTTAACAAAAATCAGGTGAAAGCAAAGCAACATGCAAAGTGAAAAATACCTGGATTAACTCTTCGTTCATTATTATTATTATTGTTATTATTATTCATTTCTTTATCTCTCGATTCCTCAATTTTTCGTTTTCTAGGCAATTCCGGACATTTGAACTCTTTCTCCTCAACTTCTGTCAACTTCACCTTCTCCGGATATGGTTCATATGTTTTATTGGGACGCCAAATCGATTCATCCAAAACGACACCAAACGGATTTTTCAATGGGGTTTTGAGGCGAAACGGTTCGAAACGACGGGGTTTTGGTGGAGGTGGCGGAGGGGGTGCAGGAGGAGGTAGTGATGTTTTTCGTGGTGGTGGTGGAGGTGGTGGAGGACTTTTTGCTGAACAAAGAACAAAAAAGCGTGCGTGGCAGACCTGGGAGTTTTTTACGTGACTAGAGTCTAGGGATCATTATATTATACATAGTATATAGTAGATTTTTAAAAGTTCCACTTTAGAAACAGTGGAGATTTTAAATATAAATTTAACGAAATTGATGGATTTAAAGACCTTAAGGCACTTATTAAAGTGAAAAATAATAATAGATTTTTTCTAAGAATCTTCAAAAATAATGAAAATCAAAATTTTGAGTCGTTAACGTGTAAATTCCCAAGTCTGGTGCGTGCAATAGCCAAAAACATAACATGCAACTGAAAAAAAAACTTAAAAATACCTTTAACTGGTCTTGCTGGAGGTGGTGGAATATCCAAATCATAACTTGAAGATGGTTGCATTGAATATTGAGAAAAAACAGGTGGAGTATGACTTCTCAACGGCGGCTCTTCAATTTTCACTACATCAATCTCAACGTCTTCTTCCTCGATTTCTGGTTTTACAGATTCCTCCAACTTCAAATTTTGTTCATTTCTCAAAATTTCTTCACGAAAACCACTCAACACTTTTTCATCAATTATTTGCAGATGTTTTGGTAAAGGCAATAAATGATTTGTTTCTTTTTCGTACTTTTCATTTAAATGGGTCACTGAAAGAAGAGAAATTAAAATTGAAACAGGGGGAAAAGCTTACAATAAGGATCACATTGTGCTTCAATTCGGGTCGCCATTAATTTAACTATTTGATATCTCTCAACAAATAGCAAAGCGTCTTTCGGTTTTTCGAAAATAATATAAGCCATTTTCATATGTTTTTTAGTTTCTGGATGACGGCAAACCCAAACATCTTCAACTGCACCACATTCTTTGGCAAAATCAGTCAAAATATCTGTATCACAATTATCATCCATATTAAATATTGCAACTTCTCGTTTTGGTGGAATCGCAACATAATCACCATCTATTCGAAATTTCGGAGCTTTGAATGAAACATTTGAACGAATCGAATATTTGTCATAAATTGTATTGCTTTTGGTTTGGATCGATATTCTTGGATCAACTAATGCTTTTTCATTTCTTTGCAGTTTCATCGGATCGTGAACAACGCCGAATTTTCGTACACTCTGAAAACACTTTTTGATAAAAAGAAATGTTTAATTGAGAGAAAAATACCTGAAACTCATGCTCATTTTTAATCGATCTCGGTTCACCGTCTACTCGAAGATATGATTTCCCATCGATTTTCACATACTGCCAACCCAAGTTACATTTATGATTTTCTATTCGTGACGATGAAGATTCTCTAGATTTTCCTGACTTGTGATGATGTTGCTGCTGATAATGATGTGAGGCTGACATATTGTTGGTTTTCTCATCAAAGTTTGTCGCTGGAATGAGGAATTTAATGACCTAGATCTTTTCGAAAATGAATGAACAGCGACACATCGAGATAACAAAATGAAAACTTATAACTAGATTTATCTAAATTTAAGACCATCAAAGTATCTAAATAGGTAGATATACTTTCGGTAAAGTTGGTTTTGAAAAGTAAAATATGGATGGAAAAAACAAACAACCATAGTGTTCACGCAAACCGCGCGGGGAAAAGAATAAAAGTTTTCTTTGCAACAAATAAGATGCATGGGCGAACTTTGTTATTTTTTTGGTTTCCTAGGCCATGAATAGTTAGTCCTTGCCAAGAAATTTTCCACAATTTTCTACCGCACAGTGCCCCCAACGCGTAGCCAGAGAAAAGTTGTGCGCATTTTTGGTGCATGTGCGGCAGAGCGCACAAGCCTGTTCCTCGGTTTTTTGAAAATTTAACACTAGGTTTTTTCTTGAAATGATTAGAATTGAATTATACTTGCATGAAAACTCCCAAACTGAGCTATATGTTCTGGAGAATAATGAGAGGAACGTTTTGATATAAAACATGTGAAGATTGGATTCAAAATAAGTTAGTTAATATCTTTTGAAGAAAAACAATTCAAATTTTATGAAGGAAAAATGTGATTCGGCACTTGTTTTATGATAAATATGTGAATTAGAACACTTTCAAGGTGTTTTAGGAAATATTTTATCAAAATAAACTTCTGAAATCTGGTTTTTTGATCAATTTTGGGCAAATTTCGATGGAAAAGAAAATAACAAAAACGACATAGTTTTGAATTATCATTGATTCCACATATTTGAGGAGTCCTATTTAAATGTTTTGGAAGTATAGCACTGAATTTTATCAGCTTTCCCGGGTCAAAAATGATGTTTTTGCACAAGCTTATTTTTGAAGAGCTCTTGCTCATTTCATTCTCAACCATTTTTCATCAAACAACTTGGAACAGCTTCAATTTTTCTTCCTCTGTCTTCTCCATACTCGATTTAGTTACAAAAATTCCATTTCCAGCATTTTTCAGCAAGTAAACAAAAGCGCAAAAAAAGATGAGAGAGTGCGGTTTGCTGAAGAGACGGATGAGAGATAGAGAGAAAACGAGAGAGTTTGTGGAGTGTGGAGTGCTGGCGCAATACGCGTTCGGGACACTGTGGCTACCTTTTTCAAACGTTTGTTTAAAAATTTTCGTTTTGCAAATGTGGGACGTTTGATGAATAGAAAAGTTTTGTTGAAAAACGTTTTTAGCTATTTTTTTCTCGACTTGAGTCATATCTATTTAAGAACCATTTATTAATAAACATTTATTCATGAAAAATCATAGAATAAAAAAAATACAGCAAATTACTGTTAAATCACAGACTTTCTAACTCGATAGAAACTTGTTCCACATCATTTCCATTGTATGAGAATAACTCTCTTATTCTCTCGTTTTCAATTGTTTCACTCCTCAAAAATTCTATAACCAGTCGATGCTTTGCAACTTTTCCGCGACGTTGAGTTATTGTCGTTGTTATTTGTTGCTGGCTCATAACACATCCCAAGTTTGGTGTTATTTTGATTTGCTCAGAGTCCGAAACTTTTACTTTGAACACAAGATTTTCTTGTGACAGATTTCGGAATTTTAAAATCTTTTTTCCTCCAGTTGCTTGCAAATTCACCTTTGTTGGAAAAATTCGAAGTTTGAACCGGCGATTCGGAAGTGTGTCAAAGCATTGCGTTGGATAAATAATTTCAAACTTTTTTAAATGATCGATCATCGTGTCCAACTTCATATTCCGTTGTCTCTTTGTTTTTTCATTTCTAAATCAATAAAAAATTATGTTTTTTCAGTTATAGGCAAACTCACTGGAAGAAATCTGGCAAAATTGGGTTATCTCCATAGATCTTCCAAAAATCTTCAAGGTTTACTCCACTATAACCCTTTTCTCCAAATTGTATTTGCCATTCGATTTGTCGAAATTCATCAACAGCGACAGATATTTCATTCTTGTTTTTGATGTTGGTCAAAATTTTGATAGTTTCAATAGGATTTTTCTTCATTGCTGGCCCAATCCTCTTGAACAAATCATCATTTGGGCTATGAAAAGTGGAGATTCTTATCAATTCATTGGTGACATCTGGATAGAACCAACAATTGATAAGGGCCAGGGAAATTGTCTGTGAAAATATTTGAATAAGATTATCGAATTTTGACTGATGCTTTTACTTACTTCCAGGAAGGCTCCGAATTCATGTTTTCAAAGTTTTGGTGTCCAATTCTTTCCATTTTTGCCGCATCTCCATTATAATTTCCGTTGTTGTTTCTGCACCAGTCGACGACAATTTAGCGCAATATTCGATCATAACAATCTGTAAACCAGTAATTTCTAACTATTTCACATTTTAAAACGAACCTTCTCCTCAAGGCTAAACTTATTTTTTGTCGCCTTGAAGCATAGAATCAATGCTTCATCTTCACAATTGATGAGTCTTTTGATTGTGTCCTCGATATTTTGGCACTTCAATTTCTTTTTAAGACCAGAAATCTTGAAACACACTTCTTCTGCTTTTTTGTCGCCGTGATTCACCAAAATTCTTGTAGTCGGTGCGGCAAATCGCAATGCGCGGAAAAAGTCGTTGGTATCTTTGCAATCTTGACCATTCCTTTTTGACTTGATCTCCGATCTAAAAACGATAATTACTGTGAAGTTGGGTATATTTATTCTAGATAACTCACTTTCAATTTTCCTTCGGCAACAGTTCCACTTTGAATTTTGGTGATAACCAATTTATCATTTGGTGTTGCTTCTTCCATATCTATGACGATTTCGATCAATTTATCAGAATCCATGTTCTCGTTTGAAATTGGGGTTTTGATATAGTCGGATCGGTTGAAATGAGAGAAAATAATGACGACACAGGCATTATTTTCTGACTTTTTCCTGCCGGCCACGTATTCTGCCACAAATACACGTTTCACGTAATTTAAATTGTTTTTTCGATTTCATCTTTTTTTCTTCACTTAATTTTCCAAGAAAAAACAGAAATAATAAATTTTCTTCAATAAAAAAACGTGCCGCACCTTGCCAATTAAATCCCGCCTCCCGATTCATGCGGCAGGCATTTCTGAATAAAAAAGGGCACAACCATTTGACAAAACTTCAATTATAAATGTTTTATTTGACTCGCCACCCAAACCTCCTCATTCAACTTTTCGATTATGAACCCAAATTTGCTCATAATGTTCATGTTGTCCATTTGTCAATGGAAAATATTCACTGAATTTATCAGCATCGGTTGTTTTCGCGGAATCTCCAGGATGACAAATCAAATATATATTGTGCAGCTTTTCCTGGTAAATCATTGTCCAAAAATCTTCGAGTATTTTTGAATTGAGAAGTGGAAGCTGGGCCAAAACAAATTTGCGAGCAATATCGACTTCAACATAACTGGCGTGGATTTCGGTTTTGTCCAGTTTCACACGATTTTTATCCAACACTTCTACATGTTCTGCTTGGTTATAGTCATCTTCCATGTGACCAAGAAAAGCTTGGATATCTCTGTCCTACAAAAACATTTTCTGTTCTGGGTAAAAACTAGTTTTCCAGTGATAAAATAAGTTACCTCAATATCATCCTCTAGCTCGATTTCTTTCCAATAATTTTGGAGATTTGTTCCGCATTTGGTGGACCCAAGCTGCCTCAAAATATGTGAACATGCTTCCGCAATATTATCATTTACATGTGGTTTCTTTGCAGAGCTTCCTTTCTGGCCAGAATTCTTCGGTTTTTTCAAATTTTCAGTTTTTTTTGCTTTTTTTCCTCCTTACTTTTTGTAATATTTCTGGTATTTTTACCATTTGTGCCCCCCTTCGATCCACGATTTTTTGGCCAATTTTTCTTATTACCATCCAAACTTCGGTTCATTTCAATTCCTACTTATTTCAAAAAAAAAACTTTTTAAAAGTATTACAACCCTGATAGTGGGTGTAAACAGAATACTAGAATATCAGTGCACAGATAAATACTAAAAGATTTATTTACATAATGAGAGAGTAGTCCAGTCTCGAATGCTATCAACGGCGCTTTATATAAGCTTTCTTATCTGATGACGTGGCACACGTTGAGGCTGATTGTCGGTCACGTCAGATATTTGCAAAGTCAAAACTTCACATATGAATTCCAATCAATTTCCGACTGATGGATGGAATTCTGAAGTTTATATTTTCAGAACTTTCGACTCACAACATATTTTCTTTGTATCTCTCGTCTCTCTGTAAATCAAATTGTCACCAGTGTCACTTTTGTTCAGGAGTAAAATGTTATGTTATGTTGTCTTTTTTCAACATTTCATTTTGAAAGTATCTATTTGGATTTTTATTACCAATATTTTTCTTCAGTATAACTAATTTATGTAGTTATGATTTTTTAGTCAATAAAGTCTGAAAATATTCATCTGCTGTTATTCTGGAAAAAAGACTTTCTATGAATCAGATACTTCATTTGAAAAACAAAGTCTTGGACACATAAAAAGTGTTTGATTTTCTTGGATTGGGTTTCGATGTTTTCCTCAAGAAATGATCGCGATACGGTTGGTGACAAAAAATAAGTGAAAAACTTGAAAGCAATCCATGTGCTGCATATAATAATATTGTGAAATTATTCAGTTTCTGACTAATTAAATTAAGTGAAATAAAGGCGATGATTAGAAAAGACGGAATGACAAGTGCAATAATAGGAATACCAATTTGAATAACACACATTATTAGAAACTTCAACTGCATTTTTCTTGTTTTTTCTGATACATTTGAAGGATGAGAAAATACTAAGTTATAGGCACTTGATATTGTGAAATAAAACGCATTTATGCAAATAAATGTTACCAAACTTCCAATACAAATTTCAGCAAGTTGAACTTTATTTGTGATAACAGAAGCGTCATTTGAAAAATATTCAATTGGCGGGCATTTATAAATTTCCAAATATTTCAACTTATTTTCCTTGTTCAATGAATCAATATCAAAGAAATATAAACTAAGAATAATGGCTCCACCAAAATAACAAAATGAATAATAAAGACATAAAGAAATTTTTGATTCGAGTTTATATCGAATTGAAGAAATTGCACTATGCCGATTTTGAAATAATGCTATAACTGACATTCCAATCACTGGAATTTTTTGAAAAATTCAATTTTGGGAATCTATAAGAAACTTACAATACGCGCTAAATTGTCCAATATATACAGTGAGCTTGAATGGTACCCCGATCCATGAGAATATTCCATGTATAGAAACAACAGGAGCGGGTAAATACAAAACTGGTGAACCCAAACTATTTACCATTACATCAAGCAGCAAACTACTGGAATTTCTGGATGTTTAAAAGTGTAGGTAATTAGGTAAACATTGAATTCCGCACGCAGCGTGTATTTTACTACTCAAAAAGTTTCGCGCATTTTTTGAGACCTGACACGATGGGACTCAAAATCGACGAAATCCAACGCAAAAGTGAAAAATATTTCTTACGTTAACTGAATGTGCAACATTTGCCATTTCACATTTTTCATTTTATCAGGTGTTATTTTGATTATCAAATAAAGACAATAAGTAGTTAATGGTACAGCAAATACAGTTGAAATATGAAGTGAGGTAATCAAAAATTCTTTTGTTTCAAAAAATGAAAACTGTTCACAATGTGTGTAATTGTTGGCGAGGTAGGCATCCATTATGACAGTTTTGTCGTCGGAAAATTTTCACCTGTTCATTTTATTTTCCGAGCTAATCAACTTCTCTAGAAATTGGATGTTATTGAATTTCTAGTAATGGAAACACAGAGTGTATTTTACTACCCAAAGCATTTTTTGAGACCTGACACAAGGTCTAGTGATTAGAGGTAGTAAATTACACACTGTGCGGAAAAATTAAAAGTGCATCCATCCCTAATTTTTTTAAAGAGCGAAAAGTGTGCCAGTATTGCGATTTTGGATGAATAGAGGTGTAGATTTGAAAAATGAGATAGAAAATAGAAAATATTCAACAACAGGATTTTTCACGTGACATTGAAAAATAAGCGGACGTGAATCAGATTTCAGAGTGAGTGAAGGAACAGTCAGCTCTATTTCGAATTTCTAATTAGTCAAAAAACCGTCCCTTCTCGTCTCGAATTTTCTCGTCTCATTCCGCTAATAATGTCAAACACTTCTGCAAAAGACACAATTTCGTATTTGAATGGAGTAACTCTTCGTGCTATTGATGAAATTGAGCAGGTAAGAAGGGGAAGAAAGAAAATGTGAAAAAGGTACCTAATTCCAGCTTCTTCTCAATCTACCACAAGCTGGAAGTCAATGTGAAATACAATTTGTAAGAGCTCACAATCCAACGAATCAACGTGGAACTGCTGATGTTATTAATCCTGGAAGTCTTTGTGTCAAAGATTTTCCAAAACCTCTCACACTTTCGCCTCGAAAATCAAAATCTTCATCATCTTCTAGAGATTCTTCTCGCACTTCAAGCTCAACAAGATCTTCACAAAACTCTGAAAATCCAATTGAATATCGTACAATTACATCAATTATTGAAAGTGTTCAGGGACCAAATTCAGAGATGAAAGAGTTGACAACTGAATTGAACACTAAATTGAAATATAAAGTTTTGACTGATAAGATCCGTATTTCGCCAATTGCGGAGATCAGTGGAGTTGTTTTGGAAATTGATGTTGAAATAACAATTAGTGAGGAAGAGAAGAAAATATTGAAACTTGAGATTGAATGCCCCGATTATGTTCCATCAAGAATCAAATTTGGCGGAAAATGGAGAAGAATTGTATGAATTTAATTGAATAAACCGTTTTATGGGCTTTGTTATTTTTAAATTAAAATTCACTGTGTTTTTTTTCCAATAGAAACATGCAAATTCCCGAAGTCGCAGACAGTCGCGGGTCTCGACACGCTGTGTGTCTGCCACACACTATTTATCTCACTTTTTCGGCGAGAAATTTGTACCACAACATTTTAGATTCAAAGTTTTTCCACCAAATCTATCCAACAAGTATTTTCAAATGGCTGGGATTTAAAAAACCAAGTTTTCAAAAAGTTTTATATGAAAGTCACTATTGCGAGAAATAGAAAAAAATCTATGTAATTGTCAAAAAATATGAAAGATTTCAATCTCTCCTTACAAAAAAAACTTGAGCAAAATTTCAATGCATGGGGGTGAGAAACTAATTTTTTTAAAGAGTAGAATTTTCGCTCTATTGAGAATAATACGCGCCGCCAGATTTGAAAATACCGCGAAAATTTGTCATCATCTCGAGTTTTGTTTTTTCAGTCGAGGTTTTAGTCATTGCTGTTCGATAGAAGTCAATCGAAGTCATCGAGAATACAGAAGATTCAAAATGGTTCCGGTGAACTTACCCAAGCAGCTTCTCGAATTCAATTTCAGGAATATCCATATGGTTGGAATAAACTTTGTGCAAAGCAATACGTATACATCGGAAGGATTTAATTGGTTAGTTTTTGAATTCAAGAAATCATTTCATGTTTACTTTCAGGCAACTTTTGATGCGAAAGAAAAATGGCAATTTTCAATTTGTCATTTCGGTGTCTCGCGAACACAACAACTCCACTTTTTCAATTGAAGCATATGGATTGATAAGAATCGAAAACGAAAAGGACGCTAATCAAGACGAGATAATCACTATTCCAAATACTATAATAGTTCATGATGGAGTTGGTGAAAATCAAAAGTTTTCTATGAAATTGAAAGTTCAAGAAATGCAGGACAGGGGATTTCTGAGCCGAAATCGGATCAATGTTGTTGTAGATCTGTTTGCATCACATTTGGTTCATCCACAGAATATCGATGGAACAAATCATGAAATTCAAGTCGATGGAGTAAATGTGTATTTTAATAAAATTCGGAGTTTACTAACAATAAATTTCATTTTTTTTAACTTTTTAGAAATTCAAAAAAGACCATTCCAATCAAGTGTGATATAATGCGAGAGAGAAGAGTGCAGCAGACATTGCTGGCGCACAATCGGTTTTTACAGCTGAGTCGCTGAAAATTTCGAAAAAAAAATTGCAAAAAAAAATAAAATAAAAATTCAAGGTACTTTCGCGGAAACACTTTTTGGG
This sequence comes from Caenorhabditis angaria, assembly GCA_947459285.1. Lineage (NCBI taxonomy): Eukaryota > Metazoa > Nematoda > Chromadorea > Rhabditida > Rhabditidae > Caenorhabditis > Caenorhabditis angaria. The sequence goes on along the minus strand of CANHGI010000003.1, from coordinate 2,891,557 downwards.
TCTCGTGCGGATTCGTACGGTAGCTCGATTTTGTTTTTTCAAAATTTTCATTTCTTTTTTTTTTGCCCAAAAGCCGGGTAATTTTTCGATTTTTCAGCCAAATAAAGTTATGAAGGAAGCATTTTTCAGATAAAATGTCGTCGGCTTTCAAACCAGTGGAAAACGCGTTGCAAAATGTTGAAAAATATGTGGGCGCTGAAAGAAAAACTGTGAGTTCAACATTGAATTTAATCTCAACTAACCTAATTTCTTCCAGTTGTCAATTATGTTTGCGGTTTTCTCCACAGTCAGCTACATTTTCTACAACTACGCCTTTCTTTTCTCATTCATTTTCTGCTTGGTTTATCCAATTGTTGAAACATCGTATTTCATGACGGGAAGAGTTTCACAACGCGATTGTCGTCGAATGCATGCTTATTGGTTGTTGCTCACAATTTTCTCGATTTGCGATTTCACTTTTTTGGGAGAATGGCCAATGTTCTACTTTATCAAGGTAAGAACGGCTCAAGAAGACTTTTAAATTGGTTCTTTCAACAAGTTTGATTTAAATTTCATCATCAAGTTTAATTTCCCACCAGTTTATTCCTTCAAATTACCAATTTCAGGCAGTCTTCTTCTTCTATGCAATCGCTCCAGCATTCAATCTTCTCGACAAATTCGCAGCTTTGTGGAGTCAAAATCATGCTGATTCTGCATCTGATGGAATATCGAAATGTCCAATGTCGGAAAAATTCGAATAATTCATTTGTTTCTGTATAATTTGTTATGTTTCTGTTTCACTTACATTTTTCTGCATTGTTTTTTTTTTTGAAATAAAAATCTCTTGTTTTTGAAAAATTATCACTGTGCGAAGAATCGTTCATTTCGATCGTTTTATTTATTGTATTTCGTTTTCACTAAAACAATTTGCTGACCTTGAAAGATGGGAAAATAGCAAAAAGTAAATTTTTGCATGAATTCCAGCCATATTTTTTAACTGGTAGCGTCCTTGGATTATGAAGCAAAAAAGCCTGTTTTGAACCGGTCGGGGGTTTTATTGAAGGAAAAATTTAAATTGATGGAAAACAACAATGATCGTGTTTTTGGGCGCTAGAAAATACAATAATTTAGCTTGGTTTCGGCGCCGATATTACTGTATTTTTTGGCGCCAATTTTCGCTCCATATTACATTTGGAAAAAGCCCTCATGGGCTCATACTAACCCTCAGCGCGGTCCAAAAAACCATGCCCGACGAATTCTGATATCTCTGTGAAAAAGGTGCTTCCCTACACTGAGGGACAGTTTTCCCACGGAGAGTGCGAAGAAGAAGTCGAATATAAGAGATAGGCCAGAAGACTTTGAGACACAGAAAAAAAGTCCCCCTTTTCTTTCCCTTTTTCTTCTTCTTCTTCTTCGCAATAATAAATATGAGAGCGAAATAGAGAAATGTGACGAACGAGGCACAGGCCATCAAACGAATCGATTTGAGAGACCAGGCAAAATGCGGAGAGTGCAGACGAAAGCGTCGACGAAATAGTGTAGATGGCAAGGAGGGTCTAGACATTTGTGACGGCGCAAACACAATGAGAATCGAGGCCATAACATTGAATAGTGTGGCGAAATGAGAGATGCAGACAGTTGTTGGTGTGCCTTATTCGACAGACCCCCTTTTCTTTTTACTTCTTTCCTATTTTCCTAGTGATGAAAGAGATCACGAGTATTTTTCTGTTCTTTTTTTCTTCTTCTCTACCTACCGTAAGCCTTTTAGTGATGAACGATGAAAGACGAAAAAGAAGAAGAAGAAGGAAAAGACGGAGGTGGAGTTAACAATTTTTGCATATTTTGAATAGATGGTACGATCCGGGAATTGTATGGGTATTGGGAAAGTTAGAAATTACCTAGAAAGCTTTTATAATTTTTTCGGAGAAAAAATCAATTTTAGAAAATGAATTTCTAATTTCCACGTGGGAATTTTTCATTTTGAAAAATAAGAAGGTTTCTCGGAATTATTTAAATTTCAGAACCGAATTCTCACGTGGAAAAATTTTCATTTTGAATTTTGATGAAAAAAGTTGAATTGGAATTGGAATTTGAAATTTCGCTATGAATTTTGAAGGTATTAATTTTCTTGGGATCATAAATTTTTCACTGAAATTGTGATGCTCAAAATGTCAGATTTTGAGAAATGAAATTCATTTTTTTTGAAAATGAATCAAAATTTTCCAACTCAAGAAAATTTCAGTATTTTTCATTCAAAAATGTGAATTGCCACGTCATAATTTCTCAATTTCTTTCAATTTTCATTTGCTAAAAAATCGTGGTTTTCTCGGAATCATAAAATTCTCGGCATAAAAATTAATGATTTTTTTTCAAAATTGAGAATTAAGAAATTAATAATCAATTCCTTATTATTACGTCCCAAAAATCTAAATTCAAAGTTCACGATTCCAAAAAACCACGTGGAATATAATTAAGTTGTTAATTAGTTTGGCTCCAGTATTTTTGAAAAGTTTCAAAGGCTTTTTTTCATAACTTGCTCTTTTTCCCATTTTCAAAGTTGTGTTTCCAATTTCCCATTCTTCATCTTGTGATTTGTTATTTTCTGCTTCTTTCCAAAATATTCACCTTCCCACAATATTTTTACCACCAAACCAAACATAACATAACTACAAATTTGTCCTTCCTTTTTTTTTACCCATCATCATCATTTTTCTTTTTTTTTTCTTCCCTAATTAATTTCTGACTATTCTCTCTGCGTCTCTTCTCCTTTCTCACTATTTCTCCACATCTGGCAAGCGGAAAATTGTTTAGTTTTTTTTTTCATTTAAAATCAAAGTTTTTGGGGCCAATTCGAACAAAATGTGTTCAAATATATTATAAAATTGAACAAATATTTATTATTTACACTACAATGATTCAATAATCATCAAAAATGTATCGAAATTATTCATTTTCGTTTTGCACCGGATGAAATATGATGAAAAACATAATTTTTGATATTTGAGAATGCATATATATATATATATATATATATTTGGAGATATCCATTACCTTTTTTCGAAAAAAAAATGGAAAAATGAAACAAATGTAAATATTTGTTGGTGGATTTTTGAAAACTGATTGCATTTTTGTTTGCTTTTTCTCTTTTCTCTCTTAGTTGGGTTAAATAGAGAAAATTTGACCTTCCAAAAAAAAAAAAAAATGAGAAAAACAACAACAATCTGAAAGTGCATTGGGGCAAAAAAGAAAGATTTGTGTTTCGTTTCCATGGCCAAATTTCAAGGGCTTTTTGAGAGAAACGAAAAGTTCGAAACACTTCGTTATTCTGGTTTCTTCGGAAAAAAAACACTTTTTTCAACGAGCTGAAAATTCTAAACCCCTAGTCAATTTTTTGGGTTTCGACCTATTTTGACACACCTTTCTTTCTAAAGGTTATTACTGTCATTTTGGGGGCAGAAATAAATGATCCGGAAACATTGAATTCGTTTTGGAGAATGTTTTTCTCTCAGCGAATAAATTATTGGATTTTTTTGCTATACAAAATTATTTGAACCGAATTTTGGACATAAATAAGAAAAAACTGATTTCTAAAAAAATTCAAATTGAATAGTTTGAATAAAAAACTTTGAATTTTTTTCTTGAAAAAATAAGGAAATTTTTGCGTCCATGGAACTTCTACAGAAACGACTGTAAATACTAAAAAAGAATAGTGAAGTAGCATTTTTTGTTCTAAAAATCACTACATTTTTATGTGCAAAAAACATGTACAGTACTATTTGAACACCCTCGCCCAGATGTCTTTTTGGCGCGCCGCCAACCAACAAAAATGCCAAATTTATCATCGTAAACAACAAGTTGTTTTTCTGTGTTACATGCAAAAAGTGCAATTGTTGCGTTGTGTTGCGTTACAAAAACAAAACAAAAAATGAATAATCAAGCCGAAGAAGGGTTTGAGTAGGAGAAACAATGAATAGAAGAAATGTGTTGAGAAATTGGTTTGTTTTGATGTCTTTCTTCTCTCTGTTATATTTATGTTTTTTTTGTCTGTCTCATTCCTCAATCAACCCGAAAAAAGAGAGAGCTCTCCCCCCTTTTCCTCCCCCCTGTTTCCTTTTCCATCAGCATACATCTCCTCTCTTTATATATATATATCATCAACCAACCCGTCGCCCTCCACAATCAATATGCTGTCGTCATTCGCTAACCGTCTCACTTCTCTCCGCAACCCATACTCTCTCCCCTTGCCCTCCTATTTTCCCACACTCTCTTGTGTGTACAGCGTCTCCTTCACATCAATAGTGACTAGGCGTCTGCGTACGCGATGCGGTCGACACACCCTCCACTTCTTCGATTTCTATCGCCTCTCATTCTTCTCTTTCTTTTGGTTTGCTGCGTCGTTTTTCTTTTTCTTCCTTTGTGCCTCCTGTATATATGTATTTATATGTGTTTCTTCTTTTTCTCCATCTTCTTCTTCTCTTTTAATTTTAACGCCGCTAACTTCTCAACGAACGCATAGAAACAGAGAAAAGAACCGAGAAGAAGAAAAAAGAGATGAAGATGGCGGAGATTTTAAAAATCAACAAAATATTGTGATAACGAAATTTGGCTTGACCAATGGAAAAAAAACAAAAATACAAAATATAAATTCTAAAATATTTCTCAAACTAAAATTTACCATCTTTGAAAAAAAATTAACTTTAAAAATTTGTAAAAAACAATTAAGCTAAACCATGAAAAAATTTGTGTCGTAGGTCAAAAATCTCATATTTCCATTGCGGGAAAAATTTCCACGTTTTTCAAATAGACTTTTCGAAATTCCAGGATTTCGAAAAACATTACTGAGTTTTCTAGGGTTAAAAGTCTATTTTTCATGTCTGAACCGGACCATTCTGAAAAATAAGCCCTATTGGGCAGGTTCTTCTAGTCCGAAGTGGGTTTGGGTCGATTTTTAAGGTGTTGAATTACGCTCCTTTCACATACTGAAAAATAGTATAACTACTAAAAATCGTTGTTCGAAAATTTCTAACAAAAACCAATTTTTCTCTGGAATTGATTCCAAGATAAAAATCTTCAATTTAAAAGTTTGAAACTGGAGTCTCTCTTATCGCAGTCGAAAATCTTCTCTTTCCAAAAATAAAATTCTCTGAAATATATATTTTTCGTTCTTCTAAAGAGTTTCGCCCAATTCGTTTCCTAAATTCTCCTTCACCCAACCAAAACTCCATAAAATATTAATAATCGCCTTTCTCCGTCCACTTTTAGCCCTCTCTCAATCCTTTCCTTTTCTCATTATCTCGTCGTCTCTCCATTTTGCTTTCTTTTATTCATCCATAAACAATCTTCAATAGAGCGCACTTGCTCATCTTTTTCTTATAAGTAATTAACGTATAAAGGAACTTACAGAATGAACCAAAATTTATCGTACACATATAATTCGGACCCCCGTGGTAATAATGGCGGGCAAAACCAACAAATTCAAGGATTATCCTTCCATCCATCCTCGTATCAAACATCAACTTATACCAACTCAACAACTGCACCTTTTCATTCATCCTCCTCAGCAGCTTTTATACCAAATAATGTCACTGTAAGTTTTGAAAAAATTTCATAAGAGAAAAAATAAGTGCACAATGCGAATGAAAAAATGGAAAAATTATACCTACAATTTATAAAAACTATAATTTCAAATACTTTTTCACATTGAAACCCATGGCAACCTATGCAAAAAGTGCACTTATTCATTCCTACGATGAAAACATGGAAAGTGAAATTTCAGTTACAACAAACACCTCAACGAAGAATGGGTGAAGAGAAGAATTTGGTGAATATGCTTGATGCCTATTTCATCGATAGCACCACACCATCTACCTCAACTTCTTGGAATACTCAACAACCGGTGCAAGTTAATGTGAGTTGATGGTTTTTAGAGATTTTTTTGTACTTAAATTAGTGTTGGTTCACTGTGGTTGTGATGTGTTATGTGGTTTTAGATGTCTCAACAACAACTTCAACAAACTGTCAGTCAATATCAAACTCAACTTGTTCCACAAATTAAGGTAGGCTTTTGATGTAGTCATTTTGTTGTAAATTTGTCAGAAATTTTTTGAATCGTGCTCGGGAAATGGATTCGGACAAAAATTCTTCAGAAAAATCAAAATATGAATGAGAAAAGAGCTTAAAACTTTGAAATGATAGTTTTTAGAGAATTTTCAAATTTTCGGCAAATTCTATCGATTTTTAGAATCCTGGATCTTTACATTTTCTTGGTCCCAAAAATTGAAAACGGTCCAAAATTTTCTGAATTTTAGGTCCAAAATTTTTTTTCATAAATGAATTTGAATCGATTTCCCTAGCCTGATTCGATATTTTCCAAAACATTCCCAATATTTCTCGCTTTTTTTTCAGTCGCTCGACAGTGTCAACGTAAAACTGTCCTCTTCCCCCGACAAATCCGAAAAAGAACGCGCAAAAAAGGCGAGACAAGCGGAAGCGGCTCGAATGAGATATCATCGTTTGTCGAACGAGGAGAAACGCGAATTGAATTTGAAACGAACATTGGCACAAAAACGAAAAAGACAACGAGAAAAGGAAATGGAAGAATTGGAATCGATTTTGAGAGAAACCAATGATATTCAGGTGAGCAAATTGGTGCTCTATTAAAAACACAATAAAAACACCGTTGAATTTCAGGAAGATCCGGATATCACTGAACAATTGCGCGAGAAACGAATGCGTGCAAAATGGGCGGAAGCGGCTCGAACTCGCTATGCTCGAATGACACCCGAAGAACGACGAGCACATAATACACGTCGACGAATGCGACAAATGCAAAATGCAATGTCAGCAATTAAGGTAAGCTTCAGTTTCCAAAGAAATCAATGGATTTCCTTCAAATCAAGGGGAAATCCATTGATACGTTATGTGTTACCGCGCTTCAACTTGTGTTTTTTTAAGAGTCAATCATCTCATTTGCAGGCTTCGGGTATGGCAACCGGAGACCCGATGAAAGATGACGAAGCCGTCAGACAACATATTAAATCGCAAAATGCTAAAAAGGCCGAGGCCGCCAGACAGAGGTCAGTTTGGATTTTTGAATTTGGGGCGGGGGGTGCCAAAATTTAAAATTTAAAAAAATTGAATTTTTTTGGAATTCCTAACTCAAATTACTATTTTCTCAAACAAAAAATTTTGATCAGAAGTCGGATTTTTTCGGATTATCTGATTAAAAATGCATTTTTCTGCCAATTTTCATTTCAAAAATTTGCATTTTATTCAACCAAATCCGTTTTTTTTTGAATTTTTAGACGAAAATTTGTAAATTCCCATAAAAATTGAAAACAAAATCAATATTCGAATTTTTTACAGATATCACCGAATGACTGACGAAGAAAAACGAATTTATAATCAAAGAAGAACTGAGGCTTTCAGGTAGGTGCCCCTAATTTAATCACCTAATAAAAAATCTCATAATCCCAAATATTTTCAGACGCCGCCGAATGGAAGAAGAAATGTTATTGGCAATGCCAATTGGTCGGATAAACGGTGAAGCTTTGGATCGGGCTCAACAAATTGTGGTCCGAAATGCGAAACGGGCCGAGGCAGCGAGATTGAGATATCAAAGAATGACACCGGATCAGCGAAAGGTTAGTTCAAGTTTAAAAAAAAATGTGGAATTTCTGTTTTTATCCCATTTTCCTAATCCCTCACGCTTTTTGAGTTGATTTTTTTTGTCACACACACATGTATCACACACTACAGGCGAAAAATGTAATTTGGAGCTGGTTTATTGAAAATTGGTTTTGGGATGGTGAAAATTATGCTAAAAACTTGGAATTTTTCATAAGCGCTTTTCAAAAATTGAAAATTTTCGTATAAATTTGAGTTCCAAAACTTAAAATATAATAAAAAACATTTAAATTTAAAGCGAAATTAAAAATTTTGGATCAAAAATAGGTGAAAACTGAGAATTAAAAAAAAACCTAAAACCCTTGTTCCAGTCTTTGATTTCCAGCCAATTCCTATCTTAAACCACCCCCAGTTAGGCTAACTCACATCTTTTTTGGTTATCCTATTTTTTTCTGTTGTACTGTGTACTGTGTCTTGTGTGTGTGTGGCGAGAAAAAACCCGGGGTTCTTGGGGCTTTTCATTTCAAAAAAAGGCGGCGTGTCCTCAACTTCTCCGAGTCGATGACGATCCACACACATCCTCTTTCTCTCTCTCTCACTTTCTATTCAAATTCGTTGATCTGATATCGTTCGGTGTGTGCTTTTAGGCTGCCAACTCATCGCATTCCAATAAACAACACTCGAACATCGTTGTCAAAGAGGAGCAATGGATGAATGATGCGTCGGCAGCTGAACTGCTTTTATATGCATCAAATCAAGGAGGAGGACAATCGATGCATGATGGAAGAATTGGAGAAGAGGAAGAGGATGAGGATCATCTCGGAGATGTTAGTTTTTCGTATCGCTCTCGCCTTCCGCTTTTTCTTCATTCCCCGCTAGCCTTTACCCAGATTTTTTTGTTGTTTCTTGAAAACCATCCTGTAAAAAACTTCGAAATCTCAGTGAAATATGTAATCCAATTTATCTCAAAAAATTATTATTTATAAAATTCAAATCTTGAATAAGCTAGAGGATTTACTACTCCAAATATGGCCTAACTTTCAAGTTTAAAAGTTATTTGTGGAAATCCATAATTTTTTGCAGTCATATAATCAAAAACGATATACACCAAAACGTCGACGAAATGAATTGGAAGATATGATGAATGCTGGACAAATGGCTGTTGGATCATCTGGAACAATTGGCCTTGGCACTGGAATCACCACCAAAAAAGAGGATTTGGATGCGTTGACCAGTTTGGAACGCGATGTCATGAAACGAACACAACAAGCGCAACAAGTTTTGATGCGCCAACAACGTGCAAATCAGGAGAATTTGTTCCAAGACGGAACTCGTTCTGTCTCCCCTCCACCACAACAACAAACATATATAATGCAACAATCGAATGGCGGACAACAGGGTGGACAGGCACAACAGGTTCAGTTGAATTTGTCGGGAGCGGCTGGATCGTCGAATGGTATTAATCATCAGGTGCATACTGTTCATCAATTGCAACCACAACAATTGCAATCGCATCAGGTTGGTTTGGAACTTGGAAATGATGAAAAAATCTAGAAAAAACAATTTTTTAAAACATTCTCTAACGAAAATTTCCCTGGTTTAAAAAAAAACTGGAATTTTCTCAAATTTTAATGTTCAAAAATGAAAAAAAAACATTTTTCTCGCCAGACTATTGTAAAAAATACACCTTAAAAATCAACAAAACCAGAAGCTCTAAAAATTCCACCCCTAATCAAATATGTTTTTCTAGCAATATTCGAATGGAATGATAATGTCAAATCAGAATAATGGTCGAGTTGTTCAACAACAACAACAACAACAAAATCAACAATCTCAATCAGTTCCAACAACTGTTCAACAAACTCAAATAATGGATCCTTATCGTGCATAGTTTATCCATCATCTCGCAACACACAAAAATTACACCAAAACTACAGTAATAATTCTGCCTTTTTCTTCTTTTTTTTTTGTTTATTTGAACCTTCCCAAATTATCATTTATTTTCACTATTTACTCTTTGTCAATTTGTTTTTTTTTCTCTGTTCGCAACCCATATTTTTTGAAACCTCTACTCTATGTGTGTGGAAAATAAATAATATGTTATAGGATGTTCCTGGAAAATTCGAAATTCCACCTGTTTTTGAAACAGTTTGAAATATTTTTAACCCATTTTATTTGTATTTTTTTGTATCTTTACTAACCTATCAAATGTTTTTTTTTGCAGATTTGGTTAGGCGAAAAGCATGAATCATCACCACGTGTTTGTCACGTCGGCTGATGAGCAGAATATTCAACAGCAGCAGCACAATAATCAACATGTTGTTGTGACGACGACAAGTCAAAGTGATTATCAGGTTAGACATTTTGGGAGGGGTGAAAACAGGGAGAAATTTAAAAATCTGAAAATTCAGATTTTATAAAATTAACATTGATGCTTTTAAGCTCAAAAAACTGAAATTTCCAAGCTCAAAATTAATTTCAGGATTTAAAAATGTTCCGGTTATTTTCCGATGAAACAAACTTTTTTTCAGAAATGGAGATTTCTAGAATTTCAGCAAAAAATCCTGAAAATCAATTTTTCAACTCAAAAATCTGAAATTTTTGAATCTATATCAGAAATAAATCAAAATTACCATTATTTTCAGATTTTCAATATTAAAAAATCAAAATCAGATAAAATCAATGTTTTCAGCTCAAGAAATTAAAGATTTTCATTAAAAAAACTGAAATTTTTCAGCTTCAATTTAATTTCAGGTTTTCAAAATATTCCTATGTTTCTGATGAAAAATTCAACAATTTTCCGCTTGAGATTTTATGTATCATGAAAGTTTCTAGATTTTCAGCAAAAAACCCCGGAAATTAATTTTTTAACTCAAAAATCTAGCAACTTTCAAAAAAAAAAATTTCAAGTAAAATTTGAAAATTATTGATTTTACTCAAATTTTCCACCAAAATTCAATAAATCCATATTTTTTTGCAGTCAACATCGTATTATTCGGCAGCTGAAGGTTCATATGATCAAGTCGGTTATCAAACAACTCAAATAATTGGAGACGATGAAACAAAAGAAGAATTTCTAATGTTACCATCACAAGTAAAAGAACATCCAGCAGTTGCACAAGCAGATACAATGAATGCATATCTTGATTCATATTTTGTTGATCAACATGGAGCCAGTACTTCGGATGATTCCAATGATATTCGAAATCGATTGATTGATGAAAGATTACGTCTTGAAAGAGCCAAAAAATCCGATGAAGATTTGGAAGTTTTGCTAAAAGAGACTGATGATATGCAAGATATTCAAACACAAATCCATATGGAACAAGCAGCAATGGCTGATAAATATCGAGAAGAAAGATCGAGGCAACGAAGAGCTGCAGCTGCAAGATCGAGATATCAAAGAATGACTGAAAATGAAAGGCGATTGTATAATCATCGAAGAAGATTGCGACAATTAGGATTGGATCCCGAAAATTCAAAAACTGATATGGAAGAAGTTCGAGAACATGTGAAGAATGCAAATGCGAAAAAAGCGGAGGCGGCAAGAATGAGATATCATCGAATGACACCAGAACAGAAACGAGATTATAATATGAGAAGAACTGAAGCATTTCGAAGGCGACGGATGGAAGAAGAGATGTTATTATCGACGCCAGCTGGAAGAATATCAGCTGAAGCATTGGCAAAAGCACAACAAATTATGGTGAGAAATGCGCGGAAAGCGGAATCGGCAAGATTGAGATATCAAAGAATGACGCCAGATGAGAGGAAACAATATAATTTGAAAAGAGCGGCAGCCAAAAAAACGAGAAAGAAGGATGATATTGTTTTGAGTCCAGGAAATGTGCAAATTGATCCATTGCTTATGATGGCGCCACCGGAAAGTGGAAGAAATGAGACGAATGACGAGTCGATGGAATGTTTTAGTGATATGTCGGGAATTCAGGAATCGACAGGCGATAATGGAAGTGTTTATCAGGATCAATTGACGACGGTGGATGATGCGACACAAGAACAACACATGTTGGATATTATTAATCAGGTTGCCACACCCACACAACATGAGATTTTTGCGCAGGTTTGTTTTTTGGGAGGGGGGGGGGGGTGAAAATTCGAGTTTTCTCTGATATAGTTTGAAATTTTGAGATAAATCTATAAAGTTAGAATTTTTGAACCAGAAAAAATAGCAGATTTGTGGAGCTCTGAAGTTAGACGGCTTTTGAATTTTCAATAATTAATTTTAGATCTAAACTTTCTGAAATTTGAAATTTACAGTAAACATACTTTTTTTCTAATTTTGAGCTCCCAGCTAAATTATACAGTAGTTTAGAATTATTTTAATTCTAAACTTTCTGAGGGTTGGAATTTACAGTAGAAATTTTTGAACTTATCTAATTTTTCAACGAAATATCTATGAAGCTCTAGATTATAGCCGAAAAATCTCTCTTTTCTCTAAATTAAAATCCTAAATTAGGATTTTCAAATCACATTTTTGAACCAGAAAAACCTGGGGAATTTTTCGAACTAGTTTTTTAATCTGAAAATTATAGATTTTCGACTTATTGAGCATTTTTTAAGCTTGAAATTTTGAATTTTCTAGATTTCGAAAATTTAGAAAAGAAGTCTTGTTTTGAACTCATAAAAATCAATTTCAGATGGAAAAAGACGTAGTTCGCCGAACGAAACAAGCACATCTCGCTCTTCAACGCCAACAACAATTAGACAATACAGTAACCCTCGAAACAATTCTACAAAATGATTTGAATAATTTGAGTGGTGGACCAAGTGGCGGACATTCTACAGGTGGACCAATTCAATATGATATGGCACCACCAATGGAACATGAAATGATTGTTGAAACATCGGGTGGAAATAATATTGGAGGAGGCGGAATGCAACAACAACAACAACAACAACCAACAAGATCGAGAGGGCGAGGAAGAGGAGGCATCGCTCAGAATAGACAAAATGAACCGGTTATGATGTGTTGTGAGGAGGAAATTGTTGATATTCAGGATACAACTATTGTTGATAAGGTAACGGTTTTGGGGGAAATGAGAAAATCGTAGAAAATTTGAGAAAAGTTCAAGCTGAGGCAGAGAATTGAAGGGGCTTCTGAGAAAAAAATCTCTAGAAATAAAATTAAAATTGGAATATTTTTAAAGGTTTTCAATTTTTAGCTCAAAAAAACTAAATATTTGTGCTCTTTTTGATCTGAAAATTAGGCTGAAAATCAATCAAAAATTTTGAATTTTCAGGTATAAATTTCAAAATAATTGGGCACAATACAAATATATTAATTGTTGGCTGAAAATCTTGAAATTTTGGTGAAAGATCATAAAAATGTATATTTTCCGGATTTTTCCTAACCTAAATTTAAATTATTTTTCAGATGAAAATCTAGATCTCAAAATTTCCCCACAAATAATCCTATTTTTCTGCAGAGCCAATTAATCGATGAAAAAGCGCTGCACGAGATGTTGAGAACGGGTCTCGACGCGAATGGACAACCTGTTGAAATTCGAATGGCCGATGGAACACCGATAAGTGGAACTGATCAATTGAAGTGAGTTTTTCATTAGGGCCTTAACGTTCTTATTCCAATTTTGTAGCGCAATCAGCAATGGTCAAACAATTCTAATCACCCAACAACAACCAATCGAACAAAAACCATCACTTCTTCCACCAGTTTCTGATTATGGACCATCAACTTCAACACATCTTCGAATGAATGAATATGATCATACTTTGATGGGTGGAGGAAATGGCGGACATCCTGAAGATGATGAAGCATATATGGGAGATGTTACATCGATGTTGAGTGCTGATAAATTGGCATTGTCGAGAGCGAAACGAGCGGAGAGAGCTAGAATGCGGTTGGTTTTTTTTGTCTGAAAGTTTGGGAGTGAAAAATGAGATTTTAACCATTTTATCAAACTTAAATTTTTATTAAAAATTCCAATTATTTTCAAGTTCAAATAAATGGAGAATTAAATTTGTCACCCAAATTTTCTCGACTTTCAATATCTCCTACTATTCCAGCTATCATCGAATGTCTGTCGAAGAACGTCGAGAACAAAACGCGCGTCGAGCAGATATGCTGCGAAGATCTCGCCAGCGAGACGATGAATTGTGCCAATTGGCTGACAGTGTTCCAATGGAACAACTCGACGAAGACACTCGTCGACAAATTGTCGAAGCACAAACTCGGCGGATGAAAAGAGCCGAACAGGCGCGAGCAAAATATCATCGAATGAATAGTGAGCAGCGAAGACAATATAATGCGATGAGAGATGCACAAAGGCGGCAACGAAAACGAGAACAGGAAAATCGAATGAGACAACAAATGGCTGATCAGGATCAGAATGGTGATGATATGAAAGTTGATGATGGAAGTAGTCGAGATGGTAGACAAGGTTTGCATTTTTTGGATTTTGAAAATTGCGAAATTCTGAAATTCAAACTGAGAGCATCTGACAAAAATCCTCTGACTTTCGAAAATTTCGCACTTTTTGAGATTTTTCAAAATCTTAGCCAGAACTTTAAATTAGCCTAAAAGTTTTGAATCTAGAATTGTCTAGAATTAAATTTTTCAGAACAGAAGCTGAATTTTCTCTCGAAATCAGCGAATTTTCCCAATTTTCCCAAAAATCCAAGTCAAACCTCTCGAATTTTTTCAGAATCTTCATCTCATCAATCGGGCCAATCTCCGCACGATGGTTCAGTTCTCTATGCAAACTATGATATGTATCCGGCTGAAAATTGGACAGAATAACCATTTTTCTGTCTTCCCCTATATTATATTATTATCCCAGTGACCTTTTCCCCCATTTTTCCACTTCCCCCCCCCCCCAACATTTATTTATTTATCAAAACAAGCTTCGGGTATTTTTTCATCAATTCTATAAATAATGATGTTTCTCTCTCTCTCTAATTATATCCTCGTCCCCAATTTTGCAATTTTTTCCTCTAAATTTTTTCGTTTTATTAATATTTCCGTACCCCCTGTCCCATATTTCGTACCCTTTTTCTGGAAATTTTTATTATTTTTTTAATAAGTACGTTTGGAATTAAACTTTTTATTTAAAATTTGAGATAAGTTTTTTAGAATTTAGAATCCAAAAGATCTTCGTCGAGTTCATCGACATCGCGAATTTCCATGTTCTGAAAGAGAAAAATTAAGAAAAAATTTTTTTCCTGAAAAAAATGCTTACTTTGGTTAACTGACACTCATTAACAATGAAATTTCGACTTCCGGCATACATCATTTGTAATTCTGGACTGCTTCCAGTTGGACAATAATAAATAAGTGACATCGGATAAGTTATTCGTTTATCTTCGTGTTTTTTACACCAACTTAATAGAATGAAACGAGGTTGTTGAGATGGAAGTTCTTCGCGGATTTCTTCCAATGATGAATCGTCGAATTGTTCTTCGATGCTGAGTTCGTGCGAATCGCGAGATATTTTGACTGGAAACCGGGG
Organism: Caenorhabditis angaria; assembly: GCA_947459285.1. NCBI lineage: Eukaryota > Metazoa > Nematoda > Chromadorea > Rhabditida > Rhabditidae > Caenorhabditis > Caenorhabditis angaria. The sequence goes on along the minus strand of CANHGI010000003.1, from coordinate 2,876,465 downwards.
ATATTTTCAGGAATATTAGAATTATTTACTACTGAAGTTTGCTATTTTTAAGATACATATAAAAATAAAATGAGCAAAAGTGGGAGAAAGATCCAAGTTTTTCTTCGAAAATCAATAGAAAAAACGTTCTTCTATGAATTTTTAACAGAAAATTTCGTATTTTTTAATTCATTTCTCTAAAGTTCCAATAAAAAGCGCCGTTGCATTTTTAGCCACGCCCACTTTTTTCTTTCAAATTTCTCCCCCCAAAATGACTCACGTATAAGCGCACTCATTGTAGTCGCCTTGGAAAATCGAAATTTTTTGAATTCGGCGCGAACATCTTCTGGAATTGAACAAATCACAAGTGAAGATGTCATTTTTCTGTAAAATCAAAATATTTTTCATAGTATTTATGTTAGAAATGTATATAATAAACCGGAAACAAGAAATAAACAAAACAAAACGAGAAACTTGTAAAAAAAGGAAAAACATTATAATTTTGCCCTAGAGAGAGAGAAGGAGAAATGAGAGAGGGAAAAGATGGAGAGAAAGAAAATCCCGAGAGTAAAAGAAAAAAGAAAAAAGAATGGAGATGGTCATATTTGGGAGAAAGGAAAAAAAGGGGAAGAGTGGGTGAGTCAATAAAAAATAGATAGATGTTTACAATTTGAAAATCTTCTTAGAATTAGGAAAAAAGAACGCGACGCATCAAAAAACATTGATTTTTGGGAAGAAAAATGTGAAATTTAGGTGGAACTGAAAATCTAGAAATCCTGAAAAGGTTTTTTTAAATATTTTTTCTGAAAATTCGAGAAATCATTCTGAAAAATATTTCTAGAACTTCAGAGAATTTTGATGAAAATTCTCCTAAAAAATAAATTCTCTCTGATCTACAAAAAAAAATAAAAATATAGGTTTTCATTGGACCAAAAAATAACAAAAACAAATTTTCACTGCGAAAATAAATAAATAATGTATTTTATATACAAAAAACACAAATTTCCACTTAGCAAAAGCTCAAAATTTGGAAAAAAATTGAAAAAAACCCGGGATCACAGGAAATTACAAAAAAAATATTTAAAAAATATACAAAATTTCAATTTTCCAACCAAATTCTAATTCAAATTCTAAATTCCAAAAATCCTTGGAGCTGTGAATTCAGGTTGCGGCACATTTTTGACAAGAGTTAGAATATGTGTATGTCCCATTCGACTCATTGTTTCATTATAATGAAAATATCCGCCATGCATAATTATCTCATTTTCAGCCGAAATCAATCGATAACAATTGGTTTCTGGAGATGCGCGATATTGCATTGGTTGAGCTATCCATCTTAATTAAGAATTATTAATTAGTGGAAGATAAAAATACTTTTTTAAAAGGGAATTCAAGGGTCAACTAATATTATTTTTACGATTTAATTACACAATATTAATCAGCATAGGCTTTAATTAATTAATTAAGTAATTACTCAGTTACCAAAAAAAACAACTAAAACTTACTCGATTTTCTCGATTTCCTGATTTAAATCCAATTCGGCAACATAAATTGTGAATCTTTTCATCGATCGATTTCTCATTGGTAAATGAGCGCAAAATGGTTTATCGATTTTTATGTTGTAGTGTTTTGCGTCTGAAAAGACATGACGATTATGGAGCTGACTTTGTAAAATTTTGCAGTCAAAACAATTTTTTTGTAATTTTTTTGAGCATTTTTCAGATAAATTGAAAAATGAGCAGCTTTTTTCAGAATTCTAGAATTTTTGAACCAAATTTAGATTGAAAAAAATGTTTTTTACAAATTTTTTTGGGAATTTTCTGATGAAAAACAACACTTTTTTCTAGCAAAACTTCATTTTGACTCAAAAAAATTTTTAAAATTGAAAAAAATTGCTAAATTTTTTTTTGGGAATTTTCTCATGAAAAATCACATTTTTTCAACCAAAAATCAAATTTTCAGCCAAACAATAAAAAAAAACCCACGTAATTGTGTGACGAGTGATTTCAGCTTCATTCTCATTTCCCACAAATCCACATCATCAAACATCAAACCCTCCCATTTTTCCACATTTTCACATTTCAAAAATATCCGATTCCTCATTGGCAAATACTTCTCCTGTTCATTTTTCATCAGAAAACAATTCTCAATTCGACACCAAGTTCCCTCAAATTCCAATTCAAAATGCTCACAACAAGATGTTTCAGAATCTTTCCGATTCTCCATCTCTTTTTCGATTTCAGTTTGTATAACTTGAACAAATGTTTGAGATCTTTGTTGTATTTTATCATACATTTCGAGAATATTATTGGGTTTTCTCAAAAATTCTTTTTCATTTTTCGCTTTTCCCAACGAAACTAATCGTAATTTATTTTCCGCTTCATTTCGAATCACAGCAATTGAATAATATAAAACATTTGGAAGATTACATCTTAAATTTCGAATTCTTTCTCCATTTTGTTCAATTATTCTATCATTCCACCATCTTCCATTTGTTTCAATTCTTTTCCATTTCCAACCATCTTCAGTTTCACTCAACAATATCGCTTCACCATAATCCATATCCATTTCACCCGTTATCAAATATTTATTTTTTCCTAGCCCAATTAATGTCGTTTTATCAAGATCCATCCTAAAAATTCAATAATTTTTTAAAGCAGAAAATGATTTTTTCGCTCACATTGGAAATCCATTGGGACGTCGAATGACACGTGTAATTTCAGAAAATATTGTTGGACATAAATCGATTGTTGTCCAAATTTCCTTGACCAAATCCAAAATATGCAAGTGTTGTGAATCCTGAAAATAGATTTTTAATGAAAAAAATGAAATGAAAAAAATTCATACAATTTTTGAGTAAAATCCTTTGAAGTTTGAATTTAAAAAAAAAACAGCTCTCGGAATTTTCAATTTCCAAAAAAAAAAAAACAAACCATTAACTGTCCCCTTCCAGCTCTGCCACCAAATATCATCATTCGATCATTCTCAATCAATGCCGCATGTCCATTCACTTCAGGTCCCTGAACTTCAGTCGCAATTGCCCGCCAAACCCCTTTTTGTGGGTTGAAAATATGACATTCGGATTCGGAAATGTGCGGCGACATAATAGTTTGATCTCGTGTCCAACACAGTCCACCATACAACACAATTTCGTCTTTCCAAACAACGAAAGAGGCGCCGAATTTGGCGGAAGGATATGGAGCAATCGGAACATTTACACGGGACCATCGAAGAGTTGCTGAACAAAATATGAAAATTGAAAGTTAGAATTTCAAAAAAAAAAATTTTTTTCTACCTAAATCCAAGCGCCATAAATCATTAAGCGATGCATTTAATCGATCTTGAATTCTTCCTTGAGTCTGCCGATTTTCTCCACCAAAACAATAAATCGATCGATTTGGCGGGAAATATGCCAATGAATGAATACCTCGTGCAGCCATTATATCATCTAAATCATCATAAGCACATCGATTCCAATTCAAATATTTTCGATTTTCAATTTCTCTTCCCATCATTATTTTGATCTCTAATTCACATAATCCTTGTATTTCGACTGAATTTGGAAATGCTTCTGACAAATTTTTGACTTCGGCGAAACGGAGAAAATTCAAAATTCTTCGGATCGCCGGGATTGGCAAATTATCAATCATTCTGCAAAAAATATTGGGGGGTTTTTACGATTATTTTTTAAGAATGTTGTAAACTTTTTTCTTGAGTATAATTAAAAATGGTGTGACTTTATCAAAAGTTTTTATCCCATATATTTTTATTTTCACTGTTTCAAAATTTTATCAATTATTTTGAGAATGGGAAAAAATTGCTTTCAATTTTCCAATAGTTGAAATTTAGCTTCGAAAATCAAGAAAAACTGGAAAATGCCAAAATTTTCAATTTTCAGCTTTGAAGTGCATTTTTTGAACGAAAATTTTATAAATTATTTTGAAAATCGGGAAAATTGCTGTGATAGTTGCAATTTAGCTTTAAAAATCATGAAAACTGAAAATTGCCAAATTTTTGAAACAGAGACTTCTAGATAAACAAAAATCCCAGAATCCTTCATTTTCAGCCCAAAAAAAAATATGACATAATTTTTTAATCGACTGATAATTTAGAAAAATCCAAACTTTTGATTGACAAGGAAATCTTAGAAAAAGAAATTTTTAGTCAAAGAAATTACAGAAAATTTACCACTTTCTAAAAATGAATATTGGACCCGGACATGGATTTGAGCTTAAACCCAGAACCCAGAAGCCTAAAGGCTGACTGTAAACCGGAATTTTCCGCATTGGCTTCCGCAAAGCACTGATCTTGGGCCCAAAACGCAACCCCCCCTTCCTCCCTTTAAAAATGAACTTCAAATCCCCGTTCTCAAAAAACGGATCAAAAATTGGGGTCGTAAGGCGGTCCCTTCTTTTCTCATTGTACTTTGTTATCATTTGTGCATATGTCTATGTCTTATACCTTTCCATTTTGAGAGAAGAGCACGTTTACCAAAAAAAAAAGAACTGATAACAATTATACATACCCTCAATAATTTCCCACCTATCTTCTATCAATCAGCCCATTTTCCCTGTCCTGTTCCCGTATTCCCTCTTTAAAAAAACCCTTTTTTTCAGCTGGAAAAATGTCTGGATCTTACCAGATCATCGAACACGATGTTCCACAATCATATCGGTAAGATTTTTAAATTTCAAAAAAAACATCCGAAAAAAAAATTTCAGTGACAAAATTCTGAAGTGGAATGGTTGGGGATATACGGATTCGCAATTTACGATCAATAAAAAAGGAAATGTTTCGTTCACCGGTGATAAGTTAGTTTATAAAGGGGCGTGGCTAAAGTGCAACGCTCGCAAACTTTTTAGACCACCCACGAAGGATAGAAAAGTGTGCGGTGGTTGCGATAGGCCACGCCCATTTCTAAAACCAATACTAGATTTTCTTTCATCACCGCTTCAAAATAACACAATTTTGTTCGAAACTTAAAGGGACAAAAAATTATAGAGAATACCTTGAAGCGAAATTTTCCAATAATTCCAGTTCCTCATTCCAGGTATGACATTTCTGGTCAAGAAATGCCAGCATTCCGCGGTTGGTTCGAGAACTATCTCGGAATCGATCTGAACTTCACAACACCGGCTCAAAAATTGTCGGATGTGAAGATCGATGCGCCAGTCGAGAATGACGATATTCTCGAATATTTGAAAGAGAAAAACATCTCGTTTTCGAATGCGCCAAGAATTCGATTGATTCGTGGACACGGACATACTGTGCATGATATGTTGAATTTGAGAGAGGGAAAGATTCCGAGACTTCCGGATGTTGTGGTTTGGCCGAAGACTGAGAAGGAGATTATTGAGGTAGGTACGGGTGGGCTGAGTCGGGGGCTTGATTTTTTTTTAAATCAAAAAGCCGACCTGACCAGATTTCGCTTCGGGAATTCGGTCAGCCTGGTCCGATTCAGCTAGTCTAAAATTTGATTCCGATTTCTAGATAGAAGTCATCGGGAATCGGACAAGCTTAGATTTTCAGGATGTCTGAATCGGACCATCAAGCCATTTCTTAACATTTCCCTTTTTCTAGATTGTCGAAGGAGCAATGAGCCATAATTGTGCAATAATCCCAATCGGTGGTGGAACTTCAGTCTCAAACGCCTTGGATTGTCCAGTTACCGAACAACGCGCAGTCATTTCATTGGACATGGCTCTTCTCGACAAAATTCTCTGGATCGATCGAGAGAATTTGACATGTCGTGCACAAGCCGGAATCGTTGGGCAAAACTTTGAGAGACAATTGAATGCCAAAGGATTCACATGTGGACACGAACCGGATTCGATTGAATTTTCAACAGTCGGCGGATGGGTTTCGACAAGAGCGAGTGGAATGAAAAAGAATAAATATGGAAATATTGAGGATCTTGTTGTTCACATCACTTTCGTCACACCGAAAGGTGTTATTCAGAAACAATGTCAAGTGCCAAGAATCTCTAGTGGACCCGATCTTCATCAAATCATTTTGGGATCTGAAGGAACTTTGGGTGTTGTTTCCGAGGTTACTATGAAAATCTTCCCACTTCCTGAAGTTAAAAGATACGGAAGTTTTGTTTTCCCAAACTTCGAGAATGGTGTCAAATTCTTCCGTGAAGTCGCCAGACAACGGATTCAACCAGCATCGCTCAGATTAATGGATAATGAACAATTTGTGATGGGACAAGCATTGAAGGTACTTACATTCAAATGTGTATATTTTCAAAGACTTGTGAATTCCAGATCGCCTCTGATTCTTGGTGGCATTCATTAAAGAGCACAGTGTCTAAACTCTATATCACTTCATGGAAAGGTTTCCGTGTTGAAGAGATTTGCGCAGCGACTTGTGTTTATGAGGGAAGTCTTGAGGAGGTCAATGAACATGAGAAACGACTCAATGCTTTGGCGCAAAAGTTTTCGGGAGTTGTTGGAGGAGAGGAGAATGGACAATACGGTTATCGCCTCACTTTTGCTATCGCCTATCTTAGAGTGAGTTAGGGTAACTTAAAAGTTAAGATAACAAGAAAATTTGCAGGATCTCGGAATGAATCACGGAGTTCTCGGTGAATCATTCGAAACATCGGTTCCATGGGACAAAGTTCAAACGTTATGTCGAAATGTGAAAGAATTAATGAGAAGAGAGGCGAAGAATCAAGGTGTACAACATCCGGTTTTGGCGAGTTGTCGAGTGACACAAGTTTATGATGCTGGAGCATGTGTTTATTTCTATTTTGGATTTAATGCGAGAGGTTTGGAGAATGGATTGCAGGTTTATGATCGAATTGAGGTGAGTGTTATTAAAGGCGGTCAGACAGCTATTCCGGTTGAGCACCCACGAAGCTTCTGACTTAAACTTGAACCAAAAAAAAATAAAAATTAAATATCGAAGAAATATAAGTTCTTCCCGTACGCAAAAGTGCGTCACAGTGTTTGCACAACTCTCGGAGGCAATTTGAAATATAAATAAGTCACAACTATTTTTGTAAGCTATTTTTGACACCAAGCTTCGAGGAAAACGGAATAAATTGTTTAGCAACTCAGGAGAACGACCGCGATATCTGCGCGAAACGCGAACCCCAGAAGTCCGCTAAATCGCCGCGCATCCGCCGCGGTTTAGCGGTGTTGTTACAGCGTTTCGCGTAAATTTCGCGGTTTCATTATCGCGTTTCGCGTAAATTTCGCGGTGTCCTCTCAATTTCAAAACAAAATGTCATCATGATCGATCCTCACATTCAGGTGATCATCATTTCATCATTTGTATTTATCACACTCACCCAACCTCGAACCCACAACCTCTCACCTCGAATACATTTGTTTTACCCACTTGACCATGCGCGCACGTGACGCGAATAGCGAAAATGTTTTTTATATACCATGCTACTGCGCGAAAATGTCGCGAAACGCTCCAATTCGGCGGAGGAAGCCCGCGAAATTTCCGCGAAACGCGAAGTTCCCCGCAATTCGCGCAAATTTCGCGACGTCCAGTCGACCGAGGCTCAGATTGCGCGAGGTTTGTGCGAAACGCGTTATTCTCCCGCGAAGGTTGAGCGAATCGCAGAGACCCCGCTTTTCGCGCAGATTTCGCGGTCGTTCTCCTGAGAAGATCTCTGGGAACTTATTACGTGGAAAAATGCAAAAGCCAGGCTAGGTTCAAGCTCGGACCTACTTGAGCTTGGAAGACGAGCGGACCTGCCCTGGGAAAATCCTCAAACCTCCCAAAACCACAATTCAATCCTTCAGACAGCCGCCCGCGACGAAATCATCGCCTGCGGCGGAAGTATTTCACATCATCACGGAGTCGGAAAATTGCGTAAACAATGGATGTTGACAACGAACGGTGCCGTCGGAATTGCTCTTCTCAAAGCCATCAAAAGTGAATTGGATCCGGCGAATGTGTTTGCGAGCGCGAATCTTATTGATATTATTGGATCGCCTCATTCGAAACTTTAATTTTTTTTTTGATTTTTCCGCATTCTCCACTTTTTTGTACTAATAAATCAATTGAAATTTGCGACATTTTATCAGTTTTTTATGATGGTGGATTAAAGAAACCTGGCTGATAAGGTTCTTTTTATTCTATTCTTAAATAACATTTATGTAGATCAAAAATCGATAAATTTGAATTTCAAGGTACAATTTTTGATGAAATTAAGTGGAAATTCAGGGGGGGGGGGACTTTGAACTTTTAATACTTAGAACACGGAATTTTGATTGACATGTCAGAAAAGTTTGATAAGAAGGTACGATGTACCGAAAGAACTTTTTAGGGAAGAAAAGAGTTCGGAAACTTTGCGAAGATTTAAATTTCTGAAAAATGCGGGAAAAGATTCATATTTCATTTCTAAAAAAATTTAAAAATTTTTGGAAAGGCTTGAAAAGGCTCGAAATTTCCAGCCAAAAAAAATTGTAAAACGTTTTTCTTGAATTTTGTTCAATCGGAATTTTGCTTTGTCTAAAGTTACAAAATATACTCAGAAAGTCTGAATTTTCAAAAATTCATCGATTTTTGAGCAGAAAATGGAAAAAAAAGTCTCAAAACTTTGGAAAAATTCAATTTTCAGCTCAAAATTTGAAAATAGAATTTTTCCATGATATTTGACTACCTGAAGTTACTTAAAAAATTAATTTTTAGTGAGAAATTTTGAAAAATCTTTCAGCTTAAAATTTAGCTCAAATTTTTCCATGATATATCTGACTAACAAAGCCGAAGTTACTTAAAAAATTAATTTTGAGTGAGAAAAATTTAAAAATTTTTTGAATTTCACACAATTTTTCCTCAATATTTTTTGTTAAATATTTTTGAAATTTAATAATTTTCAGGTGCTCAAAAAATTCTCAAAATTGTTTACTTCATTGTTTGCACGGCATTTCAATCCTAATTTTCCAGGAAGTAAAAAGCCCTGACAAAATCCAGTTACTTATCACACCCTAAAAACTAAATACATACTTTCACTCAAAAATGATCAATCAAAAATCTCATTTCTCGTTTATTTTTTTTCAAAATTCAAAAATCTCTTAGCCTCTTCCGACGATCAAATATCTAAAAAAAAAATATGTTTCAATTCAAAGCTTATCATTTTTCATTCATTCAACCTGGCTTTGCTTAGCTAATATAAACATCTGACCAAAAAAAGAAGAGGAAGAGAAGACTAAAAGAGAGAAAAATCAAGTTTTTCGTCATTTTTTGCCGCCAATTTTTATGGATATCTAATGTTAGAAGAGGCAGATTATATGCTTTTCGAATTCGGCATGCGCCATCTTATTCTTCTTCTTTTTTTCGCTGTTTTGATAACAGGTGACGTAATTTATTAATTTTTTAAAATGTTTGAAATTATTTTTGAAAATTCATTTCAGAGTCTCGAAATTTTGAGAAGAAAATTTGGAAGAAACGAACTATCACTTGGAAATTCGATGATCCTTTTGAATTATTGTCTCAAAGGCAGAAAAATATTGTGAGGTAAGTGACCTATGACGTGGCACTTGAGCCAAATTTTTTCAGCGAATTAGCTGAAAACGCTTTCGATGAGTGGAAATATGCTTTGGAAGGTCTATTAAAAATCAAAAAATTGGAGGAAAATTCAAAAATTCCAGCTGATATTAATATCAATTTTGCCAAGAAAAATCATTCGTGTATTGAGGTGAGGGAATATTTTTGAGACATCAAAATCTTTGAAATTTTTCACAAAATTAAAACTCTAAACCCACCTTTTCTCGTTGTTTATTGATGGTTTTGAACGGCTCCGTTTTGTGGGTTTTTGTTGTAAACTGCGCTTGTCCAATCTGAAAATAACTTAATTAATTAATTAATCAATTTCTAGTCATTTGATGGTCGTGGCGGTGTTGTTGCTCATTCAACATATCCAACAAATGGTATTTTACATTTGGATGCTGATGAATTATGGCATACTGGAGATCAGACAAAAGGCGAAGTGGATTTGAGATATGTGGGTTTTTTTTTTCTGAATTTTGAAAAGGCTCCCAGAATCGTGTTTTCAAAATTGATACAATTCTCAATTTTCAAGCTTCTAACCTATTCTTGACTTACAGTAAATTCAGATCCAACAATTTTCAGTCAATTTCTTTTCTCATGATTTCACAAAATGAATAAGATAAATTTTTTTAAACGTGGTTTTTTTGGAAAAATCATAAAGTTCACGTCTCAAAAATAACCTGATTAAAAACATTTTTTAAAAATTTTTTTTGAGATTACTTATTTCAAGGGTCTGAAAAACCTCTTCTAAAAATAAATTTATTGATTTTTTTCAGAGAAAAATAAAATTTTCAGTATTTTCTCACAAATTTCAATTTGCAGGTTCTAATCCACGAAATCGGTCACGTTTTGGGTCTTCGACATTCTCGTCGCAAAAATTCGGTGATGCGTCGGAATTATCGAAAATCCACCAAATCATTCAAATTATCAAAATACGATGTACGAGCAATTAGAAAGCTTTACACTTTTAATTAATTAAGAAAAAAAAATAATTTTTGAATAAAGGCGGGTAAAAATTTATATATATTCAAATTCAATAACAAAAAAAACAAGGTCCTAAATAAAAACAATAAATACTAATGAAAATCTAACACATAAAGAAGAAGAAGAAGTTATTCGGATTCTGCAACATTATCAAAAATATTTCGAACTTGTTCATCTTCTTGTAAAATCTCATAAAACTTCTCGATTTTCGCCGATTCCGTGGGTGGTAATTCGATTGGATGAACTGCGCGGAATTCGATGTCAGCTGAGACTACAGTGTAGCCAGTTGAACTCAAACCAGATTCGATGGAATTCAATTTTTGGGCTTCGCAGAGGAATTCGAATTTTTGACCGCCGTCTTCTTCGACTAGAGACACTTCTTCGCAATCGTTTTCGATTCCAACTTCTTCCATCTGGAAAAGAAAAAGGGGATTTTATGGCGGGAAGTTTGGGGGAGATGTTTTTGAAAACATTTTAATTGGAACTTCAAAAATCAAAATTTATAAAACAAATTTTTTGGATCAATATTTTAAGAGCTTCAGCTTAATACTCAGAAAATCATCCCATAAAAGTATTTTTTTTTTGAAATTTTATTGAAGAATTCAAAAGAATTTTCAGACTAATTTTAGAAGATATTTGATTTTTGTGATTTTTTTCTGATAAATTGATAAATTCAACTTTTTAAATAGAAAATTCGGATTCGAATTCTAATTTTCAGCTCTAAAACTTAATTTTGATCCCCCCAAATCTCACCTGTTCAGTAGTCAATGTTTTTCCATCCTTAATCGGTTCCACACAAATCACACCTTTTTCCTCAAACCAAGTTCGAACTCCGCCATCCGCCGCCAATCGAAAACCGCCAAGTTTATTGAAATATTTTCGCAAATCATTTTCAAACGCTTTTTTGTTCGATGTCTCAGCTTGAACGATGAAAAATGTGCCAGCCGGGCCAATGATATCGAAATGATATTCGATTTCTGGTTTGTCCTGTGTGAGAAAAAAGAGTTTGGGGAATTGCCACGTTTCAGCTCACCTTCAATTTCTGCAAAAAATTCTTGAAGGTATCCAATGGCAATCCCTGTGCTCTGAAGTCATTTTCCAGTCCAGCCAATTCTCGATTCAATTTCAAATCGAAACCACCGCGGCTAACAGCTCCGCGAACCTTGAAAAATTGAATTTAGGTTAAATTTCAGGCTTGAGATATATAGGAAAAATCTTTAATAATGTAAAGAGTTCTCTTTAGTACTGAAATTTAAATTTAAATTTAAAAATGTATTATTCCTAATTAACCCACCTTTTTCAACAAAAAATTGGTGGCTTTCGATTTAATCATATCATTTTTTCCCTTTGTCGCCTTAATATTTTGCCATTTCGAATGTCCCTTTAAATCTACAGTACTCGTTGATACCATTCGCATAATTGAAGGCGATTTTACGATACAATTTGAGCTAAATCGAGCTAACGAAAACATTCTGAAATTTGGGGAAAATTAGGGATTTTTTTCAATAAAAAACTGGAAAGATTAATTATGGGATTGTACCATTCTCACAAAATAAAATATTCAAAATTGTTTTCAAGAAGAAAAAAAGTTTATAAAACCCGTGCAAAAAATTGAGAACAACACAAAAAAAAATAAATTATTTAACAAAGTGATTTTGGTTTGAAAGAGAGAAAAATGGAGATCAATCAATATATTCAACAACTCTCTCGAATTTTTTCATTGATTGCGAATCCAACATTTGAGAATTGAGAAGAGAGACGCCGAGTTGATCTTCTTTTGTGAATGGTTGAGCCATTAGAGTTAACCATCTGGAAATAGTTAAGGATTTTCAGAGTGATTTTGGCAAGCTTCAAATATACACTGTAATTCGTGTAATTTTAGTAGTGGTTCTAGAAAAACTTCTGATTTTTTCTGATAAATTTTTTGACAAATTTTGAGGATTCTGTTGGAAAATTTTCAGAATAAAAAATATACGGATTTAGAGGAAAAAATTTTTTGACACGTGGAATTTAGCTCTAGAAAAATAATTTTTTATTGATTTTCAGCGCAGAAAATTTAATTTCAAAACTTCGAAAAAAATCCCCCTACCTTCTCGCAACCTGCGCAGCTTCATCAATACTCAAATTCGTCGACGCAGTTTCCAAATACTCTTGCATCCATCTCGGCAATTTCCCGCGTTTATCTTGTCTCGAAAATCGTTTATCGGCAAAAATCATCAATCCATAATCGGTTTTCGATCTGAGTGCTCTTCCCATACATTGAGCCGTGTGTCGCATTGCATCAAAAGTCAGAAAATCGTTTTCCTTGATGCCGAATTGATCTCTCAAATATTCTAAACGTGCGCGGAGGATTCGACTTTCCGTGTACATGTATGGAATTCCAAGCATTATTACACAACGACCTGAGGGAAAATCAATTTTGTTTTTTGAAAAAAAAAACAATTTGAAATTATAATTTCAGTGTGTTTTCGTCGGCTCGATTTAGTTCAAATTATATCGTCAAATTGCCGAGTACTGTAGATTTAAAGGGACATTCCTACTTTTCCCCAAATTTCAGGATGTTTTCGTTAGCTCGATTTAGCTCAAATTGTATCGTAAAATCGCCTTCAATTATGCGAATGGTATCAACGAGTACTGTAGATTTAAAGGGACATTCGAAATGGCAAAATATTAAGGCGACGAAGGGAAAAAATGATATGATTAAATCGAAAGCCACCAATTTTTTGTTGAAAAAGGTGGGCGATTTTAAAGTATGGTAATAAGACTAATTAATTATTTAAATTGAATGATTTGCTCTCTAAACTTTTGAATATCAGGCAAATTTATTAATAAATTACTAAAGTTGAAGATTTTTAGCGAAAACTCAGAATTTGAGTCCGAAATTTGAATTCAGGTTTGTTTTTCCCCCAAATTTAATTTAAAAAAAAAAACATAAAAATCCTCACCCAAATGATGACTAAAATCAATTCCCTCCGAAACTTTTCCCCTGGCCACCGAAAACAAACAAGCTCCTCTTCCACTATCACAAGCCTCCACATATTTCTCCAATGCAACCGATGTTTCCAACGCATCATTCGTCTCAATAAACAACAATTTATACTTCATCAATTCATCAATAATATGTTGCTCATACCAAACACCAATCACATTTTCCATATACAAATAGCTCGTGAAGAAAACAACCATACCATCTGGCACTAAACTAGCCATTTCGAGCACTAGATTTCCATAGTTTCGAATAACTGCCACATCGGCTCTTTGCTCAAATCTCGAAGTCATCGCAACTTGATCATTTCCTCTTGCAACAACTAATGGACTCAAACATGGTCGAGCTAGGGTCATTGTGAAAGATGCCATGACAGAAGGATCAAAATCCAAAACCTTGGGATACATTTCAAGTGGTGAAAGGGTTCCCGAAGTAATGATAACTGATTGAAATCTTGAGATAACTGGCCGAATTGCAATTGATGCATCATGACAACTTAGAGTTATTGTAGCTGATTGACTACCTTCCGCTGGTTCAACAATTATTGAAAAACCTTTCGAATATGTGGAAACCAGTGTGGCAAGTGTTGAAATCTGAGATAATGCCCAAACATCACTTCCATCGGCTAATTCCAGGGTTTTCGATAAGTTTGACAATCTTTCGGCGCAAAATCGAAGAGGTCTTCTTTCAATGCACATTCTTTCATGGATATCCTGAAGAAAATGAAAAGTGAGATTTTTTTGTTGATGTTTACACGAGACCTATTAAACCAAAATTTCACCTTCACTGTAAAGAAAAAACCATGAAACGTATAAAATTCTTGAAAAATGGAACTTTACAGTATCCATAGCTGATTGTGAATCCAGTTTTTAAAAATTGGAATTTCGCGGCAAAATTGAAATATAACTAACCTTTAGCCTATTATTTCTAATAAGCAAGTTTGCTACGTCATTTTAATTAAAAATATTTTTTTTTTGAAAATTTGTGCAAAAACTGGGATTTTGTACGTTTCACGGTTTCAGGAAGAAATCACCATGAATTTCACATTTTAATATTATTTGGGAATAGGTTTCAAAATAATTTTATTATGAAAATCAGATTCGAATTATGTAAACTGTAAATTCGTTTTCTTGGGTTCACAGATAATTTTTCTCGCTTTTGAAAGTCAAAACTCCCTTACCTTCAAAAATGCGGCAGGACTTTCAATAAGAACCTGATGTGTTCTCAATCGATGTTTCACATATTCAACAAGTCTCTTCAAAAACAATATAAAATGATTAGCCTGTCGAATATTTCCCGGAACCGCTTCTTGCAAAATCTGATCCGGTAGAACTGGATTCGCCAATCTTTCATCATTCGCTCGTTCTCTTTCAGTTCGCCTCAATCCCTCCACGAGTTTATCATATTCATATTGCAATTTTTCGGCGTTTGATTCTTTGAGACGATTTACAGTTGTTTCGAGTTTCGATAACTCTTGAATCGCTCTATCCGTGTTTTTCTGCGAAATTGCGACGGACATTGATTCGATGCAAACATTATCAATGTTATGAGCTTCGTCGAAAACAACACACGATCTGCAAAAACATAGAATTTTATAAATTTATTTTGAAAAATTTCCTTAAAATTGTTTATTTCTTAATTTTAAATAATTCCTAGGATCAGAAATTTAGCCAAAAAAACAAAAATATTGGATCAAAAAGGATCTTTTTGAGAAAATCTGGCCTAGAAAACCAAATTTTTTATAACCAACCTTCTGCTAAAATCCTTGGAAACCAATTCAGCAATCTTGGGATCCAAAATATAATGATATGAATAAACAACAATATGTGCTTTATTAATAGTTTGTCTCGCCACAAAATACGGGCAAACACCTCTTTCTCGTCCCATTTTTCGCAAATCCTCCAAATTCCAAACTCCATCCGGAACTTGAAAATTGTTTTGTTCGAGATTTTCGTAGAATGCGCAGGAGGAAATCGATGGATCGAGGGTTCGTTTGGCGCGAACAAATGAGGCTGTTAGTTTTTGGCAAGCGCTGTCGACTGCGGTGCCTGCGAAAATTGAGGGGTTAGGTTTTTCAGCAAAAATTTTGGAAGGATTTTTCGCAGACTTTTTACAGAAAAAATCTCTGAAAATTTAGATTTTCAATTTTTCTTGAAGCTTTTGAAATTTAGATTTTAAGATTTCAAATTTTCTCAGAATCTATTTTCAATAATTTTGAAAACAAGCGAAGAAATAGGAAAAAAACTGAAATTTTCCAAAAAAAATAATACATTTATTTAATTTTTATCCAATTTTCCAACTTTTTTACTCAAAAAAATGGCAGAGAATTCAAGATTTCATATTTTTCCTAACTCAAAATCTCCTCAAAAATCCTCTCACCAAATCTCTGCGCAACAACTTCCTCATTAATGCACAAATTCTTTCTCGCCGACATTGCAACCGTAATTTTCGGCACTTTTTGTCCCGTCTCTTTTTCGTAATAATCATAAAGCACTCGCATTTCTTCCACACATTTCTCGATTTCTGGAATTGTTCGCGAACAATAGACGAGTTTGTCGAGTTTATCCGGATATTGTAGCATATAGGCCAAGACTAAACTGAGCAATGATACTGTTTTTCCGGTGCCGGATGGCATTTCGAGCAATCCGTGTCCCTGCAAATTTGGTGATTTGAAGTTTAGTCAAAAATTTTGATTTGAAAAATGTTCACTGTTTCAGAATTTTGTGAAATATTTTTTTGAAATGGGAAAATTTGTTAGTATTATCATCATCAACATTCAGCTCTGAAAATCAAGAAAAACTGAAAACTTCCAAATTTTCTATGGTTCAATCATTTTCAGATAAAAATGGTCTACTAGAAAATTTTTGAGAAAGCAAAATTTCGAAATTCCAGAAATCTTCAATGATTTTAGCTAAAAAATTTTTGATCCCATATTTTTTAAAATTTTTTTCACTATTTCAAAATTTCATGAATTATTTTTAGAATTTGAAATGTTACTTTCAATACTATCTTCGTTGAAATTTACCTCAAAAATCAAAAAAACTGAAAATTGCCAAAATTTTCAGCTTCGAAGTACATTTTTTTAACTTAATTTTTTAAAAAAGTTTCACTGTTTCAAAATTATTATTATTTTGAAAATCGGGAAAAATTTATTTCATTATTTCTTCCACTTCCAAATTTCGCGCTAAAAATTCCAGACCCCTCATTTTCAGCCCAAAATTCAAAAAATGAACAAACCTTCGCATCAAGCGCTTTTTTCACCTCTTGCATATACAAAACCTGTTCCGGATACACGTAATCATACGGAAATAAAACGCGCAGTCCATCAATATCCAATCTGAAATTAATTTTAGGTTTAGTCTAAAATTAATTATAGAAAAAACTCACTTCATGATTCTTATAAACTATTAGATCTGAAAAAATTAAACTTTGAAAATGGAGAAAAAATTTTGAAAAAAATATATATAAAAACTGCAAAAATCACAGTTGAGCTCAAATTTTCAGACAAAAAAAAGAAAAATTCTTCATTCACTTGAAAAATTACAGAGAAAAAAGCGAGATCTACAGGCACCATAAAAAACATAATTTTGTTGGGGAAAAATTGACAAGATCTAGAAAATGCCTATATATTTTTACAAGGGGAAAAAAGGGGAATATGTACATGAGAAAAATCTGAATTTACTTAGGATTGTGGAACTTTTAGGGACGATGATGTGGTTGGCGATTTTGCATCGAATTTCGCCATTTTTGGGCGTGGTTTATTGGCGAAAAGCATGTCGCGAGAATAGTAGAAACCACGATTTACCCAATGACCGTAGACACTGAACATCGAGGCTTCGGCTTCGTGGCGGATCTAAAAAAAAGTATAGGGATTTTTTAACGCTCTAAATTATGGACCTAAAAGTTCAGATCAACAAGATTCTTAGCAGAAAATTAAGTGTTATTTAAAATGTGAAATTGCTTGAAAAGGTTGTGTAAAATATCGATTCTTTCAAAAATCCTAAAAATTTCGGAGAGAAGCTGACATCCTATCGAAAATTTCGGTTTTCAGATATTTTTTCAGATGTCTCAGAAATTTTTGAAAAAAAATCTTGAACTAAAAATTTTAGGTGTAGACTTTCCATATGTGAAAATAATAGTAAGATTTTTGAAATTTCAATATTTTTTTAGATAAAAAGAATTTTTAGAATTTATACCCAGAAACAAACTTACATCTCTATCTCTAAATGGTCGTTTTCTCAAAACATCTCGATCAACAACAGTCTTCAAATATTTATATTTCGCCAAACGGATGAAAAATCGAACCCAAATGATGGCCTGAAAATTAAAATAGGTGGAAAAAATAAGACTTTCAAATAATTAATTTTCAGCCAATCTGATTCCACTAACAAAAAAAACTCTCACCTGTTTGAATCGTTTCTTGGCCTTATCATCTTTGACAGTAACAACTTCAACAATCGGAATTTGTGCCGGATTCATCCATTCATGTTGCAAACACTGTTTTGCTGTAAACCGTTTCGTCGCTTCAACCACCAACAAATTCGAAATCAAATTCTTGGCCTCAGTTGTGATGTTTTCCCATTGTTCACTTCGAAACTCATATTTTCCTTGTTGAATTATTCGCAACATCATAAGTTGTCTGTGAAAATGAGTTATTATATTAATTAATTAATTGATTAAAAACCAAAACTAACTTTCTATGATAAAATGGTGCATATCCAGCTAAAAGTGTATACATAATAACACCAAGTGCCCACAAATCGACTTCAAATGAATATCCTTCGGCTTTGTCATACATTTGACATTTGATGGTTTCTGGAGCCAAATAGCCTGGTGTTCCACAAAGATCTGAAATTATATTTCTGTTTTCAGAGTGAAAAAAGTTGAAAAAAATTTCTCAAAAAATTTACTGTTTCAATTTTTTCGAAAAATCAAATTTGATGGTTCAGGTGGTAGAAAGAAATTCATAAAATTCTTGAGCTTCAAAAAAATCGAGAACTATAAGAAAATTCTTTTAATAATTTAATTTTCGAATTTCTGGTTTCAATATTTTTTCTTTGTAATGCTGGAAATTTGGTTCAGACATAAATTTTCAAAAAAAAATATTTTTCTCAAAAAATTTACTGTTTCAATTTTTTCGTATATAATTTTTCCGAAAATTGCAATTTGATGGTTCAAGTGGTGAAAAGTGAAAAAAAAATCATAAAATTCTTGAGATTCAAAAAAAACCGAGAACTATCAGAAAATTTTTTTAAAAGTTCAATTCTCTAATTTTTGGTTTTAATATTATCCTGCTTTCAATGCTAGACATTTGGTTCAGACTTGAAAATTAAATTATTACTTTTTTTTTGAAAAAAAAAATTAACTGTTTCAATTTTTATATAATAAAAATTTCATTGAGTCAATTTTTGATCCAAGGACATCTCAAATTTGTAGAATTTAACCCTACATATTATTTTTAAGCGAAGCAATATATATTTTGATATTTTTCATCAAATTTGAAATTAATTTTCAGAATTAAAAAAAAAGCCCCAAAACCCTTACCTCTTAGCTTTTGCCCTCGTTCCAATCTCGTCGCAAATCCAAAATCCGAAATAACAATTCTCTCCTCATCAATACATAGAATATTTTCCAATTTCAAATCTCGATGCACAATATTTCGATCATGCATATATTCGACTCCATCAAACAATTGTTTCATTAATCGTCTCGCTTTCTTTTCCGAAACAGTTACCGTATTATTCAATTGATCGAATAATTCGCCACGTGGCGCCATTTCGAAAACAGCAAAAAGAAACGATGGAGTTTGATAGAAATCATGGATTTTGATGATAGAAGGATGTCCGGATAATTGACGAAGAATTTCCACTTCCGATATTGTTTCACTATGTAACCTTTTGGCTTCAGCCTAGAAAGAAGTTTTTTGAACATAAATTTCCGCGTAAAACTCACTTCACTTTGTTTTTCAGTCGAAATATCAACAATTTTCACAGCAAAATGAACTCCACTTCCTTTTTCAATACATCTTCGAACTGTTGACGCAATTCCTCGACCAAGAACTTCTTTCGATTCATAAGCCGCATTGAATCCTTGTTCTTCTTGATGATTGTAATTTTGGCCATCATCTGCAAATTAGTTTTTTGAAATTTGGAAGAAAACATGTCAACGTCTCATTGATATTTCAAAAATTTAAATAATGTAATTTCAAAATTCTCTACACTTGGAATTTATTTTTAAATGTTTAAAACAAAAAAACAATGCAAAATGCCTAATAAAAATTTTATTCAAATTTTTCAGTCGAAATTATTTTTTTTCTTTGAATTTCATAATTTTTCAAATGAGGAGAATCTGCGAATTTTCTAGATTTTGATTAAAAATTTCCAGGTTTCAGAGTTATCGAAACTTGTAACAAAATTTCGATTTTTTCAAATTTTCCCTCCAAAAAAAACTCACCACTATCCTCATGATCAGTATCAACCACAGCTATATTCATGACATAAACCTCTAAAAAAAACCCAATAAAAATCTATCAAAAAATGTTTTAAAATATAAAAATCGTCAAAATCCACGATTTCCAGAGCCAAACATTCCACAAAAATTTAAATAAAATCTTATTAAAAAGAGAAAAAATCAACAGAAAAAAGAAAACATCTAAAAAAAAGAGCAAATAAAATTTAGAGAAAAAAACTGGGCTGTGGGAGAGAAAAAAGAGGTAAACTAAAGCAAAAAATCCTAAAAATTTGTGACAAAAAAGGGGGGAAAATGATAATTAATTAGGGTCTATTATCATGAGAGAAAGAGGGAAAAAGCAGTTTTTGGGAGGGGGGATTGAGGCACAGAAAAAGAAGACAAGGGGAACATTTTGCGGGAAAATTCGGAATTGAAAAAATTTCAGATTAGAGTAATTTTCAGCCCGAAATTCTCCAAAAAATGCCCCTTGCTTCAAAAACGAATAATAAATAAATAAAATAACAAAACAAGTAATGAAGAAGGGGGAGAGGATGGGCCGAAAAAAACCGGTTTTTGATTGAGCGATTCGAGAGCCAAATGCTATTTGGAAAACACGACACAAAAAACAAGTTATTCTATTCGGTTTCGGATTTTGGTTTAGCCAATCCACCGCCAAATTCAATCGATAATGGATATTTCAAATGAGCCAATCTTTTGAGTTCGGTGATCTGAAGAATGGAAAAATTAATGAAAATCTAGTATTTTTATTCAAAATTTAGCAGGAAATTCCAAAAAACTCACCTCTTCACTCGACCATTTTCCATATTTCCCATACTCAATTCCATCTCTCAACTTGATCAACATTTTCAAACTTCTTCCATTAACAGTCTCATCTTCCACCGATTTCAATAACCATTTGTTCAATGATGAATCAGCTTCATAACTCGATCTCGCTTCGGCGTCTATAAAAATATCGAATGAAAAAAGTTCTTGCAAGAAAAAACTTACAAGCTAAACGATGCGCAAAGCTGTGTTGATTGGCGATTTTGAATTGCTCATTCAAATTTTTCGCATCAGTTTCGTTTCCGAAAATTGTTTTGACAAGATCTTCAGCTGTGTCTTTTACAACACCATTCAATTCAACAGTTGGCCCTGGAAAAATTTAGATATTTTTTTAGAAAAAAAAAAACATTTCTTGATTTTTTATCAAAAATTTAAAATAAAAATAGAAAAACGTGCATTTTTTAGGCTAGAATTTCAGTTTTTAAACTTCTAGCTTTCTTCTCTTCAAAAACTCACAATATGTCAAAAACTTGACTTTCTGAATATGAAGCAAAGGATGTTGCGAATCGAGTTTGCTTCCCTCATTCAAACATTTCAAAACCAACAAAACCTTATTCTTCCTTCGATAAACTTCAGCACAAAGTGCATATCCAGTAACATGTTGAGTTCCCAAAACATGTAAATGCTGACAGAATTTCGCAGCATCTTCCAATGGTTTCGCAGTCTTCAACAATTGTTCTCCATCAATTTGTGGTCCTCTTTGCAAACCCTCTTCTTTCACCTCTTTTTCCTTTTCCTTCTTTTTCGCTTCTTCTTCCAATTCCTTTTGTTTCTTCAACTTCTTCTTCATCTTTTTGATCTCATTTTCACTCATTCCATCTCGAATCAATCCATTTTGCTCATTCATATCTTCCGGTCGATCCAACATTCTCAAATAAATCTTAATCGCCAATTTCGCAGCTTGATAATAATAATTATTTCGCCATATCACATCTTCCAATCTCAACAATTTCACATACGCTGACAAAGTCATTTTCTTCATACAATAACTATGGAAATCATATTGATCCTCAATCATTGTATTGAAATGGAATTCAACATGATGTGCTCTTCTCAATGCTTCGCCGTATTTATTCAATGATCGATTCGCTTTTCCGCATTCAATTTCATGCCATAAACATTGCATATCAGTTAAATGGGATGATGCTTTTTCGCCTTCACGTGTGAATTTTGACAACATTTTTTCAGCTTCTTCTAGACGACCTGCGCGAAGTAAATACTTTCCACATTTTCCATTGATATATCGATCAGCTGTGTCAAGACTTTGAGCTTCATCCATCAAACGAGCTGCTTCTTCATATTCTCCAGCATGCTGCAAACATTTTGAGATTAATTAATTTTTGGTCCAGAAACAAAACTAAATATCATCTTTCTTATATATTATATTTTTTAAACATTGAAGTTTTCGACCATTTTCTTCCTGTGGTTTCAGGGTCCAAAATTCTGTGAAATATAATTCTTAAATTTTGACAAAAATCGGAAATGATCAAAAATGAACTCAAATCTCAAAAATTCGAGGTTTTATGAAAAAATTATTTTTGAGATATTTCTAAAGCATTTTTCGAATCGCCAACCCTCCCCAAATAAAATTACCTTATAAATTCTAGCTTTCAACATCAAATTCTCAACCAAAGTCGGTGTATGCTGATAAGCTCTTTCGATATAATTCAAAGCCAATTGCACATTTCCAACTCGATCAAAATGTTGCGCAGCCAAAACATACAACCAAAGTGCAGTCGAAGGCGGCTCAATTTCACCATTTTCCTCGAGAGACACATTATTATATCCCTCATCATCCATTTTCTTCACAAATTCATTGATAAGCGTTTCGATAACCTCGACTTTTTTCGGGAATTCATAAAGTGGAACAAGACTGGCGAATAGACTTGGCGCGCCTTTTCGAATCATTGGAACAATCCATGAATGTAGTCGAGTGCGCAATTCTTCACCTTCTACCATATAAAGAGCAAGTCGACGTGGAGCAGCTGCACGTGGAAATCTTTTCGCCAAATCGTCATACATTTTTAATTTGTCTTTCTCGTTTCCTAAAAATTTTTGATTTTTTTGATTTCTTGATTTTTCCCATGTTTTATAACTTTGGAAATTGGTGTTTTAATCATAAATAGATGATTTTCTTTCGAAAAAATTGTTTAAAAAATGCTAAAAATTTTCATATTCTTCATGCTTATCACTCTGGCTATTTCACAATTCTGTGTCAAAGGTGGTCAATGCAAAAATTATAGCTATGAATGTAATCGTAAAACTCACCGATGTGAAAAGAAAAAACGTGACGAGATTCGTAAATTTTAATAAAACTTAAGTATTATTTTTTTCATTAAAAAAATTGTTTTTAGTGAATTTTAGATTTCCTGATCTTGATCAACTTCAGAACTTCATAATTTCAATAATTCTCAATTTAAAATTTCAGCTCCAGTCCCCTTCTTTTCAAAAAAAATCTCACCATTAATTCTAAGACACGCTTCAAGTTGATTATAATATTCCAACGATTCCGGATTTCGATCCAACAATTGTTTCCAAACTTTTTGCGCCTCTTCGAAATGCCCGAGTTCCATTAAAAGTGTACCACGAATTTCTTGATAAGCAACACGATCAGCGATATGTGTCGAATTTTGCTCCAAAGCATGAAGAGCGTCTTTGAATCGTCCAGCTTCGCGCAAAATCATATTTTGATAGAGAATCAATTCAGAGTGTTCGAAGTCATATCCATCAGGCTGAAAAAAAACGAATTGTTCTGATTTTGAGGCAAACTAAAGATCCTACCTTATTATTTTTGATAAATTCCTCCATAACACCCAATGCTTTATCATAATCTTTGACTAAATGATGAGCAACAATATAACCAATCCATGAAGTCTTTTGATTGCCTCTCAACCGTAAAAAGTCATATTTCGATGCCAAATATCCTTCATAATCTCGCAATTGAATTTGCAACAATGACAAATCTCTCAAAATCGTCACATTGTCCTTATCCAACATCAATGCTCTTTTATAAGCTTTCAATGCTTCATCGTATTTCTTTTCGGTTCTTTGCACCAATCCATAAACATGCCAACAAACATACGAACCTAAATCCGCTTTCAATCCACGTTTCACACAATCTTGCGCTTCCGCCGTTTTTCCCATCGAATTCAGAATGAGACCTTTCATGGCGAGAGTTTCACCGTGTTCGGCGTATGTTGGATTTGACATGATTTGCTTAGCAAGTTTAAGCCCAGCTTTGTATTGTTTTTGCTCATAACTTTTCTGGAAACAGACAGGATTTCATTGGTTTTTGAAGACAAAAATGGCATTCTAGTAGTTTTTGACCGAACCCTGTTATCAACTTAGCTCAACTCTGAACATGAGCTATGACGTGGCAAAGCTTGGAATTTGTGGCTAACTACTCTGGCATTATCAAACCATGATTTTTCAAAAATTGCCCACGTCATAACTCATAAGCTGTACATTTTATTACACCAGGCTGCTAATCAGCCGGCCAAAATCTTCTAGAAAATATAAATTTCATCAAAAATTCCCTTGTGAAATAATTAGGAAAATTCAACTTCTCAGTAGTTTTTAACAGAAATCTATTGATTTTTCTTTTGTAAAATTCACCCAACTGTGCTCAAAATCTAGAAAAACTTCCCCAAAAAACTAAATTTCAAAATGAATCGAGAGAAAAAACTCACAATGATCTTTTTGAAACATCCGAGCTCCTTTGCTGGTAGCGGGTGATTACTGGATTGTCCCGGTTGTGGAGCCATCTCGATTTACCCGAACTGCAAAATTCTCAATTTATAATAAATCCCTATCCTCTCTACTAAAAGCCCCAAAAGTCGCCGGCGAAATTGAAAAAAATCGCAAGTTTCTCCTATTCTGCAAACACCGTCACGCACAATTGCACACCGCGCTTCTCTGCGTCTCCCCAAAACTCACACTCTCTAGCCGATTTTCGAGAAAAATGAAAAAATGTTTTTTTTTCCTGTGCAAATCCAACCGCCTTAAATACTCTGTAAGTACACGTAGAATAAAAGAACACGCGGAAAAATATTAAAATATTTATTTATTTTTGTTTATTATTTATATACACACAATATAATTAGCACCGGAGAACAATTTTTTGCAAAAAAAAATAGAAAAGAAAGACACTTAAAAAGTCAATAAGGGAATGTTTTGAACTGAAATCGATTAGGAATTTTTGTCAAATCTCATTTGGCGAAGTTTCATTGCGCTGAAGTGTAACTTTTCCATTTCACTGTCATTTAAAGTCATTTCGCAGACCTGCAAAAATTGTTCAGAATTTTTAAAATTATATTTCAAATATAAATAGATATACCTTTTCCACAATAAATTGTTCGGTCATAATTTGTGGCGGTAAATTCTTGAGTCTCGTCAAAATCGCATGCATATCCGGATAATCTTTACACTGTGTCGGTGAGCCCAAACCGTATTTCAATAAAACCAGCGCAACTTTGAACATGATTTTGATGCCTTCGCAAAGAAACATATCCCAGACACGTAGAACTGTCGGCCAGGGAAGTGTTCGACAATAGACACACATGAACCATTCGACCATATAGAGGATTGGATCGATGTTGTTCTTTTTCTGAAGAAAAAATAATATTTGGGGAGATAGAGAGGAGCTTGAAATTTCAGGAGTCTTGTGAGTGTTTTCATTCTGAAAATTATGTTTGGATTTCTAGTAAAATGGTCCTAGGATGGAGGTTTTCAGGGCCGCGGACTAGTTTTTGTGAGATTTGGTTTTCTCGGTCATTAGAACCTTCGCATGAGAATTCTAGGCCACGGACTAGATATTCGAAGAATTCTATTTATGAAAACCCTAATTTTCATTGTTTTTGCCACCACGTACAAGAATAAGAGATCCATCATTCCTGTATAATTTTTATTCACTTTATAAAATCCTAGAAACGTATATTTTCCAGGTCTTTTGGTTTTTCGAAAATTTTCCACTGCAAAATTTAAACCCACAAACAATCGATAAGTCAATTTCGATTTCTCCTTCAACAATTTGTTCAAAATATCTCCATCAATTTGAATCGCTTCAAGACCTTGACTATAATATCCGGGCAAATATTTGTGACAAATTTGGACAAAACAATAAAACGCATCTCGAACTGGCATATGCATTAGAAGAACCGCTGCAATCGGAGCCTGTCCTTGACAATATCCTTCTTCCGGATGGACGACTGTATAGGCTTTTAGAAGATTGAATAAATCGTCTTTTCTAAAGAAGAAAAAAAAAATTATTGATTGGTTAATTAATTAATTAAAAATGAAGACTTACCCTCCATTTCCATATTTTCCAGTTCTTGAAAACAATTCATGTTCGGGAAATTGTCTGTTGAGATCTTTTTGAATATCATCAATCCATTTTGGATCGCCATCTTGATTTATACAATACTGCAAAAACATTATGAGGGGCTAAAAGTTGCCACGTCATAGATCAAAAAATTATTTTAGAATTTTTAGGTAGGGAATTAGACCTAAAAGGTTCTTAATTCCAAAATTTTTAGAGTTGACTCAGATTTTCAGTTCAATTTTTTTTAAAAAGTGAAAATGAAATTTCAATGTGATTTTCACGATAGCATGTTTCTCATCATTTTTCGAAGTGTAAACACGAAGCATCGTTGTTTCTCGTATTTCAAACGATACTCCACATTTACGGGGTCATTTCTCATCAAAAAGCATGAAAAATGACCGCGTAAACGTGGAGTATCGTTTGAAAAACTTTCACCTCAAGCCTTTATGGCACGAAAACTTCAAAATTCAAATTTTTCACATAACATTTCGTGATTCGCAAAATTTTTTTGGAAAATTCGAGTTGGTTCAAAAATTCATGACCCAAATCAAAAATTTCAAAACTTCAGGTTTCGATAATTGTAATTTCCCATCCCCCCTTCCAAAACCCCCGCGCATACATCAAAAACCAATCGATTTGGCGACACCTCTTTATGATACAATCCTCCACACAACAACATCCAAGCCTGTCCTCGCATACTCGGCGGAATTCCTTTTCGACATCGTGTTTTGACCAACTCGAATTTTTCATCCATAAAATATTGCCAATTTTTGATCATATGCATCCATTTTCTTTCTCGACTTCTCAATTTTTCAATCGATATTGTTGTGTTTTCCGTGGAGGAGGCTAGAATTTGACCAGGTATCTTTTGATTCACAAAAAATCCATATCGATCTGTCAAAGGTTGCTCTTCTGCTTCTTCTTCTGATTTCTGATTTTGTTGCTGTTCAGGTAAATCTTCATCTTCAATATTCAGAGTTTCAACTCGAACTTCTACATCATCTTCTTCATTTTCATCATCAGCTGAACAACACGAAGATCTTCTTGATCCATGTTGAGATGTTGTTTCGCCAGGTCTTTCAGGTCGTTGAATTTCATAATCTAGTCGAGTTCCGTTGGTAGATTCTTCAGGTATCACATTCAATGTTGATTCTGGAAATTTTTTTGAGTTGAGCTAACTATTCCCCAAACCCTTCCTTAAATACCTTTATCATCAAAAGTTTCGGGTGGACACGAAACAGTCATTCGATCCTCTGGCAAAATCACACTTCCAGATGAAACATCCATTATTTTCTCATCCTACAAAAATTAATTTTGATATAAAATTTGAAAAATAAAATGAAATACTTGAGAAAAAATGAAAAGAAGAGGAGGAGGAAAACCAGAAATCAAATGAAAATTAAATAAAATGTGTCAATGTTGTTAGATTTATGGGATTTTGAAATTGGAACAAAATGTGGGGGAGAGAGGAAGAAATTAGGGATTTTCGAGGAATAAAAACATTTTTTTTTTAGAAATTTGGCTTGAAAATAGAGATTTCTAGAGGAAAAGTTGCGCTAAAAATTCGAAATTTTGACCCTAAAAAGCTTTTTTTCACTACGAAAACTGGAAAATGCAACTTTTCTAATGAAAAATTAATTTTCTCTTATGCATACATAAAATAACTCATTTCTCCTCAAAACTACCTCAAATCAACCGGAAAATGCACAGAAAATGCTCATTTTCAGTCAATTTTTTCACATTTTATTTACACTTGAAACACTTTAGTAAATAAAACAGAGAACAAAAAAAGTGGTCTCTTCGTAGTTTTTTTGCATAGTGAATATAATCAGTGAGAGACGCAGAGAGTTGAAGAAATTTTCGGGGAGAAAAAAGATGCAATTTTGTCCATTTCGTTTTTCATTTTTCATTTTGAAATAAATAAAAATAATGAATTTTTTTTAGTGAAAGAAAGAAACAATTATTTATGGATCGATAAAATTTGATATGAATTTATTTGAAAATAAATGTTTTTTTTTGTTGGAAAATTTTTTGGAGAGAGGAAATAATTATATATATTTTTTTCTTCAGAAAAAAAGAATTTCCAATATTTTTTTTGCGATGATGAATTATAGGAAGATGCACAAAACAGATAAGACTATTTTTTGTTTTTTTCTTTTTGAAGACAAAATTTCCGGTGATTCATAGGAGGTTTTGGTATGAAAATTGATTGAAAAAATAATTTGAGAAATTAAAATTATTCTGAAATTTGCAAAAAATGAAAAATTTTGAAAAAAGTTATGACGTGGCAGAGTTGAGCGAAAATTTTTCCACGTGGAATTTTTATCACCACATTTCAAATTTTGAGGTGAAATTTCGTGATTTCTCTCAAAGTTACCCAAAAATTTTCCACGTGGATTTTCAATTTTTTAGAAGCTAACTATTTTTGAAATTATTAAATAGTTTTCAAATTTTTCTGAAAATTTAAACTTTGGTGCCAAAATGTTTTGATTTTCCTTTAAATTTTGAAAATTTCGTTCATGCTGCAATTTCATTTTTTTCTTGAATTCTGAATTTTCAAAAATTCAATTTTTCGCGCCATTTTTCCACGTGGATTTTCCAGCGCCAAAAAGTCCAAATCTGAAAAATTCAAAAAATCCCAACAATAAAAAATACAAGGCTCCACAAACCTCTTTCATCTTACTTCAAAATAAAAAATAGAAATTTTCAAAAAAAAATTCATTCAAACAAGAGAAAAATGCAAAAATATGTGTATTTTTAAATAAAAGATGCGCAAAAAACCCGCAAGACAAAATGAACATGTGGTTAGTTGAAACAGGAGAAAAATGTGGGGGTGAGATGATGATTTTTCGTTCGAATATGCGTAGAAATTGTGAAATGAGCACCGAAAAGGAGATACTTTTGGGGAAGAGATAAAGTGAAATATTCAGGTTTAGAAATTGAAATTCAAAAAAAATTATGGACTAGTTTGGAGCAAAAAAAAAGAAGAATACCGGTTCTTGAGGATCTGAATCCCGAATTATTGATGTTTTGGAACAATTCTCGGATTACTGATCATAAAATGCAACAATTGATGATTTGGCATTGCTGGAATGGCGCCAGAGCAGAAAAGTGTTGGCGAGAAAATTGTGGCCAGGTTTTCGATGGTCATTTTGTTCTGCGAGCTGTGCTCCGACACTTTTTTCAAATGTGCCAAAATTGCGCCAAGGGTTATGATGTTGGCGTCGGATAATTCCATTATGGTTTTTCTGGAAGGGAAAAAAGTTGTGAATAGTTCAGCAGGGCCTGTGTTCTAATAAGGAAGCTGTTTCAATTTGCAATCGTGATTTTTAATAAAATATATATGTTTTCTAGTAGTTTTCGACCCGCTGATCACGATTCCGCTGTCTGAAACTGCGAAACTCCACTCCTAACATGAGCTATGACGTGGCAAAGTTGGAAAATTTCGAAAAACTGCGACTTTAGGAGGTCGAAACTCATTTTCAAATTTATTTTCATGAAAATCTGATAGCATAGCGTTATTCAGGAGTCTCGATTAACAATTCGGACCTCCCAAAGTCGCAATATTTCGACTTTTTCCAACTTTGTCACGTCATTACTCATGTTAGGAGTTGAGCTTAGCGGTTTTAGACAACGGAATCGTAAGTCAGTGAGTCGAAAACTACTAGAAAACATAAATTTCATTGAAAATCACGATTGCAAGTTGAAACAGCTCCCTTGTAACAGGCAACAAACTTTGCCACGTCATAACTCAATTCCGAATTTTTTCAAAAATCTACCTCAATATCCGAATTCTATCATGAATCGGTCGATTATTCGTCTCCTGATAAGCCAGAAGCATATTCTTATGCACACTAAATGGAATTAATTGTTGTGGAAGAAGTCGGAAATATAATTTCAACAATCCGCAGACTGTATGAATATCGGCTACATTATTCAAATCAACATTTTGATTCGAATCGAATTGTTGTCTCAACTTTTCCATATGTTCATGCGATCCAGAAACTCGATAAATTCCTTCCACATTCAATCCACGACTTTCGACCTGACATGAAACATATTTCTTTTTTTTTTTGAAAAAGACTATGAATTTCAAATGAGCTTACCTCATCAATGCAAAGTGTTACAACTGGTGGTAAATCAGTAGAATGTGCCATACAAAGTGTCGTAATATCCACAGCAAACATTCTTTTCACATATTTCGCTTCAGGTCTACAATCATGCAGTGTTTTTTCTGAACATTTTTTGTGTGCTGCAAATCCGCAATCCTCACATCGCATTCCTTGATGAACTAAACCCCAAAGAAAATTGCGACAATAATCACAGTAATGTGGAGCTTTGAAAGTATATGACGAAAAATTATGAGATCTTGTAATTGGTCTTCGAGCAATATCTGAAGTTGCATTTGTATATTTCGAATAAGGACTATCCTCATAAATCGCTTCGTCAGCCATTCGTTTTATATAATCTGAAGCGTGTAAATCAACGAACATTGATATTAAACCATCAGCAACAAGAAGATCCATTGTATCAAATCGTTTTTCGCCCACATAAAAAGCGCCGTCATAAAATAATTTATAGTTCATAACTTTTCCTTCAAAAACCATACATAATGTATAAGCGTCTTTTGAACGTGTCGATTCTCTCACAAGATATGCGCCTTCTCCAGATTGTAACAGCATTCTTTCGGCATCTGCGCGTTCTATTAATCCATGAAATTCTTGGCCATATTGCCTTGGTCGATTTTCTAATTGTCTTCGACATAAAACTGCATTTGGTTTCGGCGCTTTTTCTTGCAATAAATACAAATTCTGCTTCCAATATCCTTTTCCACCTAGAACAAAAATACTGTTGATTAATTTTCTATAGAATAGAAACAAAAACGCTCACCTGAATTTCCAGCCAACGAATCATCGTCCATTTTTTCCTGAACGAAAAGGAAACAAGAAAAAAAGCGAAGAAAAAAATAAAAAATGCAACGAACAGATGGTCAAGAAAGTGCGCTCCACCGAACAACAAGAGAGGAAAGGGGAGGGAAGTTGAAATGACTATATTTTTTATTTCACGTGAATTTTTTTCTTTTTTCTTAAAGACGTTCGAGGAAGCATTCTCTGAACAAATATAATTTAAACATCACTAAGAGTAAAAAAGTGCATTTTGGTCCGTGCGCAAATGCAATTTTCCCACTTATTCAGCTAAAAAAAAGAAGAAAAGGTCACTTTTGTTCTAAAAGTTTTAGTATTTTTTCTTTTCTTTCCTTTCAGCTCAAAAGAAAAGCTTCCCCGAATTTGTTGAGATTTGAGTATCCATCTATTTAATTCTCACGAGTCATTTGTCGTCATTTTATTATAGTGATTGCAAAAATTTGTCTCTTTGTTTTATTATCCCATTCAATTGCTTCCAAGAGGAAAAATGTTTCTCTTTTGTCTATTTTTTGAAAAAAAAAACAATTTACAAATTTGTTTATTTTTTCATTTTCAGAGCATGTTATTTCTATCTATTTTCAGCTAGTAATTCGAAAAAGCGTGGGGCTTTTGTTTTTTTTTTTTTTTGGAATATTTTTTGGATCAAGATTTCTATAACCCATAAAATTGTTGTTCATCTTTGTCGTCGAATATGAAATTTGTAGCTGGTGTAAAAAAGTCATGTTCTAGCCGAAATACAGCTGTTTTTTAGAAGAATAGCTCATAAATCAGTCAATAATATTCGCATTTTTCCTTCAAACATTTTTTGTCGGAGTTTTCAAAAGGTTTCGGTGTAAAATTGCAATTGTTTAGTTGTGTCGTAAAAAAATTCTCGTAAAATTTAAATTGTTGAAAATTTGCAAGTTGCGCTAAAGGTTTCTACCAAATTTCAGCAAGTTTCAGAAACGGTAGAGTAGTTTAGTGGCAGATCTTTTGCCTTTCACGCACGAGACCCAGGTTCGATTCCCTCTGCCCGCCAGTTTCTTTTTTTTTCATTTTTTTTAGAAGACCTCACATTTTTAAAAAGTTAAGACAAAATCAATGTTTGCCCCTCCCCATAACTTTTCCACTATAAATTTTCCGTTTTTTCTTCGCCTCCTTCAAGTCTTCGTCAAAGATAAAATATTTTATTCAATTTTCCATCTTTTTTTGAGGATTTCCAAATTCGTTTAACTTTTCTCACCCCTTTTTTTGCCTCGATTTTTATTCTTTTTCCTTTTCATCAAAAAACTTGGCGCTCGAAAAATTGAGCTCTGAAAGTGAATTTTTAATTATAATTGTAGATATCTATACTCATAATTTTTCCCGCGAAAGAATCCAATTATTTTTTCGCATCCAAATTGTTTTCTGTCAGTTTTTTGACTTTTCTTATCCAATTTCCAATTAAATATTTTATTGAATTACTAGAAGTGTTCTGTTTTTTTGTTGTCTGAATATTTTTTGTCAGCTATGCTTTTCACGAATTTCGCACTTCGTTGAAAAATAGTGAAGTAGCTCAGTGGCAACGTTTTTGCTTTTCAATCTCAAGACGCGGGTTCAATTCCTCCCGCCGCCTTCATTTTTTTTCTGTTTTTTTTTCAAATTAAATTACTAGAAGTGTTGTTTTTGTCTGAAATTTTTGGCGAAAAAATATATATAAAAGAAAAGGCGAAGAAAAAACATGTGCTTCTGTTTAGGACAAAAAGGCTAGGCGAAGAATAAAAAAAGAGGCAAATTTGATTTTGTGAGTTGAAAAAAAAGTGTTCGAAGATTGAGAAAAAACACGAATGGTGTTAGGGACTATACAAAAAATGTTAACATGAGCAACCGAAAATGTTTCTCAAAAAATTAATTCAACCGTAACCAATAAATAACATGAGCAATGCTTGATTTTTCGATCTTGTAATGATTAACATGAGCAATGTCTTCCAAACCTCAAAACCTTGTTCTGTTTCTAGTTTGCTCTTTCCGTTTTTTTTTCAATCAAATTTCCTTTCCTCCAAAAAAGTCTGACTTTATTCTACTTATTTTATGTATGTTTTCTCTTCCACCAAAAGTTTCTTCTCAAAACCATTTTTATCTTTCTTTTTTCTTCTCACGCCTGGATTTTCTTTGTTTTTTTCTGTTGCAAAAACATGCGACTTATCGAAAATGATGTCTGCGAAAACGACAAAATCTCATAGATTAAAAATATAATTCGAAAAACAGCATCTGGCTAATTTTTTAGCACTTTATAACACATCCGCTTGCCGGAAATTCTGGAATTTCGAATTTCAGAAAACATAAATCAAAGATTTTTGCGGGAAATCTGACATTTTAAATGGAAAAAAATGAGGCTAAAGCGTGGATATGACGTGGCAAAAATTTACATTTTGAAAAAAAATAGTTCAGAAAATTTTCAAAACTTAAAAAATCCACGTGGAAATTTCAGTACTTAATTTTTGAAAAAAACAATTTTGGCACAAAGTTTCAGAATTTCAAAGTTTTCAAAATGAATTTTTTCGGAGAACAAAATCCAAAACTTTTCTAACTGACAAGGAAAGGTTTTCAATGTTCCCCCAAGGAAAAAATCGAAAGTATGTGGAATGTTGAGGGTTCCCGTGGGCAAGAAAAACCCTGACGGGAATAAGGAGAAAAATGCCTTGTTTTAGAAAATTTTGGTGTTATTGATTTTTGCGATGAAATTTTTTAGAAAAATCGAAACTTTTTTCAAAATTGATGAAAAATGTCAGTCTAAAAATCCATTTGTAGCGCAAACGGCGTACTTTAGTATTACTTCGACCAAAATTAGGAATAAAATAATTTTGGTCCCAAAAGTCCACTAAATCAAATTTCTAGTTTGAAAAATTCATAGAAAATCAACGTTTTCGTTGTGAAGGAGAAGTTTGTGTGAATCGAGACTATGATTTTTGGATTCTACGGACCAAATTACGTCTGTTGACCGTCATAAATTTTTCAAGTTCCGTTCATTTGAAAATGGAAAAAATTATTTTTTGTGTTTTTTGGTGACCATTTGATCAGAAAAACCCCGACTAAAAAAACCAAATTTCAAAAAATGTCTAATTTTTTCATAAAAAGTTTCACAAACACGTAATCGACCATTCTGAACAACTTCCACGACTCAAAAGTTCATGAAATAGATTCAAAATCGAGTTACAGATGCTCTAAAAATCAAAAAATGGTGTAAAAATCGACCTAAAATACATTTTTTCTCGAGAATAAGGCATTTTTCTCCTTATTCCCGTTAGGGTTTTTCTTACCCACGGGAACCCTCAACATTCCACATACTCTCGATTTTTTCCTTGGGGGAACATTGAAAACCATTCCTTGTGAGGATCTAGAATATTCTCAAAACCAGCCAATTTTCAAGCAATTTCCAAGAATCCTCAGGAAATCTCTGAAATTTCGAAAAAGTATAGATAAATAAATCAAATTTCTGTCTTCTCCCATTTCCACAAAATTTCTCAATAATCCTATTTTTCCAGTCCATCCATGATTCAATTATTTTTTGTTTTTTTTTTCTTGTCTTCTCTTTTTTGCTCATTTTTTTCTTGAAATTTTATCCGATTTCTAGATTTTCATACGAACTTTTCAAGATTTATTTTCTAAAATATTTTTTTTCAAAAAAAAAATGAAATAGTATTCGAATTGGAATTCTATCAATTTCCACCACATTTTGCATCTCTTTTCATTTTTTCTTCATTTTTTTGCATCTATCTCATATTTCATTCAGTTCATTTCAAGTAGCGAAGAAAAAAGCAAAAGAATATCATATATTTTTTTTCAGATGAATCCACCGGAAATTTTAAAGTTTCAAAAAAGTTTGACTGTTCCTGAAGAGCTCGAAAATGAAGAAGATGATGAAAGTGGAAAAGGATCTTTTCGAAAAACAACTTCGATTTCTTTTTCGAATAGTGGTGAGTTTTGAGGAAATTTGGCTAATTTTCAGGATAATTTGGGCAGATTTAGCAAATACGCTCCATTGAACACATTGTGTTTTGAAGTTATTTTCAAAAAATTAATTTGATTTTGTAGAGCCAGTTTTCTGAAGATTTAAAAAAATGCCGATTGAGCAAGTTTGCTCCTCTGAACAAACTGATTCTCTATTTATTTTTCAAAAAGATTGTTTTTGTTCCGTAGAGCATATTTGCTATTTTTATTCAAAGATCTTTAAATTTTTCCGGAAATAAGTTTATTTTTCGGATGCCGGGAGGTGTTGTAAATTTGGCTAATTGTGTTTTGTTTTCGAGGGTCTTGCTTTAAATTTTTCGAAATTTTTTCAACTTCAATTTTAAAAACCTCTAACTCAAATTTCAAAACGCTAGCTTTTCTACTAAATCCCCTTCAATTACCGCAATGGTCAGATAGCGCAGTGGCAGCGCTTTTGCTTTTCACCCGCATGACCCAGGTTCGATGCCGCTCGCCTGCAAAATCTTTTTCATCTCTTTTTTTTCCAGCCGAAATGACGCATTTCCCAAAACTTTTTAAAGTTCAATTGGCTGCATAAAAATGCAATTAACCACACGAATTTTCGAATTTTTCCCAGTTTTCTGCCATTTGGGTTTTCTCTAACAATATATTAAAAAGTGCAACTTTTTCGATTATTTATCGTAAATAACATCTATTTTTATGAAGCGTTCTGTCAGACAAAAATTTTAATTAAAAATTTCTCGATAATTATTATCTATAAAAAAATGTTGAATTTTTTTTTGGAACTACAAACTTTTGTTGATTTTTTCGTGGGATTTTTTAGTTAGGTAAATAGAAAAAGTTAGGACTTCTTCCATGTTTTTTGTTTTTTCTCATCCCTCAAAATAAAAATTCGTACATTTGTCTTCCAATTCAATAATGTGTGGCTTCTTTGACTTTTTAATTAAATTTCAAATTTGATTTTCTGCTTTTTTGCTAGAAAACTTTTTTCCTTGCTTTGCAATTTTTTGGTCTCATTTCCCGCAATTTTTCTGGTTGGGAAAACAAAATCCCCAGGCACAAATTCACAATTTTTGAATATCTATGCTAGCGAGAAAAAAAGTGGGGAGTTGTTGAAAAAACACGAAGAAAAATGAAGTTTTTTGGGCTTCAGGAAATTATATTTTTTAGAATTTAGATTGTTGTGAAATTTGTTTTTTTGCTCGGATTATTGAAATTTGAAATTGAAATGTGGTTTTTAGTTACGAAATCTGAATTTTGTTTCGCAGCTCTTGAAATCCCAAAATCAGAAAATCCACGTGGCAAAATTGAGCCAGCTGAAAATTCTGAAATTCAAATTTTGCCACGTCATATTTCAGATTTGAGCTAACTAAATGTTGATTTTGGAATCTTGGTCGGAAGAAATCAGATCTCTGAAAATCTTCCATAAAAAATGAAATTGAAATTGCCACGTCATAGTTCACGAGATTTTTTTTAAAACTCAAAAAATTTATATTTTTTCTAGTTTGCACTGATTTCAAGTTGCCACGTCATAGCTAATTTCAAATTTTTCCAGACACAATGCAAGCCCAAACATCAGAAGATCGTGGAAGTGGAAATGGAGACTGTAAGTTTCAGCAAAAAAATATGTTAGGGTAATTTTTAGCTGGGAATTTGAGCCTCAAGATTTAAAAATGTTTTCAGAAAATAATTTCAGTTCAAATTTGAAAATCAAAGTTCCAGCTAGATTTTTTTCAGTAAATTATTTCAGTTAGATTTTAAATTCAAAATTTTCCAGATCTTTTTCAGCCAAACTTCACATTTCAAATTTTTCCAGGCGACATTGCGCGACTGCGCGAAAAACAATTTCTCCTCTCCTGCGAACGTGGTGACATCGGAAGTGTTCGAAAACTATTGGCCAATATTTCCGGCGAAAATTTCAATTTGAACACGTTGGATCCCTTGGGAAGGTTTGTTTACTTATTGTTATTTTTTTTTACTTATTTTTCCTTGGAGCCAAAAATTTACTCAAAAAAAAAAGAAGAAGCTGAAAGATTTCCGGGGATGAGGAAAGAAAAATCTCAAAATCTCATAAAAAACCAATAAACTTCATCATTGCGACTCTTCGAGAAAAGTTGACACATTTTTCTTCGAAAATTTTTTTGTGCTTTGAAAGTTGAGATTTATGAATTATTTAGGTGGGAGATGATATAAAAATAGCTGATTTTTGCGTGATTCAAAAATTTTTAAATTTTTAGAAATCTAATGAGAGAGGGATTAAGAACTTTTCAAATTTATCAGGGGTTTGCAGTTCGGAGTACTGTAGTGTTTTCTCGTAGCTCTGGATGCAAAAAAATCTGGAATTTTTGCAGTTTGGATTACTGTAGTTCTGGATTCAGAAGAACATGATTTTTGCAGTTTGAGATACTGTAACTCTACTCTCAGAAGTTATTTCTTAATTTTAAAAATTATACTGTAGTTTCTGCTTTTGCAGTTTGGAATACTGTAATTCCACTTTAGGATATAACACATTAAAGTACTGTAGTTTTTTTTTCAAACTTCTCAATTCCCAGAAAAATCTGAAAAAAATTATTTTTGCAGTTCTCGGTACTCTAGTTCTAGAACCAGAAATCAATTCAACAAAATAATATTCTCAGCTTTTTCAGTTTCAGAGAATTTTCAAACCCCGAACATTTTCCCTGAAAAATCTGGAAACCCAATCTTCTCAAATTCCTTTCAGAAATGCACTTCTCATCGCAATTGAAAACGAGAATATCGAAATGATCGAATTACTATTGGACCATAATATTGAGGTTTGATTCTCTTCTTTTTTTTGCACTTTTTGAATAAATCTGAAAAAAAAATGAAATTTGCAGACAGGAGACGCGATTTTGTATGCAATTGGTGAGGAAAACGTGGAGGCTGTGGAGATAATTGTGGAGCATTTGGAAAAAATGGACAAATTTGATGCGGAGGTTTGTTTGGGGAACTTATCTGAATTTTTATTGTTTAACCCAATCGGGATTTTATCAAAAAGGTAGATTTAAAATTTTTATGAGGCCGAGGCTTAAACTTGAAAGTTTCTATGCCTAAAAAATTTTTAAAATAAAAAAAGTGAGGCTAGCTGTCAAGTAGCCGCGCCGAAAAAACATCATTGTCTAGGACTCACATCTATAGATACACTCTGGCAAGGAGCCTTGCCTTGAGAGCATTTAAATCAAGTAACCAAGTCTAGAGATCCTAGATCTTAAGTAGTCGTGCCTAGAGTTCAATTTTGAAAAAATAAATTTTTGAAAAAAAACCGTAGAATTTTTTTCAGAAAGAACAATATTTATAAAAAATGTTTCAACAATTTCGCGTGACCCAAATTTTTCCAAAAATTCTTATTTCATTTTAAAATATTCATTTCTCATTATTTTTTATTAGCAAAGTTTAGAATTTTGAATAATTTTTTCAAGTAAGTTGAGCAGAAAAAAAATGGAAAAAATATTTTTCAAAAAAAAATTCCCGAATTTTTTATACCAATAAGGTTATCTCAAATCCCAAGATAACTTTTTTTGGAAAAACTTTTAAATTCAAAAAGTTAGGCCAACTCTTCTTCCTCCCTCCCCTCAACTTCCAATAATTTGCAGCGTCAAGGTGTCGAAATAACCGAACACTCTGCTTTCACACCAGATGTCACACCAATAGTTCTAGCCGCTCACAAAGACAACTACGAATGCATCAAACTATTCCTCGATAAAAAAGGAAGTGTTCCACATCCGCACGATGTTCGTTGCTCATGTCAAGAATGTTATGTGGCACGAGAAGAAGACTCTCTGCGATTATCTCGATCTCGGATAAACGCATATCGTGCTCTAACATCACCCTCTTTGATTTGTCTTTCAGCGAGGGATCCGATTTTATATGCTTTTGAATTGAGTTGGGAATTGAGGCGATTGAGTTATATTGAGAATGAATTCAAGACTGATTATGAAGAATTGTCGCAGAAATGTCAGAAATTTTGTGTTCATATGTTGGATCAAGTTAGAGGTTCGAAAGAATTGGAAATTGTTTTGAATCATACAACAAATGCGTGGCATGATGTGACGTCAGCAAATACGGCAAATACGGAACAATTGGCTAGATTGAAATTGGCTATACAACTTTCACAAAAACGGGTGAGCAATTGAGGGTTAGGGTTATGACGTGGCACAAAAAACTCTCAAAAGAACAAAGAAAAATGAAATAATAGCAAGTGTGCTCCATCGAACAAAGTGTGTTTCATCAAAAAATTCAAAAAATTAAAAATTTTAATTTTTTTGTTCCAGGAGTTTTGTGTTTCTCAAATCTCTTTATAAATTTAAAAATAACATTTGAATTTTTCACCAGAACATGTTTTGTTCACTGGAGCGAATTTGCTAGTTTTATCCGTTTTCACATGATTTCAGGATTTAAAAAAAAATGAAAATTTGAATTTTTCATAAAAATACTAGTTGTTCGCTGGAGCGAATTTACTTTTTTCAATCTAATTTTAACGATTTCTATTCTTGATACGAAGATGATACGATTAACAAATTAAAAAAAATGAAAATTTGAATTTTTCATAAAAACACCAGTTGTTCGCTGGAGCGTCCTTGCACCCTATTTTTAAAAAATATTTTTCCACGATAAAAAATCTAATTTTTGTTAATTTCCAGTTCGTCGCTCATCCAAATTGTCAACAACTTCTTCTCGATATTTGGTACGATGGCGTGGAAAACATTCGAAACTGCAACTATTTCTACAAATTCATATTTTATATTTTCGGCATGATGATGTTTCCGATCCTCTCATTGATCTATTTTTTTGCTCCACATAGTCCAATCGGAAGATTTGCTCGAAAACCTTTTATTAAATTCTTGTCACATACTGGTAGTTATATTTTCTTTCTTGGTGAGTTTTGGAATCTGAAAGTGGTCCCAAAAATTGCTCCAAAATTTGCAGTTCTATTAATAATGGCATCTCAACGCGTTCAAGTAATCGATCAACTTTTCAACACTGGCGAATTTCGAAAAGAAACTCGAGGTCCGCCTCCAACAATTATTGAATGCGCTATTTTATTATGGGTACTTGGTTTGATATGGGTTGAAATCAAACAATTATGGGAATCTGGTCTATTCAATTATTGTCGAAATTTATGGAATATTTTGGATTTCATCACGAATTCGCTATATTTGTGCACTTTTGCATTGCGGGTTGTTAGCTATTATCAGGTTTGTTGATTTCAAAATTCCCTTTGAAATTCAGAATTTCAAAGCTTCAATATTCAAAAATTCACAAATTTTTTGTGATTTCGAAAATGCCTTCCTTGATTCCTTCAAATTTTAATTTCAGGTCGAAAAAGAATCATTGATACACAAAAATGCTCGTCGAATTGCTCGAGCCGAATGGGATTCTTTTGATCCAACTCTGGTCGCCGAATGTTTTTTCTCAACTGCCAACATTTTTTCGTCGCTGAAACTTGTTCATGTTTTTACTGTTAGTCCACATCTTGGACCATTGAAAATCTCGTTGGGTGAGTTGAGACTTTTTTCAGATTAAAAAAAATAATTTTTTGAACAAGGAAGTTCTTGTAGTTTCAAGTTAGAAACCTAAACTTTTGCAGTAAAAATACGCCTTGAAAAAATCCGCAAG
The DNA here is from genome assembly GCA_947459285.1 of Caenorhabditis angaria. NCBI lineage: Eukaryota > Metazoa > Nematoda > Chromadorea > Rhabditida > Rhabditidae > Caenorhabditis > Caenorhabditis angaria. The sequence continues at coordinate 2,835,883 of CANHGI010000003.1, read as the reverse complement.
CACCACTACCCACAAACACCTGCAATAATTCCCGGGAAAATTCAAAATGACGCCAAAAAAGAAAATATTTTTCGCAAAAAGATACGGTATGCAAATGCACACATTGCATTTGGTTTGACGCGCATTTATTTTTTATTTTTGGTTTTTTTGTACAGTTTTTGATGAAATCTGTTCGAGCGACAAATTTCACTTCAATTTATTGATTTTTATTTTCAGGTGATGGGCCTTCAACTCGGAAAGTTGGAAATATCGGAGGATGTTGAAGAAAAGGTAAAATTCACGGAAAGTCTGATTGTTTTCTAATTTTGTTTTTTTCCAGGGATGGTTTGATATTCCTTATAAACTTCGAAGTACTATTATCGATTTGATGGATACGAAATCAAAATGTCGATTCGCGATTTGTTCAAAAAAATGTGCAGAAGAAGTTGAAATGAGTGGAATTGATATCGAATCAATCAAAGTATTCAAATACCGGAGAAATTCATTGGCTATTAAGATTATATCAAAAGATGTTGAGAAAGTACTCGAGTTTACTGACTCTTCAGCCGACCACAGTTCCACTCTTTTTCATCTTTTCTTCCTCTTCTTCACTTATCTTCTTCATATTTTCTACCGCTTGTTCGATCTTCTTCTGAACCCTTTTCTCCACTCGCCTTCTTCATCCGCCCACCTGGCTAACTGTCGGCCTAAAAAAGTTCGTGTGATCTGCTCAGATATCAATTTCAATCGCAATTTTTGGGAAAAAAAAGAAATTGGAGAAGTTGATGATGTTATTCTCAAATATTATGATTATTTCATCAAAATTGGAAGTAAAAGTTTGAAAGAGTTAAAAATCGAGGTGAGCTTGAGATTTTGTTGAAAATATTCAAGTTATTTTTCAGGACGGTGTATCTTTTGATGGAAAACGAAACATCAAACAATTGCAAAATTTGGAAATTCTTGAATTGAAAAAGAGAGTCGATTTTAGATTTTGCGATTTTCAACAACTTTGTAAAATTGAAAAACGCGTTTATTTGGAAATCCCAAAATTATCAATCGATCAAGTATTTCAAATGGAAGCTGAAGAAATTGAACTTAAATCAGTGAAATGGACATTTCCGGAAGTCAACACTTTTTTGAAGCGCTGTATTGATGGAGAACTGAACAGAAACATTCAATATTTACGGTTGAATTTTAATTGGTCTTTAGACAGCGAGATTTTCGAGAACTTGAATAATGTTTCAGTATATCCGTATGGGTATGATTTACTGATTTCTTTCAAAACAAAAACAAAATAATTTCCAGAGAGAGTGATGAATATGAAGAATATAAGTTTCAATATAAAAATCAACCGAATTCATATCTTACAGTCTGTTATTATGATTTTGAAGGAGAACTTTCAATTTTCACACAAAAAAAGTAAATTCACAACTGGTTTTGATAATTTAGTAGGTTTCTGAATTATTATTGTTCTTCTGCCTATATATTTCTTTAAATTAGAGTTTTTGATTGTGTTGTTAATAAATCATTTGTTAATTGTTTCTCTGCGTCTCCGATGTTCCTTCTCCAAAACTCCGAGTTTATTGGCGGGAAGTTTGAAAATTCTAGCGCACGTATTTTGTTGCTGAACAAAAATCCTCGATTCGCTGTTTAAACGGACTTGATTTAATTTTCCATGAAAATCTCAAAAAAAAAATTTTCAATTTGAATTTTCCTGATCAACATGATAAAAAACCTTCCAAAATCCAAAAAAATGCTAAATTTCAGGTCGAATGGTAATCGATATAGTGAAATTTTTCATGGTCTACGCTTTGGTTTTATTCTCATTTTCATGTGGTCTCAATCAACTTCTCTGGTATTATGCATCACTTCGAGCCGAAGAATGTCTAAAATTCAAATCAAATAATGAAGATCATAAAAATCTAGAAGAATCATGCGCAGATCATTATAAATCGTGTGCGAGTTTATATCACACTGCTGAAACTCTATTTTGGGCACTTTTTGGTTTGATTGATTTGACACATTTTCGATTGAAAGAACCGCATATTTTATCCGAATGGACTGGAAAAACAATATTTGGATCTTATTGTTGTTGTTCGATTATTGTTTTATTGAATATGTTGATTGCTATGATGAGTAATTCATATCAATATATTTCGGTAGGATTTTTTTTTGAAGAAGCGGAAAAGAAAAATGGCTTCTAGGTTTGAAATATCGATTTTTGCTGAAAAACCATCAGAAATCACGATTTTCAACCCAAAATTCAGAAATAATCTATAATTTTAAGCAGTTCGGGGTACTGTAGAACTTTTGCAATTTTAGAGATACCGTAGTTTTGCAGTTCATGAGACTACAGTAATTCTTTGAGGTCACCTATACCCCTCAACAGTGAATTTTGAAGTACAGTACTTCTTGCAGTTTGAGCCATAGTATATTTTAGATATTGATTTGACTTGTGGAGTAGAGTACTGTAGATCTGATGTACCGAAATTTGGGTTACTGTAGATTCTGATTCTGTAGGTCAAAAATATTTTAGAGATCTTTTCGCTTTTCAATATCCTAAATATTTTAAAGACACGTAGAAAACTAGAAATCGTTCAAAAATCATTATTTGCATGTTTTTTATCATCCTTCAAATAGTGGAAGTACATAAACAAAAGTGAAAAATATTGAGTTTAGCGAAAGTCAAAAAAAGAAATTGCCTTTTTTGAAATCGCTCAGCCGACGCGAAATTTGGTGTTTGCACAAATGTCCGTGATTTGCCGCACATGTGTGCATTCTTAGCATACCGTACCACCACTTTTTATTTATTTTTTGTTTTTTCAAACGAACAACACACAACTTTGAAAAAAGGTGCGCGTTCAAATTTTGAAGATTACGAACACACATTTCTAGGTTTCTACGTGTCTTTAAGGTACAATTTTTGTCCGCCAACTACTAAAATTTCAAAATTCCAAATTTTTTCCCAAAACTCCCCCAATTTTTCAGTCACAAGCCGACATCGAATGGAAATTCGCAAGAAGTCGATTATTCCTCGAATATTTCGATGATTCTGCCACCCTTCCACCACCATTCAATATAATTCCATCACCAAAATCCATCTATTATTGTTTTCGTTATTTGTCTGATCGTTTTTGTCCATGCTCCGAATTTATTCAACACGGAAAACAGAAAAGCTTGAGGGTTTGTCTGGTTTTTTTTTTGAAAAATATCATTGCTCATATTAAAACTTCCAGTGTTTTTTATTTGAAACTCAGGCATTGCTCATGTTAAAAATTTGTTTTTTCAGAATCAAAAAATACTTCGAGTTGTCAATGATCGAGAAAATAATTATCGCGTAAGTCTCCAAATTTTTCCAATTTTGCTTCCTTCAGCTAAAAATTTTAGAAAACTTTGAGAAAAATCGCTAGAACTGAACATAACTTCATGGTATTTATTTATATTTTTTGAAACAGTATTTTTTGTTGAAAATATCCGTAAATCTATGCATGTTTTGCGGTGCTCGTGCACGACATTTAGGGGAACTTTTTTTTCCAACAAAAAAAGTTCCCTTGAAATTAGATAGAGTATGATTCCTATCATATGTATATGATTGATCACCTGAAATTCATTTTCATTTTAGAACCGAGAAAAAAATCTCGTTTTCCAGTTTGTGACTCGAAACCTGGTTCAAAGATACATCGCCCAAATGCAACGTGTCAAACAGCAAAGTGAAGGAGTTTCGGAAGATGATGTGAATGAAATTAAGCAAGATATTAGTGCATTCCGATATGAATTGCTGGGCATTTTGAGAACTGCTGGATTTCAAACTGGACATACTGATATTAATCAGAAGACTTATTGTAAGTTCGGAGGGCGGAGAAGGTTTTGGGGAAAGAGGAACAGGCCATCTGATTTCGAGGCAAAAATCTTCTTCCGCTCTCGATTCACCCTGTAAAAGGCTGTGTGAAATTGATGAAGAGTTAGGCTAATTCAAATTTTCAAAAGAGCTCCAAATCAAATCGAAATCAGGTGGCTGGCTATTCGTGGCTGTGTTTTTTTGGCTAATTAATTAATTAACTTTGAAAATAAAAAATAAATTAAAATATTTTGGCGACCAACAATCTTCTCAACGAACAAATCTTTCCTCCTCTGGTAGGTCCTTTCACAACTGCCTAAGCTTCTCCCACCTATTTACTGTTTTTTTTTTCAGTTTTTTCTCTTTCTCTTTGGAATTTAACTCCTATTTTTCTCTGAAAACTCACATGTCGCGCTTTAAATATCACTGTTTGGTTTTTTGGAGGGAAAAATTGGAGGAGAGTTGCTTATGACGTGGCATAAAAAATGTGTGGCCTAACAATTTGGGTGGCCGAGAAATGTTCGGCCCTGATTTTCGAAACATTAGAGCGAGTTTGTTGCCTTGGCCGAATTCCCGACATTTCGCGGCCACGGCCACATAATTTTCATTTTTTCCACGTCATAGCTTTCTCCTAGCATTTCCTTTCAAAAAATCATAATTTTTCAAATTGCCTATCCCTTTGCCACCGCGATTCTTTTGCAGTGTCATTTTCCCCAAAATCCCTTAAATTTTGTTTTCAGCGCGAAACAAGAAGAGAGCGGCGATGGCTGAAAGACGTCTCAAAAGTGCAGGCCTAGTCGATTTGCCGGTTCCCCAAATGTTCAAACCGGGCGGCGCGCGAAATATGAGCATCTCATCGAATCATTCAAATGGCAAACCCAAAACCTTCACACTAAACACACCCAAATTGAGTTGGCAGAATTTGAAGAAACGCGTGAATTCGAGACGACGAATGTCGAAGTCGAAATCGATTGATGTGACGCATTTGGATGTGGCTAGTTTGCCAACGTGTTCTAGTATACGGTACATTTTTTTGAGAATCTCATAGATTTTCTGGATCAATTTTTTTGCCACGTGGCATTTTTTGAGTTCAAAAATTTTATGTAATTTTCAATAATTTAAAATCCACGTGGCAAAACTTCAGATTTTACTGGTTTAAAAAAAATATTTACATTGAAAACTACAAACTTTGGAGTTTTTATAACCTAATATCGGCTCGAAAACTAGTCCGCGGCCTAGAAATTCCCTAGGAACTAGTCCATGGCCTAGAAAACCTCTCAAAAACTAGTCCGTGGCCTAAAAACCTCCCGAAATCTAGTCCGCGACCTAGAAACCCCTCAAAATCTGGTCCGCGGCCTAGAAATACCTCAGAAACTAGTCCGTGGCCTAGAACCCCTCTCAAAATCTAGTCCGCGGCCTAGAAAACAACTCACATATTTTTCTTCTTCCAGCCGCGCTCCTCTTCAAAAACAAACCAACGCAAGTTTTGATATTACAAGTGTTGATAATGATACCGATGAATTGTTGTGATATTTTTCAATAAATATTTATTATATACTTACTTATCTATCTAATTAATTAATTAATTACCTCCTAATTAATTTCTGAGCACATTCAAAAACGCTTCCTTTGGAATTTGAACATTTCCCAACATTTTCATCCGTTCTTTTCCCTTCTTTTGATGACTCAATTTTTTGTTCAATCTTTCCATGCCTAGAAATTGCTCATTAATTAAGTATTTCACTAATTAGCGAGCAAATTAATTACCTCCTCCCCCGAAATTTCCTTTGAGCAATTGTGAAAAGTCCCGTTTCATTGGTTGAATTGTGATTTGTGATATGGCTTTTGTTGAAGTTCCGATGCATGCTGAAATATTTAATTAGCAATTAATTAATTAATTGGTTACCTTTAATTACAACTTCAAATTGTTGGCGTGGAATTTCGCGTTTCAGTCGTTGGACAAGAGTTTTTGCGCGATCTCGTGCCATTGCTACTGGAAGGATTTGTGAGAATTCGCTGACCTGGAAAAAATTGAGCTATGACATGGCAAAAACCTATTTTCGGTCGAAATTCGAGAAGCCTAGATATTTTTGTAGATTTCAGGATTTTGGAAAAACTTTAGAAAACCAACCTCCTCAACTTTTTGAATCTGACATTTCTGAATTTTCCAAAATTTAAGTTGAACAAAAATTTTCGAATCAGGAAAACTAAATTTCAGAATTCAATCCATCAGAAAAATATCCAGCTATGACGTGGCAAAAAATTATAAAAATATGGAGCCTATTTTTAAGTCGTGAATTTGAATTTTAGTTCTTCTAAAAAAATTTCAGAATAAAAAAGAGTTTTTTCTGAAAATCCAGAAATTCAAAATTTGAATCTTGATTTTTCAAAAATAATCAAAAAAAAAAGACTTTTAAAGAAACCCCCAAACCCTCTCACCAACCTCTTTCCCATTAATATAAATAGCCAATTTGATCAATCTCGTCTCCATAAATCCATCAGGTTCATAATCAAAAGAAGCATAACCAGATGTCAATTTTTTCAAGCGCTCAAAAAAGTCGACAGCAATTTCAGCCAATGGTAATCGCCACATAATCATGAGACGAGTTTCATCGATTGATGTGATTTCTCCACGTTCGCCGCGACATTCTGAGCAAAGACCATTGACAGTTCCCATCATTTCGTTTGGAACAATCATTCGAACCTAGAATATGAGATTTTGAGAGGTTTTAACTGAAGGTTTTTTTGAAAATAATAATTTTTTTAGTGATTTTTGACATGCTGATCATGATGATCCTGTTGTCAATAAATGCTTAGTTTAACTCTGATGACTTATGACGTGGCAAAGTTTTTTTAAAAATTTTCGGATGATTATTTAGCTCCATTTTTAAAGCCAAAATTTAAGATTTTTAGGCTTCAACTTTTACAGCGACCTTTGGCATGACAAAATTTTGAAATCTTGAAAAAAATGTGACATTACACGGAGAAATTTTGATTCGAATTTCAGAATTTTCAGTCTAAATTTCAAGCCCAACATTTGAATTTTTCGAGCTAAATAAAAAATTTGAACTTTTTAGAGCTTAATTTTTAATTTTTTTTTTAAATATCCCTTGTCCAAAAATCTCAATTTTTTCCTGAAATCTTCTCAGAGAAAGTATGGCTTGAACGGCGCGGTCCGCGGACGATTTTTCACCGATTTTTGGGTGAAAATCATTACGCGGATTCCGCGAAAAAAATTTCGCGGACAGCGAAACTTCAGCCAATGAGAGTCGAATTTCGCGCATTCCGCGAAATTTTTTGACTTGGAAATTTGATTTTTTGCGTTTTTCGCGGATCCGCGGATGAACTCGAGAGGGAGGGTATAAAAAGGATAAATTGTATCGCGTACGCGACAACGAGGATGGCGCAGCGAGGAAGATGGATGACTACAAAACGACAGGATTGGGATCGAGGCCGGGTTGGAACTACAAGTCAATACTAACTTCTGATAATTATCAGGGGTAGTGAAGCATTTTTATATTTCGAGAGTGCGTTGCGCGGACGTTTCGCTAACAGCGGAGTATAATTTCGCGGACGTTTCGCTAAAGTTCTTGTGTCAGCCGCGGATTGGCAGATTTTTGGGTTTCGCGAACCGCGCCGTTCCAGCCAGACCTTCTCTGAGTTTTTAAATTTTCCAATCTCTCCCAATTCCCAAAATTCACCTTAACCATAGGCTCCAAAAAAGTTTCAACATCACTTTCTTCCGGAAATTTACTCGGATCAAGAATTCGAATTTCAGATTGTCCATCATATCGTTTTTTCCGGATAGTTTCATTATCTTTAATAATTGCTCGATATTCAACACTTGGCTGACAAAGAATCACACTTGCATCGTATTCTTGAGAAAGACGCGCGCCGAAAACTTCCATGTGAAGGACGCCGAGAAATCCGATCTGAAATTTTGAGACTCAAAAAAAAATATTTTAAAAGTTTTCAAGTACCCTCCATCCAAGTCCCAATGCTTTACTCGAATCCGGTTGAACTGTCACTGATGGATCATTCAAACAAAGTCGCTCAACAGCTTGCTTTAAAGTCTCATAATCCGCATTTTCAACAGGGAACAGGCCCGCATAAACAGTTGGTTGAACATTTTTGATCTCCGCAAAGGTTTCAACGGTTTCCCTTGGTGTTTCTGAGGCGAATAAAGTTTCACCAACTACAGCTTCTTGAACTGTTCGCATGTTACAAACAATATAACCGACTTGACCAGCTCGAAGTTCTGTGCATTTTACCATTTCAGGTCGCATTATTCCTACCTAAAAATGGATAATTTATGAGGAAACTTTAGCAACTTTGGGAAAATTACCTCCGAAACATCATATGATTTATCATTTTGATATGATCTTATTTTATCTCCTTTTTTAATGCTTCCCTCTTTCACCAAAATATAAGCAATCGCTCCACGAAAATGATCAAAATACGAATCAAATATCATTGCTCGAAATGGCGCATCAATTTTAGCATTTGGCGGAGGAACTCGATCAATAATTGATTGAAGAACTTTATCAACATTTAACCCGCTTTTCGCTGAAATATGCAAACATTCTTCGGCATTGAATTCGAATAGATTTTTGAGTTGGATTTCGACGGATTTGATGTTTGCGCCAGGAAGATCGATTTTATTGATAACAGGGATCATTTGAATATTCTTCTCAAATGCTAACCAAAAATTTGCGATTGTTTGAGCTTGAACACCTTGATTTGCAGCGACCATTAGAATTATTCCATCACAAACTGCTAGAGATCTTGAAACCTCTGCTGAGAAATCAACATGTCCTGGAGTATCGATTAAATTAATGAGATATCCATTATGCCGCAATGCTGCAGTTTGTGCTTTCACAGTGATTCCTCGTTCTCTTTCGACTTGCAATTTATCCAACATTTGTTTTTGACCTGGCGGAACAGCACCGCATAATTCTAATAATCTATCGGCTAGTGTTGATTTTCCATGATCGACGTGAGCAACGATTCTGAAAAAAATGACCTATTTTACATTTCAAACTTGACAAAAATTCACCCGAAATTGCGTATTTTGTCCGGTGTGTATTCTGATAATTCTACAGTTTTGGTGGGATCTTGAACAGCTACAGTTGAATATTTCAAACTTCTTGATTTTAAAAAACTAAATATCCGAATACTTGTGCAGCTCATCTTTCCAGCATTCCTGAAATTAGGTTTAAAATTTTTGTGTTCGAAAATGAAAAAAATAAAAGTAGAAATGCAAGTGTGCTCTGTTGCAAACAACGAGAAACATTGTTTGTTTTCGAGAGACGCAGACATGGTTACTGTGTCTTTTTTGAAGGGAGGAGTGATTTTTAAAAGTTATTTCAGAGCGAAATTTCGCGTTTTGAATTGCGGGAATTATTTTCAAAAAATTGTTCAAGTGTTTTTTATTTTTCTTTCCCTTTTTTTGCTGTTCTTCCGCGCAATCTGCTGTAAGTCTTTACATTTTCAAGTATTTTTGAAAATACTCAATCAATCAAAGTCATTTCCTCAATCTTATTTATTTGAAGACATCCGAAATTCACTATTTTTTTTCAAAAAAAAACATTAAATTTCAAAAAAAATCATAAAATTCCCTCTTTCAGGTTTTTTCTCTTCATTTGCATAAACAATGATCATAAATTATCACAGTCTTCTATGTGATGATCTAGTTTTTAATGTATATTTTCGAGGTTAAATAAACATAATTCTCTGACAATCTTGAGAAGATGCTTATTGAAACTTTGTAAATTCAAATTTTCTTTTTCTTTCTTTCAAAATTCTGTTTTCTTATAAACAAAGAAAGGCTTTATGTAGGAGGGGGTGATTTATAAAAGTTTCGTTTCGCCGAATTTTTCGACATCTGGCGAACTTTTTCTGCACCGCGTATGTGCCATTTGTTTTTCGTCGAAGACGACGAATGTTTGAATTAATTCGACCTTTTTCACAAAAATCTGACCTGATTTACGTCATAAGATAAATATTCGCACATGTTCTGTTTTGTTTCTCAAAAAAAAATGATATATCCTTACCCATCTATTATCATTTATCAGTTTTTCGGCGATCTTTCCACTTTCTTTCTGTTATTATTATTACTTATATGTTTTTTGATCATTTATGCAACTAACATAAAAATGCATGCACTTCTTCTAACCATACATTTTCAGATGAGTTTCCATCAAATTCTGAAAATAAGCCCCACTGAATTTTGGAATGATATAAAAAATGAGTACATTCAAAAATTATCCAACACACCACCTGATGAAGTTTATCCTTCAAATAATCCTGGTCCAACACTTCCAAATGGAAATGTTAATTTCGAATGTCATTGTGTTAGTCATTTAGTTGCAAGTCCTTGTGGTTATCATTTTCGAGAAGCTATAAATTGCCAAAAATCAACAAACGAAGAAGACATCGAAAAGGTATCCTCCTAAATATTTAGGTGTGTTTTTTGCACGGCACAGCTTGTTTATTTTATAGGGTGCATGTGGTCAACAACTTTTATCATTTATGGAATGCGCGAATCGAACACAGTGTTTCAAATTGAGTGAGGAAAAAGACGAGAAAAAATGACTGATTTTTTGTTTTGTTTCGCTTTTGAAAATTTCTTATTAATATTTTTTTTCTTGGTGAACTTTGATTGCAATTGAGCGCATTGCAATGATTCATTTCTCATAAAATTATTGAAAATATCGTTTCTTTTTTCTTTTTTGTTTATTTTTGATTCAGTATTTTGAAAAAAAACTGATGGAAATATCTATAACTTTTTTTTTCTCTGAAAATGTCTGGAAAAAATTTATGGACCACTGTTCAAAATTACTACTGTTAAAAGAACCAAATTCTAGTCCCGGGTTATTTTTGAGACTAGAATTCTTCTAACTTTATTCAACAGTAATTTTGAAAATTAATTCCATAAACTTTTTCCAAACATTTTCAGAGAATCCTCTTCCCTTTTAAAGTTCACCTGTCCTTTCGTAAAAAAAAAGATGAATTAGTTACTTTAGGAAAAGTAATTAGCTTCAACAACATTTCTACGCTTTCACTGATTCATTTAATTCAATCTCATCCTCTCTCGTCCTTTCCCAAATCGCTAATGATTGGTATTTAGTAACCGTAATCTTCTTTTCTCCCGGAATTCTCGGATTCCATTCACACATCAAGTTTTCTTTTTGAAAATTGAAAAATAACCAAATATCTATAATCTGACCAATTACCAGATTAACCAAACTAAAAAAAAAGTTTGTGTAAAAAAATGTTGTATAAATTATTTTATGGTTTTTACAACTACAAGTTTTCTATTTGTATCGCCGAAATGTTGCCACTTTTTATGTTTTATTTATACACATATATATATATATATATTCATCTCAATAACCAACGCAAAGACAAAAAGTAGTTGAGCTAACACCCCCATAACAACAAACATCAGCTGTTTGTGACTGACAGTAACCGACAGAAATATAGATATCTCTAGATATGCTAGATATTATTTGCTTACTTGAAAACACAAAATGTGTTTAGTTTATCTCTTTTTTTCCATATTATTAATAAGAATAATATCACTTTTCAGTTGGTTCCAGTCAAACCTGTTCCATTTTCTTTTTCTCACTTTTTGCCGCTAAATATTATAAGTATGGATTTTTTAATCTTTAACCAAGGTCTTTTTTGTTGAAAAGGCTTATTTTACAAGTTATCGCAAAATTGCTTTCAATGAACTTACAATTTCATAGTTTTCCAGCATTTCCGAATAAATACAGAATAAGAAATAAAAATTATGCTAGAAAAATAAAAATATAATTTTTTGAAAAGTGAACTTTTGATTGTTGACTTCCACGTTTTTTGGTAAAGGCATTTTGGATTTAAAAAATTTTTTCAAAAATGGCTGGGTGCTGAAATACTTTGAAAATGTAAGTTCAGGGCTGTTTTTGCTCTCAAACATCGAAATTCTCTGTTCCAAACTTCGTTAGCTGTTTGCGTAGGGGAAAAATATCTGTATTTCATTGTTTTCCAGCATTTTCGAAAAAAATCCATTTTTAAACAATGAATGAAAAATTTCCCCAACAAAATAAAAATATTGTTTTTTGAAACGTGAACTTTTAATTGTTGTCTTCCACGTGTTCGTAGTTGAAGGCATTTTGGATTTTTCGCTTTTAGAAAAATGGCTGGATTCGGGAATGCTGAAGAACTATGATAATGTAAGTGGGAGGCTGTTTGGTTCCCAAAAATCCAAATTCTCTTTTCAAAACTTCGTTAGCTGTTTGCGTAGGGAATAATGGACCTATTCATCTAACTGTGAGAAAGTGATTCGAAATGTTTCTATTCAAAAATTCCGATTCCCAAGTTCATTTTTTTTCGATTTTTGAAAAAATTCGTAATTTCTAACGATTTTGGTGATTGTTTGCCACCAAACGTTCAAAATGAGTTAGTCTATTTACATTTGTCAGTAATTGCAACAAAATGTTACTCAATAGGTCAGAAACATCATTTTGGTTGTTGTATAGTAATTATTTTGTCATTCATTCATTCGTTCGTCCGTTCCTTTTTCTTCTTCTTTTTCTTCTTCGAAATGGTCTCAATAAATCATGATCAATACAATAAGGTAGAGGGTGTCGTAGTATTAATCGTCCTTCTTTTTTATTTCCTTCTTTTTTTTGTGCCCTCCATGCGCACTGTCTTTCCTTCTCTCTCTGTCTAAGCATAAAAAAGGTTTTCTCCCTCGCTTGCCAGAAAGTTGTATGCTAATTTTTTGTTCTCCTTTGCCATGAGGAAAAACCATATTTGCTAACAAATTTTTGAATGATTTCCATCCACTTCAAGAATTATTGTTGTGTTTTTCTCCTTGTGTAATAGACAATTTTTTTGGTGGGCTCTGAATAAATAGAGTTTAGCATTTATCAAGTGTTGTTTGTTTGAAGTAGGATACATTTCGAAACATTGGGTGATAAAAAGAACTGTTAAGATGTTGATGTTCGGTGCATTCAGTGAGTTATGACGTGGTGAATCTTGGAAACGTTTTTACGATTTTTTTGGTTAACACAATGTGGCTTCTTTTGATGACTTTGGATAATTCTAGAATATTTTTCCTTCGACGTTTTTCCTGAAAAATGAAGCTGTATCGGTTATGACGAAAATTTGTTTTAACTATCTGTGAGTTATGACGTGGAACAGCACTACGTTTGTAGTTTATAGTTCACAGGGTGTAATTTACTACCTCAAATCGCTAGACCTCAAAATTTTCATTGATTTTTGGGTAGATCAAAAATAATTTTTCTCTAAATCTCTCATTTTTGCGTTGAATTTCGTCGATTTTAGTCCCACCCCTAAGATCGTGTCAGGTCTCAAAAAATGCGCGAATTTTTTCGGGTAGTAAATTACACTCTGTGTAGTTTGAACGCTGTTAATTCCGATTTTTCTGAGAAGCACTGAAATCACGATTTTATTTCGAGATTTGTTTTGTTTGCCACGTCATAACTCTTTTGCCAAAGTGAATCCCAGAAATTGGATCTTTAATATTTCTGAATCGGCCTCCTCAAAATCAGTACTCGCAAAAATTCAGACCTTCCAACCTTGATTCTGGAGATCCACGATTGTTTTAGAAGTCTGAATAGTATCACTAAAATCCCTATTCGAATACAAATCAAAAAGTTGTGCTAGATCTTGTACTCATAATAAACAATTCCTTAAAAATCTTGCTTTGCTATCTCCCGTTTTTCTTCCTTCCATATCTTTTTTTCTGGCTTCCCGAGAGGATTTGAACAAATAATGGTGTGAGTCAAGTGGGATGAGAAGTCCCCTTCTTTTTCTTCGTTCTCCTCTCCTTTATTTTTTTTTCGCTCACAGCAATGTTGTCTGTTTTTCGCATTTTCCTCGTTTTGCTGTCGAACTGTTCGTTCTTCCTTTTCGTCATTGTTATTTTTTATCTTGTCGGATCTTGGCTGTTTTTTTTTGCCCGCGCTGAAAAAAAAAACGAAATCCGGTGTTTTCCTTTTGAAATTTGCATATTGGAAAGTTCAAAAACATCCTTGATATCTGTTTCGTTTTTTTTTTTGCTGTCATCACCTTGCGGCAAAAATCCGATTTTAATTATTACTCTCCATTTTCACCCAAGGTTTCTATTCGGTTTTTTCGTCGTTTCTCTCGTTGGTTGAAGCGTGTCAAGGTGACTGACCTTTTTGTGCGCGATTTTTCGCTCACACCTGGCGTCTTTCTTAAGCTTCTTATGTAGGCTGGAGAATTTGGGCTTAGCTAACTTGTTTTGGTGGAATTTTCTAGAAGGGAATTTTTCTTTGGCTCCAGATCGTTTACTATAAGCTCAAAAATAAGGAATTTTGAATTCGACATTTTTTTTTTTGAAAATTTTGGAAATAGAATTTTTAAAAGTCATTAGTTCCAATCTGATCTCTGTTACAAGTTGAGTTAAATCCACCAAAGTAACATTTTTCCAAAGTTTTATCATTTTTTGTTACATTTTATTTTATTTACCGTATCACTTGAGATTTCGAGCCACATTTTCATTTTCTGATCTTTCCATCAACTCTTGTTTTATAATGTAAACATTTATTATTTCACTAATCTATTTTTGGACTTGTTCCCAGTTTTTTTTGTCTCATCTCCTAATATTTTATCGCATTTTACAATCTTTTTAATTGTAAATTGTAAATATCTACTCTTCTTCTTCATTTTTTCTTCCAACATGATACTTATTATCTTGATTTGATTCTGTTTTTCTCAAAGCGAACACTAATTGCAGAATTTTGAAAAAGTGTGCGAAGATTGGGCACACGTGGAAAAAATGGAGAGCAGCAAAACTGGATGGGCTCTGAGGGCAGCGAGAAGTGAACATCAATTACAGTATGATGAACAGGTTCAGGTTGGTTAGGGATTTTTAGAATGGGAGAAGAAGTATTAGTTTAAAATTTGGAAAAAAGGCTGAAAATTTCGAAGCAATTCCAGATATTCATCAATTTTTCCCAAATCGCTTTGGGAATGTCAAAAATTGTTAAAAGGGTCTTATAGAAGGCCCAGTGTGTTTTTGATAGTCAATATTGTATTCTGTCTATTCCTATATATTTTACCAGATATACCGACAAATCACTAGTTATGGCAACTGTTATAATTAGAATATGGAAGGTGTGAAAATGTACAACAACAAATGAATAAAACACCATCCCAAAATTCTCACACCTTCCCTATTCTAATTATAACAGTTGCCATAGCTAGTATTTTGTCGGTGTATCAGGTCAAATATATAGGAATAGACAGAAAATAATAATGACTATCAAAAACACACTGGACCTTTTATAAGACCCTTTTAACAATTTTTGACATTCCCAAATAGATTTGGGAAAAATCGATGAATATCTGAAATTGTGTTCAAAATAAAATATTGTTCCAGTGAAAAAGCTGCAAAATGACATTTTTCGGGAAAAACCTCATAATAACAATAATTTCGATCGAAAAATCTACGGAACTCAAAAAATTTGGATTTTTACGTCAAAATTAGAAAAGACTTAAAAGGTTCGAATCGAGATGATCTAGATGTTCCAGGCTTCTCCTTTTCATCCTTCAAATTGTACTCCACTGCCCATGTTATTTTAAAAACACCATTGTTGTTTTGAATTTGGTTTTATAGAGAAAAATAATGTCTAGACTTGAAATTCTTGAACCATTTGTTGTTCAACGTGGAGATGTTTTTTGAAAATTTGATTGCAATAATTTTCTAGAGTTTTTAAAAAATTGTTGTCTCACATAAAAAAGAGCGTCCCAATATTTTCACACCTTCGCTATTCTAATTATAACAGTTGCCATAACTAGTGATTTGTCGGTGTATCTGGTCAAATATATAAGAATAGACAGAAAATAATAATGACTATCAAAAACACACTGGGCCTTCCACAAGACCCTTTTAATAATTTTTGGCGTTCCCAAAGAGATTTGGGAAAAATTGAGAATTTGGATTTTTTCAGGAGAAATATTTTGTGAGAGTCTAGAACTTGAATTCTGATCTTAAAAATTACCCCGAAAAAAATAACATTAATTTTATATTCTCCATAGATTACGATGATTCAACCAAATCCACTCAATAAATTTACCATATTATGTTTTTTGAAACGTATTTTTTTCGGGTTTTCCGAAAAAAAAAGTGGTCAAATGGAAATAATTTTGAAGAATCATTTATATTTTTTGAAAAGATATGGAGAATATTATTTTGATTGTAGACAACTTAAAATTAACTATTTTGAATAAAAAGTATTTTTGGTCCCTGTTTTTTTTTGAGTGCTAAAAGTATTGATTTTCTGTTCCGCATAAATTCAAATCTCTTTTTTTTTCAGAATGCTCGAATCAGTCAACTTCTTGGCGAAATGCATCCACATCATCAACATCGACAAAACGCAAAAAGTTCCAATAATATTTATTCGTCGTCTTCGTCGAGCACAACATCAATTGGTGGAGGAAATGCACAAAAAATGAATGAGAATTCAATTAGGCGAAAAGCACATACAACCAATATTGTTGATGTTTCCCAAATGACAGGTGAATATTTTTTCCTCTTTTTTTTCTGCAGTTTTTTCGCCCCGAAATTGCTGCCCGAGAAGGGCAATCGATGTATTTTTTGCGAGTACAATATTCTAGAGTACAATTTGGCGGATTTCAAGCCCATTTTCATTTTATTTTCCTTACTATACGATTTTATTTTTTTCAGCTCGTGCAAATGGAATTTATGGGTCTTGGCAAGATCGACGTGCACCACCGTTTGGATATGGAAGCGGAAATTTGTTGCCGAAATATGATCAATTGTATTGTAATACATCGAATCGAGGATCGACGGCGACTTTGGCGACGATTGGAAGGAGAGAACCGCCAGAGTATAGGTAAATTTGAGAAAAAGTCAGCAGAGAACGATGTTTTTTGACCTGACATTTAGAACAAAATTAGTGGGAACTGAGCTCAAAGATCTCATTGAACCTACTAACATCAGAGAAAAAAACACTTATTGGGAGTGATTAAAATTTCCACGAATTTTGATTCAAAAATCGATAATTTCAAAATGTTCATCCAAATATTGAGAATTTTGGTTTTGATTTATTGTGTATATATACAATGGTAGCATTGAAAAAAGTTGATAATAAATTATATCAAAATTTTGAAACGTATTTTTTTGTTTTTGAAAAATTAGAATTTTTGAATCAAAATTTGAATTTGAAAATGAGAATATTTGCCGAAATGAAGCAATGTTGAGCTCAACGTTTATCGAAAATGTAGATTGTCAAGTTTATATAGCTGAAAATGAAAAAGGAAAAGGGGGGAGGGTGTGCACTGGTGGATTTGAAACGAGAGTATGCGACGTATGTTCGCAAAATATTTCTCATAAAAAATTTCCAGATATTCATCGATTTTTTCCCAAATCTCTTTGGGAACGCCAAAAATTATTAAAAGGGTCTTATAGAAGGCCCAGTGTGTTTTTGATAGTCATTATTATTTTCTGTCTATTCCTATATATTTGACCAGATATACCGACAAATCACTAGTTATGGCAACTGTTATAATTAGAAAAGGGAAGGTGTGAGAATATTGGGATGGTGTTTTATTCATTTGTTGTTGTACATTTTCACACCTTCCATATTCTAATTATAACAGTTGCCATAACTAGTGATTTGTCGGTATATCAGGTCGAATAAATAGGAATAGACAGAAAATAATAATGACTATTAAAAACACACTGGGCCTTCTACAAGACCCTTTTAGCAATTTTTGGCATTCCTAAAGAGATTTGGGGAAAATTCATAAATAACTTCAAAAATCGATATTTTTGACACTTTGTGGTGATTATCAAATATTTACAAAGTATTTCATCTCCTCAAATCATTTTCCCTCACAATTTATTATTATTTTTTTTGCAGTAAAGTAATAACTCGACCAACATCTTCATGGCAAATGACATCATCCGAAAATCGTCCAGCTCAAGCCGGTTGGCTGAAAACATCTCGTCCATTGCCACGTGGCACATTATCACCGGCTGGATATTTTATCGATTTGGAAAATAAAAATGGATCGACGACAAAAAATGCGGGAGGAATGTTGGTTGATAATAATAATAAAACAACATCGAATAGTCAAGAAAGTGATGTGGATAAAATTCGAACTTCTTCATCGTCTGATTCAACATTGGATAGTTCATCATTATCTGAATCTCATCGAAATGTTGGAATGCAAAGTGCTGATTCAACCCTCCAACTCGTTCGAAATACACCAAGACAAGCGAGTTTTATGGCGGCGATGGCGGCCAAAGAAAAGGAGACTCCACCAAAACCGGTTCAATCGACACCGATTCGAAGGCCGAGAACAACGACGAGAAGACCGACGAGTAAAAGTCTCGGCAAATTTGATATCGACTTTTTCCGGCTGCGACCCAAATCAACACCCGAATTGGATCAGGAAACGGAGAAGAGCATTTGGAGCTGGGCGAGAAAAGGTTGGTTTTTTTGGGGGGAGAATTTATGGGTAAAAATTGTTTTTCTAAATTTTGTTGAAATCGGGAAATTAACCCGAGAAGGCCATTCAAAATATGAATTTGATAAAAAATCGAAAAAATTTGGAAAAGAAATTGGGAAAGTTTTGAATTATCAGAAATTTTCGTGTCATTTTTAAAATTGAATTTCGAACAGAAATTTCCTGAAAATTGTCAATGATGCTGAACAAGTTTCTCATTTTGAGCGAATTTTTCAGTTTTTAATAATTTTCCACTCTATTTTGAGAATTTGGAAAAATTTGGACCAATTTTAAACTGGAAAGGCGGTTCAAATTTGAAAAAAAGTTTATATCAAAAATTGAGTTATCAGAAGTTTCCTTAATTTTTAAAATTAAATTTTGAACCGAAATTTCCTGAAAATCGTCAATTATGCTGAACAATTTTCTGATTTTGACCGAATTTTTCAGTTTTAAATTCCCCTTTCTATTTTGGAAACACGATCTGAGCTTCTTCAAAATTTGTATTTTTCTCACAAAAACATGGTGTTGTTCCTTCTGCTTCTATCCCACCACCCACCATTTCTTTCCTTTTTTTTTCTATATTTGCCTGTTTCGTCATGTCCAATAAATTTTGATTCACCAAAACAAAAATGATTTGGCGCGGGCGCCTTTCTTCTCTCTTCTCCTCTCTTTTTTCCATCTTCATGTTCCCTCGTTTTGTGTTTTTTATTTTCAATAATTTGTTCACATTGAACTAGTTCGTTTGTTCCAACCCGAAAATAATTAGAATTGGACACGCACACACAAAAAACAATAAGTATTGGGTTTTTTTCATCCATTCATCCTTCATTTCTTCTTGTTCATATGAGAATATAATATAATATTTTATGAATGAATGAGGGCAGACCGCTTTGTGATTCATACCCCCATTCTAGTCGATGCTTTTTCGCTCTTTTTTTGGGGTGGTTTTGAACTTTTTACTAACTTGGGTCGATGTGTCTTAACTTGCCAGATTTGATAGAATATGATGTTACTAGGGTATTTTTGTATGAACGTTTTCTCTGAATTGAGTCAATCTTTGTAAAATATCAGAGTTATTTTTGAGATGGCTCTGAACTTGAGACTAACCCGAGCCAACATTGCTCAACCTGCCAGATAGGTGCGCTCACCGTTTCAGTGTTTCTCCCCACGAATCCTGTGGGCCTCGAACTTTTGACTAACTGAAGTCAATATTGCTCATCTTGCCAGATTGGACTTCTTTCCGCTAATCTATCGAACTTCAGCTTGGTCAATTTATGGCTAATTGATTTTTCATCAAATTAAAAAGAAGCCACGTGGAATTTATAGCCTAGTTTCCATTACATAGCTGTTTTCGTCACTTTCCGCAGTTCTCTCAAATTTTCCAAAATTCTCACACACTTTTTGTTATTTTCTTCACCCTAATATTAGTACAGTGGCCAAAATAAATATGATTATCGACTTCTCGCTTTTGTTTTGCCTTTTCGATTCTGTAGGCATATCATCTTCTTTTTTTCCTCGATTCATTTCCGCCGAAATCAATTTGCAACATTTTTTTTGCCACCTTGAACTGTTATTTTTTTCTTCGACCTGAGAATTCTTATACGCCCTCATTTTTTTCGTCTTTTTTCTGAGCCAAATCACAAATATTAGGCTGCTCTAAAAAAGTTATCGATTTTGGTATTTATTTGATCGCTGGCTCTCTTGCCGCAGTAAAAAAAGAACTGTTGAAATAGTTCTCTTTTTTCGTTTCGTTCGCACGGTTAAATGATTTGTTGACCACGCCCCCTTTTTCCCTATGTGTGTGTTTTTTCTATTTGGTTATCAACACAGTTTTTTGTTTGCAATTTTTTCTTCTGCTGTTCTATTCTGGTCTGTTTTGTTATTTTTTTTGTCACATTTTTGGAATGGCTGATTATTTTGAATATTATCCGATTGTTTTTCGACTATTGTTACAATCGGAATTTTTTGTTGAAATTGGGAAGCGGAGGAAGAGAAGGAGACGAAGGAAACGTGAGTTTGGAGGCAGTTTTTCGACTTTGTGGATTACTGAAAAACGACTGAACCTAAAATAATGAACAAGGGCCGAATTCGGCCCCAGATTCTCGTGAATTTTTATATTTGAAACCATCATTTTTGTCCGAAACTGTATATTTTTCCAAATTCGTCTATTTATTTTTCGATTTTTTTCCAATATTCCCCATAGGGAATATCGATTTTGCACCCGTGTGAAATGTGTTGTTATCTATCAATACAATTTGAATTGATGTGTTTGTTTAACTGTTTCGAAATTGGGGAAATTTTGCACTTTCTTCGTGTTTTTCGTCTGTTTTGCTTTAATCGATATGATTTACGACGTGGAAAATTTAGTTTTTGGAAGCTCGTTGAGATTTGGAGCATTTTGGTATCTCATGAGCGTCGAGATTTTGCCACGTCACCTAAAAATCTAGATTTTCAAACTTTGCCACGTCATATCTTGGTTCCATTCATACTTACGCTAACTAGAATATTTTCCACCAATATTCTCAGAAAATCTACAAATCTTCTTAAAAATCAGATTATTTTCTATTTTTCTGTTCCCAAGAAAAAAAAATCAAAAATGAAAATCTGAAAATCTTCCCCCAGTAGTAATAAATATTTATAGATTTGCCTGTTGTTTTCTTTTTCTTCTCTCTTTTTCCACATGTGTGTTTTTTTTTTTGGCTGAAAATTGAAGAGGGATATGAAAATGAGAAGAACGAAGAATTGATTTTGTTTATTTTTCTGATTTGATCAAAAATCTGCTAGGATACATACTTGAGATAGTTTCTTTACAAACATTGATGCGGGTTTTATTTTTTTATTTTTGGAAAAAAAAGTTGAGCTTCTTCTTTTTTTTGATTTGGCTTATTTTGTAAGAGGATGAGAATTTTGGTTATTTTTTTTTGCTCATTACTGTTTTTTTGAAGAGTTGAAGAAATATTCTTATTTGAATTTTTGGACTAAAAGTTTCGCGGACCTAGGAAACATTGAAGGATTTTCAAGTTTTCCTAATTTTTTTCCTGGAAAGTTTATTTCTGGCTTGAAAATTTGAACTTTCTGAAACGGAAAATCTGAAATTTTAGTGAAGTTCTATGTTCAGAAGCTTGATCTCTTCCGAAATATTTGCAAAACAAGCAGCATTTCCAATAAAAATCAAAATCAGCTTGACTCATTTTGTTTTTTCCTCCTCATTTTTCTTCTATCATTTATTTGATGGTGCCTTCTTCTTCTTCCTTCAATTTTATTACCTAAGTTTTTTGTCAGTCTATTGTTCATCTCCTCATTTTTTTGCCAATTTCAAACGCATCATCTTTTTTCTCTCCTTCATCAAGAAGACAACAGTTGTTCTTTGCTTCGCTTCAAAAAAGACAGAAACAGAACAAGAAGAAGCCTAGTGTGTGTTTTTTTCCAGAGATTTTTTTTTCATTTTCTCTTTGGTCGAGTTTGTTTCCCGCCGACAAGCTTTGCACACATTAATCAAACCGCCTCCCCGACTTTGCCTCATCGTTTTGCCTTCTTTTATCTTTCATGCTTCATTTCTTGATTTTTGGCTATTTTTAGAATTTCAGAAGGTTTTTTTGGAAAAATTTTGAATTTCGGATCATTTCGATTCTTTCTGGTTCAATAGTTACAGGAACCTTTTTATTTTGCACCAATTTATTTTTTGAATTCCATTTTGAAGTTCCGATTCAGAGGACCACTTTTAAAAGTTTGAAAAAGTTGTTGTATTTATTTTCCTATTTTTTTCAACAATTTTTATATAATGACCAATTTTCCTCCCTCCTTCCCTCGTTTTTCTCCTCTTTCCAACACTACAAAACAATTTTTAACATGAAAATATATAAAAATTGACTGAATGAATTCTTATAAACATTTTATTTTTTTTCCTCAATTTTTTGTCTCTATCGAAACACCCACTAATACCGATTTTGTTGCATAAAATTTGAATAAAATTGGCATTTTTTATCAACTCGCACATTTTCATACATTTTTTATCATAACTGATTTTTTTGCTGAATGAAAATGAAAAAATTTGCGAGTTTTGTATCACTAGTTATTCGTAACAAAGGGAAGATTTTTGAATATTTTTCAAAGAAATTTTGAATGAAAAAAATTTTTTTTTTCCAGGAGGAACACGACGGAAATCAGACGAAGAAGAGTGTGGTGAATCGACTGATTCGAATCAGAATAATGGTGAGTACTTTTTGGGAGTGTGGGGAAATTTGGGGGAAATCATGGCTATGCTGGTCCAGAAAAATCTTGGAGAAATCTGATTCTAGCAGTTAGATCTCTGAAAATTTCCAACTGGAAGTTAGGTAATTTGGAAATCTGAAATCTAGAGAAATCTGAAACTGAGATTGATTTTTCTGATTTTATGAACTTAGATCGGATATTGATGAGATTCTGATATTTACTAGAAAATAAAATAATAGGCTTGAAATTCTAATTCTAGAATTCAGGTAGACCTTCTGAATTAAATTTTTTGTTTGAAACATTTTGTAGCCCTAATTTCTACAGTAATCCGAAATTCTACAGTAACATAATCCTAACTAACTACATTGCAAATAATTTCCAAATTTTAATTTTTCTGGAAATTTTCTTCATCCTCCCCCTCTTCTTTTTTTCTTCTTCTCCATATTTTACCCAAATTTTCATTAGATTCATCTGAAGTGGATACTTGAAAATCAGAAGAAAAATAAAGAATATGCAAGGTGTTAGAAGAAAAAGAAGAACCGGGTCTTTCTTGACATGGTAACCTCCTTCTAAGTATTCTTTCTTCTTCTTCTTCCTCTTGTGTTTATTTATGTCTATATTTGTTTTACTCAACTTTTTTAGAGTTGCTTGCTGTGTTTTTTATTGAATTGATCAGAAAACATGTGTTTTTGATATTTTTTGGCCAGAAATTGAAGAAAATCTGGTTTTTTGAGAGTTCTTTGAAGTCAAATGACCTGAAATTCAAATAATTTGAAGTTTTCCGAACTTCGATGAATATTTTCTGTTTCTAGAAATTGATCTACCAAAGTTATCCAAATTTCCATTTGAAAATTTTCTCACCAAAATTTGTAAGTCGAGAAAAATAATTATAGATTTCTCGTTTTTCCCACACAAATTTAGGTTGTCCTTCAATGCTTATTATAACTAATTCTTTTGTTTTTCCTCTTCCTCTTCATTTTCATCTTCTTTTCATTTTAAATTTCCATTTCTCATTTTCAAAATATTTGTCTCCCTGGAATATCTATTGTCTTTTGTTTGAATCATAGAAATTCCCACGATGACTAACTTTTTGGCTTTTTGTGTCTGACCAACACGAAAATCATTGGGACAGATGGCTTTTTGGATTGTTTTGGGTTGCAAAATGTGATAGCGGATAATTGAATAGTGTCATATGTCTGTGTTTGGTTGAGTTGACAAATTTTTTTGCTGATGAATTTATTATGCGTTTTGGCAGATGTATTGTGGGCTTTTTGTTTTGTTTTCTGGGATGACCTAATTAGCACCCTTAATTTTTTTTTATTTTTGGAAAAGTATTAGCTTTGGGAATTTTTTATCTAAAAAACAGACTTGGAATTTAATTTCTGATTGATTTTTGAAAAATTATTATTTTTTTCCCCGGTGATTTTTCGCCACATTTTTATCGTATACTAAATTCCCAAACCTAAACCCGACAAAACGGATTTTATCTCCGCTGGAAGGACAAAATGTGTTGCGAAAAATATTTCTCGTCGTTTCGCAACATTATTTTTTTTTACATCTGATGAAAGAAAGGAATTTGTGTTTTTTTGTAATTTTTAAAGGAACATGGTGAAAAATCGTGACAAGACCCAAATCTAAAATTGAAAAAATTATCCATGATCCTTTGAAATTTAAAGGCAGGTCTTGTCACGATTTTTTTCAAAGTGCATTCATTTATGAATAAAATCGTGGCGGGACCCAGAGAATTTAAAGGATCATGGATTTTTTTCAAGTTGTGGGTCTCACAGCGATTAATTTTTAAATGAGATCAAACTATACTAGAGAATACCATTCCATAAAATAAATACCATATTTCAAAAAAATCGTTGTGAGACCCAGGATTCAAAACTTACTGCGCCTTTAATTTTTCTGTCCATTTGCCGCCAGAAAATTTAAAGGAACATTTTTCAAATATCCAATTTTCTCATTATTTTTTTCCATAAATATTTCCCTGTGTCGCCCTGATGAATAGTTCAAGTCAACACGCAATTTTATTAAAATTGTTTGTTATTCTCGAATATTTGAGTGTATTTTTGCTGCTTCCATGACATCATAATTTTCAAATATTTTCTATGAATTTTTATAAGTTTTGCTGCTTCTGCCCACTTTTTTTCCGGTGAAATTTGAGATTTTTGTAGTCCTCATTAATCATTCGATTTGACTTTCTCCTTCTTTTTCTCTTTTTTCTTCCAAATGATAATTGTTTTTATACCAAAAATCGAGAAATGTTCATCTTTTTTCGCCTTTTTTCTCTTCACATTCTCATTTTCCCCTAATCGATTTTCTACAACAAGCCGACAAAGGTTAATTGTCCAGTTCTGTTTGTTGCATTTTCTTAAACTTCTCTTTCTTTCTATTTTTTGCGCGCAACCAACCCTTTCGGGTTTTTAAGTGTCAGAAAAAATGATGGACGGGTTTTCCTGAGAGGATTTTTTGTTTCAAAACACAACTTTGGAAAAATTTTGGAGTTGGGAAAGTAATTTGATATGGGTTTTGAGTTATTTTGTTTCGCTGGATTTTTTTTTATTGAAAAAAATAATTTTTTAGGTTCAGGTTTAGAATTTTTGAAAAAATTGAGTCAAAGTGAGAGTTTTCTCGAAATTAAGATGGTCCGAAATTTGTGGAACCTTTTTGGTACCATACCATGAAAATCAGGATTTCTAAATCTTAAGCAAATTAAGATCGTACGAATTTTTTTCTGAAAACCCTAGAAAATTTTGAACAGGCTTTTGGAACTTTTACGATATTTTCCAGAAAATTGGTCCAATTTTCGAAACTCACTAGATTTCCGTGGATTTTAAAAATTCATTAATTCATTAATTTCCCACCTTCTGTTCCCATTTGAAAAATGTTGGACACAAAACAAAATGCATGTATGTTTTGTCCTCTTTTCTCTTCTTCTTTTTTTGCTCGATTTTTCCATTCATTTTGGTGTCGAATTTCGGTCGTGTTGCTGTTTAGTAGAAAAACGAAGAAGAAGAAGAAATTTGACTATTTGAAAATGATTTCTTGTTTTGTTTTTTTGGAGAATCTAGTTTTTTGGTTTGAAATTCTAGCTCAAAACACTGTGGGTTTCATGAGAAAATAATTTATTTCGAAAAAAAGATTCGTGCCTAATTCAACAGATGTGCTCCGGAACTTTTTTCGAGCAAACTTGAGAGGAATTTTGAGCACTGAAACATTGTTTTAAAATTAATTTTGCCTTTTTAAAGGCTCAAAATTCTCATTGGAAAACCAACTTTAATTTTGAAAAGCTGAAAATTTAAATTCTTGCGCATTAATCCACCCCAAATTCCCAAATTCTAGCAAAAATTGACCATTCCTCATATTTTTCATCCTTTATTTGGCCACCGAAATTATTGTATATCTAACCTGAACAAATACTTCCTGTTTCCATATGTGGTTTTTTTTGTTTTCGCATTTACCAAGAATCTTTTTTTTCCTCCTCATATGTAATTAGTTTTGATCCACCAGCTATATATTTATATTTATATATATATATTAGAATAATTAGTTGTTTTTCATAATTTATATCTCGTCGCCCTTCAGAAAAGGAAGAAGGGTTTTTCGCTCACCCGCTCGCAATTATGTGGTCGGTCCTCCTGAAAAAGGCAGGTGTCTGTCGATAAATGCTGCTTCGCCACCCCCCAACAAATATGTTTTTGGCTCGTTACCTGCCTTCTGCTCCTGCCTGCCTGGTCACTATTTTATTTTTCATATTTTATTCGCACCTCTTCCATATTTTTATGAGCGAATTTTAAATGCGTTTTGGTTTTGACACCCTTTTTGGGGGGGGGGGATTTTTAGAGAAACTGGGAAAAAGTGTAGTTTTTTCTAGAAAAAGTGAATTTTGCAGATTTTTGAGTTGGAATTCTAAAGATATTTTCATCTGAAATTGTCTTAAAAATTGCAGGCTCAAAGCAAGGTTTGAAAATTTCTGGGTTTTTGAAACCAGAATTTTCGGACTGAAATTAGAATCTGGGATCTAGATTTATCAGCCTGAAATTGCATGTTGAACTTTTCCAAACCCTCGGATTTTTTGGTGTTTTTCTGAAAAAAAATAGAAATTTAGAAATTTTCTAGATTTCGAAGTATAACTATTGCTCAGAAGCTCATTATTTTCACAAATTTTTTGGAGTCTTGAATATCTAGACTTTTAAAAAATCCTAGGGAATTAAAATTCTGAAAAGTCCTCTGAATTTATCTCCCAATTTTTTGACACAAACTCGACCAATTTACATTTCAAAAAAAATTCTGACATTTATTTGCCAACAACCTTTTATTCATTTAATTATTCCCATTTTTTTGTTGCTCTCACCTGTCCTTTTTTTTCTTCTCTGAACCAACCAAATTGTCAAATTCTCATGACCTTTTCCCATTTTTTTTTCAATACAAATATTCAAATATTCTTCGTCTTCCCCCTATTTTTTTCATCATCAATTATTGGAAGTGTGTATAAATTATGCAAAGTATCTAGTTGAATTCATTCTTCTCCTTCTTCGTCTTCTTTTTATCAGAATTCTTGATCTTCTTCTCTTGTTTTCTCTTTATTTTTATATTCTTTTACATTCGATTTGTAAAACAACATAATAGGCGAATCATCAAATGGGACTAATTATTACACACTACAATTTTTTTTTGTGATTTTTACAAAAGTTTTTGTCTGAAATTGACTGAAAAAGGCTTGTTAATTTGAAAAAAAAACTGAATTTTCAAACCTGTAAGCTTCTATGAAATTATTATTTGATTTTTGCAGCTGAAGAGATGAAAATGATACGTCGTGCTCGTCCAAAATCCTATGTTCTTGCCACGTCGACTTCGATGAATGATGAAGCGATGAGTGGGAATCTGAATGAGCGTGAGTTTTTTTGGGATTCTACAAGATTTATACAATTGAATTATAAAATTTCAATAATTTTTCACAATTTTTTCAAATAAACAACTATTTTGAAACGTATATAAGCTTATTAATAAAATACACTATTTTTTCAGAAAATAATTTTTTGTGGGAAAATTTAAATCAGGATTTTTCGAAGCTTTTGGGTTTTTTTTTGAATAGATAGATTTTTCGACGAAAATTCATTGAACAAAAATTTTGGCAGAAAATTGTTCAATTTCACGGTATTTTGTAATTTGTAGCTAGATTCCCAAGTCTCTGGAATATTTTCTGATCTTTGAAATTATCATAAAAAATTTGAATTTTTTCGACAGTAATAAAATAATGTTTCATTTCAAAAATTTCAATTTTTTTCGTTTCACTGATAAGAAATTTATCTAAAAACATTATATTTATTTATTATTATTTGCAGATTTTTTCTTGCAAAACTCGCCCACTCATTTCATTCATTTACAGTAACCTTTTATTATCCCCCATTTCAAAAGTACTGTATTTTTATGGATGCTTTTAGCCTAAAAGGTTTTAGGGGTTGGGTTTTTAGATGATTTCAAAATCTATTTTTGAATTCTACCATCACATTTCAAAATTCATTTTGGGTTGAGATTCTCAACTTGAGAAAACTGGTTTCGAAATAATATGTTGTTTGATTAGGTTTTTTTGTTGTTGAAAA
This sequence comes from Caenorhabditis angaria, assembly GCA_947459285.1. Taxonomy (NCBI): domain Eukaryota; kingdom Metazoa; phylum Nematoda; class Chromadorea; order Rhabditida; family Rhabditidae; genus Caenorhabditis; species Caenorhabditis angaria. The sequence goes on along the minus strand of CANHGI010000003.1, from coordinate 2,807,737 downwards.
AATTTTGACATGGGAAATTATTTTCCTGAAAGGTTGTAGTTTTTTCACAAAAAAATGTGTTTTTCTGCAATAATAGCATTTTTTGAATTTGTTGTTCTGCTGAAAAATAATGACTTTTATATTGGAAAAAAAATTTTTTTTTTGTTCTAGAAATCTTTGGCATAATTTTGAAAAATCCAAAATTTGCTTTAAATTTAGAAAATCTAGGTGTTTTTTTATCAAAGCTCGAAAATTGCTGAAAAAACGTTGGCTAGAAATTCCAAAACCAAAAAAAATCTATGTTTTCTTTGCAGCCTCCTCATCAATTTCACACGACGACACAACAAGTGGACGAGAATTGCCATCATCTTTAATGGGTTCAACATCTTCAATGGATCATAATCGATCAATAAATAATGATCCAAAACAGCAGCAACATACATCGCGAAGTTTGAATGCACCACATCCACCAGCAACACATCGATTACAAAGATTTATTGCATTGTTTAATTCGAATGTGAGTGGGATTTTGGGGGGAGGGTTTTTAGGGGAACATTTTTCAGATCAACTTAGAGCATTAAAAATATGAACCCTAGATTTTGACCCGAAATTTTGGATTTTCTTAGAAATTTAAACAGTTCTTCAGAATTTTATAAGCTTTAAACATCCAGATTTCAGTTTTTTTCAATTTAAATCGATTTCCTTCATATTTTTCTCGTTTTCATTTCACCTGCTTCACTTCTATTTTACTCAATTTCATTTTTTTTCGTGCATTATAAATTAACGGAAATTTGTTTTCGCCCCCTACTTTTCCCCCACCCATTTTGTTGAAAATATAAAAATATTCATTGTTTTCAATATTTTTTCTTTTTCTAGAAATCACAAGATGGAAATGAGACGAATAACAAAAAGTCGAGAATGAAACGGTCGAGAACTTCGTTGCCTTCAAGTCGTTGCTCATTGCCTGGAACTATTTTGCCGAGAGAATTGGTTGATCGACAGACTTGGATCAAACATCAGGTGAGCATTTTTGGGGATAAATTAGAAGCTTTTTGGATTTGTAGACAGAGAAACTGTTGAATTTCTATCGACATCTAGTTTCTGTAAATCTGAAGAGGCTGGAAAAAAATTCAAATCCAGAAACTTCAGTTTGAATCTGACTTCTTTCTGAATTTTCAAAAAATATTGTATTCTTTTAAAAGATTTTTTCTCGATTTCTAACCGAGATTTCAAAAATTGATCTACTGGGTCTTATGAAAGGCCCGCAATGTTTTGGTAGTCATTGTTCTCTGACTTTTTTCTTATCTTATATAACCCATTGTCCCGACATCTCACAGGTCTCGCCTAATTGTATTAAAATAATGAGCTGATTGCACCAAGGTGTGAAATGCACATTTTTCCAGGAAATTGCACTGGGAAAATCTGGAAAACGGCATCATTGGGAAGATCGATGGGCAATAATGAGTCAGAATACGTTGTATCTTTGTATAGAAGCACCATCTTTTACTTCGGAAAAGGTAGATTTTTTGGAATTTTCTTGATTTTTCGAATTTTGCGCATTTTTCAGACTGTCGAATTGGGTTCACATAATCGGGTTGATGTGAAAAATTCGATTGTTGATATTGCTTATGATTGGCTGTCGGCGACTTTTTCGAAACAGCGACATGTTATTCGAATTGTGACACAAAATCGAAGTGAACATTTGATTGAATTGAACACGTGAGTTGGGAAAATCTTTTTTTTTCTCAAATTCAAAAGCTGAAATATGCTGGATTCCATAATTGTATTTAGTTTATTTTTAATTAATTTCTAAAATGATTTTCTGTTTTTTTTTGCTGAAAATAAAATTCAGGGGTCATGGTTTTTTCATTGTTTTACAGTGTTATTGTTGCAATTTTTCTGGTGACACAAAAGTGTTTCCGGGAAATTAGAAATTGGAAACAGTTTATTTTTTTAAAGAAGAAACCACCTTCTTTGCTCGAAATTCTCCCGAGTTCCACAAATTCCAAAATTTATTCGATTTTTTCCAGTGAATCTGAAATGTTGTCATGGATTTCAATACTTCAATCGAATTCCGAAGATTTGTCAATTTCTTCCACCACAAATTCGCCTTCAAAATCAGCAACATCTTCACAATCGAATGCACAAATTCAACAGAATAATAACAATAATTCGAATAATTTATTACTTCATAATTCCAATTCGGTGAGTCTTTTCTTCTTCTTCTAGTTTTTCCCCTTTTCTCATCTCATCTCATTATTTAGTTGTAGTTGTAGTAACTTTTGATCCATACTATTTTTAGCTGCAACTAACGAACCCCTTTTTTTCCAAGAATGGAAAATTGAGAGGTTTTGGGGGAATACGGTGGATTTTTTGATGTTGGCTAATTAGTTTTTTCCAAGGGGTACTGTAAGATTTTTGTTGCGAATTTGGGAGGCTCAATTTAGGCTGAAAGGGGGGTTTCGAAAGCTTTTTGATTGAAAAAACTGAAAATTTATGAAATTTTTAAAAATGATTTCTGGTAGAAAAATTCAGTTCAAAATTTTCGGACCATATGAAAAATGTTAGAATTTTCAATTAACAAATAAATTGGGTCAAATTTGAATTAAGTCCAGAATTTTAAGTAATTTTTAGAAGTAAAAAAATTGTTTTGAACACAAATTTGACCTAAATTCAGCTTTAAAAAATTCAAGACAAAATTTTTTTCTAAATGAAAATTTTCAGAAATTTCAAGAAAATATTGAATACTCGGTTTTCAGCTTGAAAATCAATAATTTTCTAGAATTGATCAAATTTCAGAAAATTTTATTTTTCAATTTTCATCTAAAAAAAACCTCCTAAAAATTTAGTTTGTAAAGTCTGAGGCTCTGAATTTGATTTCAAAATTCAAACGAAAAAATATTGTTCAAAAAATCAGCAAATTTTACAAAATACCCCTAAAATGTTCAAGTTTTCCCCAAATTTTTTGCGTGTTCTTCTCAAAAATTTTGCTCACATTTTCGCATTTCTCCATTTTCATTGTGTGTCCTCCAAAAACAAACTCATCTAAATTTGTCTCGAACTCGCTTCTTCCTTCCTTCCTTCCTGTGTGCTCTTTTTTCTTCGGCTCTTCTTTTTTCTTCTTCCCGATATCTTCTGTTTTTCTTTCTTTTTTCTTGTCAATATATATATATATATATATATTCTTTCTTTAGTCAAACGGATTAAGTTAGTCTATCTTCTTCTTTTTCTTCTTCTTCTTCTTGTTTTTCGTTTTGGGACCCCAAGGAAACCCTTTTTAATTAATTCCTTGTTGTTTTTTTTTTCGAAAAACACACGTCATTTTGTCACTTTTTGGTCCCAGCCAAAACTAGAGAAAAGAAATTAAATTTGGTTTTTTCCGCTGATTTCTCTCTTTCTTTTTTCTCGTATTCTTTTTTTGTTGTTTTGACCGCCCGTATCGAATTACCAAGAGCCCCCGAGAATTTGTTATTTGGATCTACTATTTTCTGGCAGCACACATATTTTTTGTTCTATTTTTTGTGGAAAACTGGAAATTTAGAGCTGAAACTAGATTTTTTGTTATTTTTGGGCTGAAATTTCTAGACAGATTTTCAAGCTTAAATATTTCTGAAAATTTTGCTCAAGTTTTTCAGCTTAATTTATTTAGGTTTTGAAAAAAAGTTCGGAAAATTTGGAATTGTTATTAAGATTTTCAGCTAAAAAATTGAGTTTTTTGAAAATTCTGACATTTTTCTGATTGTCCGAAGTTCTGAGATGAATTTTTTCTACCTGAAAATTTCTATTTGATTTTTAAAATTTCATCTAGAAAAATTTCAGAAATTTTTTAAGTTAATTTTGTTTGAAAATTTCTAGACAGATTTTCAAGCTGAAAATTGGAATTGCTCTGAAATTTGATCCTAAATATGTTAACTTCCATTTTTAAAGCTGAATTTTGTAGGTTTTGAAAATTTAAAGTTTTCAATAAAATTTATTGTTAGCCACATTTATTTTTTTATTGAAAATTCTGACATTTTTCTGGGTTTCCTGAATTTTTCCACCAAAAAATCATTTTTAATTTTCAAAAATTCCATCTGAATCTTGAATTTTTCTCCAGAATTTTCAAAATTTCGACCCCTAAATTGGCTCATCTTTCTCTAGCTCCTAAAAATATGTTATGAGCACTAATGGCAGCTTTTCCTTCCGGTTGGTCACAAAATCATCGAGACAGATTTTTGCTTCTCTAACACACACACACACAGAAATAAATAAATAGATAGATATATTCTTCTTCGTTTTTTCACTCACTCACCCATACATACACATACATATATGTATTTTTTCCGGCTCATTGATGATTTGGCTGCTTGCCTGCTTCTCGTGCTCTTTTTGCTTCGCTTTGTCGTCGTCTTCGTCGCCCGTTTTTTTTTTCATTTTTTCATCATCCCTTCTTCTTCCTTCTTGGTTTCTTTTTCGAGCCATAGCAACCCGTCCTCCCTCGTATTTTTTCTATTTAGTTAGAAGAAGCAAAAAAAAAACGAGGCACTCTCATCTTCTTCTTTCCTTCATTATGTATACCAATTTCCGGTCCGGTTGATGAAGTTCTCCCTCTTTTTTTGCCTTTTTCGATGAGAAAAACACGTGATTCTTCTGTTTTTTTGGGAAAAACATGAAAATTTGCGCGGGGATTGAACCCTGGGATTTTTGGGCGAGAGACTAACAGCTTACCGGCTGCGCCATCCGGGATATTTTAAAAAATTAGCGGTTAGGAGAACTCGAACTCTGGACCTGTTCAGCGGAAATCTGGAAGCTAACCGGCTGAGCCAAACCTGATTAGCGCCCAGGAGAACTCGAACCCTAGCCCCTCTGAACAGAAGTCTAGCCTCTTACCAGCTGCGCCATGCAGAAAAATTGAAATCCGGGAAAACTCGAACCCTGGATATTTTTCAGCCTGAACCAGACTTTAGTATGAGCAATGTCTAAGATTACTGTAGGCGAGCCTTTGGAACAATTTTTTGAACCAGCTTGAAAATATTTAGATAATATGAGCAATCCTCAAGATTACTGTACCCGTCGAGCCCCTGTTTTTTGTTTTTCAAATTTTGGAACTTGGTTCTCGATGAAATTTGATTTTCACTTTTTTTTCTGAATTGTAACTTCCTTGAAGAGCTAGATTTTAGGCTGAAAAATTTCTAATAATATTTTTTTCTTTGGGATTTCCCTCATTTTTCAAGAACATATCGAATGTTTTCCGATGTCATTCTCTTTTTTTTCTCAATTCTACAGTTGTCTCATTCTCATTCTCATTTTTGTGTTTGTGTTTGTACAAACATTCCTCCTCATTTTCCGTCCGTCGATCGTCTACAATTTCACATTTTTATGAATGGAAATGAGTGAATAGAGGAGCGAAAGAGTGAATGAAATGCAATTGCAATTGAATTGTGAATGCAAAAACAGGTAGTTGTAGCAACATGACAATTTTCAAGGACGTGATCTGTTTTCCATCAACTCCCCTCTTCCTTTTTTTCCTGTCTGTTTGTCTGTTTTTGGCGCATTTTTGAACAATAATTACTTTGGGTTGAATGAATCGGTTAAGTGCGACCATCGAATTTTGAAGGTTATTTTTCATAGCGCAAAAAATTGGTTACCGCTAGGCTTGAATTTCAGGATGTCTGTATTTTTGTCCGAAAAATTGTCCAAAAAATCTAGTAGGATTTTTTACAGTATTCCAATTCTGATAACCGAAAAAATTCAGAATATACTGATTTTTTCTGAACATCTTAGTTACTAGACGAAGTTTTTGAATTCCTGTTTGCCTGAAAATCCATGTGGATAAATTTTGAATCGGACCATATTCGAATTTTTGAGATCTTGACCTGGAAATTTTACGTTTCAATTTTTGATGATAACAATTTCTGGCTTTGAAAATGTTGATATCAGACCATCTGTTATTTTCACGAATCTCCAGATCTTCAGCCACAAAAGGTAGTTCAAGATTTCTGAGCCGGATTCAGAATTTTTCGAAATCCCCCCCCCCCTGGATATATGTTCTCTATTTGATCAGTTGTTCAACTTTCGCAAACTCTTTCGTTTTTTTTTCACTATATATAATTATTTATATAATTTTTCCATTTTTCCCCCCATTTTTTCATCCATTTCGCCCACTCAATTCTCCTTCTTCTCTCCATTTTTTCCCCTTTTCCGAAACTAATGACTATATACATAATTATTACTATACTTAGTCTTATGATCCCCCCCCCCCTTCTTCGCTTCTTTTTTTCTCATTCTTGTTTTATTTTTCTAGATTGCTTCATTGGCATCGTCGTCATGTTCAACGACAACATCTGAATTGATTCAGCAGCACCATCAACCGAATTCAAATTGTTCGACAAGTGGAAATGAGAATAACATAGGTGCCAATAATCGAAGTGCAACGAAATATAATCAATTTTTGGCAGCCGCTAATAGTAATCGTGAGTTTTTTTGAAGGGAGGGGGAGAGATTTTGAAGGGGGTTCTGGATTTTCCGGGATTCTGGATTTTGTAGAAGTCTCAGAATTGAAAAATCTGGGAATTTTTAGAAGAAGTTTGTAGAGGCCAAGGAAATCTGATTTTTTTTTAGGTTCTCTGGGTTTTCTAATGAGTTTTCCTGAATTTTTAGACAATTTTTTCACTGCTTCAAAAATTCCAAAGAAAATTTAAATATTATGAGTTTTTAAGGCTCCTAGAGGATTTAGTGAATATTTTCTTCAATTTCTAGGTTTTCTTAGGACCCAACTTGATTTTGAGGGCTTTTTCTTTTTATGTTTAGCTCCAGAAGCTCACGACCACTAAAAATTTAAAAAAAAATCTCGATTTTTTTCAGAAATTCCACAATCGAAAAGTTTTGGCGGACTATCATCAAATTCAACATCTACAGAAAGTGCAAAAAATCAGCTGATTATGCATAGGTTAGTTCGGGGATTTTTCTCCCAGTTTTTCCCCCCTACACACTTGAAAAATTACTGACACATACATGCATTCACACACACATTTTTTCGCCATTTTTTTCTGTTTATAATTGAATTTTTGCGTGTTTTTTCATGCTTATTTCATATTTTTATTTATTTTTTGGTTAGCCAATTTTTTTTTCGTGTGTGTCTCGAATAATCTATAATCGTGAGAACGCATTTTTTTCTTCTTCTTTCGTAGTTTTGTTCTACTTGGTTGATTTTTATAGGTTTTTTGGCTGAAAATGACTGAAAATAGGTATTTTCTAGGATTTCTAGCTGAAAATTGAGCTTAAAATCAGCTTAAGAGGTTTTTTTACCTGAAAAATAGCTAGGAAAATTACTGGGCTTTTATTTTTCTAGTTCTGAAATTTTTCTGAAAGTCTGAAATTGTCCATAGAAATTAATGTTATCTCTTCAAATTTCAGGCGAACTTTTTTTGTCTGAAAATATTGGAACTTAATTTTTTGCCAAAGAACCTGGTGTCCAGTCATTCAGTCATTCATTAAAATTGGTGTCCAGTCATTCATTAAAAATTTTTCGGAAAAATTTAGATATAATGATTTTGAAACGTATCATTCTTGGGTTTTGAAGAATCAGAATTTTTATTTTTTACTAGCTCAATTTTGAACAAGAGTTATGACGTGGCAAAAATTGAAAGAAAAAGGTAGGTGAACTTCTCTACTCTACTCTGCCGAAATTAATATTCAATGATTGAAAGTATTGCCACGTCATAACTCATTTGAAAAAAAAATTCCCTACATGATTTTTGAGCCCCTGACACTTTTTCTGTTTTCTTTTTCTCTGAAAATTATTCAAGCACCAACTTTTTTTCTTCTTCTTTTTCGTGTCTCATTTCCATTTTTCTCCTCTCTGCTCTCTTTTTTTCTTTCTCTCTTGAAAAATTGTTGTTTTTTTTTGCTGAATTTTTATTAGTTGTTGTTTTCATTCCACTTTTTCTAGTTGTTTTTCTTTGTTTATAGTTTGGTTCTGGAAATTTTTTTCACTGTTTCAAAATTTGAGAATTTTTGGGACTTTTTCTGGAGCCTCTATAGTAATCTGAACCAAGTACGGTATATCCTCTGCGTCTCTAACCTTGTGTCAAGACTATCCAGAGAAACAAAGTCAATCTGTGGGTCTCGCACCGAAAAACACCGTACTTTCTCGCCAAGATTTTTTGGTTTCAATAATTCCATTTTTGTTTGTTTGTATGTAGTTTGTTCATCATCATCACCAATTTCTTCTTCGTATTTTTTTCTTCGTTTCCTTGTAGCAGCTCTGTGCTTGCTCTCCTCAATAACAAATTCGATTCAAATCGACACACAACGTCTTCTTCTTCGTTTTTTTTCTTCGGAGCTCGAGGCGCCGTTTCTTTCTTTTTTTTCTGTCGTCTTCCTCTTCTTTTTTCTTTTTTTCTTCATTTTTTTCGTTAGTTTTAGTCTTCTTGTTTTCTCTGATTCTCGCGAATTTTTGAAATGAATTTGGCGATTTTTTGAACCTAAATATGGGGAGTTAGGATAAGTCGCAAGAATTTTATCCCGATTTTTCAGCTGGAATTAAATTTTGAAACCCAAAATTCGACACGTGGATTTTTTTCAAGTTTAAAATGAAGTCAATAAAATTTCGAAAATCAGAATTTATTTAGGGATTTTTTGAAACAGTGAATTTTTCCCATGAAAATATGAAAATTAGATTATTAACCAGAAATTTTTCGGAAAATTTGAAAAATCCCTGTTTTCCCTTTTCTTAAGAAAAAAGTTCACTGTTTTTTTTTCTTTTTTTTCTTTGAAAAAAGTAACTCAAATTACATTGAGAACGAAGAAAAAAAACTCAATTTTGTCTCTTTTTTTTCTTTATTTATTCTCTTTCCATCTTTTTTTGTGTGTTTGTGTGCTCCCCACAAAAAAAAGACGAAAACAAGGATTTTTTGACCGGAAAATCGCAATTTTTATTCACAAAATATAATATTGGTGGTGTTGTTGTTGTTTTTTTTTGCTGGGAGAAGAAGAGGAATTTTTGATATACGAATTTATTCTATTTTTGCTCTAGAGATGTTTTTTGGGAAATGTTATTTGATTTTTTAAATTTGACCTGCCACGTGGATTTTTTAGCAAACATTTTTGGAAATTTTGAGTAATTTTTGACTGAAAATCTCTAATATTTCTGAAATTAACCTGAAATCTCATCTCATTTTATTCCAGATACATTGCCAAAAATTCTCAACTTCAATCACCAACGGCCAACAAAAAAATGGAAGTTGGTGCGACAAATTCGACGCCTCCAGCATTTTCCGCCACTTGCGCCTCACAAGCTGGAACATCGAAAGATGCGGCTGAAAATGGCGGCGAATCGACGACACCAAAATCGGGAAGAAAATGGAAGAAGTCGAAAGCGGCGAAACAAGGAAGTGGAAATGATTTGGCATTGGGTGCAAATCAAACACCGCAACCGGTTTTAGGTAGGGATTTTTGGGGAAAAAATTCAGATTAAGAAATTTTCGATGGTTTTCAATTCAGAAATATCAGATTTTACCTTTGTCATATTGAAAATTACATTATCTGCAATAATTTTAGCAGAATTATTCTCAAAAAAAGTTTTTTTTAATTCAAAAATTAAAAAAAAACCATTAAAAATGCTTGATTTCAGGTGTTAAATTGGCTGATTGTCCGATCGGAACATCGGAAGAACACGTTCCGATGATTGTGCAAATTTGTGTGTCTGTAGTTCAGACGCATGGAATGGATACGGTTGGAATCTATCGAATTCCCGGAAATACGGCGGCTGTAAATGCGTTGAGGGATTCGTTGTCGAATCGAGGATTGGATAATGTCAATCCGCAAAATGTGAGTTTCTTTGGGGGGGGGGGGAGATTTGATTTGGCTGAAAAATCTGAAAAATATCTCATTTATGAATCGAATTTCGTTTTTTTTTTGTTCAAAAAATTGGATTTCTTATGAAATTTCGAAAATATTGATTTTTTTTTGTCAGATGTTTCAGAAAATTCTAAAAATTGTTTAAATTTCCTCTGAAAATTACAATTTGTGTGCTCAAAACTTCTAAAATTCGGGTATATTTTTTTTTGCTCCAAAATTCAGATTTTTGTGAAACGAAAGCCTCGAAAAATTCCGAAATTCCTTTTTTTTTGTTCAAAAAAGTAGGATTTCTCGTGAATTTTCGAAAATTTTTGTTTTTTCTGAAAAAAACTTCAAATTTCCCCCTCTGAACTTTATCGTTCACATTTATTTCGTTTCAGGTCGAAGCCCTCGATCCCCGTTGGCGTGACGTAAATGTTGTATCATCACTTCTCAAAATGTTCCTTCGAAAATTGCCCGAACCTCTTTTGACCGATAAATTATATCCATTTTTCATTGATGCCAATCGAATAGCAACACATCATAATCGACTTCATAAACTCAGGAATTTGTTGCGAAAACTTCCTCGACCACATTATGAAACTCTTCGATTCTTGATTCTTCATCTAGCTGATGTCACAAAACACAGTGATGTGAATAAAATGGAATGTCGCAATTTGGCATTGATGTTTGGACCGTCGATTGTGAGACCGTCGGATGATAATATGGCAACGATGGTGACGCATATGAGTGATCAATGTAAAATTATTGAGACATTGATTCATTATGTAAGTATTTAAAGGGAGGGGGGAGAGAAATCTGAAATTTGATAGAAAATTCAGATTTTTCTGTTCCTAAAATCTTATTCCCGAAATTTAGAAATTTTGGTTCAATTCTGATTTAAAATTTTCTGCCAAAAATAGATTTTTCACAGAATTTTTGAGCCGAAATTTTGACCTCTAAAAGTTTTGGTTCAAAATTGTTGGGCTGAAATTTAGATTTTTATAGTCCGATATTTTTTTTGTGAATTTTTGGACTCAAAAAATTTGAAATTTCAAATTTTTATGTAAATTTCAGTTTTACTTGGTTCGTATTTTGAGCGCAAAAAATTCCCTAGAAACCTAATTCCTAGTCTAAAAGTTTAAATCTCTAAAAAATTTAGTTCAAAATTTTTGGAAATTTCAGATTTTGAAGGTTCGAATTTTTTTTACTCAAAAAATTCCAAATTAAAATTTTCTCGACAGAGTTTCTGAGAAAAAATTTAGATTTTTATAGTCCCAGAAAAAATAACAATTTTTCGCCGCAAAGTTAAAGTTTCAGAAAATCTCCAAAAAAACAGCACTTTCCCTCTAAAATTTTCAAATTCATATTTTTTGCAGAATGGTTGGATGTTCGATGAAACGTCGACAGCTGAAGATGCAGTACCTGAACAACATCCAGCCGATGGTCAAAATCCACTTGAACCCGGTTCTTATGGAGTTGGAGTACCGACTGGTGTATCAGCTGCATCATTCAACGATATGCACAATTTGATTCGAAAAGCCAACGAAGATCAAGCGGCAGCAATGATGAATGAGGGAAAAGGACAAAAGATCAAAAATATGTTGAGGCGAAATTCGCGGAGAGATAAATCGAAATCAAAGCTGAAAATCGAATCGACTGCACCAGCCGCAGTTAATCCGAAATGGACACAACCAACACCATCCAATAATTCATCGAATAGTGTTGAATCGGCATTTTGTGGGAATTATCAGGAACGAGATATTGATGCCGAAATCGAATCCAGAAAAAATGATCAAGATCAAAGTCCATCGTTGGAATCGAGTTTGGGAAGTTTGCCGGATACATCGAGAGATGAGGAGAATGAAGAAGTGAAAAGGCGGAAAAGACAGGAGGAGATTAATTCGGCACGAAGATTGTTTATTGCTGGAAATACGGCGGCGGCTGAAAATACACCTGATGCGGATAAAGCTGCGATTGATGCGTTGGCTAATCATTCGGAACATTTGAATTTGGCTAGCAGTCCGGCACTTGAGGTGAGCGGGGTTTTCAAGCACAGGTGGACCAATTTTTGGCCAAATTCTGAAAAAATGGCCACATTTTTTAGTTAAATTTTGTTTTGGCCAAATTTTGGTCGAAAATTGGGCCAGAAGTTGGTCAAAAATTAACCAAAAAGCTCATATTGTCCAAATTTAGGTCAATTTTGGTCAAAAATTGGCTCCAGGAAGCTTGGAAGCAAATAAAATTTGAAGTTTTATCATGTATCCAACCCAAATTTTCTTTCTTTCCAGGTTCTCTCTGAAGAAACTCGCGAAAAAATCCGCAAAATGCAAAAGAAACAAAGTTGGCACGATACAAAACTCACAGCCGACTCGAATAATCTCCTCAAAACCTCGTATTCACCAACAAAAGATCTAACCGATGCATTATCCTGCACTTCAGATTATTCAACAACAAGTTCAGCTCCATTAAGCAGCAACAATGCACCGCCACTTGTCGTGACTTGTCAACCGAATTCGAGTTCGGATTATGCGTCGAGTGATCCGTCGCCGTGCACAAGAAATCCGTCGACATCGCCAGCCGCCAGACCCGCTAATTTGATTTTGAATAATGTGACGAGTCAAAATATCGAGGAGCCTGTTTTGATGTGTCGAGAGCAAAAGATTCGAATGAGAGCGAAAGGTGGTGCGAATTTGAGAGATCCGACGAGAAGATATACACTTGGTGATGTTGAAACTTTGAAGGTTTGTGGAAGATTTGGGCAGGGGTGGGAGAATTTGATTCAAGATTTTTTTGAACTAAAATTTTCTGAAAAATTCAATTTTTTCAAAACAAAAATCATATTATATTATCCATTCTAATTTGAATATTCAAAGTTTGCCACGTTATAACTCTTTTTTTCTCTCAAAAATCCCATATGAAAACATTTATTGAGGAGGCTTGAAAACCTGCTGACTGTCTTTCTCATTCAAATCAATATCAATCTCAAATCGACATTCCGATTTCTTAAAATTCGAATATGCAGTTTTCCACTCTTTTCTTGCATTACAATTATGCAAAATGAGCAGGAAAAATTGTTGAGATTCGTTCGAAACTGAAACATCTTCCAAATATCGAACATCTTTGTTTTGTTCCATATTGTGAGCGCAGAAATCGGAATATTTGTGCACGTATTTTGCGTTGCTGAAAAAATAATTGAACAATTCTTAAAATAATTACTATATGCTCACTCCTTAGTTCCTTCCATCAAATAAATTGTTCTACAAAAATTTGGCTGATCACATTTCAATGTTTCATTCAGAGAAATTGTTGAATTGTTCTCCAGAATCTCATCAGAATCTTGTGCCGCCGTCGAATTTATAGTCAAATCGAGGTTGAAGTTTAGATGAACTATGCTGAAAATATTCAGAAGTTCTCAAAATTCAATTCAAAATAGAGTATAGTATTACTCGTCTACTGGCACATCTTCGAATTCATAAAACAGTTCCTCGTATTTTCCGTCGGTTGTGCAATTGTGATTGACTTTTAGGTAGAATTCGAAGCTTGGCTGGAAATTTCAGAAATTTTGTATCTAGAATTATTGAAATTTCAGCCTGAAAATAGAGAATTTCTGAAATTTTCAAAAAATCACCGAAAAATCACCGGCGACACCTGCGATTTCATCAATGAAATTATCGATGTTCGAATTCGAAACACATTTTTCATCCCAGGTTACGATGTGATCATCAAACCTGAAATTAATTCTAGGTATCTTCAAACTCCCAAAGATTTCATTAACTTACAATAAATCAGATTCTTTTAGACTAACGGAGCGACAGAATTTTGGTAAATCACAATTAAAAGTTCCGCGAATTCTCACGTGGCTTTTTGAAACAACGAATATTATTTGAAATTGCAGAAAAATTAGGAGATGTTTAAACATTTTTTTCGAAGAGGAATGAAATATTTCTGGAAAAAATGTATAATAATGTTTTGATGAATCAGAATGTTGATTTTCGGGAAAAAATTACGATAAAAAATCTGGAAATGACGTGGCAAATTGAAAAAAAGAAAAAATTGATTTTTGTATTTTGAAAAGTAGTTTTAAAAAATACTTCAAGTTCAAAATTAACAATTATTTTTTCTTTCAGCAAGGAAAAATCGAAAAAATCGCCCGATGGATCGGAATTCGTCGATCAACTCCAAATGTTTCAAATGAAGCAGAAGAATTGGAAAAAAATGCGCCAATTCCGCCAGTAATTGTTGTAAAAACTTCGCCCAATGAATTGACACCAGCTTCTGGAGATGAACAACTTTAATTAGTTTATTAATTCTTTTTTCGTTTTGTATTAATTACGGGTTTTTCTTTCTCTATTTCTATTTTCTAAAATAAATAAATCTAAATGAATTTGAATTTTCAAAATTAGTATACAATTTTCTTCTCTATTTTTTTCTTTTGAAATTTAAAGAACAATTTTTCTTCGTTTTTTTTTGTGTAAAGATCTCATCGAAAATTACAATTTTCTTCTGAATTAGGATTTTTTGGGTGTTTTTGTATCACAAATCATTTGAGCATATTTTTGAACATGTTTTTTTTTTGTATTTTTTTGCAATAAATATTTTTGACCTCTTTTCTTTCTTTCTTTTTTTGCGAGAAAAAAATTAATGAGTCAGAATCACATGAAATAAGAAAAATCAATCAGACACCTGACACCTGAACAATATAAATCCATTACAATTTTCTCCTATCTTTTCTCTTTTTAACAATAAAACATGGTTTCTCAAATTGTTTTTATTTTTCTAGTTATTGGAAGTCTTGTGAATTGTCAAATTCCGGATGTAAGTTTTGAAAAAAAAATTAATAATAGGAACTTTAATTACCAAAAATCTAATTTTTAAATGTAAAATTATTGTCGGTCAATTAATTAGCACTAATTAATTACCTGAAGCTCTTTAATTAACCAATTAAGTGGTTAATTAGCACTATCTGATTAACCAAAAGTTTCAGAATTTCTTACTGAAAAATTCATCGATTTTTTACAGTAAATTTTCATAAGGCTAATTAATTAATTAATTATTTTAAGGAGCTCCGCCAGAAATTCAAACATGCCAAAAGCATCCATCAATTATTCGATAATTTACACGTTATTTATCATCCCGAATTGACGAATCAACATGTTCAAAAAGATGATTTGGGTGTAACTGCAGGTTTTTAACTAGCCAACATTTTAATTAATTAGGGTAATTAATTAATTTTTAGCGCCAGTTAGAGTGAAAGCTGGAAGTTTGTCGAATGTTGCGGTTGAGGGAACGATTATTGATGGTAGGCGAATTCCCGGGATTTGCCACGTCATAACTCTCATAATTCACATTTCAGACCACACCTTCGGCCATTTGCAATCCATCAAAGAAATCCGACAAGGAAACGATACTTGCAAACTTCAATCGGTTTGTGTTCCGATTCCTGCAATATCCGATGATCCACAAGTTGTGATTTATCCCAGATGTTATGAGGTAAATTAATTGAAAATCCAAGATTTCAACCTCAAAAATCCCCGCAGGTCGATCAATGCGTTGGAAGTTGTTGCGATTCGGTGGAATCTTGTCATCCACACACTGTGAATTTGGTCAAGAAAACTGTCATTGAGATGATTTATATGGGAAATCATCGATTTATGATCAATTCGACGAAATTGATCACAATGGAAGAGCACACTTCTTGCTCGTGTTTTGATTGTGGAGCAAGGGTTAGTTCTGAACTTGAGTTATGATGTGGCAAAGTTCGAAAAAACCCTTCTTCAAACTTTGCCACGTCATGACTTATGTTCAGAGTTGAGCCAACTCCGATTTTTTAGACTCCAAATTGCACAGCTGGATTTGTTGTTGGAAGAAGTTGCACTTGTGAATGCGCGAATAAAAATGATAGAAATACTTGTATCGGTAAGTTGATTATATATCCGCCCCTTTCATTCTATTCTTCGCCATATTCCTTTAGGAAATCAAGTTTGGAATGATCAAAGTTGCAAATGTGAATGTAGTTTGGAATGCGATGAGAAGCACATTTTAAACGAGCCACTTTGTCAATGTATGAAGAAACGAAAACATCATAAACACGGAAATCATCGACATCAACATTCTAGAGCGCATCCAATCACCGATGAAGACGTCGATAAAATACCGAAAATGAAATTTGGAAGTGCTGTAGAAATCAAATGATTGAAAAAATCTATAAATTTATCTAAAAATATTTGACAAGACATTCAAATTCAGGCGCTATATATGATAATATTCACATGAGTTGGACATTTAACATGACAAAATATATTTGGTCAATAAATAGATGGCGTAGTGGAAGAGATCCGACAAACCGCTGAATTGGGCGATTGATGTGAGAAGAATCACAGCAAATATCTGGAAAATTATTGAATTTAAGGTTGAATATGTGCAAAAACATACATTCAAGTAGAAAATATCGTCTTCCTTTTCCTTTGGTTTTTCGACGATTTTCTCGGGCTCATCACTGACATCGAAATCTCCCTCAGAGTCTGTACTTTCGTCATAAAATGCAGTGTTGAGAATTTCTGTTGTCTGCAAAAAGTTGACTGAAAACATGAACACCGGGCAAATAACACTTACAGACGTTGAGGAACTTTGATGTTTTAATGATGGCACTTTTTGAAAGTCGATTTGGGGCGATGTAACAGTGATAATTCCCATTTTCAGTGCGAAAAAGCAAAACACGTGGAAAAAGAAAAATAAATTCAAAAATGAGGAGTGAGGAAAAGTTGCTCCAATGCACAGGTCCCGCAGCGAAGAGTAGCCCGCGAATGTTTTGATTGCGATTTAGTTTTTCACTTTTTTTTCATTTTTGTTCGTTTTTGAGGTGTTTTCCACGCGGCGCCGCTAACTTCGGCTTTCTTGTAGGCTGAAATTTTTATGCTACAGTTTTTTTGCGAAAATTAAGTCTCCAAAACATTGTTCCTTATTTGTTTTCATCAATATTTAGTCCTAATCGATTAGACAATATTTTCTCTGCGAGAATCAGTTTCCCATCAATATATATATATATATTTGCAAGAAAAATTGTTTTTCCAACGAAAACAAAATTGTGTAATATTTTTCCAGACAAGCAAAAACATAAATGTGTGGTCTCACCAGTTCCCAAATTGATAAAATCTAAACTTACCAACTGTATCAAGTCGAAAGTACAGATTCTATGCACTTTTTTCTTCTCCCATACCGCCCGCCCATCCAAAAATCAGCCATTTTTTCTCATTTCGGTTTGTGCGCTCTATTGCTCTCTCTCCCATTTCGTCATTCAAATGCATGTGTCTAACCAGGCTGCGAAAAAAAAACTTTTTGGAACGAAACGAAAAAAAGATGAATATATTCTTTTTTTTTTGTAGGTCAATCGATTCGAGTGAATGACCTTTATTTATCACTTTGCCACAAAAAATCACCCCATTTTTAGATACCATTTAATTTTTTTAAATTTAATTTAAGTTATCTGTTTCCTTGTTCCTGAAAGTGTTGGAACCAAAGTGAAATTGATAGATAACATACTTACATGCTTCATTTATCAATCGTTCGATAAGTTTTTTTTTTCTCGTACAAAAAATTATTGTTTTGCTCATTATATTTCCATTTAGTTTCGTTCCAGAAATCAAACTATGGGTTTAGTTGGAACATTGAGCGAGGCAACAAATGCAAGTGAAGATGCACTTCGCCTTTTATTATCTGTATTAGTTGGTTATCCATTAGCTGTGCTTCATCGAACTGTTTTTTATAACAAACCTGCGCAAATTCAACATTTGTTCTTTGTTATTGTTGGAATTTCGATTTGGTATTTCAATTGTGGTGGGTTTTTCTTCAAAAATTCACTAAATGAAATTTTTTCTGAAAAAAAATCTAAACCTTATCCCAGCCCAAAGCACGTGAATGGCCCGGCAACACAGAAATAAACATTGATATTCATCTCTAGATTGTCCGAATCTATATAAAAAGTTGCGAAAAAAGCTTTCTCAATTTTATAGAGCCCGAGGAAAAGCTTTTGAGAAATGGTGACTAGAATATTCTTGTCCCTCAAAAGCTTTTCCTCAGGCTCTATAAAAAAGTTTTTTCGCAACTTTTTATATAGATTCGGACAATCTAGAGATGAATATCCATGTTTATTTCTGGGTTGCCGGGTCATTTAAATTTTCAATAATTTCTCCAGGAAACGCTGTGATCCATGCTCTTCTCTCGATTCTCGCCGCATATTTCATCACAAATTTCATGGCTGGAACAGATGCCTCTGTTTATGCGGCACATATTGTATTCTTAGGACATCTTTTAGTCGGCTATTGGTTTGCTGAAACCGATTCGTATGATATCACATGGACAACACCGTTTTGTATCATGACTTTGCGATTTATTGGTTTGGTTATGGATGTTTATGATGGACAACAGAAACCGGTTTGTTTTTTATTTTTATTAGGCAATTTTTGTCCTCTGAAAATGATTTCCTTCATATAATACTTTGTTTCCAGGAAAATCTGAAAGCTGATCAAAAAATCACTGCCATCACAGACAAACCGGGACTTTTGGAAATCGCCGCATTCGGTTTGTTCTTCCAGGGAACACTTGTTGGACCACAATTCACTCTCGCCAAATTCCGCTCATTTGTTGGTGGAGATTGGTTGGATAATGGAACGACGCCGCAAAGCGCGTAAGGTTTTGGCGGGGGATTTTTTAGAGAATAATTTTATTTCCTGCTCTAAAATGCTCTTAGAAATATAAGAAAATCGAAAAAAAATATTCAAAAAAGTACAATTTTCAAAAAAATTGCTCGAAATTCTCTATAAAATTGCTTACAGTGTTAGTTATTAGTTTTGTGATAAGAAATAGGTCATTTTTTGGGTAAAAATAAGGAACTTAGGGTAACTTTAACGTAAAACTAAGGTTCTAAGGTCAATTTTCATGAAATACAGGTCAAAATGCGTAATTTTAGGCGAATTTTCATGTTTTTAGAGTGAAATAATTCAATTAAACTTAAAAAAGCAATGTTTTGAAAAATTATTGAAGTTTTGACTATAGTCTAGTTTAGAGTAATCTGATTGTATTTATGAGCCCTTAAAAATCTTTTCTCAGATTCCTTCCATCAATCGGTCGATTCCTCGCTGGATGTACATACATGGTTTTCAATCAATGGGGACAAGTTTGGATACCGGACGCATTTTTCAACTCTGACGCGTTCTTTGTAAGTTTCTAGGGCCTAAAAAGTTTTATGTTTTTTTCAAAATTTGAATTCAAAAATCAAAAATTTTGCAGAATCTCTCGTTCTTCTGGCGTTGGACTTGGGTAACAATTTGGTTCCGACTCACCATGTACAGATATTGCTCAATTTGGCTCATCACCGAAGGAGCATCGATTCTGTCAGGACTTGGACACAATGGAAAAGACGCAGAGGGAAATGATAAATGGGATGGAGTTCGAGATTTGCATATCATCAAATGGGAAACTGGACATGATTATCAATCGGTTGTTGAGTCTTTCAATTGTGGAACTAATACTTTTGCCAAAAAGTGAGGAGGATTTTTGGGGGATTTTTCAGTTTGGGTCAATAATCTATGACACTTTTCACAAAAACATTTATCACATGACTGATTTTGAAAAAATCAGCTGAAATTTCAGCAAATAATGCAATTTTTAACTTGAAAACGAAGAAATCTGACAATTTTGAATCCAAAATTATGGAAATTTGGCTGAATTTTTTGCACGGCAACCTAGAACTGTGTTTTTTTTTTTCGAATTCACAGACAAAAAATTCTGAACAAAATTCTTTGGAACGCGAAATTTTATTGTCGTTCCGAAAAAAAAAGACCGTTGGAAGAGAACCGAAATGGCCTAGGAAATCAAGACTACAGTAGACTTTGCAAAATTTTGGAGTCTTTTTGAAAAATAAAATGCGAAATTGGCTATTTGCCAACCAGTTTGATGTGCATGTGTCACGTCATTTTTAGTCTACTGTACGTGAGCGCCAATTTAAACGGGGGTTCTTTTTATTTTCGGATTGACAATATGAATTCGGCCCAAGATTTTCCTGCTCCAAAAAAATCTCATCTTGATTTGTTCCAGCCATATTCATCGCCGTCTTCGTTGGTTGAACAACAAACTTGCGTCGCACGTTTTGACCCTCGGATATTTGGCAATTTGGCACGGTTATCATTTGGGATATTTCCTTCTTTTCGGAATTGAATTGGCCTGTGTTCAAGCTCAAACTCAGGTGATTTGGGATTTTTAGGATGATTTTTAATAGGCTCAAAATTTGAATTAGAAATTGTTTAGATCGCTGGAAAATTTTTGATGTAAAACATTAGAAAACTCATAGAATTCCATCTGAAATTCTGAAACTTCTAGCTAAAAATTTCAATAATTGTTTGTTTTTAGCTTTATGGTTTGATTGCACGCACTCCTGGATGGTCCGAAGCCATTAGTCAACCAATCGCCCGTCCATTTATTTGGATTTTCGGAAAATTGACAATTTCCTATTCGATGGGTTTTGCTTTCCTTATGTTTGGTTTGATCAAGACGAAATATTGGATTGCGGTGAGATTTTTTTTTGTCGAAATTTCTTCAAAAATTGTTTTGAACCCTCAAAATTACACAAAAATCCCAAATTTTTAGCCAGTTCAATCGCTTTACTTCATCGGATTCATTATTTATTTCGTCGCCTGGCCAGCTTTATATCATGTTCTCCTCCAAGTTTTGCCAAGAAAACCGAAAGCCGAAAAACCTGTGGAGCCAAAGAAAGAATTATGATTGATGACAAGAAGATTACGGTACAATTTCCTATTATTTTTCCAAATTTTTTAATATATTGCACATAGTTTCTATATATTCTTGTTTCAAAGAAATGAATTCTTTTTTTTTTGAAAATTCAAAATTCAAAATGTTTAAATCCCTATGATTGATAACTCAAGGATTAGTTGTATTATTCTTGGGACCACCAAAAAAGTACAATGGAGCACCACTCATTTTTATAACAACTATGTATTTTTGAAAGAGCTCTTTGAAGAGTACCTGGCACATCCCATTTTTTCTGTGTTCTTTTCGCTGAAAATGGAAAAGGGAAAAGAAAAAATGAATTGAAAATGAGGCAAAAAATGGATGAACACCCAACCCACTTATAATTGTTTAGTAGTTGGTTTTTTCGACAACAAATTATGGACGAAAAACGAAGAGTTGGTACGAATTTTGTTGTTTTTTTGCAGGGAGAATTGTGAGCCTTTGAAAATGGTGTACTGTAGTTTTTTTTGTAAATTTTTGATTGAAGAAACTCTGCGCCTTCAAAAATACTGTATTTTTTTCTGTAAAAGTTTTTGGGCTTTTAGAATAATGTAGCTTTTATCCTGTGAAAATTGCTGCACCCTAAAAATACAAAATGAAAAAATACTTTCCTGTAAACGTTTCTGCACCTTTAAATTACTGAAGCAAAATTATGCGCCTTTAAAAATGGTGTACTGTAGTTCTGTGTTTTGTATTTTCAATCAAAAATCCCGCGCCTTAAAGAATACCGTAGTTTTTCTCTGTAAAAGTTTCTGTAACTTTGAAGTACTGTAGCTTTATTCCTATAAAAGTAATGTTCCTTTAAACTACTGTAGCCTTTCTCCTGTAAAGAAATCTATGTGCCTTGAAAGTACTGTATATTTTTCCCCTGTGAAAATTATGTGCCTTTAGAATACTGTAGCTTTTTATTTTTTTTAGAGCGATGCGCCTTTCGAACATTTTTTTTCTCTGAAAACCGCTGCGCCTTTAAATCTACGCTCTTCTTTTTCTGATAAAAATCTTTCTATTTCAAACATTTCTCAATTTAATTGGAACACATAAATTTCAAGATTCAATCGTTTTTTCTCCTTTGAGGTCCGGGAAATTGCAATTTTCTCCAAACCCCCAAAAATTGCATTTTTTGAATAATCAATTTTTATTCAAAAAAAAAAGAAGAAGAAAAACAATAAACTATTGAGTGTGAGAAACTATGAGTCATTTGCTATTCATTCATTTTTGAATTTGGCTTGATTCCAAAAAAAATAGACATAATTTTTCAATTCAAATCTAATTAAATGAAATATGAAGGTTATATATACGAGGAGGATTTTGAAGGTCTCTTTTTGTTTCAAATTTATTTATATTGGTTTTTTCGCGGAAGACAGGTGGGTTGATATGATACCCCCTTTTCTTCTTTTTTTTTTGGAATTTCCTAACTTTTGAAAAAAAAACAAAAAAAAATGCCGGCGGCTGGGGTCGAACCAGCGTCTTGTGAAGCAAAAGCGAGGATGTATACCACTCGGACATTTAACACTTTATGAACTTTGCTTGAAATGTTCGATATAAATTGCGGCCCTTCTATAGAGAAAATAAAAATTGGCGCCAAAATGTCGGATAGATAAAAATTGAACCTTGTTTAATTTATTTCTCTTTTCCAATTTCCGAATGTTTACAACTTTGCTCAAAGGCTTTTTAAAACTAGAAATAAATCAAATCATATTGTTAATTACGCAAATTTCATGCTCATAATGGCTAATTTGAATAAATTCCTCTCTCTGCACTCTCCATACTAACCCTTTCCTTTTCACAATTCCCCGACTGGTCAGTTTTTCTCTAATCCTCTCCTTCTTGGCTCTTTTCCATATTTTTGCTCAAAACGTCTTCTACTTTTTGCTTCTTTTCTTCTTCTGCTTTTTTGATGAAGAGTTGCCTCTTTTTTGATACTTTTTAGTGGGAATTTTAGGGTTTTGTCATTTTCATTATTTTTACTGAAAGGCTTTTGGCCAAAACGTCTCGGAAATGCGGTGAAAAAAATTTTTGAAAGAAAAAAAAAAGAAAATAAAAAAACCGTAGTTTTTGAAAGGCGCATAACTTGAAATGGTTCGTGGGTCTCATCACGAAAAACAAGCGAGGGAAAACATTTTTTGAAATTATTTTTTGTTTTTTTTTTTGAAAAAAAACTTTCATTTTTCCCATTTTCTGCGCGTTTCAAGTTTTTCCAGCCCAATTTCGATACATTTCTAATAAAATATTCAAATTCCCGGAAATCGTGTGCACTTTTTTCCATCGTGTAGAGATATCTCCTATCCTATTTCAAGCTGCTTTTCTCAGATTTTCGTGTGTCCTCGTTTTTGTTGTGTCCAATTTTGTTATACATCACTGATTTTTCCGCTCTTTTCCTTGTTGTCTTTTTCTTTGTTTGAGAAGGAGCGAATTTCGAATTTGGAATCAAAGAATTCTAGATTATTTCAAATAAATTTGCCGCCATTCGCCTTTTTTGTTTTTGTTTTCTGCTAATCCCAATTATCACCCCCTGCCATTCAATAGGTCATTCTTTCCTGCCTTCTATCCTATTCTATCCTATTCTCCTCATCCATGTTCCTTTAATACCGTACGCAATTGCGTCACCGTCTGCTCGTCTAAATCTCTTCAACACCTCTCCCTCTCTCACCCTGTTTTATTGGCGGTGGCGGGATGACACATTTTTTTGGTATGTGGTGTGTTCACCCACAAATGGTGACGACGCGCGCGCTTTTGAAGAAGTGCATTCATTTACTTATTGTTTGTTGTCAGTTTTTTTTTTCGAAAAAAATTTTATTATGTTATGAAATTCAATACTTTTTTGCTCGGTTAGATAGATTCCGGTTTTTTACACAAGCTTAGCTTATTCTGCATATTTATAAAAATAATAATAAACATAGAGACAGGTGTCGCATGAAGAACAATCAAAATTCGTACGAAAACAATGCGCGTTTTTTTGTGAATGAAAAAAATTTCAAAAAGTTTTTTTTTATTCATTGACGATGAGACTTTTCCACTGTTTGCTGTGCTTTTCTACATACAGTAATGACTTGTGCAATTGTTCGTCGCTGTGTACGCACATCTTTTCATTTTTCGCGCTTTTTTTCGAAAAATAGCGCGAAAAATGAAGAGGTGCAGATATTTTTCTGCGTACACCGCGACGAACAATTACACAAATCATCTTATACCATAAGCCTAACCAGAATCAAAAGAGATTTTCTTTTACTTCTTCTTTTTGTTTGCAACCGGATCCGATCCGCAATTTCAAAAAGTTCCCACGGATTTTTGAATGAAATTTTATGAAAAAAGTAAATAAATAAAAATATTTTTTCTCTAACAAAGTGAAAACCCCCGCACCTTCCTGTTGTGGTCAAATGTAATAAATCAAAGTGTCAAGATAACATCTAAACTTTTCAATTTTGTGAAACATACTTAATTCTTCATTCTTCTATTTTCTAATTCTTGTCATTCAATCATCATCTGCTCTTCTTCTTATTTTTCTCTTTATTCGTCTTTCTTTCAAATGCTCATATAAAAGTCTTATTTATTCTTTTCCTCCCCAACTTTATACTTTAGATGGGGTCAAAAGATATTATTTCTAATGAATTTTGACAAGCGCTAGGAAATTATCATTTTCCCATAGGATCAAAACCTGATTTTAAATAATATTTAAACATGCATGAATATTATTTTAATTATACATTTGAATGTATCATAGATATTTACTACTAGTCTGACTCATTTTTAATTAAAATATTACTGTTTTTCTTCTCACTTTCTCCCTAACAATATTATAAACTTTGCTGCATTTTTTGCCTCCCTGCCTCCCAAAAAAGAATAATTACATGATGATAATCCATTCATCCCCCTTCCTTTTTACTTGGTATACCAAGTCATAAAACACCACTATACATACATATATTATTCTTATAAATAAATACAAATTTCCTTCCCTTTTCTTTTGTCATCTCTCACCTTGATTTGATGGTTTTTTTTTAGTTTTCACCAAAAAATTTGAAAATTTTCGAAATGGAAAAATTTTTCACGTTTAAAATGCTGTTTTCAACGTGAAATTATTTTTTTGAAATTACATTTTCGCAAAAATAAATGCAAAAAAACGTCGGCTAGTTTTTTTCGCGGGTTTTTTTTTCGAAATGGGTCCCGCCACGAAATCCTCACGTTCGATATAGTTGGACATCGACTAAATGACATTTTCATATTTTTGAGCAAGTGAGTTGATATTTTGGGTTTTAATCCTATTCATAGGATTGACAGATCTAAGACAATCAGAATGATATAACTTTTAATGACATTATGTTATCCTTAAGTAGATTAGGGACGTTTAGTCGATATTTAGTCGATACGTCCCTAATGTACTTATGGATAAGGTAATATCTTCTTAGACATGTCTATCCTATGAATAAGGTTAAAACCCAAAATATCAACTAACTTGCTCAAAAAATATGAAAATGACATTTAGTCGATATCTCCGGAGAATTTTGCTTCATTCATGGCTCCGCGATAAAAGGCATGCCCACCGTTTTTCCCACAAACTCAAAAAAAAAACACAGAGAAAATTCTCACAAAGTCAATACTTATATTATTATATTCTCTATTTGGGAGCGGCCACAGTTTACTTTTGTTTCGCCCTTTGTTTTCGCACCGATTATATTTTATTTTCGAATTCTTCCACTTTTCCCCCCATACAGAACTAAAACTAATAAATTTTCATAGTGACCCAGAGAGTTCACCATATGTTTTGATGCAAAAAACAAATTGACAATAGATTATTATTTTTTTATTTGATCGCAAACTTTTTTTGAATATTCCACCCCAACGGGGCAAAGGCAAAGGCAGATGGTTATATTTGATTTGCACCTTCTCCTCTTCTTTTTCCAATTTGGCGTATCAGCTGTCTATTATTGTTATTAGTAATCGTATTATAATACTTCTTCCTATTATTATTCCATTCATTTGTGGTCTTTTGGCGTATCAATCAAATTGTTGGTGCAACTTTACGTAATTTGTTTGCACCATAGATAGATTGGCTGGGGTTTTTTTTGAATTTCTCATAATTTTTCAAAAAAAAA
This sequence comes from Caenorhabditis angaria, assembly GCA_947459285.1. Lineage (NCBI taxonomy): Eukaryota > Metazoa > Nematoda > Chromadorea > Rhabditida > Rhabditidae > Caenorhabditis > Caenorhabditis angaria. The sequence continues at coordinate 2,782,043 of CANHGI010000003.1, read as the reverse complement.
GGGGGGGGGGGCGGTTTTATTGCTGATTACTCAAATTTTTTGAACTTGGCGTAGTTTATAGCCCCCAAAGTTTTCTTCATTTGTGGAACAAGTTCAATTTTTTAAATTTTCAATTGCGAAGCTCAGAAAAATAATTTTTTGACGTGTTCTATTTAAATTTCTAAAATTATTCTCATTTCGAAAAAAAATCTTCACAGAATTTAAAAATGTTCTCAGGCTGAGCTATAAACTACCTGATAAGTTCAAAAAACTTACCGAAAATGAGTAATCAGCAATAAAACCGGTTCCCTTCTACTAAAAAAATTATTAGCTATTCAAAAAACTATTTTGTAGCTTCTGACCCCCCGATATCATAATCAAAATTTAGTTATCTTAACTCTGACGTGGCAAATTCGCTGTTGGAATCAAGAGAGTTTTGCCACGTCATAACTCAGGCTTTGATTCGAGATAACTTTGACTATAGTATCGTGGAGTCAAACCCCACCAAAAGCTCACTCAACCCATCTATTCGGAAATGATAATTCCTACCCTCGCATTCTCCATAAAAGGTCACTCATTCCGCCCAAAAAAAACCAGAAAAAAACACTGATTTCCTTTTTGGACGAAAGATTTATTATGGCATTTCGCATTTCCAAATGCGTCGTTTTTAATCGCTTTTTTCTCCTGGCCCAGTGTTCTTTTTGTGTTGTCCCTTTCGTTTTTTTTTACTTTTCGTTTTGAGCCACCTTTTTCGAAGAAAAAAACTGCGAGAAATTAGGTTATATTTAGGTGTACTTTTCTTTTCTTTTTTTGAGAAGAAGAGGCGAAAAAATGATACTTTTTTGAATGAATAAAAAATCCTCGCGTGTGTTACATATTTAAAATTAACCTCATTCGATGACCGGATGTTGGATGGAATGGAAAAAGTAATAATCTAGATAATATAATGTACATATGGATCAAAAAAAAGAGCACAAAACAAAAACACTTGAAAATGTGGCGAGAGCCAAAAGAGAGAGGAAGTATCTATCTATCTATCCACTTTTCATTTGCTTAGATTTTCTACTACTACTGTGTCACAAAGTGCATTTGGCTATTTTCATTTTATAAAATAAAATGCGCTTAATTTTCAGGAAGCAAAGTGTTTTTGTTTTTTTTTCGAGAGTTTAATGGATTTTTTTTTTTGAAAATTGGAAACATGGAGGCCACGTTTTCAAATTATTTTTATAAATAAAGGAACATAGGTTTTTAAAAGAGATGGGTCTCGCCACGATTTTTCGAAAAATCCAATGTTCCTTTAAAACACCTAAATCTTGAAAAACTGTATGTTCCTTTGATTTTTTAAAGGAACATTGGTTTTTCAAAAGCTTGGTCTCGTCAGGATTTTTCCTTTATTTCGGAATAATCGTGGCGAGACCCAAATATTTGAAAATCGTATGTACCTTTAATTTAAAAAAAATTGAAGGACCATGCATTTTCGAGGCTGTGGGTCTTGCCACGATTTCTCCTTTATTTCGGAATAATTGTGAAAAGACTCACAATCGTTGTGAGACCCAAATGTTTGAAAAATCGTATGTACCTTTAATTTTTTGAAAATTTAAAGAACCATGCATTTTCGAGGCTGTGGGTCTCGCCACGGTTTTTTATATTTCGAAAAGGCTTAAGATCGCTGTGAGACCCAAATATTTAGAAAAAAAATCTTATGTACCTTTAAATTTCATTTCGCCCGCCAAAAAACCACGCTTCACAATATTTTACAACTATTTTTGTGTTGTTGCCATAAATCAATTTCACCCCACTCCTTCTCTCTCCAAAACTCCTTTCAAACCCATAATTTATCCATAAAACTTTTTTCCTATTTTTTTCGGCTGGCCATCTTTTTTTTGTATGTGGTGGCCCCACAATCCCCCAGTGACACCCTCTTCTCTTCTAATTTGGCAACATCAAGCCACGCCCCCTTTTTTTGGCTGCCCTCTCAGATTAGCTCCGCCCCATTTTTGCATTTTTTTTCTTTGCTTTTTGTCGCGAACTTTTCCTTTTCATTTATTTATTGTCATTTTTTTTTAATTTTCAGAAAGAAGCCATTTTTATGCAAATTATTATGATCACAAGGATAATTAGAAGAAATAATTAATTAGACGATTTTGAATATATTATGAGGAAAAATCGAATTTTCTATCTATTTTTATTGATATTTCTGGGATTTTTAACGATATGCGCGGAAACTGAAGGTGAGTTAGCCCAACTCTTTTTGTGTTTTGCGAGAGGGAGGAAATTTGAATTTCCGTTTGCTTTTTGATAAGATAAGGGTCAAAAGTTGTGAAATTTTATTTTTTGAACAAAAAATCGTATATTTCACATATCATATCATATTTGTTATTATTTATGTTTAAAAACAAATATATATTTTTCAAAAATAAAAACAAATATTATAAAACATTTTAAAGAAAAAAGTTTTTCGTAAGATTTTCTTTTTTCCTTTTTTTGGGGCTGCGAAGGCAGATGTTAACAACTCTTTTATGTACTTTTGAGTGATTCATCAACCCGACAAAAAACGATTGGGAAAAAAGGAAAAAAAAAGAAGAAACCGCATAACATTAGGGGCTGGTGAAATGAAATGAAGGACGATTTTTATGTGAACATTTTTGTGTTGTTAGGAAAAAAAAAGTTGGTGTTTTTGGAAAATAACTACACTACAAAGCTGGAAAACATGTCAATTGCAGGCTCGAAAAAACAAATTTTTCAGAGACCTTCGAATTCACTGCGCAACTTTACAATTTGTCCGTCGAGGAAAATTCGGTTGGCTCGAAATTTGCGCGATGTGACAATACAACAAAAATCGGCGTTCGATTACCCGAAAAAGATGCGACTTGTAAATTTCGCGTCGCCGAGGTGGTTGGCGAAAAATCGTCGCTTTTCAAGGCGCATGCGAGACAAGTTGGAGATTTTGTGTTTTTGAGGATTCGATATAAGGGAGATAATCCGTTGAATCGAGAATTGAAGGTAATTTGGGGATAATTTGAGGGCAAATTCTTCTGGGCTCAATTTGTAACATGAATTTGGTGAAATAAAATGAAAGTGGTGGGAGAAATTTGAAGAATTGGTGCATTTTTTGACCAATTTTTGATAAATTCACTCTTTTGACCATATTTTGTTCAAAATTTGGTCAGAATGGCGAAAATTGACTAAATTTTGGTCAATTTTTGATCAATTCACTGTTTTGGTCAAATTTTAATCAAAATCTGGCCAAAAAACGAATTGATGCATTTTTGGTCAAACTCCCAACACCATGACGTGGCAAAATTTGAAAATTATAAAGCTTTGCCACGTCATAATTGAGTTATGATGATTCATTTTCAGAGTTGAGCTAACTTCTCACCCCCCCCCCTCCCTCCCAAATCCACCGCAACCTCCCCGAAAATTTCCAGGAGTTCTACGATATGGTTGTCAAAGCCACGTGTAAACGAAGAGATTCATCAAACCTCGAAACAACCACCCGAGTTCATCTAAGAGTTATTGATCGAAATGACGCGAGTCCCGTTTTTCTGGGAGATGAAGAAGGATATGAAGCGACTATTGATGATACAGTAGGAATTTTTTTTTCTTTTTTTTTTAATTTTTCAAAAAGTTTTTTTTTCAGATCGAACCATTCTCAAAAGTGTTGCAAGTTGAAGCATCCGATGCGGATATTGGCATAAATTCGGCGATTTATTTTTCGATGCTCAATAGATCGCATGATTTTTTCGTTGAACCGGTGACTGGTTGGATTCGAACTTTGAGACATGTTAAAGCTGGAATTTATGAGCTGAAGGTTAAATCGGAAGATCGAGCTTCCAGGTTGTTTTATCATGATGAAAATGAGGTGCAACCTTCGTGGACAGCTGATGTCAAGGTGGGATTTTGAGGGGGGATTCTATTTTGCTCTGAATTTTTTGGTCTAGACCAATTTTTGAACTGATTCGGCCTTAAAATTTCCGACTAAAAATTCAATAATTCCATAAAAATACGTGACGTGACCCAATTCCATCAAAAAAAAAATCCCACGTTTTTTTCTCACTTCACAGCTCATTTTTGCAGATCAATGTCGTTGAAACCGCCCGGCAAACTCTGAAAATCGCGGTTGAAAAACGAAAAATCAAATATTCTTCACAACGTCAACTTGCCGCAATCATCAAATTACAAAATATCCCCGACGCTCAAAAAGCGCACGTGAAAGTCGGAATTGAGGAGCGGAAAAATGTTTGGTTCGAAATTGTTCAGGAAAATGAGGAATGGAAGCTGTTTTCTGTACGTTTCATCTTATATCTCCTCAGGCAAATCGTCCCACCGGCGCAACACCAAATAGAAAAAAACACCGGTGTTCCACTTAACTAACACTGACTGAACACCGTTCTAACACCAGCGCAACACCACTTCCCACCGGAGTAACACCGCTTAATTATTTTTTCCAACATTTTTTACCTCACCAGTGGTACACTTAATTAGCACCGGTTTCCCACCTTATCAACACCGGTTGTACACCTTTCATCTGGTGTTCCACCGGTGTTGGTAAAATGGAAGACGAGCATTGAAAACGGCCTATCAAAAACATAGCGGAGAGCGCGCCTCGCGAAACGTCGGTGAACTCACTACATGACCTTCCACGAAATCCGCGAATTTCAACTTCAAAATGCTTCTATTATTGAGGTTTTCTCTTGTCAGGAGAATTTTTGCCTCTTCACTAAAGAGATAGTCAGAAAGTTCGCTCTGGCGAACTAATTTTGCTCAAAGGAATTCAAATATTCCATTCTGAACAGAAAAAATAAAACGAATAATTTTCTCTCAAAAACTTTTCCAAACCCACCGGTGCAACACCTAAATCCCACCGGTTGAACACCTGAACGCCACCGGTGCAACACCAAAACTCCACCGGTGTTCCCCTTTTCCCACCGGTGGAACACCGAAGCTCCACCGGTTTCCCACCGGTGGGCCCACCGGTGGAAGAACGGTGTTGAGTGAGTGGAGATTTGGTGTTGCGCCGGTGGGACGATTTGCCTGAGTCCTTCAAATTCTATATTTATGTTTTGTTTTTGCAGATTAATGAAATTCCGAAAAATGCAAATGTCACAATTGTTGCTGGAATTGATTATTTGAAAGAGGGAATTGGAGGAAAACAAATTGGAAATGTTAGTGCAACTATTCATATTGAGCATTTAATTGAGCACTCCATTGAATTCGCTGACAAAAATTTGAAATTTGAAATTGAGGAATTGGCGCCACTTGGAAGATTTATCGCAAAAATCAATCCAATTTTAGAAAATCCAGATGACACTGATCTTGTTAGATTCTCATTGAAATCACTGAATGCCAGCCAGAAACTTCCGATTAAAATTGGCGAGAAAAGTGGGATTATTCGAAGTGATTCGAGGATCTTTGCCGAAAGATCTTATGAATTTGAGATTATCGCGAAAATTCAGGGAATAAATGGGAAGGAAGCTGTGATTTCAGCGAGTTTGGAAATTTTGGACTCGAATAATCATGCTCCACAATGGGCTGTGAAATGGCAACGACAAACACCGATTGCTATATCAGAAAAATCGAAACCGGGCGATGTTTTATTGAAAGTTGATGCGCAGGATCGAGATGATGGGGAAAATGGGAAAATAATCTATAAAATCGCTAGCGAAACCGAGATTCCGATGAGAATTGATGCAGAATCTGGCGAAATTATATTGATGGGCGCTTTGCCACGTGGCACGAATCAATGGAATTTGGCAGTTTGGGCGGTCGATTGGGGAAGTCCGATGTCGAGAGCATCGGCGTTGAATTTGGTGTTTTATAGGAATGGAACGAAGGTGGGGTTTTTTTGGGAGGGAATTTGAAATTTGAAAAAAATGTATTATTTTTGCCTAAAAATTTAGCTAGGAAAGTTTAGATCCTTGAAAAAATATATTCAAAATTTTGGAAAAAATCTAAAAATCTGAAATTGAGCATTGCTCATGTTAGTTGAATAAATTCAATTATTTGCCACGTGGCTCACTACTATGATCAATGTTCGGAGAAGCTCTTTTTCCAACACAATTTTGAAATCTAAATTTTTTTGGAAAAAAATGCTACGTGGATTTTTTGGCGCCAAAATTTGAAAATTTCTAGAAAAAATGTCATTTTTATTGAATTTTGTACAAATTTTATGAAATTTCCGTTTTTTTTTTGATATTTCAATAAAATTGAAGATTTTTCATACGAAGCTACTTAATTTTTGGTCGAAAAATGTCTGGGCTCTCTTGATTTTGTGTGCACTCTCTCTACGAATTTACATTAGAGAAATAATTTTTGAGCTGCAAAAAAACTAAAATTTTTGAATTAATATTGAAAAATCTATATTTTTGCATGAAATTCTCCAATTTTCAATGATTTCTGAGTCAAAATCAATTTTTTCCAGCAACCCGCCAAACCGAAACCCGCTGTGATTCAAGAAGGCGACAACAAAAATGCGCCGATTTTCGAATCATTTCCCGAAATTTTGGAAGTTTCCGAAGATGCGCCAATTGGAACTGTAAGTGTTTTTTTTTCTTTTTTTCCCAGTGCACTTTAGAACATTCGCATCTTTTGTATTTTTCCGCCCTTATTTGAGATGATATCAAATTACGGTATTTGTATAGGTGGATCGGAGTAAATTTACTGTTTTACCTTTTTATTGTGATGGTATTTGGGAAGGGGAGAAAAAAATATGTGGTCAGCATGGGGAATCGAACCTGAGACCGTTTACTTGGAAAAGTTTGGATTCTGATGAATTTTTGAATAGAAAATGTTGATTGTGAGTCCCAAAAATTTTACGTTTCAAATTTTTTATACCAAGTATATATCAGTTTTAAAACTGATAATGTTGTTTTGGTGTTTTGAAATTTCAAAAAAAAATCTTTTTATGGCTGAAAATTTTCCGAAAATATATGTAAATTTTAAAATTCTGGGAGAATTTTGATAGAACCTGAAAAGTTTTCAAAATTCTGAAGAATTCTTGAAATGGGTCAATTTTAACCAAGGATTCATAAATCCTGAAACTCTAGCCCGACCAAAGCCCGATGTCAAAAATTGTCATAAATATAAGGTCCCTGTTTTTGCCACGTCATCAGCATCAGCAGGAAAAGTGCACTTTTGAACAGATGTTTTTGATTATTTACACCGAAGTCTTTAATTATCCCATTATTATATTTTGCCTCCTTGGCTCTTTTCTCTTATTCCTTTCGCTTCTAATTATTAAATAGATTGATCAATTATTTATGGGCTTCTACTCATAACAAAGAAGCCCTCTTCTCAACCCCCCGATAATATGAAGAATGAAGAATGACACCCGAAATTGAATTAGGCAATATTTTATTATTAAGAAGAGGGAAAATGAACGAAAGTTGTCTAGAAACCCTGTTTTTCTATCCAAAAAATTGTCTAATTATTGCCATTTAACTCATTAAATCCTTATCCTCTCTTGAACAAAACAATATGTATTTATGGAAAAAAACAATAAATGAATATCAAGAGGGTGCGTGAATGTTTTTTGGGCAAGGAATTTGACAGATGGGAGAAGGGCCATACAGGAAATTGTAATAATTAGTGACCTCTTTACCCCTCTCTCTCTCTGTTTTTTTGCTGTACTAGGGACCTTTTTACCCAAAAAAATGTGTATATTTTTGCGCCAGGGGGATTACCTCGCTTTTCTGAGACGATGCATTTTTTTTTGTCGTCTCTTTGTCGGTGAAATGAAATTGAGCGTGAGGGAGGTCAAGATGGGAATAATTTCATTGGTTGGGGATTATTATGAATATTGAATTTGGAGGGGGGATATGTTTGAAGGGAGCCGGGAAATGGAAGGGGAGGGGGTAAGAATTTTGGGTTGGAATTGATTTTTGGGCCAAAAATCAGATAAAGGCCCCAGAATTTGAATTTTCGACCGAAAAATGAGATAAAGAGAATTTGGACCCGAAATATGGACCGAAAAATCTGATTTTCGGTCCAGAAAATACCTATGAGATTTCAGGATTCTCTTCAAACCCTAATGATTTTTTATAGCTATCAATCTAGGGACCTTCAAAATCTGTATTCTGGAAATTCGAAATTCTACAAAATTTCTATAAAAATTCTCTAGGTGACCACCAGATTTGTGACTGGTGTGATATCCAGTAATTCTGAAGGTCAAACCATCTTTTGGTTTTAGATAACATCAAATATTGTACACCTTGACATATGTTTGATTTTGGTCCCAGGGGTCTAGAAAATTATAGGCAGGGGGTTTTCGTGGATCAGATTATTTGAAAAATTTTTCGATGTTGGTGAATCGACCCTCCTGAACATGACCCTATTCTCGGTTTTCAATAAAATCATCTCTAACATGAGTTATGGGCTCTCAAAAACGTGAATTTCAGAAAATTCTCACAAGCTCTTGGCTCATTTTAGGACCTCCAAAACCATCGAATTTTTTCCAGATAATTGCCAAACTTCGCGCCACTGATGAAGATACTGGTTATAATGGTTTTGTTCGATATGTCATCCATGATGATTCAAAAATCGCCGATCAAATTCTATCGATCAACGAAACATCGGGACATGTATGGATTGCATCGAATTTAACGAAACTCTTGAAAGAATCTCAAAAATCTGCTGATTTTTTGTTAAAAGTCACCTCTGAAGATGCTGGAAATCCCAGAAAATTTGCTGAAAAAATGTTGAAGTTGAGAATTTTGGATGTGAATAATCATGCACCGCAATTTGATCAGGTTTGTTTATTTAATTATGTTTGAGTGAAAAGGGAATACATGCATTAGCTAATTTGAGAGTAGCGGATTAATAAAGGCACACACACATTTTGATAATCCCTTCCTTTTCCTGGGGACAGAAGACAGACATCTGTGAAATTTGATAGCGGGTTATTAAAAATTGTACGAATGGTTTAAATAACCAACCTAGGAATTAATTTTTGTTGAGAAAATTAAAAAAAAACAGAATTTTTGGACCTAAACAAAATTCTGAATTTTTTACGTTTCAAAATTTATTTGAAAAAGAACTGAAATTTTGATTTTTTATTTGGTAAGATTCGAGAAATGTAGAAAATTCTAAAATTTGGTCCAACATCAAATTTGGCTCCAAAATGGCTCCAGGCTTATTTATCCTGAAAATGCAGATTTTTTGAGTCCGAAACTCTTCATGAAAATCAGATACATTTTCAAAATTCTCCAGTTTCTTTCCTCAAAAATGTGTGTTGTTAATTAAGAATGTTATGAAATGAAATTGAAGAAGTTTTTGGGGAGCGCGATATTCGAGATTTTGAGTATTTTTGTTTATGCGCGAAAATAAGGGGGGCGAGACATGTTATTTAATACTGTGCAACATGTTCCATTTTCAAGTGTTTCTTCTTCTCTTTGAATGTTTTGAGAATTTGAAAGGGGGTGAAAATATGGAAATTTTGAGGAGTTTGGTGAATTTTGGTTGAAAATTGGGGGAAAATTGGTCTAAAGTGATATTATCAGTTTTTTTCTATTTCTGAGCCCCAAAATTTGATCGAAAAATTTCCAGAAGGTTTTCAATTTCTAAATTAATGTAGATTTTCAGCCTAGAAAATTTCAGAACTATTAAATTTCAAATTTTATTCTTATTTTAATCTAGAACTCCCGAGTTTCAGATTCAAAAAATACTCGATTTTTTTCCTAAAATCCAAATTTTCTAACTAATGAAGAATGGGGGATTTAATCATTCCTAAAACGGGAAATTGAAATTGAAAGTTTGTATTTTTGGTCCTCAATTCTAATTAGATGAGTACATAGAGTTGTATTTTTAGTTTTTGGGCCCATCTTCTTCTTTCTTTTCTTTCTTCCCCCAAAAAATTTCCTATTCATCTTTTATGGTCAAAAAAGAAAGAGTATATATTTTATGTATAGAAAATAGTAGTGGACACTACAAACTTCTTTCTTTTTTTGTTGGGAGAAGGAAATGAGCATGAATGAAAAGAAACAAAAAAGGATGAATAGGGTGGAAATTGGGGGGAAACAAGAAGAAGGTATCAGACACATTTTTGGGGGGTTTTGGGAGGAGGAATTTTGGCTGAAAAAATTATTTAAAAAATGTTAAACTTTGGGGAATTTAAAGCTGAAAGTTTAGCATTTTTCACTATAAAAAATCACTGATTTTGAGCTGAAAATTTGTGTATTTTCAGCCGGAAAAGGGAAATTATGAGCTCAATATCTGGGAAACCAGATTTTTATTGAAAATCTGGAATTTTGGGACTCGAAATTTATGCGTTTTGAGCTGAAAGATAGTTAAATTTTTGTTGAAAATCTGGAATTTGATGTTGAATTTCTAGTCGTTTTTAAGCTGAAATTTTCGAATTTTTAGGCTTAAAATCAGAAAAATTTCTTGCCAACCTGTTTTTTTTTTCAAATTTTCAGCCCAAAATTCCTAATTTTTTGCACAAAAACCTCTTTAAATCCGAAGAAAATTTGAACTTTCCTACTAAGTTTTTTTTCAAAAAAATCTACTGTTTCAAAAAAATTCATATAGTTTTGACAATGGTTTTCTAAAATAATAAAAAAATTTGATTTATTTTCAAAAAATCAACTCAAAAATTGAATTTTTTGCAGCCATGGTATACAGTTCGAGTCAGCGAAGATGCTCAAATTGGAAAAGAAATCATCAAAATAACAGCCACCGATTTCGATGGAGCTGAAAATGCAAAAATTAAATATTCTGTTGTCTCATCATTCAAAGATTCAGACAATATTGTGAAAATCGATAAAATATCTGGAATTGTAAGCCTCGCCAAACAATTAGATCGAGAAACTCAAGATGTTGTATCGATTACTCTAATGGCTTCTGATTATGGTATTCCAATTCTATCAAGTTTTGTAAATCTAACAATTTATGTGGATGATGTAAATGATAATCCGCCGATTTGTTTGGAACGAGTTACGAAAACTCGAATTCCGGAAGATTATCCGCATGGAGCATTTGTGACTTGTTTGGCTGCAAATGATCGAGATTTAGGGCAAAATGCGAGAATTCGATATACAATTGAAGAAACTGAAAAAAATCCATTTCGAATTGATCATCATACTGGATGTGTTTTTATACATTCTCCTGATATTCCTCTTGATTTTCATCGCCAAAGTTTTTATAATCTGAGCATTGATGTTGGTGATAATGGAGAACAAATGCTATCAACACGATGTGAATTACATATTGAATTGATTGATATTGCGCAGAATCATTTGGCAATTGAATTTGATGATGTGGCGAAAGAAGCATCGGTTTATGGTGAGTTGAAATTTGCGATAAACAATTCCCCTGAATATTACCGGAAAAATTACGTTTCAAGATTTTCCTAAATTTTATTTTTTTATCGAGATTTATCGAGATTTCACAATTATGTAGTTATTCAATGATGTTTCACCGAACTCAATTTTTTTTGAAAAAAAATAATCACAAAAATCCACGTGTGTAAATGTGACGCAAAAAAGTTGGTACTTTTTGAATCGGACCATAGGAATCGGGCCAGGTCCGATTTTTTGAGAGAAATTCTGAAGTGGACAATTTTTTCCAAATTTCATGATTTTGGCTAGAAAAAATTGAGTTTTTCGAAAAAGGACCCGATTCAGAATTTTTCTCAAAAAATACGACCTGGCCCGATTCAAAAACTGCCGAAAAATTGTAGTAAATTTTACTGGAAAAATTACGTTTCAAATATTTCTTATTGTTAAATTTTATTTTTATCGAGAATTCGCGATGGATAAACTCTTGAAAACTTCTATAAAAATCATCAAAACTCCTAATCTCCCCCCATTTTTTCCAGAAAACTCTGCGCCTGGAACCGAAGTGATTATGATTGAAGCCAAAGAAATTGCGGATGAAAAACGAAAAGCTGAAAATATCCGATATTCGATTATTGGAGGAGATGGAAGACCGTATTTTAGCATCGATGATAAAGGTATGTTTTAGATTTCCCACGGATAAATGTTTCCCTTGGGAATTGTTTTTTTTTTTTTTTGATTGATGAAGTGGGAAAATTTGAAAATTTGAAAAATGAGAGAAATATGCAAATCAGGTGGGGAAATTCCGCAGAAAACGGGATTTTTGGTTTGAAATTGGGTCTTAGAAATCAGTTTGCGAGTAATTTCGAGCCGGAAAATTTAATGTAGAAAATCTTGGAACTCTGGAATTTTTTTTATTATTTGTTCAAGATGAACTTTTGATAGGAAAATAATCTGAAAATTACGAAATTTTGACTGTAGAATTTTGAATTTCAGGTCAAATTTAGAGAAAAAACTTGACATTTTCTTTTAAGCTGGATTTTCTGGAGAATTTTGAGCCCAAACTCGAGCATATTTGGGCTCAAAATGATTGGAAAAACCTGGGTCTTTGAGCTTTCGATTCAAACCTGATATAAACCAAATATTTTTCAGGAATTGTTCGAACTGCGATTTCACTCGATCGAGAATTCAAATCAGCACATTGGCTAACTGTCGAAGCACGAGATGCAGCAATTGACAGCGGAAAAATGCGAGGAAGTGGAAGCGAACGACGAAGAGCTATTGTACATGTGTTTGTGAGAGTTTTGGATCGAAATGATCATCGACCACAACCAAGGCAACCGGTTTATTTTGCAAATGTTAAGGAGAATTCGGAAGCGGTGAGTCTTAAACGAAATTCCATCATTATCTCCAAGTTTTTGCAGAATGTTGTGATTGTGAAAGTCGAAGCTTCTGATCTTGATGATATTGGAAATGATGCAGCGCCTCCACTTCAATATCGAATCGAAAGAGGAGATCCACAATCATTCTTCCGAATTGATCTAACTTCTGGATATCTAACAACTTCAGGATCGCGAAAACTTGATCGCGAAAAACAAGCCGAACACGAATTATGGGTGTCGATTTGTGACGGAGGCGAACCGCAATTATGCTCGCAAGTTGCGGTAATTGTTCGAATTGAAGATGAAAATGACAATGCGCCACAATTCACTCAACCAATTCATCATTATAATGTGAGAGCCAAGTTTAGCGGAGAATTGTGTCGGATTTTTGCGGTCGATTTGGATGAGGGAATCAATGCGGAGATATTTTATAATATTACCGAAGGGGATTCGAGATTTTCGATTGATGAGAATGGAATTATCCGGGCGGTTTCGATGATTCATGGAGATGAGAGTTATGCATTGACTGTGCAGGCGACTGATCGAGGAAGTCCTCCGCAATTTGCTGCCACTAGAGTTGTGCTAACTGCGATTGGTGGAAGACCAAAGAAATTGAATAATAAGGCACCGCAGATATCTGGAAAGAAGGCGGATTATATTATTCCGATCTCAGATGCGGATCAAGTTGGATTAACTATTGGAAAACTTGAGGCAATTGACGAAGATGGTGATGAATTATGGTGGAATATCACAGGCGGTGATAATATTCATAATTTTGATGTGAAACGAGACAATGGACAATTGCTATTAGCGAAAAAAGTGGATAATTTGAAACGAGGAGAATTACGGTTGAATATTAGTTGTACAGATGGATTTGAAACTGATCATACATCGGTGATTATTCAAGTTGCTAGATCGCCTTTGCATCGCCCCAAATTCAGTGCATCGCATTATCAGACAGATATCTCGGAGAAAACTGCAGTTGGAACACAGATTTATACATTGAAAGCGAGTGGAGAAGATATGGGACCGGGAACAAAACCGTTGGTTTATAGTATTTTTAGTATTGAGGATGTGGTAATGGAGGAGAAGATTCGAGTTGAACCCAGGTATGTTTTTGGGAAGATTTAGAGCTCTCAAAATGGGAGCGTTTGAAAAATTGGGGAATTTTTGACACCTCACATCAATTATCTTTGTGAATTTGAATTTTGGAGCAATTACAGGCTCTCAAAATTTTTATTTTTAAATTTCGCTGAAAATTTGGGGATTCTTTGACACCCTACTTCAATCATTTTGAATTTTTACCATTTTTTCGATAGTTAGGCTAAATATTTAATTTCAGGTCATATCTTGAGTTAGGCTAAGTCAGGTGAAATTCAGAAATACTCCCCCCCCCCTTCCAATTATTTAAAGCCCCAATTCGTTTTTTCAATAACATTTCCTTTTTAAAAAAATTATTTTGAGAACTTTTGGTTGGATGTTAAATTTCAGGTCACTTCTTGAGTTAGGCTAAGTCGCGTGAATTTTTCCTAATCAAAATATTTAAACCCTCAATTCGGGTTATTTTCAGCAGTGGAAACGTAATCGTAATGGAACCGCTGGACTTTGAAACATCTCGTCAAATTCGAGCAATTGTTCAAGTTCGCCAAGCGAATTTCAAAAATTTCGCCACTTTGATTGTAAATGTCATCGATGAAAATGATAATGCACCAAAATTCAGTCAATCTAATCAAGTTGCATTTGTTGATGAGAGGTTAGTTTGATTAATTAATTAATTGGGTGGCCCGGAAACTTGGGGAAAATCCTCTAAAATAGTCAAAAAAATAATTCCAGTGATCCTGTTGGAAGTCTTGTCGCAAAAGTCACGGCATTTGATGCTGATAATGGTGAAAATGGAATGCTGACATACACAATTATCAGTGGAAATGAACAGAAGTTATTCGAACTTGATAAATTGTCTGGAGAAGTTCGCCTCTCTAAACCAATAGATCGAGATGAACATGTTGAATCGATTCTACGAATTCGAGCAAGTGATTCGGCAAAATATTCACTGAGCGATGAAATGACACTTCATATCAAAAATTCGAATTCAACGATTGATTTGAGAGTTAAATTCCATCGGAAAGTGCATCAATTCGCAGTTTTTGATTCAACTCCACCTGGAACACCTTTGATTGTATTAGCTGCACAACATCATGGAAGTATACGATATCAGATTGTTGAACCTTGCCCTTATTTTGATGTTCATCCACTTTCTGGAGCTGTTGTTTTATCGAAATGGTTGACGAGAGAAAGAAATGAAGTGAAAAGTGTGAATTGTAGTGTTCGAGTTATTGGAAGTGAAGGAGAAAGTGATGAGGCAAAGATTATTCTGAAAATAAGAAGAACAAATCAATATGCGCCTAGATTTAGACAACAGGTTTATAATGCACAAATTCGAGAGAATAGTCCAATTGGAAGCCCGGTTTTTGCAATTTCGGATAATTCGCCACTTATTGTTAATGCGGTGGATTTGGATAATGGACCGAGTGGACTTGTTGCTTATCGAATGCCTGAAGATGATTATTTTGTTGTGGATTTGATTAGTGGAGCGATTCGAGTAAGAAAACCGATTGATTTTGAAAGGATTAAAGAGTGGCGGTTTTATGTTAATGCACAGTGAGTTGGGGATTTGGAAGGGAAAAAATGGATTTTCAGGTTTTGCCTAAAATTCTAGAAATCTAAAAATTTTAAAATTGGGACCCAGTCTGAAATTCTTGAAATTAGCCTCGAAATTTAGAAAAAAATTTGAACAAAAGCCAAAATTTAAGATTTTTTGTTTCAAAATTATGTTTAAAATTCTAGAGATCAGCCCGAAACTATCAAAAATTGGGATCCAGCCTTCTTATGCCTGAAATTCATGAAATTAGGCTCGAAATTTAGAAAAAATTCAAAAGTCCGTAAAAAGTTTTGAACAAAAGCCAAAATTCAATATTTTTCCAAAATTATGTCTAAAATTCTAGAAATCAGACTAGAAAGCATCCAAAAATTAGGCCCAAAAGTTGAAAATCGGGCTTAAGTCTTGAGGCCCTGAAAATCCGGAAATTGAGATCCAGCATCCAAATGGTTTGGCCTAAAATTCATGAAATAAGGCTCGAAATTTTAAAAAATTTGAAAAATATCCAAAATTCACCCCCCAAAAATCGATTTTTTGCAGCGATATGGGAAGTCCATCTCGAAGTTCACTAATGCCAGCTCTTGTAATCGTCACAATTCTCGATGAAAATGATGAGCCACCCAAATTCCTCGAAAAATCAATAACATCTTTCCCAATCTACCTACCAACTGCAAATAGTATTCGAATTTCTCCAATTCAAAATGCGAAAGATATTGATACGATTGGAAGAATACGGTATACAATCAAAGATGAAAAAGCGAAAAGTGTATTTGCGATAAATTCGACGAATGGAGATGTTCGAATTATTGATGCGGAGAAATTGAAAGAGAAGATTTATGTGTTTGATATTTTTGCGAGTGATGGAATTCGAACTGATTCGTATTCTCTGAATATTCGGGTGTCGAGACCAGAGAAATCCTCGAATTTCCGATTTATATCGCAGAAATATAGCACAACGATTTTGGAAAATACAACTTATCCTGTTGGAAAACCACTTTTATCTGTAACTGCAATTGGTGGATCTAGTGTTAGTTATTCAATAATCAATCCACGAGACGAGTTTGCAATTCATTCTGGAACTGGGATTATTACATCAACTGGAATTGTTGTTGATCGAGAAATTGAGGCGGTTATTCGATTGGTTGTTCAGGCTAGAAGTATGGAACAGATTGCACAGACTACTGTTGAAATTATTGTTGAGGATTTGAATGACGAGATTCCGATGTTTGTTAGCCTTCCTTATGATGTTTCAGTTAGTATGGATGCAAAAATTGGGGATGAGATTATTGTTGTGAAAGCGATTGATAAGGATGAAGGTTTGTATCAATGAGATTGATTTTTCAATACATATTTACCTTTCTAATTTTCAGGATTAAATGGACAAATCAAATATTCATCTTCAAATATTCCTCCACAATTTTCAATCAAAGAAAATGGCAAAATCCAAGTTTCCCAAAAACTAAATTCCCTCGAAGATTATACTTTTGATGTGACAGCTGAAGACAATGGAAACCCCAAACTCAAATCGACAACTACAGTAACCTTAAGAGTTGTTGATAAAGCTCAGCCAGTTTTTGGTCAACAAGTTTATACGGTAACGATTTCACCGGAAAATATTAAGAAGGGAGATTTGATTGTGAAAGTGACAGCGAAAAGTAATATTAATTTGGATGGTGGAATTATTGAATTTGAAATTGTTGGAGAAAATGAGAATGAGAATGAGTTATTTGAAATCGATTGGCAAAATGGAGAAATTCATTTGAAAAGAGATCCAAGAAAACTTGAAAAAGATCAATATATTGTGGAAATTGAGGCGATTGAAGCGACAAAACCGAAATTAAGAAGTCGAGCGAAAGTTGTGATAAATTTGAAATCGAATAAAATTGAGGCGCCGGTTTTTGAGAAGAAGAACTATTTGAGTCATATTGCGGAATCGAGTGCGATTGGAGAAAAAGTATTGGAAATTAGGGCGGAACGAGCGGATAGTTATGCGATTAAAGGAGAGGATTCGAGCGGTTAGTTGGAATTTTTTTTGTTAGCGAAAAATTAAGGGAGAATTTAAAATTAGACCTAAAGGGCTTTAAATACACCAAAAACCTTTGAAAAATAGGTTTCAGGAAAATTTTTAAGTCGTTTTGAAGAATTTCAAAAAATTTATTTTTAGGGAAATTTAATTTATTGACGAAAATCTGGAAAAAAAAAACCGCAAAGATTCTATTTTATGAATTAATTTTAGCTAACTTGGATCTAAAAGGCCTTGAAGTTAGACCTAAAAGCTTAAAGCCCTAAATTTTTTACAAAAAAAAATCTAATCGATAAATCATTCCAGCTTTCTCAATCGATTCGGATACTGGTGAAATTCGTCTGGCAAAATTGTTGGATTTCGAAACGAAACAAATGTATAAATTTATTGCCACTGCAAGCGATAAACGACAAATTCAAACAGATGTTGATATCAATTTCATAATTGATGATGTAAATGATGAAACTCCCAAATTCATGAGCTCATTCTCTTCTGCACAAATCGATGATTCTGCTATTCCCGGACAATTTGTGACGATTCTAAGTGTAACTGATCTTGACACAGTTTCATCGCTTTCCGATAATCTGAAATTGCTCTATAAAATTGTTGATGGAGATGAGACGCTTTTTGATATCGATTCGAAATCGGGAAAAGTTACACTTGCCAGATTAATTGAAGAGGATGATGTGATAGAGAAGAAGAATCTGAATGTATCGGTGACTGATGGAATATTCACATCTTATGCACAATTATTGGTTGATGTCAAGAAAAGTGGAACACGACAATTGCCGCCGAGATTTGAACAAAGTCAATATGTTGCCAGTGCGCTTGAGAACACGTGTGTTTTATTTTGGGGATGGGGCGGGATTTTTTATTTGACACGAAATATTGAAATATTTCTAGACCTGGAAGAAAAAATTGAGAAAAAACCCCTCCTATTTTTCTGAAATTTTGGGAGTTTCGGAATTTCAAACAAAATTATGACGTGGCATAATTTCAACTTTAAAACTAATTTTTTTTTGGAATTCAAAATTTCTGGATTTAAAATTTCTAAAACTACGAAAAACTCAGAGACTGAACAATTTTCCAAATTTTTTACCTAAATTTTGAAATTTAATTTTTTAATTAGGAAATGTTGAAATTGAGACCCAAATTATCATTTGAGAGAAAAATTGAATAAACATTCTCGTGATTTTTCTGAAAATCCAAACCCAAACATTTTTGGTTAACAAACGTGGCTGAATTTTAATTTTAAAATAATTTTTCCATTTCAGGCCATTTTGAACAATCTTGAAAAATTCAGAGACAAAAAAAATTTTCCACCCCCTCTCCAAATCCTCGATTTCCCTTCAAAATTTCATTTTTTTTCAGACCTGTCAATAAATCGGTCCTAATCCGAGTAAATGCGCGAGATGGAATAACTCCAATTCATTATTCACTTGGACCCGCTTCTTCATCTGGAGGATCGAAAGGTGCATGGCCTGTTAGAATTGATAAAATCACGGGAAGAATTCATGTGTCGCGAGTTCTCAATTATCATAATGATAAGATTTATCAGTGAGTTGTTTTTGGAAATTTATTTCAATTTTCAAATGTTGAAATACAACAAGTAATCCCTCAAAAATGAAAAAAAATAAATCAAAATATTGCAGAATTCCTCTTGTTGCTGAAGATGCAGTTGGTCGTCGAGCATTTGCGACTCTAACTCTTTCAGTCATTGACATCAATGATAAACCGCCTGTATTTGTGCTATCTTCGTATTCTTGTTCAATGTCTGCATTAGCAAAAGAAGGAGATACAGTACTTATGGTATCTGCGACTGATGATGATGAAGGAGATTCAATTGAATATTCATTGCTCGATGATTCTTCGGTTTTCAGTGTACATCCGAAACAAGGAACTGTGACTGTTGCGAAGAAATTGGAAGATAAAGTTGGAAATTCGTTTTCATTAATTGTGAAAGCGACGGATTCGGCAAATCCGCCACATCATGCGACGACTACTGTTGAAATACAAGTGGCGAAAAAGGATACACCGGTTCCGAGATTTTCGAATAGTCATTATTTGTTTAGTGTTTCGGAAGATGCATCGATTGGAAGTGTTATTGGAAGAGTTCAACAAGTGAATCAAGAAATTGAGGAAGTTCGATTTAGTATTGCTGAAGCTGCGGATAGTTTACCGTTTAGTGTTGAAAGAGGAAGTGGAAAGATTGTGGTGAAAAGTGAATTGGATCGAGAAAGAAAATCGGAATGGAGAATGGCGATTAAAGTTGAAGCTGCTGGACATGTTCATTCGATTACAACTGTTACTATTGATGTGGCTGATGTTAATGATAATGCACCAGCTTTTCAAGGAGATTATGAGAGATTAACGATTTCGGAAGATTCGCCAATTGGAACGAGTGTTGCTATATTTTCTGCAACTGATCGAGATGATTCACCATCGAAAAGTGGAACTATCAAATTCTCACTTGTTGAAGAAATCTCACAATTTGTTATGAATCCGGAAAGTGGATGGTTAACTGTTTCGAGTTCTTTGGATCGCGAGAAAATTGAAAAATATGATTTGATTGCGAGGGCGACGGATGAAGGTGGATTGAATACTGATTTGAAGTTTAGTGTGATTGTTAATGATGTAAATGATTCTCCACCGCAGTTTTCGAAATCTAAGTATGAAGTTTGGATAGACAGTAATCCTCAAGACAATTTCCTTACAAATATTGAGATTATTGATCTTGATCTTCCGCCATTCAACATTTCCAAAGTTTTTATTTCATCTGGAAATGAGGAAGGAATATTTTCGATTGATGAAAATAATAATATTACGATCAAACGAGCTGAACTCATTGGATTGTCTCAAAAATCGGAATATATTCTGGAATTAACTGCATTTGATGGGGTATTTGCGAGAACTTGTGAAGTTGTTGTGAGGATTCGGAAAGATGCGGAAGTTCATTGTGAAAATCAGGATGGAGTTTCGAAATTACAAATAAAAGAGAATTCGAAGAAAGGAACTGTGGTTATTGGAGAATCTATGAATTCGAAGAAGGATTATGTATTTTCGATCAAAGAGGAGAATCCTATCCCATTTGTGATCAATTTTAGAAATGGAATTGTGAAAGTGAAGGAGAATGTTGATTTTGAGAAAGAGCAGATGTTTGAAATTACGAGGGTTATGATGAATAAAAAGAAGGAGATTATTTGTGAAGAGAAGTTTATGATTGATGTTATTGATGAGAATGATAATCCACCGAAGATCATATCACCGAAAGTTCAGAATTTGACGATTAAAGAGAATTTGGCAGCGAGTTTAGAGGATCGTATTTTATTGACTAGAATTATTGTACAAGATTTGGACTCGAGCTCAAGTTTAGAATATCGATTGAAGAATTCATTTGATGAGCGATTTTTGATTGAGCCGAAAAGTGGAGTATTGATGGTTGTGAAAATGTTGGATCGAGAGGAAATTGGGGAATATCGATTGGATATTGTTGTGTCGGATGGGAAATTTGAGGATTCTGGTGAGATTTTAGAAGGGAGATTCTGAAAAAAAACATTTTTTTTCTGAATTTTCGATTTCAAAAAACTTACAATTTACGTGGAATTCGGAAATTTCCAATTAGAATCTTGAAAAAAATTGAAAAAAAACTCAGAAATTTGAATTTAAAATTTTCGCTGTAACAAAGTGCCATGTGGATTTTTGGGGCCAAAAACTAAATTTTAAAAATTCAAATTTTCGCGTCAAAAAATAGGGTTTGATTCTTGATTGATTTTAAATGTTCAAAATTTTGGACCAAGAAAATTCCACGTGGATTTTTAGCACCAAATTTTTCAAATTTTATTTCAAAAATTCAAATTTTAAATTTTCCCACCGACATAATGCCACGTGTTTTTATTTAAAAAAAAATTCAGAATTCTGAAAATCAAAAAATTCAAATATCGAATTTTCCCGCCAACATTCCACGTGGATTTTGGGCACCAAAAAACGAAATTTGAAAACAAAACCCAAAAATTAAAATTTCAATTTTTCCCGCCAAAAAAAATTTATGAAAAAAAACTTCAAATTTTCGCGTTAAAACGATTCACGTGGATTTTTGACCGCCGAAACATATTTTGAAAAAAAAACCCAAAAACTCAAATTTCAATTTTTCTGCCAACGAAATTCCACGTGGATATTTTATTTCAAAAAATTCCCGAATTCTGAAAAAAAACATTTTTCCAGCTATTGTCAATATCATCGTCGCTGATCAAAATGATAATCCACCTATTTTTGAGCGAAAAGTTTATTCGATGAAGGTAAGCCCACTTCCTATTCTTAAAACCCTACAAAATTCCTATTCCCAATATTTTCTGCAGGTCATGGAATCTGAATCGATTGGCTACGAATTGGTCAAAGTTCGAGCGGATGGTGGAGATTTTGGTGAAAGTGTGACGTATTCATTGAAACCATCGAAAATGAATAAAATGGTGAAACTTGACCCGAATTCTGGAATTTTGAAATTGGCCGAAGGACTTGATTTTGAGAAAGTGCAGAAAATTGAGATTTTCATTGAAGCGAAAGATTCTGGAAATCCACCATTAACAGCTGAAACAAAGATTGAAATTGAAGTGATGGATGAAAATGATAATGTACCGATTTTCAAGAATTTGACATATTTTGCAAAAGTTTTGGAACACTCGAAAAATGGAACTGAAATATTGAAAGTTGAGGCGGAAGATAAAGATAGCGAACATTTTGGAAGAATTGTTTATTCGATTAAAAATCAGACTGAAATCCCATTTGTTATTTCAAAAGATGGTGTGATTTCTGTGAATGGCAATTTGGATTATGAAGTAGAGGAGATGAGAAAATATCGATTGAAAATTGAGGCAAAAGATGGAGGAGGACTCAAATCTGAAGTTGATGTTGATATTGAAATTGAAGATATTAATGATAATCCACCAATTTTCGAAGATTGTAATATGACTGCGGTTATTCAAGAAAGTGCAAATATTAATAGTATTGTTTTATCGATTAATGTGAAAGATTTGGATGGTCCCAAGAATTCGGGACCTTTTAAATTTGAAATTAAAGGCGATGGAGCGAAAGTATTCAAAATTGAGGGATCGAATCTTATGACGGCTGCAAGATTACAACATTCAAAGAAAGATCGATATTTGTTGACTGTTATTGCGAAAGATATCAAAGGAAAATCGACGGATTGTCCATTAACGATTTGGGTGAAAGAGGAAAGTCGACATGCTCCGATTATGAAACCGCTGAAAATTCGAGTGAATACTTTGCAATCTGAACTTGTTGCTGGAAATATTGGAAGACTTCGAGCTAGCGATCAAGATGAGGAAGATCTATTAAGATATAGTATTGTTGAGGATAGTATTCGGGGACCACTTCCGACTATTGAGACGCCGAGACCTAATGGAAAGGTCCATAATTTCCGAATTGATGCGAATTCTGGAGATATTTGGTCAGATCATTCGATTTCTGATGGTCTTCATAGTTTTAATGTGACTGTTACTGATGGAAAATTCAAAACAATTAGTTATGTTGAGATTTATGTTTTATCAATTGATAGTGATACGATTGAACATTCAGTTGCGATTCGAATTCGATCGATGGATATTAATGAATTTATGAAAAGATTTGAGGCGAAATTCAGGAATGTTATTGGAGCGCATTTGAATATAAATGCGGAGAATATTCAATTGATTAGTTTGCAAGAAGTTGAGGGGAATGGAAGAGCGAAAAGATCGAGTGAGAAGGATATTGAGATATTGTTCACTGCGCAAAGAGGACCTGGAAGAGGATTTTTGAAACCCGATCATGTTTATTCGAGATTGAAGTTGGATTTTCAAAATATTCAGGATAAGAGTGATGGAATGGTGGGTTTTTTGGAGGGGAACGGGTATGATTGCTCATATTAACTCATAAAATTGAGAATTGCTCATTTTAAGCCATAAAATTAGACTAGATGAAAAATCAGAAATTTGGAGCAGCTTCAAAATTATGATTGCTCATATTAATCCATAAAATTGAGAATTACTCATTTTAATCCATAAAAAACCGGAAAATTTTTGGCTCCTAAAATACGATTGCTCATTTTAAGCCATAAAATTGAGGATTGCTCATTTTAAGCCATAAATTTGAGAATTACTCATTTTAAGCCATAAAATTGAGAATTGCTCATTTTAGTCCATAAGCTTAAGTTATATTTTTTAATAAGAAATTTGGAGCAGCTTCAAAATTATGATTGCTCATGTTTATCTTTATATATTTTTACCCCGTTTTTTTTCCAGAGATATCAATTGATAACTGAAATGTGCACACCTGGAGTTTGTCGAAAAGGAGAATGTCGTGAAAGAATCGAATTGCTGGAAGATAAATGGACAAGAAGCACTTCGGAAAATGTTGGATTTGTATCGCCTTATCACACGAGAGATGCACAATGCTTGTGTCCAGATGGGTTGGTTTTTGCGGGGGGATTTTTAAAGGGAGTGGCGGGATATTTTAGACCTAGAAAAAATGGTCAAAAAACTCTTGTTTTTCAGATTGGGTGGAATTCGATGTGAAAAAGAGATCAATCAATGTTCGAGATCTCCTTGTGAATCTTATCAATTATGTATTCCATCAACATCTTCAAATTCATTCGAATGTGTTTGTCCACTTGGAATGGAAGGAGATCGATGTGAGAAACCATCTTGCACAAATGATGGAAAATGTTTGGAAGAAGCTGAATTATCTGTGGGTGGAGATGGATATTTCGAAATGTCGCTTTCAAATGAAATTGAAAGTCGAATGGAACTCGAAATCGAACTGAGAACAACATCAACAAATGGAGTTGTAATGTGGAGTGGAGCAAGTCATGATTATCATATGCTTGCGATTTCTGATGGATTTATTGAATATAGTTGGGATGCTGGAAGTGGACAAGGAATTGTTCGATCGAAAATATTGATTGGTGATGGAAAATGGCATCGAATTGGAATATCGAGAAGGCAAAGAAGAACTCGATTAGTTGTTGATGATAGTGATATTCAAGAAGCTTTTAGTCCCATTGGATCGACTGTGATTAATTTGCATAATTATGCACAGAAATTGGTGTTTGGTGCGAAAGTTGAGGATTTGAATTTGGAGGGAGAGAAAAAGATAAGTCACGGTGTTTCTGCTTGTTTCAAAACGATATCTGTTGATGGACGGAAAGTGCCGAAAACTAGACAGGGTCTTCGATTATTTGGAGCTGCGCCTGGATGTTTGGCCTTGACATCGTCCCCTTGTAGTGAAATGCCGTGTGGAAATGGTGGAAGTTGTGTTGTGCAGGGAAAGAGTTTTGAGTGAGTTTTGGGGGGATCTGAAATTTCGGAAAAATGGGGAATTCCAGAATTTTTTGGAATTTTTTTGAAAATTTCAAGATTTTTACCGGTTTCCGAGGTTTAAAGGAAGTTTGTGGATTTTTTGAAAGAAAAATTCTTGGAAGAATTTTACCGGAAAAATCGTTTTTTTATTTTGAAATTTTTGGAGCTACAGTAACTTTTTTCAAATTTTTGTTTAAAAATTTCATTAAATATCCAAAATATGGGAAAATAAATCAAAATTTAGAGAAAATTGGGAAAATTGAAAATTTCAAGCAACTCTGGTTAATGTTCTTAAAATCTCGAAATTTCCAAAATAAAAAAATTTGGATGCATTTTTACCAGAAAATTCGCTTTTTCACACAACATTTCTGGAGCTACAGTAACTTTTTTTCAAAAACTTTCTGTTGAAAAAACGTCGAGATCCTGATTAGTTTCAAATTTTTTATCAAAAATTTTGGAATTTTTTAAAATTTCTAGCTTCGGACTGAAAATTACAAGAAATCTCAATATTAATCTTGAAGGTTTTTTGATCCGCAAAATTTAGATTTACAAAAATTCTAATTGAAAAAAAACCAGAATTCCTTAATTTTTCATTAAAAAATGGGAAAAATAGGTTTTTTTTGCCCGAATTCCAATGAAAATCTTAAAATAACAATTTTTCTCAAGAATAGCCTCTTGATTTTTCTCGAGTACCCATTTTCCTCTTCCAAATCTCGACCCTTTTTCAATATCCCAATTTTTTGCAGATGTATTTGTCCAATGCGTTATTCTGGTGATAAATGTCAAATCGATCTCGAACCGTGTTCCTCGAATCCTTGTCCAACCGGAATTCAATG
This sequence comes from Caenorhabditis angaria, assembly GCA_947459285.1. Taxonomy (NCBI): domain Eukaryota; kingdom Metazoa; phylum Nematoda; class Chromadorea; order Rhabditida; family Rhabditidae; genus Caenorhabditis; species Caenorhabditis angaria. The sequence goes on along the minus strand of CANHGI010000003.1, from coordinate 2,756,548 downwards.
TATTCCATATCATAATGAATATTTGTGTAAATGTCCCAATGGATTTACTGGAAAACATTGTGAATCGAGAGGTTTTGATGGTTAGTTTTTATAAATTATAACAAAAAAAATAATAATTTTCCTTCATTTTTTTCCAGAATTCGAACCATCGTGTAGTGGAAACAAATGTGGAAATGGTCAATGTATTTCGATTCCACGACAAAATCCCGAAAGTTCGGATTTCATTTGTAATTGTACTGGAGGAATTCTTCAAAGTAGCCCGTGTCAAGAATCGGCGACTGTAACAATTCTCGAATTATTGCTGAAATTCGAAATAATTATGATCATTCTGGGAATCGCATTTTTGCTGATTATTGCTTGTTGCGTTTTTCTCGTTTGTCGGTGTTGCAAAAAGACCAGGTTTGTGTTTTTTTAACCGAAAAAATCTGAAAATTCTCGAAAAATATAGTATTGCTCATATTAATACGTGAAATTTTCAGGAATTACTCATGTAATTCTGTGGAAGGTCACTGTAACATGAGCAATTCTGAATTTTCCATTGCTCATATTAGGGAATCTCTAATTTTTTTGTTTTTTTTTGACATTGCTCATGTTAAAAATTATCTAACGAATTTTTAGTTCAAAAATCAGATTTATTGTAATTTTTAACATGAGCAATGCTATTTTTTTCCAGAAATTTCAGATTCTACAAAAATTTCGAAAAAAAAAACTATTTTTCAATTTTTACATTTGTCTTAATATTTTAAGCAATGCTTTTCGATTTTTCAGATTTATTTAATTAGCTGATTATTATTTAGGGTTGGAAATAATAGTAGGACGAGTTTGTTTGAGGTGAAATTGAGTTTTCAAAATGATTTTGATTTGTGATAACTAACTTCTGATTTCTAATCCCAACAATATCTAATTTTCTTTATTTTCAGTGATCCAAAATACGGTGCACATTGTGACGTTCCACACATGCGAAATACACGTGTCCTTATGCCAGTCGTCGATCCGCCACCTTTGCCGCCACGTGGATTCCGACAAAATGACGGATTCTCCAATACAACACAAAATAACACAAATCGCCCCATGGTACAAGTTCGGCCATTCTCGAATGCAATTCCACAAGCGCCATCTTCGAGACATGATTCAAGAAGTCCGTCGGTTTGTGGAAGTTCGAAAGGAACTCGAAGAGATTTGATGAAACATCAAAGTTCGGTTGATTTTGGAATGTCGAATCGAGCGAGAATGTCGGATAGAAGAGGAGAAAATCGACAGATGAATGATGCGTTGACTAATTTGAGGTAATATTTTCATAAGAACGAAAAATGCCACGTGGAATGATTTTTGAACTCGGAGAAAATCCACGTGGAATTCAAAATTCAAAATTTAATTTCGAAAAATTGCCACGTGGCATCATTTTTATTTAAGAAGTTTGCCAACTAAATTTTTAAATAAAAATTAATTTATTTTTGTTGCAGAGATTGTGAGGATTGGAGAACAAGTTTGGATGAAAACATAAATGCAGCAATTCGAAGTGGAGTCGAAGGTCGATTAATTGTTGGAACAACTGAACTCACTCCTGTTGTAAACGATGACGATTATATGACAATGAAACCACGAAAAGATCAGAAATTTGAAAAACAAGAAGCAGCTCCACGTGTTCCAGCACATGCTGCTCCGCCGCCATCAATTTTGAATTCAAATTCGATGCCGCCAATGGATAAATCAGTTTTATATGATGATCCGATCTCAATGGATTCGCAATCTTGTACAATTGATGACATTGATAATGATTCGGATATTGAAGAAGTTCGAATCCATATTTCATAATATTTTTAATAATGTACCTCATTTTTATGTTATTTTGTTACTTTTTGGGTGTTTTTGCATTTTTTTGACCAAAAATCCTCAAAGGATTTGTTTTTTTGAAATGTGTATTGTTATTACTGGTATTCTTTTTTGAAAGTATTTTTGTACAAAAGTTGAATAATAAATTTTCATGTATTAATATGAGCAATGCTATTTTTCAGAATTTCACTAAAAAAATTCTGGCGGAAAATTTCATATTTTTCAGAGAGAGTACGGTATGCTGAAGAGACCGAGGGGAGTTAGAGAAAGTTTTGGGAAGACTGTGCAGAAAGCACGCCATCCCACCTGTTTTGTTGTTTTTGTGGTGTAAAAAAATCTTTACCGCTATTTTCATTTCACGAAAAATAATAATTTCTTTGAAAATTTCTTTCTACATTCAAATTTCAGAATGAAGTTGTTTTTCGAGTTGAAAGATCACAATGACGTGATTCATCAAGAGTTTCAATATGAATTTGATAGCCAGGTTAGTTAGCTTATTTAATGAAAAAAAATGTAGGATTTGGAATTTTAGGCAAAACTAAAAGATGTGAAAACAAAAATAAAATTGGGGTTCTACATTGATCATAAATATCAGAAACTATTCCTAAATTTTGAAGATGGTAATGAAATTGTTGGATCTGATGAAAGAAGTCTTGAATCTTGTGGTATCAAACATGGATGTAAAGTGATTGTCGTAAGTTTTCAAATTGATTGATTCAAATTAGAACTATTCAATGATTTTAGAGACACTCTCTGGCTGCAAATTGGAAAACATTTCTTGAATTCTTTGAGTTAGCTCGACAAGCTTTGAAATCGAATGATATATGCGAAATTGAACGGAATGTAGATCTTGCAATGGATCAATTGAACCCATTAAATGAAGCACTATTTTTGGTCACATTTTCGAAATATGATGGATTAAGACGAGAATTTCGAGAGGAATTTTGGAGATATATTGACAAGGAGATGAGATATATGGAATATTCTATGCATGATTATTTTTCGAAGATTTTTGTCGATGATTCTGAAAGTTCGAAACTCGACATACTTTGTCAAAAGATGTGTTACGATGAGAGAAGAGTTCAGGTAAGTGTTCATTTTTTTTGGAAAAACAGACATTTTAGTAACAAATGTGAATTTAGGGCAAAATAATCTGCCAAGTTTCGCGCAATGAAACTTCACTTGCTAATTATTACATGAAAAAGCACACGGGTCGTTCTGAGTTGGATATTCGTGAATTTTTTGTTCGTAAATTGTTTGAATTGATGAAAGTCGGACCTGCAGTTCATTTCATTCCAAACACACATTCTTCTGGTAATGGACTATATATTGTGAATGAAAATGGTAAATTGCCTAGTTTTACACATAAAACTATTTTCGCTTTTTCAGTGGATGGTTTTCGAGGAGCATATTCTGAGGGGTTTGAGATGAGTAAAGAGATGTATGCTCAACGAAAATTACTCACGCATCTTTTGTATCTGAGAGGTATTCGCGAACAATATTATGGAATTGATGGAAATGGGAGACTTTGCATTATTGATTGTGGTGTATGGTGGAGATCACATTGGTAACATATAATTCTAAGTTTTCAGGTCAAAGGTTCGAAAATAACAATGGCTCATAATAGAATTGTAGAACATTATTTGAAAAGCGATGAAGAAAGCGAAGAACTTCGAACTCGGGTGGCAAAAGATTGCATTAAATCGTGGAATCTTTTGGAATCGTTCGACCAAGCTCATGAAGAAATTGTCAAGAAAAAAGAGCTTTTTGAAAGTTATCCGATTTCGAATGAACCAAATCACAATTTTGATGAATATTTTGTTTATATCAAGAATAACCTCAATAATTTGATAGTTCAATTGAACTGATATTTTGAGGAAATTCCGAAAGGATTTGTTTTTGAAAATGTGTATTGTTGTACTTGCAAAACTTGAAAAATAAAATTTTTGGTTTATTGTTTGTCGAATTCAATTGTATTGTCGTTTATTCGGATGCCTTTTTGAATAGATTCGCCTTTTGATTTCAGATATTCCTCGATGTTTTTGCCCTGGAAATTGGGTTTTCGAGTTGGCTATGACGTGGCATTTTAGGACAAAAAAAACTTTTTTCAAAAAATAACTTGGAAATTAATTTCTCCAAATTTTCAAAATTTTTTTTGAAAATTTAATTTCGCACACCTATATTTTTATTATTTTCAGGTAAAAGTGAAATTCTATAAATGAGTATCTCAAATTTATCGTGAACTATGACGTGGAATTTCGGAAATAGTTCATTTCTTTGAAAAATTTCATTTCTACTTTTTTTTGAAGTGAAACTGAATCCGCGCTATTTTTCCGATAAAATTCAAAAGTACCTTGAAATCCTCGAACCATCCCATATTATCAGCAATTATATGATGATTATTACAGCCAGTGCAAGTTACAAGAACTACTCCTTTTTCATATGACGATTTTGCGAATGTTTTTGGACCCTGAATTTTGATTTGATCAATGTTTTTTGAATAAATCGGTATATTTTACCTGTCGAGAACCACAAACTTTACAAGTATAAGTCAAAGATAATTGGGGAGATTGTTGTCCGAGAGATGAATTGAACCGACGAGATATTTGTGGGATCAGAAACTGTCGACTCGTTGAAGCGATGTTTAGAAAAGATATTATCCTGGGAAGCATCTGAAACTATTATCGTCCTGAACGACGCCGAAGTTTGGAATGCAAATTTTTTTTAGGCGGAAGCTGCCCAATATCTTTTCAATCTTCTTTCCAAGATACGGAAACTGAGATGAACATTTGGTTGTTTGGATTCAAAAGACGATATATGTAAAAACAACAATTTATTGTTAACAACTTTTGTTTAGAAGAAGAATCCAAGGATTTTTCCTCCAAGATGCTTTCTTCTGGCTTCCTCGTGGTCCATGATTCCAGCAGAGGTGGTAAGGATGAGGTATCCGAATTGTCTGGATGGGAGAAGGGTGTTGGTGTATTTCTCGAGATCCTGCAAGTAGAAAATGCTGGTTAGGAAATAATTTTATGTAGAAAAACTTACGTTCAAACGGATGTTGAGACGTGGGGAGATGACGGAGGCCTTGTTCAAACGTCCGGTGAGGTTGACGACGATCTTTCCGGCGCGGTGGTCATCGACGATTTCGAATTCTCCGATGTATCCGTGCTTCATCATGACGGTCAAGAAACGGACAATGACCTGAAGTTATATGGTAAAACTGTTTGAAAATCTAAGATATAACTGAAGTGGATTTCTATATGATTTCATAGCATGATCATGATTCATTTATCACTTGATCATACCAAAAAGCGTATAGAAGTTAGATTTTACATCAAGATGTACCTCCAGCGTTGATTCCGAAGGTAGATGACGAAGTAAAACTAACCAAGGGTGTCTCCGTTTAATTAGACTGTTAGAAACAGTTGTTTATTGTTAACTACAACAATAAACTGTCTAAAATTACGGAGAGCCTTGGTCAATATCGACCGAGGCTGCTACCATCTGAAGAAAATACGTCACTCATAATCATCCCAAAAATGTCACCAACCTTTGAAGCTGGGCGGATGAGAACTTGACGCTTTCCGCGTTTCTCGGCGTTGTTGATGGCGTTGAGCGCATCGGCAAGAACGTTCATGCGAACCATGGTTACCTGAAAAAATCATACTAAATTTTTTGTCAAAGAAAATTCACGAGTAATTTTCGTAGAAAAATTCAAATACACTATTTTTCAAAGAGAAAATCTCTAGTTTGCATTAGCTAACAATAAAATTATCAAAAATTGGCAAGCAAAACAAAATCCAGAAGTCCAGGGGCCGAATTTACTAAAGTGGTATACCAAAAATTAATGAAGAAAAATTTGGTGTACCAAAAAAATTTGTTGAGCAATTTTTGGTACGCCCAATTTTTCTTCAGTAATTTTTGGTATACCACTTTACTCAGCATCCGCTGGCGTAGTCTAAGCGTACAACAAAGGGTTATTTAGATGAAATTTAGCTACGGCTTAGCTACGCTCGTTGTAATCTCGCGGGTGTAGACTGAGCGTAGCTACACTGAGCCGCGTTGCAATTCCTGTGCGTTGCGTACAAGCTTTTCACTTTTTCTTTTCGTTTTCTCTTGGCCTAAAATTTTTCTTTTTTGGGCGTGTTGAAATGTTTAAAGCATGGAGTTATACTTTTCAGTTGTGTTTTTCCTGACTATAAAGACTTTTCTACTTCAAACAACTCATTAAACGAGGTTTTCACTAGAAAACTGGCTCTCGTTTGAAGATTTTCAGTGAGAAATTATTTCAGCAGACCAAAAGTAAGACACATGAGACTTTACCTATGAATTTAACTCTATTATGCTTATTATTTTTGATTCTAATCGTTCTCTATTCAATTTTTCTATTTTACAGTCTAGATTCGTGGTTTTGTGCGATGTCAATCTCCATTTCATGTTCTGCAGATTTCAGTGAGTTCTATAAATACGCATTCTATTAGTATTGAGAAAAGTAAATATGTTTTCAGAGCTGAAACAAATCCACGCCGAGCCAAGCAGTTATTGGAAGTTAGAATGGTTTTGGTAGTCAGTCGCCTTCCGGCGGATTCGTTTTTGATTTAAAACTCGGAGTTCAGTCAGAATCAATTCCAACTTCGACATTCTTGTTACTAGAATATTGATATTGGGATATGAAGCAAGTTGGATAGGCAAAAGGTGAGAAAAATCGTTCACTAATCGAAAACTCCCAAAATATGAAAGAGTCGCGTAGTAACTTGAATTAGCTGCTAGCTAAGCGATCAATCACCTGAATTAATTTAGTTTATGAATATGTGATAGGTGATTAATCCTTCAGCTCATTTTAAATTCAGCTCACTTCACTTTAAAGTGAGCTGAAGAGCTGAAAATTTGCTAAGCGATTAATCGCCCATCTTGTCTGAGAACCCCCAATATCCTAGTCATAAAGTCTTGATTTTGGCCAATCTTAATCAAAATATCCACTCCAGAAACCTTCTAATAAGTCAGTTATTCTTTCAGGTTCGAAAACTGGTATTCTCAATATTCTACAAGAATTGGAAATTCTCACGTGGAACTCAACACCATCATTCAACGTCATTAAAAAATCTTCCAATCAGCTCACCGTCTCAAAAACCCTCTAAAATTGTCAAGAAGCGCTGAATCCCATAATTCTTCCATTTTTCAGTGTTATTTTTAATTATTTTACTGTTTTTTTTTGTTATAATGTACAATAAATCATGTTTCTATGCAGTTCCTTCAAAAAATTCAGAAATCGGCACATTCAACATGTAATATTGATAGTAAACCTAGAATTCAGTTCCGATCGAGCAAGCAAATCAGAAAAAAAATTTCAATTGAAAAAAAAACGAGCGTAGCTAAGATTTACACCTCAGCGTAGTCTAAAGCGTACAAGCGAGCGTAGCTAAGGCGGTGTATGACGCTACAAACGCTCTATTGTACGCTTTAGACTACGCCAGCGGCTGCTGAGTAGTAAATTCGGCCCCAGAAGTTAAAAAAAAAGGAACAATTTAGGGAAGGAGAAAAAGAAAATGAAAAAATGGGAAATTTTCTTCGCACACACATAAACATTGGATACTCAGCCAACAGCGAAATTGTGCGATGGGGCGCACATTCCTCTCTCATTTTTTGAATGTTTGTTTTTTTTTGTTTTTCACGCGACCACGCTATTTGAGGCATTTTGTATGTTTCAAACCAACATTTTGCAGATTTAAATGCCACCAAAAAAGGAAAAACAACGTTTATCTCAAGCTGCGAAAAATCGCCGTTGCTTTCATAATTCACTGAGGCTAAAAGCTCAAATTCATATCGAAAAAGAGAAGGGTGAATTCTTCGCTTCAGCGTTGGTAGAATTTCCTGGAGAAATATCGAAAATTGTTGAAGAGCCAAAAAAGATTCAAGAAAAGAAAAAGCAAAATCGGTTAGTTTTACTGAGACTAGTAGAACTTTTATAATTTAAAAATAATTCAGAAAAGTCGTTGCAAAACCTGTCGAACCAAGTTTAGCGGATTTATCGATTATTGATGATGATGATGATGATACAGGAGGATATGTTGAACCGGCAAATGGCACAAATAATGATTCGAAAATTGAGCGATTAGTAAGTTTTAGATGTTATTACTGTCAAAAAAAGCCAAAATCTTACTATAAACGTGGATTTTCTAACCTAGGTTCATTTTCAGAACAAACAATACGATTCGGATGATGATTTTTCTTTGGAAATCATGCAGGGAGAGCAGAAAATGTTTCTGACGGATTTTGCGAGAGGAAAATTGATTCCATATGAAGAAGCGGTGAGATTGGATCTGGTGAAAAAGAAGCCGCAGAAAGAAGTTGTGAAGGAAAAAGTTGAAGCATTTGTTGCGCCGATATTCAAAAATAAGGCACATCAGAAATTTGTGGATACGATTATTATGGATAAAACTGCGGCAAAGGAGCGGAAAGGTTAGATATTTTGAAGTTAATTTAGGAATAATTAAAAAATTGCAGAGAAAGACGGCAATAAAACATTTCGAATTTTTGATGGAATTCCCAAAGAAATCAAAACGCCGGCCAAGAAGATAGAAAAACGGCTTTCCAAATTTTCATGTAGGTTTTTTTTTCAAATTTTCGAAAATCTCAATTTTTTCAGACACCCCAGTCGCTGCAAGATTCGATGATCGATTGTCCGGACTTTTATCGTCTTCTTCAGAAGTTTCTTTCGATCCTCAGTCGAATTTTGCAAGTACTCCAATTGAAAGAACAAATAAGAAATCATCAGTTATCAATAAAACATTGACAATTCCACAACCAAAATTAGACGACGAGGATAATGATGTTTTTGAAGATGAAGAAGCTTCGGTTTCGAATGTTTTTGATGAAATTGAGGAGGATTCTTGTAACACTGCAAAAGATTTGACACAAATTGAAGAGGAAACTGAAGAAGAAAGAACAAAAACACCTCGACCTGCAGATTGCTCGTTAACCGAAATGTTGACAGATAATGAAAGTTGGAATCGAAAAAGATCGAGAACTATGCAAGAACATCAACAAAGTACACTTCAACAACAAGGGACAATGATGGATATGGATATAACTGAAAAAGAAAACATTGAAGAGGTTCAAGTGGCGCCACAACGAAAACGAACAATTCAACCGCAGGAAAAACAATTGATGAGAGAATCGAGATTATCTGTGATGACAAATGCATCGGCTGCCTCATCGAGAAGATCTTCGATTAATAGTTTGATGGAGGAGATTTCGCTGGATGATTTGGATTTGGATAGTTTGTTGGGAAATCGAACTGTGGCCAATTCGGAAGGAACAATGTCGAGAGCACAGACTGCGATGACTATTCATATGGATGATGTTCGTATTTTTTTTCCTTGGGATTTTTTTAAAATCAAAATTGAAAACATTCAGGAATCAGTTCTTCCGTTCTACCTTGCTGATGTATCACTTGGTGCTGAACTATCACCAATCGATCAATTATTGCATGTTGTTGGCCAAACGGAAGCCATGAAATGGACGCAATTTCCGAAAGGGTTAGTTTTGTAATGTTTTCATCAACAAAAATCCCTATTTTCCAGAACTTTCACTGCTAGCAATGTCAAAAAACTTGGAGAGGGTGCTTATGGTGAAGTTTTTGCAACAAAATATGATGGAAATCCGGTGGCCATCAAAATTGTGCCAATCGAAGCTGATGAAAATAATCCGATTTTTGATGGTCTATTTAATGGTGGAGTTATGCCAACATCTTCCGTTGTTCTTCCAGAAGTTGTGGTTATGAAAGAGTTGACAGCTCTGAATAATATCGATGGAATGAATTCGTCGCCGAATTTTATTAGCTTAACAGCTTGCCATGTTGTTCAAGGGAAGTATCCAGCTGGATTGATAAAGGCTTGGGATTTATATGCTGAAAAGAAGGAATCACTGAATGATCGACCAAGTGACTATTCTTCAAATCTTCAAACTTATATCACATTTGTTACTGCAAATGGTGGAAATGATTTGGAATCGTTTGTTGTGTCAAGTGAAAACGAAATTCGATCAATTTTATGTCAACTTCTGTTATCGCTTGTTGTTGCTGAGAAAGAATTGGAATTTGAGCATCGAGATATGCACTTGGGAAATGTTTTGATTGCGAAAGTTGAGAAGGCTGACAAATTGAGGTTGGCATTTTTTTAAACGTGGCAAAACCATTTCAATCGGGAGAATTTCTACTTTTTTTTAGTTGAAAACCCCTCAAAAATTTTGGTGATTTGTTACTTTTTTATTCAAATTTATAGAAAAATTGATTTTTACAAGGGAACTGTTTCAGCTTTCACTCTAGATTTTTAATAAAATGAAGGTTCTTCATTTTCAAAAAAAATCGCTTCAAAATTTTTGAAATAAAAAAAGTTCCCAAACTTATAAAAACTGTCACATCAATGTTTTTTCAGCTATAAATTCAATGACAATTTGATGACAGTCAATTCATTTGGTGTCAAAGCAAACATCATTGATTTCACCCTAAGCCGAATCAAAAAAGAAGCGACAACCGTATTTTTGAATTTGGAAAATGACGATGAAATCTTCAAAGGTCAAAATGATCCGCAATTTGATGTTTATCGACGAATGCGACAGAATAATAATCGAGATTGGCAAGAATTCCAACCATGCACCAATTTGTTTTGGGTCGAGTATTTAGCGAATCGAATGATTGAAGAGCCGATTTGCCCGAAAAAGGTGGTGACGGCGAAAAGGAGGAAAGAATTGAAAACTCTTTTTGATCAACTTGGAAGCTTCAACACGTGCGCTGATACTTTTCTTGATACCGAGTTTTTTGAGAATTTTTATGCGGGGTTTGTCGAATTTTCCAGCTAACAGGTTTTTTCTGTGAATATTTATTTTTCTGTAAATAATATTTGATTTTAAATTTTTTTTCATAAATTATTTTATTTTTATTTTGAAAATAATACGCAAGATTTGAAATTCTTGTTGGAATATCTTTATTTTCAGCCGAATTCAAAAGGTGAGTTATGACGTGGCAAATTTTCAGAAGCCTCTGAAATTTCAGATGAAACGAATAATCGGGCTAATCGATATGGATTGTTTTTATGCACAAGTTGAGCAAAGAGATCAACCCGATTTGTGGGGAAAACCAGTGATTGTTGTGCAGCATTCGAGACAAGGCGTTTTGGGAGGGTAAGAGTTGATGACGTGGCAGATTTTGAGCCTGGAAATTCTGAATTTCAGACTAAAACCTTGACATAATAAATTAAGAACTGAAAATAAGCTAAAGGCTGTAAAAGTTTAAATTTGAAAAAAAAACTATAAAAAAATAGTAAAAATATCATCAATGGAAACTTCTACCCAAAACCACGTCATAACTCACATTTCTTTTCATTTTCAGAATTTTGGCAGTGAGTTATGAAGCCAGAACATTCGGAATAAAACGTGGAATGACTGTAACTGAAGCGAAAGCAAAATGCGCTGATTTGAATGTTTGTCATGTACCAATTGGAGAATACGCGGATAAAGCGGATATTCAAAAATATCGAGATGCGAGTGCTGAAGTTTTTGAAGTTCTCAATAATATCGATTCGAATATTATTGTTGAAAAAGCATCGGTTGATGAAGCATTTTTGGATTTATCGATTTATATTGAGAAAATATTGGAAGTTGAGCAGGAAACTGAGCTGGTTTGTGTGTAAATTTTCTTGAAAATGTGAATTGTTTTCAGTCTGATATTATTGGTGCACTTCCCACAACTCACATTGCTGATGGAAATGATAAAAAAGAGACTGAAGACGAGAGAATCGATAGAATCGCGAAGTTTTACGAGGAAACAAAATCGGATGAAAATCAGAAGAAATTAATGATTGCCGCGATTGCAATCGAAGATATTCGCGCGAAAATTCGCGAAAAAACCCAATTCTATTGCTCGGCTGGAATTGGCAACAATAAAATGATGGCGAAATTGGTGTGTGCCAGACACAAACCTCGACAGCAGACAATTATTCCATTTCAGTATGTGAGAGATATTTTGAAAGTGACACCGATTGGAGATATTCGGGGATTTGGTGGGAAAATGGGCGCGAAAATTGTGGAAATGCTGAAAATCAAGACGATGGGAGAGATTTTGACGATTGAATTTGAGAGAGTTGTGGAGGCATTTCCCGAGCAACATGAATATTTGAAATGTGTTGCCGAAGGTTATGATGATGAACCGGTACATTTTTAGATTTTATTTTGAACACTTTTTGAAAAGAAAAAAATTTAAGCCTAAAAATGCTCAAAATTAGCTGAAAGTTGAGAAATTTAAAACTAGAAAAGCTTAATTTCAATCTTTAACGAATTTTCAACAAAAAATTATTCGAATACTCTCAAAATCACTGCTCCTGGCCGCATGTATTTTTCATAAATCCTCAAAATTGAAAAATATGATTCCAGGTCCGCCCGCGCGCTGAAAGTTCCTCAATCGCAGTCAGCAAAAATTTCCCCGGCCGATCCGCAATTCAAACAGTAAAAGAGATGAGAGAATGGCTCGAAGGCCTGACAAAAGAACTTGCAAAGCGATTAGCAACTGATCAGGCACAAAATCGAAGAACTGCTGAAAATCTCGTATTCTCGCTGTTGACCGAAGATGGAAAACCGCAAAAAACATTGAAAATCACATCGTATCATCCGGAGATTTTGATTGAATTGTTGTGGAAGAATATTAGGAGTTGTAATAAATCAACAGATGATGTGAAATGGTAATATTTTGGGGGAACCTGAAAATTTTTAACCTCAAAAAATTGTTTCCAGGCACCCGAAAGTCTACAATTTACACCTGGGCGCTTCTCGATTCTCACCAGGAATTCCAGCCGCAAATCGAGCAATCACAGATTGGCTCAGCAACAAAAAATGTTTAAATGAAAATGAGGAGTCGATTTATGAACCAGAAACAGCTGATGAAAATGATATTGAAATCATAATTGAACCATCAACTTCGACAAAACCAAATGATTCAATAATAATATTGGATGATGATGATGAAGAAGAGGAAAATAATGGAAAAGATGAGGAATATGTGGAAGTTGATGGACAGAAAATATCCAAAAATGCACTCAAGAATATGCCGACAATGTTGAGAAAGGTATTTTTGCGGGGATTATTTTTCATGAGCCTAGGCGAGTTAATATTTTGTAATCATAATTTTTCCTATGCTCGGTCAGAAAACGGCGGGGTCGCTACCGATCGGGGCGAAGTCGCTACACTTTTTTTGTTCCCCGAAACGTGTAGCGACTCCGCCCCGATTGGTAGCGACCCCGCCGTTTTCTGACCGAGTGCTGAAAAATAAAATATACAGCTAATTATTTTGGAGTAGAGACAACGTGAAATTGAGAGAGCGCAGACAGAAAATTAGTTTTTTGTATTTTTTGGTCGAAAAAAAATTTACTTTGTGTGTGCTCACTCAATTTTACGTTGTCTCTACTGTGTTTTTTATTACAAAATATTAATCTGCACAGGTCCATTATAAAATTAAAAAAAAATAAATTAAGATCTTTTTTCCCCAAAGAAACAATCAAATTTAAAAAATAGTTGAAATTTTCAGCCGCAAATGCATAATTAAATGAGAAATTCCACGTGGATTTTTCAGCACTAAAAATATGTTGAACTTCTAAAATTATTCAAAGTTGTTCAAAATCCCCCTCCCCCAAACTTAATTTTTTTTCAGCAATACGAACATCGAATTGCATTAGAAGCTGCAAGAAAACTGAAAGAATCAAAAAGTCAACCGAAAAAGCGAAAAAGAGGAGAAAATCTGTCAAATGAAAAAAAGAATAAAAAAGCGAAAAGTAACAATTTGAACACGTTTTTCACTAAAAAATAATAATTTTTGTCAAATAATTTTAGTTTGTAAATAATTTAATTTTTCATAAATTTAAATTTTTTGTCCTCAAACTTTGCAACAATGATTCGGAAAACATGAATTTTGGCTCGAAAATTTTTGTAAAACTGGAAAACTTTCCAGTTTTACAAATTTTCAATAATTTCAATGTTAAACAAAGAATCAAATATGCCGCCACCTATCAATCATTTTTCGGTTTTGGCGGAGGTGACAACTCAATAACGGAGAAAATTCAAATCACAACGGGGTACTGTAGTTGAAATGAAAAAGGGTGGTCTGTTTGAAGGACACAAAAAATAAATCATGGTTTAATGTTGGACATTTTTGTGCGGTTTAGTTTTTTTTTTTGAATTATTCCTCACTTTTCATAGTTACACTTTTTTGCTTACCTACATACATTCACACACTCATAATTCAAAACTTGCTCCATCGAACTACGCCGTAAAGCATGGACACGCTGAAAATTGAGAATCTTCTGGAAATTGCGCAAGAAATTATCAAAAATACAATCTTGGACATCGAAAAAGCAGGGAAACGGTCCGATCTCAAGGCTCTAGTAAGTATTTTAATTATTTATTTTTTTTAATTCATCTATTGTACGTTTATTTTTTAGATTGACGACGTTAAGATCAATCTGAACATTGTATATGATGACTTGCTTAAGCCCATAAAAGATAACATCTCGAAAACTCTAAAAATCAGATTGGCTGTTGCACCAAACAAAAAACAAGTAAGTTAAATTTTTTTAAATAAAATTTAAAAAAAAATTATTAAACCTTTTTTTCAGTGGCTCACGCCTAAAAAACCGCGTGAGCACGTTAATTTGCCAAGAAGGGTGCGAGGAAGGAAGAATACTCTACTAAAGAGTATATCGATGGGCATCCTTCACCGACGAGGATAGTAAGGATTGTGCACGCCATGTGCACTGCGTTTATTCCCTGCGCGAGCAGTCAAGTAGATTTAATAAAACATTTATTTTATAACATTCATGTGTTCTCAGAGATTCGCTGGCCAGCTCGCCACCAGATCGGTGCGGCCACCTGGAAACCGCATGGCCGCCAGGTCGCCTTGAGTTTTCCGGCGACGTGGCCTGTGTGTTTGAAATTCTGGAAAGCTGGCAAGACAGTGGTTTGTGCTCAAAATACTGCATTTTCTACTGTTTTTTTCACTTCCTAAGGTTTCTAGTGCTGCGAAAAAACAGAAAATGAGCCAAATTTTTCGAAAATGCCTCAATTCACAAGTTTTTCAGACATTTTCATGAAAATTCATTTTGACGCGGCGAAGTGGCCACCACATGGTAGCCATGTGGCCGTGACCTAGCCAGAGCCTGGCCACCTTGCCAGCAAAAAAAAACCGGGCGACATGGTTTCCATGTGGTTCCCAGGTCAGCCAGCCTCCCCACCTGGTGGCGAGCTGGCCAGCGAATCTCTGAGTTGTTAAAATTATTTTTATTCGAATCCGATTCGTTTGATATCCACATTGTTGTAAATATTTAAATTATTCAAAATTTCAAATTTCTCCGGAAAAATTTGAAAGTTTGAATATTTTAAATATGATATTTAGATTCCTCATGTTGAGACGATTCTATTGATATATACATGATGATACTTTTTTCTCCAACTCTCGATGTTTCAATTTGATAAACTTTTTTCTCATCGACTTTATTTTTACATTTTTGGATTATTCCAAATCTGTTATTTTTTATACAATATTCAATAATTGCTCAACAAATGAATTGCAATCAATTTTAGATCGAAATCTTGTAATTTGGCTCGAAAATGATGGATTTGTAAAACTGGAAGAGCTTCCAGATTTACAAATTTTTCAAAAAATTATTGAATACTGTATTCGAAAAATATTATTTTTTATCAACTTTTTTTTCGTTCAAAAATCTGTAAATCTGGAAGACCTTCCAGTTTTACAAATCCATAATTATCGAGCTAAATTTCAAGATTTCGATCTAAAATTGATTGCAATTCATTTTGTTGCATAGGCCCAGGATAAAATAAAACAAATAATTCAAAATATTTTTTTCGCTAGAAAAAATCAAATTTCAAAAAAAAGTACAAATTTTCAGCCGAAAATTAATAATTTAAAACATTACATTAGAAATTCCACATTTTTCAGCACCAAAAAGTATGTTGAACTCCTAAAATTATCCAAAGTTTTTCAAATTTCCCCCCCCCCAAACTTAATTTTAATAAAACTGGAAAACTTCAATTTTGAACAACTTCAATCCAGAAATTTCTTGATTTTATTACAACTTTCATTTCTCAATCAAGAAAAAACAATAAATACAAATGGGATTTTGGGTTACTGTAGGCTAAAGTGACCCGGTGAAATTGTACAAGGTAAACAAAATTAAATCTTCAAAAAACTTTGGAATTTAGTTAAACTAAACTCCATCAGCGACTAGACTTTGACCAAATCTTAAAGGATCACCAGCTTTGATGGCGAATTTGATGGTGGGCGGAGCTTGGAAAACCTGGAACGAGAGCAAGATTAGGGTACTGTAGATAAAAATGTCTCAAACTCACCAAAACAATAGTTGATCCCAAGCGGAATTCACCAACTCGTTCACCCGACAAATATGGCGCATGAATTTCGGTCTCCGTGTTCGCAATTTTCTGCGATTTCTTGCGTCGCGTCAATTTATTGGTTCGCAGCGATGGTTCAGCGTCGACAACAATGTCGCCGACATTTGTCGCGGCGACTGCGGCCATTGAGAAGAAGCCGTGACGCCATTTACCATTTAGCACAACTCTGGAATAAAAAAGAGAGCGAGAGAGTTAGCTTAACTTCTCAAAAAAACCCACCTCTCATTCAAGCAAAACAAATGTGGTACATGACTCAATAGAGTTGGCCGAACTGACAACAATAATCCGGGAACATGTCGACATTGGCTAGCGACCCAACGAGTTGGCGAATGGAATGCGTGATAGTTTCCGGGTGCTAAATAGATGACGACTTGATACAAATCCAGCTCATTTTTCGCCGGCAAATCGACGTCACCCAAGAAGTTTGCCACGTCATAGTCGTGTCCTTTGACGTATTCGATGCGATTGTCTTCGACTTTGCCGAAATGGAGAACAATTCCGTCGGCTGGGGAAACCTGCGAAAAATAATGGTGAGGAGTTGGAGTTGAGCTTGGACTTGGTATAAGTCTTGGGTTTTTTTTTAGCCCAGAACTTAGGCTTTACCATAAGCTTAGGCTAAGGTTTAGCTTTTTTCTAGAACTTAGGCTTAACTTTAGGCTAAGGTTTATAGATAGCTTTGATATTCAGCCTAAGCCTTAGGCCTTATCTAGACCTTATCAGGCGCAGGCTGAGCGAAGCTCTAGACTGCGCCATTTAGGGATGTCTTATCTTGGGCTTGGGCTCAGCTTCTAATTCTAAATTAGGCCTGACCTTAGGCTTAACCATAATATTAAGCTTAAGATTAGCCAAAATCTTAGGCTTAACCTCGAGCTTAGGCTAAACATTAGGCTTAGGTTTAGATTTTAATTTCAGGCCTAATTGTAAGCTTTAGGTTTAGCCTAGACCTTAGCTTAGCTTAAAAATTTGGCCTAATCCTTAGGCTCAACTTTAAATTTAGGTCTCCTCTTAGGCTTATCTAAGCTTAGGCTAAACTTTAGGCTTAAGTAAATTTTAGGCTTTGAGCTTTTAATTTTAGCCTAACAATAAGCCTCAAGTTTAGCCCAGACCTTAGCTTAGCTTCAAAATTTTACCTGGACTTAGGCTTAACCTTAAATTTTTAGGTTTAAGGTTAGCTAAAATCTTATCTTAGGCTTCGGCTAAACATTAGGCTTAGGTTTAGATTTTAATTTCAGGCCTAATTGTAAGCCTTAAGTTTAACCTAGACCTTAGCTTAGCTTCAAAATAGCCTAAGCCTTAGGCTTAACCTAGACCGTAGATTTAACTTAACCCTAATTTTTAGGCCTGATTTTAGGCTTAGGCTTGAAAGTTAGGCCTAGGCCCAAATTCTAGGCTAAACAAAGCCTGAAAAATTCTCAACTCACCAATGGCGAAGCGGAAATGGGCCGTGCGGATTCCTTCAGCTTGCGGTTGAAAAATGCGGCGAACGACGGGTAGGTCTGAAAAAATTCTTGATTTTCAGCAAAAATGCTCCAAATGCTCAATCTGAGCTCAAAAAATCCCAAAAAAAAGTACCTTAAAATCCGGCTCAACCGCCTCATCCATTCGACAATCATAAACCGATGCAAATGTGCCGAGAAGCGGCTCGCGGAGCCAAACCGGAATCTCGCGATTCGCCAAACCGCCGATGACTCGAGAAGCAGTGTTGAAGGGTAGAGATAGGTAAACTCGAATCTACAAAAATACAAAAAATCAATCAATAAAAAAGGGGCGTGGCTAGTACCTTCCAGTTACTATAATAGTGTTTACTGTCGACAATTTCCCGCCAATCTGGGGTGAAAAGATAGCCAATATAGGAGGCGCCACCAATTATAAGAGTTGACACTGATAGCCATTTTATCCAGCTCCCTGTAAACAAAATTATCAATGCGGCACGGTTTTGTGGGCGGGGCTTATCGCAAAAACCGTTCATAGGCTTATTTGATATCAAAATGCTCTAAAAATCATGCGGCACAGTTTTGTGGGCGGAGCCTAGGTCTCAAAAAACTCACAAACAGCTACGATGAGCAAAAACGGGTTGACAAACATGGCATTTGATGCCGTGTACAAATACGAGCTTCCAGTATAGTAGTCCATAATTTTGTTTGAGAGAAAGAGAATATTTTTGCAGTTGTAAAAATATTTAAACTTTTTTCACATCTCAATGTGAATTTTCAGACAGTCTGAAGTTAGAAGAAGTTAGGATAACTTGGAAAAAGAAATGGGGCGGAGCCGAAAGAAGAAAAGTGGCGCGAATGATGATAAAGAAGAGAACAATGTATCAAGAATTAGGAATAAGGTGATATGATGAGAGAGAAATCGACTAGAGAATAGTTTTGCAGAGAAATGTTCAATGGACCTTAAGGTACTTAAGGTTTCAATTAGTGCAATTAGAACGTCAAGGTTCTTTAGAAGTAGAATTAGAAATAGTATCTTAACTGGTACCTCTGCATATTTAATGAAGCCCTTAGAGTTCCTAAGGGCCTTAAGGACTATTTTAGTGATCTTAAAATCTTTAGGAATTTTTAATATTGTCTTAAAGTGTTCAATGGACCTTCTTTGGGTGCTTAAGGTCTTCATCAATAGAATTTTAACGTTATTGTTCCTAAGAAAAGTTAATTAGAACCTCTAAGGCCTTAAATATGACTTTAAAAGGCTTAGTGATGACTTGAATCAGAAATATCACCTTAACTAGGACTTTAGCATCATTAATAAGGTCCCAAGAACGCCTGAAGCCTTTAGAGTTCCTGAGAAAGCCCTAAGGTCATTAAAGACTATTTTAGTGATCTTAAAGAGCGTTTTAAGGTTTTTAACGACCTTAAGGCCCTAAAACCCTCCGAAAAATTCCTATTTTCTCTCCAAAAACAACCAAAAAACAAGATAAAATCTATTTTTTGTTGAAAGAAAGTGCGCAAAAAGAAAAAGTGTAAACAATTTCTCGTCATTTTTCAAAAATTGAAAAAAAAATCCAAATTTGATTTGTGAAAGGGGAGGTAGACAACGAAAAATGAATAACATGTTTTTTTGAAAAAAAAAAAGAAAATAAATAAAACTATAAATTTTTGATTCGGTTGATAAAGGGGCGGAGTTTGGGAGATACCTGGGAGTCTGGGAACCTTAAGGACCCTAAATTAAATCTTAAACTGCCAGGAGCCCAAAAATAGCTTTAAGAAGATTCTACAAATCCCCTTACGACTCAAAAATTCAAAATTATTCCTTAAAATGCCCTTAAATACTCTAAAAACCTCATTTTAGACCAAAAAAGTGACAAAAAAACACAAATTTTGCATCAAAATTCGTCATTTTCAACAAAAAAATCAATTTCAATCACAAGAACCATTCTAAATGGTTTTTTCCACCAAAAAGAAATGAATCATGTGATTTTTTTTTTGATTTGAAAAATAAATGCGTTTTTTCTTTCAATAAAAAAAATGAAAATGAAAATACTTTCACAGTTGTTCTCAAAAGAAGTGCACCTATTGTTCTTTTTGTTTTTTTCGGGATCAGAAACCAAAACAAAATGTGTTTATCAGTTTTTTTTTGTCCAAAATTAGTGTTAAGGCACTTTTTTTTAAGACCTTACGGTCAATTTTATTGGATTCCTTAATGCTTTAAGGTCTTTTCTTCAAAAATTGCAGATTTCTCATAATTGTCTGGTAAAAAACATCCGCTTAGAGATCACAGAAAAACAAGAGAGCGCAGAGAAAAAATCACATGAGTCACCAAAAATCTTAATTTGAATAACCCTATTTTTCAGTAGAAATAGGGATTTCTCAACGACCTTAGCGTCTTTTTGTTAAAGAATCCAATTTTTCGTTATTTTCCGTTAACAAGGCCTTAAGGACCCTAAAACTTATCTACAATTCTCTAGAGATCACAACAAAACAAGAGAGCGCAGAGAAAAATCACATGAGTCACCATTCCCCCAAAAAACGGCAACAAACACACTCCACAACAAAAAAAAGAGAAGAGGTCATCTGGTGGGAAAATCGGGGTGCAAGAGAGAGAGATGAGAGGGTGCAGACGGTTAGAGAATATATGAGGGGTTAGAGAGTGGAGAGACGCAGAGAAACGGCAGAAATTCACGTGAAAACAAAAAAAAGGTGAAAGTCCGTGTTTTTTGTTGTCTCTAGGTTGTTTTTGGCAATTTTCGACCTTTGGATTTTTTTTTAATCAGAAATTTTTGAATTCGGGATTTTTGGCGCCAAATTAAAGATTTGAGAAAAATAGCGGGAAAATTCGAATTTTGAAAATTTTCCGCGCGAAACTCAAAGAAACTGGTTTTTTTTGATACTTTGAACCCCCGCGGGGTCTTTTCCGGGTTGAAAAACAAAAATAAATTGATAACAGCAAAATTTTCCGTTTTTTATCAAAAAATCTGATTTTCATTGCAAAAAACGCGGGAAAATCCGGGTTTTCCCTCGAAAATGAGCATTTTGAGCATTTTCATCAAGAAAAAAGCTGAAAACTGATACTTTTTCCCAATTTTTCTGGAAAAAGTAACCCAAATCTATGTCAATAACTAGTCCTAACCAAAAAAACACTAACCAGGGGCAAATAAATCAACAAAAAATGTATAGAAAAATAAACAAAACAATTATTGATTTTTTGAGATTTAGGACGATCTTTGACTGAAAATTCGCTGAAATTTGCATTTTTCAGGCTGAAATTCGCCAAAAATCGCATATTTTCTGCGAAAATCACGTGATTTTCAAAAACTATCGCCCCGCGCGATCAGACTATATTATTTTGTATCATCCGAGAAAAAATCATTTTTTTTCTTCTGATAAAAATAAAAATATCTTCTTTTAGGTCAAAGAAACAGCAATTTTTGGCCAAAAAAATCAAGATTTTTCTAGAAAAATAACTTTTGATTTTATCAAAAATTTTCAGCAAAAAACCGGTTTTTCAGCTTTTTTCTTCAGAAAATCGATTTTCGCGACCAAAAATTTTAAATTTAGAAATGAAAGAAAGGAACACACAGATTAACCTGTTGTATTTGTTTTTTGGAAAAAAAACAGAGAAAAAACTAAAAATAATTGGAGAGACGCAGAGAAATTCCAGAGATTACTGTAGATGTTTTAAAGGGACACGGTTCTTTTGAGATCAGAAAACACTAGGTTATGGTGGAGAAATTTAAAGGAACATGATGTTTTTCAATTGGGATACTGTAGATGTTTCGCTTTTCAGAATCCCCGTGGAATTACAGTAATTTTGAGACCAAATATGACTGGGTTACTGTAGGCACTATTTAAAGGAACATGACCATATTTACTATCAAAAAATCGCAAATTTTCCGGGGATTACGGTACTTTTCCCCTCAAGACCCCCCAAAAAACTCACTTTTCCTCTTTGTCTCCACAATTCCCCCACTTCCATTGCAAATCACCTCGTTCTTCGCATAAATCTGATTACTATTTTTCAAAGACGAAGTCCATCGGGCTACAGTAACCGAACGGGTCCCGCCAAGAAGTTTGGACAACATGGTGTTCCTTTAAATTGTGTGGTACTGTAGAGGCTAAAAATATGGGGGGTTTAGAGGTATTTTTGAAAAAAATGGGTGGAAAACCCGGATTTTCAGATTTTTGTAAAAAGAAGAGAAGATGAATAACAGATTTATAACAAAAAGTTCAACAAAAATGGGGAAAATTTCAATAAAAATGGAATTTTGGGGTGAAAAATAGTGAAAAAATCGATAAAATCAACAATTTCCAGCCAAAAATCAATAATTTCCAGTCTATAATTCATGCATAGCCTGTAGACTCATTTGAACTTGCGCCAAAACCGCCAGCACATTTTCCTCGACTCGTTCGCTTCGAGACCCATTTGGTTGAGCGGTGGTTCGAATTAGGCAATCGAAGGCGTCTTCCGCGCGGCGCCATTCCGCGAGTTCTTCGCTTTCGACAGCCGCATCGACGCCGGCGACACCGCCGAAGACCAGAAGGATTTTTCTGGAAAAAAATGAATTGAGAGGGCTATGTTCCTTTAAAATATCCCTACAGTAACCCAGGGAAAATTTAGAGCACAATTTGAGAAATTCTGAATATTTTGAGATCAAATAAGGCAATGTTCCTTTAAATATATCTACAGTAATCCAGTCATATTTGGTCTCAAAATAACCCAAATTCTACGTGGATTCTTTGGATTTTGGTCTCGCAGCAAAGTATCTACAGTACTAGAGAATATTAGAGGTTTTTTGAGTCCAAACATGCATATGTTCCTTTAAATATCTTTACAGTAACCCAGTCATATTTGGTCTCAAAATTACCGTTATTCCACGTGGATTCTTTGAATTTAGGTCTCACAGCGAAGTATCTACAGTACTCTAGAGAAAATTCCGAGTTTTTTGAGTCCAAACATGCTTATGTTCCTTTAAAAATTTCTACTGTAACCAAGTTAAATTTGATCTCAAAATAACCCAAATTCTACGAGGATTCTTTGGATTTTGGTCTCACAGCGAAGTCTATACAGTAATCCCAAAAACAGAGGGGTTTTCAAGGTGTACATGAGGTCATGTGCCTTTAAAACGGGAGTACTGTAATTTTAGTTGAAAATCCTGAATTTTCGATCTGTTTGGGTCAAAATTCATCAAAATTTGTGAATTTTGGGTTGAAACCCATAAAAATATCAATTTTAGCTCAGAATTCGTCGAAAATACTGAATTTCAGCTTATTTTTCATCAAAATTCTCGAATTTTAGCTCAAAACATCCCCAAAATCATGAATTTTTAGTAAAATTTTATCCCAAAATCCTTCAAAAACTCACGGTTTATTCAAAATACAAACATCCATCTGACTAGCCAATTTTCCTCTTTGCGAAACTCCAGCAATCAAATCATATTTCTTTCCATTTTTTCCCTCCAAAACCTCTTGTAATCCCGGAACTAATCTCACATTATATCCCCAATAAATTCCAGTTTCTTTCAAAACCTCTTGTGAGCTCGCAATTCTTCCTCTCCACAATTTCTGCTCCGCGCCAAATTCCAGATTTTTGATCTCTACAGTAACCCGAGTGCCTGGGGGAAGCGGGCAAACTTCGTCGATTTCGAATTCTTTTTCGAGGCCAATGTTGCAGATTGGGCCGCGGCCTTCTTTTGATTTCTTTTTGAGCACAACTCCTTCACGATATCTGGAAAATTTGGAGCATTTTGAGACGAAACACGGTAACATTCCCCAAAATTCATGTTTTTCAGCTGCCTCACCTAAATCCCAATTCAGTCGCCTTCAAATGATGTTGAGAATCGAGCGGATTCAGCAATCCTGCATATTTCAGCGGTTTTTGAATCGGAAAAAGATCTTTTCTCAAATACTGCGGGCATTCCAAATATTCCAGAATTTTCGCCAGGTAAAAACATCCCTCGTAATTGGTCTCGGCTGGAATTTGATGACCTTGCCATGAACCGCGCCAATAATTTGAGATTGATCTGGAAACATATGGAGCTTGATGGATTCTAGGCTTTATTCATTTTTCAGGTCTTTATGGGCTATTTTTAGATTTAAAATTATACGGGGCGTGCTACGCAAGCCCTGTTTTAAATCAAAATCCACTCACTCTGGTGTCATTCTACATGATTCATCATAAATCACAATTTCATCAACCCTATAAAGCGTAGCAGCTCGTGCAATTTGTCCAGCCATATAAGTTCGAAGTTCACTGGATTGTGCATTATTCAAAAATTGTCCAGGAATAGCCAGAGAAATCGAGAATGGAGGTGCTGCAAATTCTTGAGCTCACAAACTAATTTGCTTTTGAAAAACTCACTGAAATCCACCTCGTTTTCCTTTTTTCTTTTCGCTTCTTCAACTTCTTTCAACAATTTCTGCTCGGTTTTTCGCTTCTTCTCGTCTTTCATTTGCCTCCAGTTCAATTTATCGGCTTTTGTCGAACTGTAGATTTTCCTACGCACCTCATTTTTCTGTTTCACTGTCATTTTTTGATCCGGAAGCATTTTTAACTGCAAAAATAACCTAAAGTGATCAAGTTTTGGGCGGAAAATCGAAAAAAAAAAGAAATGAAAAATTGTCCGGGAGAAGTACACACATACATTTTTTCCAACATCGCTGTGAGAGTTTTTGAGATAAATCGATGCGCCTTTATTTTTATTTTTTATTTTTTTGAATTTTTTCTAGTTTTTCGAGCAAAAAACGTGTTTCAGGTATGATTTTGAAGGAGAAATTTATCTCAGCAAGTTGCAACCCAAGATCACATTGTCTAGAAGCATCTCGAGTGAAAAATGTAGTCTTATATGCCTCAAATTTGCAAATCGCTGTTCAAACAATTCCCGAAGCCGAAAATCAAGTTGGAAAAATCATTTCGCTGTCAGAAAAACGACACAGTAAACCAATCACAACTCTGAAGCGAATAAAGAATTTTTCTGGAGAAGATGAGCAATTTATAAGTGGTGGAGTTGATGGAACTGTAGTTTTATGGGATTTTCAAGAAAATCTAGAATATTTGGCAAATCTAGAAGGTGCTTCAGGATCAATCGGATGTATTTGTGGATCCTCGAACTCTTCAAGAAAAGTCCTAGCCGCATCCTGGGTTTCAGAATCATCCTCAGGCTTTCAAGCCTGGTGGACCGGGCCTCAAGGCCAAGTTTCGAATTCCTACGCAATCAATCTAGATCAAAACGCGTTTGCCTTATGTTTAGACTCAATTTTCTTGGAAAATGTGGCGATTTTGGCTGTTGGAACATCGAAAAGATTCGTGGAATTGTTTTCGGAAAATGAAAATCGCACGGCATTTCAAAAATTGATTTCAGTTGCTGGACATACTGATTGGATTCATTCGATTGCTTTTAATGGTGAGATTTTGGGTGAAAATAACATAGAAGCCCCAAAAAATCTCTCAATATTTTTCCAGATAATCCCGAAAATCTTCTGCTAGCCTCCGCTGGTCAAGACACATTTGTCAGACTTTGGAAAATCGAAAAAGACGAGGAATCGACAGTAACTCAGGCTACAGTATCCCAAGAAGAGCTGACAAGTTCCAAAAATAAATTCTCGATTTCTGGCGTCGGAAAAATGCGAATCTCTTCGTATGCTGTTATGCAGGGACATGATGATTGGGTTCATTCGACAAATTGGAATCAACAAGGAAATGTTTTATTGACGGCGAGTAGCGATAAAACTTGTATTATTTGGAGGTACGGGGTGGATTTTGAGGGGAAATTTTAGATTTTTCGGGCATTTTTAACCCAAAAAATCGTGAAAAATAGGCGGTTTTAGCCTAGAAATCACTAATTTTGGTTTAAAAATGATATATTTTGAAACTAAAAAATTTGGAAACTAAAAATCCACGCGGAAAAAATTTGAATGAAACTTTTTGGACCTAAACTTGACGTGGTCCAAAAAAATCCAAAAAAATTTGAATTTAAAAATTTTCCCGCCAAAAATCAACGTGGAAATAATTGGAAATTTAAACATTTTAAACTTGGCGGCTAAATTTCACTTGACAAAATATAAATTCAAAGTTTTGGCAAGATTTAAACCACGTGGAAAACACAGGGGTTTTTTCACTACCGAGTCAATGCAAAATTGTAATCGAGCAAATAGGCTCCGCCCATCTTTTTCCGCACAGACATGTGGGCGGAGCTTAGGTTTTCAGATTTTCAAAAAGAAAATTGAAAACCCTTTGGCTCAAAAGACACACAAATAAAAAGAAAAAAGTCGGGCTATATGTGTGTTTGCAGCGACCGACATCTCGCGAGGCCGGCCACACGCTATTGTTTTTTTGTCGGCCACGTAGCGCGCTGTTTGCGGAGGTTTTTTGTCGTCTGATAAAATGTTTTGTACGTGATTAATTCTCGGTAGTAATAAAACCCCTGTGGAAAATATTTGAATTTCAAAATTTTCGCGCCAAAAATAATTATGACACGATTTTTTTCCAGAAAATTTAGTTTCTAATTGTAAAAACCCTTAAAGGCCTTGAATTCATCCCAATTTTCTTTTTCCAGAGAAATCGACGATTTATTCCGCGACGATGTTCGACTCGGAATCGTCGGCGGACAAGCGGCCGGCTTTTTCTCCGCAGTCTTTTCCGCTTCCGCCGAGAAAATCATCGCCAGCTCGTATTTCGGCGGTTTGCACGGCTGGAAATGCGAGGATCCCGTCGAGAAGACTTTTTGGAATGCGATTACAATGACTGGGGGACATGTTGGTGAGGTTAGAGATTTGGATTGGCAGAGAACGGGAGGATTTTTGATCAGTTGTGGAGAGGATCAGACGACGAGAGTTTTTGCGAGAGAACATGAGGAAGGGGAGAATCAGGCGGATAGAGGATTTGTGGAGATTGCTAGACCTCAGGTAAGGAATTTTTGGGTCCTGAAAATTTATCCTGAAATTAATTTGGGGCCAGAAAAACCTGTTTTCAGCCTGTAATTAATTTTTGATTGAAAAATCCACTTTTTGGGTCAAAAATGGTATTTTAAAGCCTAAAAATTCATTCAGGAGCTGAAAATTGAGCCTAAAATCAATTTTTAACCTGAAAATCCACGTTTCAGGCTTCCCCGCTCATTTTCCCCAAAATATTTGCTTTTCCAGGTCCACGGCCATGATATGCAGTGTATTTCAATGGTTAATGAATCAGTTTTCGTTTCCGGAGCCGAGGAGAAGATTTTCCGAGCTTTTCGAGCTCCGAAAAGTTTTGCCCAAAGTTTGGAAGCGATTTCGGAAATTAGTTTGGAAGAGGTGAGTTTTAGGGAATTTTTGGAGCAAAATTTCGAAATTTTTTGAACAAAAATGAGGATTTTTACATCAAAATCAGTATTTTCAATAATTTTCATGAGATTTGGAGCTGAAAAATGAGCCGAAAGTAAATCACACCTCAGCCAAAATCGTGGTTTCCACAATAAAAAATGTACGCTGACTTTTTACAGTACAAAAATTATGAATTTTTCAGTTTTTGTCCTCTGAAAATTGTGAATTTTTCAATTTTTGACCTCTAAAAGCTGAAATTCAGATTTTTCCAAAAATTGTACTCTGGTCAGCCACGGCTTGGCCGAGGTGTGAAGTAAATTCACATGAAAAATCATGTTCCATGAATTTCAGATTTTTCGGGAATTTTGGAAGAAAATTTGAATTTTACATTGAAAATCATGTTTTTTGTATCAAAATTAACTCTAATTCAATGATTTTAAGATAATTTCAGCCAAATTCCTCAAATTCCAGACCTTCAAATCCACCAAGTTAGCCGAATTCGGAGCTTGTGTTCCAGCCTTGGGACTCTCAAATAAAGCAATGTGTGAAGGTGAAACTGTTGATGGAGAACATTGGGAAGAAGATGCATTTAGAGCTGCTCCAACGGTTTTGAAGAGTAATTTTTGCTTCCTGATTTCCAGCCAGCCCAAAAAAAATCGCATATTTTCAGCTGCTCCCACTGAAGACACCCTTCAACAGAATACACTTTGGCCAGAAGAACACAAATTATATGGGCATGGTTATGAAGTTTATGCGGTTGCCACAAATCCGACGGGAAAAGTTTTGGCCACGGCGTGTAAGGTGGGAAAATTTCACCTAAAATTACCTTAAGAACCTTAATTTTCACCTTAAATCACCTAAAAACCTCTATTTTCACCACTAAATTTTTTGCAGTCAAGTCACATCGAACATTCAGTGATAATTCTATGGTCCACTGAAGATTGGTCGAAAAAATCGGAAATTGTTGGACATCAACTTACCGTAACTCAGATTAGTTGGAATTTCAAAGGAACATTGTTGTTGAGTGTTAGCCGTGATCGAACTGCAAAATTGTATAGAGAAAATGAGGGAAATGGTGAGGTTTGGGTCAAAATTTGGAAAAATCGTGTTTAGCCTCATTTTGTAGAGATTTTTTGGATCTTGGCTGAAATTAAAATTTCGGCCCAAAATTTTAATAGAATCTGAAATTTTCAAAAATCATGTTTGAGCTCATTTTGTAGAGAATTTTGAGGGCTTCAAAATGAGCATGATTTTAGGAATTTGGCTGAAAATTAAGTCTGAAATCAAAATTTCAGTCCAAAATTTCAACAGAATCTGAAATTTTTAAAAATCTTGTTTGAGCTCATTTTGTAGAGAATTTGAAGAGCTTCAAAATGAGCCCAAACATGGTTTTTGAAAATTTTAGATTTTTCAAGTTTTGGGCTGAAATTTGGGTTGCAAAAGTTTTTAAAGGCTCTTAATTTTAGACACAATTTTCAGCTAAAAACTAATTTTTTCAAATGTCATTCTTGGGCTCATTTTGTAGAGGATATTCAGAGCTGTAAAATGAGCAAAAAATGCTTTTTGGAAATTTCAGATTTTGGCTGAAAATCAGGTCTGAAATTGATTTGAATTTTGGATAAAAATTGACCCCTAGGCTTATTTATACTCAAAAAAGTCCCCAAATTTCACCCCATGTCCCTTTAATATTCCCAATTGCTCAAATTACAGTTGATGGCTTCAATTATCAATTAATCTGGTCTTCCACTCCAAAACATCATTCCCGAATTATTTGGTCGTGTGATTGGTTCAAAACCCCAGAATCCGAAAATCAATTTATCACTGCTTCTCGAGATCAGAAAATCATAATCTGGAATTTCAACGAGGCTGAAAATCAAGCGATTCCTATTTGCTCGCAAAAATCTGCAGAGCCTGTGACTGCTATTTCAGTTCAACCTTCTGAAAATCCACTGATTGTGGCTGGATTCCAAAGTGGACTTTTGGAAGTTTATCGATTTTTGGATGGAAATTTGACGCTGCTTCAAAGAATTGGCGCATCGCCAATTTCCGTGGATTCGCCAGTTACAAGAATTCGATTTTCGCCGCAAAATGGACGATTTTTGGCTGTTTCTAGTGCTGATGCAAAATTGAGGATTTTCGAAGTTTCTTCTTGCTGAAAATTTTTGACCTGAATGTGGTTTTTGTTATTTGTTGTTGTTACACTAATTATAAGATATATAAAAGTTTATTGAGCATTTTTGAAAAGTAAAAAAAATAAGATAAGATTGAACCGTTGGAAACTCTTTCATGTGATTTTTGAGTTTTTCAGAACTTTAGATTTTTTATTTTCAAATGAAACATTAAGAATTTCACTTCGAAAATTAATGCTTCTTGGAAGAATGGCATATTTTTATTTTGATTTCAAATTTTAATTTTGGAGATGTTCATTGAATCTTGAATTGTGATTTTCTTATTTTCCTGAGAATTCAAAATTCTAGGAGATTCAAAAATCAACTATTTTTCGGCTATTTTTCATGAGATTTTCAGAAATTATTTTTATTTTTGAAAATAAATGTTCCAAAAATGGAAACATTTAGTGTGATTTAATTCTTATTCTGAAGATTTTCATTTTTTTTTTTCATGAGTTACAGAATTTAAAATTCTCAAAGGCTTGAGTTTATTTTTCGAAACAACATTTTTGGCGAACTTTTATATTTAAAATTTTTTCTTGAACTTTCAATTTCGAAAATTCTAGAATGGTGTGATCTCAACAACTTTCAGATTTATTGAAATTTCGAATTTTTCAATTTTAATGTTGGAATTTCCAACTTGAAAATTTTTTCAATTTTCATTCTGATGATTTTCAGGAAATCATCAGTTTTTATCAGAAAATTTGGAGAATTTCAGATGTTTTTTCAAATTTATGTTTAAATTTTGAATTTTTTCCGCATTTTTGTTGAAAAATTCGAAACTTTAACAACAAAGAAATGCTAGGTTTTTTTTTTGAAATTTTCAAACTTGATTATTTTTTTTTTCGCGCCAACAATAGCACCGTAGATTTCATGTCAAACTGATTTCAAAATTGAATTTTAAAATCAGATTGAGGAACTTCTTTCTTTAGTTTTCTGAGCTCGATTTTCAGAATTTTCGAAAATCACCTAACACTTATTTTTTTAATTAAAAATCCTCGTTTGATCGTCAAATGTTCGAATTTCTTGATTTTCATCTAATTTTGTCTCGCACTCTCTACTTTTCACACACACTCTCCCTCCTCTCGAATTCCTTTTGAAAAAACATCATTTTCGGATCGATTTCGAGGTCTTTGTGATTGCGTATCGATTCGAAATTTGAATCCTTTTTGAATCGATCGATCGGATCATTTTGTGAGTAGTTTTTGGACAGACAATAATAACAATCCCTATTCCTCCTCCTCCCTTTTTAGACACACAAACATCTCGGAGATAGATCGGAGGCTGAAACATCAAACTTTATTTATCGGTTTCAATTGGGGAGAAAGAAAAAACAGTTTAACAAAAATAGAAAAATATTATAGGAAGATGTTTGTTTGAAAACTTTTAAAAAGGGAAAAATAGAGTTAGACCTTTTTTTGTCTTTTTCATGGATAATAAAATTAGAAAAAGAAAGAGGGAAGATAAAAAAACAGTTTTGGTGAAACCAATAAAAAATACCGTTGGAATTTCTCTCGCTCGTTTGTTTATTGTGGCGATGGCGAACGGGATGGTGATCTCGAGCGACTTGGTGAACGAGAACGACTGCGAGAGCGGCTGCGTGAACGACGTGGAGAGTATTTTGGCGAAGCGCGACGTTCACGAGAACGAGAGCGACTGCGTCCACCACGGCTACCGCCGCCACCACTGCCAGATGAAGTGTCTTCGCGAACACGAATGTAGGCGGTTTCTCCCTGAAAAAAATGAATTTTTAGCATTTTTGAAAAAAAATTGGTCAAATTTCTAATTTTCTAACAAAACGTGAACTTTTGTTCTTTCACCGCGGCAATTCTCCAAAAACCATTATTTCTCGATTTTCCACGCAAAACTCTACCTCATGAGATCTGAATTTGGTATCATCCAACTTCCGAACAGCATATTTAACATCGTCATATCTGGTGAATTCAACAACACCAGTTCCATCTCTAGCAACATCAGCATAACAAACATCCCCAGCCTCGCGCATATGATCCTTCAAATCTTGCCATGATCCAGTTGCCGGCAATCCTTCGACAATAACTCGATGACCAGTTCGTCTTTGACCAGCACCTCCTCCGTGATGGCCGCCACGATAACCTCCTCCTCGCCCACTATTATAATCACCATGTGATTGATTAATTGGTCTTCCACCTGGACCACGTGGTCCAACACCTCTAGTGAATTCTACGCGAAGTCGATGACCATCGAAATCGTAACCATCACGACCGCGAACTGCGTCATCCGCGTCGCGGTTGTCTTCGAATTCGATGAACGCAAAAGCCGGTCCTCGCCCTGACTTTATGTCAATGTATCTGATCTTGCCGTATTTTGAGAAAACATCCTCGATATCTCGATCGCGAACATCTCCTGGCAAATTTCCAACATACACTTTTTGGTCGTCACGTGGCATTCTGGCTGGAAAATGAAAAATTGAATTGGGAAAGATGTATATAGAAAGTGGAAGAAAAGAACAATAAACACTGGGAAAAAAATGATTATTGTTAATGTGTATAATGGGAAAAATAATCGATTATAGAAATATGATATTTATGGATGGTTATATGATGAAATTCATATATTTTTCGAAGAACTGAATTTTCAACAGAACATTCAGTTTTTCTAGAATCTCGCTTGGAAATCAACGCTTTTTGATAGTAATTTTGATAGATTCACAAGAAACCTATTCAAACTCAAAATCATTTTGAAAAACCGTAATTATTCAGGAAAATTCCAAAAGTCCTAAATTGTTGAAAAACTAGACATTTTCCACTAAAATTCCTACATTTTGAAGCATTTTTAAAATGAAATTCACCTAAAATTCGGAATTTTTCATCAAAAATCCCACAAAACACAGAAAATCACCAGAGCAACGCTAAAAACCAGCTAAAATGAAATGACAAATTCGAAAAATGATGCGACCGCAACGCTTGCACGCAACGCGCCACCTGTCATCACCGCGAAATTCAAACGATTGTTATTGGAGCGCGCTTGCTTGTTTTGGATTTGCACGTGTTTTTATTTTTTGTTTTCGGGTTTTCGAGGATTTTCGGGTCAAAACCGGCATGGATCAAGAACATTATGAGATTCCCAAGATTCTTAAAATTGTGGTGAGTAAGTTAGTCTAACTCAAATTTTGAAAACCCCCAACTTTCACAGAATTCAGATAGATTTTCGAAAAATCGCACTTCCCACCTGTTAAATCGTGAAATATGTCCAGATGTTCGGAAATCACGAGTTTCCCTCAAACTGCAGCATTTGCGACTATTCGAGCGTGGAAAATTCAAAAAAGTGGCGAGTTTAGAGCAGGCAACTGTGGGATTTTTGCGAAGTTCACGATTTTTTGTGACTTGCGAAGGATTTGATGGATATAGGGAGATTTCGATTTATGAATTTAATGGACATTTTGCAGTTTTGGTGAGTTTTAAAGGGGAGTTTCGTGGGAAAATTGATTTTTCGGTCTAGAATCCTGAAAACTATCTAAACAGGGCTTGCGAAGCCCGCCACGTGGATTTTGAGCTCTAATATTAATTTTAGGCTTATTTTTAATCAAAATTTACCCAAGCCCCTTCAAAACCCTAAATTCCTCTTCCAGAAGTCAAAAATCCACCAAAATATCTTGGAAAAACTCGAAATTTTCGACAATTTCTCCGAAACTTTGCTATTTTGGAGCCCAAAACTCGATCGGAATTTCAAAGAAGAATCACTGAATTTTCGAGTTTCCCCCACAATTTTCTATATTCCATGGAACTTGCAAATTGATGTGGATGTTAGTAGTGTTTTGTATAATCGAAGGACCGAGAATTTGAAGTGGGTTGGGTTTTTAAACCTAAAAAAACGTGATTTTTAATGAAAAAAATGCTGAAAAATCATGATTTTCACCGAATTTCCCACTCAAAACCTCTATTTTCTTTTTTGCAGATCCCTTCTTCACCCAATCAAAAATGGCTTTATTTTTTCGACTTGCGAAACAATTTTATGCGTAAAAATATCCTCAAAAACCCCTCGAAAAATCGATAAAAATTACCAAAATTTCTCAAAGCAAGAGCAAATTATTTGGACAAATGAGAGCCCCGGAAAACCGTTTTTCGAGAATTTCGAAAATTCCCAGAAAATCCGACGATTTTTGATGGAAACATCAAACAAGGAGAGGATTATTTTCACAAAAAATCGAAAAATTCCCGAGAATTTGGCAATTTTTGTGACGAAAAATGCGTTGGATTTGGAGAATTTGATCAATTATTTTGTGCCAAAAGCACTGGCGAATTCTGGAATTTCAGCCAAATTATTGGGAATTTGTGATTATGAGGGAGATGTTTTGGAGGTCTCAGTGGTGGATTCGGTGGTGAAAATTTTGGTTTTAACGGTTTGCGAAGTGAAAGTTGTTACGAAATTGGAGGAGAAGGAGAATGAAGTCAGAAATTTGTTCTATGTTTTTAAGATTTTGGCGGAATGGTGAGTCTTGAAAGATTTTCTATGAAATTTTCAAAATTGACGTGAAACTTTATTTAAAAAAAAATAATGATAAATGATCTGCTACTTAAATTTTTCTCACAAAAATGTATAATCTAAACTAGGCATTCGACCCGTTTTTCGTTTTGCTCATCTTTTCCTTGCTCGTTTTTCCTTTCACAGCCGAACCTTGCTTCTGCATTTTCGCCTTTCGCGTTTTCCGACAAATCAAAATTGCAACAGCAGCTACAAGGATAGCAATTAAAACCACAACAATTGAAACAATAACTATAATCAGCATCATATTATCGCTTTCTTTTTGATTTTTTTTTCGTTCTTCTTCTTCAGCTTCTTCAGCTTTTTCTTTCACTCCTTCAATAACATAGCATTTCCGTAGTCGATCTTCACTCCGAAAGACACAATAACTTCCATTTTTACAATGCTTATTGAGTTTACATTCATATAAAGATTTAGGTTTTACAATCGCATATTCAAAGGCTGTTTTACCAAGTGTCCAAACATAGCCATTTTTGCAATATAAATCGTAGGATTGTAAGAGTTTTGAATCATCGCATATTTGATTTGTTTGAAAATCTTCGGGAACCACTGGGTTAGGACAGCATTTTCCCAATATATTACCCTGAAAAATAGATTTTTTAAACTACACAAGTATTCTTCGACCTAACAGCTTCAACCTAACAGCTAAAATACTCACCGAGGACTTGACCCTTGAACACTGTCCTTTTCCGCCGAATTGATTTATACACGGTGTATCGAATTTAGGACAAGGAGGTTGATTTTCATGAGGAATTTCATGGATGTGCGGACAATACTTTTTATAATCAGCAATAGTAGAAAAGCAGAGAATTGGAAAAACTATGAAAAGAATCGAAAAAGTCGGCGATTTCATTTTAGTTTTTTTTATAAATACTGATTTTGGATGATTTTTGGATGCAAATCTTTTGGAAAAAAAATAATATGTGGGTCACGTTAAAAATGAACACGTGAAAATTTTTTGGTTAAAATTTTCTCGGATTTTTGAATTGAGAGATCACAGAAAATCTATTGGAGTGAACAAAAATGTGGAATCTTTCCCGAAGTTTTATGCTAGATTTGAAAATCGGGAATTCGGAGTGAATACGAAACCACAAGATTCATTCAAAGTTTTCAGAATTCCAGTTTTAAAAAAATCTGAAGATCACTTTTCCCCCCTGAAAATCCTAGAAATTTGTTTTATGTTTTTAAAATTTTGGCGGAATGGTGAGTCTTGAAAGATTTTCTATGAAATTTTCAGTTTCAAAAAATTGACGTGAAACTTTATTTAAAAAAAATAATGATAAATGATCTTCTACTTAATTTTTTTCACAAAATTTATGATCTAAACTAGGCATTCGACCCGTTTTTCGTTTTGCTCATCTTTTCCTTGCTCGTTTTTCCTTTCTCAGCCGAACCTTGCTTCTGCATTTTTGCCTTTCGCGTTTTCCGACAAATCAAAATTCCAACAGCAGCTACAAGGATAGCAATTAAAACCAGAACAATTGAAACAATAACTATAAAGAGCATCATATTATCTTTTTCTTTCTGTTTTTTTTTCGTTCTTCTTCTTCAGCTTTTTCTTTCACTCCTTCAATAACATAACATTTGTCTTCTTCATATTTGAGATAGACACAATAACTTCCATTTTCACAATCCTTATTGAATTGACATGAAGATTTAAGTTTTAATTGCGCATATTCAAAGGCTGTTTTACCAAGTGTCCAAACATAGCCATTTTTGCAATATGAAGAGTAGGATTGTAATGGTTTTGAATCATCGCATATTTGATTTGTTTGAAAATCTTCGACAATCGTTGGTTTCGGACAGCATTTTCCCACTTCTCTACCCTGAAAATTGATTTTTTAAACTACACAAGTATTCTTCGACCTAACAGCTTCAACCTAACAGCTAAAATACTCACCGAGGACTTGACCCTTGAACACTGTCCTTTTCCGCCGAATTGATTTATACACAGTGTGTCGAATTTAGGACAAGAAGGTTGATTTATATGAGGAATTTCATGGACGTGCGGACAATACTTAGTAGTATCATAAGCAGCGATAGTAGAAAAGCAGAGAATTGGAAAAACGATGAAAAGAATCGAAAAAGTCGGCGATTTCATTTTTGTTTTTTATAAATACTGATTTTGGATGCAAATCTTTTGGAAAAAAAATAATATGTGGGTCACGTTAAAAATGAATACGTGAAAATTTTTTGGAAACATTTTTTTGGTTAAAATTTTTTCGGATTTTTGAATTGAGAGATCACAGTAAATCTATTGGAGTGAACAAAAATGTGGCATCTTTGCCGAAGTTTTTAGTAACGAGAATCCACGTGGAACTTTTTTTTTAATTTTGAGTTTTTTTTCGCTAAAAATTGATTAAAAACTGAATTTCCATTAGAAAATTTCGGAATTCCAGCAAAAATTTGAAATTCACGGCTCGTGAAAATCCTCAGCTTCACCTCTCAAAATTCAAATTTCAGGAACGCGGAAACCGGAAAAATCAGCGTCAAATCAGTACAAAATGTGAAAACGGTCAAACCAAACGAGGCAACAAATCCCGCCAAATGGTATCCGCTCAAAAAATTCCCCGAAAATCCCGGGTCTCGCCCCGATTTTCTGGCCCAAAAATCTGAAGACGACACGCCTTTTTTACGAGTATTTCAGAGAGAAGATCAGGAAATTATGATTGTTGAATAAATTTTTTCGAACAGAACATTTTGTGAATTTTTTTTAAAATTTAATTTTTAAACGTCAAGTGAAACGTGGCATATTTTTGAAATTTTTTTTGAGGGA
Source organism: Caenorhabditis angaria (assembly GCA_947459285.1). Classification (NCBI taxonomy): domain Eukaryota; kingdom Metazoa; phylum Nematoda; class Chromadorea; order Rhabditida; family Rhabditidae; genus Caenorhabditis; species Caenorhabditis angaria. The sequence goes on along the minus strand of CANHGI010000003.1, from coordinate 2,720,045 downwards.
CAAAAAAAATTAATTGGGGGTCATTTTGCAATTTTTGAAAATGTCAGACAGTTCGAAAAAAATGGAACCGGCCGAAGCAGAAATAACAGCCAGAGAGGAGGAATTTGAAAATGGAGGTGAGTTTTTTGGGCTTTGAAAATTTCTACAGTACTCTATAGGCCTGAATGTACAGTACTTTTTGACCTAAAAATATACTGTACCTATTTTTCCCGGCAAATCCTACAGTACTCCCCTAACCTACCGTATATTTCTTCAGCAGTCTACCCGCCGCGGAAAAAGAAGGCAATTGCAACTATGATTTTGCTGCTTGTCAATTTGTTGAATTATATCGATAGATTCACTATTGTTGGAGTTATGGATCGACTCAAAGTGGAATTTGAGATGAATGAGAAGGATTCTGGAATGTTGCAGGTGGGAATTTGGAGGGTTTCGGAGATAAATTGGGATTTTTCTTGGAATTTGCAGCATTTTGAAACCAAATATGATGGATTTCTGATGATTTTGACAAAAATTGGACCCTCCCCCCTTCTAATCTAAGGGGGGGGTCACATTTTCTGGCAAAATTACAGTAACCTAGGCTTGTTGGGTATAAAAATATTGCAAATCGAATGAGGAATTTGAAAAAACAACCAGTTAGGCCTGAAATTCATCCAGACCTTGAAAATTAAGAATTTTGAAATATTTTCTGTATCTGAAAATTTTCAAATCTCAAGTTGTGACAGTTTTTGAGAGTTATGAGCAGGTTTTTTTGGATTTTCCAGGAAATTTCTTGATGTTAGACACCCATATTGATAGGGTTACGGTGGATTTGAAATTTTCGACCTATGTCACGTGGCAAGCAAATTTACAGTAACCCAGGCTTGCTGGGTGTCAAAACTATCCAAATTTCACAAAGCATCAAGAAAACACCTTGGAATCTCATAAAATATTGAATTTTCAAGATTTTCAGTACCGCAAACTTGTAAAATCTCAAGTTCTAGCGATTTTTGAGGGTTCCAACCAAGTTTTTTGAAATTTTCAAGGAAATTGCATGATTTTAGACACCCATCATGATAGGGTTACGGTAGATTTGAAATTTGTATGTTTCACGTGGCATAAGAGCAAAATTACAGTAACCCAAGCTTGTTGGGTATAAAAATAATCAGAATTTCACAATGCGAAGCGGAAAATTTATTGTTAAAAGCAGTAAAACAGCCCAAACTAGAAAATTAATAATTTTGTGGAAGATCGCGAATCAATGGAGCAGCACATGCGATTCCAACAAGATCTTCAGAAGTTCCATCGCAATTCACATTGATGAATTGATAATTGGTTCCATTTGAAGCGAGTGGAACTTGGAGAGCATAACAATCTCTGGAAATACATAGTTTATTATTGAAGAGTCCCCCAGAAGTTAGGATAACTCACTTTCCGGCGATTGGATATCCAGCCCCGAATCTGAATTTACGTGGATGCAATTCGGTGACATATTCATCAGTAAATTGGAATCCCTTTCCTTTCGCACACTTTCCGGTGCTTTGCCCCAAACAGGTGTAATTTCTACGAGCTCCCAATAGAATTGAACCACCGCTGATTGATTTTCGACGCATTCCGAGGGCTGCGTACCAAGCATCGTCGACTGGGAAAGCTGCACCGTATAAATGAGCATTGAAGAGGTCGCAGGTTTCACGAGCTGTTGTTTGATCGTAGGAGCCGTAGAGGAACTGGAAATTGATATGGTTATGAGAGGAACGAGGGTGAACCGGAAGGTTCCGCGTAGCGGCACTATCTTCCGCTTCAGCGGCTAGTTACCATAACTTCTTAACCTCAAGAAGTTATGGTAACTAACCGCTAAAGCGGAAGATAGTGCCGCTACGCGGAAGCTTCCGGTTTACACTCGCTCCGCTCGTAAAAATATCGCACAGGCGAATGCAAACTGGCCGGACTGTCCGAATCTTGTACTTTTTGGACCGGTGCTGAAAACGGCCAGTAACCACTCAAAAATCGGCCGGTTTCTGACCGGTTTTCCAAAATCCGGCCGTTTTTGTTGAATTCGAGCACAAACCGGCCGGTTTTCGAGTGGTTACTGGCCGTTTTCAACACCGGTCCGAAACGTACAAGTTTCGGACAGTTCGTATTTTCCTTTGTCGATTTAGCGGCCAGTTACCCTAACTTCCGAACCTTAAGAAGTTAGCTTAACTGGCCGCTGAAGCGGAAGATTGTGCCGCTACGCGGAAGCTTGCGGTTTACACTCGCTCCGCTCGTAAAGAATATTGGTTTAGCAGCCAGTTACCATAACTTCTTAAGGTTTAGAAGTTAGGTTAACTGACCGCTTTTACGAGCGAAGCGAGTCTAAACCGGAAGCTTCCGCGAAGCGGCACTATCTTCCGCTTCAGCGGCCAGTTAACCTAACTTCTGAATCTCAAGAAGTTATGGTAACTAGCCGCTACGCGGGAGCTTCCGGCTTAGACTCGCTCCGCTCGTTTTCCCAACTTACAGTATAACAGAATTGTTGATCTCCTTCATACCACGAATCCCAACAATCACCATGATCAAGTTTCAAAGCATGATTAAACACAATATGATTCGGATCTCTTTTGCATAACTTGCCAATATCTATATTTTGCATAATTCGTCGAACCCGTCAATCCGCCCATTCGAAGTCCTTGTAAAACCTCTTCGTCTGTCAAATTGCACGAATCATCTGGCACGTTTACTTTGATTGATAACTTTGAACCGGAATATTGGCCACTTTGATGAACGAGTTTGGCATTTCCGAAATCAACTGTTAAACATTCACCGGAAGCGAGACTTGATGCGATGACACAGGAGGCATTGGATTGGCAGAGAGTTTGACAGTCTGGAGAATACTGGTTTACGCGAGCTTCCGCGCAGCGGCACTATCTTCCGCTTCAGCGGCCAAATTACGCTTACAAGTAGTGTAACTTGACCGCTACGCGGAAGCTTGCGGTTTACACTCGCGCACAGCGCTCGTTCCTTACCTGCATAGCTCAGATTTCCTTGTGATCTTTGAGTTGTTGCCAATTGAACGATTGAATTGTCAGATTCGAGATATCGAATACAATCGCAATTTGAAGATGTTACGAAGGTCGCAACCAAGAGTAGAATATGAAGGATTCCCATGTTTTGAATCGAATGATTTTCTGTTTCTCAACGCAACTCTTTTATAGTAGACATTTTCAATTGAAAACGATTAATCAAATAAAAAAACTCTTTTGAATATTCAAATTTGGTGGGAAAAAAAATGACAAGAGATTATTATTTATTCTGGTGGTCTGGTCTAGAAATAAATTGTCTGATAACGAAAACATTATACATCAAAAATTTGGAAGAACCCTTATAATTAGAGATCTAAAATCTATTTTCAGAAAGTTTCCAAAAAGTTTTCTAGAGATGATTTTTGAACTCGCCTTGAAATTTGGAGCATTTTGACACCCAACATGATGAGTTTTGGATGGTTTTAACAAAAAATGTACCCCCCCAGTTTTACAAGGAATTTGAAAATTCACATGCCACGTGGCGAAATTCTCACAAAAACTCAAAAATCTTGATTTTCAGACCGCCTTCATTCTCACATTCATGATAGCCGCCCCGATTTTTGGATTTTTTGGCGATCGCTACAATCGGAAGTTTTTGATGATGATTGGAATGATTATTTGGATTATGGCTGTGATTGCTTCATCGTTTTGCAAACCTGGGGTGAGAAAACGCGGGATTTTGGGTGGAAATTGCTGAAAAATTGTGTTTTTAGTTGGAAAAATGTTGAAAAATAGCTCATTTTCTACCAAAAATGCTCGAAAATTGTCAATTTGACCACTAATTTCTCTTCCAAATACTGATTATTCAGCTGAAAATACTAGTTTTCAGCCTAAAAATGCTCAAAAACTCTGAAATTTCCACTAAAAAAAAAATAAAAATCATCCAATTTTCCAGCATTACTTGTTATTTTTGACATGCCGTGCAGTTGTTGGAATTGGAGAAGCTTCGTATTCTACCATTGCTCCCACTATAATTTCGGATTTATTTCAAGGAAAAACACGGAGCCGCATATTTATGATGTTTTATTTTGCAGTTCCAGTTGGATCTGGACTCGGTTTCATTTGTGGATCTGAAATTGCACTTTTGACAAATTCGTGGCAATGGGGTGTCAGATTCTCGCCATTTATTGGTGCAATTTGCCTTTTGTTGATGTTCTTCCTGCTTGATGAACCGGTTAGAGGAGCTTGTGATGGAGCAACACAGGAAAGTGGAGCAGATGATGAGGATCGGGGTTTTTGGAGCGATTGCAAGTATTTGTTTGGAATGTTAGTTGGGTTTTGGGGATTTGAAGATTTTTCGGGGTAAAAGTGCAAATTATCGAAATTGTCGGGTTTTCTGTGCAAAAAACATCAATTTTGGTCATTTTTGACTGAAAAGCATGATTTCTAGCCAATTTTGGGTAAAAACATGATTTTGTCCAATTTTAAATAAAGACACGATTTCTGGCCATTTTTTTTGAGTAAAAAAGATGATTTTTGGTCATTTTTTGAGAGTTCCAATAGAATTTTCATGAGATTTCTCTAGATTTTTGAAAATTTCGATATTTTTGGAGGTCATCCCCATTAGCCTGATTTTTATTTCAATTTTTAAAAAAAATCCACATCTTTTTTTTCCAGAAAAACGTACGTTTTCATGGTTCTCGGCACCACCACGTCGTTCTTCTCGGTCGGATGTTTCAGTTGGTGGACACCTGGATTTCTTGGATACGCATCGGCCACTATTCAAAATGTACCAGTTGTTACAGACTCGGAATTGTCGTAGTGAGTTTTTTGTTGGGAAATTTGGATTTTTCACCAAATTTGGGTGATTTTGATACTAAACATGATCTTTTTTTGTTGGAAAAATTTGAATAATGCCACGTGGAAATACCCCTGGATTGTGGGATGACTCGAATTTCACAGGCAATCCGAAAATCCACGTGGCAGACTCTGATGTCACTGAAAAATTCAGATTCAAGGTTTCCAAATTTTCGAGAGATCTAGAAAATTTGAGCCTTTCTAATGATTATTTTTGAGTTTTCCAGTGAATTTCTGAATTTTTGACACCCATTTTGATATGGTTTTGAAGATTTTTGAAAAAAAAAACTTTTTTCCATCAAAATTACAGTATCCTTGGCTTGTTTGGTCTCAAAATGACTAGAATTCACTCATTTTTTCCAGCATTAACACGATGTTTGGAATTGTGACATGTATTGCTGGCCTTTTAGGCGTTGCAGTCGGAACTTTCGTGGCTCGAGCCTGGACCGAAGGAAAAGGATGTTTCTCATATTGTCAATCAGCCCGAGCCGATGTCTATATTTGTGCACTTTCCATGTTCATTGCCCTACCATTTTTGTTCTTTGGAATTGTTGTTTCGGAATATTCAATCAATTGGTCACTTTTATTGCTCTATTTTGCAATTATGTCAATGTGTATGAATTGGGCGGTTTGTGTTGATGTTATTATGGTTAGTTTTGGGGAATTCTGGGTGGTTTTTCGAATTTTTCAGTGAATTTCGGGATTTTTGACATCCATATTTATATTGTTCTGAAAATTTTGATATTTTCACTATAGGGACCCTTGAAAGGGGGGATCCCTTTTTTTCTAAAATTAGAGTCACTTGGCTTATTTGGTATCAAAATTATCGGAAAATCACCAAGAAGCTTGAAAACTGTGTGAAAAAGTGGCTGCTGTGTGGATTTTGAGGTGATTTGAAGCATTTTGACCTCATAATTTCATAGCAGAAGTTCTAGATGTTTTCAGCAGATCTAGTACAGTTCTTCGAATTTATCAGAAAATTTCCAAATTTTTGAGACCCATATTTATATAGTTCTGAAAATTTTGATTTTTTGACTATAGGGACCATTGAAAAGGGGGGGGTCACCTTTTTTCTAAATTTACTATAACTTGGCTTATTTGGTATCAAAATTATCGGAAAATCACCGGGAAGCTGAAAAACTGTGTGAAAATCCATGAAATTTTCACATTTCATCAAATTCATCCCAATTTTTCCCCATTTTTCCAGTACTGTGTTGTTCCAAGTCGTCGTTCGACCGCAATGGCTGTCGATACAATGATTGCTCATTTATTCGGAGATGCCTCAAGTCCATATCTGGTTGGCCTAATTGCTGACGCTCTCTGCGAATCCAACACGGCCTACGGTCACTATTTTGCCCTCCAAAAAGCCCTTTATGTCCCGTGTTTTGTGCTCATTTTGGCCGGAACTTGTTATGGATTGGGAGCATTCACGGTCGAAAATGACAAGAGGGAGTGCGAATTTGCGATGGGAGGTGAGGGAAATTTATGAAAACTGTTGGAATTTTTGAGTTCCTCGTGAAATTTGGAGAATTTTGACACCCCACAAGCCTGGGTTACTCTCAATTTTGAAAAATTCAGTTTGCCACGTGGCAAAGAGACCTTATTTTCAAAACTTACAGTACCCCGGTCATGTTGGGTGTCTAAAATCTCCAAATTCCATAGGAAACTTGAAAATCGCTATTAGAACTTCTGAAAACTTCTGAAAATTCCACTTTGAAAATTGTCGAACCTTGAAAATTTCTCGGAACCCGCGAAAATCTGAATATTTGAGGGTTGTCACGTGGATTTTCGAATTCCTCGTGGGATTTGAGAATTTTAGACACCCCACAAGCCTAGGTTACTGTAGATTTTGAAAATTCAGTTTGCCACGTGGCAAATAGACCTTATTTTCAAAAATTACAGTAACCCTATCAATATGGGTGTCTAAAATCTCCAAATTTCATGGGAAACTTGAAAATCCATATTAGAACCTTTGAAAACTTCTGAAAATTCCACTTTGAAACTTGTTGGACCTTGAAAATTCTCAGAATCCCTGTTTTTTTTTCCAGCCAATCCAGCTCAGCCTGCAAATTCACCCGAAGATAGGAATAACCTTGTTGTTCCACAAAATGAAGTTGTTGATGATGATGAAGACGAGGGTTTCAGCCAAACATGACGGTTTTCAGAGGGACCACAACTAGCTAATCATCATAATTTACAACAACTAGAAGAAGAAGAAGATTTAATTGTGAGGAACTTTTCATATTGAAAGTTCTAGGGATTTTCAAGATCTCAAAGGGTTTTCATTCGATTTTTTTTTAGAAAATTTGGGGATTTTTGAGATCCATTTGGAAAAAATTTACCTTTCTAGTCTTTTTTTTATCTCAAAATGCTCCAAATTTCACCCATAAACTTGAAAATCCACGTGGCAATGCTCCATTTTTTTGCAGAATTTCGAAGAAACGGGTGATGACGTAGAAGTCATTGAAAATTGTGTCGAAAATTGTCAAAATCTCGATTTCCTGCCACCAGTCATTCCGTGGCAATGGAATGATGAACAAGTTCGGCCTGTAGGTTTTTTTCGGGCTGAAAATGGGCTTTAGGGCCTGAAAATAGGGCTAGAAGGCCTGATAGTTTTCTACGTATTTTCGGGCTTAAAAATAGGTCTACAGAGCCTGAAATTGGCCCAAAACAGCCCTAAACCTTCATTTTTTCTCCAGAAATCTGGTCAATTTGTCGAAGAGGAGCAGTTTGATATGCGAAATTTGAAAGATGCCGATGAATCGTCTTCAGAAGATGAGAATGTGGGCGGAACTTCGAGCAATTCTTGACACGTGGCAGCGGGTTTTTTTGCATTTTTTTTTTTTGGTGAGTTGGGGATTTTTCGGGAGGGTTTTGGACTCTGAAAATTCTGAAAAAATTCGAATATTCGAGAATTCTTATCTAAAATTTTATGAAAATGTCAAATTTTTTGCCCAAAAATCTTTAAAAAATATTTTTTCCCTCATTTCACAGCTTAAGGGCGTCCGGTCCGCGGCGGACCTGTGACAGACCCGTAAAACACCCGTGGGCAAAACACCTGTGACAGGTCTGAGACGTGTCGATTTTGACCTGTAGTCCCACCTGTGAATGACTCGTAAAAGACCTTTTTTCTACTTTTCGGTTGACCAACTACAATTTTTTGAACAATGTTATAATTTATTAGAAAATCAAAAAAAAAAATTAGAAAAACTTATTTTTCATGGTCTTTCCGATGCATCTCTTTGATTTGCGGGGAAGTTGGGTGCGGTGGCAGTTGGAGTAGGTTTTGTCATTTAATAGTAAAGGCGATATGGTGTAATTCCTTGAATCCACAATTCTTGGTGACACCAATCTGTCGCTCATTTCGTCGTGAGAGAAGACTGTGTCAGCTGGAAGTTGCTTCTCGATGTGCTCACAAGAAAAGTCCATATTTTGGGCAAAGGTTCCTCTGTTGATTTGAATTCTGACTAAATCAGTCTTCTATTGACGGTGGTTGAGGAACTACATCTGAAAATAAAGAACCATTAGAATCCGACTTTCTTATTTGAGTTATCAAACCTGCGTGTGATCAGTGACATGGATAAACTATGCTTCTGAGCTTGTTGATGTCGGATTCGATGAGTTTCTTTCCATCTTGATCTTGCCATTCTAACACAGTTGATATCCTTGTTTTTGAGGCAGTCTATAAATTTATATTACGATTACGTACATTAGTAAATTATAAGTTGTGACGAATTCGAGAATCAAGAAACGACATGTCATTAAAATTTTCAACTCTAACAGGGAACTTTCGAGAATAATTCATTAAAATTAACTAGAATTGAGTGAAACTGCGAAATATATTCGTTCTACTATTTGAAAATTGAAAAATCAACGAAAGGAAAAATTATATTTCTAAATTCGTGTTTTATGAATAAATTTTCAAGTTCTAAAGAAATTTGCTGCTTGATCCTAGGTAGGCAACATGGTTTATACATGTTTCGCAGCTTCAAACACTTAATTTCTCGATAAAACGTGGAAAACACAAAAAAAAAAACGAAAAAAAAGAAAAAAAATCACTCAGGGATTTGAAAATGTTAATCGGCGAGGAACTCAGCGGACAACTTGAGATTAATCTCGTTTCAATCGCGTTTTAATCGCTTGGTGTGCGGTAGAGCGAATTTGCTCGATTTCACAAGAAACGTCCTTCTAGAAAAAAGTTCGCGCTGAGGTAAAATCGAACCCAGGTCTCACGGGCGGCAGCCTGAGACTCTACCACTTAACTAAATGCGCTTTTCTGGAGTTGCATCAAATGCTGGTGATAAAGTAACTAGAATCTAGGATAGGTTTTGGCCGTGAGGAAAAAGTTGTCCGCCGATTAATCGTTCGGCGGAGTTTCGTTGTTTCTTCAAACGATTAATTGGCGATGAATATTTTCATCCCATTTTAATCGCTGACAAGTATTTTGTCCGCCGATTAACATTTTCAAATCCCTGAGCAGCGGTGTGCATTTCGTCCGAGAGAAGTCCACACACATATCGCTGCAGGACCTTTTCATTTAATTGTATGCGCCTTTAATTTTTTACCTTTTAAAACCATTTTGGTGGAAAATGTTTAACACCATTCGACGCAGAATTTCGAGCTGAACAAAATGATTATAAATTCATCTTGTGGTTTGACCGATTTTCAATTTTTAGATTTTTGAAGAATTTTATTTTATTTTTTTGAACTTCACTCAGCCACATCATACAGAGTTTGCGACGCCGCTAAACATTTCTGATCAAAACGTCGACATCCTAAATAATGAGCCGGAAATCGGGAATTTTCGAAAGAAAAAAATATTTTTGGAAGCCAACTTATCCTAGAAAAACTTCTTAGCAGCTCTGAGAATCGGTCAGCAAAAGTGGAAACGGGTTCTTTCTCAGAGTTGAAAACTATCAAACGATTGATCTCTCATTGAAAATGTCTCAGTGAACACACTCTTCCTTGTCGCACTGGTCCACTATTCTTCTGATTTTTTCATTTTTTCAGTTATTGGTCAAAAATGAATAAACTTTCCTACGGGTCATCCACAGGTCATTCAAGGGTCATTTTACTTTTTTTTCTCTTAACTTCAAAAACTACCCACGGAAGACCTGTAGAAGACTTTCCAAAATACTTGTGGAAGACCCGTAAATCACCTGTACAAGGAAAAAACACAAAGCATCTGTAAACGACCTGTGAATCACCTGTGAAAGACCCACGGAAGACTCATAAAACACCTTTAAATGTTGTCGGTCGGTTACAGGTCCGCCGCGGACCGGACGCCCTTAAGCTGTGTTCTCTCTTTTTACCTCACAAAATCCCTTTTCCAAAAATAACAAAAGGACATAATTTGCATATTTCTTTTCTATTCTTTGTTCTCGATAGAATAGGTATAATTATGTACTTATTTATGAAAAGGCAACAAACATTTTGTCTAAAGAAGGAAATTCAACATTTTTACCTTTTTGAGTGGAAAATTGACTTTTCTGGATCAAAAAAATGTGAAAAATCAATAATTTTCACCCAAAAATCTCTGTTTCCAGATTTTTCTACCAAATTTTCCTTTCCGGTGCTCATCTCCTCATCCTCCCGAAAAATGTGCCATTTTTGCCGAGTGAGTTGCATTTTTCCATTTTTTTCCTCTAATTTTTTCTTCTTCATCTAGTTTTTTTGTTATAATTATTTGTGGTCCCTCGCCTCTTTTTTTCCTTTTTTTTCCTGTAGTTTTTTGCGCCCAAACTGCGCTATAATTTGAATTTTTCAAATTTTTCTGTATTTTTTGCCTTTTCCCCCCTATTTTTTGCCTTTTTTTTGGAACGAACTGTGATTTTTTCTCTCTCTATACTAAAAAAAAAATGAAATTTTTAACATTTTTTGTTGTAAATTTGGTGTTTTCTGTGGTTGTGAATGCCATTTTTGATATTTTTTGGGTCTTGCAGCGAAATACAGTAATCTGCGCGGTTTTGGCGCGAAAACTTCGATTTTTTGGCAGAAAATTGATGATTTTGAGATACAGTAACCCATGTGTAGTTTAAAGGAACATAATAGTTTTTTAGCCAGAGAATCAATTATTTTCAATTACAGTAATCACCCGAAAATTCTGGGATTACTGTACTTTTCTATCGTGCTACAGTAGGCAATTTTTAAAGGAACATTCTACAGTAACTCAAAAAAGCCATCATTTCAAAATATGTTTAGAGGTACAGTAATCCAGTTGTGGTTTAAAGGAACAGAACAGTTTTGAGCAGGAAACCATAGCTACAGTAACCTCAATAATTCCAAGAATACTGTAGTTTTTAGGTGCCAAAAATTGAAGCTACAGTAACCTAACTTAAAGGAACATGATAGTTTTTTAGGAGGAAAAAATGAGATACTGTAGGTTTTCATGCCTAAATTTGAGCAACATGGGTTTTTTGTGGTTACTGTAGCTCAAATTCTTTGAAATAGTTTTTCGCGCCCGCAAAAATGCTCTACAGTAACCCAAAAATTTCCAGATGAGACCCAGCAGGCGTCCGATTCGAGTCGAAAATCATGGAAATAATTATCAGGAAGAGAAAAGGGTCCAAGGTAGGTCAACATTTTGGCACCAAAAATTATCGATTTTTAATTTTTTTGTTTCTAGACCCATTTACCGATGTTCAATTGGAGCGAATTCTCAAAGAATTATCGTTTATCCGAATTCAAATCGATGAAATTAGCCTAACTCGACCGAATCCATTTATTCAGAAATTAAACGCCATGAAACAATTGTTTGGGTGAGTTTTTTTGGGTGAAAAATCGCCCGAAATGCGAAATTTCGGGTGATTTTTCACCCAAAATGGCGATTTTCAATCAGTTTTGTTGCAGATTCCAACTGGAATACCAATTTCCCTGCCTGGAAGTCGTCTCACGCGCTCTTCGCGCTACAGTAAGAATTCCGAATCGGACGGCGACTTCGACGAAAATCGAATTTCGACATAAGGTTGGAATTTGGGATTTTCAGATTTTTTGGCTGAAAAATAGAGATTTTGGGGGTCAAATTTGAACTCTCCAGAAAATTTGGAGAATTTTGACACCCATATTGATTGGGTTATCTGGAAAATAAAATTAATCTATAATTTTGAGACAGTGAAAATTTCAGATGGAGAGTTCTGGAAGTTTTCATTGGATTTTATTGATTTTTTCAAATTCTTAATGAAATTTCCAGATTTTTGATACCAAACATGACTGGGTTACTGTAGATTTTGAAAATTCAGTTTGCCACGTGGCAGAGAGGTCTTATTTTCTGAAAATTACCCTAACCCTACCATGTTTGGGCTCAAAAATCTGGAAATTTTCTGAAAAATCCGAAAAATCCCGAATTTTTGCAGCGTGTCGTACTTTTAACAATGCACGAAGATCAAGTGGCCCATTGGCAACGTGCCAAACTCAACATTCATCTTTTGGTACAAATGGAGGCGGCTGGAAAGTTTACGGTAGGTTGAATTTCCCGCCAAAAAAATACAGTATCTCTTTTTTCCAGACGAGACCTCTTGCTCGTTGCTCTATTCCGATTTATGAGCTTTTGATTGCACCGTATTTGATTTGCCGTGATTTTGATTTTATCGGAGATGAATTTGAGGGAACTGGTCTGATTCGAATCGATTTGGGAACACGTGTCAAAACGATTATGGAAAAATTGGAGAAATTGAGAGGAACTGTGGATTTGGAAAAGACTTTTGTTGTGAGAGAAAATGGAGGAGCAAGGACGAGGAGTAGAAGCTCGTCGAGGTGAATTTTTTTGAATTTTTCATGGAATTTGGAGCATTTTGATACCCATATTGATAGGGTTACTTAAAAAACAAAATTTAATAGATTTTTGAGCAGCTGAAATTTTCAGATTGAAAGTTCTGGAAATTTTCAGACATTCTAGACTTAATTTTTGAGCTATCCATGAAATTTCCAGATTTTTGAGACCCATATTGATAGGGTTATCTGAAAAATAAAAAAATCTAGATTTTTGAAATGCTGAAATTTTCAGATTGAAAATTCTGGAAGTTTTCATAAGTTTTGATTGATTTTTCCGAATTCTACATGAAATTTCCGGATTTTAGACACCCATATTCATAGGATAAATTTGATTTTTGAAAATTCAGTATGCCACGTGGCAACCAGGGGGGGGTCACCTTTTTTGTCCGATTTATCTTGACCTAGGATTTCTAAACATCAAAATGACAGAAATTTTACAAGGAACTCAGAATTCCTGGGATTTTTTCAGATTCCTGAGCTTTGAGGCTCTAAATACAGTATCCCTACAGTAACCCTAGATCATTTTTTCCCCAATTTCAGATGTCGTTCACATCGTGGTTCTTCTTCAACAGTCGGCGCCTCCACAGAAGACGAAGCGAATGAGAATTTGATACCGAAAACCGGCCAAATTTTGCGGGAAATGGGAAGAGCGAGAAGTGCAATGGGAACGGGAAATTGGGAAAAAGGTGAGCAAATTTGCGAGAAAATTTGCGAAATTTTGACATCGAACAAGCCTAGGTTCAGAAAATTTTGAGGAAAATGGGATTTCAGATTCTGAAACACAAATATTTCCAAGAATCCACGTGGATTTTTGAGTTTCTCATAAGATTTGCGAAATTTTGACACCCAACAAGCCTATTTTCGTGAAATTTTGAGAAAAATGACCCCTGCCACGTGGCATAGTGAAATTTTTCAGGATAACTTTAATTCTATGATGTTGGGTGTCAAAAATCACTAAATTTCATGAAAAATCCAAATTTTATCACCAGAAGTCTTGAAAATTCCTAGAACATGAGAAACTAAAAACTACAATAACCCAGTCAAAATTGGTGTCAAAAATCTCCAAATTCCACGAGGAATCCTCTGAAACTCCCTATTTTTCCAGATTCCTCATCTCCACCAATGCCTTCTCACCTTCTTCGCCCACATTCTTCGCGTTCCTCAAATTCTTCTTCTCGTCTTGGCTCGGATTCTGTATTCGCATCATCTTCTCATTCGAATTACCCGTCAAATCATTTGAATATTCCCAGAAATCGAAAATGTTTATCGCCAACAAATGTTGATGTTTATAATTCGGCCAGTGATTTTCAGGTGAGATTTTTTGGCTGAAAATCGGCTGAAAATGAATTATTTTCAGACAAGAAATGCGATTAGTGAAGAAGTTGGATATTCTGGAAGAAAATGCACATTGGAGATTACGGTACATGAAGCGACTGGACTTCCGCCGGTAGAGGATCAGAGGTTGGAAATTTGGGATTCTGGAGATCAAATTTGAATTCTACATGAAATTCGGATCATTTTCACATATCATAAGCCTAGGGTACTGTAGTTTTCCCACATGGCAGGGTTTTTTTTTTAAATATAGGCTTTCTGGGTGCCAAAATTCACTAATTTTCATGAGGAACTCGAATTTCTAGAAGGTTTTACGTGTTCTAATGGATTTTTCTGAATTCTTCACGAAATTTCCAGATTTTTGACACCCATTTTTAAGGTTTTGCAGAATTTTGGGTCCCGTCGCGAAATTACAGTAACCCTAGGGTGTCTTAAACTGGAATTTTCACAAGGAATTCAAAAATCACTGCAAGAACATCTGAAATTGTCTAGAAATTGAATTTTTTACTGAAAATTAAATTTTTTTTCTATGTATAGCAACTTTGGGTTATCTTATATCAAAATGCTCCAAATTTGGGTCCTGCTACGAAAATTGGCAAATTTACAGTAACCCTATGACTACTGGTGTCTAAAAACTGGAAATTTTACTGAAAATTTGAAAATCATCACTGGAAGTTCTAGAAATTTCGATTTGAACTGAAAATAATTTTTTTTACAGTAACTCTGGCTTATTTTATATCAAAATGCTCCAAATTTCACACACAATATTTTTTTTCATAATTTTTTTATTTCCAGCGGTCGTGTAATCAGCCCCTCAGCCTATATTTCGATTTTGGGTCGCGAAGGAGAATTGCACTCGGAAGTTATTCGACAAACCAGACAACCAAAATGGAATTGGACCGCAAGATTTCAAATGAGCTCAGAGAGACGAAATTTGGTTGTCAAAGTGTTGCATCGTGGATTGACTGGTGATAAAGTGGGTTTTTTCGAGAAGGAAATTTGATTTGGAGCATTTTGATATCAAATAAGCCTGAGTTTTTGTGGAATTTGGGATTTTTGGCTGAAAATCTGGAATTCTAGTGGTGATTTCTGAAATCCTCGTGAAATTTGATGAATTCTGACACCCCACAAGCCTAGGTTACTGTAGTTTTGAAAAATTACCTATGCTACGTGGCAAATTTTCAGAGTTACAGTAACCTAAGCTTGTGAGGTGTCTAGAATCTCCAAATTTCACCAGGATTCCAACAAAATCTAATAAAACTTCCGAAAATTTCAAAAATTTCCAAAAAAATTCAATTTTCCAGGCTCTCGGATTTGTCACTCTAACACTTCCCGTAAATTCAACACGCCGTGCAGTTTTCGAAATCACCGATGTTTCCCGAATGAATAAATTCAGTTCGGAAGTTCCGATGCTTGTGGTGGGTTTTTTTTGGCTGAAAATGATCAACTTGTCTTAAAATGAGCAATTTTCAGTCATTTTCAGCCAAAAATGCTCAAAAATCAATGTTTTTTCAGATGAGCATCCAAAAAATGGCTGAAAATCCCCTGGAAGATGAAATTTTCCAACACGAAGAAAAACGAGAGAGAATCAGGTATTTTCAGCAAATTTAATTAGTCTGAAATTGAAAATGTGTCATTTTCAGATCTTCTCCTGAACCAATTCCAATTCTAGAAACCTCGGAAGAATTGGCTGAAAAAATGCGAAAAAATATGGCAGAACTCGGATTTTTGATGGCTGAAATTCACCGGAAATCATAACAAAATTTATTGTGGAATTATATTTTTTTTGAATTATAATTATTTAACATGAAATGGAAATGAAATGAAAAAATCGATTTTTTGAGCAAAAAATTAGGATAAAAATATATTTTGAATGCAAAAGCCATTCAATTGTCACGACCTGAAATTAAAAATGGGATTTTTTGGCAGGGGAATTGGGATGCTGAGAGTAAAAGTCAAAAAAAATCGGCCCGAGTTTTTTCAAAAAAAAAATCGGCCCGAGTTTTTTCAAAAAAAAATCGGCTCGAGTTTTTTCAAAAAAAAATCGGCTCGAGTTTTTTCAAAAAAATCGGCCCGAGTTTTTTTCAAAAAAAATCGGCGCGAGTTTTTTCAAAAAAAAATGGGCTCGAGTTTTTTCAAAAAAAAATCGGCCCGAGTTTTTTCAAAAAAAATCGGTCCGAGTTTTTTTCAAAAAAAATCGGCGCGAGTTTTTTCAAAAAAAAAAATGGGCTCGAGTTTTTTCAAAAAATCGGTCCGAGTTTTTTTCAAAAAAATCGGTCCGAGTTTTTTTCAAAAAAAAATCGGCCCGAGTTTTTTTCAAAAAAAATCGGCCTGAGTTTTTTCAAAAAAAAAATCGGCCCGAGTTTTTTCAAAAAAAATCGGTCCGAGTTTTTTTCAAAAAAAATCGGCGCGAGTTTTTTCAAAAAAAAATGGGCTCGAGTTTTTTCAAAAAAAAAATGGGCTCGAGTTTTTTCAAAAAAAAAATCGGCCCGAGTTTTTTCAAAAAAAAATGGGCTCGAGTTTTTTCAAAAAAAATCGGCTCGAGTTTTTTCAAAAAAAAATCGGCTCGAGTTTTTTCAAAAAAAATCGGCCCGAGATTTTTCAAAAAAAAATCGGCTCGAGCTTTTTCAAAAAAAATCGGCCCGAGATTTTTCAAAAAAAAAATCGGCTCGATCTTTTTATATTAAATTATTTCACGTGCACGTGTGACGTGGCAAGGGTGGCGACAAACAAACCGCCCATCTTTTTCATTCTGTTTTTGTGTGGACGTTTTCTCCAGTTGTTTTATTAGGTGTTTTGTGCGTTGCACATTTATTAGGCAGTTTTTCAGTAAGTTTTTTTCCTAAAATTCCGAGACTCTGAAATTTCCGACTCTTTTTTTGTTTGTGATTTTTCATTTTTATCACATAAATAACAAAAAAAAACTCCGAAAATTTGTACGTGACCTTCCGCTTTTTTTTTGCTGCGTGTTTCTATAACACATATATTTATTGTTTTATCATTTTCAGAATTCGAAATGGGATTCCGTGATGATCTCCCCGATCAATTGAGGGGTGAATATGACCAGTTGGTTCATCAATCGTCGCGCCAAAGCACTCTTCACCAAGTAAGTCGTAAAAACACATTTTACTTATAGTCCATATTTTCCTAGATGCGATTGAGTCGATTTATCATTCAACAAAAATATCAACTCGAAGAAACAATTAGAACAATTGCTGGAGCACCATGAAGCTCCTAATACTTTTCTCATAAAAGTTGTTCCTTGGTGCAACAAAAATTCGGTTGATCTGATCCGATTATTGAAAAACATAATCGTAACACATCCATCAAAACTTCTCCCCTTCGAGCAGTACAAATCGATGATCCAAAACGAAATTGAGATGGACCCATTGCAGAGAAAGTTGAACTTGAAGGGGTGCACCAACAAATGTGGACTTATTGTTTTGTCGATATCACGACCTAATAATCAAAGGAAATCATTCGATCAATTTCTTGAGTAAGTAAAACAGTCCAATATTTTTTCCCAAAAATTTTAAATTTTTCAGTGGAAGTCGTAAAAGCTTCCGAGGTCTTTCATCAAATTCTGCAAGCATTCAAAACGTTCAGAAAGCACGGAATATTTCTGCTCTACTTGTAAACTTCCATGAAACTTTTTGGTTTTTTTATTATTGATTTATTATTGATTGATATTATTGATTGTGTCCCACTTTTTTCTTGTTACCCCCATTTTTTTTTGCTCATAACAAATATTGTGGTGCTCTTGAAATTTCTTCTACATAAAGGATTCATATATGGAAAATGTATCTTTTTCAAATGACGATCCTGATCATACATGTTTTGGTCCGGAAAAGTATAAAATAGGGTCATTAACTTTTTTATTTTTCATGAAAAATAGGTCTTTAATTTTTATGAAAAAAATTGTTTTTTTTTTCAAAATTCGGAGACTCTTCGAATTTTGCAAAAATTGATGAACTCTTACAAATATTGATTTTTTTGGACTCCTGGTGAAATTTCGAGATTCTAGACATCTCACAAGCTTAGGTTACTGTAACTTTGAAAATTTGCCACGTGGCAAACATTTTTCTGAGCCTAGGCTTGTGAGGTGTCAAAATTCGTCAAATTTCACGAAGATTTCTAAAATCACCACCAGAATCTCCCAATTTCCAGATTTTTGATGGCTGAAATTCAGCGGAAATCATAATAAAATTTATGAAAATTGAAATTTATTGTGGAATTATATTTTTTTTCGAATTATAATTATTTAACATGAAATGGAAATGAAATTAAATCGATTTTTTGAGCAAAAAAATTATGATAAAAATAGAGATCTAAATTTGTTTTTTGACCAAATATTCGGAATACGGTAACATTGTATATTCACTTATGCTGTCCAAAAGCCATTCAATTGTTACGACCTGGAAAAAATGTTGAATTTGGGATTTGAGCTGAAAACTTTGAAAATTTGGGATTTTATGAACTAAAAATGTTGGATTCTTGAAATTTTCAGAGCTAGAAAAGTTCAAAATTTAATTTCAGTCTTAAAAATTAGATTTTCAAAGCTGAAATTTTCAGAGAATTGAGATTTTTTAAATTCAAAATTCTCAAATTTACATTCAAAATGCCAAAATTCTACAAAAAAAAAAACTCACGGGACATCGATACAATTTCTCCATTTTCTCAAATTCTCCAATCGATTGTGAGGTTTTTGAGAATATTATTATCAGATTTTTGGGTGCATCAGCACCAAAATTCTCGAAAATTTCGCCGCCACCAATTTTCACCAAATCGATGAGTTTCTGTAGGAAAATTTGGGTTAAAATGAGATTTTTCGCGCCAAAAACTACCGTACCTTATAATCGACATAGGGTGAAGCTGCAAATCTTCGGATTATCATAAATTTGAAGTCGGTGAACAATTTCGGGCGCATTTTCAGCTGAATTTCTCGCGATTTTTGCCAACCTGAAATTAATCAATTTTGAAAACTTCAAAAATTTGAATTTGAAAATTCAAAAACTCACCCAAAATTTTGTCGCCACGTGTTTTTCGAGCTCCAAAATCCTCCAAACTTTCCGGACATTCTAGAATTGTGTAGTCGTTCTGAGAAAAAAAATTGATTTCGAAGGGAAGAATACGGTATGTACCTTTAAAAACCCTCAGTCGTAATTGAAATTCAAATTTTCAGCTGGAGACTACTGTATCTCCCTTTAAATATTCTTTAAAATATAATTTTTAACGAAATTTTCAGTATGCCCCTTTAAAGACCCGAACTTCTACTGAAATTCGTCAAAAATTCAAATTTTCCTTTCAAAACTACTGTACCTCCCTTTAAAAATGTATTTAATTTTTGAACATTTCTTGGAAGTTAAAAAGTACTGTATCTTGAAATTTGTCCAGAAATCCACATTTTCCAGCTCAAAATTACTGTACCTCCCTTTAAAACCCCCCACATTCTTCCAATTTTTCCCCCTCCAAAAAAGTCTTCTGATCTCAAATTTGCTGCTCCAAAAAAATGGGGCGACTGATAAAAATGATGCCTATTATTATTCAAAGAATGTGGTCTTCACGTGCAAAAATAGTTCAGTTTTTTCTGAGAAAAAAGTTGCTGTCTGCTGAAGTTTTTGCACAAAATTGGCTGAAATTTTGATGGAAATTGAAAATTTAGTTAATTATGTATTTGAATTTTAGTTCAGTGCAAAATAATGTACTTTTTGGAAAAAAAATTCTGGGATTTTTAAAGGAACATACAGTAATTCTAGACGTTTTGAAGCAATAAGACAATAAAAGGATCATACAGTAATCTTTCAGATATTAAAGGAACATTTCAACATTTCTACAAATAATGTTGAAAGGCTCATACAGTAATCCTGAAGGTTTTAAAACAGCACAACTGTATTTATTGAATATTAAAGGAACGTACAGTAATCCTGGAATTATCAAAGTATTTATTGAAATCTTAAAGGGACATACAGTAATACCAGATGTTCCAAATGATTTTTCCAAACTTTTAAAGGCGCATACCGTACCCCTCCCGTACCAAATTTCCAACCTAAAATTAAATATTGAAAAATCAAATTTCGTCTGCTCATTCTTTGTGCATTTTCTGGTGCCCAGTGCTCCAAAAAAACAAAATAAACAACTGATAAAACATGGGCTGTTTTCAAACAAAAAAACTATATTTTCCCCAACAAAAAAAATGGTGTCAGCAAGAGCAGAAAAAACTGATAAATTTGACAGAAAACGATCAGAGATTGAGCAAAAAATCAGGAATTTTGTGGGGAAGGTACTGTATGTTCCTTTAAAATTTGTTGATTAATATTTGTGTTCCTTTAAACTCCTCGATAAGTACTGTATGCCCCTTCAAAATTCCACAATTTTCCCGATTTTTCACATCTCGACTACGATATGTCCCTTTAAAATCCAAAAATGGGCTCACCTCATCCACAATAGTGCACATTTTGACACAATCCTCAATCCAATTTCGATTCAAAATTATGCAGCCACGAGCCACGGCAAATGTGTAGAGAAGCGATTTTTGGGGAATTGAACGACCTTCTGTGAGAGAAAAAAAATAATTTAATTTGGGTTACTGTAGGAGTACTGTAGGTGAGATTTTGAACGTGAGACATACATAAAATGGGTCCCCAGAATCGGGGTGAGGGGCTTAACTTTTTTCAAAAATCTGAAAGGAAGGGTTCCTAACTTGGCCAATTTTCTGCTGATAATTTACCAAAATTCCCAGATTTGTCCAAAATTCGCTCAAAAATGTGAGGAAGGTGTTTAACTTTGGAAAATTTTCAAGGAGGGACCCTAACTTTGACAACTGACTCGGGGGACTTATTTTATGTATGACGTGAGAATGAAGTTTTCAAAAATTATGTTTTGGTGCTAAAAACCTTCAGGTACTGTAGCTCAAATTTAAACGCGAAATTCAAAATTTCAAATTTCCCACCAAAAAATCCCCATTCTCCTTATTTCGGGGCCAAAAATCTCTTTTTTTGTTGTTCAGAAAGAAGAAAACAAAACAGGAAAAACGTCATTTTTTCGCGCGAAGCGAGAAAAAACGAATTTTTCCCCGGGGAAAAATTCGATTTAAACTTTTTGGGAATTTTTTTGGTGTCCAAAATTTGTGAATTTCAAGGATTTTCAGGTAGTTTTTGATGAAATTTCATGAATTTCAGCCTATTTTTCACCCCAAAACCTCACCACTATTCATCATCACCAAATGCGTTGTTTTTTCATCAACATCATCGGAAAATCGACATGAATTTGATAGGAATTTCGCGTGAAAATCGGCCAAAAGTTCCTGAAATCATGGGGAAAAATTGGGAATCAGGTTAATTCTAGGCATGCTCAAACTACTTCGTCTTGGTTGTTGGAAATGCGAGAGCATGCGATGACTTTTGGCGGATTTGACAGCTCCAAATCGATTCGATCTTGTTCGTCTGCAAAATTGATTTTGGGATCTACAAAAACTGCGTCAGCAAAATTTTTGTTGACGCAAATTTTGTATTCTAACGTGACCTATGACGTGGATTTTTCTAATTGTAACAAAAAAAAATCGATTTTCGCTCATTTCTCATTAAAAATGAGCTACTAAAATCGCGTCAGTACAGAAATTGGTGGAAAATCGATTTTTTGGTTGGTTTTGGGGATAGGTCTGCATTTTGTCGTGGAATTCGGTGTGTTTGACGAGAAAATGCAGATTTTCATGGGAAAATTCAAATTTGGAGTCAAAATCTCTGGATTTTCGTGGTGAGACCCAAAAAAAGCAGGAAATATATGATTTTCAAGGTCTCAGGCTCATTAGGAGTTAAAAATCGTATATTTTCGTGGCGGGACCCAAAAAATCGAATTTTAAAGGTTCCGGAACGTAAATTGCATGGAAAATATGATTTTTTTGAGGTGCCATAGCGAAATTTTCAACAAAAATCCTGTTTAGTATCAAAAAAATCCGATTTTTCATTCAAATTTCGTCCCGGGACCCGAAAAATCCAATTTTTCCGGTCCCAAGCATCATTTAATATCAAAAAATCGCATTTTTCACCATATTTTCGTGGCGGGACCAAAAGAATCGAATTTTAAGGCTCCGGCACGTAAATTTCATGAAAAATACGATTTTTTGAGCGAAATTTTGGACAGAAATCCTATTTAGTATCAAAAAAATCCGATTTTTCATCCGAATTTCGTCCCAGGACCCGAAGAAAACTCAATTTTGCTCACGCACTTTGTATAGCTTGCATAGTTCCATCCCAATCGCTTCTCCTTCTCGAAACATCCTCATTAACACAGCTCGAAAGCGATGTGACATCAATATGCAGTGTATTCTCTCCTTCTTCCTCTTCTTCAACCTGCGCAGCCACCACGTGCTCATTTTTCACGGGCTCCAAAATCTCGAGTTGCTCCGGATTCGAATCCTCCACAATTTCCTCCTCCTCATCATCCTCGTTTTCCGCGGGTTTCTCTAGATTTTCCGGCTCCGCAGAGCAAACTTGAGGAGCAACTTTTTCCGCGAGCACTTTTCGTCCCGCAGTCAAATTGTTCTCCTTCCCGCCAAATTTTCGCGCTAAAATTTCGAAATTTCGTGCCAAGACCACTTCGAGACTGGGCAAAAGTTGGAAAAGTGCCGAAATTTCGTCCGTAGCGGGGATTTTTCGGATTTCTTCGGTGATGTTAACATGAGCAAGGTCTAGGTCAGCTTGGGTAGATACTGAGTTGGTTTTGGGTGGTTCAGGAGCTCGTGGAGCGGCTGGCCGTGAAGGTCCTGGGGGCGCAAGAATTGGGGGAGGGTCTATGAGTGCTTGCGGCACACTCGAAGCTCCAAGACTTGTACGCGACGCAGCCGCTCCGCTCTTCTTCCGCGTGCGTGTCGGCAACGCGGGTATTATAAAATCAGGCGCCACGCGTTTCCCATCATTCTCCGGTATAATTGTAATATCCATCGGTCTCTGACTCTCACAAAACGCAAGTTCTTTCGGAATCGCGGCAAAACT
The DNA here is from genome assembly GCA_947459285.1 of Caenorhabditis angaria. NCBI lineage: Eukaryota > Metazoa > Nematoda > Chromadorea > Rhabditida > Rhabditidae > Caenorhabditis > Caenorhabditis angaria. The sequence goes on along the minus strand of CANHGI010000003.1, from coordinate 2,697,118 downwards.
CTGCGTCTCTGCAATATCCTTGTCTCTAGCATAGGCTTCTGCGAGTTTCAGATAATTTTGCACGGCAATTGTGAGTTGATAACTGTCTTTGCAACTACGTTTGTCCAAAACACTTCGACAAATTGGGCAGAAGAGTTTGCGCTTTTTTTCGAAGCAAAGTTCGAGACATTTTCGACAGAAACTGTGTTGGCAAGTTGTGATAACTGGGTCAGAATATGTGGAGCAGCTGAAAATAGAGAAAATTCGGGTTTCGGGGCGAAAATTTTTGTATAGGAATTTAAAGGTACATGGCATGGGTCTTGAAGCGCTTTGCAAATATTTCGAAGGAGCATTAATAGTTTTCGCGCGAAATTTGAATTTTTCATGAGAAGACTCAAATTTTCTCGGCCCCGATGCGAAAATCTCATGTCCCTTTAAAACTTCCCCGCGCTAAACTAGAAAATTCAAATTTTCCTACAATTTTTGTAAGAAAAATAAAATTTCTTGAATTTCCCGCTCAAAAAACTAACCAAATTCCACACCGCACCTCCTTTTGAAGTCTCGACAACGTTTCCACAACTAGCATCGCATATTCGTTCATTTTTTCTGCAAAAATCTAAAAATATCCAGTTTCGCGGTAAAACACAGCATTCAAAAAGCAAACAGCGTTGCAAACGCGCTCCAATGCAAAAAGTGGGCGGAGCTACGGAGACGGACGAACCTTGGAGGCCCCGCCTCCCGTTTCTCCCCATTTCTCGCTAGTATTTCAGTCGGCCGGCGCCTCGCCACTCCGCTCCATTTCTTATCTCTGCTGCCTCTCATTCTTGCATACTCTCTCGCTTTGTAGGTCTAGCTGTAGCCTAATTTCTCCCTTCTCTTCCGAGAAACAGCAGAAAAGAAAAAAAATGAAAATAAAAAATCAAGGCGCATGGAATTGTGTGTGCGTCGGGTCCCGCCGCGATGCCACGATTTGTGTGGCGCGTGGATTTGAAATTTTGTTTTTTTTTGTAAAAAAAATTTTTCTCCACATTTTCTCGCGTACAAAAGTGACCTTCGCCGTTCTTTGTTGTTGTTTTTGATCTGATAAATACGTATCTCTCAACTATTTCTCTCTCCCAATGACCACACGGGAATCAGAGAACGAAAACTTTTCATGACTTTTGTCAAATCAAAAATTGAATGAACTTGTTCTTTGTTTCCAGCTAATAGTTAAATTGTTGATAACTTTTTTATTGCGAAAAAAGTTTATTGTTCCAAAATGCGGGGTCACACCATTTTCAAGGGAAAATTTCGATCTTTGTCACAAAAACCACAAAATTTCTGTGTTCTTTGTAACTTATCAGCGTTTCCTGGTTAGATAAGCTTTTTTGTAATGAAATAAAAATAGGAAATGAGGTTTTTGGCGCGAAAAATATTGTTTTTCGTGTCAAGAACCTTATGTGCCTTTAAACTCAAACCTAGGATTATTTGGAATAGAAAATTTTCGCGCTTAATGTTCTATGCGGCTTTGAAAATTGTGATTTTCCCTTCGAGACCTCTATGCGCCTTTGAATCTGAACATACACTTGTTTAGACTCAAAAATTTGCAAATGGTTTTCTGAAGAACTCCGTGCACCTTTAAATTAGCACTATTTCGTGTCAAGATTTATATGCTTCTTAAAAAATCCTCTTTTCTCATCGATTATTTTTTCAACTGCAACCTAGGCGTATTTACACTCAAAAAATCGCAAATTTTCGTCTCAAGACCCTTTATGTACCTTTAAAAACCCTTCAAATTTTTCCAGAAGTCTCTCACTCTCTCAAAAAATGTCTGACGTTCACGTCAAATTCAATCTCGCCAACGACAACGAAGGTCTCGAAGACGATGAGATCTTCTTGCCGCCAGCTCCACTTCTAGCCGGAGCCCATGTGTCTGGCCTTCAAAGTTATCACGAGATCTACGCCAACTCGATCAATAACTCAGATGAGTTCTGGAAAACTGTCGCCTCCGAATTGCATTTTGAACAAGGATCTTCAAAAGGTCTCGAATGGAATTTCGACGCGAAAAAAGGCGATATTTATTGTAAATTCATGGATGGCGCCAAAACTAACATCTCCTATAATTGTTTGGAGCGAAATTTGAAACGCGGATTGGGAAATAAGGTGAGCTTTTAGCTTTTTGAGACAAATTTGGCCAATTTTTAGTTAGGCTAATTTCAGGTTATCTTGCTGTAAATAAAAATAATTATAGACTTTTTCCAGATTGCCTACATTTTCGAAGGAAATGAGCCATCTGACAGCTCGACAATAACCTACAGTGAACTCCACGCTCAAGTCGTCCAATTTTCCGCAGTTTTAAGATCACACGGTGTAAAACGCGGTGATGTTGTTGCATTGTATTTGCCAATGATTCCGGAATTAGCGGTGGCTATGTTGGCATGTGCTAGAATTGGAGCGATGCATTCTGTTGTTTTTGCTGGTGAGTTGGGTGGAAATTGATGAAAAATGTGTCATTTTAGTCAAAAATTGACCAAAAATGGTGCATTTTCATGATGATTTTTGGTTCAAAAAGTGTAAAAAGCTTCAGGAAGTTACCCTAACTCATCCAGAATTTTTTCCAGGATTTTCTGCCGAATCCCTCAGTGCTCGAATTGTCGATGCGCAATGCAAAGTTCTTGTAACTGCTGATGGAATGTTCCGCGGGCAAAAATCGATAAATCTCAAGACAATCGCAAATTCGGCTGTGAAATTGGCGAAATCGGAAAATGTCGAAGTTTCTTCGCTGATTATGGTCGAACATTTGAAGAGGGTTACTGTACCCGAAGGATCCAGTTTGCCAAAGGTAAGGATTTGGGGGGTTTTGGTGCCAGAGTATTGAATTTCAAAAAAAAATTCAATTTTCACACCATCTCAAATTTCAAGGGGCGTGGCTTGCAACCCTGGCACACTTTTTTCCGCCCTTTAATTTTATATGTACTATAAACAGTTTTTATTTTTCCAATTTTACAGATAAAATCTAATTTTTTGTTGTTTTCAACTGAGAAAAACTGGATTTTTTGAATAATTTTTGAGATAAAATCTGTGAGGGAAAATGACGATTTTTGGCTTTAAAAATCATCAAAAATCCAATATTTTCAGATTGATTCAACTGAAATTGATGCAATTTATGAAAATGAAATGGAAAAATGTCGAAATGTGGAATCTGAAGTTGAATGGATGGATGCTGAATCGCCGCTGTTTTTGTTGTATACAAGGTTGGATTTTTTTGGATTCAGGGGAACTTTAGATGCGAATTGGAGAATTTCCATGCAAAAATTGGAAAATTTGGGATTTTTTGACCTGGGAATCATATTTCGTAGCAGTTTTTGAACCATAAACCTAGAAATTTCACCTGTTTCTGAGCCAAAAAATGCTCCAAATACGTATTTTTCATCCGAAAGTCTGAAATTTTAGCCATTTTTCATCCAAAAATCGGGATTTTCAGCATTTCCCACAGCACAAAAATCGTAAAAATCTCCAATTTATTTTTTTTTTCTCTTTCAAAACTAAATTATAGACTTCTTTCCCGGTGAAATTTGATTTTCCTTTCTTTTTTTTTTCAAAAAAGCTTCCTTTTCGCGGCCGCCGAAAAAGCATTGATTTTTTTCTTCGAAAAAATATCCAATTTTTTCGGTGCCGCGAAAAAAACGGAGCCATGGGAAAAATGCTCGTATTCTTGTTTTTTCTTTTTCTCATTGAATATTCGAAGAAAAAGATGGAAAAGGAAAAGTTTTTGGGGAAAAAACAGAAGGAAAATGCGGATTTTTGGAGGGAAAATGGGGAATTTGAGGAATTTTTGAGCAAAAATCTGAATTAGATTTGAAAATTCTGATTAGAAATTTTGAATTTTAAAATCTCATTTTTCAGTTGAAAAAAAATATCGTGAAATTTGGAAACAAAAATTTTCAAAAGAATTTTTTTTAAAGTAAATTTTGTAATTCAAGGAATTCTATTGAAAATTCAGTTTGATATTCAAAAAATTTGGAAAATCTAGTTTTTTGAGCTCTGGAAATTCTCAATTACAAAATATTTTTGAAAATCACTTCTGTAGAATGTTAGAGTCAAAATTTGAAAGTTAGGCTAACTTTCTGATATCAGACTATCAGAAGCTCTATTTCCAGTGGCTCAACCGGAAAACCAAAAGGAATCCAACACACCACCGCCGGCTACATGACCTACGCCTTCGCCACCACAAAATACACCTTCGATGCCCAACCCGATGATATTTATTGGTGCACAGCAGATTGTGGTTGGATCACTGGACACACTTATCTTCTCTATGGTCCTCTTCTAAATGGCCTTCAAGGTATTTGGTTCGAAGGTGTTCCATCGTATCCAAATGCTTCGAGATTCTGGGATGTGACTGATAAATATGGAGTCACCAAATTGTATACATCACCAACTGCTGCGAGAGCTTTGATGGCGATGGGAGATGAATTTTTGGCCGGAACTTCGAGAGCTACTTTGAAAGTTATTGGAACTGTTGGAGAACCGATTAATCCGGCTGCTTGGCTTTGGCTTTATAAGAAGGTAAGGGATTTTGGAAGCGGGAAATAATGCCACGTGGAAAAACATCGAAAATTACACGTGGCAGGTTTGGGACCAAAATTCATTGGAAATCTGAAATTTCAGATTTTTTTTAATTAGGAAAATATTCTCATTAAAAAATCCACGTGGCAATAATCTTGAGATTCAAATTTCTCCCAATTTTCCACCTGAACCTTCAAAACCCTGATCTTTTCAGGTTGGTAATTCGAATGTCTCAATCGTCGACACTTATTGGCAAACTGAAACCGGTGGACATATGATAACTTGTTTACCCGGAGCAACACCAATGAAACCCGGAGCCGCTTCAATGCCAATGTTCGGAGCGTCGCCAGTGCTTTTGGACTCGGAAGGACGTGTCATCGAAGGACCCGGCGAAGGAAATTTGTGTTTCGATCGAGCGTGGCCCGGAATGATGCGCGGTGTTTTTGGAGATTATGAGCGATTTGTCAAAACGTATTTCGCGCCATTTGGTGGATATTATTTCACTGGAGATGGTGCGAGAAGAGATGAAGATGGATATTTGTGGATTACTGGAAGAGTTGATGATTTGATGAATGTTAGTGGACATTTGTTGTCGACTGCGGAGATTGAGAGTGCTCTTGTTGCACATGAAAAGGTATGGGGTTTTGGGCTTTTGGCGAGCGGGAGTATTTAAAATTCAGAAATTGTGAATTTTTTCTCAATGAATGAGCATTTTTTTCCCTCCAAACTACAATTTTTTGCGGGGGAGCGTAGAATGAGAAAAAAAATCCAATATAAAATTCAATATATTTTTCTTAGGTCGCTGAAGCTGCTGTCGTTGCTGCTCCTCATGATATTAAGGGATCGTTCCCTTACGCTTTCGTAACTCTCAATGTTGGAGAAAGAATTAATCCACAACTCATTGCCGAACTCAAAAAAATGGTTCGCGAAAAGATTGGTGCACTCGCTGTTCCTGATATTATCCAAGAAGCACCTGGTTTGCCAAAAACTCGTTCCGGAAAAGTGACTCGACGCATTTTGCGAAAAATCGCCGAAGGAACTGAAAGTGGAATTGGTGATACAACAACACTTGTTGATGAGTCGGTTATTAAACAACTCATTTCTGGAAGATCTGCAAGAGCTTAAACTTATTTATATTTGATTTGATTTCACCCAAGATTTCCTGAATAGCAGCAGCCCCTGTTTTATTTATTTTATATGTGATCTTTAATGTAAAATTCCCTAAAAATCTTCCCAATGCAATTCCAGTCATTTTTATTGTAACCTATAGCTGTAATATTTTATTCTAATTTAAGTCTTATAAAGCATTCCTTTTTCAACAATGTTCTTTTCTCATGGGAATTGTTTATTATTCACATGGAAAATCGAAATGAAAGGAAAACATTTACAGTTGTATATATAAAATCAGTTAGAGAAGAGAGATTATTGTGAGAAAAATATACCTGATTTTGTCTAGATAGATAGGTATTAATGATGATGATCATGATACAGAAGAAAGTTTGAAGGGGGGAGTTTAGCGAACTCCGACGGCCGATTTGCCGTTGTTGAGTTTGGATTTGGTGTTGGTTGGAGCGGTTGGAGCGAGTGGACGGCGGAAGAGCAACACGTGGCGTTCTGGACCGTGAATCATGTAGTGAATCCAGCCTGGCGACTGAAAAAAGAAAATTAGTTGGTTTGGAGAAGGAATTTTAGTTGTTTGAAAATTTTTAGCTTCAATACGGGGTTTTCAATGATTTTTGATACACTTGGTTTAGAAAAAACGACTATTCTGGGATTTTATTCGAAAATGAGCTATTTTCTTCAAATTTCATTAAAGTTCTAATGAAAATACAAGTTCTTCTCAATTTTAATTTCGAAATGAGATGTAAAATTCCACGACGCAGCCTTTTTCCACGTTTCGAAAATACCTAATTTTCCATTTTATTTCTCCCAAATTACCACATCGTATACAATTCGAAAAATCCCAAGAAAAACTCACTTGTTGAATTCCAAGGCTTCTCCATTCGGTTTCGGACAACAATCGATCTTTCGGTATCAATTTGGCGATCTCCTGAACAGAAACTTATTATAACACCCAGAAAATCTCTAGAAATCACAAACCTTTGTGACATGAACATGTCTGTATTCGAATTCGTCATCCGAATATCTGTTTGAGTAGTAGAAATCGTTTGGTCCGGTAGTCATTTTGAAAGAGTTCTGAAAAATGTGAATTTTCTTTGGCCTAAAATGTGATACGGTTTAGAAACGAGTTAGAGCGATGAAATGTCATCATTTTGATTCAAAATGAATGTTTCGAATTTTTTGAATCTTTTCGAAAAGTTAAAATTTAGCGGGTAACGCGAAAAGTTCAAAAAACCGCCAAAAAATTTGAACAAACAGTGCAAACGACACTCCGAACGACGGCCGTCTGTGCATAGTGCGGCGTGTTTTATTTGCTAAACGCGAAAGTGTACAAAATGTACGCAGCCAAATTTTTAGGCCCAAGGGGAAAAAGTATTTTCATTTTCACTGTTTTTAGGCCAGAGTTTTGCTCATTTGTTCTGATTTTTTGAAGTTTCTTTCGTTTTTCTTCAACAAGTTTTTTATTGTTCCAAGTGAAAATAGAAAATTATTTATTGTTTTTGCAGGGTACAAATATGTCGCACCGTAAATTTTCGGCGCCAAGACATGGTCATATGGGATTCACCCCAAAGAAGCGTTCACGCACTTTCCGTGGAAGAATAAAGGCTTTCCCAAAGGATGACGCCAGCAAGCCAATCCATCTTACCGCTTTCCTCGGATACAAGGCCGGTATGACCCACATCGTTCGTGATGTCGACAAGCCAGGATCGAAGGTCAACAAGAAGGAAGTCGTTGAAGCCGTCACCATCGTCGAGACCCCACCAATGGTCATCGCCGGAGTTACCGGATACATCGACACCCCACACGGACCACGTGCTCTTACCACCATCTGGGCTGAACACTTGTCCGAGGAAGCTCGTCGTCGTTTCTACAAGAACTGGTGAGTTGAAGTTTTTGTTGAATTTTGAATCCGTCTAGCCACCTGCTATGAGATTTCGTGATTCAAATTCTGTATTTGCAGTCGCATTTCTTATTCGGTTCCCTTCCGCTGTACTAATGTACATGAAGGTTATCGAACTGGGTGGCTAATGCGTTAATAACGCTAAAAAGGCACTTGGTTCGTAATCGTAATATGAAAATACAGGGCTGCCTCCAAGAAGAAGGCTTTCACCAAATACGCCAAGAAATGGCAAGATGAAGATGGAAAGAAGCTCATCGAGTCCGACTTCAACAAGCTCAAGAAATACTGCTCGTCAATCCGTGTCATCGCCCACACACAGGTTTGTAAAAGTGATTATAAAATCTGACAGTTTTTAATTGTTCATTGTTTTCAGATGAAGGTCCTCAACCGCCGCCAAAAGAAGGCTCATTTGGTCGAAATCCAAATCAACGGAGGAACCGTCGCTCAAAAGGTCGACTGGGCTCGTGAACACCTCGAGAAACAAATCCCAGTTGACACCGTCTTCTCTCAAGATGAGATGATCGACACCATCGGTGTTACCAAGGGTCACGGATTCAAGGGAGTCACCAGCAGATGGCACACCAAGAAGCTTCCACGTAAGACACACAAGGGTCTCCGCAAGGTCGCTTGTATCGGAGCTTGGCATCCATCCCGTGTCGCCTTCACCGTTGCTCGTGCTGGTCAAAAGGGATTCCATCACAGAACCCACGTCAACAACAAGATCTACCGCATCGGAAAATCTGCTCTCACCGAAGCCGGAAAGAACAACGGATCCACCGATTTCGATCTTACCCAAAAGACCATCAACCCAATGGTGAGTTTATATTTCTGATTAATTGTTCAATGACGAGATTGTCTGCAATTCGTACTCTGTATGGCGACATTAACCTATCCGAGAACAACGAAATTTTTATTTTCCTAATATTTACAAATATTCAATGTTAATTTTTCAGGGAGGTTTCCCAAGATACGGATTGGTCAACCAAGACTATCTTATGATCCGTGGAGCTGTTCTCGGACCAAAGAAACGTTTGATCACCCTCCGCAAGTCCCTCATCACCCAAACCAAGAGATTCGCCCACGAAAAGATCAACCTCAAGTGGATCGACACCTCTTCCAAGACTGGACACGGTCGCTTCCAAACCACCGCTGAGAAGCGCGCATTCATGGGAAAACTCAAACGCGATTTCCTCGCCGAGGCTGAAGCCAAGGCTTAATTTGATTGTTACCCCCAATAAAATTGTTATTGTTAACAAAACTGTTTGTTTTTTCTTTGAAGTTGAAGTTGAACGCTATCAAAATTCAACCCATTTTGGGACAAGGCCGAGATACAATGACCTTGGCACACTTGTTATTACTATTTCTTCGTCGCCTTTTATATTCATCTCATTTAGTTTTTCTACTTGTTTTTGTTTAGTTACTAGCTTTCTTAATTTACAAGGGAGAAGAAACTGTAACTATTCCACGTCAGCACTTCTTTTTATATAAGAAAACCGGTTTTGTTTTTCTAGAAAAAGCAAAGAATCGGGTATAAATGTCGATTTGGAAGTTTTTAGTGGAAAATAGATATAATTTTCTTACCTTTTGCAGACAGGAAGAAATCAAATGCGGTTTCTAATCGCCGGATTCTGGCTGACTTGCGCAGTTTTTAGTGCTGAAACTGGAGAAAAAGCTGAAAATTGGCCAAAATGCGCACACGTGGATCCATACGTAGAGTGAGTTTGAATTAAAAAAAAAACAAATTTTTTTGCGTCTACAGTAACCCGAAAAATTTGCAGTTTGGAAGGTTGGCTGAAATTGGAGAGCACGGCTGTTCGAAAATGCAATCACACTTCAGTCAGCACCGAATTCGATGAATCTGTGAGTTTTCTACAGTAATCTGAGGGTACTGTCAAAACAGTAATCCTGCCACGTGGTTTTTCAATTTTATCGTGAAATTTTGAATTTTTTGACACCAAACATGACTGTGTTCCTATAAATTAGGCCTACAGTAACCCAGTCTTGTTTGGTCTCAAAATAACAGTAATCTGGATTTCTACAGTATTCCAGATACAGTAACCCAAAGTATTTAATTTCAGGAATCTCAAAAATATCTATGGGGAACAAAAAGTTTCGCGTTCGACGCTTTGGCTTCGGAAAAATTGGGACCAGCGAGAAATGTTGGACCACAAGCTCATCAATTGTAAGTTTTCTGTATTTGCCACGTGGAAATTCGGATTTTTCATAAAATTCTACGTTTTTTGACCCCCAACATGCTTATGTTCCTTTAAAAATCTCGTTTTTTCTGGTCTCGCCACGAAAATTCGATTTTTAAAGGAACATGGCTTGTTGGGTCTCAAAATGACGTAAATTTCAAGGGGAATTCAAAAGGTTACTGTAGCCCGAATACTGTAGCTTTTTCCAGATGCGCGGAGCAAAAATATGATGCTCAATTCTCGACAAGTTTGGTTGTCATTCATCACAACGAGGCATTGAGCACAATTTTGCGAATGATTAATGGTGGGTCTTGCGGCGAAAATGAAAATATTAATGGGATACTGTAGAGCTCGTGATTACGGTAATTTTGAGACCAAATATCACTGGGTTACTGTGGCTGAAATTTAAAGGAACATATACATGTTTGGTCTCAAAATGACCGTAATCTAGGCTTATTTGGTATCAAAATACCCCAAATTTTATGAAAAATCCAAATTTTCCAGGAATCATTGAATTCACTCCAAAATCTTTGCTCAAAGAAATTGTTCTCTACGAAGATGCCTCAGATGATGATCACATTCTCACCGAACATCTCCAAAAATTCGCCAAACTTCGAAATCTCGAATCATTGCTGAAAATCGAGCGAAGCGAATATCGACAAGGTTTGATTCGCGCAAAAGTTCACGCATCTCGTTTGGCAACAGCCGAAGTTATTGTATTTATGGATAGTCATTGTGAAGTGGCTGAAGGATGGTTGGAACCATTGTTGCAACCGATTAAGGAGAATCCAAAATCGTAAGGATTTTGGGGAGTATTTTGAGACCAAATATGGCTGGGGTACTGTAGACTATAGTCTAGTTATGCGCCGTTGAATTTGGCTCATTTTGAAACCTCATAAGCCTAGAGTTATTTGATTTTCTGAGGGGGTTCACAATGACTAGGGTTACTGTAGGTTTATGGGTCTCACAGCGAAATTTCTTCAGGTCATTTGTGCTGATAGAGTTCCACGTGGAATTCTGAGAATTTTAACAAGCCTAGGATTACTGTAGACTGTATATGCGCCTTCAAATTCTGATCGTTTTGAGACCTCATAAGCCTAGGATTATATGATTTATGGGATTACTGTAGGTTTATGGGTCCCACAGCGAAATTTTTTCATGTCACTTGTGCTGATAGAATTCCACGTGGAATTCTGAGCATTCTGACACCCAACACGCCTATGTTCCTTTAAAATTTCTATTTTCTTGGCAAGACCAAATTTTAAAGGAACACCCACAAGCTTCGCCTAGATTACTGTCGGATTTGCAGGTCCTACAGCGAAAACTATTTCAGATATTTAGAGCTTATCGAATTCCACGTGGATTTCTCGTCATTTTGACAGCCAGAAAGCCTATGTTCCTTTAAAATTGTAATTATCGTGGCGAGACCCAGAATACACGATCTTAAAGGAACATATCAATGTTTAGTGTCTAAAAATCCCCAAATATTTTTCCAGAATCGTGTTGCCCGTTGTCGATCTCATTAACCCAGTCACATTCGATTATTCTCAATCAATGGTAGCCAAATCGGGCTTCGACTGGGGTCTCAACTTCAAATGGATCTACCTCCCATGGGAATACTTCGAGACACCCGAAAACAATGTGAAACCATTCGAATCGCCAGCAATGCCAGGTGGATTATTGGCTGTGAAACGCGATTATTTTGTTGAATTGGGCGAATATGATATGGGAATGGAGATTTGGGGATCCGAAAATATTGAATTGTCGTTGAAGGCGTGGCTTTGTGGTGGAAGAGTGTTGGTGGCGCCTTGTTCAAGAGTTGGACACGTTTTCAGAATGAGAAGACCGTATACTTCGAAACCTGGAATGGACACGGCACTTTATAATGCGGTTAGAGTTGCGAAAACTTGGCTTGGAAATTATGAGGTGAGATTTTTTTCTCGTCATTTTGACACCAAATAAGCCTTTTCCTCAATTTGGCGACCCTAAAATCGAATTTTTTTTCAGAAAAACTTTTTCGCCGCCAAACCCAACGGCAAAAAGATTGTTTTCGGTGATATTTCGGAAAATATCAAGATTCGCAATCGATTGAACTGCAAACCAATGGAATGGTTCGTTGAAAATGTCTACCCAGATTTGGCACCAAAAGTCCACGATGAACTTTAAATTTTCTCTCGATTTAATATGTATTTATTTTTATATGGGTTCAGTCAATAAATATTTTCTTTTCCGCTTGAAATTTGCGTTAAAATGAAGGAAAACTGAACGAAACAAGTTTTTACAACAAAAAAAAATAAAAATAAATGCGCGTCAAATAAAATGTTTGGTGTGTGTGAGAAACACAAAATGTGCCGCGCAACTGCACACTTTTATTTTTTCGATTTTTTTGCTATCAGTGTTTTGCGCTTGTTTTTTGGTTGGAAACATTAAATTTTCAGACGAATGGCACACCATCACGGAGGTCATCATTTAAATGTGAGTGTTTTTCGGGCGGTGGGAATTTTTCGGGAAAAAATGTGGGAAAATTGTCATAAGAGGTGAATTGGTAAGTGTTTTCTTTTGAAATTGATAAACAATAATTAAAAACTGTCTGAAAATATTGAGAAAAACATATTAAATATTGATTGATTTTTGAAAATGTTGCGAAATTCAGATTTTCGATGAAAATTCTTATATTGGCGCCAAACATCGATGAGAATTTATTGTTGAAAATTTCATTCTGGGAATGTTTTTGGCGCCAGAAAAGAGACATGCCTAATTTGAAAACTTTTTAAAATTCAAATATATTCAATAATCTTCTGAAAATCAGATTTTTCATGAAAAAATTCAAAATTTTCTGAAATCTGGGTTTTCGCGCCAAAAGGCTCTTCAAAATTCAATTTTCTAACAATAAATTCCTGAAAAATCTCCTAACTAAATTTTGTAGAATCTATATCTGAAAATTTCCTGACCCTTTTGGTCCCTCTTTCCATAAATAGTGCAATTTTTGTGTGCTCAGTCGATCCACAAAAAATCTGCCCGGATTTCCGCTCGATTTGGATTTGTTTCCAGGAAATGAGCCAACTTTTTGTGTTGCGTTTATTTATTTTTGGATTTTGGATTTGGATTTTTGAAACTTTTCTAGTTTCATAATTGAATTTTCTAGTTCTATAAATATAGGGTTAAAGGGGTTGTCCTGCTACAGGGAAACTTAGGCTTAATCGATAGAGCTAAGGTGCTCCTGAAACATTCCATATTTAATTTTGATTCTAGAGTGATTTTTCACCATTTTATCCATATTTTTCTCAGGTTTTAAGGTTTTAGTGCATATAAAAAACATGTGTGCTCTTCACACACATAGTTTATTTGTGTGTACTTCTCGCAAAATGCATTTCCTAACATTTTTAAACAATGGAAGGCGATTTTAATCAACTTTAGGCTTGCTAATAGTTAGTCCAAAAATGTGACGCACAATTGCGGACTTGATTTTTCATGTAGAAGGACACCCCCTTTAAATTCACATCCAAAAAATGACGAATTTTCGAATTTCCAAAACTCCTTTGAAGTTCCCCTATTTTTCCCCCAAAAGTACATTTTTCCGCGTCAAAAATGCACATTTTTCAGCTGAAAATTGCCCCGCCAAAACATTTTTCGAGCATTTTTTTGTGTTGCTCTGGTGCTCCGCTTTTTCTTTGTTTGTTTTCGTTTTGAACCTCTCTCCCATTTTTTTCGACATTTTTTTGTGCTTCGACAAAAAAAGCTCTTCTTCTTCTTGAAACTGTTTTGTTGACTTTTCGATCGCTCCATACATTTTTTATTGATTGATTTTTTGACCGGGCTAAATATTCTTGAGCCTGAAAAATTTTCAATTTTTTCTAGTCCAAGCTAATTTTTTCTCTAGTTTGATCATTGAATATTGATTATGAGAAAATCTGAATTTTTAATTATATAGTAGATTTTGTCTTCTAAAAAGCGAATTCTTTGGAATTACTCGATTAATTTTTATTCTGGTTCAAAATTCGTCAGATTTTTTTTTTGCAAATTCAAATTCCCACATGAAAAATTCATGTTTCGAAAAAGTTTCAATTGAGGAATTTGTGGCATTTTTCTAGTATCAAATCCGACTTTCTAGGCAAATTTAAAAAAAAGTTGATTAAAAAAAAACAAAGTTTCCTGAAGTTAAATTTTCATCTCGGCTTTATATGCCGATTTTTAGTCCTGAAACTATTCAGCTTCTTCTAGACAGTTTTAGGCCGACTTTTCGACAGATGGACTATTTATAGGCCTAAAATTGTAAAGGGCATACTATACAAGGCCCTTTCAGGCTTCATAGGTAAATTTTTCAACTGATAGGGTTGCTGGACCATTTTTAAGCCTAAAACTGTATAGGGAATATTATGCAAAGCCCTTTTAAAGAACTTTAGGCTTTGTAGATCAATTTTCAACTGATAGGCTTTCTGGACCATTTTTAGGCCTGAAACTGTACAGGGCGTACTATACAAAGCATTTTTAGATAGCTTTAGGCTTACTTGATCATTTTTTCCTACTTCAAGGCTTTTTGGACCATTTTGAAGCCTCAAATTCTACAGGGCGTGCTTCGCAAGCTCTTTAAAATAGCCTTCGGCTTTCTGGACCATTTTTCCGACTTCTAGGCTTTCTGGACTATTTTCAGGCCTAATAGTGTACAGGGCGTGCTTCGCAAGCCCTGTCCAGTTTCCGTCAATTTTTTCGCGCCAAAAAAGTCGCATCGACAAACATTGTGTGTGCAAAAGGACATTTCATTTTTCGCTTTATTTACTCACACAAAACGAGCCGTTCTTTTTTTTGGCTGAGGGGGATCACCAAATTTAGAAAACCGCGAGAGAGCGAATACACACACACAACATACACGGCGTTTCAAATCTATTGTTTAACTTTTTGTCGTTCCGCGCGCGGCACGCCGCGCGGAAAAAGAATTTTGAAGTGAAGAAATGAATGACGAGAAGGATCGTTTTACTCTTTTGAAACATTTTGTGAAGAATTGAATTGTTGCTTTTGCTTTTAAAGATTTTTTGAGTGAGAATTTGATGCCACGTGGCATTTTTTGCCATCAAACTACAAACATTTTGTTTCCTCTAGTACTCTGAACTTTGTTCCAATGATTTTTTTCGCGGTGCGAAAAAAATCACCGGACAAAAATTATCCCAATTAAAACCCATCGAAAAAAAATGATGAACAAAATTTGTCACATTTTTTTTGCCCTCAACAATTTTTTTTCAATTTGGAAAAAAATTTTGTCATTTCATTTTCGCTCAATTTTTTTACTCTATAATTATTTATAACTCGAAAAAAATAGAAAATGAGAGAGAAAATTAATAATTGTGGGAATATTTCAGCCATTTTTGGCTCAAAAATGAAAATTAATTTTTAGTTCTGGAAAATCGATAGTGCATTTTTAGGCCTCAAAAAATCTAGGCTTAGGCTTGAAAATCAAGGTTCAAATTCAAGTTATGAGAGTTCCGGGTTCAAAAATGAATTTCAGGCGGAAAAATCAGGAAAAAATCCTGACTCAAGTTAGCCTAACTCCACTTTTTCATAGCTCCAAAACTCCATTTTCAGCCCCCCCCCCCTGCCCAAATTTTTTTTTCGCTCTGAAAAATCAATATCTAGTGCACATTTATTCACTATGTAGTTTTTTTTGCTATTTTTTATTTAATTACTTTTTCCCCCCGTTTTTTTTCGAGAGAAGGCAAGATTTTTTTTTGTGTCGCGCACAAAACATTTTTTTGTCTAGGAGCAAAAGAGTTGAGCTCGCGGAGCAAAAGTTTCGAATTTCGATTGAAAAATGTTTTTGCGCGAGGTTTTTTGGATCAGAAATTGGAGTTTTTTTCTTAATTTCCAAAATTTCAAAGGGATTTTTTTTGCCTGAAATTAAATTTTGAATCTAGAAATTTTTGAGCGAATAATTTGATTTCTAGCCTCATTTTTGAGCTTTAGCCTTAATTTTTCTACGGATTTTTGTGGAATTAGAGAAATTTCTGAAAATTTAAAATTGAATTTCCAGCCTAACAATGAAATTTAAATTCCAAAAATTTCCCAAACCAATTTCAAATTTTTTTTTATTATTTACTTTTTCTCAAATTTTGTTCCACGAAAAAAATCGTAAAAAATTGCCCAATATTTATTTGCACTAAAAAACAGGTGCAAAAATTGGTTAAACAAAATTTTTTTGATTCGAAACATTTTGGATATAGGCTAACTTCTAGTCCTAATTTCAGCCCTAAAAGTGTTTTATAAATGTTTTCTATAAACAGTTCTCTTTTCTCTGTAAATTATCGATTTTTCGCTCGTCGATTACTTTCATCATTTAGTAGTGTTTTCTAGTTTGCCAAATTTCTCTTCATTTTCTCATTTTTCGCATTGTTTTTCGGGGTTTTGTCACTAATTAGTCAATAGGTTTTGGTTCAGTTTTAATTACGTCATTTTTTCTTGACGACACATTTTTGAGCTGAATCTGAATTAATTTTTGGCATGAATAATTTGAAAATTCTGAAATTTTTTAGACGTTTCGGAAACAAAATCCACAGTAATCTGGACATTTTCACCTGTTTTTCTCGAATTTTCGGCTCATTTTCTTTTTTTTTGCTCTGCTCCTCGAGAAAAACCAAGAAAAAACCAAATCCTAATCCGATTAAGTATATGTGCATAATATTATCTCATCTCATTTCATTTCATTTTTTTTGCGCATTTTTTCTGCTCTGAAAAAAGGAGGAGAAAAAGAGCACAATAATGTGTGCTCTTTTCCCCCCGTTTTTTTGTTGAATTCAATTGAATTGAGAGAATTGATCTTATATTCTAGGAAATGGACAAATGTGTGGGATTTTCTCGTTTTTCATGATTCATGTGCTTGAATTAAACTTTTTCTATTTTTTTAAAAAAATATCGGCAGATTTGTAAACAATATTTTTTTTGCTGAAAAATTATGAGGATTTTTTGAAACGTACATTTTCCTGGGTTTTTTTGAGGCGCGAAAAATTTCTGAAATTTTTGAAATTTCAAAATTCAGGCTAACAATTTCCACGTGGCATTTGATTTTCTAAAAATTCAGAACTTTTCCATTGCCTAGAATTAGCAGAAATCGATTTTCCAATTTTCATTTCGAAATTTCACAAAATTCTGAAACGTACATTTTCCTGGATTTTTTCCGGACCTGAAAATTGAAATTGGAAAAATTTCAGATACTTCTGAAAATTTGAATTTTTGTCAAAAACTAGCTTGATTTCAGTTTTTTGGAGTTTTGCTCAGTTTTGGAGGCCAAAAATCCCCATTTTTGAGCTTTCTGTTGCTCTTTTCTATATTTCTATGTAGATTTCCAGGTTTTTCTGGACTTTCAAACTTTTCGGGCCTTCAAATATATTTTTTTCAAATAGTTCTAGGCTTCTCACAATCAGGCCCTTTCTTGAAATTTTTTTTCTAGGAAATTAGCGAAAATGTGTGGGATTATTCCCTCATTTTTCATTTTTTTTTCAAAAAAAAAAACATGTGACTTGTGATATGTGAATTTTTTAAAGCTGAAAATCTAGAAAAATCCGGTTTTTTAGGCTTTTTTGGGCTTCTGGGCCGTATTTCGAATATTTAGGCTTTCACGAAAATGCCACGTAGCAAATTTTATTGATTTTTATTTACAACATGTCATTATTTTTAATGATAAGTTTGTGAAATTCGAAATCCAAAATTGCCACGTGGCAACGAAATTATTGATTTTTCTTCTTTTTTCTCTCTTGAAAGCTGAAAATGCCTGAAATTTTTCACCTGTTTTTCCTTTCCCTCAACTTTTTTCCTCGGATTTTCTCGGAACTTTTTGTATAACTTCCCACTTCCCACTTATTTTTTCTGCCATCTCAATTTTCAGAATTTTCAGCCTAATTTATTTACCAAAATAGACAATTTTCAGCTCATTTGGGAATTTTTCGTGGGTGTTTTTTCCAAGTACAAAATAATTTTTTTTGGATATAAAAACGGGCGAATTTTCTGAAGATTATTCTAATATTCTTCTGTTTTTTTGTGAAAATTAATTTTTTTTATTGAAAAAATAAAAAAAAAATCGCGAGATAATCCCAATCTGAAATCCTCCAATTTTTCGCCATTTTTTCGTCAAAATTTATTTTTTTTTCTCTCTCAAAAACGATTTTCAGACAAATCTAGAAATGACTACGTTTGCTTCGGGTTCGAAACCCAAAAACACCGATTCACCTCTTATGATGATGATGTTTAAGGTAAAAATTTGCAGGGGGTACTGTAGATTTTGGCGGCAGAAAATGCGCGGGAAAATTTCGGTCATTTTGAGACCAAACATGACTGTGTTACTGTAGAAAATCGAAACTGGGATGTTCGGATTTTCCGAAAATTTCTGGATTTTTAAAGGGTTACTGTAGGATTTTTTGGTGCCAAAAATTGATCTATCTACAGTAACCTGACCAGTATTTTTCACAAAATCCAGAAAATTTCCAAGTTTTTGAATATAAATATGATAGGGTTACTGTAGGATTTTTTGGTGTCCAAATTTGATCTACAGTAATCCAAAGAATGATGGAAATTATGCACTACAGTAATCCCAGAAACTTTGAATCTACAGTAAGCCAAGAACTGAACATTTTTGATCTACAGAAAAATGTTTTTGCACTTTATGGTCCCTTCTTCTCACTTCCTCCCCCCTTTTTTTTCGTCTCAAAAATTCAAATGAATAAATAATTAATCAATTGGTTGAGGATCTGAAGAAGAAGAGGAAAATGACCTGAATTTAAAAATGCATGGATATTTATTCTTTCTCTCTCACATCATGTCAGCCCAATGAAAATTGGCAATCGGTGAGAGTGAAGAAGACTTAGAGAAAAATAGATCAAAGGTACATTAAAAATTTGCGGGTCTGAAAATCCATAATTTCTGAAACTGCGGTTGCTAAACATATTTTGTTTCGAAAAAAATCGAGGATGACTTTTAGTCGCTTAGCACAGTGAAAATTCAAAAATGAATTCTCAAAAGTCAAGCTGAAACCTATTTCTAGATTTAACAAATCCTAGACCCACAAATTTAACTGGCTGTAGATCACGCGCGATTTCAATATCTTTTCGTCTCTTTCACTCTCACCGATTGCTTTTTGACATGTTGTGCTCTGAGTTTTGGTCAGAAAAATGGGCATTTTTCCAGCGGTTACTGTAGTTTTTTTGGCGTCAAAATGATCTACAGTAATTTTGAAAAATCCACATTAAAAATCCCAGAGATAATCTTTTGTTTTTGTCAAGAAAGATTAACATGAGTCATGCCTCCCGAAAAAAAATTTCCGATTATTAAAAAATTAATTTCAGGCTTTGACCGGTGAAGAGAGCGAGGATGAGGCACGGAGACGCAGAGAACAACTCAATCGAAGGCCATCGTATCGGTGAGTAGTAGTACGGTAGGGAGAAGGGAGGTACAGTAACCTGAGAAGGGGGAGGTTACTGTAGGGTACAGTAACTCAAAAGTGAGGAGGTTACTGTGTAGAACAAGAGAAGCCTCTGGTGTACTGTAGAGGATACAGTAACCTATCTTGTTTGAAAATTCCTACAGTATGAGTAGGACCATATTCTACAGTAATCCTTTTTCTACTGGGTACTGTATTTTTGCATAAGAAAATCAAAATAAGAATAAATTTATTTTTTCTTGGAAAATTTTGAGAATTTTTTGAAACGTACATTTTTTGGAAGTCTGAAAATTCAGAAATTTTTCCTTTTTTTATATCGATGGCATACAAACATTAAATTATTTTCGAATTTTTGTTCAAATTTTCAAAAAATTCTGAAACGTACATTTTTCTGGAAGTTTTCCTGGGACTGAAAATTGACATTACCACGTGGCTTTTTGTTTCAATTTTCGGTTAAAAATTTGTGTCGCAGCGCTCCGCGAGATCCCTTGATTTTTCAGAATTCCTCTCTGAAAATTCCGTTTGTTTTCGTGGGTGGATTGTATTTTTGTTTTATTTTTCCATTTTGTCCATTTTTTCCTCCCTCTCTTCTTACTTCTCCTCGCATTTTTTTGTATTCGTATCAATTCTACACGCGAAAAAATCCGATGAAGCAACAAAAAAAATCATATTTTTTTGGTCTCGTGAAATTCGGCTTAACATGCAATCAGCTAAACTTTTCCGCGCACACATGAAAATGTCAAATTTAATTCGAGGCTTTGAAAAAAGTTTTCCTAAATTACGGTAGTTCTGAGATGTAATTGTGGAGTATCGTTTGAAGGGTCCTAGGCTTATCAGACTTAGGCTGGGCTTTTCAATCAGCCCCTGATTCATGGCTCGTCATATTTGAAATAGGTTCATCCTGGCGGAATCGTGGAGCATCGTTCCTCTAAATTTCGATTTTCCATTTATTTTTCACCTGGTATTTTTTCCTATCAAAAATCCTTGGAGATATTTCTCGAATGATATCATTTGGACTTGGAATAAGTGCTGACATTTGTAGTTGTATTGTAGGAGTATAGTGCATCTTCTCTAGGCGTTTTGTACTGCCTAAAGGACAATCTGTCTGGATGTCTGAGTTCTCTGCGTCTCTCGAATTTGTACAGTCTCTAGCTAGATCTCTAGATTGTTTAGAAGTCGGATGGTTTCTCTGCGTCTCTTGAATTTGTACAGTATCTAGATAGCTCTGCGTCTCTGAGGTTTCTATACTCTCTAGGGTTGCTCTGCGTCTCTCTTCAACTCGCATGGTCTCTAGACGTCTGGTTTCTAGCTTTCTGCATCTCTCTCGGGTTCACACAGTTCAGAATCTGTCTGGTTTCTCTGCGTCACTAATATTCTCATCACTCCAGTTGTCTACCTCCCCTGCGTCTCTCAAGTTTGCATACTATCTAGCAGTTTCGTACAGTCATTCTCTGCATCTCTGATATTCCTATAACTCTAGTTGTCTACCTCCTCTGCGTCTCTCTACCCTCAGCAGTCGATCTGTACCTGGAAGTTAGCATAACTGGCCATCTCAAAAACAATACCGTACTCCATCCGCTCAGACACACTGTACTTTGTCCAATTTCCTCGCACCTTTTGGCTCCTCCCCTTTTTCTTTTTCTGCTTCTCATATTTTTCAGCTGAAAGTGAGATACACATAGATATAGAATTGAATTGAGGGAGGGAAGAAGGTGTGTTATGAGGGTGGTAGGCGTGGTTTCTCCTCAGCTTTGCGACGGCGACGACAAAAAAAGGCTTGTGCTCTCGCGCGCATTTTTTTTTGTTGTGGCTGAAAAGCTGAGAAAGAGAGAACCTGAAAGAGAGAGAGAGAGAGGGAGAAATCTGATCATTCAACACAACATTTGTAAGTGTGTGTGTGTGTGGGGGTGCATGTTAATTTTTTCTTTCCTGCTCTTTTTTTCTCCTTCTTCTTTTTTTGATTGGAAGAGTGACACCTTCTGGAAGAGCTCGAAGGTTTTTGGTTGGTTTTCTGAATCTGCCTTGTTGATTTGAAGTTCTACCTTGATCTCAGATCTTTTCCTAATAATTTGAAATGTTGACATAGAATCAATTAGGAATATTCTTCGAGCCTGAATCTTGTTTTGATCTTTTGGAATTTCCGAAACGACCTTATGATTGGTCCTAAGCTTGTTAAGGTAGTAGAAGTATTTATCGTTATTGGTGTTAGGATTAGTAAGGTTTGGACTTTAGCCTAGAGTCTAGTACGAACTTGTCTCATATTTTGAGCCTAGGTAGTTTTTGAGCGAATATCTTCGGGTTCTAGGCTTTTCATAGTTCTTATAATTCTCTCTAGCCTAAGCCTAGGCTCATTCAAGCCTGAGTTTTCGGCCTCAATTAATTTCACAGCCTTTTATTACCTCATATCCGTTTTTCTCTCCTAGACTCGAGAGATCATCTTGGAAGTTCAAAAAAATTGCTTCCAAGAAGATTTTGAAAAATATTTGTTAACAGGATTATCAAATCTTTGACTTGGCTTCCTCAAAATCTTCTCGGAAAATTTGGAATTGTTGTTTGATCTTCAAATACCAATATGACGTGGCAAATCTATACTTTTTTGCTGAAAAATCCTTTTCGTGGAATGAAGAGCGCTCTAATGAGGCGAATTTGTGAAAAGGACTGCTCTGCCACGTCATAACCTATACTTTTTTTTCTTGCCTTCGTGTGATTTTGGAAAGGATAAATATGGTTTTACTGAAATTAAAATCCGGACAAAAATGGCATCACCTGCGTCAATCGAAAATGATAATCTTTTTTGATAATCCTTGCTTTATTTTTCTTGTGTTTCGGTTCGAATCTTTGGTCAGTCGAGAGATGTTCGTTGGTCGAAAATATAGGATAGGCTCAGGCTAGGCTTAGGCTTCAAGGCCTAGCCTGGGGTTCGACAGATTCATGCTAGGCTTGTAGAAATTAATCTAGGTCCTTTATTCTTTTTAGGTTTAAAATTAGTTAGGATTCAGCTTAAGGTTCATCAGATTTAGGCTATGCTTTAGAGAATTCATTTAGGGTTTTTAAGGTTTGAGTTTAAAGCTCATTAGAATCAAGGGAAGTTCTGGTTAGGCTCGTCATGAGCTTTAGGCTTCTCTCAGGCTCGTTCAGGCTCGTTCAGCCTCACCTTCTAGTCTTCTTTAGGCCTCTAAGGCTCTTCCCTATCATATAGGCCCATATGTTCTACCTAATTTGATCTATGCTGAAAATCAGGCCTCCCACACTCTTCCAATCCCCCCAAACTATAGTCTAGTTCCAGTTCTGCCCACAATTCAATTCGTACTTTTTTCTCCAAATCACCTCAACCCATTATTTATCCCCTTGTGATCTGATATCATTCTTCTCTTAAATTGGCACCTTTCTATCCTCCTAATTCCTCCTTCGGCTCATTTTGAGCACACAAAAAAGCTCTCGAGAAAAAAAATAATTATTGGTTTTGTTGATTAAATGTTTCCTCATCGCTCTCCTTTTTCATTTCGTTTTCGCCCATTTCCAGCCTTTTGCAGGTTTTTAAGCCAAATGTTGCCATTAGGTAGTAGTCCACCATCTAATATGAGCAATATCAACAATAATGATACCTCCCCATTATCCTCTCCAATTCCACAACGACGCTCCGCATTCCATCAACCGTTGAGTAGTCGAAGCAGCTCTTCGGCCACTTTTAGCCTACCGGGGCTTTTATCGCCTAGTCCGATGTTTAGTATGGATGTTAGGACCAGATGGAATATGTGTATTATGAGTGTGATGCAATCGTTGCAAATGCAACCGTTGACTGTTGAGAGAAGGTAAATTGCCACGTGGCATTTGGTGCGGAACATTTTTGGGATCAGTTTGACACCAAACACTATAGGGTTTCGCCAAGAATCCACGTGGCAATTGTTGATTTTGGCGCGAAAAAATAATTCTTTGGTCTCAATATCCAATCCCGGAAAATCTACGTTTCAAAAAATTAATTTTCAAAAAAAAAATTTTTTTTCTCGTTCTCTGAATTATAATCTGCATTTGGCAGGCGTATTTTTTGAAAAAAAAAATTTTTTTTTCAATTTTTTTTTTCAAAAAAAAAAACCAAAAAACATGAAAAATAGTTAATTAAGCGTGGGTGGGCTTGAAAAAATGGAGCTGAAAAATATTGAAAATATTTTTTATCAAAAATTTTTTGCAGCATGATTCTGAAGGATTTGGAGTCGTCGGATAAGGTGATGAAAAAGGAGCCGGATGAAACGCCGCCATCTTCGGTGGATGCGTCACCCCTACAGGTTTGAATTTGGCGCCAAAAATTTTCTAGTCCCCAAAATGTCTACCTACATTTTACACCTATTTTTCACACAAAAATGATAAGATTCTCTCTCTCTCTCTCTCACTTTGCAGAGAGATTTTAGACGTAGAGAAAAAAAGTGACGTCACTTTTTCATTTTTTTAACGATTTCACCGTTTTTGTTTTAATGATCAATGTTTGACCTAAAAATTTCGGGAAAATGTGTGTAGTTTGATCTCAGAGAGTTTTTGGTTTCATTTTTGAGTAGCCTAGGTTTGAATGTTGTCTTCTCCAAGCCACGCCCACTTTTTTTTCTGGCCAAAAAAAAAACAATTTTTTGAGAAAAATAAGTTGGCGTGACCTTTTTTTGTTGAGAAAATAGTTTTATTTTGATTTTTTGTTTTGGAGTTTTTTGGGGGATTTAGGCTAAGTTAGGGGAAGTTCTCTGAAATCTGACAGTTAGTTTAAGTTGGCTCAGAAATCTAGAATATTTTGAAATTCAAATTTTCAAAAAAAAAATATTTTTTCCAGATTTAGATTTAGAATAAATGTGAAACCTTTCAAAACATTTTTTTGTGATAAATTTTTTTCATCGAAAAAAAAACATTTTCAAATTTCATCAAATTCTAACTTGAAAAAAATCAATTTCAGAAAAATTTTGGAAGAAGTCTAATTCTGAAAATCTAAAAAAATATTTTTCTAATCTCAGAATCCGGTATATTTTGATGTTTAGTGAAAAAATTACAGAATTCCAAACGAGTTTCGCTAACTTATCATTTTTGCAGGTCAACATTCCCCTTTTGCCACCACCTCAACCGATTCTCATCAACAATTCCTCCACAACATCCACCACATCCTCATCTCGTCTTTCAACAATCACCTCCTCAACTCTCGCTTCACCATATGGTTCACCAATTGGTGGCGGACCACCGGTTCCTTCAAATTTGGTCAATCCATTTGTTCAGATGAATGGTGCGCAACCGGGAGATTTGAGCAAAAGTTTGGATTTTGCTGCGGCTGTTTTGGCGGCTAATAGTGTTTTGGGTGAGTTTTTTGAGCATTTTGAGCCTGGCATCATGAAATTCTGATGATTTTGGGGCTGGTTAGGCTTCTAGGCTC
This sequence comes from Caenorhabditis angaria, assembly GCA_947459285.1. Classification (NCBI taxonomy): domain Eukaryota; kingdom Metazoa; phylum Nematoda; class Chromadorea; order Rhabditida; family Rhabditidae; genus Caenorhabditis; species Caenorhabditis angaria. The sequence goes on along the minus strand of CANHGI010000003.1, from coordinate 2,672,555 downwards.
GATTTGGGCTTCCGGGCTTCAAAATTCCAAATTTTTCCACGAATTCCAGATTTTTCCAGCCTAATATCACGAATTTCTAATGATTTTTAGGCTGGGTAGGATTTTAGGCTTAAACTGGGCCTATATTGCTCAGCTTAGGCTTCTAGGCTTGATTTTGGCTTCCAAGCTCTCAATTTCCAAATCTGAAGCTTCTGGGCTAGATTCAGCTTAACCTGAGCAATATAAGTCGAGCTAAGGTCTGGAAGTCTGAAAGCTTAGAGTCTAGTTTAGATCTAGGTTTCAGCTTCAAAATTCCAGATTTTTCGGCTAAAAATCATATAGTTTTTCATCAATTCTTAGTCATTTGCATTTTTTTCCAGAATTTTTGGTTTTCTTAATCTAAAAAATTTTCAGCTAATCCAATTATCCTCTAATTCCTGGAAGCCATAGAAAAAACATTCCAGAATGTTTTTTGGCTGAAAATCTGGCTGAAACTACAAAAATCTGGAAATTTTCTACCAAAAACTATTTTGAAAAATAATCGCATTTTTCTCTGTGTCTCTCGAAATTCTGTACTCTCTCTCTCACCTGTATAATCCCTGCAAAATTTCCGAAAAAAACACTGCACTGCATTTCAGACAAGGTCCCGCCCCTCTCTCTTCTCTCTGCGTCTCTCTCTCTCGCTGTCTGCACACCCTCTCTCTCTCTCATTTTATCTCTTATCACTTCTTGATTTCTGACTTCTCACTGTCTGCGTCTCTCCATCTTCCACACTCTCTCCAACTCTCCTCGTTTTTTTTTCGGTGAACAAGAGAGAAGAGAGAGAAGATTTTTATCAATTTTTCTGCCCGCTACCCCCTGATACATTTTTTTTCATATTTTTTCGCTGGTATTCTCCATTTTTTCGATGATTTTTGAGATGAGAGGTGAATTTTTGAGCGATTTTTGGGCCTTGGAATTTTTTTCAGCACGAAATTTGGAGATTTTTGAGGGGAAATTTGGTCAGGGTTGAAATAGGCCTGTTTTAGGCTTTTCTCAGGCCCGGTTATAGTATAGGACTGGTTTTCAGGTCCTGAAAATCTAGGAGCAGACTAGAAAATCAGAATATAATTTTTTGAATCCGGCCACAAAAAATGTATGCACAAAAAAAGGTCAATATTTTGATGACTAACAAAATTTGGGATAAGCCTAATTTCTTTATTCATAAGAAGCCTAAAACTTTAGGGTTCAGCCTAAATTCAAGAATCAAGCCTGAAATTCAAAGCCTATGACCAGCCTAACCAAGCCTATTTCAATATTTTTCCAGGCCCCCAACAAAATGGACTTGTAGCCGGCCCCTCTTCTCAACCACAACAACAACAACAATCCTCAAATAACATGCCGACATCAACAGGTTCTGGATCATCGGGCTCGTCAGGCCCCTCATCATCCAATCATATTCTAGGCCAAGATGGCCCGAAACCTATTGTTACTATGGACCCGTCCGCGTTTTCTGGTGAGTGTTTTTTGGGGCTTGGGCCTGAAGGCTCTATCTAGGCTTTTCAAAATTCAAGGCCCAGTTTTGTATCTGAATAGAGCCTAAAAATGCATAGGCTTTCCAAATATTTAGGCTGGTATTCAGGCTTAAATTCAAGCCTAAAAATTATCCAAAAAAGCCCAGAAAAGCCCCCCAAAAACCCTCCATTTTTTCTTCAGCAGACAGTCCAAATTTTGGCTCATTCAACGAATGGCAATCACCATTATTATCCGGATATGATTCAAGTCCCTCACCAACTGGAATGGGCGGAACACCAAATATGCGAATAGGAGCCGGTGGACCAATGGAACGAGGACATGGTGGAGAAGATGAGACGAATCGAAAGAGACAAGTCAGATTGTTGAAGAATCGAGAAGCTGCCAAGGAGTGTAGAAGGAAGAAAAAGGTAGGCGGGGTTTTATAATCTACAAAGTTAGTATAACTGGGAAACACTTCAAAAAAAAAAAAAAAAAAGAAAAAAAGCTTCGCCCTCGCGCGGACTCGAACTCTGACCTTCTGCGTGGAATGCAAAAGCGCTCCCGGCTGAGCTAAATTTACATTTCTGAAATTGGGGGATTTTCATATAATTTCTGACCGAAAAATTGCTGAACTTCTTGAAGCGGTAGAAAATATTACTGAAATTTGGAATTTTTCATCAATTCAGAATCTAAAACCTGGATTTTTCGAAAACTTGGCTGAAAATTTATAGAAATTTTATTAATCAAATTTTCAAAAATCAGCCGAATTTGTGATTTGAAATCTGTCATTTTATCATTTTTTTCAGAAAATTAAATTTCCAACATTTTCAATTTCAGATCGAGAAATGGCTAAAAAATTTAAGGAAATTCTGAAATTTTTAATTTTTTCGCGAAATTTCTCAAAATTGCCACGTCATAACTCAATCTCATTTCATTTTTTTGCAGGAATACGTGAAATGCCTCGAGAATCGTGTTTCAGTGCTGGAAAATCAAAACAAAGCTCTCATCGAAGAATTGAAAACATTGAAAGAATTGTATTGTCGAAAAGAGAAGAACGAGATGTGAAACCGGAGAATTTTGGCGCCATTTTTTGATCTACTCACCAATTTTTTTGCCCCAAACACACACACACACACTTTTTGGTCTCATTTTCCGCCCATTTTTGACTACTTTTTTTTTTCTCGGAAATCTACAATAATCCCTATTCGCCCAAAATTTAGCCTTTTTTCCACGAGCCCAGGCTCATTTTAGGTCTATTTCTACTCATATGTGATATTTTTGACCCGTTTAGCCTTTGCTGGCTCAGTTTTTCCCGTTTTTTTTGTATATTTTTTTTTATTTTTTGAGAAAATTGCCATATATAATATTTTTGGATTTCACCACATTTTCTCATTTTCATCTAATTTTTGATATTGATTTTTTAATAGTTTTCTTGGATCAGGAAATAAATTACATATCCTTTCTCGAAAATTTTGGATTTTTGGGATTAAACTTTATTTTTTCAAACAGTCGGAGATTTTGGAGTCGAAACGGATTTTTTCTCATTTTCCGTTACAGATTTCTCAGTTTTTTGTGCATTTTCCTTGTTCTTCTTGTATTTCTTCTTATAAATCAAATAACCAACAATTCCAGCAATTACCAAAACAACTATAATTACGATAATTGGTATAATTACAGCCAAAATTGGAAAATCATCAGGTGGATTTTTATAAGTCAATGGATTTAAATAACATTTTCCTTGCCCAATTTTTCCATCAAAAATACAAACTTCTGCTCCATTTTCAGCTCCACAATCAATATTTCTCTCACATTTTTTGGAATTCGATGATAATTTCAATTTTTCTCCATGTTCTGACAATTCTCCAATCACAACAATTTTCAAAGATTTTGGATCGCAAAAACTATTTGGAAAATTGATTTGAAAATTATATGTTGAATTGCACGGTCTTTGAGTGATATAATGATGTTTGGCTTTTGAAAAACTTCCATCTGCTGAGAGTTTTGCTGAAAAAATTAGGGGGTTTTGGATTTTCGAAGCCTGAAATTCAGAAAAAAAGGGTCCAAACCAACCTTGTGGACAACAATGTCCATTTTGACAATTCGAATCAATTTGTATTTTCAGACAATCTTCATTATTTTGACATTTTGGTTCCAAAAATAATGCAGTTTGTTGATCAGCACAATTTTGACTTTTCCAACAAATTCCCGAAGTTTCTATCATTTTTCCATTCGAAAAATCGAGATATTTCAATTCTTTTTGTTGATGACAAAATGATGGTAATTCACAATTTTGACATGAAATAAGTCCAGAATTTGATGGAATAATTGTTGGTTTTATGATTGGTGATGGAGATTTCAAGGCTGGAAATTAGATCTGGTGACCAGATTTTCGCCACGTGGAAGTACTTCTACTCTTTTACCCTCTCAAAAACTCACTTTTGAAACAATATTTATTCTCCAAATCTTTTTCCCCATTTACTCCAATAATATTATCACAAAATTGTCCATTTTCAATATCACATTCCTTATTTTTCTCGCATTTCTTCAACAAATCTCGATTTTTCCACCCATTTTCCAATTCAACCGCATAATAAAAATGATCAGAATTTGAATTTTCTTCAAAAATTCTTGAATAAATAAATGCGATTGGTTTTCTTTCGATGCAAATTCCACTTTTTCCATTCCACGTTTTCCCATTTTTCCAACAAATTCTATCATTTTTCAAACAATCTTCATTTTTGTCACAAATTTGAACACCAAAACTCTGTGAATCAATCGATATTTGAAATGCTTTTGAGATATTTGAAGCTGGAATTGTTGGATCTGAAAATAATATTGAATCGTTTTAAATAATTGAGAAAAACTCACTTTGATAGCAGAATTTCAAAGTTTCACCATCTTCTTCAGCAAAACTTGTATATTCCCCACAAAACTGATTCGGACCTTTACAATCAATATTTTTCTGACACGGCGTCAAACTTTTCTCCTGATTCATATCAATAAAATCAACTGGCAAATATTCTTTTGGGATTTTTTGACTTTCAACAGGTTTATAGATTTCCAACCAAATATTTCCAATTGGAATAGCTTCAAAATACCACAAATTAATTTTTAAGATCATTTTTATAAAACTTACGACAAAGAAATTGCTGTTTTCCGCTATTTTTGATAACTTGATGAATATATCCATTATTTTCTTGATTTGGCAAAAGTGATTTAGTCAATCCATATTCATTTTCTTCATTAGTTAGAAATTTATAAGTGGATTGCGTGATTTGACAACTTTTTACGTCTTCTGTAAGTAAAATTATTGAATTTTAGGAGAAATGCGAAATATTTCGAAATATTGAGAGAGTGGAAGACAACGAAGGAATTATCAATGGAGCGAACTTCCATATTTTGAAATCGTTTCATGTTTCAAGTGGAATAACTTCCCTCAAAAGGTTTTCAAAAAAAAAATCTGCGCAAAATAAAAGTAAAAATGGAAGTTCGCTCCATTGATAATTAGGCGCAGGCTTTCAGACTGCGCATATTGGGCTTGCGATAGTTTTTCGAAATGTTTTCTTTTGTCTTTCACTCTCTCAAATTTTGAACTTACCACAACATAATAAAGCACTTTTGAACGATTCGTGAAAATCTAAACGAAGTTTGATATTTCTATCATTTTTTCCACAATTTGACCAAGTTTGTGAATCGTGAAATGATGCAATTCCATTCGGACATTCGAAAAATGGATCTAAAAAGTTGAAAAGAGAAAAAATAGATTTGAGAACTTGCACTAACCACAATAAAGCTTCTGACCCGTGATTATCTCCATTCCAATTTCTTCATCATTCAATGGTTTTGTTCGAGGTGATTCACCATTTGGGCATTTCATGTTTTCCGTATCTGTGATTTCGAGTTTGAATTTAGATCTTCAGAAAACTTCACTCACCACAGCAGAATTCATTATTTTCCCCAAATTTTGTTTCATATTGATTCTCAACGCACGGTTTTCTAGTCGGAACTTTTCCATTGGCACATTTGAGTTTATTAAAGTCTGTATTTAATTAAGAGCGTAGTTAGATTAAGTCGACTGTTCTTACCACAACAAACATCAGCATATCCCAAATGTTCTTCATATTGATTTTCATTACATGGTGCATTTGTTGGTGTTTCTCCAGTAATACATTTCAATTCATCGAGTTCTGTAGAAAATGTTTTTTTTGATAATAACGAATAAGGGAAAAATAGACTTACTACAACAAACTTGCTCATTTCCTTCTACTCCTAAATTAGTTGAATATCTTTCCGGAGTACACGGTTGTTTTTGAGGTGTTTCTCCATTCGAACATTTCAATTCATCAAGCTCTGGAATTTTAAAAGATGTGATATCTAAATATTATCGAAAATCTCATACAAACACGCAACGCAGACCGCGTCGCGCCACAACACACAAAAAAGGGAACCATTCAAATTCCCTCCCTTTTGTGTGTGTGTGTGTTGTGGCGCGGCGCGGTCTGCGTTGCGTGTTTATTTCGGTGGAGCGCGTGGTACCGATGAGATTTTCGATAATATATCTCCAAAAATGCGAAATAAGACTTACCACAACAAACATTTGCATGTCCCAAATGTGTTCTGTATTGAGTTTCATTACACGGTTCGTTGGTTGGATTTTTTCCAGAAATACATTTCAATTCATCGAGCTCTGCAAACAAATTCTTGAAGTTTTGTGGGAATTCCCAGGAGACCTTAAGGTCATCTGAATTTATTTCATTTGAAATAGTACTCACTACAGCAAACTTGTTCATTTCCTTCTACTCCCAAATCAGTTAAATATCTTTCCGGTGTACATGGCTGTTTTTCTGGTGTTTCTTCATTCGAACATTTCAATTCAGCAAGTTCTGAAATTCGCTATTCACAGAAAGAATCCATTCAAAAATCATTTCTTACCACAACAAGTTTTTCGTGAAGAATCAAATTCTCGTTCATATTGATTTGATGCACATGGAAGATGGGTTGGATGTTTTTCATTCAAACATTTCACATCATCTAATATAATAATAAGTGATGAATAAAACATTCAAAACTTACTACAACAAAATGATGGTCCCTGTTCAAATTGAAAAAGGAACTTTTCTGCTTCACATGGTCCATTGGTTGGAATATCGTTAAGTGGACATTTATATCCAGAGAGCTCTGTAGAAAATATTTGCGTTGTTGATTTTTAAAATATGGGATGAAGATGGCACAGTGTGTAATTTACAATGTCAAACCGCTAGACCTCAAATGTTTCTCAAAAAAATGCGCGGAATTTTTCGGGTTGTAAAACACACGCTGTGAACCAATATCAAAAGTTATGATCACTCTTGAACTAGTTAACTTACCACAGCAAAATTTATGATCATCAATATGCTCGTAGTCGCTATCTTTACATGGTGAATTATGAGGAGTGCTTCCATCAGGACATTTTTTTATAATATCGATAGCTGAAATCACGGCATTTTATTGCTCTTTTGAAATACGTTTTCAACAATTCACTAAACATTGTCGAAATTGAAAAATGTGGCCGCCGTAAAAAATGAAAACCAGAGCAGCACTGAATTAATGAAAACAACTGGACTTCGTCAGTCGCGTGCGTCTGTGCGACGCGGTCGGAAAACAATCAATAATTCATTTTTTTTCCTTTCTTTTCCGACCGCGCCGCACAGCCGCACGGTCATTGCTTTGAAACATGTAAAACTACACATTTTTCTGAAACATGCGATTTTTTCTGGCACATGTTTGGATCTGACCCATGCGATCTGACAAATATTCAATGGAATAAATGAATATTGTTTGTCGAACCGTGCGATAACTACAAAAATGGCCAGATTGAAAATTTTTCAAAAAATCGAAGATGACACGACCATTTACTCCAATAGAAAATTGCCCCTCGGGTCAGACGAGAGACGACGGGAGTCTGATGACGTCATCTGAGACAGAGAAAGACATCGCTTCGAGATATTTTTGAGAAAATATGTGTCCCTTTGAAAAAATACCGTATTTTGTTTCAAGGAACACATGTTTTATTGAAAATATCTCGAAGCGAAATTCATTTTCGGTATATTTTTGCAAAATACTCTCGTCGTCTCGCGTCTGACTCAACGGGCGCCTTGTATGGACGTGATGAAATGATTTATTCGTGATGATCCTATTGATTTTGAGACCAGACATCTCTGGGCCGATTTATTCATTTTTCTCAATTTTTCAAAAAGTAGGAGCTTATAAATAGCGGGCGATAATTGAAAATAACTCGAAAGCTTTTCATCGCAAGAAAAATAGACTATTGAAAAAACATAATTTGTTAGATCCATTAAACATTTGTCAGTTCACATGGGTCAGATCCAAACATGTGCCAGAAAAAATCGCATGTTTCACAAAAACATGTGTAGTTTTACATGTTTTGGCCACGCCTTTTTAAATTGCAAATTTGAAGAGAAACAGAGAAAAAGATAAATCGAACTGCAAATTTTTTTCGCGCTGCAATACCGGTCAAAAATTTATTCATTTTCCATTTTTTTAAACTTTTTCCTACGGTTTTTCTTCTCGAATTCCGTATTTTTGATCTATTTTTAGGGGCGACAAGCAGAGAAAGGCGAAAGAACCAGCCGAAAAAGTGAAAAAAAAATTGAAAATGAATACATTTTTGACTGGTATTGCAGCGCGAAAAAATTTTGCAGTTCGATTTGTCTTTTTCTCAGTTTCTCTTCAAATTTGCAAATTTTCCTTGTTTCAAAAAGGCGTGTGGCGCTTTGACCCAGCCGCACGCGACTGACGAAGTTCAGTTGTTTTCATCCATTAAGTTCTGCACGGGTTTTCCACATTTTTCAATTTCGACTATAACTTACAGCAACACAATTTATCGGCTTCTTGATCTCCAAATTGATAAAGATATTGATTGGCTGCACATGGTTTATTTTTGGGAGGGTGTTCACGTCCCCTTCCGGGACAACCATGAATAGGTAACACTTTAAAAAAAACAATAGTTATTCCGAAGTTTCTGAAAGACAATTGATACAGCAAAACAAACTTACTACAACAAAGTGGACCTCGATATTCCATATGTTCGTTTTGTAAATTAAATTCACGTTCATAAGAATAATTCGGATTGCACGGCAGTGATTCCACTATTAGCCCAGGACATCCGAGCCAATGTGTTGCTAAATTGAAAAATACATTTCCACACACATTTTTTTTAAAACTTACCACAACAAACTTCTTGTCCGTCATATCTCATCATAGGTATTAGAAGTTTCTCACATTTACTTTTTCTTTTTGGAACAGCATATCCTCCACCAGGACATTGCACAGCTAAAAAAAAGAAGAAAATACATTAAACACTTTAGTTACGGGCTTCCCTTTTTTTTCCAGAAAAAAAAAGAAAAAAGTGGGCGGTGCCGCTTGTCGTTTGTGCGGCGCGTGTTTTTTGTTGCCGCACAGTTTTTTGTGTGTTTTTTTTTGTTCGAAACAGACAAGGTCTCTCTTGTCTGCAAACACCGATGCATACCGTATCACGGTCACAAAAAAATCTTTTTTTTAAGCTGTGCATTGTAAAGACCAAATATCTTAAAAATTAAATATTCGAGTCGATCAAAAAAACATTCCAGAGAAATTATGAGAGTTTTCTTTCCAATCACTTACTACAACAGAAACTTCTCCCATTATTATTATTATATTCAAAAGAATTATGAGAATAACAAGGTGGAAATTCATATGATCTGTCTCCATCGGGACATATTGTCCGTTTGGAAATGAGATTCACCCCGCGAAAAAATAAATTGGAATTTGCTGCAGGAGACGCAGACAGCGAGAGAGTGCGCTGGCAAACAGCCAACGGGGGTTTTGTATGGGAAAGCGACCGCGACGTAGGGGGAAATTAGAGATTTTCTCAAATTCAAATTTATTTTTTCGCGGGGTGAATCTCATTTCCAAACGGACAATATATGACTGACTGTAAAATTATGATAATGAAACATTTCTCATTTCTTGTCTTTTTTCTTAACTTACGTTCACCAAAAACCACAATTCCATGAAAAATGAGAAAGAATAACATTATGATGATGTTCATTTTGATCATCATAAATTTCATAAACTGAATATATTTTTCAATTGTTTTTTTTGAGTTTTGAAAAAAAGTAGGTCACGTTTCAACAATTGACACGTGGATTTTCCAAAAAAAAATTGGGAAATTTTTAGTGTAAAAAACTTTCCTTTTTTCAAAATTAAGTGAATCTTAGGATTACTGTAGATAGTGAAAAATTACATTTTAAATTTTCAGAATTTTTCCTAGAGAACTCAAAAAAAATTCATTATTTTTTTTACAAACAGAAAGCTCTTTCACACAAAAATATATACAAAAAAAAGAAAAAAATGACCAGGGTCTCGACAAGATTTTGAATTATTTTTAAAGGGAGTGGGAGGGGGCGGGTACTGTAGAGGGAGAGGGAAATCAAATTTTTGAAGAAAAAAATCACAGAAAACAAAAAAATCGTTGGAAAAATTATGCAGGAAAATTTGAAATTAGAATTTTCAGAAAAAAAATGGAATGAGGAAAACACAAAAATACAATTTGGGGTCCCGTAGCGAACAAAAAATAGCGCGGGAAAATTTGAAAAAAAATTTGTACAAAAAAAAATTAAATTCAGGATAGCACACATCGACAACAATTTGCACTTTTCCGTTTTGTTAGCGTTTCTGTAAAAAAAAATTTCATTTTAATTTATCCTGGGGTACTGTAGAAAAATCAAAAAAAAATCATGGGGCTACTGTAGACGGGAGTTTTGAAGCCGAAAATTCTGGATTACTGTAGGACCAAAGAAGCTTGAGGAAAAGTGAAAAATTGGTAGATCAAAAAAGTTCTAGCTACAGTAACCCCAGATATTTGGGCGATAAAAATTTGATCTACCAAAAAATTTAAAAGTACTGTAGGTAGATCAAAACTTTGATCTACAAAATGTGAGAATGAAGATCAAAATGATCTACAGTATCCCAGAAAATTTCCCAAGTTTGCAACTTACCACTAGAATTAGGTTCGGGTAGATTTTCTCTAGTCACCAAATGCATTACTGTAGTTTTTCCGGGAATTAATTGAAGCGCTTGAAGTGTGACACTTCCATGCAAAAAACGACCATGATATATTAATTTGAGCATTGAGGAACTCTCTACTTTATCTTCGGACCAATCTGGAAAAATTTTAGGGTTAGGTTGTAAGTTAGGCTAACTTTCTGAAGGTGTAAAGTTAATGTAACTCCACCATGAAGCTCTCGAAGTAGGCTTGGCCGCTTAAGCGGAAGACAACGCCGCTTCGCGGAATTTTCCGCCTACGCTCGCGAATTTGGCTCTCGGGGTACGGTAGAGCCAAAATCTCATGATTTTTTTTTCAAATAAAAATGAACATAAATTTTTATCTTTTTTGGTTTTCAAGCGAAAATCCTCCCCGAAAATCATCATTTTCTATTTTTTTTTTGAGAAATGAAAATGGTGAGTGTATTTTTTTTTGAAGAAAATTTTTTCTATTCATTTCTAAAATGCCACGTCATAGTTTTTCAGTTTTTGTGAGATTTTTGTAATTCTAAATTCAAAACTCAAAAATAATTTCTGAATCCATTCCAAAAATAATTTTGAACTATTAGTGCAAAAAATAATTAACAAGAACAATTTTGTGTTAAAAATAAGTTCAGCTAATTAAAAAGTGGTCTCCTGGGGATTTTTAATTATAGAAAAACATTATGATGTGATTTTTTTTGTTCGAAAAAATTTTGAACTAGAAATTGAAAATCTGGAAAAAATATTCGTCAAAAATCGATAATTTTTTTAAACCTAGAAAATTTGTGTATTTTTAGGTCCTAAAATTATCCCACTTTTTGATAAAGCTTGAGAATAGCTTTATTATCTAGGGAGCTTAAAACCTTAGGGCCTTATTTTTTAAGTGCCAAACATTTTTGAGAAGTTTAAAAAAAGCCCAGAAGCCTCCGAGCTTAGGTCAACGAGTATAGGTTTCAAGGCTTAACAATTTTTTTAGACTTAGGCTAAGTCCCATTCTTGCGCGGAACTCACCATCAGGCCAATTCTCAAATACAAACTGTGTAACATCTGAAGCGGAAGCCATTGGACTAAATGAAAATTCGTGAGTTTTACTGCTGACTAGAATGAGTTTCAGAATCACCTGCAAAATATGAGATTTTCAGAATTTTCATCTGAAATTTTCTCAGAAATTCTTACCGGTTCCTCATTTTCTTCAGGCGTCGAATCGATCGAATTTTTGGCGCTCATTTTGTGAAGAAAATGAAAATTTGATATTTATTTATTGATTTTTGGCAAGTTTGAGAAGCTGAAAAATATTTGATTTTAAATTTGAAAAAAAGAAATTTAGGGGAAGTTAAGCCAAATCTACAGAAAATAGGATAATCTGGGATTTTTCAAAAAAAAAAAACACAAAATGAAAATGGGGATTTTAAAAAATTGTGCCAAAAAAGTTCCAAATTTTTTGTGTAGATCAAAATGTTCTTGGGTCATTTTTCCAGCTTTCAACTAGCCTAATCATTCTGCTAAGCCTAAGCCTGGGCCTAGGCTTAAGCTAGGCTAAGCCCTCCCCTAAAAATCAATAATTTTCCTCCTCAAAAAAAAAAAGAAAACTCGAAAAACAGACTGGTTTTTCTTTTTTCTTCTAACTAACACACAGCAAAAGTAAATAGAGAAGAGACGCAGAGAAAACCAGAGACAAAATCCGTGTAGTTCTCGAGGAGGAAAGGGGGGGGGGGTGGAGAAGAAGTACATACACACACACACTTGTTAGGCTTAGGATTTAGGAAAAAGTGGGTGGAGAAGAGGAGGAAATTATAATAGTATTTTTATAAATAATAAGTTCACCTGCCGGCCAAATGCTTGACCTGGTTTTGCGGTGAAAATTCGCGGAGAAATTGCGGGAAATTGCGGGAAAATTTGAATTTCCCGCGAAATTTGCAAGATTTTGAGTCAAAATTCGAGATTTGGGGCCAAAAATTGACCCGGGAAAATTTTGATCTACAAAAAAATTTGGAACTTTTTTTGGCACAATTTTTTAAAATGAAATTTTCGCGTCAAAATATTTTTGTGACGTGGATTTCGAGCGCTAAAATTTGAAATAGTTATGACGTGGGTTTTTGACATCAAAAGCATCTCTAAAAATTTCGAGATTTGGGGCCCAGAATTGACCCGGGAACTTTTGATCTACAAAAAATTTTGGAACTTTTTTTGGCACAATTTTTCAAAATGAAATTTTCGCGTCAAAATATTTTAGGTGACGTGGATTTCGAGCGCTAAAATTTTAAATATCTATGACGTGGGTTTTGGGAGCCAAAAATCTCAAGAAATTTCAACATTTTAGCGCATAAATTGTGATCTACTAAAAAAAAGAAAAAATTTCACCTGAAAATGTTTTTTCAGATTTTCAACAAAAAAATCAAGTTTTAATCAAGATTAGAAAAATTTCAGCTGTGAAAAACTATTCGTAAAAAAAATTACGGGGAAAATCGAATTTTTAGCGCAAAAAATTGATTTTTACACGAAAAAGCTCAAAATTTCGCGCATTTTCAGACAAAAAATGCTGAAAATATCTGGAAATGTTCTCTCGCGCACTGCGAAAAAATCGAAATCGCACAGAAAATTTCTCTTCGTTTCGCTCTCACACATCAGTCAGTCCTAAATAAAAATATAATACAAAACATTGGAGGCCCCCGTTTCTCTCCGAAAAACAACCGACGAGAGAGCGAAGTGAAATGAGAGAGTGCAGACGAAGACACATGTGAGAGAGTGTAGAGACGCAGAGGTGCAGTGTGTATGTGTGTGTGTGTGTAATTTGCGAACTGCTCTGCTCTCGAACGCGCATAAATCAATAATATGCATAGAGAGAGAATGGGGAGAGAGTGTGTGAAAGCGAGAGACGCAGAGGGAAAACAGCTGTCTTCTCTTCGCCTTTTTCTTTTGCTTTCAGGGAAGGGGGCGTGGCTAAGTGGTAGTGTTTTGAGCCAGCAAGCTGCCGGCGCTGGTTCGATCCCCGGTGCACGCTACTTTTTTTGTTGAATTTTTTCCAAAAAGAACACAGGTGGTGGGCTGGCAATCCGTCTCAGACCTGTAGCGCACCAGTCAGTGAAATTGGTCGTTCACAGGTCTGTTACTGGTGTCAGACGGGTGCAGACCTGTCACGGGTCGCCTAAAACTGGCGCGTCACGGGTCGCATACTGCTCGACCATCTCCCACACAAAACATAGCGAGACGCACAAACAGCCAACTGTCTGCGAGTCAGTTTGTTTAAGAGAAGCGAGTGTTGCTTGCTTTTTCGAATTAGAGGTTCTATGAAAAGCTGTTCTAGTCCGTATTGGACATGAACACAAAGTCTATATTTTTGGTTTCTGGGGACATTGGTCCTCTACATATAGATTTTTTTCATTTTCAAGTTCCCCTTGTTGACCCCTGATCAGGAACTCTGACGGGTGTCATACTGGTGCGAGACCGGTCGGTTCCGGTTTTCGGAACACTGGTGCGGCACAGGTCTGAGACGGGTTGCCAGCCCACCACCTGTGAAGGGAAAATTAGTGAAATTTTAATTACTGTAGGTCAACTCGTGTCGAGACCAATTATAATAATTGGCGGGATGTTTCGAACAGTTTTGAAACCTTCTCCTTATTTGAATTTGGCCTATGAGATCCTTAAATTTTCAATCAATAGTCACACAGTTTTTTGAGGTAGGTCAGAATTTTTGGCGCCAAAAATTTGAATTCAAATTTTTACAGTATGAGAGTACGGTAGTTGTTCGCTGGCCACTTCCATTTGTCGTACTTCCGCCGGTTTTTACAATACTTATGGGTAGGTCAAAGATTACTGTAGATCAAATTTTAGTTTTTTCTCTACAGTAACCCTAACCATCACCAATTTCACACATTTGAACATCACAAATGACACGTTGCAAGTTTTTCTACCGGATGATATGCAATCGTTGCGAGACCTCAAACAACTCATATATTTATTTCCGCCGCGAGACCCGCAACGCGACACCTACAGTATTTTTGGCGCCAAATTTGTGTATACGGTAATTGAGGCGCGAAATGAGCAAGGGAATATTTTGGAAAGCGAGGGAATTCGAAAAATGGTCGAGTTGCATAGATTTGTGATGGCGATTACGGTATGTTCCTTTAAACATTTTTGAATTGTTGAATTTTGCAAAAAAATCTAGCATGAGCAATGCTCGAAAATACAGTAACCCTACCCTGTCAGAATTTCAGGAAAAACATGGTTTTTTTGTTGAAAAAACTTTAACATGAGCAATGCTTTCGAGAAATTCAGAATTTCTCTAATCTGAGCAATAATAGGTCAATTTTCATGATACTTAACCCAAAACTCTCCAAAAAAATTTCCAGACCGCCTCAGGCATAAAATTCTCCGAAATCTGCCTCAAAACCGACGAAAACTCGTGCACTCTCCACCCAATTTCATTAGCTCTCGAAGATTCGGAGCCCGAATTATCGATCCAATTTCTGTTGAGATATCCAAGTCTCAAATTCGGCGACGAATTTTCAATCGATAATGCAATGGTTTTCGGCGGAGTCGAGACAATTCCGAAGTCACAGGATTTCGACGGAAATTCGGCAATTCAAAAAGCCAAGGCAGTTAGGCTAACTTATATTTTGGAGAGCTCGAAAGCTGCCGATTTGTGGATTGATGCGTTTTTGCGGGAAATTGGGAAGTTTGAGGGGAAAAATAATAATGAGACAACGATTTTATGGTCAAGTTCGAAAAGTTTGGCAAAGGAAATGGAAAGGAATGGGGAGGTTTGTATTGGGAGAAAATCAGTTATGACGTGGATTTTTTTGAAACTGTAAAGCAAGTTTCGTTTTCAAATTTTTTTTTGAGAATAGAATTTTTCAAATTTTCTAGCCTGATTTATTTAAATTTTTGAAGAAAAAAAGATAGATTTTTCGGCGGATAATTGAAAAAATTAAAAATTTATCTAACATGAGCAATGTGAAAAAATTCCCCATTTCATTTTTTTTCCAGCTCCTTATCCCGTGGATGCCGTGGACTTCTCTAGTTCTCATCATTTTTTGCATGTTTGCCTGTAGTTCTCCAAAATCTTTGGTGAAATCACAGCCTTTTATTGGATTTTTCGCCATGTTCAATGCTACAATGGCTACAATCGCATCAACTTCGCTATTGATTTATTTACAGTATCCATTTTTGCCGTTGGTTTTTATTATGCCATTTTTAGTTGTTTGTGAGTTTTTTTTTTGGCGCCAGAATCTTTTAAAAAAATTGCGTTCGCTAAACAAGAGGCGGAGTGTCGTTGTTTTATTTTTTGTTTATGTTTTGTTTTCGAAAACATATGTGTGTGTTTTTCACTGTTTTTTTTTTATTTTTTGCGACAAATAGCTGTCTAATGCAGTGATTCACGAAATAAAAACGTTTTTTAACTGTTAAAAAAAGTTTTTTTTCGTGAATCAGCGCATAAAGTATTTATAGTCGCAAAAATGACGGATTGGAATGTGCCGGATCTTTTGAACTGTATAAAACTCGTTCTCAATGATGGTGTAGGTTTTTTCCCATTTCACACAATTCATTTTCGTACATTTCAAACTTTGTTTTCACAGATAATTCTTCAACCACCCCAAGAAGATCTCAAAAAATATGAGAAATCAGAGGATCTCGAAGATTTTGTGCAGGATCTGTTCAAGAAATCGGAAAGAGTTGGGGAATTTTATGACAACATTGATACGTTCAGAAAAGATCTTGAAAAAGCATGGGATATGCCTGAATATTATCGATATGGATATGATAGACCAGGGACGGAATTCGCGAAATCTTTCCGTGCTGGACAAACTGTCTATAAAGACGAAAAGGGGATTGAATACTTATCGAAACATGATATGATATTGGAGTTTTATGATATTTTCAAGGATATTCCTATGCATGAAATGGCTTCAGCTTCTTTCTTGCATTGGTTCTATTATTTAATTCCACAACAATACCATGAACTGGAGAATTCCTATGAATTAGTACCATATTCGATAGGTTCATCTATGCGAAAAGCAGCTGAAGAAATGGATAGTGTTCAACCATTCAAAGGTGTTATACGAGAAAAAAACATGTTCGAACTCCGAAAATATTTTGATGAGGATGATGAAGATTTTCTTATCGATCAGGTTCAAAAGCTTCTCGATCAACATCCAATTTCTAGCGAGGAATATCAAGAAATCTACAAGAAGATACACGGGGAAATTAGGGGAAATATTGAGAAGGCTATGGATGTTCAAGACAATTTCAGATTTGCAATGGAACCCTCGAGAGATCCTTTTCCAATTGTTCGATGTTTTACGTCGAAAATATCGGAAAAGCCAATGAAGTTCTATTTTGAAAAAGAGGTTTTCAGTGCGATCAAATCTTTGAGACAAGATGTGAGAGACAAATTTGAATTCAATGCTGAAACTAGAGAGGAACGGAACCTTGGAATTGTGAATGTGATAACTGAGCAAAATTTTATCGAAATTTTGGAAAAATATAAGGTTTCGATGGATGATTTGGCTGTAAGTTCTTCAAAAATTCTAAACAGTTTTTTTTCATAAACAAATTGTTTTCGCAGATTATAAGAATGGGATGTAAAAGTTTCTCAACTATGATCGTCCAGCCGATTATTTCAAATTACGGAACATTCTGCAAACTGGCGGCTGATGCATTCCTCCAAGTTGTACGATATATGATAAGAAATTTGGAACTCTTCACTAATATCGACGAAAATGAATTTGCCAATTTGATAATGTGGATCGAGACGAATTTGGCTGATTTTTTTGGAAAATCTGGAAAAATATGTGCAATTGAGATGTGGAAAATCGAGGAGATGATTGAAAAAGCGAACCGGGAATTGAAATTGAAGAAATCGTCAATTCACAAACTTCCATTGAAAGAATCATACGAAAAATCGGAGATTCTTGATTTTGTTCAAAAATCCTTTCAACCACTGAACTTGGATTTGGAGGTTTTCAAATTTCATTATACGAAAATAATTGATAAAAGAATTCCCAAAAGAAGTGATGCTTATAAATTGTTGAGCACATGCATCGAACATAAAATAATTGATTCTTTGAAAGATTTGCGGGTGGCTTTTGATCAACAAAGTGGAAATGGGAAAAATGAAGTGGATTCGAACAAAATGATGAAAGAATTGGAAATTGATAAAAAGATGGAAGAAGTTGTGGAAAAAGTTAAAGAAATAGCCAAGTAAGATTTTTTTTTTAATAAATGGGCTAAAACTTGTAAAAGCTAATATTTTTAGTTATACGCTTGCACACTTCGAAGTTGGCAAAACTCAACCGATTTCAAAATTCGAAAAGTTATTGGAAATTCCAAATTTTCGCGAAACATTTGATGACAATTCATGGAAATATCTGAAGGCGATTTTCCAAGATTTCGAAAAAACGAAACAATTGCTGAAAAATTTCGAACATTTATACGATTTTGAGGAAAAAAATGGAGAATTATTGTTTTCGAAAAAGGAAAAATATATTGGAGATTTGGAATCGATTCGATTGATGGAAATGCAGGAAATGGAGCGAATTAATAGAAAGAGGAAATTGAGCGAGAAAGAGGAATTGGAGCAAAATCCGGAAAAATTGAGGGATGAAAATAAGAAATTGAGACGTATTGTGGATGAGCTTCAAGGGCAATTGGAAGATGAACGAAAGCGGTGAGTTTTTTAGCTGGGAACATTTGAAAATTTAAAGTTCCTGAGCCAATTTAATGTATTTGAGATACTCTGATCTCTTATGTCTTATATTATAAGATACAGTTCATACTGTAGAAAAGACTAGACAGAAAAGTTTTTATTGAAAGAAAGAACAAAAAATCGCAAAAATTTGCAGATTTGAAGAAATGGTGCAAAAAATCAAAGAAGAAAACCAGAAGAATGAGCAAACCACGCCAAGCGGTTAACAAATCCACGACGACAAACATTTTTTCTAACAATAAGTGAGGGGATTTTTTCCCATTGGTTTCAGAACAAATTAATTTTTACAGATTTAATCATTAATCATTTACGGCTCATTTCAACTTCAAGTTGCAAGGTTTAAAAATTATTATTCATTTATTTTCGTATTTCAATATTCATATCACTAATAAAACTTCTTGTTTTCTCTGAAAAATTTCAGAAAACGGAAACAAACTATTTTCAAGACATTTGTTATTGTCAAAGTTGAAAAATGTGGCAGCTGTAAAAAACCAGTGCAGAGCTGAATAAATTACAAACTTGTTACTTCGTCAGTCGCGTGCGGCTGTGCGGCGCGGTCGGAAAACAATCAATAATCCATTTTTTTTCTGGAGCTGTTAATTCAAAAATCCAAAATCTTTGGTGAAATCACAGCCTTTTATTGGTTTTTTTTGCAATGTTTAATGCTACAATTGCATCAACTTCGCTATTGATTTATTTACAGTATCCATTTTTGCCGTTGGTTTTTATTATGCCATTTTTAGTTGTTTGTGAGTTTGGGGAGAATTCCTCGCTGCTTTTTTGGCGCCAAAATCTGAAAAATTCAAAAAACCGCATGTGCTAAACAATAAGCATTCGGAGTATCGTTGTTTTTCTTTTGTTTATTTTTTTGTTGTTTTCGAAAACACATGTGTGCACATATGTGTTTTTTTTTGCATTTTTGTTTATTTTTTTGCGACAAATAGCTACCTAACCTTTTTATAGTTGCAAAAATGACGGATTGGACAGTGCAGGATGTTTTGAACTGTATAAAAATTGTTCTCAATGATGATGTAAGTTTTTTCCCATTTTATACAATTCATTTTTGTTTTCAGATTGTTGCTCGACCATCAGAAGACGATCTCGAAAAATATGAAGTAGATGAACCCGAAGAATTTTTGCTGTTTCTGTTCAATAAATCGGAAAGAATCGGAGAGGTCTATGACAGCATCAATATGTTTGAAAAAGATCTTGTAAAAGCATGGGATATGCCTGAATATTATAGATATGGATATGATAAACAACCCGGGACAGAATTTACAGAAAATTTACATGGTGGAGCAACTATTTATAAAGACGAAAAGGGGAATGAATATACTTCGAAACATGATATGATATTGATGTTTTTAGCTATTTTCGAGAATATACCAATGCATAACATGGTTTCACGTCATTTTTCGTGCTGGATCAATCATTTGATTCGACAAAAATACGAAAACATGGAGAATACCTATGAGTTAATACCCTATTCGATAGTTTTATCCATGGAAAAATCAGCTGAAGAAATCAAATGCCAAGGAGAATTTGAAGGTGATATTCGAGAAGAAGACTTGTTCGAACTCCGCAAATATTTTGATGCTGAATATGAACACGTGGTTGTCGATCATTTCAAAAAACTTCTCGATAAATTCCCAGTTTCCAGCGAAAAATATCAAGTGTTCTACAAGAAAATTTATATGGATATTAAAGGAACCATTGAGAAGGCTTTGAAAGTTCATGAAAATTTCAAAGATTCATTGGAACCCTCGACAAATCCTCTTCCAATTGTTCGATGTTTTACGTCGAAAATATCGGAAAAACCAATGAAGTTCTATTTTGAAAAAGAGGTTTTTAATGCGATTAAATACTTGCGGAAAGATTTGAAAGACGAATTCGAATCCGATGCTGAAACTGAAAAAGAACGGAAATGTGGAATTGTGCATATGATGAATGAGCAAACTTTTGTTGAAATCTTGGAAAAATATAAGATTTCGATGGCTGAATTGACTGTAAGTTCTGAAGGGAAGTTTTGAATCGGACACGATTTTGAGGATAAGCAATAGTTTTCATAAAGTTTCTCTTTAGATATCGATATTCTCAAAACCAAGTTCGATTCAAAGTTGACCAATTCTTAACTGTGTTTTTTTCAAATTAGTTTTTTGCAGATTCTAAAAAAACCATATTATAGTTTCTCAACTATGATTGTCTCTCCGATTATTTCAAATTACGGAACATTCTGCAAACTGGCGACTGATGCATTCCGCGAAGTTGTACGATATATGATAAGAAATATGGAAATATTCAAAAATATCTACGAAGTTGAATTTGCCAATTTGATAATGTGGATCGAGACGAATTTGGCTGATTTTTTTGGGAAATCTGGAAAAATATATGCAATTGAGATGTGGAAAATCGAGGAGAAAATTGGAAAATTGAAAAATGATTGGAAATTGAAGAAATCGTCAATTTACACACTACGATTGAAAGAATCATACGAAAAATCGGAGATTCTTGATTTTGTTCAAAAATCCTTTCAACCACTGAACTTGGATTTGGAGGTTTTCGAATTTCATTATACGAAAATAATGGATAATAGAATTCCCAAGAAAAGTGATATTTATGAATTGTTGAACATGTGTTTCGAAAATAAAATAATTCTTTCTTTGAAAGATTTACGTGCGGCTTTTGATCAACAAAATGGAGATGACACAATTATAGTAGATTTGAACAATGCGATGAAGGAATTGGGAATAGATGAAAAGTTGTGCGAAGTTGTGGAAAAAGTTAAAGAAATAGCCAAGTAAGTGTTTTTTTTAAATAAAACTTGTAAAAGCTAATATTTTAAGCTATACGCTTGCACACTTCGAAGTTGGCGAAACTCAACCAATTTCAAAATTCGAAAAGTTATTGGAAATCCCAAATTTTCGCAAAACATTTGATGACAATTCTTGGAAATATCTGAAGAATTTTATTTTCAAAAATTTGGAAAAAACGAAACAATTGATGAAAAATTTCGAACATTTATACGATTTTGAAGATAAAAATGGGGAATTATTATTTTCGAAAAGGGAACAATATATTGGAGATTTGGAATCGATTCGATTGATTGAGAAAGAAGAAATGGAGCGAATTTCGGAAAAAATGAGGGATGAAAATAAGAAATTGAGAAGTATTGTGGATGCGATTCAAGGGCAAATGAAAGATGAACGAAAACGGTGAGTTTTTTAGCTGGGAACATTTAAAAATCAAAACATTTTGCAGACATCAAGAAGAGGTGCAAAAAATCAAAGAAGATCATCAGAAGTGTGAGGAAAAATATGCAGAAGATATGAGTGATATAACAAGTAGACATACAGATCACATTCGCGATTTGAAGAATGAATTGGATTCGATGAAAAAATCCAAGATCGATATTGAGAAGACATTGAAGAAAAAGGAAAATGAGGTGGTTTCGACAGAAAAAATTAAGAAAAATCTCGAAAATCAGTTGAAAACGGTGAACAAGGAGAAGAGTACGATTGAGAAAAAATTGGAAAAAATGGAAAATGATTTGGCTTCGGTTGAAACATCGAAGAAAAGTTTGGAAAATCAGTTGAAAAACATGAAACATGATATGCTTTTGGTCGAAAAATCAAAGAAAAATGTTGAGAATCAGTTGGAAGCGGCTGAAACATCGAGGAAAAATCTGGAAGATGAGTTGAGAATTGAGAAAAGTTCAAATATCGAAATTCACAATCAATTGATTATTGCTGAAACATCTAGAAAAACTGTGGAAAATGAGCTGAATTTGACGAAAGTGAACAAAAAACCACGAGGAAAAGTTTTGAAGAAGATTAAAAATTTGGAAAGCTGGTTTGAAAATGGAATTGAAAAAATGAATCGGATTTCTGAAAACCATAGAAAATTGAGCAATTATGAGCGGATTTTGAAAATCTCGAAATCACATGAAGAAATATTTGCAAATCTCAATAAACTTCTTCAAAAATTTCCCAGCAATGCTGAAATTTTCCGAGCTAGAAATCAATTGTTCAAAAAATCGGATTTTGATAGATATGTGGAAGATATTCGAGAACAAATTCAACGGATTCAAGAAAATCCAGAAGGCGAATTTGAAGAATTGCAGTTTGTACAAGTTATGAAGAAATATGAGCAATGGGTTGAAGAATATTTGTAAATAATGTATTTATCTTTGTTTTTTATTTATTGTTATTTTTTGTTGATGAACATTTTGTTGTTAAATTCTCCCAAAAGACCAATTATTCAGTTTCGGGGTACCAAAAACCATGAAAAAACATTGTGACGCCAAAATTTCCTAAAATTTCCAGCCATCGGCACCGATAACATGTTCCTAATGCTGAAAAGTTGGCGAATGACGAAGCCACGTGGCGATCCCGAAAAACGCTACATTTCTGCGTTAACCGAAAGCGCTGCTTCGTTATTTTTAACGTCGCTAACTGACGGATTATCCTTCGCCATTGGAAGTATTTCGGATTTTCATGCAGTTCGTGAGTTGGTTTAGCTCCAAGACCTCACACCTATGTATATCCCGATTTACAGGTGTATTCTGCACATATTGCGCGATGGCCATCCTATTCATGTTCATTTTTCAAGTCACATTCTTCAACGCCGTTATGTCGCTTTGTTGTCGTCGTGAAATCGACGGGCGTCATCCGATTTTGTGTTGCAAGACTATTGTGACGCGAAAATCGCAGGAGTTTCCGGCGATTTTTGCGGAACATTCGATGAATGCGAACTCGGAGGTTTTGGCGAGGATTTTGTTTCGAGTTCTGAATCCCGTTTGGTGCAGAGTTCTGGTTTTAGTGGTGTTTCTGGTAGGTTTTTGTGGAAAAACATTTAAAAAAAATGAAAAAAAACCCATCTGCAGCTTCAAATCCTTGTTTAGAACTGAGGATGGGCTCGATTCCTATTTTTCTTCTGAAATTCTTCAGCTTGAATTTCCAAAAAAAATCGACAATTTAAGGTTGAATACCAACACAGAAATGGTCTCAAAAATAAAAATAAACACACTTTTTGGCTACTGTACACAAACGGGTCTCGCAGCGAAAACGCGGCTAGGCGGCAGTTCAA
This sequence comes from Caenorhabditis angaria, assembly GCA_947459285.1. Lineage (NCBI taxonomy): Eukaryota > Metazoa > Nematoda > Chromadorea > Rhabditida > Rhabditidae > Caenorhabditis > Caenorhabditis angaria. The sequence goes on along the minus strand of CANHGI010000003.1, from coordinate 2,649,226 downwards.
ACAACTTTTTTTCCAGATTTATCTCTCACTATCAATTCATTTTGCATTGGCTCTTCCACTCGGACTCGATCTCAAACTTCTAGCACCAGATGACTCTTACGTAAGTCGCGAATTGCTGGCACAAGAGAGATTATTCGCTGATTATGGTGGATTCTGTTTTGGTGTTGTGAATACGACGGATTTGAATATGGAGAATCGATTGGTGCGAAGAGATTTGGTGCAATTGTATCGAGATTTGGGTGGTGGAGAATTTGCGTCGTGTAGCGAGTTTTGGCTAGAGGATTTTGAGCGGGAAATGGTGGGTGAAAGCACACTTTTTGAATTGTGTATACAGTTGCAGCAAAAATTAAAAACCAGTTTTGTTTCCAGCACTCTTCACTCAACAATTTCACATTCTCCGACTCACTTCACACATTCCTCTCCCGCCCAAAATACCTCAAATATCGAAACGATGTGAGATTCCAACTTTCTGGCAAAATCGAATCAATCAAAATGATATTTCGAATTCGAAAACTTGGAAAACAAAACGACGAACCACGCGCTACCTTTATGCGCCAAATATTAGAAAAATCCAGGTTTTCCGGACTCATTTATGACACCAGTTTTCTGCTTGTCGATCAGCAATTAACTACAGTTTATAATGTGATAATCGATGTGATTAGCGCAATTTTAACAATGTTAGCTATATGTGTTTTGATGGTCCCAAGGTATAATTGTGTGTCCTAATGTAGAATTAATTCTAGGATTTTGATTTTCAGACCGATTTCAGCACTCTGTATTGCATTTGCTATCCTATCTGTAAATATTGGTGTGATTGGTGCACTTTCAGCCACCAAAACGAGGCTAGATATTATTTCAATGATCACAATTGTCATGAGTGTTGGATTTTCAGGTATCTAAAACACTTGGTTTCAAAAATTACCTCAAAATTTCCAGTTGATTACGTAACACACACCACATTTCACTATGTGATTCAACGCAAAAACCGGCTCGAAAATTGTCTGTTAGTGATGACTGAGCCAATTTTACAATCAGCTCTTTCGACTGCAATCGGTGTTTCGCTTTTGGCTTTTGTTGATTCGTATATTGTGAGGACTTTTGTGAACACCGTGTTTTTTGTGGTTGGATTGGGTATTCTACATGGATTGGTGTTTTTGCCGGTGCTTTTGGATAGTGTGGTGAGTTCGCAAAAATTGAAGCTTCGCCCAGAAAAGCGTGTCAGGCATGCAAAAATTAGTCTCCACCTCTTCAAAAGTGTGCGATTCTCACAAAAACACTGGAAATTAAGAAAAAACCGTGCCAGGCTTGCAAAAATAAAGCTCTTTTAGAAACACTGCAAAATTCAATTTTTTGGAAAATTCGTTGCCAAACTTTGATCTACTGTATTTGGGTTACAGTAACAGTAGGCTGAATTTCGGCGGAAAAATTTTAGTTAATTTTTTTTTAGTTAAACCGTGTCAGGCTTGCATTCTTAGCCCCGCCCTTTTTTTGTGAAAAAAATTCAATTTTTATTTTTAAGGTACCTGAAAGTGAATACATGATTGCCTACGAATGTGAAGAATCTGAAGAAGATCAAGAAAATCAATACGGAAATCCAAAAACCTTTGAAAATCTTCCATATGTGCTAACTTGTGTAAAACCATAAATATATAACAAAAAATAATTGAAAACTTTTCGCGCCAAAACCATTTTGGCGCGAAATTTTCGAATTTGAATTTTGAATATCTGTGTATATAACTTGCGCCAGCAACGTGGAATTGGATTTTTGGAGCGATGAAGAAAAATTGAAGCATGGATCCGTGTCGCCAGGATCAATCGATATTTGACCCAAATTTTGACACGTCGCGTCTTGACACGATTTTAACAGCGGGTTACTGTAGGCGTAGAGTACGGTGGAATTGTAGGCGCCAAAATAATCGATTTTTTCGAGGGCAGGAAATGAGATTTCCGAGAGACGGGTGTTGTTTTGAAGGAGGATCACTGGGAAAGTGGCTGGAAAAATTGATATTATCGAAAATCTCATCGGTACCACGCGCTCCACCGAAATAAACACGCAACGCAGACCGCGCCGCGCTACAACACACACAAAAAAGGAAACGATTCAAATTTCCTCCCTTTTCTGTGTGTGTTGTGGCGCGGCCTGCGTTGCGTGTTTATTTCGGTGGAGCGCGTAGTACTGATGAGATTTTCGATAATAGTGCAAAAATTTATCAAAGAATGGTACTGTAGACTTCTTTGCAGTAGAAATCGAAGAAAATTGTTTTTTTTTCAAAGCTAGTTACATTTTGAGAAAATTTTGAAACCTATTTTATTTTGGAAATTTTTTCTGCAGATGAGTTCAGAATTTTTTTCAAAAAAAACTCACGCTGAAAATTATAAATCCTCCTCAAATTGGGAAAATCCAACTTTTCCAAATCCGAATTCATGACAACAATATTTCCAAAAATCTCCTGAATCGAATTCAATCTTTCTTGAAATGTCGCGTTCGAAAAAAAGAAAAAATCGAGAAAATCAGTGGAATTTAGAGAATCTTCCAAATCAAATGTGATAGATCCATTGATGACAATTGAATCCGTTAGAACTTGACAATTTTCGGGAAGATTTGAATGATTGAAAAATGAAAGACTATCCAGACGACAATAGGTTTCTGGAAAATTGGGATTTTTTAAGGTCTATGCTTCTTTTTAAGGTTTTTTTGATACCAAATATGCTATTTTCATCTCATTTCAAATTTTTTTGTGAAAATTGGGTCATTTTGACACGAAATAAGCTATTCTCATGAAAAATAAAGCATTGCTCATGTTAAAAGTACAGAACTTCACACCAAAACTTCCCAAAACCCTGCACCAAACAATTTATACCACCTAGTTTTTTGCCCGCCAAAAATCCTTTGTTTTCTAAAAAAATGGATATTTCTATTGCGCCTGAAAATCAAGCCATATCTGAACAAGATCAGGACCCAACTCAATTAATTTGGTTCATAATTTTTGTATGGTTCATGATTTTTGCGTTTCGAGGAAGAACAAGGAATCCAGACATGCAATTGGTCGCCGTTTTACTATATCTCATTGTAATCGTAGCGTAAGTTTTTCTCGAGCGCAGAAGCGGAATATTCCGCGAGGCGGCATAGTACTTTTGAAGTTAGCCTCAGGCGTCGCTTCGCGGAATTTTCCAAAAACAATCATGCTTGCTTTCAAAAAATCGCAAATTTTCAGAAATCCTCGAAATTTTCGACATCTGCGTCTAAGATTCATAAATTTGCTCGAATGCGTCATTTCAACAATGATAAGTTTGTTAATAATGGATTTTGAGGAAATTAATCGATCAATTCAACAATAAAGTTGTTATGTTTAACTAGACACAGGGTGTAATTCACTACCCAAAAATTTTCGCGCTTTTTTTGAGACCTGACACAATTTTTGGGGCGGGACTAAAACCGACGAAATTCAACGCAAAAATGAGAGATTTAGAGAAAAACATTTTTGATCTACCAGAAAATTTATTGTAAATTTTGAAGCCTAGAGATTTTTGGTAGTAAATTACACCATGTGTAGACTATAGTTCAGATAGGTTTCATTTTAAGAAAAGCGCACATTTTCAGGTTTCGTTCGAGTTGGAATTCATTGAAACATGAAACATTGCTCATGTTAGAAGTTTTTGCTCAAATTTCATGAAAAACTTAACTTTCGCGTTTCAAATGTTAAAATTCGCAATTTTCAGCAAAATTGAGCTGAAATTTAGGAATAGATTTTTCGAGTCCGAATATGAAAGTTTCACTATTTCACAAAAAAAGAAGCATTGCTCATGTTAAACAAAGTTTTGCTCAAATTTCTTGAGATTTCATGAAAATCCAAGATTTTGAGCTAAAAACCCTGAAATTTTCAGTGAAAATCCCAAATTTTAAGGGTAAAATTGGAAAAATTGTTCAAAAAATCTAGTTCTTAATTATCAACCGGAAATTGATTTCCGAAAAATTTCTCTCAGTTTTCTCACGCCCGCATATTTTTCAAGCAAAAAAACAAAAAAACCCACTATTCAACAAATTCTCATGACAAATTCGAAAATGTGGTGCATAAAATTTGTCAAATCTCAAAAACGCCTCCAATTCTTCCTCCTCCAAACACAAACTCGGATTATCCACCAAATACAATCCATATTCCGTATTCTCACCGGAATTCAGGATTTTCAGATTTTTCAGCGCTGAAACATCGCGCAAAAGTGCATTTTTAGCAATTGTAATTGTGTTCGCATAGGTTCGACAAGATGCAGCAACTCCAATTTCAGAATATTCGACAATTTCCAGATTTTGAAGAAAACTGAGATTTGTAAAGCCTGAATTTGCTATCGTTAAACATCCCGTCAATTTTTGCATGTTCTCCAGCTTATATTCAATCATCTGAAAAAAGTAGTTGATTAGTTGACCTGAAATTAATTTTAGGTTACCTCATACGGTGGCATTTGTGATTCTAGACTTATTATAATATGTCCAATTATCTCTGTGCAATTGTCTTCGAGTAATTCTAGACTGCATTGTGCACAAGAACACGCTGCAAATGAGAAATCTGCAATTTCTCGTGAATTTTGCTGTATTTTTTCAAAAAATCTGCAATTTCTCGTGAAATTTTTTCAGAAATCTGCATTTTTGCGTCAAATATGGTGCGTTTTTCGAAAAATCTGCACTTTCGCGTTAACTCTTGTGTATTTCATATTTCATATCAAAGTTTGAAAATTTACCTGCAGTTTCACAATTTTCGCAAAAGAATACTAGAAAAGCTGAAATTATAAATAAAAAGCACATGTTTTCAGAGTTTTCCCAGACTGAAAAACTTTACTTTTCATATTAATATATGTAAAAAACAGCTGAAAGTAGCCATAGAAACCCCGATCACTTGGAAATAATGTGAAAAAGTTATGCATTTGGCACATGGAAAACAGGTGGAAATTGGGTATTTTTGACACGAGGAATTCGATTGATAACTTTTTTAAAATGTTAAAAAATTTACTTGAAGTAAAACTGAAAAAAAACAGAAACATGGATAAAACAGAAAAAAAACATGCACAAGATTATAAAGAATATGTTCTTCTCGTATTTAAAAGAGCGTGTCGCATGAGTTCGCCAATCGGAATGTTTTTGACTTTGGCGATTAGAAGAGCAGCACTTGCAGCTAAATACAAAACACAATATTGTCGAAGTTGAAAAATGTGGCTGGGGTAAAAAAAAAACGAGTGCAGAATTGAATGAATGAAAAAAATTACTTCGTTAGTCGCGTGCGGCTGTGCGTCGCGGTCGGAAAACAGAAGGGCGATTCACGAACGAAAAAAATGTTTTTTTTTTACATTGAAAGATCAATTCACGAAAAGTCGAATAATGTAGAGAGCAAACATTGTAGGTCAAAATTAGTTTTTCGAGTTTTTCAGCCAAAAATGATGAAAAATCAAGGATTTTGAAGCTTCTGGGCTGATTTCTGACGAAAGTAAGCTTACTTTACCTCATTTTATGAACTTTTTCGAAATTCAACAAAAATTGAAAAATGTTTATTTTACCAAAAGTCAGTACAAACTTCTGAAAAGTGGATTGCAAGGTCAATTTTCATTAGAAATCACCCCAGAAGCTTCAAAATTCTCGATTTGTCATCATTTTTGGCGGAAAAACTCGGAAAACTAATTTTGACCTAAAATGTGTTTTTTGTGAATTAATCTTTCGATGTTAAAAAAAACATTTTTTTGCGTTCGTGAATCATCCCTTTTGTTTCCCAACCGCGACGCACAGCCGCACGCAACTGACGAAGTAATGTTTTTTCATTCATTCAACTTTTCACTGATTCTTATGTTTTACGGCTGCCACATTTTCATTTTTCGGCTCATTTCTAGTGTTTTTAAAATGCTTACCGGTTCCTGGTAAATTAACCCATTGTAAAATGTCTTTGAACATCGATGGAACGAAATACGGAGCATCGGTTTCCAAAATAATCCGATTCAATGGAATATTTCGAATTGCTTCGAGTTGGCTTGCGGAGAAATTGAAAACTGCTGGTGTGAAACCTAGAAAAGCAGCAGTTTTTGCACAAAATCGTATTTTTCTTTTTCTTTCTTATAAGAAAAATAAGCTTCCTTACCAAAAACAATGTTGGGACAAATTTCAATCCATTTTTTGGCATTTTCCCAATTTTCCATATAACAATGTCGATGAATTCGCAAATATCTGTGCTGTCCCGGTTTATTCAATTCCTCTTTCAGAATTTGAAGACATTCCGCTTCAGCATCTCCATTTCGACCCGTTCTACAATGAATCACTAAAGCCATATCATATTTGAAGGCTAGTTGAATTTGTCGACGAAATGCTCTTTTTTGTTGATCTAATGAAGATTCGCATCTAAAATTTATTAAAAAATGAATAACTTTTCAAGATTTTTAAATATAAAACATACTTGTTAAGATCGATTCCACATTCTCCAACAGCAATACATTTAAACCTTTTGGGTTACAGTAACAGTAGGCTGAATTTCGGCGGCAAAATTCTAGTTCACTAATTTTAAGTTAAACCGTGCCAGGTTTGCATTCTTAGCCCCGCCCTTTTTTTTGAAAAAAAATCCAAATTTTTATTTTTTAGGTACCTGAAAGTGAATACATGATTGCCTACGAATCCGAAGAATCTGAAGAAGATCAAGAAAATCAATATGAAAATCCAAAAACCTTCGAAAATCTTCCATATGTGCTAACTTGTGTAAAACCATAAATATATAACAAAAAATAATTGAAAACTTTTCGAATTTGAATTTTCAATTATATCTGTGTATATAATTTGCGCCAGCAACGTGGAATTGGATTTTAGGGATGACGAAGAAAAATTGGAGCATGGATCCGTGTCGCCAGGATCAATCGATATTTGACCCAAATTTTGACACGTCGCGTCTTGACACGATTTTAGCAGCGGGTTACTGTAGGCGTAGAGTACGGTGGAATTGTAGGCGCCAAAATAATCGATTTTTTCGAAGGCAGGAAATGAGATTTCCGAGAGACGTGTGTTATTTTGAAGGAGAATCACTGGGAAAGTGGCTGGAAATTAGAATTTTTGTACAGTAGAAGGGTACTGTAGTTTTTTTCGCAAAAATTTATCAAAGAAGGGTACTGTAGACTTCTTTGCAGTAGAAATCGAAGAAAATTGTTTTTTTTTTCAAAGCTAGTTACATTTTGAAACGTATTTTACTTTGGAAAATTTTTCTGCAGATGAGTTCAGAATTTTTTTCAAAAAAACTCACGCTGAAAATTATAAATCCTCCTCAAATTGGGAAAATCCAAATTTTCCAAATCCGAATTCATAACAACAATATTTCCAAAAATCTCCTGAATCGAATTCAATCTTTCTTGAAATGTCGAATTCGAGAAATAGAAAAAATCGAGAAAATCCGTGGAATTTAGAGAATCCTCCAAAGAAAATGTGATAGATCCATTGATAACAATTGAATCCGTCAAAACTTGACAATTTTCAGGAAGATTTGAATGATTGAAAAATGAAAGACTATCCAGGCGACAATAGGTTTCTGGAAAAAAATATTGGGGATTTTTTGGTACCAAATAAGCCAATTCTCAAGCTTATCCCTAAATTTAAGATTATTCTCGTAAATTTTTTTAAATTTTCAACCAGATGTTATCATGTTTTTCACAAAAAATGAAGCATTGCTCATGTTAACCTGAAAAATATTAAGAGGTATTCTCACACCAACCACCAAACAATATAGACCGGGCCCACTTTTTCTAACACCTTGTCTTTTTCCCCACTAGAAATAATTATTTTCCCTCTCATTCTCCCCCATTTCTATTCGAATTCTGCCAGAAGATTGTTATTATTCATACTCAGAAATGGAAAATTTCCAAATTTAGCTGAAAATACAGATTTTTCATAGAAAAATCTAGGTCATCACTGTCAAGAATTTTCAAACGTAATTTTCGTTCTCAAAAATCATTTACATGAAAGTTCGAGTTTTGATCAAAAAGCGAAAATTTGCACCAATCTTATATTAACAAAAAAAATTTTAAATTAATACAGAACTTGAAAAGTTGTTGAAAATTTTAAGATTTTGATGTATGGAGTTTTTTTTTTTGAAAAACTAGGAAAAAACAAGTTTTAAACTCCAACGAATAAAAATAAATACTTGAACTTGAAACCTCAATTTTTCAATTTAAAAAAAACGTTTTGATCTATTGTAATTTATTGTGCGAAAAGCATGCAATTTATTTCAAAAATGTCAAGATTTCTAATTTCTGGACAAAAACATCCAGTTTAAAAAACTTTAAAAGTTTATCTATTTAAAACAATATGCTGACAATCACCGAAACTTTTGTCGCATTCATGGTAGTTGCCGGTCTTATGTAAGTAAAACTCAAATTAACAAAAGATACAAATTCAACATGTTTCAGAATTATGAAACACTTGTCTGAGGATGAAAGACGGCAAGAATTGTGCGAAACGATTGTGAGACAAATTGTGGAGTATGTTGTTGGAGAATTTGTCCGCAACTAGGCGGACTAAGATGGGACCCAAAAAAATAAAAAAATTAACAACAAAAACAAAAAACAATAATATTATAATTTATCGAACTTATCATGCTATATAATTAACCCACCCATATTTATCTCTATTTATCCCCAATTACATTATATGTTTATTAACTATGTATTTAGATATGTGTATAATTATCAGAAAAATAAAAAGCCCATCGAAGTGTTTGTTGTTTCAAAATATTGATATTGTGCCAAAAGCTCAAAATTATATTGATTTAAGATTATAATTATTAAGAAAGTCAGCATTCAAAAATCAATATCTCGCACCGAAACTTCCCAAAACTCTCCGCCAAACAATATGGAGCGCGCCCATTTTTTCTCACACCTTTTCTTTAGAACAAACACCACTTTTCTTCTATTTATCGCTTAATAATCACAATATTTTTATGGACACTTCCCCACAAATTCCACCAGAAGATCATACAATTTCAAGCAATTCTCAAGCAAATGAAGATCCAACTCAATTGATCTGGTTCATAATTTTTGTATGGTTTATGATATATCGATTTCGGGGAAGAACTCGGAACCCAGATATGCAATTGGTCGCCATTTTACTATATCTTATGATAATTGTAGCGTAAGTTTTTTTAAAGGCAGTCCCAAAAATATCTCAAGAATTTTCAAGAAAACCTAAAAATTTCCAGAAATCCTCGAAATTTCCGACAACTGCGTCCAAGATTCATCAATTTGCTCGAATGTGTCATTTCAACAATGATAAGTTTATTAATATTGGATTTTGAGGATATGAATCGATCAATTCAACAATAAAGTTTTTATATTTAACAAGACTATAGTTCAGAAGGTTTTATTCTGAAAATCCCAAATTTTAAGGGTAAAATTGGAAAAATTGTTCAAAAAATCTAGTTCTTAATTATCAACCGGAAATTGATTTCCGAAAAATTTCTCTCAGTTTTCTCACGCCCGCATATTTTTCAAGCAAAAAAACAAAAAAACCCACTATTCAACAAATTCTCATGACAAATTCGAAAATGTGGTGCATAAAATTTGTCAAATCTCAAAAACGCCTCCAATTCTTCCTCCTCCAAACACAAACTCGGATTATCCACCAAATACAATCCATATTCCGTATTCTCACCGGAATTCAGGATTTTCAGATTTTTCAGCGCTGAAACATCGCGCAAAAGTGCATTTTTAGCAATTGTAATTGTGTTCGCATAGGTTCGACAAGATGCAGCAGCTCCAATTTCAGAATATTCGACAATTTCCAGATTTTGAAGAAAACTGAGATTTGTGAAGCCTGAATTTGCTATTGTCAAACATCCCGTCAATTTTTGCATGTTCTCCAGCTTATATTCAATCATCTGAAAAACTTAATTAATTATTGAAGTAACATTGGGACTGTTTCAACTTGCAATCGAGATTTTTAATGAAATATATGCTGTCTAGTAGTTTTCGACCTGCTGATCACGATTCCACTGTCTAAAACTGCAAAGCTCGACTCCTAACATGAGTTATGACGTGGAAAAGTTCGAAAATTTCAATAAATCGGGACTTGAGAGGGTCAGAATTCACCTTTAAAATGATTTTCATGAAAATCTAATAGAATAGGGTTGTTTAGGAAGGTCGATTACATAAGTTTAGAAGGTTCATACAAAAATCCGGAAGAGTTTTCAAAAAAGTTTGAAATCTGCAACCCATGACCTAAATCAACTTTTTTTAAACTCTTCCGGATTTTTGTATTAACCCTCTAAAATTATGTAATCGACCTTGCTGAATAACCCCATGCTATTAGATTTGCATGAAAATCATAATTAGAAGGCGAATTCTGACCCTCCAAAGTCCCTATTTTTGGGATATTTGAACTTTGCCACGTCATAACTCATGTTAGGAGTCGAGCTTTGCAATTTTAGATGACGAAAACGTGATCAGCGGGTCGAAAACTACTAGACAGCATATATTTCATTGAAAATCTCGATTGCAAGTTGAAACAGTTCCCTTGATAATTAATTTTAGGTTACCTCATACGGTGGCATTTGTGATTCTAGACTTATTATAATATGTCCAATTATCTCTGTGCAATTGTCTTCGAGCAATTCTAGACTGCATTGTGCACAAGAACACGCTGAAAATGAGAAATCTGCAATTTCTCGTGAAATTTTGTGTTTTTTTCAGAAATCTGCAATTTCTCGTGAAATTTGGTGTATTTTTCAGAAATCTGCATTTTTGCGTCAAATATGGTGCGTTTTTCGAAAAATCTGCACTTTCGCGTTAACTCTTGTGTTTTTCATATTTATCAAATTTTTAAAATTTACCTGCAGTTTCACAATTTTCGCAAAAGAATACTAGAAAAGCTGAAATTATAAATAAAAAGCACATGTTTTCAGAGTTTTCCCAGACTGAAAAACTTTACTTTTCATATTAATATATGTAAAAAACAGCTGAAAGTAGCCATAGAAACCCCGATTACTTGGAAATAATGTGAAAAAGTTATGCATTTGGCACATGGAAAACAGGTGGAAATTGGGTATTTTTGACACGAGGAATTCGATTGATAACTTTTTTAAAATGTTAAAAAATTTACTTGAAGTAAAGCTGGAAAAAACAGAAAAATGGATAAAACAGAAAAAAAAACATGCACAAGATTATAAAGAATATGTTCTTCTCGTATTTAAAAGAGCGTGTCGCATGAGTTCGCCAACTGGAATGTTTTTGACTTTGGCGATTTGAAGAGCAGTGCTTGCAGCTACAGAAATGTTTCGATGTATTATCGGAAATCTCATCGGTACCACGCGCGTTCCACCGAAATAAACACGCAACGCAAACCGCGTCGCGCCACAACACACACAAAAAAGGGAGGGAATTTGAATCGTTCCCTTATTTGTGTGTGTGTTGTGGCGCGGCGCGGTCTGCGTTGCGTGTTTATTTCGGTGGAGCGCGTGGTACCGATGAGATTTTCGATAATATTTTAATAACATCTCGGGCTGGATTATCATAAAATGGTACACCAACCACTTTTATAAATTAATTCGGCCCCTAAAATTGTTTTTTTTTCAAAAGACCCATGCTCACCGGTTCCTGGTAAATTGACCCATTGTAAATAATCTTTGAACATCGATGGAACAAAATACGGTGCATCGGTTTCCAAAATAATCCGATCCAATGGAATATTTCGAATCGCTTCGAGTTGACTTCCGGAGAAATTGAAAACTGCTGGTGTGAAACCTATAGAAAAACAGAAAATTTTCCACTCATCTTCCCTACTTACTTACCAAAAACAATATTTGGACAAATCTCAATCCATTTTTTGGCATTTTCCCAATTTTCCATATAACAATGTCGATGAATTCGCAAATATCTTCTGAGCTGTCCTTTCAATTCCTCTTTCAAAATTTGAAGACATTCCGCTTCGGCATCACCGTTTCGACCCGTTCTACAATGAATCACCAAAGCCATATCGTATTTGAGGGCTAGTTGGATTTGTCGACGAAATGCTGATTTTTGTTGATCTAATGATGATTCGCATCTAGAAATTATTAAATTATGAATAACTTTTCCATAAAAACATACTTGTAAAGATCGATTCCACATTCTCCAACAGCAATACATCTAAACCTCTTATCAATTAATATTTTCTCCAATGTCTCCCAGAATATCTCCTTCTCAGACCAACTGAAAAACAGATATTAAAAGTAGATTTTCTATCTTTGAAAAAATTTACCGTTTAACTTGATGTGGATGACAACCAAAAGTCGCACCCAAATATAATGGATTTGAATCCAATTCTTTTATAATCCATTTCATATCAAATTCATCTTTTTCCGTTGATTCATCTTTCACAAAAAGATGGGGTTCAATGAAGTTTGGAATGCAACCGATGAAACTTTTATTGAAAGATCTTGGATACTTCGACATCCAGGTTGATAATCCTTCTTCAGATTCGCATTTGAATTTGTTGAATATTAAATCAACGTGGCAATGTGAATCGATATATGGATATGATAAATTGGAGAACTAAAACATTTCTTGGAAAATCAAGAGATATTAGGAGTAACCTACATCTTTCAGAGAAAATTCAATTGTTGTCTTTTTCATTGAACTAGAACCAGCTGATGAATTGGATTCGATATCTCGATTACTTCGTTTATATGGAGAAGTTCTAGGTTTATCTGACATTGAGATTTGTCTTCGAATCGGTCGATCATTTTGATGATTTTCTTGTTTTCTTTCTTCATTTTTTGGATTTTCTTCTCTATCATTAGAAGTATTATTGAATTAAAAACACGTGAGAAATAAAAAACTAGGTCAAGTGACGTGGATTTAAAAACAGTATAGGTAGCCATGTCGTCAGTCGCGATGCGTGTGAGCGACACGTTTTTAGAAATGAAAATTTGGAAAATCCAATGGAAAATATCGAGGTCAACACGCATCGCAGAACCGCATCGCAATTGACGACATGGCTACCTATACTGTTTTTAAATCCACGTCACTTGACCTACTTTTTTAATTCTCACGTGTTTTTAATTCAATAATACTTTTTGGTCTGCAATGGAAACCAATTGATTAAAATCTTTGATAAAAATTTTCAAACTCACTTTGAAAGCACACGAGGCAGAAATTCGACTGATGGATTTCTTGTCTCTTTACTTTCTCTGATTTTCCTCATATCAATTGATTCCGAACTTTTTCTTCCACCAATATTAATTGTTCCAACTCCTTCCGTTATTTCTTTCGAAGTCAATGATCCCTGTTCACTATTTCGCTCATTCGGTGGATTATAAGATTCTGTTCTTGATTTTGGTTGAGAATCTTGATACATTCTGAAATTTTCAACACTTTTTTACACATAACGAATGTGCAGCGATGGCTTTTTGGGAACGAAAAAACAATTTTGCGCAAAATTTTTAAAACTGGGAGGAGAGGGGGACTAGTAAAACCAAACCTCGGCCACTCGGCCACCTCTGTTTTTTCTTTTTTTTTTCGCGTGTTTTTTTTGTTTTTTCCTGGTTTTTCCACATTTTCCAACCGAAATCTGAGACGATTTCCATTTTCATCTCTTTCCTCTCATTTTCCATCGTTTCCTCTCTCAAAACACAGCAAAAAATACGTAAACAACCCAAAAAATGAGAGAGAAATAGAGTGTGTTTTATTAGCCTCATCTATGAACATTTTTTTTCTGTTTTTTTTTTGAAAAAACTCTTTTTGACAGAAAATCTATCTGTTTTTCAATAAATCATATATTAAATTGCACCGGAAACCCTAAATTAAATATTTCTCGTCATTTTTATCGAAAAAATCTATTTTCTCTGTGAAAAAAGACCAGCAAAAGTTCAAAAATGATGTTTATTTGCATTTTGTTTGTTTGACATTCGTCTATTTTCGCATCCTTTTCAAATCTAATCGAAAAAAAACTCATAAATTCCACGAGGTTGGGTTTCCTCTGATTTCACCTTGAAAATCAACCCAGATAAAAAAGTTTTGATAAAATCTCTAGACACAAAAAAAAGGTCATCCAAATCTCTATGTTATCACAAAAAAGGCCCAATTTTTGTCGATTTTCCATCAATTTATCTCTTTTTTCTCCACGTTTTTCTCTTGTTCTATACGAAAAATGTTGAAAAAAGAGATTTTTTTGCTGTTGCACTTGATGTTTTTGAAAAGTTGTGTTGTTTATCTGATTTTTCATTGTGTTCGATAGGTGGAGAAAACTGGTTTTTAAATGAAATTCATTTGTTGCTGAAAATATCGAATTTTTAGAGATTTCTCTGAAAATTTCAAATTTTCAGCAAGTTTTGTAGCCTAGAAACCTCCCATGTTGCCTAAAATCCCAAAAATGTTTTGCAAACCTTTAGAAAATCGGAAAAATAGCTAAAATCCAGAAAATATGACTTGGAAACCTTCCAAAAACGAAAAATGACTGAAAAACCCAAGAAAAAATGATTTTTTTATTTTTTTTTGCCACGTCATAGTTCACGTCTCATTTTAATTTTTTTTTGAATTCAGAAACTCAATTATTAAATTTCTAATAAATTTGAAACGTGAACTTTATGTAACAATTTTAAATTAAAAATGAAAACTGTCATTTCCCTGCTGAAAAATTGCTGAAAATTGGGATTTCTCTGAAAATTTCCGATTTCCAGCAATTTTAAGCTGAAGCTATGCCCATATTTTGAGCTAACACTATACTCTAGTTTCATCCAAATTTTTGATCTACCCAGCCAAAGTCTGCCTATTTTCTAGAAAATTTTCAGTCTAGTTTGATCTTTCATTTTCCGATTTCAATTTTTCCAGACAGTCACACTAAAAAGGTCATTTTTCCCGGAAACACTGCCAAGTTTTCATTTTTTCAATCAAAAATCGATTTTTTTGCGTTCAAAAAAGAACATACCACCTTTTTATGCCTCTATTATATGCCATTGTTTTGTTATCAACAAAAAATTGGAGAAAAACGGCCGAATTTTTGATGAAGTTTCAAAAAAAAAACCGAAAATTTTGTGGGGTGATGATTTGAGCAGGTTTTTCGTGGGTTCTTTGATTCTCAAATCTGCCAACGAAAATTTTCTGATTGTCAGTTTCGTTTTTGATTTTGCTCTCGAAAAATTAGAGCTTGTTTTCCACTTGAAAAAATCGAGTTTTCGTCATTTCCCTGCTGAAAAATTGCTAAAAATTCCCGATTTCCAGCAATTTTTCAGAAGGGATTTGGCTGGAATGCAGAAGCTATGCCCAATTTTTGATTTTCGCGCGATCGCCCCAAAAGTGACGTCTTCCCCTGTGAGAAAATCTCATTTTTGCTCTTTATTTTTGCTGACTGGCTCCTTTTTCTGGCGCCCACGTGTCATCCTTTTGCTTCTTCCTTTCTTCCAACAAAAAAAGCGAGCGCGCGAAAAAGTTTTTTTTCGTTTGCATAGAAAATCCAATTCCCAATTCAATTCTTCTCCGCCTTTTCTCTTCTTTTCTAGTTTTTTCTCGGGAAAATTTGAAAAATCGCGATTTTTCAGTGTTCAAAAAAGATGTCCGGTGGTGTTAAGCCGATTCCTGGTGATAAGTGAGTTTTCAGCGGGAAAATTAGGTGAAAAACTGTGCCAGGTTTGCAAAATGGGCGGAGCCTGCAATTCTGACACAGTTTTCTGTAGAACAAGATGTGCCAGGGCTGCAAAAAATGGGTGGAGCCTAGTTTGCAAGCCTGGCACGGTTTTTCCTTGTGTCAGCTTTGCAAAAAGAGGTGGAGCTTAGGCTTCAGCAACTCTGGCACACTTTTACTCGATAGAAAGTGTGCCAGTGTTGCATTTTCCTAGCTCAAAAATGGGCGAAGCCTATTCCGCAATCATCGCGCACATTTTCCAGACCACTTTCCCTCT
Source organism: Caenorhabditis angaria (assembly GCA_947459285.1). Classification (NCBI taxonomy): domain Eukaryota; kingdom Metazoa; phylum Nematoda; class Chromadorea; order Rhabditida; family Rhabditidae; genus Caenorhabditis; species Caenorhabditis angaria. The sequence continues at coordinate 2,633,348 of CANHGI010000003.1, read as the reverse complement.
GGCAACAATACGGACCATCACAAAGTACGGTGCGAGGAATTGTAATCGGCGGAGCCACTGGAGCCATCGAAATTTGCATCACTTTCCCAACCGAATACGTCAAAACACAATTGCAATTGGATGAACGAGCGAAAGTGCCGAAATATAAGGTGACTATTGTCGAAGTTGAAAAATGAATGTGGCAGTCGTAAAAAATAAAAAATCAGTGCAGAATTGAATGAATGAAAAAACCTTATTTCGTCAGTCGCGTGCGGCCGTGCGTCGCGGTCGGGAAACTAAGGAAAAATTAATTCTTGTTGGTTTCCCGACCGCGACGCACAGCCGCACGCGACTGACGAAGTATTTCAATTCTGCACTGGTTTTTATTTTTTACGGAAGCCACATTTTTCAACTTTCACTGTTTCGTCGTCAAAAATTGCAAAAAAAAAAATCTTAACATGAGTTATGACGTGGCAAATTTCGAGATTTCAGAAGCTGAAAACTTTCAGCTTCAAAAATGATTCTCCTGAACAAGCAGATTTTCATGAAAGCTAGTTTTCATTCCGATTTTTTGAAATTTTCGAACTTTGCCACGTCATAACTCATGTTAAGATTTGAGCTCTGTAATTTTAGAAACGAATGTCTGTCTGTGCGCGCGGTCGCGATGCGGTCGTAATAAAATCAATATCGGCAATTGTTTTCATTGTTTTTTTCGACCGCATCGCGACCGCGCGCGCGCACACAGACATTCATTCATTTTCGAAATGATTACGAGGGACTGCCACATTTTCTTAATTCCACAATTGAATTTGCAGGGTCCCATCGATTGTGTCAAACAAACTGTAAAAGGTCACGGTTTCTTCGGTCTCTATCGTGGTTTATCCGTCCTTTTATATGGATCCATTCCAAAATCCTCATTCCGTTTCGGAACTTTCGAATTTCTCAAATCAAAAGCTTGCGATGATCGCGGAAATTTGACACCAATTATGAGATTGATGTGTGGATTAGGAGCCGGTGTTTCAGAAGCCATATTTGCTGTAACTCCCATGGAAACTGTCAAAGTCAAATTTATTCACGATCAAACTTTGGAGAAGCCGAAATACAAGGGTTTTTTCCATGGTGTTCGATCGATTGTGGCGAATGATGGAATTGGTGGATTATATAAAGGTGTGACTGCGACTATGGCGAAACAGGGTTCGAATCAGGCGATTCGATTCTTTGTTATGGAAACTTTGAAGGTTTGTGATGGAATTTTGCGATTTTTTGAGTCTAAATAAGCCTAGGGCTCAAAATTTGGAAAATTTTGACACCAAATAATCCTAGGCCTGTGAATTTTGCAAAAATTCAAATTCAAAATTTCTCCGCGCCAAAATCTACAGTACCCCATTTTTCTACAGGATTGGTATCGTGGCGGTGACAACACTCAAACAATTTCCAAACCAATTGTTGGAGCAATGGGAGTTGTGGCGGGAGCCGCGTCGGTATACGGTATGTTCCTTTAAACTACAGTACTTTAAAAATATTTGATTTTTGTTAAACGTGTTCCTTTAAATTGGAAAATTAATGGTATCTGAATTGAGAAACAGAAGGGTACTGTAAAAACTTCAAAGGAACATTATAATTTTCAACATCGAATGTTCCTTTAAATGGTTGTCTACAGTACCTACAGTACTCTCTTCAAAAATTATCGATTTTCTTCCAGGAAACACACCAATTGATGTTGTGAAAACGAGAATGCAGGGTCTCGAGGCGAAAAAGTACAAAAACACCATCGATTGTGCCCTTCAAATTTGGCGAAATGAGGGATTCTTTGCGTGAGTTTTTGGGGGTTTTTTTTCAAAGTTTCTTGGCAAAATTTTGAGATTTTTTGAAATCCTTACGGAATTTGAAGAATTTTGAGTACAAATATGCCTTAAAATTTTCAAAACCCAACAGTACCCCAAAATTTCCCCGAATTCAAAAAATGCTCATTTCAGATTCTACAAAGGTACAGTACCCCGACTATCTCGTGTTTGTTTGGACGTCGGAATCACATTTATGATCTACGACTCGATTATCGAATTTTTGGATGGCGCCTTCAAAAAATAGGCCCAATTTTCGACTAGGAGACCTGAAAAAGGCCCAATTTTTCCACTAGGCCAAATCCCTTTTTAAATAGGTTAATTATTGATTTTCTTCTTAATTGCTTCCCATTCCAAAATGTAAATAGAACAACTATTTTCTGTGATAAATTCTAACTTTTTCTGCATTTTTCATTATTTTTCGGCACCAAAACAAAAAGCGGAGCACAACTCGTATATTCACAGTATACAAAAAAAGGTATGGGGGAAGGGGAAAATTCTAGTAATAAAAATTAAATTTTGAAATGCGATAAATCTACAAATGTTCTGGATGATTACGAAGACAATCGACCAATTCAGCCGGTTTCATTTCACCTTTGCAAATTCGATGAACAGCGGTGAAGAGGGGGAATCTGCAAAATGAAATTGATTTATGCATCGTCCAAAGTGAAAAAAAAATGCGAAAAATCAAAAAAAACGTCCAAACTGACGCATTTTTTTTCGCAGAAATCGCATTTTTTCGAGCACTTTTTTCGCGTTTTCTGGTGTTTTCCGAGCCAAAATGGACAGAAATTAAAAGAATTTGTCTGAAATGGAGTTTTTACTGATACTGGAGGAAAAATCAACGGTGAAACATGAAAAATTAGTTTGTCGAAAAAATGTCGAAAAAGTCGAAAAAATTTGAAATTTTCAAAATCGTTTTTTTTCTTGTTTCATCATTGATTTTTTCTCCAGTATCAATAAAAACACCATTTCAGACAAATTCTTTCAATTTCTGTCCATTTTGACTCGAAAAACACAAGAAAACGCGAAAAAAGTGCTCGAAAAAATGCGATTTCTGCGAAAAAAAATGCGTCAGTTTGGACGTTTTTTTTTTTGATTTTTCGCATTTTTTTTTCACTTTGGACGATGCATTAATATGAGCAATGGTTGGGGAAATTCTGCAACGTGGCAATTTTTGGAGCATTTTGAGTGGAAATTCGGTGGGTTTTTGAGTTTCTTCAAGAAATTGGGAAGTTTTTAAAATATTGGATTTACGCGCAAAAAAAAACACATTTTGAAGAATAAAAATCCACGTGGATTTTTCAAGGGTTACTGTAGACTTAACTGATTTTCAAAAAAAAAAAAAGAAATTCAAAAATTTAAAAAATTGAATTTTCCAATTTTTTTTTGAAATTTGAATTTTTAGCGCGAAAATTCCACGTGGATTTTCCAAATTAATAATTAACAAATTTGGGTTACTGTAGATTTTTAAAATTTGAAATTCTCATGATTTTCGCGCCAAAAAACCTACAGTAATCCAAGCTCAAAAATACCCAAATTTCCACTCAAAATGCTCCAAATTTCACGACGTTTTCAATGTTTTCCGTGTCAAGACCCAAAAAAGACTTACTTAGTTTCCAATCCAGTTTTTTGCATCATCAAAAACACTTCTTCCGCAGTTAATGGTCCTTGCGCAGATTGTCCATTTAAAAGCTCTTTTTCGACTTCGGCCAATGGTTTTCCGGTTTTTACGAAAGCTTCACAAACCTGCAAAAAATTTGCGATTTTTTGGTGGGAAATTTGAAATTTTTGGTCTAAAATTGCCCATTTCCTGCCCAAAATCTCCCAATTTTCAGACAAAATTTGTTTAAAAATACAGAGGGGTACCAATTTACCCGAAAATCTTGATTTTCTCGATTTTCCTTTGAGATTCCTTGATGTTCAGTGTTTACCTTTCGATTTCTTCCACCGTAACAAGTTGTAATCAAATCGGCAATTCCGCAAGATTCGAAGAATGTTTGAAGATTTGATCCGGGATAATAATGTTCGACAAACTGCAAAAATAGATGGGTTACTGTATGTTCCTTTGAAAATTTCGAAAAATTCGTGAAATTTGGAGTATTTTCATATAAAATATTAGGTGGATTGGGAAAAAAGTAGGGCAAAAATTTGAAATTCAAATTTCCCGTCAAAAATACAGGTTACTGTAGAATATATGCATGTGGGGTATTAAAATCATCCAAATTTCCCTCTCTACAGTAACCTGGTCATATTTATACTCAAAATGCTCCAAATTCCACGTGGAATCCCCCAAAATTCCCCTAAAGACTCAAAAAATCCACCGTACCTTAGTAGTTTCCATCAAACCCAATCGAATAACCGCCGCTTTTGTATTATCACCATATCCCAATCCATCCGTGAATCCAGCGGCGCAAGCAACGACATTTTTGAGGGCTCCGCAGAGTTCTACAGTATGCGCATCTTCGACAACGTTGATGCGGAAATTTTCAGTGTGGAAGAGTTTTTTGAGAAGAGGACCGTCGGTGGCTTTTCGTTTGCATCCTGAAATTGGAAAAATTGAGCACAAATTTGGGTATTTTCGAGCAAAATCGAATTTTTTGATACCAAATAATCCATGTTCCTTTAGAATTGTTTCTCACCACGAAAAATCCAAACTTAAAGAAACATGAGCTTTATTGGTATCAAAAACATCAGAATTCCACGTAGAATGCAATCCCCAGGAAATCCTGGTAATTTTGACACCGCACAAGCCTATGTTCCTTTAAAAACACAATTTTCGCGGCGAGACCCATTTAAAGGAGCATATTTAAGTTTGGTATCAAAATAACCCAAATCCAACCAGGAATTTGAATTTCCCACATTGTCCCGGCCATTTTGACACCGCACAAGCCCATGTCCCTTTAAAATCACAATTTTCCTGGCGAGACCCATTTAAAGGAGCATATTCAAAATTCTGCAAATTTCCCATGAACCTACCAATTGTGGCCTCGCAGAAATTGTCATTGGCGACTTCTGGCGCCAAATTCGCTCCCATCAAAACGCTGACTTCGATTTTGAGAATCTCTTTGATCTCTTCGGAGATGAGCTTGAGTCCTCCCTTTTTCTCGGTGGAGACTCCCTGGAAAATTGTGGTTTTTGGCGGGAAATTTTGAGAGAATTTGGTTATTTTCCGGATGCTGTGAGTGATTTTTCATGCAAATTATTTTTTTCCCGGAAAAATTGGCGTTTTTTTTGAAAGTAAATAAGACTATGTTCCTTTTAATCGTGGTGGGACCCGAATTTAAAGGAACACATTCATGTTTGGTCTCAAAACGATCGGGTTACTGTAGTTTTTATTAGAATTCTTGTTATTTTCTCTGAAAATACCTCTTCTTCTAACTGTGTGACGTCGAATGAAATACCCTAAACTAGGCACAATCACTACAAAAAATGCGTAAAATTTTTCGCGCCAAAAATTGCACTTACCTTAATAAGGGAGATAGCTTGGGCATCAGTTGGAATTTTGCCAACCAATTTCTCGCAGATTCCTGAAACGAAAAGAGGGGGTACTGTAGGAGGAGAAAGGGATGTACCTTTAACAAACTGATGTGGGACGACGAAGACGAGAAGATGTGATCCGACGCAGGATTCGACCAAATCTGTGACTGCGACCTGGAACAATTGGATTTTAAAGGCGCATAGGGTTGCGGGGTATCCTAATTATCGAAAATTCCACGTGGAATCCATTACTCATAAAATTCTGAGCATTTAGAGATCTCACAAGCACATGTTCCTTTAAAAATGAAATTTTTAGGTCTCGCAGCGAAGAATTGGATTTTAATTGAACATAGTAGTGTTTGGTGTTAAAATTCTCAGAATTTCATGAAAAATCCAGTAGCGCTGTGTTCCAGGTGGAATTCTGGTCGTTTTAAGACCACACATGGCTATGTTCCTTTAAATTTGATCTGGATTGTGTCGAGACCCAGAAAATCCGAATTTTAAAGGAGCATACTCATGTGGGGTCTCAAAATGACCGGAAATCCTTCAGTAATCCCAAAATCCCTACCACATTAGTCGGCAAAATTTTCCCCGGCAAATATTTGACATTCTCGTGTCTCGTATTGATGACTTCCGACAATTTTTCGCCATTCACAACTTCTTCGAAAACCCACATTCGAACTTCGGGATCGAATTCTTGTGGATAGGCTTTGGTGGTGTTTCCGACGATTCGAGCGATCGCGGAACCCCTGGAATAAATGGGAATTTGGGGGATTTTTGTGAAAAATAGGTTTTTCAGAGTGAAAAAATCTAATACTTCTCAAATTCTCAGCAAAAAATTGAAATTCTCATGAAAAATCTCATTTCCATGTCAAAAAATACTCAAAAATCTTGTTTTTCAGCTGGAAATCCGAAATTTTCAGAAGTTTAGTTTGTTTGCAGCCTTTTGATTATGAATTTCAGATAATTTCATCGGAAATCCCAAATTTAACGTTAAATTTCAGATTTTTTCCAGATTTTTCACCAAAAAGACAAAATTTCAGCAATTTTCAAGATTCCCACATGAAAATTCTAAAAATTTGGAGTATTTCCAGTCAAAACCCCAAAATCTCACCAATTTCCCGATCCAATAATCGTCACTTTTTTTGGCGCCATAATTTGTGGTGTAGTTGAGAAAAATCGATAAATTGAGCCAATCTGCAACCAAAAACCGGTTTGTTTACCAAAAAAAAAAACAATAAAAATGATAATTTTTGGCAATTAAAAAATGGGCGGTGCCACGAGAAGACTACAACGTGGCCTAGAAAATTCATTATTCATTGGATTTTCTAGGCCACGTGCATTGTTTTTATGTAGTATAGCCTACGAAAATCGGACGAAAACAAGTAAATATTTTCGTTTTTTTTGGTGGTGATGGGGGATGCGAAATAGATAAATTCGGGAGAGATTTAGAGAGAAAAAGCGGGAAGAAAACAACTGTGCAAAAAAATAGAAGAACAAAGTATAGCTTTTTTTTCAACACAATACTAAAAAGATGTTTTTTTTGACAAAAAAAAACTTTTTTGCCACAAAAACAATTGAAAAATGTTGTTGTTATGATGAACGCTGAAATTTTGGGCGGGGAAAACTGGTTTATTAAGTGGAAAATCGGATTTTTGAGGGGTAATTGGACAAAAATCGATTGAAATATGGCCTAGGAAACTAAATAAAGGTTTGGACGGCCTAGAAATCCAAAATGGTGGACTAGCAAACCTAAACTAGGTCACCAGAAAGTTTCAAGTCGTCTAGAAGCCTAGAAACTGATCAAAATCGCTATTTATATACATTTCCCACAAAAAAATGTTCAATGATATCAAAAACCTTTAAAAATTGCCTGATTTTTAAAGGTTGAATGATAAAATTGATAAGAAATTTCGTTGAAAAACCGGAAAAAAATTCTGTAGAAAAAAATTAACTTACAACACCAGTATTTTCGTCAGTGGAGCTCATAGCTTTTAGAAATTTTCAGATCTTGTCAGAATCTTCAGTTAGAAAAAAACTGATGCGATCTTCGAGTTTTTATAGGCGCCACAGAAAAAAGTCACATCATTTCTCATTTTTTATCTCATTTTCTCTCAGTGCATCAAAACACCGTGTGATTTTCACGTGACAAGTTACAAAGTTTGCGTCGTTTTATCTTTAAAAATAGCAAAAACAAACAATTTAACATTCATCAAAGATTTGTGGGATTTTTTGGGTTATAGGTCGAAAATTCGGATTTCTAGGTCACTTCTTGTGTCTGGTATGGTTTCAGAACCTAGAATTGGTATTTTAGGCCAATTGTAAGAAAATTTGGGCATAGCTTCCGCGTTCCAGCCAAATCCCTTCTGAAAAATTGATAAAAATCGGATATTTTCAAAGAAAACTTATAGAGTTCTCTGAAAATACACGATTTCCAGCAATTTTTCAGCTAGGAAATGACAATTTTTAGTAAATGCTGCATTTTTTAATCCACGTCATAGTTCACCACTGAACGTTGATAAAAATTCAAAATTTGACGTGGAAATTTCAAAAGTCATTTCGAATTTTTATTTTAAATCTCAAAATTAGAGATTCTAGCCCATTTTTCCAATGTCTAGACAAAAATATCCCTCAAAAACTACAAAAAACCGAGCAAAAAACCACACCAGCAAAGCAAATATTTATCGATCTCATAAAGAGAAAGTGTAACAAAAAAAAGTGGTGTGCCCTCCATTTTTCTTAGTTAGGACAAAACTAATTAATTAAATTTTAGAGGAAACTTACTCTAAAAGGGGACAAAAATCGATTTATCATTCGCTAAGCGAAATTTTTGTCGTAGATCAAAAATTTATGCCGCCGCGCCTGCAAAAAACGACGAAAATGTGTGTTTCTTGACGACAACAAAAAATGAGATAGCGGTTAGAGATAAGGGAAATGTGAGAGAGTGACAGAGATACAAAGAGCACACATTTTTTTCCAAATGAACACTTTTAGTGCCGTTTTTGGAGACGAGTTAGACGAACTTGTTTTGTTTTGTTTTGTTGAACAAAAAAAGTTGCGGTTTTTCTCATTGGAGCGCATTTGCATTAGATATTTCGCACGTTTAATGTGCAGTTTTGTACAATACAATAAAAACATTATACAAATAAACATTGGCCACGTTAGCAGATTTTTTTAATATTTTCTACAAAAAAAATCTTTTCGACGTGACCTAGTTTTCTTGACACGTTGCCAAATTTATTTTTTGAATTTTATATTTTCATTTTTGCTCAAAATTTGGGCATAGCTTCCGCGTTCCAGCCAAATCCCTGTTGGAAAATTGCCGAAAATCGGGGATTTTCAGAGAATTCCTAAGGTTCTCTGAAAATCCCAGATTTCTAGAAATTTTTCAACAGGAAAATGACAATTTCGCTCGAAAATGCAAATTTTTTTGGCTTTTAGGCGCCAAAATCCCATTTTCCCGCCTAATTTTATGATAATTCAATTTCATTTCCACCTTTTCGTACATGTTCTATGTATTCATTTTATCCTGCAATAAATTGATTCTCCTCATTTTTTTCAGAGCAGAGAGCTGCTCTCGAAAAAAAACTACATAGACAGCCAACTAATTATCCTTTCTTTTTCGCCTTTTTTCCCCTATTTCGCATACTTTTTCTTATTGCAACAACAGCAAAAAAATAAAGCCGTTGTCAAGTTTTTGCATTTTTTTCTTCGCGTTTCCATGTGAAAAAACATGTGTAATGTGAAATTTTCTAGGAAAAATGCGGCAAAACTGGGTTTTATACTATTTTTCGTTTTTGGTAGTGATTTCGGATGTTTTCGCGGAGGATTTGGTGGATTTGAGCAAAAAAGTTGTGGCGGCTGTGAATTGTGGTGGGTTTAGGGGGGAAATCAAAATTTGGGCATAGCTTCCGCATCTCAGCCAGATTTCTAGCAATTTTCCAGCCAGGAAATGACAATTGAATTTTTCGAATACGAAATTTCGTCCAAAAATTACTGCAAATCACAAAATTCACAGATTTTCAACTCAATTTTCAGGAGGAGACGAAACTCTCGGAGCCTATAATATTTTATACGAAAAAGATACGTCAAACGCAGGAACCGCATCAGATCACGGAACTCAATTCGTATTTCCCAATGCAAATCCAAAAGATGTTGAAATTTATCAAACTGAAAGATGGAGCGATTCAAATTTCGAATATAATTTCCCACTTAAAGAAGCAGGTTTCTATGTGATAATTTTGAAATTCAGCGAAGTTTATTTCAAAAGATCGCATCAAAAAGTGTTCGATGTTTCGATAAATAATCACTTGGTTGTGGAGAATTTGGATATTTTTCAAAAAGCTGGAGGAACTGGTTATGGTTATGATGTTTATGTGCAAGTTAAGATAAGTCGAAATGAGGAAAATGGAAGTGATGAGATTTTGATTGGTGAAGATCAGGTTCAGAAATATTATGGGAATTTGAAGGTGGAATTTTTGAAAGGCGCTGCTGATAATCCGAAAATTAATGCGATTGTTGTACTAAAAGGTAGGCTTTTAGAAATTCGAGGTTTTACCTTCTCTTCGTTTAACTACAGCTAGGTAATTACAATTTTACAGGAAAATTGCATGAAATGCCAAAAGCTCCTGAGCCAGTTACACCAACTGCTGAAGAAGAAGAGGAAGAGCGTTATGAGGTAATACTAAGCCTATACCTAGATCTAAAGCCCTTCCTTCCCACCTCCCGCTCCTAAAATCACCTATTTTTAGCCGCCTCCAACCCAACATCACCAAAATACCGAATATGATCAAGAATACGAGGAAACCTACGAAGAAGCGCCGCAAACTTCTGACGAATTAAATCCATTTGAAAGAGAACTCGACTTCAAATACATTGCAATTATCCTAATTATCATTATTTTTATCCCAGTGCTTTATTTGAACAGAAATCAACGAGTTTAAGCAATTTTCAACTGATTTTACTAGAAAATAATTTGAATTTCATAATTTATTTTAAACGGGGGCTTTCACTTTTATCAATAAACTTGTTTTTCTTTCAGTTTTGTTGGGAAAACGTGGAAAAAAAAAGAAAAATTAAAATTCGAAATTTGTGCGGTGGAGCGCGATTGCTGTTTGGTTTTCTAGGCCAGATTTTCGCAACATTTTTGAATTTTTGTTTTTCGCCTCGCGAATTTCAGCGATTTTCAGCATTAAAATGCAGCAAATGTCTTTAAATCGATCATGCGCGGAACTGTCGTTAAATGATAATCAAAATGAGCGAATGGATATCAAAGGAGCACAATTTGTGATTCAATCAAACCTGAAAAGTAAGAACATTTCTAAAAACTTCAAATAACTTCGATAAAAACGTTTCAGTTCTATCAAAAGCGGTTCAAACATTGGCGAAATTAGCAGAAGATGTTTATCTCGAAGTTTCAGATGCGGGACTTTTATTCAAATCGATAAATCGATCGAAGAGCATGTATAGTGTTTTTCGATTTGCTCCCGATTTTTTCAATGATTGTGATATGTCACTGATTAATGAGAAGAATACGAATGTTTGTCGGATTACCACGAAATCCGCACTTTTCATTTTTAAAGGTGCAAACCTCAAAAAATTAACTATCATCTAGCAATAATAATCTTCCAGGTGCCACCACTTTCGGCGACAAAAACTTCCATTCCTGCGAATTTCGCATCGATCCACTTGCCAAAACAATGGGCGTCAAACTGCAACTCAACTACGATATATCTCGAATCATCGAAGTGAATTTGCTCGAAACATCGGGCACTTTACTCCGTCCACTTCACGACAAAACAAAATTCCGAAATAAAACTGTGGTGTTTGCCAGTGTTGTTTTGCCGCTTTTGAGTCAAATGAAAAATGAGCATGAAATTACGATGAAAATTGATGAGAAAGGGATTTTGATGTCGAATTATAATAATTATTCGAATTTGGGGGATAGATCGAATACAACGAATATTCCAAGCAGGTTTTCGAAGGAAATGCCGTCGAAAAAAGTGAGAACTGAGGCGCTGATTTCGGTTGATAAATTGACGAAACATGAAATTGAGTTTGATGTCGAGATTTCGTTTTCGCTCAGGGATTTTTTGGCGATTTTGAATTTGGCTGAACAATTGAGCGCTGAAGTTTGTTTGTATTATGATTTGGCGGGAAGGTGAGACAAATTTTTGAAATTTGAAATTTTCAGGTTGAATAGGATCAAGGGCCAGAAAATCATTAAAAATTTTATAGTTTGCGAATTTTAATACTAAATTAGCCTAGCCTTAGAAAATTCAAAAGTTTTGACCCCGAAAAGCCCATAGAATTGAAAATTAAAATTCGGGTCAAAATTCAATTTTTCTCTTCCAGACCCCTTATTCTTACTGTAGAAGCGCATTCGAGTTTTGATATCGAACTTCTTCTCGCCACAACCACAAATGATGAGGATTTCGAAGTGGATGGAGGACTATTTGTGAGTTTTCGACTGAAAATCTGAAAATTTCAGCCAAAGATTCCTCATTTTCAGCAAGAAATCGATCTGGAAAATGAGAATGGGGAAATCTCGAGAATCGCTCCGAAAAAGAAGCAAAAACGTGGCCCTGAAAAACCGCGCAAGAAGCCTGAGCCTGAAATTCCTGAAGAACCCGAAATTTTGGCTGAAACCCCAGAAATCCCTGCTGAAAGCATGCAAATCGACGACGAAGCTCAAGTTCCAATTCAAACTTCATCTGTGTTAGTTTCCACGTGGCTCGAAATTCAAAATTCAAATTTTCCAGAGAGGAAGACAGAACCGCAGATCTCAGCACTCATAGAACACCAAATTATGTGAATCGTATACCATCTACACAATCTACAGTACCCCTAGATCAATCGTGGCGCCAAAATGAAGTACAGTAAGTCGGGCTTGTTTTGGGCTAGGTGGAATTTGAAGCCGAATACAACAAAAAAATAAAAAATTTCGGTGCCTCATGCTGGAATCGAACCAGCGACCTTCTGTTTACTAGACAGACGCTCTGCCACTGAGCCAATGAGGCGCTCGGAAAACCGCGGCGAAAATTGAGTTGATATTTTTGCAGGGAAGATGCGCCTGTTGAAGCTCAAGAAATTCAAGTGGAACCTGAAATTATGGAAGTTCATGAGATTATTGAAGAAGTTCAGGAAAATCAAGATTTCTTCGATCTCAAGTCAGTTTTCCCCCCTCCAGAAATATTGGAATCTTCCAAGTAAGGTCATTAAAATATACTTTTTCTACAGTTTCCAACCGCCTTCTGGATCATATGATATGTTTTCGCTCAGGAAGAATCTGGAAGAAAAAGAGGCGGAGCCTGAACATGAAGAAGAAGAGGAAATTGAGGAACATGCTGCGAAACGAAGGAAAACTGGAGAATTTGAATTGGAGGAGAAGGAATTGGAAGTGGAAGTGGAGAAGAAGAAACGAAAGGTACAATTTTTATCTGAATCTCATTTTTGAATTTTGAATTTCCAATTTTTTTCGGATTTCTAGCAAAAGTTTATATTTGAGAATATTATTCCGGAAAAAAACATCTAAAAATAATCTCAGAGTTAGCCTAAAATCAAATTTTCTTCCAGCTCCGCCGAATTCTAATGGGCTCAAAATCTCGTCGAATTCCAACAAATTCCCAACGACAAAAATCGGCTTTTGGTGAAAAACCAATTTTGGTTGAAGAGACGCAGAGAATATAGAGAAAAATACAGGTATTGCTCATATTTGACTTTTTTTATTTTCAGTCATGTGAAATAGTTTTATTGAAATCTCGTGTGAATATGAACGGTTTAATTTTTTAGAGGAAATCTATAGTTGAGATTATGAAAGTTAGTGTAACTTATCACTATTTCTTAAAGTCATGTTCCATGATCCAATCCAATCTTTATTTAAATCATTCCAAAAAAAAAGGTACGCTCCAATGACAATATTTCCCTTTACTCCTCGCCCTTCTTTGCAAGCTCCATCTGAAAAATAATTTAAAAAAAACTCATAATTTTCTTTCCAAAACTCCCCACCTTTTTCTTCTCTGCAATCTCAATTTGTCTATTTTTCTCCTCTTTTTCCAAGATTTTCGAATTGGCAAAATGAGCCGCAAAAATGGAAATACAGCAAATAATCATGAGAACATATGCAAGTGGACCAATCATTTTCTTATAATTTGAATAGCGATCGCAAATTTGAGAATTGAGATTTTGGTATTCGGTTATTTGCAAGTTTTCGCATTCGAAGTCGACACTTCTCAATTTTGAATTCATAGTTTCCACGCTTGCTCTAATCATTTCACCAAATTCTACAAATTTCCCATCGATTATTTGACGAGCCTTTTTGTTAACCAAAGTTGTATCCTTATATTTCCTAAACATTTGCATGCATTCGTTTTGGCCTTTGGCGAATTCGACAATGCTATCCAATTCTTTCTTCACAGTCTCTTTTTTCATACAATCCATTGTTCGAAATGTCTCCAATTTTTCAATAATTCCACCAATTTCGTGGTTTAGCAGACATAGTGCTGGCTCATTCATGTATGTAAAATATCCATCATCACCAGACGTAAAATTGTCAATATTCAGCATTGGTTCAACTTTATTCCTATATATCTCATAACTTTCAATAATCTTGGTGGAATTGATGTAAACCTGATAACATTTAAGAACTTTCTTTGATGAAGGACATTTTTTAATAACATTGCTGTAAAAACAACTTTAAGTTGATGTTTCACTAATTAATCAAAACTAACTTCAAACGTTTTCCTTCGAATGTTTCAAAAACGAATTCTGGCAAATTCGGAGTTGATATCGAATCACAAACATAAGCTCCGGGAAATATTTCGATAGCGTGCAAAATCCCAAAAACAACCAGAATTACAAACATTACGAAGCAACTTATTGCTGATAATGTCATTAAATTAAGAATAAGTAGCGAATGTTCGTCATTATCTCGTTTAACAACAAATATCAAATAACAAGTTTCAGATACACAGAAAATAATCGATATGATGAATACTATACTGTAATTGACCCCAATCGATAATCTTGAAGTTTGAATTCTTTGTGATATTTCAAAGTGGTTTTTATTGATTTTTGTAGATATTTGTTGCATAGTTTTGCCCATTGGAATCAAAAGTTTTTCATCGAAGACCTGTATCAATGAAAAATCAGTTTGAAGGTTAGTTTTGTGCAAAGACCGATGGCTGTACTTGAAAAAATTTCCGCATTTTCCGGCACAAAAATTCGAAATGGCAAAATGCCAAATTCTGACTAATGTCTTCTCACCTGTAGTGTCACCCAGTATTTTTTTATGTTTTCCCAGATGAATAGTTCTTTTTGTATATCCTCGAATTTGATATGAGCATTCCATAACTGTTTTAGAGCCTGCTTGGAATATTCAACAGCAAGATAGAAAGCCGAAAAGCATACACGTTCTTTAAAAGTATTGTAAATCTTCGTTATTTCATCGTCAGTAAATTTTTTGGCACAGTTTTTCTGATTTTCCATCACCCATTCTATTGATCTATTAGGAGCTGGTTCTTCACTGTAAAGCTGAACAAATTATGTTTTGAATAAAACTTTGTAAAAAGCTTACTCTCAAACAAATTTCATGACGGAAATGATTATCCAAATCGTTGTAGGGTTCATTGACCCCTTTGAGCTCTTTCAAAAAATCCGGATCAGCTTTCAGAATCTTGCTCGTTTTATTGAGTTTTCGCTCAATTTTCACAGCCTTCTCCAATGTCGTATTCATAGCATTCTCATTAATATTATTTTGTGCATCGATATGAATCAATGAAAATATGAGGATTCCAGAAATTATAGTAATAATTGGTGGAATACAAGTTATCCCTATTTTGAGCACATTTTTCATTTTCATAATTGAATTTATTAGAAAATACCGAGGACTTGGGGGAGAGACTGAAATGGAATTTGGAACACGTCAGAACAGAATAAAATTGGGTCACGTTTTTAATTTTTGGAAAACTCAATTTTTTTTACAAAGTGACAGCCTAGTTTATTTAGAAGCTATTAATACAATGAATGAGTCTAATTTTTTGTAAAACCACAAGTTAGTGTAACTACGGCTTAGCAACAATTTAGGCTATATTTGGAAGATTTTCAGAGTTAGACTAACTGCTGCTGAAATCATTGATGTTTTTAATATCATTTCAAAAATAAGGAAATTGAGGAGCAAGCTGCGAAACGTAGGAAAACTGGAGAATTTGAAATGGAGAAGGAATTGGAAGTGGAAGTGGAGAAGAAGAATCGAAAGGTACTAGACTAGAATTTTCCGAAAAATACTATTTTATGCTCTCAGAGTTAGTCTACATACAAATTTTCTTCCAGCTCCGCCGAATTCTAATGGGCTCAAAATCTCGTCGAATTCCAACAAATTCCCAACGTCAAAAATCGGCTTTCGGCGAAAAACCAATTTTGGTTGAAGAGACGCAGAGAACGTAGAGAAAAATGTTTAATAGTTTTATTGAGATCTCGTGTAAAAATGAACGGAAAAATCAAGGAATAATGGCTCTTCTTTTTTGTTGCTTTTCAGTTAACAGAAAATCGCCAGTTTTTCTGAATACTTTGAAGGCCTTCAGAACTTCTGCACATGACATCGATTGGAAAGATGATTTACTCCCACTGAAATATTTAAAGTAATTTAGGGAACAAATATTGGATTGTTTTACTTACTCTAAAAATACACTGAAATCTTCACGAAAGTCTCTTGGACGAGATATTTGATATGTTACTAATCCACTTTTCACTTGTACGAATCTCTTGTTGTTCAGCTTTCTTTGAAGTGGGTCTTCTACGATATCATTTCTTATCATCAGACGGTAGTTTTCGAATTTCAGAAGTTTTTCGTTTGGTGTTTTTGCAATACTATCAATAAATCTCGATATCGCAACACTATTCTTGTTCCAAGCCGGAACCAATTTGATTATAAAATTAGCCGGTGTAGTTGGATGACTCAAAACCAATTTTCGTAATTTGTCCTTGAGAATTGGGGTGCTGGCCGAACTGAAAACTTCGTATTGTAGCATCTGCAAAATTATCGATGTAAATACATTCCGAATGTTTTATAACTATTTTGCTCACATTATGGTCAACTTTTACAAATCTGTCGAAATCTTTGATACTCCAATCCATGACTTCTTCATAGGAGTATTTTTGCAGAACGATGAAATTCGATAGTTCAATCTAGGAAAACAAAATGGACTACAAATAGAATGTATTTTTGAGACTCACTTGTGCCAGCACACTGGACCTTGTTGCTCTATCCACTAATACACCGTAATCCCATTTTGTTTCATCAGGAATATCGTCTCGGAAGATCTTCTATAAAAATACAAACTGAGAAATAGATAAATATGTGTTCTAGAAACCGCGACACGTATCAAAAAAAACGTCAGGTCACGTACAAATTTTTGGGAATTTTCGTGCTTTTTTTGTGATAAAAATGAGAAATTTATTTTCATTTATTTATTCAAATACGTTGTGGGACAACGTGACGACAAGTACAATAATAATAATAATTATTATAACAAGAATTTATAGCCCACTGTGCCCAGAGAATGAAAAACGCGAAAAGCGCCACAGGGAAACTGACGCTTTTTGTGTAGTTTTTTTTTGTTTCGGTGGAGCGCACTTACTGATTAGAAACATTTTAAATTTTTTGTTCAGAAAATTTCCATTTTTTTTTGTTTTTTCGAAATTAAAAGAAAATGGGGTATTTTTTCAAAAAAGTAACCAATGTGAACTGTAGAGGAGGATTAAAAGTACCTATTTCACTTAACCTTATTTCTTGTCTGTTTCTCATAGGTCCAATCTTTTGCCTCAAAAATGATGATGCCAAGCTATCATTTTTCAAAATCCAACTATTTCAATCATAAATTTATAAATTTGAAATGAAAATGATAAAAATTGATCTAATATTATAATTTGACTCGTAATACTGACTATTCACACTATTTTGAATGCATTTAATGTAAAAAGGAACCATTTCAGAATCTTACGGTTTGTCTGAAATTTTGTTAGTTTTCAGTCAGTTAGTTGTGTTCAGTGATTTTCTAATGATATTTATAAATTTTAAACTCGTTTTTCGAATGATTTGACCTAAAATTAAATAAAAATCTGTCCTATAAATATCTAGGCACTTTATAAAACTCGTTCGTTTATCATTTCTTACTTTTTTCAGAATGTTTTTCTAATTCTTACTTTCCTTTCTTCACTTTAACTTGTGAGGTTGATTTTTCAAATCTAGAAAATCCGATATTTCATCATTAGAGCTCTACTTTGACTATTTTTCATTGTGAAACAAATTTCTTATTTATAACTGTGAGAATCATCTATATTTTTCTTTAATTATGATAATTTTCACATTTTCATTCATTTTCATATGTCATATTATGCTCCCAACTGTTAAAACAGTTCCTTTCCTTCTAAAATTGAATGAAAAACAAAAAGAAGGCGAGAGTGTGTGTGCGCTTCGAGGAGGGTGGATGAGAAAAAAAGAAAACAAGAGAGCGTGTGTTAACGAGAGAGTGGATGAGAAAACAAGAGAGGCAGCGAGAGAGTGCGAAAAAGAGTGGATGGCACCAGACACGTTGGCGCATTTCGCATTCAGGGCACAGTGATAGCCGCCTCCGGCAGCAAAATTGCCTGTTTTTCCCGAGCTTTTTTAGAAGTTCCTAAAAGAACTTTTCAGATTATAGCAATTTTTAGAAGAAATAGAAGATTTAAATTTTTGAAAATCTCATCCGCAACATAACATATTGGCAAAAACACTGAAATCTAGAGCAGATTCTAAATTTCATAGATTCTATAAGGACCAGCAAAACACATCACAACTCAAGATTATCAATTCAGCTAGAATGTTCTTCTGGTCAAATAAGTTAGTCAATGTTATAAAATTTCACCTTTGAAATTATCTACAGTAGGTTGACTTGCTTACTTTTTCGTTTTCTCATATTCCGATTGGATGAAGTCGTGAAAAGACCTAACATATTAGACTGACAAAAAAATGAACTTTTTGTTCTTCTGGTCAAATAAACTTCAGAAAAATCTGATCCTAGAAAATTTTAACCTTGATATCAATGTTACAAAGTTTCCATTTTTAAGTGAACTATAGAAATGTGGATTTCAAAAACATGTAATTCCTTTAGCTGTCAGTGTACTTCTAAAAATGGCCATGGATAATCTATCTCCAATTTTTAGCGCAGAGAAATCTATGGCCATTTTTTTTTTGAAAAAAATGGGTTAAAAACGATTTTCAAGTTCATAGGCTTAAAATTCATTCAAAAAATCCCAAAATTTTGATCTAGTAAACAAATTGTTCGATTCTGAAAGTTAATAAAACCATTCTGGTTTTTAAAAAACTTTTGAAGCTTTTGGAGCAAGAAAAAAATGTTTCCGCTGAAAGAAATAAGAAGAAAATTTTGCCCCCGGGCTGCCCGTAGGAATTTGGTTTGCTCCTATTTACGGGGTGTTGTCCTTCGGACCAGCACGAAGGGCAAATTTTCTAATGGGAAAAATAATTTGAAGGATATTTTATGAGCACGTGACCTAGTTTTGTGACCTAGATACGTTTTCGATCACAAAAATAATAAATTTCTTTCATTTCACTTATTTCGGTATTCAAGAAAATAGTGGGGAACTCAATTCCGATTTATTATATTTTATATGCTACAAGTCCCAAAAAATTGCAAAGTGAAAAGCAGGAACAGGAAATCAAGGAATTTATATTATGAATTGCCCCTATTTGGAATATTTGTGATTTTGGAAAATTGTGTCATCTCACGCTGTCCAAGTCCGAAATTGCAGAAGTCAGAGAATGTGCTCATTAGAAAATTATTATTCGATGTTCCGACTGTTATTTCGAGAATGTATAGCAGGGCCGAAATTCCGAAAACTATGAATGAGAATTCTGAGAAGCTTCATTTTTATAAAATAAAAGTTTTCTCTTTGAAATATGTTTTGATTTCGACTAGGGGCTGTTAGCCCCCAGGCGTAACAGTCTTCTCATTTATTTCAGTTTCACTTTTTTCTGTGATTATTGTCCACAGAACATTGACTCACAATCAAATTTATAGAAAATTTCAAATTTTTTTATCAAAAAATGATTCGTGGCAAAATCAGGAAGGCTTCCTAATTTTGCCATGAATGACGTCATCGAGAAATTTTTCGAAAAAAAAAACTTATTTAATTATTTTTTTGAATTTAATGTACTCGTAAGATGTTAAACAAACGAATTACAATTGAATTCATGAAAAATTTCAAGTTTTTTGATCAAAAAATGATTCGTGGCAAAATCTGGAAGGCTTCCTAATTTTGCCATGGATGAGGTCATCGATAAATTTTCCGAAAAAAAACTTCTTCAATCTTTTTTTCGTTCTGTAACTTTTTTTTTTGAAAAATCTCGGGCCGATTTTTTTTTGAAAAAACTCGGGCAGATTTTTCTTGAAAAAACTCGGGCCGATTTTTTTTTTGAAAAAACTCGGGCCGATTTTTTCTTGAAAAACTCGGGCCGATTTTTTTTTTGAAAAAACTCGGGCCGATTTTTCTTGTAAAAACTCGGGCCGTTTTTTTTTACATTTTTTGTATTATTCCAAATCTGTAACTTTTTTTTTTTGAAAAAACTCGGGCCGATTTTTCTTGAAAAAACTCGGGCCGATTTTTTTTACATTTTTGGATTATTCCAAATCTGTAACTTTTTTTTGAAAAATCTCGGGCCGATTTTTTTTTACATTTTTGGATTATTCCAAATCTGTAACTTTTTTTTTTGAAAAATCTCGGGCCGATTTTTTTTTTGAAAAAACTTTCGAAAAAAAAAACTTATTTAATTATCTTTTTGAATTAAATGTACTCGAAAGATGTTAAGAATAAGAATTACAATTGAATTTATCAAAAATTTCAAATTTTTTGATCAAAAAATGATTCGTGGCAAAATCAGGAAGGCTTCCTAATTTTGCCATGGATGAAGTCATCGATAAATTTTTACTCAATAAATGCTTAACAAATGAATTTCAATCAATTTAAGCCTAAAATCTTGAAAAATTGCTTCCATGTAAAAATGAAGTCGATGAGTTTTTTTCAAAAATCTCGGGCCGATTTTTTTTTGAGACCTGAGTAAGAAGTTACAGATTTGGATTAATCCAAAAATGTAAAAATGGAGTCGATGAGTTTTTTTCAAAAATCTTACAAATGAATTACAATTGATTTCATCAAAAATTTCAAGTTTTTTTTATCGAAAAATGACTCGTGGCAAAATTAGGAAGACTTCCTAATTTTGCCATGGAAAATCTTTTTTCTGTATTCAATGTATACTCGATAGGATCTGTTAGTCCCCAGGCGGGGCAATATTTGATCAAAAAATAGAATGTTCTTTAAACAGTACTCAATAAATGCTCACTAAAATTTTTTTCTGACAATAATTTTTTTCTGAAAAAAGACTATTTTTCTCACGTCAAAATTTTTCTTCGAACATTTCTTAGCAAATTGATGGTAATTTCTTGTGTCAGAAATGGTCAAGTGGTTAGATCACGTGTTTTTTGTTCAGAAGGTCCAGGATCGGATCCTTTTGGACGTTCGCGGTTGTATGATTTTCGGAAAAAATCCGCAAATGTCCAAAATTTAGACATCCAAAAAATGAGAACAGGGGGGACCCCATTGAAAAATGCTGCTTCCATCGAGACACCACCCAATCGGGATTTTATTAAAAAGGTAGATTAATTTTGATCAAATAGATAAACTAGATTTCCGAAGGTAATCACCATTGTGAATGATTTCCTGGCGCAAGATTTTTTGAATTTTGCCATGGCGAAAATTAAAAATTAAAACAGAAATGATTTTTTCCACGTCAAAATTTTTAAAATTTAAATACGTCATACCCTAGTTTTCTTAATTGCCCCTAGGCCGCCCCTTGAATGCACTAGTGTTGCCCTTAGGACCAGCCCTCGGGGCACTTCAAGGGGCTGCCCATGGACCACCTTTTCTCTGAGTATACAAAACTAAAATCATGGTACACGTTTTTATTATTATTAAAATAAAAAAATTTGGCAAAAAAACGGAGCCCAGAAATTCAAATGACACTCTTCCCAAGTACGGTGTTTCTTTCAATCGCTGCGAGACCCATATGTGCGTCTTTGACTTTGTTTCTCTGCCCAATGGTGTGGTCTCGAAACGGTGTTAGTGACGCAGAGGAATACCGTACTTGGGGAAATTGGGATTTGAATTTCTTCCCTTTCTTTTTTTGCCAAATTTTTTTACTTTGATAATATGGGGTTTTTTCTCTTAAAAATTTATTTCATTTTAAAATCAATTTTCATTATTGAAAAAAAAGAACTCACCTTTTCCCCTTATATTGAGCGAATTCGTGTGGCTGAAGGTGCGGCGCCTGGAAAAGAAACGTTTTTTTTTTATATCAAATAGAAAGTTGAGTTTGACTTACGTCTCGAAACCTCCAAAACCGCAACAAACAGGAAAAAAAACAGAAAAAAACACACGCCACTTTAGTGTTACCGTAGCCATCGCGACAAGAAAAAAACGAACAATTGGCTGTCCCTTTATCCGACCAAACCACCCGTTTTTGGTTTTCTTTTTTATGTAATGAAGATTAGATCTACATTTTTTTTATTAAAAAAATTGCGAATAATCTTACCTCAGTCTCCGTCTCATACAATTGCATTCCAACCATTCTCACACATAAACTAGCCGATGTGCTCTGCCTACATTTCATCAATTGTCGATGTCTCTTCGATTCACTCGCATCATCTCCATGTTGAATTGTTCCAACTTTCAAATACAGCACACAAGGCCGCTTGAAATGAACCACAAAATTTTCGAGCAAAATAAATGGCATCGATTCGTTCTCTGCCAACATCAAAAATTTCGCAAACTTTAGAGGGTCTCGGAATTTTGGAACAAAAATCGGGTAAATTGCATTTTAACCCCCCATCATAAGAAATACATGCCCCCACCGGCATGACGTGTTTTGATACCCCACCATAAAGCGTTACAAGTCGCCTCATTCAAAAATGTTCAAAACATTTCCGAAATTTTTTCAAATTAAATAAAAAGTGTGTTTACGTGTACTAATTTTTAAATAAAAAACGAGAATTCTGAAAAAAAAGAACGTGCCCTGAATAACGTGTTCTAGATGATGTGTTCGAGAAAGCCAAAAAAAAATCTTCTGTTCATATCACTCATTTATTTTTCTAATCGAAATAGAAAACGGTTGTTTTCTAATCTATTTTTCCTATCTAATGTCTATTCTATCCAAAAAACCAGAGAGAACTGGCAGGATTTTTGAAGAAAGCTGAATGAAGCGGTTAGCAAGGTGTGGTTTTGTCAATGGGTACTTAGGCAGTAAAAGAAAATGAGGTTCTGATCTTACTTGTGGGTGGTCAAATGGGTTTGAATTACTATTTAATCCATGACAATTCGGCGAATCAATTGGAGGGGCCAATAAACAACGATATTCTCCTACAAAATCTTTGCCAGCAACACAAGAAAATCAAAATCACTTCGTCAAAACGAGTAAGTGTCCCAGACTCACCCCCACTATCAGAGTGTTGATGTCAGCATTTTCAGATTGAATTGGTGGAACATGTTATGCTGAAGAAGAAAAATGTGGATATTGAAACACTATTCCAAGAAAGAACGTGGCGGCGAAATCTTGAAATTATATTCGGGGAGGATATCTGCAAAGTGAGCAATCTGAATTGAGTAACTGATAGTGACCTTTTTTGTTTTAGGTGCTTTGGCATCCGATTTTTATAATTGTGTGTCAACCAGGAATCAAAGATTTGCTTGTTGAAAGAGCAGAGTTTGTCACAAAAGAATATCTAACAAAACTGGCACAATTATGGCATTTAAATAGTTGGGAGAATTCAGTGAAACTTGTTATTGGGTTGGGAACAAAAACTACGAAAGACTTGATTAATGTGAGTTTTTATATTATTATTATTATTATCATTTGTATTCTCAAAAATACCATTTTCAGGAAATTGAAAAAACACAATTAACTTTCGAGTCTTGCGGAATATCCGAAACAGACGGAGAATGGATATTGGCAACTTATCCAGAATTAGATGTCCAAAACTTTTTGGCGTAGGTCGTTTAAAAAAAAAACAAAAAAAACCTAATATTTTTTCAGCGAAATCAGCAAAAGAAAAAGAGAAAAAAGAGGAAAACGGGCTCTGACAAATGCAATCAATAAGTTTTTAGATGAAATTTAATTGTGTAATTTCACTTTTCTTTTTTTCGATATATTTTTGTTTCTTTTTTGTCGATTTTTTATTGTCTTTTCATATAAAAATTTATTTTTGGGACACGTTGAAAAATTCATATTTTTCCTTCTATCTGAAAAAAAAAACAATTCTGAAAAATAATTTTTTGAAAAATCAATAAATACACGACAAAACCCTGGAAACAACAATTATTTACAGTAAAATACATGTATTGCTCATATTTGACTCAATTTTTCGTATTTTTTCGAAGGCGCTGGATAAATTAGAAATAGTGATAATTGTAGAATTGAGATTATGGTCGCGATGAAATTTGGAACCTGCAATAAAAAAATGAATTTAGGTTTTGAAAATGAATAAAAAACTCACAATAATAACCATATCCTCAATAATCATTCCATATCCAAACCATTGTAAACAAACAACAAAACTGGCAAAACACAATGGAAAAGGCAACGATTCACTGGATTTTGTCGAAACTACCGTACCAATATCCATTAAAGGCGCACCAACACTTAGAATATTTGAGAAAATGCAAATATTGCCGATTTGGAAGATTAGATTTTCACGGGATTCGCCGGAATATTTGCAGTAAAGAACTAGGGTGGAAATTAGGCAGATTTCGATGAGGAGGATTTTGTTGAGGGTTCGCTGAAAAGATTTTTGGAGAGGTTTTGAGGCGGAGTTGGGCTAACTTTAAAGATTAGTTAACCAAAATTAAATTTTGAAATTTTCTTTTAAAAAACACTTTATTTTTGAATTTGACTAAATTTCAAGTTTTCTTAAAAAATTGTTTTCCAAACAGTTTTAAGTCTAATTGAAAACTCAAGGGTTTTAAATCTTCGAATCTCAATTATCAAATTTCAGGACTTCAAAAATTTCAACTGAAATTCCAGTGTAAAATTTCAGCAGAATCTTATTTTCAGTTTTTTTTTTAAAGTTTACCAAGTCATAGTAAAAAGCCTACCGTATTCCTCGTTTTGCTCCAAAAGTAGATCAAATACACTCCTTGTAAAAATGCTCCAATCGCATTTGTCGAATAAATTATCGCATCTTGTTTCAAAAATCCATATTGAATGAAAAATGAGCAAGAAATAAAACCCATTAGAAAAGGGGCGGGGCTTGTGCCATCAGTTGTGCCACGTTGATGGATACGGTAGCAGATTTGGGTCCCGCAGAGAAAGAAACCTGGAAAATGTGCAATTTTTCGTCAAGTCGAGAAGAAATACACAAAATTTTACGTAAAAATGCAGATTTTTTGCGAAAAAACACTCACCAACAGTCGACGCCAAAGCTGTCATTGATAAATACGGTAAGATGACGTCACCAAAACCACCGCCCATTTTTTCTTTCTTTTGAAAATCCTAAAAATGACCAATAATCGAGAAGACGTGGCTTTTTCTGCAAAACGAACAAAAACTCCATAGAAATGCGAGAGATTGCGAGACATTGAAGAGACGCAGAGAAAAATTGGGTCAAAAGTTTTGTTTTTTTACACAGGGAGAAAAGGAAGGAAAATGAGGAAGTTTTTGTTGTAAAATGGAAAACATATCAAGATAGTAAAGATAATTGAGATTTTTGAAGAACAATCTGAAAATTTCTCTGAAAATCTAAATTTTATAAGAAAATCTTTAAAATTTCTTTGAAAATTCTGAAATTATTACTTTAAAATAACACAAATTCTCTGGAAATCTGTAGGAGTTCCAGAAATTGACCAAAAAAACTCTGAAAAATCAAAAATCTCACAAAACCCATGAATTTTCACGTGAAACCCTGAATTTTTCTAGGTTTTCCTGCAAATTTCGAAAAATTCAATTATTTCTCAATTTTTCAACATTCCTAACCAGCGAAAACCTCGTAACCCAGGTAAATTTCAAGCTCCAAAAAACCAAAAAAAAAATATTTATGAATTGTCGTCAAATAAAATGCCTCGTCCGCAGAGTTAGGGTGACGGTGTTTGCAGACAGCAAAAAATATTTTTATTTCTCCCATTTTCTCTCGTTTTTCCTAGCGTTTTCTCTCAAATTCACCTAACTTTGCTGATTTCAGAAAATGTCGCTAGCATCACAAGTTGGCGCAGTTGCGACGCGAACATTTCGCGAAAAACTTGGCCCAGAAATTCTCGAAGTTTTCGATAAATCCTACAAAAACTTCACAGATGTGCAGGTAAGCCTATTTTTGGGTAAATATATATCATTTTGCTGTGAATTTCTTATATAAAATAAGTGAAATCATTTATTTTTCATTCCTTCTTATGTTTCTTGATCAAATGTCGATGTTCACTAGAATTCCAAGGAAATCTAAAAGGATCCGCAACTCTCGGATCTCCCCAATCACGATTCAATTGAATATCGTGTTCCTTGATCTTGATCCCCACACATTTCGCCAAAAATATCGCAAAACATATCGTAAAAATCACAAAAAACGTGGCGAAAACGTAGAAACTCTCCTAAAAATCAGATTTTTCCCGGGTTTTTGAGAAACTTGGGCCTACCTCATCAAAAAGTTCATTAAAACTAGGCAGCGAATTATTTAGAGAATGAATCATGTCCAAAACCCATCGGGTTTTTCCAGCTTTTCGTTTACTTTGATAATAATAACTTCCCCAATCGGCCTGCTCTTTTTGTGAATTCATTTTTATCTGAAAATTAAATATTTTAGAATAAGAAATTCTGAAAAGCAAGGTTTATCTTTATAAAAAGGTCAACATTTTGACGGGGAAAATGAAGGTTTCAAGGAAAAGCCGAGAAAAAATCGATAAAGCCTAGGCTCTTGAAAAATTGTGTGCATTTGCGCGTCGCTGTGTAATGTAAACGAAAACAGATGAGGAAGAGGGAGATTTTTGAGGGAAATTTGGAGTTTCAAATGAAAATCGCAAGATTTTCTAAAAATTACTTTGGAAATTCAGAATTTTCATCTAATAATTTTTTTTCTTTTGATTTCAAGGCCGAAAATTTTGAATTTTGTGTGAAAATTCAAATAATGGTTGAAAAAAGCCTTTTTGATCGATTTTGAAATGTAATTTCTTCTTTGCCAATTTCCTGAAAATTATATGTTTCAAAATACAATTTGTTGCCAATATCCATTCTCCGTCTGTTTCGGATATTCCGCAAGACTCGAAAGTCAATTCTGTTCTTTCAATTTCCTGAAAATTATATGTTTCAAAATACAAATGATAATAATAATATAAAAACTTACACTTAATAAGTCTTTTGTACTTTTTGTCAATGATGAGGTTTCTGAAGTATTCAATTTATTTTTCTTATACGAATGAAAACAAACTAAATAACAGAGACACGAAAAATTGGAGATAAAACGAATTTAGGCTTATTTTGGAGGTGATGTTGCCATGTACATTCTCCGAATTCTCCGGCCGAAAATTTTGAATTTTGTGAGAAAATTGAAATAATAGAGCCTTCTTGATCAAAAGTTTTGAATTTTCACTGAAAACTTTCAGAAAATTTAAAAAAAACCATAAAATCTAGCTACAAATACATAAAAACAGAAAATTGCTCCAATAAAAAGTTAGCTTAACTTTTCCATTTCTTCCGCTCCCCCCAAAAATCCAAAATTTGCAGGTTCTTTCCGGCACTCATCTTCTCAACAATCACGACGTCGTCGTCGAAAGTCCAACCGGTTCCGGAAAAACACTTTCCTTTGTTCTTCCCCTTCTCCGAATCCTCCAAAATTCCCCCGAAATCCAGAAAAACCAGGAAATCGGTGCAATTATCCTAAGTCCATCAAGAGAATTATGCAATCAAATTGTGAGTGTTATCAAACCATTTGGCGAAAAATTGAATTTATCCGTGGAAACTGTGACTGGTGGACAGAAAGTCGAGAAAAATGTGAAAATGTTCAAAAATCGTGGAGTGAACATTTTGGTTGCAACACCGGGAAGATTGTTCCAAATTATTCAACACGAAAAAACGCTGATTTCACGGTGTTTGAAAAGTGTTCAATTATTGATTATTGATGAAGCTGATCGATTTAATGAGATACAATTTGAGGATCAGTGAGTTTTTTGGAGGAGAATGGTGGAAAATTATAGATTTTGACCTAAAAAACTTGAAAAATTCATGAAAACTACGGATTTTCTGTTGAAAACCTACATTTTCAACCAAAAAATGAATATTTCTGTCGGGCTGAAAATTCCAGCCATTTTCAGTTATTTTTGAGCTGGAATTATCAGCCAAGGTATATCTGAAATTCGCGGCTGTAAATCTTAGATATTCCTGATAAATTCCTACTTTTTGGCTGAAAATTTATGATTTGTTTCTGATTTTCAGATAAATTTTTGATTTTCGGTTAAAATTTGATTTGAAAATTCGAAAAAAATCTTCTGAAAAATGACATTTTCTAGCCTCAAAAGTCTCCAAAATCCTATATTTTCAATTGAAAATTGCTGAAAATCCCAATTTCTAGTCTAAAATCCTCCCCAAAACCCTCTAATTTTTCCAGTATGCGCGAAATCCTGTCATGTATTCCAAAACAACGTAGAACTGGTCTTTTCTCAGCGACACAAGTCAAAGAAGATGATGATTTGGTTGTATTCGGGTTGAGAAATGCGAAACAAGTCAAATGTGCACAGGAGAGAAATTCGGCGGCTCCGAGTACTTTGAAGAATTATTTTACGGTGAGATTTTGGGCGGAAAATTTGGGAAAAAATGATTGATTTTGAGATGAAATTGATGAAAAATGCACATTTTTTAGCTGAATTTTGTGAAAAATCTGATTATTAGCTCTAAATGCATGTTTTTAGATAGAAAATGTATGGAAAATGGCTATTTTTGACTTAAATTTCATTAAAAATTCGAAATTTTGCTCTGAAGAATCCCGAAATCATTTTAAAATTTATGAAAATCTAATTTTCCAGGTTTGTGAAGCTGAAGAAAAAACCAGCATCCTCCTCGAATTTATCCGCCAAAAAACCGACAAAAAATTCCTGTTATTCTTCCCGGCTTGCAATTCTGTCAGATATTTTCAAAAAATATTCGAGAGATGTTTGACCAAACGACCACTTTTTGCTGTTCATGGAAAATGCTCGAATTCGCATAGAGCTGCTCAGATTAAAGGGGTGAGTTATTTTTGAGAGGGAAGTTTGAGAAATGATGGAATTTGATGAATTTTGACCCAAAATTCGTGAAAAATGATGAAATTTGGGGTAGAAAATGGCTGAAAACTGTGCGATGAAATTGCATATATTTAAGCCACGCCCATTTTTTCTACAATTCTAAAGTTTTTCTAGGATTCAGGGATTTTTAGAGGAATTTTGAGATTAAATCAAAATATCCCAGATAATTATTCTCAAAATTTAATTTTCCCTCAAAAAATCTGAATTCTGATGAAAAATTATAATTTTTGATAAAAAAGAAAAGGTTGTGGTTTTAATAGTTCAGATACTTTTATAATTTCTTAAAAATGTAGGATTTTTTGAAAAGAATTTTGAATTTCAAATAAATTATTAGAAAATGTTCTTTAACCCATTTTCCTTTCAGTTTTCCGACAGTTCAAATGGTGTAATGATATCGACTGATGTAATGGCTCGCGGAATCGATATCTCAGATATCGATTGGGTAATTCAATATGATCTACCAAAACATTCGAGTTGGTTTGTACATCGAGCTGGAAGAACTGCAAGATGTGGAAGAGATGGAAATGCTCTTATTTTGATTGCCAGTGAACAATTGCCATATGTCGCGTTTTTTGGATAAACATGAAAAGGTGGGTGGAGATGGAGTACTGTAGGTGTTTGTAGCCTCAAAATTTTGAATTTCTGCAATTTTTTGGCGTGACATAAATTCCATGGAAAAAATAGGTTTCAAAGAATTTTGATGTAAAATTCGTTGTTAGATTGACGTTTTTGACATTTTCCAATTTTTTACAATTTTTTTTCAAATTTTCAGGTAAAATTGGAAGAAGTCAAAGTTCCCACTCATACTTCGCTGAAATCCGAAGAATTGCGACAAAAAATGATCAAAATTCAAGTATCAGATCGAGCTATTTTGGAAGCTGGAACACGGGCTTTTGTTAGTCACATTGAATCGTATTCCAAACATGATTGTCATATTATTTGTGCATTGGATGGTGAGTTGGGGTTTTGGGTGGAAAATGGTGGATTTGCATAATTTTTCCACGTGGAAAAAATCCAGTTTTAAAAAATTGTTCCACTCGAAAACTTCAAGACTTTATCTGATTCCGACTGTTTTTACTAGCTTTCCAATTGATTTTTCAAAACATCTGAAGGTTCGTATTCCTACTCGAAGTTTTATGAAATTTGGAGAATTTTGAGACAAAAATCGCGAAATTTGGAAGATTTTGAGCTAAAAATCGTGGTTTCGGAGCGTTACTAGACCTCGTGAAAATTGGGAAATTTGAGCTGAAAATCGTGAAAATTAGAGCATTTTGAGCTGAAAATTTACAAACATTTCCACGTGGCAATTTTCCACGTTTTCGGGGTTGCTCATGTTAATCTCTGGGATTTTGCACTCCTAAATTTTTACATTTCTATTTTTCTTCCAGATTTGAATATTTGTGGTCTTGCAAATGCCTATGCACTTCTTCGTCTCCCAAAAATGCGCGAATTAACAAATCGCAAAGATTTGGATCAATTCGAGCGAAGTTCCATCGAAACATCGGAAATCAAATATTTGGATCCGAAATTGGAAAAACAACGAGGTGAAATAATGAAGGAAAAACATGAGAAAAAAGTGGAAGTATTGGCGGCGAAAGAAAAGAAAAGAAGAGAAAAAGAGCAGAGAAAAATGAAGAGATTTGGAGGAGGAAGAGGTGGAAGAGGTGGAAATCTGAAGAAAAATGAGGTGGGATTTGGGTTGAAATTGACTAAAAATTGGGGATTTTGAGTGAAAAATAGGCACAGAGTCTTAAAAACTTTTATTTTTGAGCTTATAAAGTTTGAAAAATTGTGAATTTTGAGAGATATTATGTTGTTAAAAATATTCAGGAAATATGAAAATTGCATTTTTTTCTACTGAAAAAAATAATTTTGAAATTTTCTGAGAATCTAAAATTCGTTGAAAATTGCGATTTTCAGCTTTAAAATGAGCTGAAATTGACTGAAAATAGTTAATTTTATTGTTTTTTGGGTGAACACTGGGTTTTTTCACTGAAATTTCGAGCCTAGAAAATCCACGTGGCTTAATATTGGAACTAAATTTGACCTTCTAAAAATTTGCTTCAAAATATGATAACAATTTTATTTTCTGAAAAATCCACGTGGCAATTTTTTCCGAAAAAATTCTGAAAATTAAATTTTTGGTCTCAGGAAAAGCCACGTGGCGAAAATTTTGCATTTTTCAAAAACTTCAATCTATTCATTTTTAGCTTAAAAATGCCACGTGGCAATTTTCTGAATATAAAATTTGAAATAAAAATGTTCAGAGTATTTTTTTATCTGAAAATCACCTTTTTTTTAAATAAAATTTCCCCTCAATTTCTATTTTTCCTAAAAATTTCCCAATTTTTCTGCAGAATCTCAAACGTAAACGTTCGGAAGACGAAGATGATACGGAAAACGATATTCGACTTTTGAAAAAAATCAAACGCGGAAAATTGAGCAAAAAAGAGATAAAAAATGTGCTCTAATCTGGATATTTTCTGAAATTTTTCAATTTTTTTTTGTTATTTTTGTTGTCTGTTTTTGTTTTTTTTTAAATTTTAAATCGTTTTATAAAAAATCTCTACAATTTTGACTAATTTTGGGATTAATTGGTTAATTAATTAATTGGATAAGTTAATTAGGATAAATAAATTAATTAGGGGGCTAATTTGGCCTACCATTGTTGATAATGTGGATTTTGGACGACTGGCTGCGATTCGTCCCAATTTGTGGAGAATGGATTTGAAGCCGGAGCTGGAAAATTTTTAAATTGGGATTTGAAGCTATCCGCAAGCTTCCGCGCAGCGGCACGCGGAAGCCTGCTGTATGCGAAAACTAACCAGTCTGATAAGAAGTATCAGTTCCAGCCGGAATATGTGCAGCATTAGTAAATGTAGTTTCAGCAGCTGCACCATATCCACCTCCTCCGCCATTTCCGCCACCATTAATTCCAGTTTTGTTCACCAAATCCTTATTTGCCCATGGTTCTTCTTCGTCTTTTGGCTCGGCCCAATCCTGAAGTTCGCCTGATGCATAAACTGCATAAAATGTGACACCGGTGAAGTGGATTAGAGAGGCGAGAAGGAAAACCTGGAAATTATATAGGATTTGGTGATAAATAAGGTGAACTTGGGGATTTTTTGGGTCCTGACACGAAAAACCCTATGTTTTTTGCAATTTTGAGAGAGTCACAGCGGAAAATTTCGAAAATTCTGGATTTCAGAGTCTAATTTTGCTGAAAAACTCGAAAATTGAAGATTTTCGTGATTTTTCATGCAAAATTAGGGTCCTGCAGTCAAAAATCTAAAAATTCGTCAGAAAATTGGAAATATCGAGTATTTTATAGTAAATATGTCCAAAATTGGAGAATTTTGTGATTTTTTGAGCTCGCGAATGAAAAATATCGATTTTTCGTGACAATTCGAGGTTCCGGAGCAAGAAAACTTGTTTTAAACCAAAAAACTGTGAATTTAGAGCCTTTTTTGTATCAAATATGATAAAAATCACGGAATTTTGCTGTATTTTGAGCTCAAATATGACAATATCGATTTTCCAATGAATTTTCAGGTTCTAGCACGAAAAAATCGATTTTTTCATGAGTTTTTAGGTGCTTCACCCTGAAATTCCCCCCAAAATCCACTCACACTTGTCCAGCCGTGTTTCGAATGAGCCGTAAATTGTTCGGTGACAAATGGACATGTCAAACCGGCCAGAGTTCCGATTCCATTCGAGAATCCCATCAAAATCGCAGCATATCGAGGTGCAATATCCAAATGATTCACGTTGAAACCTGAAAACTTTAAATCTCTCCCTCACAAAAAAGCGAAATCACTGAAAATTTGGCGTCACATTAAATGTTTCGATGTATGCAAATACCACTTCGTTTTTGTCAAAAAATGAATGAAAAAAAAATGAAAAATCGATATTTTTCTTCACAAAAAAAAAGAATTTTGCGCATCGCGACGAGACCAAACTCTTGTTTACAATGTTCCTTTTAACAAAACTACCGTAGTATTTTTGTTTTTTCTTTTCTTTTTTTTCACTGAAAACTTTATTTTTACGGTTTGAGCTGTAATTTCTTGATTTCATTTGTTTTTCAGGAACTTGGGTTTCACTGAAAGATCGAGAATTGAGTGGAATACCCGTGGAATCAAGGGATTTTGTGATATTTGAGAGAAATTGAAGATTGACGAAGAAGTGGAAGGTTAGATTTTTCGATTTTGAAAATTGTATTGAGTTTTGAATATTTGTAAGATGAATCCGGTGATATTCAATGAAAACAGTATTGGGTGGTGAAAATAGGTCTTCATTTTTTTCAGAATGATCCCGTTTCAAAGCTTCGGCAACTCATTGAAATGGAGGTTCGATAACATGAATTCATTGAAGGGGAATGAAACACGTTTCAGTGATGTATTTTCAATTGGACCAACTGGTTGGAAAATCGCTGCTTATAATTCAGCTGGTTATTTGTCAATTTATCTTCACTATGATTCTCAAAACGAAAAGGATGAAAATTGGTTTTGCGAAGTCGAAGCAACTTTAAAATTGCTGAGAAGAACTGATTCTTGGGGGGAAAAGCGCGAAAATCTTGAAAAAAAAGACTCGTATGCTTTGGATTCTTCAAGAAAGTATCAGGAGTATCGATTGCATACGGATTTCAGTCGGCTTTATAGCGATGGTTACAAAGAAGATGATGCAATTATTATCGAAATCGATTTGAACTTTGTTTATCACGATTTTTCGAAGAAAATTGAATATTTTACGGATGTTATTGTCAATGTTGAAGACAAACGTTTTCATTTGAACAAAGGAGTGAGAAAAATACTTTTCGATGTCAATTACTGTTCTTCCACGAAAATGAAGAGCGGCGGTGTTTGCACACTTTTCGCAGCTACCGTATACAAATTGGAGGGAGTTTAAAAAACAATTTTTTTCTTTTCTTTTTTTTCAATTTTTTTCGCGGATTTCGTTTGTTCGTGGTTTATGAGTCAGAACGCCAATTTCATCAGGATGTCTTGTGCTCATCTGAAAGCCCGTCTAAAACTGGTCATTTCGCTGTGAATAGATAGTCATGAAAATGAGAAACCGACGAGGCACAGGCGTCGAAAGGGAAAATGCACACAACATGGCAAACACACATTTTCAAGTTGAGACTTGGTGTTTTTTAGGTCGATAGATTTCAGTTCATTGTCAATCAATTTCAGTCATCTATATATCAATCGAACCAGAATTTTACGGAGAACAATCTCATCTTTATGGATTTCAACAATTCGATTGCTTTCGACTTTATTTTGGACTGAAATTTGAGTTTTTTGGATTTTTGAGGGTTTTGGGAGGGGTTTTCTGATTTTTTCGCAATTTTTCATCTATTCAATGCTGGAAGTTGCTCTACAGTCTAATTTCACGATATTCGACCATCCAATCTGATTTTCAACTTCGAATCACACAATTTTGGCCTGAAATTTGAGTTTTTTGGTATTTTTGGGGGATTTGGGACATTTTCTTCAGATTTTTTCGGAATTTCTGATGAATTCAGTGCTGGAAGCTGCTCTACAGTCTAATTTCACGAAATTCGACCATCCAATCTGATTTTCAACTTCGAATCACACAATTTTGGCCTGAAATTTGAGTTTTCTGGTATTTTTGGGGGATTTGGGACAATTTCTTCAGATTTTTTCGGAATTTCTGATGAATTCAGTGCTGGAAGCTGCTCTACAGTCTAATTTCACGAAATTCGACCATCCAATCTGATTTTCAACTTCGAATCACACAATTTTGGCCTGAAATTTGAGTTTTCTGGTATTTTTGGAGGATTTGGGACAATTTCTTCAGATTTTTTCGGAATTTCTGATGAATTCAGTGCTGGAAGCTGCTCTACAGTCTAATTTCACGAAATTCGACCATCCAATCTGATTTTCAACTTCGAATCACACAATTTTGGCCTGAAATTTGAGTTTTCTGGTATTTTTGGAGGATTTGGGACAATTTCTTCAGATTTTTTCGGAATTTCTGATGAATTCAGTGCTGGAAGCTGCTCTACAGTCTAATTTCACGAAATTCGACCATCCAATCTGATTTTCAACTTCGAATCACCCGACTTTCGACTGAAATTCGAGTTTTTTTTCGGTTTTAAAGGTTTTGAGGGATTTTCTTCAGCTTTTTTCGAAATGTTCGATGAATTAGGCGCTGAAAGTTCCTCGACAATCTAATTTCACGAAATTCGACCATCCAATTCAATCTCCAACCCTGTATCACACGATTTTTAGTAGTATAAATTCGATTTTTCTGGGTATTTGAGAGAGGATTTTTTCGAAATGTCACAAAATTCGACCTTTTTCAAATTTTCATTTTTTATATAAGCTAGTTATTTTGAGATATTTACTTGAATCACAAAATCATAGAAAGTTGTTCTAGATGGTCGAACTTATCAATAAGTCATTAAATCAGTTTACTTGTGAATTTGCAGAGATTGCCTGCACTAAAAATTCAAGAAAAATCCAGAAAACTCAAACTTTAGCCCAAAATCCTGTGATCCAGAGTTGAAAATCTGATTGAATGGTCGCGTATCGTGAAATTAGACTGTAGAGCAACTTCCAGCACTGAATTCATCAGAAATTCCGAAAAAATCTGAAGAAATTGTCCCAAATCCTCCAAAAATACCAGAAAACTCAAATTTCAGGCCAAAATTGTGTGATTCGAAGTTGAAAATCAGATTGGATGGTCGAGTATCGTGAAATTAGACTGTAGAGCAGCTTCCAGCACTGAATTCATCAGAAATTCCGAAAAATCTGAAGAAAATGTCCCAAATCCCCCAAAAATACCAAAAAACTCAAATTTCAGGCCAAAATTGTGTGATTCGAAGTTGAAAATCAGATTGGATGGTCGAATATCGTGAAATTAGACTGTAGAGCAACTTCCAGCACTGAATTCATCAGAAATTCCGAAAAAATCTGAAGAAAATGTCCCAAATCCCCCAAAAATACCAAAAAACTCAAATTTCAGGCCAAAATTGTGTGATTCGAAGTTGAAAATCAGATTGGATGGTCGAATATCGTGAAATTAGACTGTAGAGCAACTTCCAGCATTGAATAGATAAAAAATTGCGAAAAAATCAGAAAACCCCTCCCAAAACCCTCAAAAATCCAAAAAACTCAAATTTCAGTCCAAAATAAAGTCGAAAGCAATCGAATTGTTGAAATCCATAAAGATGAGATTGTTCTCCGTAAAATTCTGGTTCGATTGATATATAGATGACTGAAATTGATTGACAATGAACTGAAATCTATCGACCTAAAAAACACCAAGTCTCAACTTGAAAATGTGTGTTTGCCATGTTGTGTGCATTTTCCCTTTCGACGCCTGTGCCTCGTCGGTTTCTCATTTTCATGACTATCTATTCACAGCGAAATGACCAGTTTTAGACGGGCTTTCAGATGAGCACAAGACATCCTGATGAAATTGGCGTTCTGACTCATAAACCACGAACAAACGAAATCCGCGAAAAAAATTGAAAAAAAAGAAAAGAAAAAAATTGTTTTTTAAACTCCCTCCAATTTGTATACGGTAGCTGCGAAAAGTGTGCAAACACCGCCGCTCTTCATTTTCGTGGAAGAACAGTAATTATTCAATTATTTCCAGGTTTTGTGCTCGAAGTCGAAATATTTTTATGATTTGTTCATCACTCAAAAATCTACTGAAACTGTCATCACATTGGACAATATAAAATCAACAGACTTCTGCTATATTCTCATTCCATTCAACCCGAATTTCAGTTCAATTGAAGAAAATACATACAAGAATCTCCTGAAAATCGCCAAAGATTTCGGTGTTCAATTACTTTACCATTCCTGCGAGCAATACCTGATGACGAAAAATACAACTTCGAGAAGAATTCTTAAAATCAAACTCGCTGATGAAAATGGTTTTGATATGTTGATGAGGAAAATAATCGAATCGATAGGATCTGCGAAGGACATCAAAAATCTGATGAGCGAACCAAATTTCTCGTTGTTGACAGATAATACGAAATGGCGTATTATGATGCGTATTTTGGATTTTGTTTGATCGAGTGTTTTGTTGTGTTAAAATTGTTATGAATTTTAAAATTTAATTTGTTTGATTTCATATCTTCAGGGTCTCGAAATCCCTTTTTATATTTTGAATTCAGCTTTACATCAAA
The DNA here is from genome assembly GCA_947459285.1 of Caenorhabditis angaria. Classification (NCBI taxonomy): domain Eukaryota; kingdom Metazoa; phylum Nematoda; class Chromadorea; order Rhabditida; family Rhabditidae; genus Caenorhabditis; species Caenorhabditis angaria. The sequence continues at coordinate 2,596,523 of CANHGI010000003.1, read as the reverse complement.
GTTCAATATGAAATTTGATATCTTTCTTCTCTACTCACCAGAAATCGCAAATCCACTCATTCCAACGGCCGCAATCAATGCCAACATAGCCGAAGTGTCCGATGTCGAATAAGCCACAACCAACATAAACAGAGCTTCGCCACCAAATCCACCGCAATTGAAGATTTTTCGGACGGCGGTTGTTGAGAGGATTTTATTGGAGCGAAGATAATCGGCGAGTTGGCCACCGAATAATACAACTACTCCCATAACTAAGTGAGGGATTGCGGCGAGCATTCCGGACTGAAAAAAGAAAGGTGGGTTGGGAAGCGGAAAATTCCGCGCAGCGGTTAGCTGCGTTCAGAAAATCACTTGGATTTTTCCAGGTGTAAATGCGGAGTATCGTTGTTTTCGCCTCCGCGAAGAACTTTGCCGCGACGCGGAAGCTTGCGGAAAAACTCACATCAGCAATCTTCATTCCAAGTGCCTCTTTCATATAAGTCAACTGATTCTGAAGCAACAAATAGAACGTCCAACTTCTCGCAAAATTCGCCACAATAATCGCCCAAACTGGTTTTGAGGTCACAATTGCGCGCCAAGGAATTGAGCGAATCTGCAGAGGAAATTTGAATTTTGATTTTTTGGCGCGAAAACTTCTGAAGACATACCGTAGGATGTGAGCTTGAGACATGACCGATGGCATCTTCGATGAATATTTTCTCTTCTTGTGAAATTGTCGGGTGGAAGGCGGGTTTTTCGAAGGTGACACAGAACCAGACAATTGCCCAGATTACACCACACACACCTGCAAGAAGATTTTGCAGTTGGAGTACTGTAGATCGACAATTTGGTGAGTTTTTTTTTGTAGTTTGATTATTTTACTTTGCAGTTTGATTACTGTAAATTCTCAAAAAAAGTTTCCAAAAAGATCTTCCTAGATTTTTGCAGTCCGATTGCTGTAGATCTCTAAACTGCTGTTTTTTTTTGCAGTTCGTTTACTGTAGGATCTCAGCAGGAAAATAATTGTTTCCGAAATTTTCCCTAGATTTTTGTAGTTTGAGTACTGTAGGGCTGAAATTCATTGTTTTTTTTGTAATTTGAGTACTGTAGATTTTCTAAAAAAAAAAGAGTTGGATTTTAATTTTTCCTTACAATTAGATTTTTGCAGTTCGATTACTGTAGATTCTCAGAAAAAATGAGTTGGTTCCAAAAAAATTTCTTAGATTTTTGCAGTTTAATTACTGTAGGTTCTCAGAAAATAGTTGTTTCAAAAATTTTCCCTAGATTTTGCAGTTCGAATACTGTAGATAATTTTGAAAAATTTATTTTAAAATGTTTCCCTAGATTTTTTCAGTTTGATTACTGTAGATCCCTAAACTGCTATGTTTTTTTGCAGTTCGATTACTGTAGATTGTCAAAGAAAAAAGAGTTGGTTCCAGAAATTTCGCCAAGATTTTTGCAGTTTGAGTACTGTAGATCACTAAATTTAATTTTTTTGCAGTCCGATTACTGTAGATTCTCAACAAAAAAATGAATTGATTCAAAAATTTTCTCTAAATTTTTGCAGTTCGATTACTGTACTTTTCCCGCTCCCAAATCTCTCCTTACCATAAAGATAAAACGGTGCAGCCCACGAAACATACGAAACCAAAAACGCGCTCAACGGCAATCCCAACACAGCTCCCGCATAACTTCCAGTAAACGCAGTCGTAGCCAATTTCGATCTTTCCATCGGCGGTGCCCAATATCTCCAAACACCGTGCATCGCCGGATAACAAACACCTTGCACAAGACCCTGACAAATCTGGATGAAAGCAACCAGAAAATCATTTTTCGATTTGAAACCATAAGGAAGAATGATATTCAAGAATGCGCCGACACCAATTCCAAAACCGAACAATTTGTTGGGCGGAAATTTGGCGGCAAGAAAACCGGCGGGGATTTGAGTCACCAAATATCCATAGAAATATGAGGATTCCATTACACTCACTTCTTCGATTGTCCAATTGAAATCGTGCATATGCATTTTACCCCAAGGATCTGTGTAGTTTTTGAACATGTGTGTTTTGGCGGCACCGAAATTGCAACGAATTCCGAATGAGATCATGAAACCCATGTTGGCAAGGATTGCCAAAATCCAACGTTTTCGACATTTTCCGATCCACGTGGATTCCATTACCTGGAGAAAGGCAGAGAGGTTAGTGAAGTTAGAGAAGCTAGAGAGGCTACAGAAGCTAGAGAACTTAGAGAGGCCAGAGAAGCTAGAAAGGTTAGAGACGCAGGTTTTCTTTTTTTTTTTTTGAAAAAATTCCCACGTGGCAAAAGAATTTTTCGGTGCGAAATTTGATTTTTTCAAAAAATGGTAGATGATTTGCAGAAAAAATTAGAAATTTCAAATTTGGCGGGGTTAGAGAGGTTAGAGAAGCTAGAAAGGTTAGAGAGGTTAGAGATACCAGATATACCAGAGAAGCTAGAGAGGTTAGAGATGTTAGAGACGCGGGTTTCATTTTTTTTTTTTTTGAAAAAATTCCCAAGCACTTTTCGGTGCGAAATTTGATTTTTTAAAAAATTGTAGATGATTTGCAGAAAAAAATTAGAAAATTCAAATTTGGCGGGGGTAGAGATGTTAGAGATGTTAGAGAGGTTAGAGAAACCAGAGAAGCTAGAGAGATTAGAGACGCAGGTTTCTTTTTTTTTTTTTTGAAAAAATTCCCACGTGGCTAAAGAATTTTTCGGTGCGAAATTTGAATTTTTCAAAAAATGGTAGATGATTTGCAGAAAAAATTAGAAAATTCAAATTTTGCGGGGTTCTAGAGGTTAGAGAGTTAGAGAAACCAGAGAGATTAGAGACGCAGGTTTCATTTTTTTTATTTGAAAAAAAATTACCACGTGGCAAAAGCATTTTTCAGTGCGAAATTTGAAAAGATCTCAGATTTTTTCGTTTTTTTGCCACGTGGAAAATTCGCACTCATTTTGCTCAAAATTTTATGAAAATCTCGAAATTCCTATCAAAACTCAGAAATTCTTCCAAATTTCAGCCCAAAACTCTGAAAATCACCTGCAAAATTTTGTTGGAATGCGATTGCATTGGATTTCCTGTTGCATTAGGGTCTTCTTGCATTTGCATTTGTTGGGGTGGAGAAGAACTTGTCATTCTGAAAGAAAAAATGAAGAATTGCCGTGGAAATGGTGAAAAAATCGAATTTCTCATGAAAAATTCAAGTTTTTCGAGCTAAATTTCATGGAAAATGAGCAAATATGAACTTTTTCCGGCTGAAAATCACTCAAAAATCCATTTTTTTTCGCCACCAAAAATTGAAAGCTTTTTAGCACCGGAAGTCATTTTTTCGCTGGCACAAAAAAACTTACTTTGCTAGCGGTTGGCTGACCATTTGTTTTCCTTTGTCCCAAGCATCATTCCAAGATGACATGTTTTCAGCCAAAAATTCGGCTGAAAATCTGAAAATTTTTGAATTTTTTTGGGTGGAAATTTGGAAAAATTAGATAAAATTGATAGATAAAAATATAAAGGGTACTGTAGAGCTTTAAAGGGACATACAACAATTTTTTTTTCGCTGCTCCCAAAAAAAAACATTTTTTTTGTCAATAATATTTTTATGATACTCCTAAAAAAGGACCTCTCTCAACTTCCGAAACAAGTTTATTATTTATGGATTTTTGGCGAGACGCCAGCCAATTTTTTTGGGCGAAAATATAGGATTGGAAAGTTTTTCAGATGAAAAATAAAAAATTAATTTTTGAAATTTTGAAAAACTAATTTTTTCGCGCCAAAAAATACGGTATTTTAAATCTTTAAAGGAACATGATGAAAATTGTCGAAAAATGTTATGCTCCTTTAAAACTACCATCAAGAAAGATTACTGTGATTTTTAAAGGCGCATAATAAACTTCTATAGCTTCAAATATAGCATGTTCCTTTAAAAATCCTCTAGCCTACTGTAGCTCCTATATACGCTAACTACAGTAGTCTTAGGCAATTTAAAGGAGCAGCAAAACTAAAAAAAATAATTTCATTTTTTGTTTCTGCTCAAAAAAATTGCGACTTCTTTCTTTTTATCCATAAAAAAGTCACACTAATTCGAATTGACGCGGAAAAAAAAACAGAAAAAGAAATTTTTAATCAAAAAAAAATTGGAAAAACTTTTTTTGACACCTGCTTTTTTCAGCTGAATGCTGAAAAAAAATTGAGTTATTTTTTTCTATGATTTGATTTTATTTTGGCTGGGCGAAAAAAACGGATATTAATTTTTTTTCGTTGAGATTTTGCACTTTTTGGCGGGGCCAGTCAGAAAATTGATTAAAATTATTTGGAATCCACGTGGCAATTGAAGTTACAGTAATCTGGAGGGTTTAAAGGAACATGACAAGATTTTGCAAGATGAAAAATATGCCACGTGGCACAGAAACACTACAGTAATCTAAAGGACTTCAAAGGAACATGGGAGAAAAAATCTACTTTTATGCTACCGTAGTTTTTTCACAAACTTTTTTTTCGCCTCGCGCAAAAAAAGTGGAAAAAAGAGGGAGGAAAAAAGCGACATGGAGTTGACATTAATAGGAAATCGAGGTGTCGCGCAGAGCTCTCAGAGCTCTGCTAGGGAAAGAAGAAAAAAAAATAAAACATAAATAAAAAAATATATGAGGGCGGCGGGATATCGAAATGGAAAATATATCGAGTTTTGACGTCAAGAAAATTCCACGTGGCAAATTTTAGATGAAACATTGATTTAAAAAATTCGGATAATTATCAAAATTTCGAAATTTAAAATTTGCCACGTGGAATTTTGGGATTCCTAATCTCATTTTCAAATTTCAAATTTTTAGAGCTACCGTAATCCTGAATTCAAAGGAACATGATGTTTTGTGTCATTTTCTGGAATACATTTTGAATAAGATTTGCCACGTGACAAAATTGTTGAAGTTTAGTGTCGAAAAATCTAGAATTAGTGTAGTTCAGCTTTGAGTTACTGTGAATTCCAGATCTTCAATTCCACGTGGAATTTTGAATTTCAAAACTTTTAAAATAAATTCTCTACTGTAAAATTTCATGAAAATTCTATTGACACCAAAAAATCCTAGATTTTTTCCAACTTTTTTTTCACAAAACTCAAAAAAGGTCCCATTTTCTCGATTGTTTGCAGACAACAAAAAGTTGTGAAAAAAAGAAGAGTGGTTCTGATGTGAGCACGGCAAAAAAAAGTAATTGCTCAGAGTAGAAAAAAGTAGGGGGGCGACGAGAAGAAGTCAAACATAAAAAATATATATCGGCGTCAAAAAAAAAAATAAACGCGCGCGAAAAGCGAAAATGCAACGGAAAACGATAATTTATTTTATTTTTTTTGCTTGCTTGAGACAAGAAACACGAATATTTTAATACTTAATTCGATTTTGGCCAGCATTTATTTATGTTTGACACTAATTTTATATTTTTTAGGCTTAGGCTTAGTTAGGCCTAAAATTTTCAGACCAGGTATAGGCTTAACCCTTAGGCTTAGGCTTAACTTTATTTGATAAATTTTAGGTTTAGAGTTAGGGTTAGGCTCAAATTTGAATACCTTAAAATCCACGTGGCTAAATTGTGTCCAAAATTTTTGAATTACAGAGTTTTAACCTAAAATTTGAATATATTAATTCATCTTGGCTACTGTAGCTAAAAATTTTTTTGAAATTCAAAAATTTCAAAGAAAAGTTTTTTGTAGATCTTCTATATTTTTTTGAAAAACATGAAATTTTTCATTTTTCAAAAAAAAACATGAAAAAAACAAGATTTTTTAATCAACTAATGAGATGTGTTAGTTACACATCACAAAACTTTGCATTTTTTTTCGAGCAAAAAAATTTTGCTTTAAAAGAAAATCAATTTCGGATTAGCATTTTTGAATAAATATGAAATGAATATTCATCAGATAATCCTAATCTCATCAAAAAATGAAGAAAAATAAGGGAAAACTGGAATTCCAGGAATTTTTAAGGAAACAATCGTGTTGGGACCTGAAAATTTGAATTTGGCGCAAAAAATTGAGAAGTACTGTAGGTTTTTGAAAAAATGCGCCTTTAAAACCCTCTACAGTACCCTCTAGAAAATTTCCAAAAAAAACGTTCACAAAAGTTCTCAAATTCACTTCATTTTCCAAAAAAAAACCAAAAATGCACTTTTTTGTGCATAAAAATAAAAAGTCTCGAAATTCGAACCAAAACGGAAAAGGTGACAGCAAAATGACAAATAATATTTTTTTTTTTGGTTTCAGATTTCTTGGAGGGATCGATTTTTTGTTGGAGCTTCCGCGTGCGCGGAAGCTCGCGGTTAACTTATTTTCGGCGTCAAATTGTTTTCTGATATCTCATAAGCTAAGTCCACTAATTCCACAGTATCTAATCTAATCCTCAGAATTTCAAGAACATCAAGATTATCATTTTTTTCTCGAACCAGAAAATGACGAATTTTTTAAGTGATTCCCATTTTCAAACCGATTTTTCTACATTTCAAAATCAAAATTTCATAGTAAAAATAATATGTGGAAAATCTACAAGTTATGGGAAGTTTAATTAACAGAAGTGAAAAAAATCGATAATTTTTTGGAGATCACATTTGAGACTAATGCGTCATTTTTTAGTTGAAAAATAGAAGAAGCCTCAAATCTTGAAAATTAGATTAGAGACAAGAATCTTATTTGTTATTGCCACGTGGAAAAAACAATTTAAGCCCAAATTTCAAAATTTTAACTCAAAAGTTTCAATTCAAAGAATTGTGCCACGTGGATTTTTTGCTGCAAGCTTGGAAACAAATTATTGGACTACTGTAATTTACGAAAAGTGACGTCATTGAAATTTTCAAAATCCTTTTGAAACCGCGAAATCAAAAAAAAATGGCGCGAAAAATCCACGTGGCATTATATTTTGAAAATAATATTTTTTTGAAACTCAAAATTTAGCCCCAATTTTAGAATTGGATTTCTTCTACTTTTTTTTCATTCTACTTTTCAAAATTTTTAAAAATCAAAAATTGGCGTGAAAAAACCCTAGCTTCACACACACTCACACACAAAAAAAAGTAGGAAATAATATTAAAAAAGTTGTGTTGATGGGTGGCTGAGCAATTTGTCGGTGAGTGCTTTTTTGCCCTTTTTTAAAGGGGAGCTTGTTCCCTGAAAAAAGTCACATTTTTCATCGGGAAAATTTATTTATTTGAAAAATATTCTGACTTTTTCCAAATTTATTGTTTTACATTTCGAGAAATATTCAGGAGAAAAATTTGAAAAACTGTACACTTCAAAAGAACATGTTGGAAAGCTTCAACATCTAATATTGCGGCGCCAAGAAGGACAATAATCTAATTCCACGTGGAAATTGTTTGATTATGCAATTCTGAAATTTTGCTGGCACAGGCATAAATTCTTGACTTTTTTAATTCAGAAATTCCTGTCGCAGAAAAACAAATTCTCGCGTGAATCGGGAGGCGGGATTTATTTGGCAAGGTGCGGCACGTTTTTTTTCAATGAATAATTATTTCTGATTTTTTGCATTTCGAAATTTAGTGAAGAAAAAACGATGAAAACGAAAAAATTATTTTAAAAACGTGAAACGTGTAATCGTGGCAGGAGGCGGAGCCGACGGGAAAAAAAAGTCAGAAATTTATGCCTGTGGCTGGCTTGAAAATTCAATTGCCACGTCAGCGGATATATTTCGAAACAAAGAATTAGACTGGAAAATATTTAATTTGATTATTTTCTGTCGCATTGCAAACCGCGCGTGCTGAAAGATTTTGATTCTAGCTTTCCGATTTACGCTAGTGCCAACTATTTTGACGTTGATAACATTAAAAAAATAAACTGTATATTTTGTTTTAGGACGTTTTTCTGGATAGGGAAAGTTATTTTTTATTAAAAAAATTAATCTGCATTGGTTCATTAGTTAATTGCCTTTTCTTCTATTTTGAATAAAAAACTTTAATCAATGAAAAAATAAAAAATACTGTTTCTAGGAACATGTTTGTATACTGTGTGTATGGTCTCGTGACGAACGGTATTGCTCATCGTTATTTTGAGTTTTTTTAATTTCAATTAATTTTATTTGACGAAGCTTCGCGAAAACGAGCATTTCTAGAATTCTGATCTTCCGGTTTGTTGAAATTGATGAAGGCATGAGAAATCAAACTCTTTTTTTCAGAAATGAATCCAATAATTCATATTGGAAAAGAAATCAAGTCCACATTCACCAAAGTCAATGAATTGACTAATAGAAGTGTTTATGGACAAGAAATAAAAATCGACGGCTTCATATGGTGAGTTGTTTAAAAAAATAGCAACATTGTGTACTCGAATTCATCTTTGTGAGAAAACGATAAAAAATTTATGTCAAAAAAATATAGATTCTAGAAAAAAATAATTATTTGATAAATATTGTTTAAAAATCCCTTCAGTTTTCTGGTCAATGATTCTGCAAACGTTAACAGATCAGATGCACAATAAAATGAAATGTTCATGAAACTATCTATTAATTTCCAGGAAATCTGGATTACTCAAAAACACCGACACCTCAAATGTGGCATATCTTGTTCCATTTCTCGAAGTCTCACCATCGGTTTCTGTTACAAACTGGATTTGCGAAGTTAAAGCATCATTTAGTGTTCACAAGGCGGATGGTACAACTTTCAAAAAAGGTTTCGCCAATCCTTTGTTTATGACAAGTAAAAACACATCCTATGGACTTTACACTTTTATGGAATGGAAGAATTTTTATACTACTGATTATGTTCAAAACTTATCCTCGACAATTAGTTATATCTTTGATCTCAAGTTTTATAACTTTGATCAAAGTAGTATCAACTATAGGGATTTTGCTGTCATCGTTGGTCAAGATAAGTTCTTTACTAATAAAGCGGTAAGGGTTTAAGTTCCGCAAAACTTTACTATTCACCTAAATTTTCAGTTATTGGCTATGAATTCGAAGTTTTTAGCAGATCATTTAACTGCATCAGAGCTGAATTTGCTATCTACAGATAGCAAAGATTTTGCAATGTTTCTCGCAGCAGTTCATCCGGATCCGATTCAAATAACATGTTAGTTTGATAAAACGAGAAATCATATTAAATACCGTTAACATTTTTTCAGCTAATAATTTTGGCGCGTTAGTTGATCTTGCTCATCGCTTGAACGCTGGTCCTTTGTTCAAGAAATGCTTGGATGTAGGAATGAATTCAACAACGATTCCATTGATTGTTAAAGTCAGAAGTGCTGAAAAACTTGAATCAGATGATAGATTGATGGTAAGTTATTCTCTAGTTTTTCAAACTTGCCATTTTATAAAAAAAACATTGAAAATTGCGCAAAACTTGAAATTATTTTTTATAGTCGAATTTGTTTTAAACTTAATTTTATTTTTCCAGCAAGCATGTATTGATTCATTGAAAACCGCAAAAGAATTCAAGGATTTTGCCGATAAACCAGAGTTCAAAACTCTCAAAGACTCCACCAAAATTCGATTCTTCACCGCTTCACTCAAATTCATCTAGTTGAATGTTGGATTTTGGTCAGTCTTTTATTCAAAATATTTTTTGAATGTTGTTAAATTTTGTTTTTGTTGTTGAAAATGTTCCATTTTTGTTATTCAATAAATTTTTCAAAAGTAGATCACACGGGAATTTTTAATTCAAAAAAATGTTTTTGAACATCAATTTCGAAAATTTTCTGATGGCAAAAAAACTGATTTCTACTTTAATTCCCTAGCATCACGTTTTTTAAAACAAGGAAAAATTGCAAATTTGAAGAAAAACAGGAAAAAACTGCAACACTTTCGCGCTGCATTTCTAGATTTACACGCGTGGTGTAGGCGGGAAGAACTATGTCTATCATTCAACCCTCCTTTTGTGGCTTCGAATCCCGCTGCTTTGTCCCTATATCCGCTTTTCAAAATCTACTGTAATTCAAAGGTTCATCTACAGTACTCTAATTTTCATCTACAGTATCCAAATTTAAAGGAACATCATCAAAAATCAATTCATTTTCACATTTTCAAAAGGCTCTTCTAATTTGACATGACCAATTCATCGACCAACGATTCCGGAACATCTCCCATCGAATCTAAACGAGCAACTCTTCTGCTCGAGACCTACAAAAAGAATACTGTAGTTCAAGGGTACTGTAGATCAAAAATAATATTACCTTCTTATTTTTTGTCGAAACATTGCTGTTCAATGAGAAATACGTGGCAACTGATGGTGCACGTTGTGCGCCTTGAATTTGAACACGGGTCCCGTCTGGAAAAAGAAAATGATAGGGATACTGTAGCTCTCAAATTATATTCCTATGATTACTGTAGAATTTGAGGATTACGGTAGCTAAAAATGAAATCATTTTAGAAAATATGAGTACTGTAGGTTTTCCCAGGGTTACTGTAGCTCCCTTTAAAAATTGGAGTGATCCCTACAGTACTCCCGCGCCCTTTTAAAACTACCGTATACCATTCAAAATCTTCCATAAACGCGTCAATTTGAGAGAATTGTAGAGGGCGGAGCCGACCAAAATGAGCTCGAAAAGCACCAAAAACCAAGACTGCAACAAAAAATCAATATTTTCAGAAATTTTCAGATTTTTCTAAACTCACATCAGGTTGATACATAATAATCGCAAAATGATCGAAAATCTCGTTTTTTTCTGAATTTTTTTTTGGGGGAATTTTTAAATTGGAGCACGCAAAAAATCGATAATTTAAATTTATTTTACACTATAAAAACCGTAAATTTTTTGAAAATCTAATTTTTTGGGGGCTTAAAAAGGGGGAAAGGGGGAAAAGGGTCGGGGCTTCACAACAGAGGAAAAAATCAATAGAAGTCAATAGAAATCACAGAAAAAATCAATAAATAAACTCATTTTGACATGAAGGGAAAAAAATCGATGAATCAAAAATCAATAAATAAAAAAAGAAGACCAGATTAATATAAAAATAGGCAAAGGGCCTGAAAATTAGGCTCTGAGCCTAATTTCAGGCTTCTAGACATGAAAAATAAGCTTTTGAGCCCTAGAAGCCTAGAAATCGGGCTCAAATGCCTAATTATTCGCCTGATTCGTTGTCGTTTCGGTTTGAGCACTGAATGGATCAATATTTGAGGCTTCTGCAAAAATTAGGAAAATTATTAAAGTACTTTTTTCAGCCGGGATTTTCAGCAAAAAATTTAGAATTTTTGAAAATGACATTTGGGCTCTAAATGAGCATAAATAAAATTTATGATGAAATTTTCTTCAGCCGAAAATCTTTAATTTTCGGGATTTTCATACAAAATTCAAAACTTTTCAAAAATAAAATTTGGGCTCATTTCGTAAAGAATTTCAATAGCTTCAAAACGAGCCCTAATCCGAAAAAAATTCAGGTAAAAAAATCAGGATTACTGTAGTAGGATTACTGTATGTTCCTTTGAAATTCAAAAAATACGGTGAGCTGAACATTTCGAGATCAAAAACCGAATAATACTTCTAAAAATACTGTAAGTAGGTTTAGAATAAGCAATTCTCTTAATTTTCATTGAAAAATCTCAGAACTACTGTATGTCCCTTTAAAAACCTTCAAATTTCGTCAATTTTCATTAAAAAATCTCAGGATTACTGTATGTTCCTTTGAAAACCTCCAAAAATAGTCATATTTACACTCAAAATGCTCCAAATCCCTCCCTTACTCACCATCCGATTCATCACTTGGCACAGCTGGTATAAATCCAAAATTGGGTGCCGCAGTTGGTGGCATCATTGCCATCATCATATCAGGCGCCGCCAAATTCGCAGCTCCAGCAGCCGAATTCGAACTTGTCGCAATTCCAGTCGCTTTCAAATATCTCGACGCTCCACCTCTTCTCAAGCTATTTGTACTGGAATTCGTCGAAATTGTTGGATTCGTGGCCAAATTTGGTGCGATTTCCATATTCATAGCTGGCGGTGGTGGTGCAACAACTTCTTCTTCAACTCCAGCTCCAATATATTTTTTCGATATCGGATCCCAAGTTATAGCAGGTTTTGAATCATCCGGTAAAATCATTGCATTGTTCGAGGGAATTGATTTGATGACTTTTTCTCGAATTGAACCAAACCATCCACGGCAACTTGACGATTTTCGATCATTTCCAAGCGAAGGCGCGGATTTCTGGAAAAATTAGAGATTTTTTGACGGAATTTGGAAGATTTAGGCTAGAAAATGAGATATGTAAAAATTCCAGGTTTTTTTCGTGAAATGTTTTTTTTCTGATTTGAATTTTAAGTTCAAAAATCTTGCTTGTAAAATAAAAATTCCTAGAAAATCCTAATTTTCAGATCAGAAATTGAATTTTGAGCTAAATTTTAAGCCTAACTTTAAGCTGAAAGTGTTCAGCTCAAAATTTCAATTTCCAGTATAATTTGGGGAATTTCATGAGCTCATTTTTAGCCCAAAATCAAAATTCGAAAATGTTTCCCAAGTTTATTTTCAGCTCAAAAATGCTAATTTTTTGAAGGTTTATGAATGTGTAAACTTCAATTTTGAGTTGAAATTTGAAATTTCCAGATTTTCATCCCCGAACCACCCAAAATCCTTAAAAATCTTCATTTTCAGTATAATTTAAAGCTGAAAAACACGCCTAAAGATAAATTTTGATCAAAATTTCTATCATGAGCTCATATTCAGCTCAAAAATCATAATAAAACTTTGAAATGTTTCTCAAGTTCATTTTCAGCTCAAAAATGCTAATTTTAAGATTTATGAAGATCTAAACTTCAAAATTTTCAAATTTTCATCCCGAAAACCCTTACCTCCTCTCCAATCTTCTCTCTTCTTGGCTCCGGTTTTTGTTGTTTTTGCTCCTGTGGTGGTGCTTGATGACTTGGCGCAACTCTTGGTGCAATTTTTGGTGCAACTGCCGGCGGAGCTTGTGCCCACAAATCCTCCAATTCACTGCGCGGCGATTTGGCTTCCAATGTTGGCTGGGGTGGTTTTGGCGCAGGAATTTCAATTGGCGGGCGAACGATAGCTGGTGGAGGAATTGGTGCAATTTTTGGTGGAGCCGGTGGAGCAGAAACCAGTGAAGTTTCTGTAGATTCGGTGAGAGTCACCGAATCCTCTTCCAAAGTTGCTGAATCGCTAGAAAAATCGTCGGGTTGTTGGAATTTGGCGGGTGCAAAATCGATCGGTGTTTGACGGTCCTGATGCCAATTTTCAGCTTCAGATTGGAAATTTGACTGGGCTTTGGGTAGAGGTGGAATTTCAGCCGGTTTTTGAGGTTGGGAATTTTGATTTTGAGATGGGATATGATTTCCAGCATGGTTTTGAAGTTGAGCAAGATTTCCCGGTGTAATTTCAGTTTGAGGAATATTTCCAGCTAGATTTTGTGTCTGAGCTTGGACATGTGAATTTTCTGGAGCTTGAGCCTGGGAATGATTTTCAGCTTGAATTTCACTTCCAGTGACATTTTCAGCACTTCCAACCAAATTTCCAGCTCCAATCATAGCTCTCAAACTTTGAATCCATTCGGTTTCCCCAATTGGACTTGCAGATAAATATTTCAAATTCTCCGCCAATTCCGCGAGTTCCTCCAAATATTCCGTCTCAAAAATCGCAGCTCCCAAATGCGGCCAAATCGATCTCGCAACCTCTGTACAATATCTAAATGCATCAGTCGCAAATCCCCCATAATTCGCAATTTTCTTAATGTATTCTAGGCGATTTGTTTGATACTCTTTGGATTTTGCGAGAGGAGTTTCTGAAGTTGGATTCGAAAGTCGAAGTGCAAAATCGAAAATATCGGTGGCGTGTAAATCAGTGAATGAGAAGCCGGCAATTCCAGATAATCCGTCAATTTTGTTGAGAATATGAGAACCAGAGTGAATGAGGCCAATGTGTTTTCGTGATTTTTCTTCGCCATCTCTGAAAAAATGGGGAATTTTAAGAATTTTCAAAGGAATTTGGTAAATTTTGGTATAAAAACATTAATTTTTGATAAAATAATATATTTTTTCTAAAGAAAGAAAAAATATTGTTTAAAAATTTTGTGAATAAATTTCCCACACCAAAAAACCTTGAAAATTTCGAAATTCAGGTCAGAAATCGGATTTTTTCATAATTTTCAGTGGAAATAATTTTAGCTCATAATTTCAACGTTAACGCTAATTTAAAGTGAACAACTTATTTTTCAGCATATTTCAAGCAGTAAATTTATGAGCTAAAAATTTCCAATAAAGTTCAGCTCCAAATTCACCAACAATCAAAAATTTTCTGTTTTTTTCTCAGCGTTTTTGAAAAAAAATTTGTCAAACATATAAAAAACCAATGACTTTTCACAATTTCTAGCCTTGAAAAATCCTTGAAACGTACAAATTCTAGCTCAAAATCCATAAAAACTCACGCATATCCCAATGGTAAAAACGGATCATATCCAGCCAAAATACACACAACCAAAAGGCAAAAATCAGCCGCGCAGTGTCGTTCTCTTTTCGATAACATTAATCCCAAATGATAAACTGTTTGCATTGCTGTTGGACTTGATAAATTTGCTAGAATTATAGCTGCGTGGCGTTTCCAGTTATTATCATCGTCGAATGCCGAATTCGTCTGGAAATATTGGAAATTTGGGAAGAAAAATGAGCAATTTTCGGATAATTTGAAAGTTTTCAGATTTTTTTTTCTTTCCAGACTTGTTTAGTATCAAAAAATCAATAATTATTGAAGCTTCAACTGAATTAAGGCACTGGAAAAACAAAATGTGTAAATTTAATGAAAATTCACTAATTAAATTCTTAATTATAGGCTTATGAGATATCAAAACGCTCCGAATTCCATCGAAATTTGTTTATTTGGTCTCAAAAATCTCAAATTCTACCCCATTTTCCCCAAATCCTCCTCAAAACCACTCACCAAAATCGGAGGTGGTTGATCTTGTGCAACAGCCACCAACGTGGCATATGGATCATCAATCGATCTCAAATGCAAGAAACGCGTCTCAATTTCCTCAATTTTCTTGGTATCATTTGGATAAATACGTCGAATTAGGGTCATTGCGTCAGCGTATAATCCATCAGAAATTGCACTTTCGATGGCTTCCTGGAACATTTTTTGAATTTCAGGTGGAAAATTATCATTTACAGATGATTTTCAGGAATTTTAGCTGATTTTGAATGGTTTTTCAGATTAAAAATTATCATTTTCCGGTGATTTTTCAGTTCGAAATTCACCAAAAATCCCAGTTTTCACCCCATTTTTCTCACATTAACATGTCCGCCAAGCAAAAATTTGTTAAATTTCTCCTTCGCTTCCAATTTCGAAGTGTTCGAATTCGCAGAATTCTCCAAACTTTCTGAAACTCCAGTTTTTTCCGCCAATTCTTCCGATGCATTTGTCAACAAAGTTGCAACATCGGGTCCAGTAACTCGCTGAAAAACATTGCATTTAGGGGTTTTGTAGAGGGAAAATGAGCAATTTCTGGATCAAAATCCACCCAAAAATCCAACTGACCCCGTGCTGTTGAACCATAATTTCCAACAATTGCCAAACCAAAAGTGCATCAACAATTTCCGATTTTTTCACATCTCCACTTTTTTCCACATTTCGAAGCGCATCAATTTGTCGTTGAATATAAAGACGAACTGAATGTGTGGGAGTTTGGCCAGGAATCAAGGGACCTTTAAAACTCTGCACCAATTCAATAACCCTCATCGTTTGTTCATCTTTCGCCAAAAACGTTCTCAAATCTTCCACTCCAATATTCGCGGTGCTAAAAACTTGTCCATTTGTTGGATCAATACTTCCAGCCGGTCGAATAATCACCATTTTCCCGCCAATTCCGAAATTCGCAAAAACATGTCCGGAATGGAATTTGAGTGGTCCGAAATTGAGCACTTCTTCTGGTTGATTTATTTCCACATGATGCTCATCACTGATTTCTCCTTTATATTTATTGAAATCCAATTTTGCGGTTTCGGCGGCTTCTTTTTGAGCTTTTTCATAGGCTTTTTTGGACTCTTCGAGTTGTTTCAGACGATGTTGGTCTTGCATTGATTTGCAGATCTGGAATGGAATTTGTGGATTGTCAGGCTCGAAATAAGGCTTTCTTGATCTAGGCTTAAAATTAGGCCTTGAATCAGGCTTAAAATTCAGAATTTCACAAATTTTCAAGGAAAAAATCAATCATTTTTGAGAATTTCTAGGCTCAAAATTTCGGATTTTTAGCTAGATTCAGACCAAAAAATTCCAGAACTTTTCAATTTTCAGGCTGAATTGGATTTTCAGAAAAATTTTCCTGAAGTTACTGATTTTGTACAAGGATTTCAAGGTTTCGAAGACCCTATTTTTTTAAATTTCCCCGAAAATCTTGATTTTTAGCTAGAAAAATTCAAAATTTTCAAATTCCCCACCAAATCTCACCTTGAACAACGCCAAATCATTGCTATCTCCCGCACAAACAAATTTATAAAACTCGCGATTAAAAACCTTGTGAAATTCCTGTATATTATGATATGGTTTCTTGTAAACTGCACAATAAAAAATATAAGCGACTTTCTCGATAGCTTGCAATTCATAATATTCATTGGGTGGCGGACACGTTTTTATAACATGAGCAACGAGTTCCAAATCCAAATGAACAACTCCAAAATAATAGGCTTCACCACCATCGAAAAATGCCTGCGAGGCTGAATTTACACTCCGCGATCCTTGTGCTCTCTGAGCCTGGAGGTAGTATTTTCGAAGTTCCTCCTCTTCAGATCCCTCAGATTCTCCTTCAGATCCATCTTCCTCTAGATTTTCTTCAGCTGGCTCTTCTCCAGACGTCGAATAACTTTCATAATTCAGTCCAGCTCCTAGAGTAGATCTCGGCCTTCGGGGAGCCAAAATCTGACCTCCCCCAGATCTTTTTGAATAATCTTTAGCATACGATCTTCCTAGAAGACTATAATTACTTCTTGAATAATTCAAATCATATCCATTGAAAGTTGCATTATGTGATCCATGATTTCCAGCAGATCTCCTTCCATTTACCATATTTGGATCGATTCCACGTGGAACACCGTTGTTTTTGGGAAGTTTACGGGTGGAATGTTGTTGTGGGCGTGGGTAGAGAATTGGCATCGGTGGTTGAATATCGTTGTCCAGGCGACTTCGGCGGGGTCTGAAAATAAGGGGTTTTGGGGGATTTTAAAAGAAAAATGACTTTAGGACCTTAAATTTGGCTTGAATTCATCAAATTTAAAGTTCAGAGCTTAAAATGCCTCGAAAAAATGATATTGTCGAGTAAAAAATATTCTAGAACCTGAATTTCAGGCTTGGAGAACATAAAATAAAATTTGGAGGATTTCTGAAGGTTTTTGAGTCCCGAAAACAGATTGGGGAATGATTTTTTTTCTGGGATTCAAAACAGGAAATCTGGTTTTTTTTCTGGTTTGAACGTGATATTTTTAAGAATTTCTAAGTAAAATTTAAATTTCAATAGTTTTCCAGAATTTAATTAACAAGTGTAATTAAAAATTTCAAGTTCTAGACTAAATTTTTCATGATTTTCAATTTGAAATTATTTTTTCTTGAATTGCCTTCGCCCTCAAAATTCTGATTTTTCAAATTTCCCATAAATCACCATCTGTGTAAATAATCAATATTTATTTTCATTTTTTTATGGAAACTATGTGAAAAATCTATCATTTTTCTCACCTTGAATGAGTTGTTGAAGAAGCGTCATCTTCTCCACCATATCTTGAAGATGGCGGTGAAAATATTGCTCCATTATTTTTCGAACTTGCACCAATATTTCCATTTCCGTTTGCGACACCATTGGTGCCAACACCCCAATCACTCATATCCGAATTATTGTCGTTTATGATTTGAGACACGTTTTTCATTCGATTTTGGTCATATCGCATTGATCGGATCTTTAATGAAAAATTTGAATTTTTGGGATTTAACGGGAGAAATATGAATTTGGCTAGAAAAGTTCAGAATCTTTCAAAACAAGAAATAACTGAATATTATTGAAAATGCAGTCTCAAACATACTTTTCGTCAAAAAGCTCAACTTTCTGCTCCGCAGATTTCAAAAATTGAAAATTTTTTGGGTTTCGTGATATCAGATTCAAAAGGTCACGTTCAAAAATTATTTTACAATATTTTTTAAATTCTTGAAATTATGTTTTCAAAGTGCCACGTCATAGTTCACGTGAATAATCAAAATATTTTGAAAACAAAATCGATTAATTCAATTTTCGGGAAAAATACATAGAACAATTTCTAAAAAACTAAATAATAAGTACAATTTTCTCAACAACAAAAAATTATGGATTTTTCTAGAAAAACTGAAAATCTATAAAACTTCATATTTTTCATCACATCAGAGAAAATCAATTAATTTGATAAAAACTCCAAACTAGGTCATAAATTTTCAACTACATTAAAATGAATTTTTCGACAAAGAAACCAGAAATTCACCTAACAAATCGATAAATTTATCAATCAAAAAACTATTTTACAAACTACTAAACTAAACTAAAAATAAATACAACAAGTCCTTTTCTCTCATAGTATAAATCAAACAAACAATTCTTTCTGTCTTCTCGGAAGAACCGTGTCAGGTCAGTGTAAACACCGCGACGCAAAAATGCACAAGCGAAGGAAAGAAGGGAGAAAAGGACGTGCATGTATTTATTATCTAATAATAATATGTATGGGTATTTTATCGATTTTTTCGAGTGCGGAAATAGGTCAAAACATCAAGAAGAACATATTTTATTCCAGTTTTTGTTGAACAAAAAAATTAACAAGACATTAAATAACTTTTGGCGAATCCATGAGAAGATACATATCCTGGCTGGATTTTTGGTTGATTTCAGGTTTTTCGAACATTTTTGCGATCGAACGGAAGGTTTGACAGCCTTTTTTCAAGCATCTGGAAAAATCAAATTCGAAAAATTCACAAAATAACTTCAAAAACCCACCTATAAGCCGGATAAACTCTCATATCTCCACGATAACTCGCTCTTCTATAACAAATTTTCATAGTTTGATTACAATTATGACATGGTACAAATTCAGGCACATCTTTTCGAACACCATCGAAAGTTGCGCTAACTTTCGAAATATCTGAGTGAAATTTATATGAAACTACATATAATTATCAGAAAAAAGAAAAAAAGTTACCAGAATTCAAGATATCTTCAGGTTCTTTGGTCCAATCCAGTTTTACAGGTCCGTGGAATTCCGGAGAGTCCGGGAATTCGATGGGGTTTTCAAGGGGGCGGAGGAATTCGGGAATTTCGTTGGGGCATGAGGATTGAAGTTTGGGAGGATCTTGGAAGTTCTGAAAGAAGTTAGCGTCATTTTTCTAACAAGGGAACCTTTTTTACTCAACACTTCAAATCATGATGAAATTTTGTCCAGAGACAGCTTTTAGGGCCATAAGAACACCCTAAAAATTTTAGTTACCCAATGGACCTATGAGCCAAGTTCTGGGCTCTCAAAAGTTCAAAAATTGCCAAAATTGGCTCATAAAACACGTCATAACTCAATTCTCGATCCATTTTATGAAAAACTGAGAAGCAGATGATGATCAGCGTGGTCGATTTACCCAAAAACCATCAATAAATCAAACTTTCAGAAAAAATTTTGATTTTGGAAAAAAGAATGAGCAGGGGCACATATGAATTTTCATGAATTTTCAGCCCAAAAATAAAAAACTTCAAAATTTTTCGAAAAAATGTTTTTTATTGATGTACTTTTAGGTAATCGACTATGCTGATCAATATCTGAAACTTTATTTCTCCCAAAAAAATTTTTGAAATGGAGCTATGATGACTTTTGTGACCACTTTTAGGCCTTTTTTGAGTTTTTGAGAGCCCAGAACTTGGCTCATAGGTCCATTGGGTAACTTAAATTTTTAGGGTGTTCTTATGACCCCAAAAGCTGCCTCTGGACAAAATTTCATCAAGGTTTGAAGTGTTGAGTAGAAAAGGTTCCCTTGTAAAATGCAACCTCACCGCAATCTTCATCAGACGATTTCGTAGCTCAGGCTTCTCCATCGACAATTTCTCATGATTTTCACCGTAAGTTTTATGCAAACCCGGTACTCCTTTATAGCTTTTGAACAAATCTGCGTATTTCACACCGTGTAAAACATGAACCGTCTTCCCATAAGCATAACATCTTGGCTTGCGAAATATATTTGGCCAAGGCCTAGGCTTATAATAATTATAATATTTAGATCTGGTGTGATTTTTGATTGGGCTTGTAGGTGGTTTCGGTGGAATTGTGCATCTCAATGGGATTGGAACTGCAACTTTTTTCTTGGGAATTGCTGGAATGTAGATTTGCGGTTTGTAGCATTCGATTGGAATTTCCGGACATTGGCTGGACTCTTTTTTACCTGGAATTAAAATTTTAATGAGAAAAAATTTAATCATTCAAAATACTCACCCATTTCCAGTAGATCACGAAAAAATCAAGAAAAAACGAAGAAAAAAGAAATGAAATGAAAAAATAAAAAATACGGGCGGTGCAGTGGAAACACTGAACTTTACGACATATTTTTCGTCTACAGTAGATCAAATAGTTACCTTATATCGATCCATCCAATTCGCAACGTTCATTTCTCGCGAAATATCGATTTTCTGGCAAGAAATGACGTTTTGAATTTGCCACGTTGCTCGGTGTTTGCACACAATACAGTAGGATTGTTCAAGGCGCACACGTTTCTCTTGTTGGGTCTCGTCGCGCTTTAATTTTTTTTGAAAAAAAAATTTTTGTTTTTTTTTGCAACAAAAAAAAAGTTTTTCGAGAATGCTGGCTGCTAGATTAGCTGTTGTGACTGGCGGAGGCTCAGGAATTGGAAAGGCGATATGCCAGAAGCTGGCGGAGCAAGGTGCAAGAGTTTTGGTGGCAGATTTACGGAAGGAAACTGCAGAGAGCACTGCGAAAGCTTTGAAAGGTGAAAATCATCTACATTTTGCGGTAAATGTGGCGAAGGTTAGTTATTTTCCTTGTTTTTTTGAATTTCGAGTGAGAATAAACATATTTTGTAGGAAGAAGAAGTTGCAAATCTTCAAAAATTCATCGAAACCATCCCAAATTCCCCAGAAATTCTGATAAATTGTGCGGGAATCACAAGAGATTCGACACTTTTGAAAATGTCTACGGAACAATGGAAAGAAGTTGTTGATGTGAATTTAACGAGTGTATTTCTGATGTCAAAAATGTTGGCGAGACTTGCGATCTCGAATGAAAAACCGCTGTCAATTGTGAATGTTTCGAGTATTGTGGGAAAAATTGGGAATTTTGGACAGACTAATTATGCGGCTACAAAAGCGGGAGTTGTTGGATTCACGAAATCTGCGGCGAAAGAATTGGCGAAGAAGGTTTGAAAATTTGGGAATTTCTGAGAAACTTTTTGTTTTTCAATTGATTTTTAGTAAAGAGTTTGAGATTTTCTGTAGGAATTTGAAGCTTTACCAATAAATTTCAAATTTTTGAAAATTATAAATCATTTTCATACAATTAAAAAAGTTTCCTTTCCTGAGAAAACCTTAGATTTTCAGGAAAATGTGTGAAAAATTACATTTTTTCTGAAAATCCCAATTTTCTTCCAGAACATTCGAGTCAATTCAATCCTCCCTGGTTTCATCGCCACTCCAATGACCGAAAAAATGCCGGAAAAAGTGCTTCAAGCTATAATCGCAACAATTCCTCAAGGAAAAATGGGTTCTCCCGAAGATATTGCAAATGCCGCGCTTTTCCTGGCTTCCGATCAAAGTTCGTATATCACTGGAGCGACTTTAGAAGTCACTGGTGGATTTGCAATGTGATTCTTGATGATAAATTGTTAATTAATTAATTATGGAAAATTTATGAGCCAAGTAATAGAGCTCAATTTTGATTTAAATTTGAAAATTTACATGATTAAGAACAAAAATCTTGAAAAATTCAATAAAACTCTGAAATATACATGATAGAAAACAAAAAAAATCTAGGAAAATCGGCACTTTTTGGGGTCCATAATCCAATAAAACTCTTTGAAAATCTAAAATACAAGTAAAAATACAAACATCTCAAAAAAGCGGCTCATCGGATCGATAAGAAGACGAAGTTGAAGATCTTGAAGAACCCGAACATCTTGATTTTGAGCTTGGAATTCCCAAAAAATTGAAATCGAAAAATGAATTATTGTCAAGTGAATTCGATGTTGAAGAAGAAGAACTTCGCATAGATGATGGAGTTGGAGATTCGAACATAAAACTTGGAAAAACTTCGCCAGAAGTTGGCGCAAAATTTTGAGTTTCCCGGTGGATTTTTGGTTTCTTGTCGCGCGGCTGAATTTGCAGCTTTTTTCTTTGCTCCATTGCTCTTTTTTGCTCCTGGATTCGTTGTTTTTCGTGTTTGAGTTGAGTCGTTTCACGTTCTTCTTTAGCAAGCCTGAAAATTAGATCCTTATAGTTTTGTTGCAAAATTTAAGACTCACAACTTCTCCAATTGTGCACATTGCACTTTTTTCTGAGCAACTCGACTATCCAAACTATATTTGGCCGCCTTCAGTTTCTCTCCATCGTCAACTTCAGCTATCCGTTTCAACAAGTTTCTCTTCGATTCGGCCAAGCTTTTCTTGTCGAGTTCCAATAAATTTGTTCGATGAAAACTTTGAAATTCGACGACACGGGCTACCAATCGATGATTTTCGGCTTCGCGATCTTTTGGATCTTGGAATAGTTGCAAAAGATGTGGTGGCAAGTTTTTGTTGATTTCGATGGTTTGAACATTTATGTTGCATAGCGGGCATTTGCCTGGAATTTTTTTTCTCGAAGTTTTGAAGGAAAAATCAATTTCTTACCTCTTTTGAAGCACGGCGAGCAGAAAATATGATAACAAGTTGTTAAAACCAATGTTGTTTTGCTCGCCTCAATCGCACAACTATTACAAGCAGTCCATTCAGCCATTTTTCTCTTTTTCTGTGAAAAACTTTTTTCGTGAAAAAAAGAAAGTATTTTTGTACTTCGCTACGAGACCTCAAAGGAACATGACATGTTGTGAGAAAACTACAGTATTTTTTAACTGCCAGGCGGTGTTTGCGTTGCGAGACTCTGAAAACTACAGTACTTCTACACTGCCATGCGGTGTTTTCGTGACGAGAGTTCATTGCACAGTCTAACTTTTTTTTCATTTCGGAAAATTTTCAAACCCTAAATTCAAGAAAATGACGCTTGTCCCAATTCTCAAACCAAAAGTTGATGTGCCAGTAGTTCGAAAAACAATCGAATCAACGATTGCTGATCGAAAATTGGATGACAGATTCGATGGATTCAAGGAAATCGACAGGAATTTGTATAAAACCCCATTAGATCAGAAAAATCTGTCAAGAGCAGAGATATCCGAGTTGCAATTAGGAGGTGGAGATATGAAAGTTTATCCGTTCCATGAAGATTCAACGGTCGATATTCCACCTCCGGTTGCAAGTTTCAGACAAGCTTTTGGCGAAAATGGTGAGTCACTGGGTTTTTTAAACGTTTTTAACATTCAATTGGTTTCAGAAGCCCTGATAAACGAGTTGGAAAAGAATAAATTCACCAAACCAACCTCTATCCAATCTCAAATGTGGCCAATTCTTCTCTCCGGTCAGGATTGTATTGGTGTTTCACAAACCGGTTCTGGAAAAACGCTCGCATTCCTTCTACCAGCTTTCCTACACATCGAAGCCCAACTCAAGAATTATTCAGCAAATGAGAAGAAACCTTGTCCATTTGTTCTAGTCCTAAGTCCTACCAGAGAACTGGCTCAACAAATCGAAGGAGAAGTTCGAAAATATAGTTATAATGGATATCAAAGTGTTTGCTTATATGGTGGAAGTAGTCGACAAGAACAAATCAAAGCATGTGAGGGATCCCCGGAAATTGTTATCGCTACACCTGGAAGACTTGCTGATTTATCATCGGAAGGAATTATTGATTTGGGAAATGTTACGTATGTTGTGTTAGATGAAGCTGATCGAATGTTAGATATGGGTTTTGAATCATCAATTCGCCGAATTCTTATTGAAGTTCGTCCAGATAAATTGGTCGCTTTGACAAGCGCAACTTGGCCAGAAAATGTTCGCAAATTAACTGACAATTATACAAAACAAGCTGTTATGGTAGTTAATGGAAGTCTTGATTTAACCGCTTGTCAAACAGTCAAACAATATTTCGAATTCATTCCACATGATCAACGATTCGAGCGAACATTGGAAATTGTCGATTTTTTGAATAAAACACATCAAAACAATTATAAGATGATTATTTTTGTCAAATCCAAGGTTATGGCTGATCATTTGTCTTCAGATTTTTGTATGAAGGGAATTAATTCGCAAGGTTTGCATGGTGGAAGATCGCAAACAGATCGAGAGAACTCGTTGAGAGATTTGAAGTCGGGAAAGGTCCAGATTTTGGTGGCGACTGATTTGGCGAGCAGAGGAATTGATGTGCCAGATATTACGTGAGTAATTCAATTTATTTTGCGAGAAAATTGAGTTTAAACTCGAGCGAAATGTGGTTTTCTGCACAAAAAACAATAATTTTCATGGAAATCACTATTTTTACTGAGAAATCTAATATTTGGATCAAAATGAGCCTAGCAAAATTGAAAGTAGTTTAGCAATTTTTGGTAAAAACAAATTGAAATTTCCATGAATATTATTGATGTTTGGTTTCGTAATCCATTAGAAATCAATGTTTGACTCAAACAAAAATTTTAAATAATTTTGAGAAAGAAACATTCAAAAACTGCTGATTGTCAGGAAAAGTTATCTAATTTTTGTTTGAAATGAATGTAAAATCTGTAGGACCTCAAAATTCACCTTTTCCCTCCGAAACCCTTCAATTTTCCAGCCACGTTCTCAACTACGATTTCCCAATGGATATTGAAGAATATGTTCATCGAGTTGGTCGAACTGGTCGAGCTGGTAGAAATGGCGAAGCAATGTCATTTTTGTGGTGGAATGATCGATCGAATTACGAGGGATTGATTTCGATTTTGGAGAAAAGTGGACAACAAGTTCCGGATCAACTTCGAAATGATCATCGAAAATATGTGGAGAAATGTAAACAAGGAAGAGATGGTCCGAGACCGGCTCGTGGACCAAGAAATGACAAACAGAGCCAATTTCAATCGTCTTATTGATTGGTTAATGAAAAGGTGAGGATTTATTGTTTTTTTGTGGAAAATGAACACTTTTCAAAAAAAAAAAATGAAGTTTTCGATAAATTTCAATGTTCTGTTCAGAGAATGTTTGAAAATTCTTTGAATTTTTTCCGAAAAATATAATGTTTGTTTCAAATATTCTCTGAAACTTTCTGTAAAAATTATAGCTGTGTTCCCCAAAAATTTCCAGTTTCCATAGAAATTTCCAATCATAAAAAATTCCCCCAATTTTTCCAGGATTCTCCTTCCTCTTCCAAATTCAATTCAACTCAATTCGATTGATAAATATGCACGGTATAGTATTTTATAATAATTTTTATCTTTTTTCTTTATTGTAATTTTTGTTTTTCTCCATTTTCCCAAAAATTTCTTTTATTTTGTTTGTTTTTTAATTTTAAGATCAAAAATAATAAACCTTATGTTTTAGAAAAGACTTTTCAAAAGTCAAAAAGCCCCTCAAAAATCTCAAAAAAGATAAAAAGTACAAATACATCAAAAAATCTCATTAAACATAATGGGTGTTCTGGGCCTCCCTGGCTGCCGCAGCCGCCGGAGACCACCCAAGACGTTTTCTCTGCGTCTCTCCTATTTCGTATGTAAAGTGCACTTTTTTTTGAGATTTATAGTCGTATACTACGATTTTTTGCCGTGTGTGCGACTTGACTCGGTGGAATTTCGTACCAGCCACTGGAACCATGGGAAATAATAATATGTGTTATGTTATTTTTGGAATTCGAGGTTGTGAGGGAAAATTGAGAAGAAGCTTGGAAAAATGTCAGATTTTGGCACCAAAATTGATGAAATTCAAAAAATTTCGATTTCTGCCTCAAAATTTTGATTCTTCGTTCAGAAACTGTGAAAAAAACAAATCTTAAAACTGTTCACGCCAAAAATTAAAGTACTTCCAATTTTCATGACACGTCAGGGAATCCCAAAAAAAAATTGCATCAGCCCGATGCGGGGCTCGAACCCGCGACAGCCAGATTAAGAGTCTGGTGCTCTACCGACTGAGCTAACCGGGCGCACATGAATCGCCTGTGGGAAACCCAAAATATCTCTCACCTTCTCTTTTTTTACTTTCTTTTTTCTCACCATCAATTTTTTTTCTTTTTTTCATTTTTCCTCATCAATCACTTTTTGTACTGTTTCTTTTTTTTTAGCATTTTCAAATAAAAAAGCCAACCCTGAGAAACCTACTCCTCCTTTAAAAAAAGAGAACGTTTTTTTTCGAGGCGACCTTGGGGTCGCTGAAAAAAATCGTAAGAAAAACTAGTTTTTTCGCGGGTCGCGTTCGAAAAAAAGTGCAAATTTTTCATCTTTTCTTGAAAAAATGCGAAATGCGAGTCAATATTGGTTTTGGTTTGACAACAAGATGAAAAATGGGATGAAAAATGAGAGGATGCGCCTTTAAAATCCGATTTTTTTTCGGCGGGAAAAAATGAAATTTGAAAAAAAATAGCCGAAATTTCATTAGCTTGAAAACTTAATTAATTTTCGTGCCAACGCAAAGTTCAAAATCCAAAAATTTTTTAAATTTTGACTGGCGCCAGATTTTCTTATCACTCAAAAAAAAATAATTTTTTGAAAATGACTAATTTTTTCTACGTGGCTAATTTTTTGACACGTGGAAAATTCTTCATTTTCAAAAACTTAACAAATTTAACTTATGGTGCTAAAATCATCGCAAAAATTTTGAATTCCAATTTTTGGCGCGAAAAATATTATAGATTTTGAAAGCGGCGCGAAATATTAAAATTCAAAATCAGAAAACCTTGCCACGTGGCACGAAATTCAATTTTTTATTTTGCAAATTTCAAATCTCCCCAGTTCCCGCGCAAAAACTAATGCCACGTGGCAAAAATCCCCCAAAAAATTTACCCAACCAACTCATTTCTCAATTCCAAGCACAGCTGCGCCATCTGTGGCGCTCAAAAAAAGCCCTACAGTAACCCAGAAAAGGGCCAGGTGTTTGTACCCAAGAAAAAAGTGGGCGGAGCTTCTAAATCCTATAGACTCCGCCCCTTTTTGTCCCATTTTTGGAGAAAAGCCTCGCGATTTCACAATTTTTCAGAAGAACTGGGGGTCGCATTTGCTGCTCTTCCATGTCTATTTTTTGCTGTTCTTCGTTTTTTTTGTATGTCATTCTCTGCGTCTCTTCTGATGTTCCACACTCTCTCGTCTCTATTTTATCTCTAGTTTTCTCGTTCCTTCTCCCCCAGTACATTCATACTTTTTTCTATTCTATGTTTTTTTTCCATCCATTCGTTCTCTTTTTTTTTGGCTTGAGATTTTTTTTGCAACTTTTTGAGCCGTTTTTTTTTTGACACGTGGATTTTTGGTGCTAAAATTGAGTTCAAGAAAAATTTGAATCTCAGAAAAGTAGAATTTTGAAATTTCAAATCTGTCAAGTTTTTTTTGGATTTGAAATTTTTTTATCACAGAATGTTAGCGTTTTTTTTTGACACGTGGATTTTCAACGTGAAACGCAGAGTTTAACAAAAAAATTTGAATCTCAGATTTTTCGCGGCTGAAATTTCGGAAAAAACTTTGAATTTCATAGTTTTGGCGCCAAATCTTATGTTTTGAAAATTCAAATTCAAATTTCGCGCTGATAATTTTCCGAAAAAAATGTCACAGTCCATATTTTCGAGCCAAACTAGATTTCATGATTTTTGGTCTAAAAAATAATTTCCACGTGGATTTCTTGCAGCAAAATTTCAGATTTTCTGATTCTTCTACTGAACCAGATTTCTAGCAGTAAAACCTCATATCTTAAAATTTTCTCGGGGTAAAAAAATCCACATCTTCCCGTTCCCACTCCCCCCCCAAACCCCCTCCCAAAAAAACACACACACACGCTCTGCGTCTCTCCAACCTGCACACTCTCTCGGCGCCTCAAAGGTCGCCGCGGCGGTCGAAAGAGAGAAGCGAGAGAGTGCGAGACGCCGGTGTGTGTGGTCGTGTTTCTCTTCTACCAGTCTCTGGGTGGTACGCCCCGCCTTCTTCCCCCCTAGAGTGTCTGGCGCCTCTACCCACGGCGCCCCTTTCGAAAAAAAATGGGAGATGGTGAGAGAGTGGAGAGCACAGAGACGCAGAGAACACACACACCCCGATTGTTTTTTTTTCTGTTCGAATGTGTCGTCCTCAAAGGAGATTTTTGGGTTAATGAACCAGATGTCTTCTTTTCTTTTTTGAATTTCGCGCCAAAAAAAACTTTTCGGCGCGAAATTCAAATTCGACATTTTCAGATTATGGCTCGAACAATGGATCCGGCCACATCGAACTCGCCGTTCGCCACAACTTGGACACAAGATTCGTGGTATAATGTGTATTCGTGGGTCAATTCACAGGTTAGTCAAAGGGGACTATTTAGAGAGTGAGGGATGATGAGAGACGCAGAAGACTGAAATGAGCAATGGAAGAATAAGGCTGACCTTAGAGAGCATATAAGAGACGCAGAGAAACTTCTTGAAGGAATGCTCAGGTTAACAAAGATCACGGAAAGTTAAAAACTCGTGTGAGGTCTGGACGAGCTATTCTCAGACTAACCTGAGCAATCGGCCAAGAGAGCATGAGATAGTGAGAGACACAGAGACATCACTCAGGTTAGAAAGGCTTTTCTTGCCACGTGGCATGCACTAAAAATTTCGAAATTCATTTTTTTTGTTATTGATAACAAGTGCAATGTGGCATACTTTAGAATTTCTAACTTTTTTTGTTTGAAAAAAAATCGTTTCAAAAATTTTGAAAGTTTGACCTTTGCCACGTGGATTTTTCTCCAAAAAATTTCGAAACCCAAATTTTTCGCGCAGTGAAAATTCGTCATATTTCGCAATTTCTGACTCAAAAAAAATCCACGTGGCTCTAAACTTTTAGTTTTAAAAAATCTGGAAATTTCTGATTTTTCTGAACGAGCCACGTGGATTTTTCAGGAAAGCTCTAAATTTCATCACAACCCAATTTTCGAGCTGAAAAATCCACGTGGCTCCAAAAATTTCTGGAAATTCCTCAGTTTCTGAAGGTTTTTCTCTCAAGAGCAAAGCCACGTGAATTTTTTAAAATTTAAAATCTTTTTAAAAATCCAATTTTCCGCGTCCTTTTCCATGTTTAGCTCGAATATGTCGCCATTTCTCAAAAATATCAACATTTCCGCTTCAGCCACCGGAAATTAAAACATTTCCATGATTATTTTCATATTCCTTCTCATATTCAAAATATGTCCACCTATCGAGAGAGTATAAGAAAATCGAGAGACGCAGAGTGAGTTCCAAGCGATTTTCCCACGCTCTCCGAACCTTCTCTGCGTCTCTGCTCTTTCTTGCAAAAAACACACACACAACATGAAAAATAATAGAATATTAAAAAATGGGCGTGTCGTGGGCGCGGTGCCAGGTACGTTCATTTTTTCTTTTCGGCCTCTGGCCTTGTGCCAAGATGATGAAAAAAAATTTCGAAGGGAGGAAGAAAGAAGAAAAGTTTTTCTTCTTCTCTATTTTGTGTGTCGCGCACACACACACAAAAACTTTTTTTTTGCATTCATTCATTCATTCAAGGTGAACACGAACACGAAGTGGTACTGAAAAATATTTACAAAAAAAAAAGAACTGACAAGACAAATTAAATGCGTCACACAAAAATAGAAGTTTTTTGGTCTTTTGAATAATATGAGAAGTGGTAGTGGTTTGAGTATGGAGTGAGGGGTCCGGGGTTCGACGCCGGATGCCCGCGAGATTTTTTTCAAAGAGTGTACATAGATGGCAAGCTTCCGCGCTGAGAGAGACTAAAAAAAACTTCGGAAAAATTTTGGTGAGCCGGAAATGCCACGTGGCAAAACTCTAGATTTCACATTCCTATCTACAGCGAAGTGAGAGAGAGAGAGAGAGAGCATAGAAAATTGAGAGACGCAGGTCTTAACATCTTCTATTTTCAGTCAAACGACAGTGAAACCACCGACAGCAGTGTTCGCTCGTCGACCTCCTCTTCCCAACCACAAACCTCACCAGCACTTCAACTCGACGATCATCCATTGCTCAGCGATCGTCCATCGCCAGTCTTCTTCAACAATTCCAGCAGTGTTAACAATCTTCCAAGTTACTTACACCAACAACAACCTGGTGCAAGCCTGAACACTGAGAAATATGAGATTGATACTTGGAATAATCCACCAGAATCGGATTATAATTTGATTCATGAACTTTTGAAGTTGAATTTGAATACTTCGAATGCGAACACACAGATTCCACAGCCAATTCAGCAGGTTACACCTCCACCTATGCCAGCGAATAATTCGCCGTGGTCTCTGCCACCAGATGATTCACTTTTCTCACAGCTTTATCATCAGCAGCAACAGCAGAATCAACAACTTCAGGAACAACAAAGGATTCAGAGCCCCGTTACTACTAAAAATGAGCAATGGGCTGTAATGCGATATAATATGATGATGCAGTTGCAAACAAAGTTGGATGAAACAACTGAGGAATATCGACAACTCGAAAAAGAGCGAAAACAAACCGAAGCCGAACTCGCTCGACACAACTTGGGAAAGAAAATCTCATCATCAAATGGCCTTCCGATTCCACGACTTCCAACCGCGCCATCACGCGTCGATCGCTTGATCGTTGACTTTTTCCGCGAACACGCGAGAATCAGCACACTTTTGGCGAAGATGGAACAATTGCGCGGTGGACAGATTATGCCGATGGAAGTGCATCGAACATTGGCGGATTTGTTGGATGCTGTCAGCTTGTTGCAGCATAATCGGAATCATGAGAGAGCCGCGATTTTGCAACAGTTGAGAGGAGAGAATGTACATTATGATGAGGAGAAAGGTTTGTTTTGGGAGGGTAAAAACCTTAATTCTAGCTAGAAATCTAGTTCGTTTAGCCAGAAATCCACGATTTCAGTCAGAAATCACCAGCTTTCAGTGAAAAGATAAAAATCTTGAAATTTTCCTGATTTTTAGCTCAGCTCAAAAATCATAACTTTCATTTGAAAATCCGAAATTCTCCACGAACTTTACGTTAGAAATAAACTAAAAATGACAAAATCGTCCGATAAAAATTCCACGTCACCATTTGTCAGATTCTCTGCGTTTCTACCCTTCAAATGCTCTCTAGCAAAGCTCAGAGAGTATTGGAAGGTTGGAGACGTAGAGAAATGATTTCATGATTAAAAAACAAAATAAAATAAATTTCAAAACAAAATAAAAAATCTTCCAGAATCCGCTGAACTTTGCAACGCCCTTCATTTGGTCCGCCACGCGGCAACCCGTGTCCGCGCCGCCAATTGGTGTTCCCTTATCACAACCCTCACCCCACTCGACGCCCAACAAAAATCTCAACTCGATCGAATCGTCGAAAGCGGTTACACGATATCACCACCACCAATTCGCCCAAGACCCATTAATATTTGAAAATAATATTATTTGACTTTGTTTATACCTACTTATTTCAAAAAAAAAACCTGTTACTCTTTTCATTTTTTCGTCTACTCAACTCAATACTCATTTTCATTTTCATTTTTCATGGCCCCTTGATTTACTAAGTTAAATTATACATATGTTTTGTGTTAAGATTCACCGTACCTCCGAATGTTCTTATGCGCCTTTAGTAGATCAAATGATGACGACATCGAATAATATAATTATTTTTGAACTTGCGGCCTAGCCGAACTTCCCCCCCCCCCAACTTTTCATAGTCTACTAGCTTTTCTTTTTATTTCCTACCCTTTGTATATATCATGTTTTTCCTATTCCCCTTTAATTAAATCTATCTAGATACCGATTTCCACTTCTATCAAAGCCTAGAGTTCTCCCCATTCAAAACGCGCGTAAGGCTGCGCTATCGCTGGCCGACAAATACTTTTTTTTCCCCCAATAAAAATTGTTTTATTAAAACTTGTACACCCCCAACCCAACAATGCTTCGTTTTTTGTGTGTTTTTGATTGATATACAATGAATTTTGTCGTCAAAAGTATTTGGAATGTTTGTGGGATTTTTCAGAACGTAAAAAAGTATAAAATTTGGGAAAATGCTTACTAGGCTTCTCGATTTTTATCACGTGAAAACGTAATTTTTCAAAAATATGTTCATTTCTACTTTCAAACAATGAACAATTTTCGACTGATGATTTAGGTGAACTTATCTCACATTTAAAGCTCATTCATCATCAAATTTCGCAAAAAAACATGTTTTTCACATTCGCTATGAGAAAAATATGTTTTTTTTCGAAAAACCACAGTTCAATTCTACATTCAAAAGATGGGAAATGACACTGTGTTTTTTCCTAATAGAAAAATGCAATTTCGAGGAGACGCAGACACTCGCTGGTCTCGACACGAAGTGTGTCTGCCACACACTATTTCTCCCCCTTTTTCGGCGAGAGATTTGTCTGCACACGTTAAAGTCTGCGTCTCCCTCGAATTGCAAAAAAAAATACAGTGATGATTAGCTGATCATTTTGCTATAGTCAAGTCTAAATATCAATAAATTTAAGGCTTGAAAACGTACGAAAACCCTGCCGAAAAATTCAAAAAAATAAAAATATTTTTCGCGTCTGCAAACACCGTCACCCGAACTCTGCGTACTTTGCATTTTATTTGACGCCCTTGTATTTTTTATTTTTTTGAAAAAATTCAAAATTTCGCTAAAACTCCCGAATTTCAGCAAAAATGTCGAGTCAAACTTGCAATTCTTGTCGAGGAACACGATTTACGTTAACTGATGGTTTTATGTATTGTGATACATGCGGTGCAATGCTAGAAAACTTCGAGGAACTCGAAGAAGAGGATGAGCAACGAATTAATGTTGGAAGAGCAAAAATTCGGGTGAAAAAGAAGAAAGTTGCTGGTGGACGAGCTCAAGAAGGTGAAGATGAAGAAGAAGATCAAGAAAAAGAACGAAAAGTTAGAAGTGAGGAGGATAAAATGCGCGAAAAATCGAAATTCTTCACCTCGCAGCCTGGAACCTCGCAGGTTATTCCACCAAAATCCACACCAGATTATCTATATCGAACAGGAATCAGGCTAGCAACATTTTCCCAACTTCTTTCAAGATGCGCAAAAATTCTAGTCAATGATTTGAACATGCCGCCCGAGTACAATGGAGCGTGTTTGCGAATTTTTCAAAAATATTTGTCACATTGTCAAATCGCATTTTGCAACGAAGAACTCACAGATGACGTGGATTTGCAATTCAGTGCAATTGTTGAGAATAAAGATTATGAGAGAGAAGAGGCGGAGAGAAAAAAGAGAAAAATTGAAGAGCGAAAAACGAAAGGATTGAAAATATTGGGACAATCTACGGCCGCTTGGCAACTTTTGACGCAAGGAAATTTGGATGAAACACTAGCGCAAGAAGAAGAAGAGGAAGAAGAGAGTACATTAGTTGAGGAGACGCAGAATTTGACATTCGCTGATGGAGAGGGATTTTTGAAGAGAATTAATACCAGGATTTCGAAGAATGCGGTGAAAAAAGCGTCGCAGATTCTATTGAATTTGGAATTTTTGGCAGCAATTTTGTATTTTGCCGCGAATTCGATTGGATGTAGGAATTTGCTGATTTCGGATATAATTCGATGGTTGAGAGAAGATCGATTCGGAATTTCGAGAAAAGAGATCAATTTGTTGAATCGTGGAGGATTTGAGAAATACAAATCGAAACAGCAACAAGGAGAATGGCAGAGTTTTTTGGATTTTCATGAAACCGATTTGCGATTTCCGCTTTATGAGATTTATCGGGTGGTGGTGTTGATGGAACAGAGTTTGGAGTTGAAAATGGAGGCGGGAGGATTTGAGAAGGTAAGTTTTTGGAAAAAAATTTGATATGAGCAATGCAAGTCTTCCCGAAATTTCAAGTCGAAGTCAAAAAATTTCCGAAAATTTTGAATTTTTCGAATTTCCGCCTTAATTTTGTGATAAAAAAATTGGAAAATTGAAAAGTTTTTAGAATTTTGATTTAAAAAAAATCCAAAATCTCGAAATGTCAGAAAAAAGTCATTAATATGAGCAATACTGAATTTTAGTTATTGCTCATATTAAACTATTGCTCATATTAAACTATTCTAGTCTTTAGGAACTTCTCTCGAAGTTTTGAAAAAAATTTTTGAATTTTTCGAATTTCCGCCTCAATTTTTGACAAAAAAATTGGGACATTTTTCGAATTTCCGCAAAAAATTTTCAGAAAAACAAGAGGTCATTAATATGAGCAATGCTGAAATTTTAGTCATTGCTCATATTATTCTAAAAGAAAAAATGCTTTTTTGATGCATTGCTCATATTAGACGAACAAAAAAGTCATTAATATGAGAAATTTTAAGGCATTGCTCATATTATAAATTTTCCAGCTCTCTGCTCGACTAATCGATAATCTGAATCTTCCCTCCGATCTCCACCATCGTTGTCTAATTCTCCACTCTCTCATCCCGTGCAATTTCGATTTTTGGCATCAAGCCAACTCAAAAAACGGCTATAGTTTAGCCGAACTCGCTGACATGAAACCCAACACATCTTACGCCGCTTTTATGAATTGTTTTGGAAATCGCGAAAGTTTGTTCTACGAATCTAGTGAGGAAGAAGTTCTGCTAACTCCCGAAACCAAGATTTTAGCCTATATTCTTTTTGCACTCAAATTATCGATTGATTTGGATGGGGAAGTTGAAAATGAAAATGAAAATGAACATGAGCTGAAATTCGACATTGACACATATTTGCATCAACTCGAAATGCGTCTAAAATGTTGGCAAGGTCACGATATTTCAAAAATCCTTCGAGAATCCGCAAAAATCCCGGAAATCGCGGGAAAACTACCGTTTGGCGACAATTTTCATCCGCAAATTTTGACTTGGGATGTGGGAAATTTGAGATGGAGAAGACAATATGGGTTTAGACAATGTGTTCCGATGGATTTGGGTTTTGAGAAGGTAAATTTTTTGAATTTTTCATAATATGAGCAATGGTTGGAAAAAATGCGGGAAAATAATAGTTTTCTGATAGAAAAAACTATGGACTTTGAGCTCTAATATGAGCAATGCTTAAAAACATGCTGAAAATACTTTCTTTAACATGAGCAATCTCAAAAAGTTTTCAAAAACCTCTAACACAAGAAATTCAAAACATTGCATTGCTCATATTAAACTTTCAAACTCTAAACATGAGCAATCCCTAGAAAATTGATTATTTTAACACAATGTGCTGCTCATATTAAAAAATACCAATAAATATTTCTTTAACATGAGCAATCCACTAAAATACTTCCTCAAATTTCCCCGAATTTTTCCAGACCCACAACCTGCCAACAATCTTCAAAACCCGCCAAAATTCGATGCAAAACGACGATTTTCAGCTTCCCGAAGCCTTGCTTTCCCCGCTAAAATTTCAGAGACGTGTGGTACGAAAAGAACACGTTGAATATGAGGATAATCTGAAGACTTTCAACAAAAGTTTCCTGGATTTGAAAATTGTTGAGAATTCTGGGAGAAATGAGGATTTCGCCGCCATTTTTCCGGCTGCCAAACGATATTTGGTGAGTTTTTTTTGGGATAGACAGGGTTTTGCGGTTTTTAAAAATGAAAATTTTAGGCCACGCCCATAAAAGTGTGCGCTGAAAAATTTTTTTGCAGAAATTTGACAAGCCCGATCGAACCAGCAAATGTGTGGCGAGGAAAAATCGAGGAGAGGTAACTATTTTTTGGCGGGAAATTTTGAATTTTGAAAAAATTATTCGAAACAATTCGAATTCTCAGGCAAAAAGTTGAAAAAAAGTTTCTAAAATTTATTTTTTCACCAGAGAATCCCAAAAATCCCCCAATTTTTCCAGAATTCCTCAATTCACCGAATTTATCTTTCACTTCAAACAATTCAAGACATTTATCTCTGCGCCGAAGACTCGATTTCACCCCGCTTCGATTTTTTGCTCAAATCGTTTGCTCTCACAATCGGCGAAGATTTTCGTGCAATCTACACCGCATTTTGTATGCTCGAAACGCATTTCTTGCAACCCGACAAGATTCACAAATTCAAAAGCGCATTTTTGAATTCGGACAATTTGCCGATGAATTTTGAAAAGTATCGAAAGACTGGAAAATATCGATGTTGGCAAGTTGGAATAACTCCCGAAGAGCCGATTTCGAGCATTGATGAATTGGATTTGTTCCGATTTTCAGACGCTTTTTGTTTTGTGGAAGGTAAGATGAGCTTAAAATTAATCTGAAATTTTCCACGTGGCACTGTTTTTGAGCTGAATTTTGAAGTGTTCAGAAAATTTGCATGAAAATTTTGTGCCACGTGGATTTTTGGTGAGCTAAAAATGAGCTGATAATGCGAAAATTCGAATTTTCAAAAAAAAAATCCGAAAAATTGTCCTCGAGAACTACAAAATTTGAAAATTTTCGTGCCACGTGGATTTTTGATGAACTAAAAATGAGCTGATAATGCGAAAATTCGAATTTTCAAAAAAAAATTCCGAAAAATTGTCCTCGAGAACTACAAAATTTGAAAATTTTCGTGCCACGTGGATTTTTGGCTCGAATACTTATATTTTTGAAAGAGCTAAACTTTGTTGAAAAATTTCAAAATTTCGAAAATTTTTAAAAACTTTCCTAGAATATTTGATTTGTCACATAAAAATTGAATTTTTGAGAAAAATTAGTGCCACGTAGATTTGAGTTTCAAAAAATTTAAAATTTTCATTTTTCAAAATTTCCTAATTTTTTCCTCGAGAACTACAAAATTTATTGCCACGTGGCAAATTATTTGAATTCAAAAATTTTTTTTCCAGGAACCTCTGGCGATGTGGAATTATCCAGTGAAAGCGACGACAACGAAGACGAGGAGGAAAATAATGATAATAATGTTAATTACCCGGCTGTTTTGCGCAGCTTGCGATTCCGCGGCGACGAAAATTCGCAGCAGCGACGCGAGTTGCGATTAACAAATCGCGCCTTTGATTTTGACACGATTTTTGCGATTTTGTCGCTGAAAAACTGGTAGAAAATTGAATAAAACAATTGAAAGTTGATTCTTGGAAAAGGAAATTTCGCGGAAAAAATCAAATTATTTTCCCCCGTCACTTTATGAAAAAAAAATTGGATTTTTTATGGGAAAAATTCGCTGAAAATTGAGCTGGCGTGTGAAAAAAGAAAAGCAGCTTGATAATAACACACAAAGAGAAAATTCGGAGAACGGAAATTGACTTTGGAAACTTTTTTTGAAGTTGAATTTTTTTTCAAACAAAAAAAAGTTATGAGAAGTTTCGTGGTTCTGTTATCGATTTTATTTTTTGGCGTTTTGAAAGCTCGTGAGTTTTTTTCGGGGGAATTTTTGATCTGAATTTAAATTTGGGAAGAAATTTGTGATAGAATGAGCCTAAATATGCCACGTGGATTTTTGAAACTGAAAAAAAAATCTGGTTGTGAAATTAGCTTTCAACTAAATTTAAATATGACAAATTTTTCCTGACATTCCGGAAAAAATCAAAGCCACGTGGCAGAATTTTGGAAGCTTCAAACTTATTTTCAAATTTTTTTTAACTATGAATTTTTTTTTCGAAATTTCAACCTTCGCTTTATTTTCAACATGAATTTTTCCCTTCGAAAAATGACTAATATTTTTCACATCAAACTACAATTTCATCATCTTTTTTTCAAGATCAAAAGTTTTTTTTTCAAAATTTGAATAAAAATTCCGAATGAATAGCTTCAAATTATTCAAATTAACCTATTCATACATGAATACATGAATAACCCGCTAATTTTTAATAGAAATCAAAACTTTTTCATTTATTTTTAGAACTAGTTGCGCCAATTGGAACTGATGGGGAAGAAGCAACCACCAAAAAATCCGCCACAAAAACAACCAAGAAATCCAAGGCTACTACGATTTTGAGAACAACTTTATTGCCAAAAACATTATCACCAATATATCCACCTTCAGATGCTACAATTTCAGCGATTTATCCGGATTCAGAAGCTACTTCACCAATTTATCCTAACTCAATTTCTACAATCTCTCCAATTTATCCGGCTTCAGATGCTACAATATCACCTATTTACCCCGCATCTGATCCCACAACCCAATCTACTACTGTAATTCTTTCCGACGTCACAAATACCTCTCTTAACACTACTGGAGTGGAAACTACAACTTCCTCAAGTCCCCTTCAATATTTCAACAAACCATTGATTTTCATATGTTTTATGTCTTTTTACCTATCTAGCTAGGTTTCAATAAATAAATAAATAATAATTGGCTCCGCCCATAATCCCTTCTGCCTTTTTTTTCAGAAAAAAAGAAGAGCTTAGCTATATAGCTTATCAGTTTTTAGTTCATTCTCCTCTCTGACAATGTTTCTATTGATTTTGGTGGTCGGCGTGGGCTGCGTGGCAGCCGCGCCGCTTGGAAATTCGATGAATCCGGAGGTTCATGCGACTGGTGAGTGGATAAGATGGCAGTTAGGCTAACTTACTAGACTCTAGTGTGATTGAGCGGTTTCGCGGAACCAACGCCGCTCGAGAGAGAGAGAGAGAGAGAATAGTAAGAGAAGAGACGCAGAGATGTCAGACGACTAGAGAGTGTAGAGACGTAGAGCAGCTATATGTCTAGACGAGATTAGAGAGTGGAGGGAAATGAGAGACGCAGAGAAGGTAGATCAGTAGAGTGTGGGAGATTGAGACACAGAGACAAACTAGAAAACATAGATAAATGAGAGAAGCAGAGAAACCGGATGGCTAGAGAGTATAGACAACGTTAGAGACGTAGAGAAAATAGATCAATAGATAGTGTAGGAAGTTACGAGACAGAGAGAAGCTTACAGTACATACGAGTCTAGATATCACGTGAAAATCAGATGTGCAGAGAAACCGGATGGCGAGAGAGTATAGGCAACGTTAGAGACGCAGACAAAATATAACAAGGGAATTAAGAGACAGGGAGAAACTAGACAACATATATGAATGAGAGAAGCAGAGAAACCTGAGCATGTCAACGCGTGGGATGCAGAGAAGCTAGACAACATAGAGAGAGAAGCAAAGAAACCGGATGGCTAGAGAGTATAGGCAACGTTAGAGACGCAGAGAAGCTAGACAACTAGAGCGCCAGCTCTCAAAACCTCAATACACCTGATTTCTAGCTCTCGTCCCAATGATCAATGGTACAAACGTCCCCCTCGACGAAAAATCAATCGAAGCACCGATCGAAGATTCGGCCGAAGTCGAAAAAATCCGTCAATCTGTTCATGAAATCGCTGAAAACAAGGATCATCCCGAAAATCTTCCAGTGATTGGTGGATTCGCCAAAGAGCACTTGAATTCGACTTTGCCACCAGAATTGGGAAATGCGACTGGAACTACACAAAGTCTGGTGACAGGGGCCACTGCAACTTCCTCGAGCTCGGCGCCAATCACTTTGAGCACCACTGGAACTCCACCAATCGCTCTCAGCTTGCCACCAGTCACCTATGCACCAACAGGAACTCCAACTACAGTTTCGGGGACTACACCAAGTTCAATCTCTACAACTACTTCAGAGCCAATTGTATCTTCCACCAAACAAATTTGATTTTTTAATTAAATAAAGATTTTGGTTGTTGCCGCGTTTTGAGAACAATAAAATTAGGGTTGTTAAAATTTTAATGATTCTTCCCCAAAATTTGCTATAAAATAAAATCAAAATTTTGCGGGGAGAGCACGAATGAAAATGAAAATTCATTCAATATTCATTCTATTTTTATGGTTTTCGGGTGTTCTTTCGATGGGAAGACCAGTTCAACAAGAAGAAGAATCATGTGAAGTTCAAGAAGAGATTTGCGAGGAAGATCTAGAGGTTACAACAACCATACCAAAATCTCTGGTCTTTGAAGGAGCTGAGAACCAAACTGCGCTTCTCTCATCATCATCAGGAGATTCTGAAGACACACCAGAAGAGCTG
The DNA here is from genome assembly GCA_947459285.1 of Caenorhabditis angaria. Taxonomy (NCBI): domain Eukaryota; kingdom Metazoa; phylum Nematoda; class Chromadorea; order Rhabditida; family Rhabditidae; genus Caenorhabditis; species Caenorhabditis angaria. Next base: position 2,556,455 of record CANHGI010000003.1, on the reverse strand, counting down.
AACTGCAATACAATAACAAGTTCAAACTTTGTGAATCAGATGATAAGATTTGGTCAACCTTTTGGAAGAAATAATACAATTTACATCTACGGAAAAGTCTTGGAAAATGCGAATCGAAGTGATGTTTATATTTATCGAGGATTTGAGAATGATGAAAATAGTCAAGAAATTGCACTGCATGTTATTTTGGATTTTGTGACTGGTTGGATGAAGATTTTTTCTGTGGAAAATGGTGTGGAAAGTGTGAACAAAGTTATTGCGGTGCCATTTGTTAGGGGACAAGAGTTTGTACTGCAGATAAGGTAAGTTAGCAGAATGAACAGAGTTCACTTGTGCTTATTGGAAAAATCGCAGCCTTCTCCAATAAGGGACTTTCATTAGGATTGAAACGGGTTTTAATCAGGGTTCCGACTCTAAGGCCTCAAGTACTAGTACCGCATAGTACTTGTACTAGGAAATAGTACTAAACAGCCTACTGCACTTAACGTTTGAGCAAGGCCTTGTTTAAAAGTACTGTTTAAACAGTTCATTTAAACAAGGCCTTGCCTAAAAGTACTGTTTAAGCAGTACATTTAAAAAAAAAAGGCCTTGTTTGAATGTCTAGGCCCTAATTCATTTAGACGCTACCTGTCTAGGCAAGATGCGGAATTAAACACGGAAAATATAGTACACTAGTACAGTACTGAAAATGATCTAGAGCTGTACTATAAGGCATGTTCCACCAAAAAAAATATTTTTTGATAATGAGGTATTTGGGCACGGGGAACATTTTGGTGAGGTATACGGTCGGGAACAGACTTTTAAAGGCTATTAAAGGCTATTACCAGACTATTACACATTTTCCGAGTTTTTTTTTAAAACTATCATAACTTTTTAATTTCGAAGCTTTTTAGAAATTTCGACGACCACTGTAACGGTCTTGAGGTGGGCTACATTTTTTGTGTTGACACCAACTTTCCTACTTTGCTCCTAGGAGGTGAAAAATGCATTTTTATTCGAATTTTTATTAAAAATTGACATTTTCTAGAGAAAAAACGTGTTTTGCACACCTTAGGAGCAAAGTAGGAAAGTTGGTGTCAACACAAAAATGTGTTTAAACAGTACCTTTAAACAAGGCCTTGGTTAAATGCCTTATGTACTAGTGCATCGCAATCAAGGTACTAGGTAGTACTGTACTAGGAATGAATTGAAATTCGGAACTCTGGTTTTAATGAGGTTTTGTAGCACTATTTGTTGATTTTTTCATCAATTTCTCACAATAGTTTCTCTCTCTCAAATATTTTGAAGCCACTGACCCGTACAAAAATTTTAATTCTCCAGAAATCTTCATTGGTCATTATATATTTACAAAGGGGATACAAGTTACGTGACACTTTCGCTAAACGCAAGTTCAATTTTGGGAAATATTCGAACAACTGGAGATTGGATACAGAATAAGATTACAATGACGTGTAAATATGAAGATATATTTTCAACTGCCGAATATCCGGTGGCACCTAAGACTGAAGCTGTTCCTGATTTGGATTGTAATGTGATTGTGAGTAAAACCCTTGATTTTACGAATCAAATATACCATCATCGTTAGCTTAAAACTCAATTTTTCAGAACGCTGATTTCTCCAACAAAATAGTCCATTTGATAACTCCATTCAAAGTCAATATGTCACTCTGGTTTTGGGGAAAATCTTGGAAAACTCCGAACACAGCAGAAGTTTTCTTATATTCTGGATACAATAATACATTAACCAGTCGAAACATCGTATTCCATTTGGAGTTTCAATATGTTGATCCAAGACAGATGAAAATGAACTCAATGAATTCTCAAGGAAAATGGGTTAATCAACAAACTGCACGTTCTCCCTATTTTAGAGGATTGCATTTTGCTGTACAACTTAGAAGAACCTCTGTGGGGATTGAATATTGGGCTGGAACAGAATATTATAATTTGACAATGCAACTTGATCCAAATGTTGTTATTGGAAATGTAAGGACTAAAGGAGATTGGGATCAATATACAACAAATATTAATTGCCCGAGGGATCTAACGGCTACCACTATGACTCCTACATCCACGACTGGATCGAGTGTAATCGAAAAAGACACAACTACAGGATCATCTAAAGGTACAACTGGATCAAGTGGAAATGTTGGAGAAACAACATCTAAACCTGAAACTACAACTGGTCTAAGTGGAATGAACGAATACACTACAACTTGTGCGACTGAATCAAGTTCAGAATCAACTACTACTGGAATGAGTGGAAATGTTGGAGAAACAACATCTAAACCTGAAACTACAACTGGTACAAGTGGAATGAACGAATACACTACAACTTGTGCAACTGAATCAAGTTCAGAATCAACTACTACTGGAATGAGTGGAAATGTTGGAGAAACAACATCTAAACCTGAAACTACAACTGGTCTAAGTGGAATGAACGAATACACTACAACTTGTGCAACTGAATCAAGTTCAGAATCAACAACTACTGGAATGAGTGGAAATGTTGGAGAAACAACATCTAAACCTGAAACTACAACTGGTCTAAGTGGAATGAACGAATACACTACAACTTGTGCAACTGAATCAAGTTCAGAATCAACTACTACTGGAATGAGTGGAAATGTTGGAGAAACAACATCTAAACCTGAAACTACAACTGGTCTAAGTGGAATGAACGAATACACTACAACTTGTGCGACTGAATCAAGTTCAGAATCAACTACTACTGGATTGAGTGGAAATGTTGGAGAAACAACATCTAAACCTGAAACTACAACTGGTCTAAGTGGAATGAACGAATACACTACAACTTGTGCAACTGAATCAAGTTCAGAATCAACAACTACTGGAATGAGTGGAAATGTTGGAGAAACAACATCTAAACCTGAAACTACAACTGGTCTAAGTGGAATGAACGAATACACTACAACTTGTGCGACTGAATCAAGTTCAGAATCAACTACTACTGGAATGAGTGAAAATGTTGGAGAAACAACATCTAAACCTGAAACTACAACTGGTACAAGTGGAATGAACGAATACACTACAACTTGTGCAACTGAATCAAGTTCAGAATCAACTACTACTGGAATGAGTGGAAATGTTGGAGAAACAACATCTAAACCTGAAACTACAACTGGTCTAAGTGGAATGAACGAATACACTACAACTTGTGCGACTGAATCAAGTTCAGAATCAACTACTACTGGAATGAGTGGAAATGTTGGAGAAACAACATCTAAACCTGAAACTACAACTGGTACAAGTGGAATGAACGAATACACTACAACTTGTGCAACTGAATCAAGTTCAGAATCAACTACTACTGGAATGAGTGGAAATGTTGGAGAAACAACATCTAAACCTGAAACTACAACTGGTACAAGTGGAATGAACGAATACACTACAACTTGTGCGACTGAATCAAGTTCAGAATCAACTACTACTGGAATGAGTGGAAATGTTGGAGAAACAACATCTAAACCTGAAACTACAACTGGTACAAGTGGAATGAACGAATACACTACAACTTGTGCAACTGAATCAAGTTCAGAATCAACTACTACTGGAATGAGTGGAAATGTTGGAGAAACAACATCTAAACCTGAAACTACAACTGGTCTAAGTGGAATGAACGAATACACTACAACTTGTGCGACTGAATCAAGTTCAGAATCAACTACTACTGGAATGAGTGGAAATGTTGGAGAAACAACATCTAAACCTGAAACTACAACTGGTACAAGTGGAATGAACGAATACACTACAACTTGTGCAACTGAATCAAGTTCAGAATCAACTACTACTGGAATGAGTGGAAATGTTGGAGAAACAACATCTAAACCTGAAACTACAACTGGTCTAAGTGGAATGAACGAATACACTACAACTTGTGCAACTGAATCAAGTTCAGAATCAACTACTACTGGAATGAGTGGAAATGTTGGAGAAACAACATCTAAACCTGAAACTACAACTGGTCTAAGTGGAATGAACGAATACACTACAACTTGTGCAACTGAATCAAGTTCAGAATCAACTACTACTGGAATGAGTGGAAATGTTGGAGAAACAACATCTAAACCTGAAACTACAACTGGTCTAAGTGGAATGAACGAATACACTACAACTTGTGCGACTGAATCAAGTTCAGAATCAACTACTACTGGATTGAGTGGAAATGTTGGAGAAACAACATCTAAACCTGAAACTACAACTGGTCTAAGTGGAATGAACGAATACACTACAACTTGTGCAACTGAATCAAGTTCAGAATCAACAACTACTGGAATGAGTGGAAATGTTGGAGAAACAACATCTAAACCTGAAACTACAACTGGTCTAAGTGGAATGAACGAATACACTACAACTTGTGCGACTGAATCAAGTTCAGAATCAACTACTACTGGAATGAGTGAAAATGTTGGAGAAACAACATCTAAACCGGAAACTACAACTGGTACAAGTGGAATGAACGAATACACTACAACTTGTGCGACTGAATCAAGTTCAGAATCAACTACTACTGGAATGAGTGGAAATGCTGGAGAAACAACATCTAAACCGGAAACTACAACTGGTACAAGTGGAATGAACGAATACACTACAACTTGTGCGACTGAATCAAGTTCAGAATCAACTACTACTGGAATGAGTGGAAATGCTGGAGAAACAACATCTAAACCGGAAACTACAACTGGTACAAGTGGAATGAACGAATACACTACAACTTGTGCGACTGAATCAAGTTCAGAATCAACTACTACTGGAATGAGTGGAAATGTTGGAGAAACAACATCTAAACCGGAAACTACAACTGGTCTAAGTGGAATGAACGAATACACTACAACTTGTGCGACTGAATCAAGTTCAGAATCAACAACTACTGGATTGAGTGGAAATGTTGGAGAAACAACATCTAAACCGGAAACTACAACTGGTCTAAGTGGAATGAACGAATACACTACAACTTGTGCGACTGAATCAAGTTCAGAATCAACAACTACTGGATTGAGTGGAAATGTTGGAGAAACAACATCTAAACCGGAAACTACAACTGGTCTAAGTGGAATGAACGAATACACTACAACTTGTGCGACTGAATCAAGTTCAGAATCAACAACTACTGGATTGAGTGGAAATGTTGGAGAAACAACATCGAAACCGGAAACTACAACTGGTACAAGTGGAATGAACGAATACACTACAACTTGTGCGACTGAATCAAGTTCAGAATCAACTACTACTGGATTGAGTGGAAATGATGGAGAAACAACATCTAAACCGGAAACTACAACTGGTCTAAGTGGAATGAACGAATACACTACAACTTGTGCGACTGAATCAAGTTCAGAATCAACCACTACTGGATTGAGTGGAAATGATGGAGAAACAACATCTAAACCTGAAACTACAACTGGTCAAAGGGAGACCGGTGAGGAAACCACAACTTGTATGACTGAAACAAGTTCATCGAACCCAGATGTCTCTTCTACACCTATCATTGATGATACAACTGAACCAACGTCAACCAATCCAGCATTAAAATCTAGATCAACGTTTGATGAAGGAGCTACTACAATTGCCAATGTTTCTTCAACAACTGAAGGTTTGAACTAAAATTCGAATAGAATTATTTATCAATGATATTTTTAGATCAAGAAGAAAGTACTAAAGCTCCTGAAGAGGAATGTGTTGAAGATCGTGTAGAAGACGAGGAAGAATGTCATGAAGAAGAAGAAGAAATTCAAAAAAGTAAGTTGAAAAATCTGACCTCCCATCGATGTTTGGTTTTTCAGAAAAACATCATCATCATCATCGAGAGATCAAAGAAAAAGAGGAGTGTCCAGAGAAAAAACATCACAGTAATTCAGATATCAAAAATTGAAAAGATTTTCAAATTTTCAGAAAATCGTCTGCATCCTCGTCACATTTCCAGTTCCAAAAGATCAAAAAGAGAAGTTCGCGAAGCTAAAATTCGATTCAGTGAGATGTTCGATGCATAATTTAATGAGGGTTGTAAAAGGGTTTCAATAAAATTTTAATAATCATTAAAAATTTCGCATAAAACCCCGACAAAACCAAAATTCTCCTATTAAAAAATGATTATTTTTGTAATTTTATGGGGCTTCTCATTCTTTTTCGAAGAATCTCTACAAAGTCTACAAAATTTGAGATGCAACACAATAACATCCTCAAATTTCGTCGGAAAAATGATAAGATTCGGCCAACCTTTTGAAAGAAATAATACAATTTACATCTACGGAAAAGTCTTGGAAAATGCGAATCGAAGTGATGTTTATATTTATCGAGGATTTGAGAATAATGAAAATAGTCAAGAAATTGCACTGCATGTTATTTTGGATTTTGTGACTGGTTGGATGAAGATATTTTCTGTGGAAAATGGTGTGGAAAGTGTGAACAAAGTTATTGCGGTGCCATTTGTTAGAGGGAAAGATTTTGTGCTGCAGATAAGGTGAGTGAGTTGAGAAACCGTAACATTTCATTGTCAGTTAAGTTAGGCTAACTTCCTATATCCAACAAGTTAGTGTAACTTGGCTGCTAACTAGCGGCTCTTTTTCCAGAAATCTTCACTGGTCATTTTTGATTATGAAGGGTGATTTGAACTACGTGACACTTCAACTAAACTCAAGTTCAATTTTGGGAAATGTTCGAACAACTGGAGATTGGATACAGAATAAGATAACGATGGCATGCAGTTATAACGACATTTTTTCAGTCAAGGAGATTCCAGTGGCGCCAAAAACCGCTGCTATTCCGGATTTGGATTGTAATGTTATTGTGAGTCAGGATAATTCCTGAAAACTAGCCGCTATTGATTTTCAGAACGCTGATTTCTCCAACAAAATAGTCCACCTGATAACCCCATTCAAAGTGAATATGTCACTTTGGTTTTGGGGAAAATCTTGGAAAACTCCGAAAACCGCCGAAGTCTTCTTATATTCTGGATACAATAATACTTTAACCAGTCGAAACATCGTATTTCATTTGGAGTTTCAATATGTTGCTCCAAGACAGATGAAAATGAACTCAATGAATTCTCAAGGAAAATGGGTTAATCAACAAACTGCACTTTCTCCCTATTTTAGAGGATTGCCATTTGCTGTACAACTTCGAAGAACTTCTGTGGGGATTGAATATTGGGCTGGAACACATTATCATAATTTGATAATGAAAATTGATCCAAATGTTGTTATTGGAAATGTAAGGACTAAAGGAGATTGGGATCAATATACAACAAATATGAATTGCCCGAGGGATTTGGAAATTATTGCAAAGAAAGTTGCGATAAGTAGTTCGACTTCAAAAAAACCTATCACATCTACATCGACTACAGCAAAACCAATTCTGGTGAAGGAGGCTGTGATTGTGAATCCGGAAAGTGAGTTGGCATAACTTAGCAAAGTCATAGATATCAGGGATAGGCTAGATGGAACCAGACGACTAGAGTCTGAGTGAAGCGAGAGACGCAGAGAAACAAGACAACAAGAGAGTATGCAAAACTAAGAGACCCAGAAAAGTCCCCAAAAAACTAACCGCAAGTTTGAAATGAAATATAATCGAGAAATGAACAAAAATGAATTTGATTCACGTTTGAAAAAATGACGAGCGAAACGAGTTTAGGAGTTGGGTTAATTTTAAAAATCGCTCGAAAATCTTCAAATTTTCCAGCAACTCTCGAAAGCTCGGGCTCCGCAGAACCAGCCAAAACATCTACAAATTGCATCTGTCCACCTTCAACCTCAAGTTCCACCTCAAACTCAAATTCAAGCTCCGATTCTACCAAACTTCTGAACATTCTAAAATCCCTCCCAAAAATCACAATCTACGGAAATGACTACGAGGAAAGTGGATTCGAATCGCTTTTCGATTTGGCATCTCAAAATATCGATGAAAAATTGGTGGAAGTTTTGAAGAATTTGAGATTCGTTGTGAAAAAACCGGCGAGAATTCCGGAAAATGCTGGAATTATGGTTGAAGAACTAGATCCAAGGAGATTTTCAGATTCAGAAGCTGAAATTTCGCCTGAAATTAGACCTGAAAACATCAGAAGTGAAGCGAAAAGGGATTCTGAAAATGAATACAAAATGGACTCCGGGATGAGAAAGGCTGAAAATCCATCTGAAAATCAAGAATGCGAAGAAGATTCCTATGAAGTTCGAAAGGAAGAATGTTATTGATTCTTTTGAATAAAACTTTTCATGATTTTTTCAATAGTTAGTTACCAGGAAATAAGTTAGGCGAACTGGTTTATCAAAAAAAAAAAAATTATTTATGGTTGAAACTTTGATTGACAATTTTTTCAGGAAAAAAAAGCAAAACCGTGACCACCTGATAACGTGGATTTTGGTGAAATTTCATTTCAAAAAAAAAATTCACCAAGCGCCAAAAATTTCTTTCTTTTTTTGATAAAAAATGACCAACCCCTCCCATTTCTGGACAAGAAAACTTGATTTTCCGAACAAAAAAATACAATCAACTTTTTTTCTGGCCGCAATTACTTCGCAGTTATAGTACGACCTTGAAAAATTGACTATAAATGGAACCCCAACCCATTCTGAAATTCATCCTGATTCAGATTTTTCCATGGGAGAAGAAGATCATATGTCGAGGCGTACTGCCTATCGATTTGTCGCCTATTCGGCTGTGTCTTTTTCGGTTTTGGCTGTCGTTTCGGTGAGTTTTGGGAGTGTTAAGATCTGCCGCTTCAACAAAATTTTTGTCAGCTCTGCGTCACTATTCCAATGGTTTTCAACTATGTGCAAAACATCAAGCAAAACCTGAACCATGAGATTTCTTATTGTCGCGCTTCGGCTCGTGACATTTATTCTGAAGTCAATCACATTCGTGTCGCACCAAAATCCGCCCATCAAAACTCTTCCACTCATGCTAACCGCGAGAAACGTGCCGCCTACGATCAATGCAACAATTGTTGTCTTCCAGGGCCAGCCGGGCCATCGGGAGCTCCCGGAAAGCCAGGAAGACCAGGTCGCCCTGGAGCGAGCGGACTTCCCGGAAATCCAGGTCGTCCACCACCACAATTGTGTCATCCAACCACACCAAAACCATGTCCACAATGCCCTCAAGGACCACCGGGACCACCAGGAGGTCCAGGACTTCGCGGAGATCCAGGGCGACCAGGTCAACCAGGAAGAGCGATTGGTGGAGGGCCACCAGGTCCACCAGGACTTAAGGGACAACGCGGACAACCTGGACAACCTGGAAGACCAGGGCAACCCGGGCCACCAGGATTCAGTGCTCAAGGACAATCGACCCCAGGATTACCAGGACCAGCAGGACCACGTGGGCCACCAGGGCCAAATGGAGCGCCAGGAAGACCAGGAGCACAGGGATATCCGGGAACTCCTGGGCCAAAGGGACCTTCAGGAACTCCAGGATTCCCGGGAGGGCCAGGAAATCCAGGAGGACCAGGGCAACCTGGACAACCTGGAGGATCGGGAGAACGTGGAATCTGTCCAAAATACTGTGCTATTGATGGCGGAGTTTTCTTCGATGATGGAAGTTTTAAACAACGTTAAGTGTTTTGTAATTTTGTGGAAATGTAATGAAGTATTAAAGCAGCAATGTTTTTTTGTTTTTTGAAAATTTTGTTGAACAGTTCAGTAGAGCGCACTTGCAAAAACAGAACTGAAACTTCGAAATTAAAAAAAGTGAAAAAAATCTCGTGGTTTTTTCCTATCATTTGGTGGTCACGGTTTTGCATTTTTTCTTCCAAAAAATCTCAATTAACTTTTCTGACATATGTTCATCAAAGTTCAATACACATGGGTGTGTGTGTGATAAACCGGTTCCAATAGAAGACTGAAAACTTTTTTCTATTTCCTGGTCATCTTTAAAAATCAGGCTACTTGAAAAAGAACATTGTTAACGTTGCTTGAAACTCACGGCCTTTTACAGGGTAAATCGAGAGAGACACAGAGAAAACGAGAAAAATTCTTCAAAAAAAATCCAAAACACGAAATTCACAAATAATTTGATCTATCGTTTCGAAACCAAGCGCGGGAAACGTTTTTGAATTCGAAAATATTTGAAAAACATGTTTCCCGCGCTTGGTCTCGAAACGAGGAGTCGAACTGCAAATGGAATTGGTGTTTCGTATTTCCATTTGAAGGTGGTTTTTTCTCTCTCTGCATCTCTCTCAACTTGCAATTTTTCCTATTTTTGAAAGGCCGTGAACTTCCATCATCGAAGAAAACTCCGCCATCAATAGCCCAGTATTTTGGACGAATTCCGCGTTCTCCCAATCCACCAAAACCTCGTAGTTCTTCCGGATTATTTTTTTCCAGGAAAAAATTATTTTCTATCAAAAACCCGCCAAAAAAAACTCACCAAATTTGCGCCGAAAATCCACGAATATCCAAAGTCCATCAATTTCGCAAATATGAGCAATGAAGAAATTTGCGGCAATCCTGAAAATTTAAAACTTCACTTTGAAAAACAACGCGCTCGCCTCAAAAACCAGAAAAATTTATTTTTTTCGAAAATAAAAAATAATTTTTGTGGCGCGTTTGCGCTAAACAACGGGCAAAGCGGAGTGTCGTTGCAAAACGGACATTTTTTTTATTTGAAGATAAAATCAAATTTTGAAGGTTTAAAGAGAAGCACAGCTGCAAAAACTGAATGATCGCGCGAAACGCGCCAGCACTTGACGCGTTTTCGGTTTTTGCACGAGAAAAAAATTTTCTTTTTTTTTGTTTTTTTCCATCAGAAAATTAATTTTTTCTTCTTTTTTATTTTTTTGTGAGTTTTTCAGGAAGTTTCACATATTCGGACAGACTATCGTTTGTAGAGAATTTAAAGGAGAATTTTATTATGTTTGGATCGAGTGCTGAAAATGGGGCTGACGGATGCTAAAGTTGTTTTTATGAAGTCCATTTTTTTCGAAGAAAATTTTTTTTATTCTGGAATTGATCGAGTTTGAATTTTTATGAGTTGGAATGAATATACAATTGGCCGGAGATGATTTTCCGATGGTTTTGAGTGAGATGAGATGCATTGGAAAGGCATTTTTCGAGGTCGTCAAATCAATATTTTTGTTGTTGAAAAGTGAGTTATTTGTATCTAAATTTGTGAAAAAATTATGATTTTATATTCAGATGGGCCTGATACGAGTTGACGGAAACATGAAGATGTCGGAGAGTCCCAAACAAAAATTATTTCGACGAAATAATCCAATTGATTGCCGAACTGACCAGAAACTCGCGAAGGAGATCACGTGGAGAGACTCACGAGGAGAGTTTTGGGATTCTAAGGAACATTTTAATGAAGGTAATTCCTATTTTTGATTGATTTTTATAAAATAGTGAAATCAATTGAAGAAATAATAAAAATTCAATATTTCCGTGATTTTGGCGTTATTTCACCACATGGTGTAATTTACTACCTCAAATCGCTAGACCTCAAATTTTTCATTAATTTTTGGGTAGATCAAAAATAATTTTTCTCTAAATCTCTCGTTTTTGCGTTGAATTTCGTCGATTTTAGTCCCACCCCTAAGATCGTGTCAGGTCTCAAAAAATGCGCGAAATTTTTCGGGTAGTAAATTACACTCTGTGTTCACCATGATAGAGGCATGGGGGAGTATCAAGACTTAGTCGATCTTTCTCAGCAGCAAAAACTATATCAAGATACATGTCCAAATAACATTTCTACCGTTCATTTTCGAAAAGTAAAATTCTATTTTCATTTTCATCGCATTTTATTTTAATGAGAACTAATATTTCATATGTCCGTGATTCAAAACTGTTGAATTCAAACAAACAATGTTGTTTTCAGGTATTGCGAACGTCAGCCAAGTGGAATCAACGGTTTCGATCATGGACGAAGTGGAGTTGATAATACTATTAAAATAACAGATTTTAAATAAATTGTTGTTGTTTTCAACTTGAGATTTGTTAATTTTCTTCAAATTTCGATCAAAAAATGCCGCAAAATTTGGAGCTGTGGAATAAAACTTCAAATTTCGATGATTAATGTGGTATTCTGATTGTTAGAAGAGATCATGCTTCAAAAGCTTCAGAATCCTCTCAGCGAGAATGAAATATGATTTTATCATGAAATTGTAAGCCATACTTGTAATTTTTCAAATCACTGATGAAATTTTTCCCGAAAAACATCGGTTCTTAGAAATTTTTAAGACAAAGAATGGTTATTTTCTCGTCTAACAGTACAAATTCCTTGTTCGGTAAGAAGTTCTTATTTCTTTTTTCAACATAAGTATATTAAACATCTTATTTCATATAAAAAGTTTGAAAGTTTTGCTTCATTATTTCAAAAATATCTTTTTTGTGAGGGTACTTCAAAATCTCACGTTTTTCACGCCTAATAAATTTTTTCACTCAACAAATTATATTTCTCTGTCTTCGTCTCATTCTCCTCTATCTTCTCATGTACGATTCATTCGTTGAAACTTCCGCTAACTTCAGCTTTTTTCAAAAAAATTCGAGAAAAAATTAAAAAAAAAATTTTCGGCGAGAGAGTGTGTGCGCCTATAGAGACGCCGACAAACACACACGCCCGTGGAGGGCGAGAGAGAAGAGTGCAGGAGACATTGCTGGCGCACAATCGGTTTTTGCAGCTGTGTAGAAGAAACTTGTGGTCCCCGCAAGGAAAATTCAAAAAATGTACTTGTGTAGTTCTCTCGGATTTTTTTTGAATTTGATTTTTCGATAAATCTCTCATGACCAAAACTATAGTCCGAGAGAACTACACAAGTACATTTTTTTAAATTTTCGCTGCGGGGAACACAAGTTTCTTCCCTTTAAACCTTCAAAATTTGATTTTTTCTTCAAATAAAAAAATTGTCCTTTTTGCAACGACACTCCGCTTTGCCCGTTGTTTAGCGCAAACGCGCCACAGAAAATTTATTTTTTTTGAAGCGAGCGAGTTTTTTTCAAAGTGAATTTTTAAATTTTCAGGATTGCCGCAATTTCTTCATTGCTCATTTTTGCGAAATTGATGGATTTTGGATATTCGTGGATTTTTGGTGAGTTTTTTTGGGCCGGTTTTTGGACGGGTTTTTGATGGAAAATAATTTTTTCTGAAAAAAAATTAATGCGGAAGAACTACACAAGTATGTATATTTTCGCTGTGTGCCTAAAGTATATCCCTTTAATTTTTATACCTGAAAAATGTTTTCGTGGTATTTTTAGAATAAAAAAGCAAACACAATCATTATTTTCAAAAAAAAATTTATTTTTCAATGAAAATTATTCGAATTAACATTACTAACTTTCATATCCATCTTTTTCTTTCGCCAAAAAACCAAAATCCTCCAAAAATCCCGTCGAATCCTCGAATCAGCAACAAGAATTGTATAAAAATTAAAACACAAGAAAAAATAGCCAATAGTTGTATGATAATTGGCCACAAATACACTAATTGGATCAGTAAACTTGAAAATCATCGAAGTTTCGTATAATATAAATATGAAGGCGACTAAAGTATGTGATGACGTCACAATAATCAATTTCTTCTCATGAGAAGTCTTGAAGTTTTTCAATCGATAAATTGTTGCGATAGTTAGGATAACTGAGACAGTTTCAAAGATTATTGCATACCCCGCAACTATCATACGCTCTATAATTAATCCTTGCTTTTGATATATTGTAATTACCCCAGAATTAATTATAATTGTTGCATTTTCGACGAAAATTGGATAACAAGAGATAATTGAGATAATTAGAAGGGTAATTAGGTAGATTTTAACGAGTTTGGAGCTCCAAAGTTTATTAAAATTCACAAAAGTTGCGCTAAATCGATTGAGAGCCATTAAAAAGTTATAAACTAGATGGAGAATGCAGAAAAGTAGATCGAAAAATGTGCAGAAATGCGAAGTTTGAATGTAAAGCTCACTGGGATAACAAAACCTTACCCAATGGAGCCATAAGTACAGCAAACTGTGAAATATATCGAATATCCCAGAGACCAGGAAGATTTTGAAGAATGCACCGAATTTCAGATATTTTTTCGAGATTATGAAGGCTATAAGGATACTTGAAATAATTCCGGGAATGTAGAATAAGTAGAGATATACTTGAGGAACTAGTTGCATTTTTCGAAATGTAAAGTTATGCGAAATAATCATACCTGCTACTTTGATTCGGCTCAAATTATAGGGTTGGCTGCTAAAAAGCCTATTAAGTCACATTGTCGATCACATGGGACAAACGGTAATAAAAGGGGAAATTATTTTTTGCGTGTTTGGTCTTGCAGCGATTACGTGTCCCTTTAATGTTTCTCCTTTATTTTCTGTGTTTTTTCTTGGGTGATTCAAGTCGAAAAATAATAGCCTTTCACGTTTAAAGGCACATCCTGAAGTACGGTAGTGCCTGCAGATCTAACTTAAAGAAATTTGTTGTATCTTAGTAGAACATCAGGAGCATTAGGGGCAAAAAAGGGGCGGAGCCTATCGTGGGAAAAGCTGCAGCTGCTCCGCGAGAGAGTATGCAAATGTGAGAGAGTGCGAGGGGTGCTAACAAAATATGTTGATGAGCAGATGATGAGCAGGTGACAGTTTGATTGACAGCTTTGAACTTTAAAGATCATTATTCAAATTCCTGAGCATAGTTCAAATTCCTGATCAAAGAACCAATCGATGAATAGGCAGGTGGTGGTGAGAGAGTGTGTAGACTGTAGAGAGTGGGAAGACATGATGAGATGATGAAGAAAGGGAGAAGAGAAGATTGCGAAATGGAAAAACAAATGATAATATGGTTGTTGCTGAACTTGAACTTGCTGTTGATGTTGCATTAATCATCCAAAATTACGATACTGGCGGGATACCAGCACCCCGGATCAGCAGGCTGATAAACAACTATTTCATTCCCATTTATACGTATGTTGTATCTGTAAAAATTTTTTGGATTAAAAAAAGTTTTGCAAAAAGAAAAGACTTACCTTAACCTGTAGTAGGTTACCAATGAAATGTAATTTCCTTGGTGCAGGAACCAGGTGTTCCCGGCTCTCGCCGGGAACACTCTTAATGAGCCGATATCGCGCCCAGTGTGTCGAAGGTATCCTCGAAGGTTATTATTCTCAAGGTGTAACATAATAGGGTAATAGTCCCTATTACGTCTGGTGTTAAAACCGTGAGACTCCAAATATCTCAAGAGATCCATTTGGCTATGGAATGTGGTATTTTCTTACGCTTAAATAGTACATTTGCTGTATTAGACCACGCCCATGATATTAAGATACTCCTGATAAGTGCGCATTTTTTATAATAATAGTTCATCCATATGTTTATAATTACTCTGTTTACGAAAAAGATAAAATCTAACGTCACGGTGAGCAGCATTTTTTAGATATATTATATTTCGGTTATTAACTTGTCAGGTAATCTATTTAAATTCTTTTGATTGATGATAAAGTAAACTGTTGTTTTTTCGTTATAAGTTGTACGTATTTGAAAAAATAACTGACTATCTCAAAAAGAATTCAAATTTATTTGAATTCGAATCCGATTTGAATAAAAAAATTCGATTCATCATTTTCTCCGCTATTGAGTTGTCACCTCCGCCACCTTGGTTCAAAACCAAAAAATGATTGATAGGCGGCGGCATATTTGATTCTTTGTTTAACAAACGAAATATACAATTTTCGAATGTGGGAATAAGAATATCCAAAAAGATTTTTATTTGAATGTATTTAAATTTTTTCGAATTTCCAAATTCTTTATTGTTGAGAAGACCTGAAATGGTTCAAAAATTTAAATACACTATTCAGAAAAAACAATGGTTTTATTTCATTTTTCGAAAACTCGGAATAAAATTTAAAAATTCTATTATGCGGCTCATATGTTGGTTGTTGAAACTAGTTGTGTTCGAACATTCCGTGATTTTTTGATATCCATATCGTTGTAAAAACTTTGGCGAAATTGATCTGGAAAAATTTGGAACTTTGAATATTTTAAATATTTTATTCTTCTTCAGAAAAAAAACAAGTTATTTATTTCAATTTCTATTGCATGTGTATTAATTAAAACATTTATTTATTTTTTTATAAATTTTTTTAAAATTCATTTCTTTCAGTAGATTTACTAAAACATTTATTTTAAAACATTCCGGCTTAGTTAAAATTATTTTTTATTCGAATCCGATTCGTTTGATATACATATTGTTATAAATTATAAATTATTCAAAGTTTCAAATTTCTTCGGGAAAAAATTTGAAAGTATGAATATTTTAAATATGATATTCAGATTCCTCATGTTGAGACGATTCTATTGATATATACATGATGATACTTTTTTCAACTTTTTTCTCCAACTCTCGATGCTTCAATTTGATAAACTTTTTTCCTTCTTCTCGAACATCTGCAATATTTCGCAATCTTCTCTTCTCCCTTTCTTCATCATCTCATCATGTCTTCCCACTCTCTACAGTCTACACACTCTCTCACCACCACCTGCCTATTCATCGATTGGTTCTTTGATCAGGAATTTGAACTATGCTCAGGAATTTGAATAATGCTCAGGAATTTGAATAATGATCTTTAAAGTTCAAAGCTGTCAATCAAACTGTCACCTGCTCATCATCTGCTCATCAACATATTTTGTTAGCACCCCTCGCACTCTCTCACATTTGCATACTCTCTCGCGGAGCAGCTGCAGCTTTTCCCACGATAGGCTCCGCCCCTTTTTTGCCCCTAATGCTCCTGATGTTCTACTTATCTTGTGTTTTTGGACACTGCATTCTTTAAATTAACTTATTCATTTGTTCAAAATCGAAAAAAGGTCGACAAAGACTACAAAAAAATTTCAACAATTAACGGCCCCCGGCCTAGACTATAGTCTAGTTCCCGTGAATATTTCCGATCTCTCACAATTCCTCCGATAGCCAATTTAAATGGGCACTGAAGTCTTGTTGCGGAAGCTGCGGTGGTTGAGAAGATCAAGAGGATTATGAACATGGGAGGAGGCATCTAGAGAGTGACCTAAGGCCTCGCGAGGTCCAGGTGAACTGATACTTATGCTATTTTATAGGAGAGATCTCAAGCTCCACCCATAGTTTTTGATTTTGAGATCACCTAAGTTCTACTTCAAACGGCCAAAGCCCCGTATAATTATGCTTGTCAAATTTATCTGTGTCAAACATTACTGTGTGTTATTTTCTAAACTTGTAAACAAAATTAATTAGGCTAAGTGTAACTCAAGTTTGTCACGTATGCTACAAAGTGGTTGTTCTGGTGAAAATCATAGAATTCTCCGGATTTTTTGCAGTTTTTCCGAAAATCCGGGAATAAAGTTGTTTGCGAATTCGAGAATCGGCGATTAGGATTGTGTAGAAGTTGCAGGAGAGAAGGGCGTAGGAAATTGCCATCCACTGGAAATTTTTAGGTTTTTCTAGCTAGGTCCCTGCCCCCCCCCCAAAAAAAACTCACATAACTCCCCAAAAACGTTGAAACCGGATCACTGAACCCAGCCACAGTGGCAATCTCATAAAATAGAATAGCTGAAGCCAGCATCGAATGTCCAGCAGTCACAATAATCAATTTCTTCTCGTGAGTAGTCTCAAAATTCTTCAATCGATAAATCGTCAAAACAGTGATGAAAATCGTGGCTGATTCAAAGATTATGATATAAATCGCATCAATTATACGTTGCACATACAATCCATGTTTTTCTTTAATTATGGCTTTTTCCTCGGTTATTATGATATCCTTATCTTCCAGAAAAACCGGGTAGGATGATATTGTAGATATAATTAAAATTGAGATCAGGTAGATCTTGGTTAATTCAGGCGTCCAGAACTGCAAGAAATGTTGATGTTTTAGACCGCGCTGCGTGTGCGTCGCGGTCAAATACATATATCTATACTGTAGCTTTTAAACTATAATCACTAAGATTTTTAATTGTTAGTTGTTCTAAATACATAGCAACCTTAAACCCCTTGATTACCAATCAGAAACCTTTCCAAGATTGCCACGTCATAACTCACCCTCGAAAAATTCATAAAAGTTGCGCTAAATCTATTGAGACCCATCAGAAAGTTACATAAAATATGAATAATATATAAGTGCATATCAAAAAATGCGCAAAAATGCGAAGTTACAATATAGAGGTAGTTAGGATAAGTCAATTTCACGGTGTGTAACCAAATGTAAATTGCGCAGTGATAAATATCGCAAATTCCGGAGACGAAGAAAATGTAGAAAAATGCACCGGATTTTAGGTGTTTTCGGAGGATTAGGGTTGTTAGAATGCATAGGATTATTGTTGGAATGTAGAAGATGTAGAAGTTGAGTTGAAAGATTATCAACATTTTTGAATAGTGATTTTAGTACTCACAATTTATAAGTAAGTATAATCATAGAGTAATTATTTATTGTTTTCAATTCAAAAAAAAAAAATTATGGGAAAATAAAAATAATCTTTGGGTACAAGATACATTAAAATTTTTATATATTTATGCTAACTTGGTTGCAAACCCGATTCTCACTCTTCTTCCCCCAAAACACCGCCAGAAAATCTTGTCGAATTCTCGAATCAGCAATCATAATTGTATAAAAATTAGAGCATAGAAAAAAATAGGCAAGAATTGTTCGATGTGCCAGAATAAACTGGGAAATTGGATCGGTGAATTTGAAAACCGCTGCAATTTCATAAATTATGAAAATCAAGCATAGCGCGGTATGCGAAGTTGTAACAATTATCAATTTTCTCTCATAAAAAGTTTTGAAATGTCTTAATCGATAAACTGTAATTATAGTTAGGATAATTGAGAAGGTTTCAAAGATTATTCCATATCCCGCAACTATTATACGCTGTATAATTAATCCCTGTTTTTGAATAATTGTAACAATTCCATCTTTTATTGTGATATCTTTATCTTCAACAAAAATTGGATAGGAAGATATCATTGAGATAATTAAAAGGACGAATAGGTATATTTTGGTAAGTTTAGCCGTCCAAAACTTAAAAAAAAATAAATCTCTTTAAATACCACGTCATAGCTGTTACCTTTCCACTATTCATGAAAGTTGCGCTAAATCGATTAACCGCCATCCAAAAATTATACAAAACATGAGTGACAGAAAAATGCAAATCCCAAAATGTGCAAAAATGGGCGGTATCGATGTAGAGTTGACTGGGATAACAAACTTTTACCCAATGAAGCCATAGATAGATCACACAGTGTAGAATATCCAGGACCCCAGAGGCCAGGAAAATCTGATAGAATGGGCCGAATCGTAGATATTTTTGAGAGATTATGAAGGCTATGATACAACTTGAAAGTATTACAGGGATATAGAATAAGTAGATGAGAAGTTGGGGAACAAAATTCATTTATTTCCTGGTTGGGATTTTTTTTTTGAAATGTAATCAGGAACTTTTTAAACTCGTGAATACATACAACTGACAAGCTAATCAACCTTTTTATTCAAAGAAAAAACGTATTTTGGTCAAACAGGTGATTTGAATAAAGTGAAGTTTGAAAATATATAAATTCATGATAAAAAATTATGTTTATCATCATGAATTCCCTAGAGATTGCTAGATATTATTCAAAACAAAACAAAAACTCAAAGCGTATTACTTGTTCTTGTGAAAATCATCGTCGATTTTCGCTCGAAAATCGAACACGAAAAAACTGCTTTTCGAATTCGCGAATCGGCGAACAAAATTGTGTAGAAGTTGCAGGAGAGAAGAGCGTAGGAGAATGCCATCCACTAAAACATTTCACCGGTAAAACCCTGCCTCCTTTTCAAACTCACATAATTCTCCACAAACTCTGAAAGCGGATCACTGAACCCAAAAACCGTGGCAATCTCATAGAACTCAATAGTCATCGCAAACATCGAATGTCCAGCAGTCACAATAATCAATTTCTTCTCCCGTGCGGGCTTGAAATTCTTCAATCGATAAATCGTCAAAACAGTGATGAAAATCGTGGCTGATTCAAAGATTATGATGTAAATCCCGTCGATTATACGTTGCACATATAAACCATGTTTTTCTTTGACGTATGCTCGTTCTTCGGTGATTATGATATCTTTATCTTCCATGAATATTGGATAACAAGATATTGTTGAGATAAGTAGAACTGTGATTAGATATGTGTTGACGAGTTTCGGGGTCCAGAACTGCAAGAAATGTCGTGTCGGTCAAATATAAATCCCAAAGAAAAACACCCAAACCTTTGAATAACTCAAAAAAGTTGCGCTAAATCGATTAACCGCCATCAAAAAATTGACCAAAATATGAATAATATACAAATGCATATCAAAAAACGAGAAAAAATGCGAAGTAATCACAAAAAGATAGCAAGGATAGGCCAAAATCACGGTGTGTAGCCAGATGTAAATTGCGCAATGATAAATATCGCAAATACCGGAGACGAAGAAAATATAGAAGAATGCACCGGATTTGAGATGTTTTCGCATGATGTAGTTTATGAAGATACAAAACATTATTGATGGAATGTAGAAGATGTAGAAGTAGAGATAAAAGGTTATCCACATTTTTGAGAGAAAATGAACTGTGGAATGTTCTCAGGACTTTTTTGTTTATATACATACGTAATGAGGTCTATAATTGGTGTATTTTTTGGAGAGACCAAAGAAACTTGGGAAAATTCTGCCAATCTACAAAAGTTTTCGAGGGCTTTCCCAAGTTCTCTGAACTCCAGGTTTGGATGTATCGCGAAATTTTGATTTTAATTAAAGCAATTATGAAACCAAAGAACCTGGGAAAATGATGTCACATATAACCTACAAAATATTTTGGCCAAAGGTTTTAGGTACAATCTGAGGTATCCAGAGGTATTATAAAGTCTCTAACCGCCTTCTAAAGTCACCTGGAGAACCCTAAAGTTCTTTAAAAAGCTCCTAAGGTTCCCATTCCCATTTTTGAATCCAGTAAACAAAATATAGAATAAGTTCTCCCAATTAATTTTTTCAAAAACATATATTTGTGATAAGTTGAAATATTCTTTGGCTCAAATAAACATTATAGCTTAACTAATCATTTATTCATTAATTAAGAGTGTTAGAATGAACATGGTTGATTCTTCCCGCTCTTCTCTTCCAAAACACCGCCAAAAAATCTCGTCGAATCCTCGAATCAGCAATCATAATTGTATAAAAATTAAAACACATGTAAAAATACGCAATAATTGTTCGATAAGTCAAAATAAATTGAGAAATTGGATCGGTGAATTTGAAAACCGCTGCAATCTCATAAATTATGAAAATCAAGCATAGCGCGGTATGCGAAGTTGTAACAATTATCAATTTTCTCTCATAAAAAGTTTTGAAATGTCTTAATCGATAAACTGTAATTATAGTTAGGATAATTGAGAAGGTTTCACAGATTATGCCATATACAGCAACTATTATACGCTGTATAATTAATCCCTGCTTTTCAATTATTGTAACTAAGCCATTAGTTATAATAATTGTTTTATCTTCTGAAAATATTGGATAGCAAGATATTGTTGAAATTATGAATATTGAGATTAGATAGATTTTGGTGAGATTAGGGGTCCAGAACTGAAAAATTGTTGGAAAATCAACTTTGTCTTGCTTAAAAAATTAAAAATTTTAATTTCCACGTCATACCTTCGAAAATCCCAAAAAAGTTGCGCTAAATCGATTTGCGGCCATACAAAAATTATAAACAAAATGAGTGATTGTAAAATGCAAATCCCAAAATGTGCAAAAATGGGCGGTATGAATGTAGAGCACACTGGGATAACAGATTTTCACCCAATGGAGCCATAGATATATCAGACAGTGTAGAATATCCAGGATCCCGGAGGCCAGAAAAATCTGGTAGAACGGGCCGAATCGTAGATATTTTCGAAGGATGAATGCTATAATTATGGATAAAAGT
Organism: Caenorhabditis angaria; assembly: GCA_947459285.1. Lineage (NCBI taxonomy): Eukaryota > Metazoa > Nematoda > Chromadorea > Rhabditida > Rhabditidae > Caenorhabditis > Caenorhabditis angaria. The sequence continues at coordinate 2,534,575 of CANHGI010000003.1, read as the reverse complement.
GTCGCAGGAATGTAGAGAAAATAGAGATAAATTTGGAGCATTTTTCGCCCAGTGCACTGTGATGATTTAAAAAAAATCTAGTACGCTTGAGTTCTCACAACTCTTAATTTTTTGTCTGAAAAGTGAATTCTCTGAATACATATACATGTACATACACACTATAAAATAGTCATTTATTTATTAATTAAGAGTATTAGAATTAACATTACTGATTGTTCCATTTCCCCGCTTTTTCCAAAATCCCAAAATCGCACAAAAATCCAGCCGTATTCTCGAATCAGCAACAAGAATCGTGAAAAAATTGAAGCATAACACTGTGAACGCAACATTTGTCAGATTGTGATAAAGAAATTGAGAAACTGGATCAGTAAACTTCAACACTGTCGAAGCTTCGTGTAATATGAAAATAAAAGCGATGATGCTATGAGTAGTTGTAACAATAATCAATTTCTTTTCGTGAGAAGTCGCAAAATGTCTGATGCGATAAATTGTGATGATAGTTAGGATAACTGAAATGGCTTCGAATACAATCGCGTATCCTCCAACTATTATACGCTGGATTATTAATCCATGTTTCTCAATAATTTTAATAACTCCATCTGTGATTGTGATTTCTTTATCTTCAACAAAAATTGGGTAGGAAGAGATTGTAGAGATGATAAATATTGTGGTTAGGTAGATTTTGATGAGTTTAGAGGTCCAGAACTGCAAGAAAAGTGGTGTATTATCGGAAATCTCATCGGTACCACGCGCTCCACCGAAATATACACGCAACGCAGACCGCGCCGCGCCACAACACACACACAAAAAACGGAGGGAATTTGAAAATTTGTGTGTGTGTTGTGGCGCGACGCGGTCTGCGTTGCGTGTTTATTTCGGTGGAGCGCGCGGTACCGATGAGATTGGGATGCGAGGCGTGTGCGTCGCGGTTAGATATATTGTCAGTATTTTCAAGCAGTTCTAACTCAAAATGCCACTCACCTTCCCAAAATTCATAAAAGTTGCGCTAAATCGATTAAGAGCCATCAAAAAATTGCAAAAAATATGCAAAATGCTCAAATACATATCCCAAAATGTGCAAAAATGCGCAGTATCAATGTAGAGCTGATCGGTATAGACATCCTTCACCCAATGAAGCCAAAAATAAAGAGCCAAGTGCAGAATATCCAGTGCTCCGGAGACCAAGAAGATCTGGTAGAATGAGCCGGATTTGAGGTATTTTTGGCGGATTATTGAGGCTATTAGGATGTTTGATAAGAATGCGGGAGTGTAGAGGAAGTAGATGTAGATTTCGAACATTTTGTGAGGTGGAAACTGGAAAATATCTCGAACTCTGAAATAATAGATGTATGAATGTTCCCACAATTAAATTTTTTTGTGTGATATTTTGAAAAAAAATATATAGAAGGTATGTTTCTCACGCTGTACCAAGGTTATCCACGTCATAAAAATCCCCGTTTTTCGAGCGGAGCGAGTGTAGACCGCAAGCCTCCGCCAGATTCCACGTCATAACAAGCGGAAGATCACACATACCTCCTTCAATGTCGATTTTTCGAATTCACAGCACTGATCTTCTCACCGCGACTCCTCTTCCAAAACATCAAAACGCCCACAAAATCCTTCCTGATTCTCGAATCAGCCACAAGAATCGTATAAAAATTGAAACATAGCACTGTAAATCCCACAGCCGTCAAATAGTTATGCAGAAATATCGAGAGAGGATCAGTGAACTTGAGAACCATCGACGCTTCGTATAATATGAAAAGCAGGGCGATGAAAGTGTGTGATGACGTCACAATAATCAATTTCTTCTCCTGAGTTGTTTTGAAGTTTTTCAATCGATAAATTGTGAGGATACTTAGGACAACTGAAAGGGTTTCAAAGATCAGCGCATATCCAGCAACTATCATACGCTGTAGAATTAATCCGGGTTTTTCTAGAATTATAAAAGTCCCGTTTTCCAAAATGATATCTTTATCTTCCTTGAAGATAGGGTAACTTGAAATAGTTGAAATAAGAAATACGATAGCTAGGTAGAATGTCACCAACTTTGAAGTCCAGAAAGTTGAATAGCTCACAAAAGTTGCGCTAAATCGATTCAAGCCCATTAAAAAGTTATAAACTAGATGAACAATGCATAGGAGTAGATCAAAAAATGTGCAAAAATGCGCGGTTAAAATGTAGAGCTCACTGGGATAGCAAAAGCGCACCCAATGCCACCATAAATACATGGCACCGTGCAGAATGTCTAGAATACCGGAGACGATGAAGATTTTGAAGAATGATCCGAATTTGAGGTATTTTTTGAGGATTATTGAGGCAATGATGATGCAGAGGAGAATTGCGGGAATGCAGAGGAAGAAGAGGTAGAGCTGAGGGATGAATTCCATTTTTGTTGAGTTAGGAAATCAATTCATCTGAAAGACATTTTTAATACATAGAAGCAAATCACAAAACGGCACGAAGAAAATTATATTAGGAATCGAAAAAAGTGTGACTTGACTTAATTATAGAGGAGGGCAGAGAACTTGGGGTGGACTTTGATTGATTCGTTATTTTTATGAAAATTCAATTTTTTTTCAAAATTTTTTTTCAAAAATTCTTTTCCCGCCCAAATCAAAATTTTGATTTGGGCGGGAATTCAAAATTTCCAAAAAAAAAATTTTTTAATTTGAAAAAAAAATTGAAACCAGAAAATCCTATTGATCGATGACGTCATCCTTGGCAAAATTAGGAACCATTCCTAATTTTGCCACGAGTCATTTTTTTATCAAAAAACTTGAAATGTTGCTTTAGGCTTAAAAATTGACAGAAAATTTTTAACAGTGTCAAAGAACAAGTAAAAATTCAGAAGTTCATCCAGAAATGAAATTATTGAGAAAAAGTCGGGAAGTTATTTTATTCACCCTATTTATTTTTCGATTTCATGTGAATTACCCCTTTTTTTCTCTCTCCCTTTGATCTCACTATTTTTATGTGCCGGTGAATTTATAACATTCTAAATAAAAATTCAATTCAAGTCTTGTCTCCAACCCGAAATTTCTGTTTGGAGACGGCCATGTCTATAATTATGCAAAAAAAAAGATTAAATAAGTTTTTTTTTCAAAAATTGATCGATGACGTCATCCATGGCACAGTTAGGAAGCCTTCCTAATTTAGCCACGAGATATTTTTCGATCAAAAAACTTGAAATTTTAAATAAATCCAGAGAAATATATGAGAAATCTGGTTTTAGAGCTTGAAATTTGCATTTGGAAATTTCAGAGCTCCCCCTGAAGAAGAAAATCAGCGAATTATTGAAACTGGAGTTTTTCAACGCTCCTCTGAAAATGACACGTCACCAGAAATCGATGAAAATAGTTTACATGAGATTTATAAGTCAGCCAAATCTCGAAGCGAAAATGTGAGAATTAAATATTTTTGAAGTTCTCTTTGCTACAGTACTCCTTATAGAAGTCTCAAAAAAAAGATGATGATTCAAATTGTGGAATTAAATGCAGTTCCAGCCACAAAATCCATCCCAGCGAAATAATTTCCAATAGCACGATTTTTCAAATTTTGACCTGAATTTAATTTCAGGCTTCAAAAGCCTATATTCAACTTGTCATAAATGCTGTTTTTAAATTCAAAAAAAAATGCTCAAAATTTACCAAGTAAATACATACATATTATAACCAAAAATATACGACAAAAATTGAAATTTTACAGAAAAAATAAGAAATTCACAACCGAGTTAGGGTAAATTCGAGAAAAAATGAATGAGGTCTGAAAATGGCACAAAATTTGGTTTTTGCAAAAAAAAATGAATGAAGCTGAAATTAATTTTTTAAAGGCACTAGAAAATTGTCGGGTACAACAAGAAAAAAGTGAAAATCCTAAACGACCAGCGTGGGAGGGGGAAAATGGGGGGATTTGGGAAGATTTGGCGGGTTTTTGGGTGCCACGTGGCATTTCGAGCCCAATATTGTTCATGTGATATATCAAAATGCGTCAAATTCCACGTGGAATCCATAATTTCCAGAATCAACATGAAATTTGGAGCATTTTGAGCTCAAACACCAACATTTCCCGCCAAAAACCTTCCCAAACCCCCAAAAATACTCACTCAAAAACGAATAACAAATATTTCTAAACATTTTGGCTATTTTCAGTAGTAAGCTGCTTTTCTATTTTTTAACAGTTGAAATAGTTGTGGATGCTGGCGGCGGACATGTGGCGGTTTTCGGCAATTTCGCTCCAAAATCCGGATGACGGCATTCGGGACAAAACCATTTGCCTTTGGGTTTATTTGACAAATTGACGCATTCGAAGTGGAACCATTCGATTTCGCATTTCTCGTTGTCGCAGCCAATCATTTCGCCGAAAGAGATCTGCAAAAAAATTATAGTTTTTTTCACAATATCCACAGGACGACGCGAGGTGTGTGCGCTCTCTCGTTATCTGCGTCTCTACAGCAAACAACACTCTCTCATTTTTTTTCAATTTTTTTGAATTTTTTCGAAAATTTTCAATAAATTCGAGAAATTCACGGGTAAATGGTATATGAGCGAGTAGAGGAGGATGAAAGGAAGGCAGAGAAATAACATTTCGTTTCATTTTTGAAATTTTGAAGGCTATAAAATCGAAAGAAAAACTTATATGTTTTTCATGAAGTATTTTAGCTGAAATTTAACCAAATTTTTGCTAAATTTACTTCTAGAGGCCAGGAACTACGCGAATCAAAGTATACCAGTTTATTTGATGCTAGGAATGAGAAGTTTCGAACCTAAAAATTCTTGCAATTAGCAAAACACTTTTATTTGAGCGTTTTTTTTTATTAAAAAATAAGAAATACCTGAATTCAAGTGTGAAAAATTTAAATGATAAAGTTTTATGTAACAAAAAACGAACTATTTAAATACATCTTTATTTATAAATAATAGAAAGTCGTGTCTTACAAAAACATTTTGAAAAACCGGCTGAAACTTAACATCAGCAGAAAGACCATATGAAAATATACAACAAAAAGATTGTCAGGATCCGAATGAACTGCTTAGCTGAGTTATAGAGCTCCGAATATCACAAATCGATAATTTTGGCCAATAAGGAACATCATTCTTCCATTCAAACTCAACTTTTCCTGTCAACTTCAGAAAAAAACATCGTGAAATCTCTACCAAGCTCCAAAATTTGAATTTAGCAATGAGAAGAGTCGGATTTTACTGTTAAAATATGAGTTCCTCTCAATTGATCATCTTTTGAGCCATCAAACATATACAACCATCTCCAACGACCGCTATTTTCTTCATAGTACCAACATATACATCGTCAAGTGGATTTTCATGTGTGTTCTCGATATTTTCACTGTCCTCTAGTACTCTGAATAACAAATTTCCTGATTTTGGTGTTGGAAAGCCAGATCCTCCAATGCGAGTTTAGCGCAATGTCCCTCATTGAAAAAATGTGTGGTTGATTCGAAATTACGATCAGATACATCCAATCCGATTACGATTTTGTCAAAAATCAAATATCACGAGCAGTTACATATTTTTTGAACCAGTAAATGTCCAATAGTAGCGATGACCAGCGTGAACCTGCAATAATACCGTAATAAATACCGTTATTATGAAATTTCTGAAGCAAAAAACCTACGAAAAGCTTAATTTGCTTCTCTCCCATCATAATCGAATCATTTTATATCCAAACAAGCATCAGACCACAGTTCAACAGCACCACTGGTAACATCTATCGATTCATATGAAAATAAATCTGTCGTCGTTAGAAGTGGTCCAAATATATCCCATTTCATCCCAAATGTGGTCCTCGTATTCCAAAAAGTTCGAAAAATGAGTATTCTTCACTTTTTGGTGACACCCAAAAAAACCTGAAAAACGAACAAAAATCTTTAAAATTTTTGAACGGCATTATGGCGTTACTTCATGAAACAATCTATACATGAAAATGTTCTCTGATATTCATAGAATAAGAAATCGTTCATTAAAATTTGCAAAAACAACAATGACAATGAGTAAAAACAAGAAAAAGTTGAAAAATCGGCAAAAAATTCGATTTTTCCATTGAAAAAAGACAAACGAGCAAACGCGCTCTACCGAAACGAGAGATTTTTCGAAAAGAGACGCAGAAACGTCGTTTTGTGGACACTGTGTTTTTGCGAAAAAAAGAAAAAAATATATTTTTAAATTCACATCGCTACAAGACCCAAATACAAACATGTGTGCGCCTTCAAAATTTTCAACTGTACTATTTTTTGACTTTTTTTCTTTTTTTTGTTTTCTGCACTTTTTCGGGGTTTTCGATGTTTAGAAGAGTGAGAAAAGTTGAAAATTTGCAGAATTGATAGATTTTCATTAGAAAAATAGGAGGTAACGAGAAATTTCAAAGATTTTGCGGAGAAAATTTGAGAAACCCGGCTTTTCTTTTCTGTATTTTTCATGTTAAAAATGTGTAAATTAGTGAAACCTAGCAGCATTTCCTACATTTTCCCCTAATTTCCCATCCCAAAATCACTAACCCGACTACAAACACAATAAGTCGGTTCATCATTGGCTTTCGATTTCGAGTTGTTCAAAATTCTCGTTCGTTTCGATTGCGCTTTCATCGGCTGATCATCATCCACTTTTTTGCTCTTCTTTTCGGGAATATTCGAGGTAGAAGCAGTTGACGATGCCAGTTTCTTTTTTCTTTGCATTCTGGCGGCTGAGGAGGCTGATGTTGTTGTTGAGGTGTCGTGATTTTCGGTGGTTGACTGTAAAATTAGTAGTATTTTTTGGTTTGGGATCGTCTTTTCAGGCTAGAAAAGGAAAACTCAGGGAGTTCCCTAGAAAATAACCCTGAGCTTAAGAGTTTTTTCAGATGCTGGGCTAGTAAAATGTGATTTTTTCGAGTTTCTAGATCTTCGGAAGCTTGTATTTGGGTTCTTAGGCCTCTGAAAGCATATATTCAGTATTCTAGGCCATCAGAATCTTAAATTTGGTTTTCTAGGCCACCAAATCGCTTTCTAGGCAGATGTTTTTGGTTTTTCGTCCACCAATATGTGTTTTGGTTTTCCAGGTTTCAAATTTTAGCCAAAATCCCCTACCTCATCCTCCGATTCGATTTTCTCATTTTCATCCTGTTTCTTCTCCGGTTTACTCTTCTCCTTCTCCTTGTCTTCCTTCTGTTTCTGTTTCGAATTCTGCTGCTGACTCGAGTTAGCCGAAATCTCCACCAAATTCTCCTTCTTCTCCTCTTTCTCCTTCAACAATTCCTCCTTTCTCAAACTTCTCGTGCTCATCACCGGCGTTTCACTTCGCTGTTTTGGTGTGATGTTTGTTGTTGTTGTTGGTGGTGGCGATTGAATATGATGATGTCCATTCGGTAGATGATTCGGTGTAGATCTTTGCGGTCGCGGTGACGAAATATGATTTGTCATCGGATTCACATGATTCACCACTGTTGAAGAAGACGCGCCAAGGGTGGATAATTGCGAGCTACTCGAGCTATGCACCAGCGGGCTTCTCGGTGTTCCCCGTGCACCATTCACCGGACTCTGATACCCACCAAACGGTGAACCTTGCGCTTGCGTCTGTGCCATCGCCATATTCATCAACTCATTCTCATACAATTCCTCATCGTACCTTGGTTGCGGAGGTTGCGGAGCTAAATTCGAGCTACTTCTCGTTCCATACACACTAAACCCTGTGGAGGCTCGGGTGTTTGGCTGAGCTTGCGGGTTTGCCGCGCGGTATCTGCGACGCTCCTCGAAGGTGTCGTGGAAGGTGCGGAATTGCCAGCCGGTGTAGTCTCGACGCGATGGACCGGGTTGTTGGAAATCGGCGATTCGATGGCGATGATGTCTATATTCCAGTTCTCTACGGATATGTTTATTGATCGGCGTTTCTTCTTCAGGATCTTCATCTTCTGATTCTGATTCTTGATCTTCGTCTTCTAGATCTTCCTCTTCTTCTTCATCCGAAGTTTCCTGAACTTCTTCCTCTTCTTCTTCCTCCTCATCAGAATCCTCCTCTGAATCCGGTTCCTCTACAATTCTCCGATAACTTCCCGCCCTTTCCTCCTTATATCCAGGAAACGGTAAAACATTTCTCCTTTTCCTAGCCAAAGTATCTTTAACCATTTGTTCGATTCGAGCATCTTCAACGGCTACCAAATCATCCAAATTCATTCGAATCCGACTTTGGAAATGTGAAGATCCGAGTTCTTCGAGGAAATTCGAAGATTCTTGAGTATATCGAAGGAAGTTGGCTTCGCTTAGCGCTGTCATTGTGTTGATTTGGCTGATCATCTGGAAATTTGGAGGTTTTTTTAAATGGCTTACATTAGGGTTTAGGAGCCTAAAATTTAGGTTCAAATGAGCAAGTGCGCTGTTTTGATAATGAGGTGGTATGAATTGAAATTCAAATTTTTAGAGAGAATATGCGCTCTATTGAAAACAAGGCAGGAAAAGAGGAAATTCAAATTTTTAGAGAGAATATACGTCCTATGAACCTTATTTTCATCTGGAGACATAGTTCTAAATTTTCGAAATGTTTTTTAAAATTTTTTCTAAATAGTTCACGCGTTTTTTTAATGAAAAAATCTGGAACACGTGAATTTCTACTCATTTTTGATTCAAAATGTCCTAGGAAACGCCGAAAATGTGAGTTTTTCTAGAAAATTTGGCTTATCCCTTATTTTTCGTCCGAATTTTGAGCTCTTCAAATTCCATGAATTTCCCGTCCAAATTCAGATTCCCCCCTTAAAATGCTCACCCTTTCCGATATAATCCTCCCCTGTTCCATCAACGCATCCTCAATCTCTTGGAAATCCCGATTATATTCTTCGAGTCCAGCTCTCCGTCGCAATTCTCGCCTCTCAATTCGCTCTAAATCCAACTTCAGCTCTTCGGATTTCTGTTTTTCCAGAAAATCCTCCTCCTCATCAGAATCTTCCTCCTCTTCTTCATCTTCTACTTCTTCTTCCGAACTTTCTTCTTCTTCAGAACTTTCCTCTTTTTTGGAAGTTTCGCGATGTCCGTTGACAAGTTTTTTGGCTCCATTTACCACTGGCATTTTTCGAACTGGTGATCGCTGAAAATCAGAATTTTTTTGGTTAAGCTTAGGTCCTTAGTTTAGCCCTAGTAACTCACACATCCATTAATTTTCATCTCCTTCTCCACATTTTCCACTTCTTTCTCTTCTTCTTCATCTTCTTTTTCCGAATCCGAATCATCTGATATTTCATAATAACTTCTAGGCTTCAAATTTCTGAATAAATGCCAATCTAGCGAAAATGTTTTGGCTTCATCTATTGCATTTCTCAACATATCTATTGTGATTTTGTCTATTTCTCGTATTCGATTATGTGCATCTCTGGAAGAAAGTGGGTTATGACGTGGCAAAATTTTGGGTGATTTTTGGGCTAGACATTTCGATTTTTGACTGAAATTTGTATAGAGGGACTAGGTTTTGTGAGTATAAAAACTAGTCCCTCGGCATTTTCTGAAGGGGGACTAGGTTTTCCGAGATGGAAAATCTAGTCCCTCAGTATTTTCTGAAGAGGGACTAGGTTTTCCGAGATGGAGAATCTAGACCCTCGGTTTTTCAATGAAAAATCGTTGATTTAAAAGCGAGGGACTAGTTTTTCTTTAACAAAACCTAGTCCCTCGATTTTTTCAAAAGGGGGCTAGGTTTTTCACTATAGAAACCTAGTCCCCCGGATTTTCCAATGTTCCCGCTATAAAAATCGCACTCACATCCTGTTATTTCTCTCCAAATGTTGTTGTACCATTCTCCTCCGCATCGGCCGATTCTCTCGATGTTCCGCACCACTTTCCGCATCATCCGAACTATCCGCATCGCCTTCCTCGCGCTCTTCCTCAGATCCTTCGTCATCTTCTCGATTTTCTTGATAATCTCTTGATGTCGACGGCTGCTGACAGTCGAGATTTCTTTGAAAACCATCCGGAAACATACTTCTGATGGTGACTCTTCGATAATTGGTTACAAAGCAGAGTTGAGAAAGCACCGCGTTTTGACGACTCGTTTTTTCGGCTTCAGATTCGAGCCTTAAAAATTGGGGGATTCTCGGACCCAAAAACTATGTAAACTTACATTCTGAATGCCCATTTTTTCGTGAGATGTCTTGGTATTTCTCGATCTAGATCTTCCTCATCTTCCGATTCATCCGGATCCATTTCTAAACAAATTCCGGCATCCGGAAAATCTTCAGGTTTCAAAGAAGCGTTTCTATCCTGTGAAAGAATGCTTCGAACAAGTCGTTCAAGAATCACAGCATCTTCTTCGTCATCTGAATCTGAATCTGAATCATCGGAATCCTCTTCATATTCTTCCTCTTCTTCATCTTCATCTGAACTGAAATTCACCTCGAATTCTCCATCGAAAACATCGTCATCGTTGGGTTCGATGGGTGGATCGAAACGTTCGGATGTTGTTGAGGCGACTGGTTCGGCTTGTTCGCCAGCTGGCGGATCTTCGGGTAGTGCACCAGGACCTGCAATTTTGATTTTTGGATTTTTCACCCTCGAATTTATGCTTTTTCTATCAAAAATTCATCGAAAAATGGTTCTAGACCTTGTTTTTCGCCATTTTTGAGCTAGATTCATCGGATTTCCCAGTAAGCTCCAATTTTCGAACCTATCCTGGCCTGATTTTGTTCCTGAACCTGTTCCACACAGAAAATTCCTCAATTTTCAAATATTTCGTCACTTGCACTTTTCAAGGACGTCGAGATAATCTTCTTTTCGTGAAAAAAGCGAAAATAGAATTTTTGAATCTAGGTTTTGGCGGGAAAATGGTTAGGATTTGTGGCTTAACTGATTTTCGTCGATTTTTCTATGAAATCCTATAGTTTTCAGCGATTCTTGGTAAGAAAATGTTCAATTTGCACCAAAAATTCGAAGATTTCTGGCTCTGGCTCTAGAAAATCCCAATTTTCACCCCCAAAATCCGATTTTCCTCGAAATTTTGAGCTCTAGGTACTCTATGGAGCCTTGGGTCTTGAAAAATTCACAATTTTCGCGCCGATTTTTCGTACTAAAAATTTTCGCGCTAAATCTTGGATTCTTCGGGCTTTTGGTGATTTCTTGAGCAAAAACTTTGCTTTCATTTGGTTTTTCCGGAAAAATTCCAGTGTTTTTTGGTTAAAAAGTTATTTTTTGTGGCCAAAATCACTAGCTGTAGAATCCACGCGAAATTTCGATCATTTGGTACGGCAAAACCCTAGGGATTGTGAGCTCCCATCTAAAAATGTCCCAGTTTCCCGCGGGAAATCACCGGGGCCCCCCAGGCTTTTTCCCGCCCCGAAAAATGACTCACCAGAAGATGGTCCCTCCTCAAAGGGAGGTGTTGACATTTAAAAGGAAATTTGCCCAGCAAAAATTGAAATTTGGCTGAAAATTGGGTTGAGATTTAAAGAATTTAAATCTAAAAATCCAAAAAATATAAAATAAAAAAAAAAAGAAAGAAAGAAACATATAATAATAATATAGGAAAAGAAAGAAAGAGACGAATTTTCGTCGCAAAATGTGTCTCTGCGTCTCTTCACTCTCACCTTCTCCCTTTCGAAAACGGCGTGCTTTTCTACATAGACCAGACCTTACTCTCCCTACTCTGCGTCTCTAACCCTTGATGAATCGTTTCTCTAACCACTCTCCTACTCTCTCGCTTTTTTTTGTGAAGAGAGAAGAGAAGAAGTTGTTTATGAATGAATGAAATGGGGCGAGAGAGTGAGAGAGTGCAGAGATAAAATTTGGAACGAGAGGAATTTTTGTTTTTTGGGAATTTTGTATGGTTTTGGGTGGTTTTTTGGAGAAAATCTGAAAATTTCAAGGTTTTGGCTGAAAATTTGGGATTTTTCATAGATTTCTGTGTTTTTGTCCAATTTCAGACAAAGATTTGGATTTTTTGAAAAAAAATCTGAAAATTTCGCTGGAAATTTGGGCCTTTTTGAAAAATTTAGATTTTTAAGGCCTAAATTTCGAACCTAGGCCCAATTATTTCAAAAAAATTTTAAAATATTTTTTTCCCGCCAAAAATTTACTTTGAAATTCTCATATTTCAAAATTTGTTTATATTTTTCCCCCAAAAAATTGATTTTTAATTTATTCCAGCAAAATGCCGTGGAATTTGGCAGAGTTCCAAAACGTGCGCGAAAATCCCGAAAATTCGCCAAATTTTCGAATAGTTCAGCTAACTGCACAAGAAGACAACACCGAAAAAATTTGGAAATTGGCTGAAAATTTGAAAATCTCAACTTTCCACGTGAGTTCTAGGCTCAATTTCCCCCAAAATTCCAAAAATTTTCAGAAAAACACCGAAATTTTTCACGCGATTCAAATAATTCCACATTTTCTGCTTCCCGTGGCGATTTTTGAACGAAATTCGGGAATTTTCGCGGTCTACAGTAGGAAAAATGAACATGTTCCACTCGAGACCCTGATACGGTATTCGTACAGTAATTTGCCGAATTTTGATCTACAGGTAGGTTCAAAAAATCGTGCCGCAAAATTGCTGAAGCCCCGCCCACAAAACCATGCCGCAACTTGAAATTCCTCATGTTTTTCAGCGCCTCAATTTCCTGTCACACAGTCTCCTAGAAATCTACTCGCAAATTTTGCAACGTGGAATCTGGGCCGATTTTCGAATCGAAAATTTTCGCATTTCCGACGATTTATGGATCGAATTTGATGTTTTTGGACAATTTTTGAGAAGAGCTGAAGCTGAAAATGCTGAAAATTTGAGCTTGGAAGAGATTCAGTGGAAATGGATTCGGCGCGAAATTTCGAATTTTGAATATTTGCACATTTTGAACCAGAAAGCTGGAAGAGTTCGAGGAGAAGGTGAGCTTGCCACGTCATAGGCAATTTTGGTCGGGAAATCTGAAAATTTGCCATTTTCAGTGCACAATCATCCGATTTTCCCATGGGTCACCGATTTTTGTGGAAATTTTCGGCCGCTGAATCGAACCAAATATCGATTGAATAAAGGAGACGATCAGTTGAAGTTAGTTTAACTCGGGGAAGGTTTCGGGCGGGAGAAAACGCGCTCTAATGAGAAAATTTTGATTTTTCATGAAATCTAGGCTAAAATTTATGAAAATTCGAGAATTTTTGGAAGTTGGATGGGCAAACGCGCTCTAATGAGAAAATATTGTTTTTGGACCAAAAAATCAGGAAAATTAAAACATTTTCAAAGCAAAATGAGCAAGTGCGCTATTATGAAAAAATTTTCTGAATTTTCAATTAGAGGAAGCATGCGCGCTCCAACGAAATATAATATGAGCAATGTTTTTTTCTATTTTATTTTTAAAGTAAACCATAAGCTATGCACAACATAAATATCAGGAGGGTTGACATTTTTATCAAATTTCAACGTCTGCAACTCTTCACGTGACACACTCTCTTGCCCCTTTTTTGTCTGCGTCTCCATTTACTGTCTCACTCTCACCTATGTCGTTTTTGTTGTGATTTTCAGCAGCTGTTTTTCTTTTCTTTTTTTTGAGAGAGTTTCAGATGTGACCTCGAAAAGTTTGGAGAATTTCTGAAATTTTGAACTTCCTTTTTTGATACAAAATTGGAATTTCAGAGTTATTTTTGTCTTTTCACAAAATGTTTTCTAGATAAATGATTTATTGAATAATGTAAAAGCAGAAAATCAATGACTATAACCAAGGCTTTTACAATCGCCTCTTGAGAAAAACACATATTCATCCCACAGCTTCTGAACATAATCCTCTCCACACTTTTCCGCATAAAACTTCTTCATACAATCATCCTTTCCCCATAGTTCTATACAAAATGCTACACCAGGTAGAGTCGTTTTATAGCATTCGGTTTCCGATTTCTTGATCTCCTCCATTTTTGGTTCACATTTCGCCTTAAGAACATTGTACACTTCGAATTTTGTCGAGATTAATTTGACGAGGAGATCTTCGTCCACTCGAACTTTTTCGTTGACTTTCGACATTTCGTGAATACATTCTTTGATGTATTGGAGAGCCATCTTCACTATTTCGGGATCCAGCACTGTCGTGGTCATATGAACTATTGATCGAGCTTCAAGTTGTTCTTTTGTTACTTTGTTAGCACCGTAGTAACACATTATTGGAGCTGTTTTGCCATCTTGATATTCATAAATGGTTGTAGATAATACTAACGGGATACATAGAATCAATAGCTTCATTTTCATTTTTGTTGAGAAATGAATGAGAAAAGCTGAAACTTTTGAAACATATGTTGTGTTCTAGAAGAACATGTGTTATGGGACGTTTTCATCAGAAAATTTATGATTTTTCTGAAATTGAGGAATCTGAAAACGCTTGACAGAAATTAGTTTGTGAAGCAAAACAAAACAATTTTATTCCAAGTTTTTGAAATATTTTTGAACACAGTCATCATATTTTTTTGAAGCGAATGAATTTAGATTCCTCATCTTCTGAAGATATTCCTCTCCACAGATCTCACGGAAGATCTCAATCAAACATCCATCCTTTCCCCATTGATCATTACAATAATCATCACCGCTTTTCAAACCGCTTGATTTATAACATTCCGTAATTTCATGCTTCTTGATCATGTTCTCACAAATATATTGATCGACTTGTTTGAACTCATATGCTTCCAAGATTGCTGAAGTTAGCGCATCTTGAACATCTTCTAATGATTTTTGGGAACTTGTGATATTTGCGATACAATCTGTTATCATTTGTTTACCATATTCTAATTGTTCATATGGGAGAGGATATAAATAGGAATGCGATTGTTTTGGAGCATCGTATAAACAATTATGGATTGTTGGATAATCTTCGAAGTAGCCCAAATTAGCGGAAAAAACTAGGGGAATCAGGAAGAGAAGAATCATTTTTGAGAAATTATGAATTATGGACGCTTTTATGGGGAAAATTGTTGATAATGAGTCATTCTAACGTGTCATTGATGTATTTATGTTTCTAGACTTGCTAAATTATATTTCTACACAATTTAGCGAGCTGTCACGGTTTCTTGATCGACTTGTGCGAACTCGTAAGTTTGCAATAGGACAGATGTTATTTCTTTCTTGATTTTCTGCTTTTCGCTGTCTGATTTTGCAACATTCTCTATACAATCAATTATGAATCTTTTGCCATTTTCCAAGATTTTTCGAAAAAGTGGAAACCTGTCTTTTTGTCTTGGAGCATTGTGAAAGCAATTTAGAGCTTTTGGGTGATCTTCTATGAATCCGATATCAGTTGAGAAGGCATAGGAACATAGAAATGTTAAGAAAATTAAGAATCGCATGTTTTTGGAACTTTTATGAATAGCCAGGCACTTTTATTTGAAATTTTGTCATTGTGAATCATTTTTTGATGAAAATTTTGTTGGAAGGAACATCAAGAAATTTTTATTTGATTTTTTTTCAATACAAATAAAAGTTTTCAACCCAATAACCCCAAGGTGTACTAACATAGTTTGTTAAATCAATAATGATGTCATAATGACAATTTTTATCCTCTGGACAAGGTTCATCTAAATTGATATAAAATATTTTAAATCTTGCATCATTGAAACAATTATGTTTCAATTTCATAACAACTTTATATTCATTCGAACCAATTTCATCACCACCATACATTATACCGTGAAAAATCTCATGGAAATGACCATATTCGAATTCCCGTTTGTATTTTTCGGTTATTTTATCGTCTCGACTGAACTTGTCACGGTCTTTGAAATCTATTGCGAATTTTGAATATTGATCGAGATGACAGTAGAATGTTGTGTTGAATCGGAATTTTGAATCACCGAGGATTATTGAGAGGGGCAAAATTGATAGGAGGAAAATGTATAGAAACAACATGTTTTATGAAGAAAAATCAGAAGATTGATGTTTTTTATACATGGGAATGAATATCAGACTATTTTTTATTTTTGGATGAGAAAATGTTTATTGATCAATCAAGACATACATGATATCGTCTATCATGTGAAATTAGATTGCGTAGTTTTGCGACGAATTCACTTCCACACGTCTCCTCGAATACTGGAAGCATACAACCATCTTTCCCAATAACTTCGTTACAAAAATTGTCGCCAGGTTTCATTCCAGTTGATTCAAAACATTCGGAAACTGGCAGACTCTTAACTTTCGCTCCGCAAACATATTCATCAACTTGTTTGAATTCATAGGCTTGCAAAAAGATGGAAGTCAGTTCTTGTTGAATTTGTCCAACTTTGCTGTCTGATTTTGCAAAATTGTCAATACAATCAGCTATGCGTTTTTTGCCAACTTCCAAGATTTCTTGAGAAAGTGGCAACCTGTCTTTTTGTTTTGGAGCATTGTAAAAGCAATTGAGAGCTTCTGGATAATCGTCCAAGAATTTGATATCAGTCGAGGAGACTAATAAAAAAGTAGAAAGGAAAACAATGAGAAATTTCATGTTTGTGACATATTTATGAAAGGGAGACGCTTTTATTTGAATTTTTTTGTTATTGTGAGAGTCATCTAAAAAATGATGAAAATTTTGTTGAAAAGAAACGGAAATTTGATTTGATTTTTTATTTTTTCAATAAAAATAACTGTTCTTAACCAAATAACCCCAAGGTTTGTTAATATAATTAGTTAAATCAAGATTGATGTCATAATGACAATTTTTATCAAGAGGGCAAGGTTCACTCAATCCAATGTAAAATCTTTGAAACTTTCCATCGTTGAAACAATCATGTCTAAGCCACATATAAATCCAATAGTTTTTCGAGCCAAATTCATCATTATGAATTGCACCATCGAAAACCTCGTGAAATTTGTTGGTCTCAAACATTCGGTAAAAAATATAGGTTATCGGATCGGCCGCACTATATTTATCCTTATCCCGGAAACTTATGGAGAAACTTGGAGATCTTGCGAAAATGTTGAGATTGCAGTGGAATGTTGTGTTGAATCGCATTTTTGAGGAGAGAATTTGGGTTGGAAGGAGAAAGATTATTAAAAACATGTATTGAAGTATCATGTTTGATAATGGAAATATAAAAAATTGAAGAATTTTTGGTTTTATATATGGGAAAATATTGATAGACACTTTTTTCTCTCAAATAAATTTATTGAAAATGCTCAAAATTGCACAAAGTTAGCCTAACTATCATCAGATGGATAGAAAGTTTCAATACACTCCATTTCTTTGCCATTCAAAAATGCAAAAATATTATAAACATCTTGCGAATAATCAAAACCACAATATTTCTCCAATTTATCAATCACACATCCATCTTTTCCCCAAATTTCGTTGCAAAAATAATCGCCGGCTTTGAAGTTTGTCGATGATTTGACGCATTTATCGGCTGGAAAATGCTTTTTGAGTTGAGAATTGCAGTCAGGACGCGAGATTTTTATGAGTTTGTAGTAGTTTTGCAGGTTTTCGATGAGTTTTGATTGGATGTTTGGCGTGATTTTGGAATTCACTTGGGACATTGTGATGATGCACGTCTGGAAGTATTTGATTTTTAGGCATTCATAAAAAAAGAAGACCAACTGGTCTGCTAGTTAATTTTTGTCGCTTTCTGAACAGCAGGCAGACCATATGGTCTGCTACTTTATTTTTTGCTTGGGGAGCCTTGATTACTCACCTTAATTGATTCGTTAGCCTCATCTAGACTTTTTTCCTCCTTGAGAACTCTTTCAACACATTCCCTTGGATTTTGCTCGCGAGTATCGCCTTGATAATCACTCAATTTTCCAAATTTCTCCTCACAAATTGCGAAATTCAAAAAAATGATAGAGAATATCCAGAAAGTTGATAGCATTTTCTCTCCGCAAATGAACGAATGAGTGAATTCTGAAATTTGGCTTGATATTGCAAACAGTTGGTTGGAAATTGGAAAGAGAAGAGATAAACCAAAGAGACGAGGTCAAATCTATAAAACATTTGGGAAGAACAAAACAACATTGTATAGTTAGTTGAGAAATCTTTGATTTTTCAGTGGAATTTTGATCAGGAGATGGATTTTTGTTGAAATTTCGAGAATTTGCAGCCTGTTCTATCCGGGAAAAGTGAATTTTCACTGCATTTCAACCAAATAGCATGATTTTCCTTGAAAATCACAAAAAACGCCGGAAAACGAAAAATTTCGAAACTTGTCCGAGAGAAATACACAAAAATGCAACGGAATTGCGGAGTCTCGTTGTTCTGTTTTTATTTTTATTTTTTTTTTGAAAAAAAAAACACTCGTGGAAATGTTTGTGATGTGGAAAAACGTGGGGGGTTTTGAATGCTTTATTGAAATTAAAAATTGAAATTACACACAGAAATCCTGAATTTCTCGCTTTATACTAAAATTTAAAGTTTATGTCTAAATTGGGGGAAAATCAGGATTCCTAAAGATTTATCTATCTAGCTCGCTTTTAATTGACCATATCTAAGAACTGTGACGACACATGGATGAAGAGGTTTCTTATCAACGAATCGAATAAGCTCCTTGTAATCCTCAAAATACTGTTTTCCACAACTCTCATTCATATATTGAATTCGACATGATTTAGTTCCGAAATCCTTGCTACAACGATCTTCAGGATCTATTCCTTTCTTCCAACATTCGGTGTTCTTCAAACCATCAGCTATCATTTTTTGATAACATTCGGGAGTTTTGACAGCTCGGAAATGGATTCCTTCGTAGATTTTTTCGATTAGTTTCTCTTTCACCGCCTCGATTTTTGGGTTAACTAGAGCTTGCTGACCAATGCACGTCTGAAAGCTGGGACTGTGGGAAAAATTTTTCCTGGAAAGTTAGTTACCTTAACTGCGGTCTTAACATCATCCAGTTCTTGTTGTGTATAGATTCTCAGTTTGGCCACTTTATTCCATCCAGCACGATAACAGTTCTCCGGATTCGTCACGCCTTGATATGCGGAAAGTGTCTCAAGTTTTTGAGAAATTGCTAATCCACATAGGAGCAGCAAGCATAGGATCTTCATTTTGAAGAATGAGGTGATTTTTGAGGGGGGAACTTGTTTAAAGTCTGAAACTGAAACTGAAACTTGCGGCTGTCATGTGGTTTGCTGAAATTGTGCTGTAAAGTAAAAAGGCCAAGAATCAGCAAGAGAACAAAAGTACAACAAGCAGACCATATGGTCTGCTACTTTATTTCTCTGCGCTCTCTAAACAACAGCAGACCAAATGGTCTGCTTTATTTTCCTCGCTCGCTAAGCAGCAGACCATATGGTCTGCTAGTTAATTTTTGTTCGTTCTCTTTACAGCAGACCAAATGGTCTGCTTGCTTTTTCTATCAGACAAGTTTCAAGAAAATAAAAAAACATTTATTCAAATTTTTGCTTCAAAAACTCTTGCATACATGAATAATGCAAACTCTTATTCCAAAATATGGCCATTTCTTGAAGATTTCTCAAATATTCATCACCACAATATTGTCTTTGATATGGAATCATACATCCACCCAAACCCAAATATTTAGCACATTCATCAAATCCCATCTGTGTTTTTGCATAACATTCCGTGTCTTTGGTGATTTCTCGCAGTTTTTTGTTACAAGTTGGAAATTCGACGCTTCTTATAATAAGCATTTTGTAGAGTTTTGCTGATAATTCGTCTTGTACTTTGGCAACTTTTTCGTTTTTCAATGCAACTCTTGAGATGCAATCCTGGAAATTTTGAAGGTTGGGAGGCTTTAACTCTATCCTTACCTTCACAGTTTTCTCGATTTTTTTCAATGTTTCATTGGTGTGTCCTTTGATATTCTGACGATACTCTCTTCTTCCAACTTCGTAGCAATATACTGGATTCTGTTCTCTGGTCTCACCATCATAATCGGTAATTGGACCCACAACGCAAAAACTCAGAGGGACTAAAACCAGCAAAAATATGAGGAGTTTCATGTCTGAAAATTTTTGAGCTTTTGCTTTTTGTTTTTATAGCCCCCGCCGAGTTTTGAGAGGTATAACATGTGTTTTTCGAACAGAAGGTCATGGGGAACAAAAAAATGATGGGATTTGGGAGAAGTTGATTTTTTTTGAGATCAGGAATTTTGTATAGTTTGAGAGAAAAAAATTGGAAAATGTGAAATTTTTTTGCAGAGAAATGTTCTCGCGCGAGCCCTCGCATCATGTTCCCGAACTTCTCTCAGACATCGGATATATGTCGTATCGTGCAAGAATTGAGCCAAAATCGAATTTGTGTAAATATGTGAGACGGAAATGGGTTCCTGAAGAATATCCGAGTTCGATTCAACGAATTTATCAATGGACGCCTGACGAATGTATTCCGGAATTTTTTGAGGATCCAGCAATTTTTAGTGGGATTTTTTTGATGTTTGGCGAGAGTATAGAAATAAACTAGCAGACCATATGGTCTGCTGTTTAGCGATAGGCTTGTTTGGTCTCAAAAATTTGGATTTTCCGCGCCAAAAAACTCAAAAAAATGTTGCAGAATCAATTCACCCCGATATGGCTGATCTCAAACTCCCGGATTTCATCAAAAATCCATCGGATTTCATAAAATATCATCGCCAAATTCTGGAATCCGAAGAAGTTTCGTCGAATTTGCACAAATGGATTGATTTGGTTTTCGGTGTACTTTTGGCGGACGAAAAAAGTGTCGCGGCACTAAATCGACATCTTTGTTATGTGGAAAAACATCGGCGAGGATTGAGGACTTTTGGAATGGTTCAGCTTTTTGAGAGATCGCATCCGCAAAGGAATCCAGAGAAATATGTGAGAGCTTGAAATTTGCTACTAAATGAGCTTGGAAATTTCAGAGCTCCCCTGAAGAAGAAAATCAGCGAATTATCGAAACTGGAATTTTCCAACGCGCCTCTGGAAATGACACGACACCAGAAATCGATGAAAATAGTTTATATGAGATTTATAAGTCAGCCAGGTCTCGAAGCGAAAATGTGAGAATTTAAAAATAGTTTTGAAGTTCTCTTTGCTACAGTACTCCTTATAGAAGTCTCAAAAAAAGATGATGATTCAAATTGTGGAATTAATCGCTCGACTCACAATACCCCCGATTTTTGACGACAATTTGAAAAATGCTGTGAAAATGCACGCCTACCGTATACCTGCGAATTATCGACAATTTTTTGATCTATTTTTGATTGGCGAGCAAGAAATCCACGTGGAACCCGAGAAATTTGCATTTTTCGCCAGGATTTTGTTGAATATTCCAGCGAAGATTTTGGATTTTCATGCGATTTTTATGCAATTTCAAGCGTATCATAAATTGAGGAAATATTATACCGAAAAGTTTTGTGAGTTGATTTCTTGAGTTTATTTCTCTTGGAATTCTTTTTCAGCCAAAAGATCGCAAGTAGTCCTACTAAAAGAAGTGGATTTTCTCAAAAAATCAATCCGAAAATGTCATTTTCTCGAATTTTGTGTCGTCACCGCGTTTCAAAATATGCTCGAAGACGAAGAAGCGTGCATTCAAGCTGTACATAAATTAATGCCGGTTATAACAAGATGTTTGAGCCAGGAAGCTTTGGAAGATCTGATTCGTCCGATGATTGAGCTGATACAATCGGATACATCGGTTAAGGTGGGTGTTTGGAATCATTTTGAAGGGAATTTTAAGAGCTTGCTGAAAATCCGGTCTGGAAATTTGCAGCTTCTCGATCGCCGATTCCTTCTCTCCGTCTCAATTTGCTACGGTTCTCGAAAATTTGTCGATCTTTTTATTCCTCCAATAATCGAAGCTTGTGCATCAGAAAACGAAGATCGATCGATTGTTGCAAAAGAAAGTATAGTTTGGCTGGCAAAAAGATATGGTCCAATTATTTGTGCCAAATTTATCAGCTCAAATTTGCTTCGAATTTTGGCTTCGTGTTTTTCCGAAGATTTGGAATCTCCGCAAAATTCCGACCTCAAAGTATTTAGCCTAACTCTAAAAGGTGATCAAATTTCGGCAAGAATCGAATCGATTTTGATGGAAATTGTGCTAACTTGGAGTGTCACATTTATTACTGTACAATATTTGCCATTTTGTATCGATTTGATTGAGCAGAAAATCAATAAACGAGCAACGATGGGCTCGCGATTTGAGACGGGAATTTTGTCGATTTTCCGGATTGTTGAGGTCTCGATTCGTGGAATGACTGATAATCTGTTGATGACGTATTTGGAGGTGAGAATTTGGGGATTTTTTGAGATCAAATATGCTTTGGGTTACTGTAGCGATTTGGCGCGAAAAAACCACGTTTTTGAGCAGACCATATGGTCTGCTTTTTTATTTTTCTCACTCTAAAAACAGCAGACCATATGGTCTGCTACTTTTTTCTAATATGCTGTGAAGCAGACCAAATGGTCTGCTAATTTATTTATTTCATTCGCAGCAGTTTTCCAGAAAGATTACTGTAGCCACAGTAACCTTCAAATTTTTTCCAGGAATATATAATTCAAAAAATCCTCAATCCAATATTATCACTAATTCTGGACACCTCAATTCCATTCTCCACAAATCAGACGCGAAATTTGATTTTCTGCAAATTCCTCCAAATTCTGTTTTTCGTCTCGCAAAGAATTGGCACTGAAAATACGCGAATTTATGCAAGTCAACCATTCAAAAAATTGTTCGAAACTTTTGCGGAATTATATGAAACCAATGAGGAATTGCAGATTTCGCAGAAATCCGGGGAAAATGTGAGTTTTTTCTGGGAGGATTTTCAGCCAAAAGTTGAATTTGAGCTCATCTGAAACCCCTTGAAATGCTCTACAAAATGAGTCTAAACTCAATTTCAGAATTTTCCAAATTTAGCTGAAACTGAATTTCTAGAATCTCTACCCGATTCCAATCTCTATGGTCCGACAAATCATCGACAAATTCACCGATGTTTGGAGTGTGCCATTTCTATCGCAATTCTGCCCGGATCCATCATTTCTCATACCATTTGTCTCCACTTCAAATCCGAATTCCACCTCGAATCTAGCACCAATTTCAGCCAATTTCCAGCCATCTCCCTCCTCATTCTCATCCAATTTATCCGGTGGAAATCGGCTATTTAGCCTAAGTTCCAGCCTCAATTCACCGTCCAATTTCACACCGATTTTTGGGGGAATCGAGACGACTGGCGGCAATTTGAACCAGGCTTGGTGTGCGAAAATATCGGCGGCGGTTTGTGGAGCAAGGTTGGTTACAGGCTCATTTTGTAGCTCTTGGAAAATTTACAGAATTTATTATTGGCTGAAAATTTTCAACATGAAATCTTCCCCCAAAAATTTTCCAGCCTCATTTGGTGTCAAAATGCTCCAAATTTCTCTGGCGAATTTTCAGCACCGATCGCTTCGACCACCTCACCCTGTGCACGTTCAACGGTCACAATTCCGAAAAAATCCGCAAACTCGCCGCAATTTCCAACGAAAATTCATTTTGCTCGGCGAGCTCCGATCGAACCGTCAAATTGTGGTCGATAAAACCGGAAAAAGAATCGGTTGAATGTCAATCCACATATCGAAATCATACGAAAAGTGTGCTCGATGTTGCGATTTTGGCCGATAATTTGATTGCGTCAACGGATGGATGTTTACATGTGAGAAAATCTGGGGTTTTGGCGCGAAAAATGAGCCATTTTGAGCCAAAAACGGTGAAAAATGAGCATTTTTCTTGCAGATCTGGGACCCGTTTCGCTCCACAATTTTGGCTCAAATCGACTGGAATGAGACGGAAAATAGTGGAATGATTTGTGGATTGGCAAGTGTTGATCGACACAATTTGGCTGTAATTTCCAGCCTGAATTCGACTGTTAAGTGAGTTTTTTGGCGAATTTTGAGCGCTTCAAAATGAGACTAAACATGAATTTCGAAAATTTCAGTTTCTAGCTGCAAAATCCTCAGAAGCTCAATTTTTCAGCCAGGATTTTCAAGCAAAATTTGGTATTTTCAAAAATCTTGTTTAGACTCATTTTGTAGCTCTTGAAAATCTCTACAAAATGAGCTCAAACATGAATTTTTAAAATTTCAGTTTCTAGCTGAAAATCCAGTCTGAAACCGAAACTTGATATTTTTTGAGGTTCACAGTTTCAACCCCCATTTTCAGCCAAAATTTGAAATTTTCAAAAATCAAGTTGGAGCTCATTTTGTAGCTCCTGAACATTTCTTCAAAATGAGCTCGTAATCGATTTTCAGAATTACCAAATTCCATCTGAAAATCCTGGCTGAAACCAAAACTTGGTTATTTTTGAGCTTCTCAGTTTTAGCCAATATTTTCAATCAAAATTTGAAATTTTCAAAAATCAAGTTGGAGCTCATTTTGTAGCTCTTGAAATTATCTACAAAATGAGTTCTAACTCGATTTTCAGAATTTCCAAATTCCAGCTGAAAATCCCGAAAATTTTCAGAATTTTCGACACCCGAATTGCTGGATTCTGTAGTGAATTGAAGGTTTCGCCGAATTCAGGAATGACTAGAGCAATTGCAGTGAAAGAGAATGGTAGATCAAAAAAAAATCTCGAAAATTTGACATACAGTAACCGTTGTAGATCACAAATTGGCTGTCGCGTTGTCAAATGGAAGTTTGGCGATTGTTGACGCGAGAAACGGCGGGAAGATCACAATGTTGGCACAAATTCCATCGACGCATACGACTACGGTAGGTTGTTGTTTTTTTTTCTACAGTAACCCCTTCTACAGTACCCCATTGCAGCTAAATTGGATAAATTCCTCACAATTATTGATTGGTGATTCGGATGAGCCGGGTGTAATTGTTGAAACTCGGCCATTTTTGAAAATTCACCGAAAATTGTCGGATTGTGTAATGGCGGCTGAAATGGTGGAGCAGGATGCGAAATTGGTGACATTGCAGGCGAATTCGATGTTGAGGTGAGTGGCGCGAAAATTTGCGATTTTTTGACACCAAAAAAAAAAAAAGATGTTGATCAATGGAAATGCCAAATGATCCAACGGGCGGTCGAGAAAAGGAAAAGTATCAAAAAGATATATCGTAGAATGGAAGATCGAAAAGAACTATTTGGAAAGTTGAAGCTGGCGGATGGTACTACAACAGCAAATCGGTCAAAAATCAAGCTCGAAATCAAAAATCACTTCATTCAACAGTTCAAAAATCATGGCCAAAGAAGCCAAAAGATCAATGAAAAACCAAGAAATCCATTTCCAATTTTAATTGATGAAGTGAGTTCAGCAACAAGAACATTGAAATCTGAGTCGGCTATGGGATTGGATAGAGTCGGTAGTGATATGCTGAAACACGGTGGAGAAAAACTGCAGCAGAATCTTGCGAGATGCTTCAACAAATTGATTGAAGATGGAAAATATCCACCTGAATGGAACGAGATTCGCATTAAATTGTTGGAGAAAAAGCCAAATCCGGAAACCTTGAAAGATGTCCGCCCAATCTCCATACTATCAATCCCTGGAAAAGTATTCACAAAAATAATGACAAAACGAATGGCAAGAAAAGCTGAGAGCTATCTGGATGAGACCCAAAATGGATTTAGATGTGGAAGATCTTGCTCAGAAAATCTACAATCCATCACTTGCCTATGGGAAAAATGCCAAGAATATGACATGCCGTTGATTCTCACTTTTATCGATTATCGTGCAGCGTTTGATTCAATTTACTGGAGTGCGGTACAGGAAGGTGTGTTGGAATCTGGGTTCGATCCACAATATATGGAAGCCATAAAAAGCTGCAACGAATTGGGCACCGGAGAGATCGAGATCTTTGGAGAGAAATTGAAAATACCTGTGGAAAGAGGTGTAAGACAAGGAGATTCGTCGTCACCTGCGCTCTTCGCAATTGCCTTACACAAACTCCTGAACGAAGCTGATCCACTACCTGAAGATGATGAAGAGGAGAATTTTGGAATTCGAGTCGATGGCAGATATATTTCAAGATTATTATTTGCGGATGATCTCGTTCTAATCGACAAAAACCCGAAAGACGCCTCAAATCGTGCCTCAAAAATTGCCAAAATCTGCGAAAAAGCTGGTTTGATGTTCAACACTGCCAAATCAAAAGTGTTGAGAAATCAATGCGCCAACAATGCAAGTGTTCGAGTAAATGGTCAGCCACTTGAAGATGTTGATCAAATAAAATACCTGGGAAGAATCTTCAGGAAAGATGGCGCTTTGGACTCAGAAATAAATAACCGAATAAGAGCTGGCTGGGCGGCATATCACAGCATTGCATCTGCAATCAGCGAAATTTCAATCAAAGAGAAAAACCACTTCTTGAAATCCAGCGTTTTGAGTGCTATGACATATGCTTCAGAAACTTGGAACACGAAAGTTGAAGATATCAAACGAATCCAAAGAACAATCAACTATATATGGATTCAAGCAAACGCGGGAACTCCACCAAATTTGGAAAAGTTTATAATGAAGATAAAAATGCGCTGGGCTGGACACATTGTGCGCTTGCCAACTCAAAGAATATGCAGAATTATAACTTTATGGGAACCTCCGAATGGCGTGAAAAGAAGAAAAGGAAGACCGAAAAAGAGATGGGTCGATGACGTGCAAAATGAAGTCAAAGTGCACCAACACAACATCAACTTGCAAGGCCTCGGGGGAGGCGGAAGAAGAAGGATCGGGCTAATATCCAGTAAAATGCCCTGGTCACGATTGGCTAGAAGCCGAAGTTCCTGGAAACATCTGGTCCACAGCTACTCGCTCGAATAATGGACTATCAAAGTATCAAAGTAAGTAATTGTCGGATTGTGTAATGGCGGCTGAAATGGTGGAGCAGGATGCGAAATTGGTGACATTGCAGGCGAATTCGATGTTGAGGTGAGTGGCGCGAAAATTTGCGATTTTTTGACACCAAATATGAGGGGTTAGAGACGTAGACGGCTAGAGAAATATGAAATGTTAGAGACGCAGAGGATCTGTATGATAGGCAGACATCTAGAGTGTTTGGGATAGGTTAGAGACGCTGAGAGCTAGAGATTTAGACAGCTTGGAGAGAGAGAGAGAGTCCAGACAGCTAGATAGTAAGGTCAGAAACGCCGAGGGGTTTAGAGAGCTAGAGATTCTAGGAAAGCGATACAGAGTCCAGATAGATAGAGTAATTAGGATACGTTAGAGATGCAGAGGGATAAACAGCTAGAGACATTAGAGGTCAGAGACGCAGAGGGATTCAGAGAGCTAGAGATTCTAGGAGAGCGATAGAGAGTCCAGACAGCTAGAGGGATTAGGGTAGGTTAGAGATGCAGAGGGTGCAGACAGCTAGAGAAATGAGAAGGGTTAGAGACTTAGAGGATTAGACGGCTGAAAACAGAAGGAGAGGGATAGAGAGTTCAGACAGCTAGAGTGATTAGGGTAGGTTAGAGATGCAGAGGGTGCAGACAGCTAGAGAAGTTGAAAAAAGGTTAGAGACGCAGACAGCTCGAGAATGCGAGACAACACCTATTTTTGGCGTCAAAATTGAAATTTTTGAATTTTATTTTATTTATTTTTGAATTTTTTTTGCTATTTATTTTTTTGGCACCCAAAAAACATCAAAGTGCACATTTCCTCCTCATTTTTTCTCCCCAAAAAAAAGTTTTTTTTTTCCAACGCCTTCTCAAAAAAAAGAAGCATGATTCACCTGTCTCGCATCAGAAAAAAATAAACATTAATAATTCTGAGCAAACGAGAAATGTCAGAATTTTTGAGGAAAACTTGGGATTTCTAGCTGAAAATTGGAGGATTTTTGGCCGTAAAACCAATAAAAATCTGAAATTTCAGCCAAATTTCTTGCAGAATCTACAAAACCCACGATTTTTCGCGCACCTCTGTCGAAACCCGCCTGAAATCTGAAATTCTACCCGGCCAGCCCACCGCAATTCTTCCACTTAGCCTAAATTCGGCCTATTTGATAGGCTCCAGTCAGGGATGTATTAAAATGATGTGCTAATTTCGATCTACACGGTCTTTTATGTATGTATTTATTAAGTCATATAAATAAACACATTTCTCTCTTTCTCTTTAAACCCTCGAAATCTCTGCGCTCTCTCGTTTTCGCACACTCTCTCGACGATTTTCACTCGATCCTGTACTTGGGTTTCGTTTTTTCGCGTTTTTTTTTGTTACCTGACATGAGAGCTCGTCTTTCTCTTTTTTATTTTATCACATCTTTATTTCTCTAACCTGACTCTCTCAATTTCACACACTATTTTCTCGCTTTGAAGCTTGACAATCAAATGAAAATCCTTTATTTCATTTTTTTACAGCTTTTCGAGAACAAAAAAAATTTAAAAAAAAAGAGCGCGCAGTGAGAATCGAACCTGTCACCTTGCGCGCGCCAAGTCAACGATTTACCACTGAGCTATCTTGTGTTTTGCAAAGCTGCCTCAAATGGCGCATTTAAATGTGCAGCTCGCAAAAATGTTTCCGGATCAGATTTTTGTCTGAAATTTTTGAATTTCCTCCCTCAAACTCCATAGTAACACAACATATACACATAAAAATCTAGTTTTTCATCCTTTTTTGTTGTTCGCCAATGATTTCCGGTTGAACTTTTTTCGCTGAAAATTCATTTTCAGACAACAAAAAAAATGCGAAAAAGCGTGATAATCCTGGTTTAGTGGGGGGAAATTCGTGTTTTTTTTGCAATTTCCTCACGACATTTTGAGAGGAAATGGCGGTTTTTTGAAGGCTACGGGATTTGCGCCAGCGAATACGTTTGCTGACGCAAATTTTGTACCCCCCCCCTCTCAAAAATGACTCATTTTAAATGTTTTCCCCCCGAAAAGGCGTCAAAGCGCATTTCCGCCAATTTTCTACTCAAAAAGGGAAAAAAATTGCGAAACCTTTTCTTTTCTGAGTTACCACAACTCAAAAATGGGCGGAGCTTGGAGCCAAAAAAGAGCACAACATATAAGTTTCATATAAT
The DNA here is from genome assembly GCA_947459285.1 of Caenorhabditis angaria. NCBI lineage: Eukaryota > Metazoa > Nematoda > Chromadorea > Rhabditida > Rhabditidae > Caenorhabditis > Caenorhabditis angaria. The sequence continues at coordinate 2,505,769 of CANHGI010000003.1, read as the reverse complement.
CCCTCATTTTCATATTTTTTTGCTTTTTGGGCTTTTTTTTCTCCTTTTTTTTAAAACTCATGTCCCTTTAAATTATAGTACTGTAGGTGATTTTTAAAGGAACATCAGTCAAAAATGTCTGACAAAGAGGAGGAGGAGGAGATAGTGCAGCAGAATGAGAGACGCAGATCGACTACGGTAATTATGACGAATTCCAACTTCATTGAACAGCAGAAAGGTGAGCGGGAATTGCGCCAGCACCAAAAACGCGCCAGCTAAACCTATTGCTGACGCATTTTTGGTAGCTCGTGGAATATATTGATGTGGGATGTCTAACTGACCGGAATTTCATGGAGATTTCAAAAATGAGCAATATTTTCAGCATCCTCACCTCCGGAAGGCGTCAGACGCACCGGAAGCATGCGGAGAAGACTGTCGAAGCAAAATGCGACACATGAAGAGCCGGAAAACTCGAAAAATGAACAAAAACCGGTGATTGAGGAGGAAGAAGCGGAAAATTCGGAGAGTTTGGGAGTTAGACCAAGTCTACAACGTGTTGATGCGATTGTTGGAGACGATGATACGAAATTACGGCCGCCTGGGCTTGGACAAAAACATCATGCGTGGAGCACGTCGAAAAGTTTGAGCAGAGGTTGGGATTTTGTGGAAGGGTTTGAAATTTGGCACAAAATGAGTATAAATAAGATATGGTTTTGGGAGTTTCGAAATTGGGGAATTTCAGCCTAAATTTTCAGCCAAATTCTGAATTTTTCTAGAATCATGTTGTGGCTCATTTTGTGGAGAATTTCAAGAGCTACAAAATGAGCCTGAACATGATTTTCCGGATTTTCAGACTTTATCTGAAAATCCCCGCTGAAACCTAGAAGCTGGAATATTTTTGAAAATTTTTCAGTTTCAGACCGGATTTTCAGCCAAATTCTGAAATTTTCTAGAATCAAGATAGAGCTCATTTTGAAGCTTTTGAAATTCTGCACAAAATGAGCCTAAACATGATTTTCCGGATTTCTGAAAATCCTGGCTGAAAATCAGAATCTCAAAAATTCACTAGTTTCAGTTTCAGCCTAGATTTTTAGGCTAAATCTGAAATTTCCAAAATCCATGTTTAGGCTCGTTTTGTAGAGAATTTCAAGAGCTACAAAATGAGCCTAAACATGATTTTCAGAATTTTCAGATTCAGGCTGAAAATCCCTGCTGAAAATCAACTTCCCCATTTTTCTACAAAACAAAACCCCATAATTATTTGAGTCATGTGGCGGGGAAATGAGACAAAAGTTCATAATGACATTTTTGAAACCTGAAATTAAATTCAGGTTTCGCGGGGGCTAAAATTAGGGGTTTCCAGCCCAAAAAAGGCGATTTTTGAGCAAAAATTCACCAAAATCCAGCAAGATTCTTGCAGAATCCACCGGAACTGATTATTCTGACCGAAGTGGCACCGATCTCCGTCAATTCATTCGTCGAACTTTGCACAAATCCGAAGAAGATCGCGATCAATTGATATATTTCGAGAGAATTATGCGCGAACTTGTTGAGAATCCGGTGGAACAAAGCCAGAAAATCGATCTACCTTCTTCCTATCACAGAATGTTGTTTCATAGATGTGCGGCTTGGTTTGGATTGGATCATAATGTTACCAATAAACATACGGAGATTGTGATCAATAAATCGGAAAAGACCAAAATGTAGGCGACATTTTGACACCAAACACGTCAGGGGAGGGTTTATTGACGCGTTTTTTTGTAGCTAGAGGGAAATTTGGGTTATTTTGACACCACATAAGCCTATGCTGATGCTTTTCCGGTCATTTTGACACCACATAAGCCTAGGCACTTGAAATGCACCAGCTAGACGCCTGCTGACGCATTTTTTGTAGCTAGTGAGAATTTTGGGGGCCTAGGCACCTGTAATATGTCAGCAAACCCTTTACTGACGCGTTTTCTGTAGTTGGTGGGAAATTTGGGTTATTTTGATACCTCATAAGCCTAGGCACCTGTAATACGTCAGCAAACCCTTTACTGACGCATTTTTTGTAGCTAAACGAAGATTTCCGGTCATTTTGACACCCCACAAGCCTATATTCTCTAGTGCACCACAAATACGTAAGGAAACCCTTTGCTGACACGTTTCGCGTAGCCTCAGATGTCTGCTGGCGTGTTTTTTGTAGCCTACTTCAAATTTGCATCATTTTGACACCTCGAATGCGTCAGCAAAACGTTTGCTGGCGCATTTTTGGTGCAAGAATGACGCAAAAAGCGTCAGTAAACCGTTCCCTGTGTCAAAAAAAATGCAAAAAAAAAAAGAAAAAACATTTTTTAGGCCAGAAGACAAATTCGCGGATCTGATAATCAACAACGATTTCATGGAGGGTCGCTTCACCCGACACAGTAGTCAAAATTCGCGACGAGACCCGCGAGACTACGGTAGTCAAGCAAGCCTGTCGCATGATCTACAAAGAGCACAGTCTTTTGAGCAGCAAAATATGCCAATTTTGCCGCAACACGCACCAAATTTGACGCAACAAATGCGTCAACTCAGCCTGCAACCTCAAAATTATTGGGCCACCCAAAGATCATTCGATCATTGCTCAGGTTATACGCCAGCCGCACCGCAAGCTGCAATGCGGAAAGCGGAAAGTTACGGTAACTTGGAACCGCCCTCGGTTTTGGTCCATCATTATCATCATTGTTATGAGGAGCCGATTCCAGCTGCTCCGCAACCGGTTTATCATCAATTTGGCGCCAATTTTTATCCCGGGTATACGGTAGGTGGCGAAATTTGACGCATTTTGATACCAAATGCGCCAGCAAACGGTTTGCTGACGCGTTTTTTGTAGGTACTAGAAAAATGTTCAAATATTTCAGGTGCAACCCGCTCCACCACCGCCACAAACTACCGTATACTACCATCCCATTCCATACGGGACCCCCCACCACTTCATTCAACCCGAATTCATCATGAACAACGACACTCCGCCGATTCCAGGGCATTTAAATGAGCAGCAGCAGCAGCAGCAACCCTTCCCGCACGTCGAGCATTTTCAGATGGTCGATCAAACGGAGAATCGTCGAAATTTCCAGAAAGCCAGCGTGGATGCCGGTTACGGTAGTATGAATCAGGAAATCAGTGAAACTTCGTCGACTTCGGCCAAAGAATCTGATAAATCTTGATGTTTTTACTGGTCTCTTTCTTTTTCTTCTTCTAGTTCTATTTAGTTCCGTCTTTTTCCCTGTAAAAACCCCCATTTTTTCCTGTCAAAAATAAATATTTTTGCGCGTCAGGTGTGGTGTTTTGTGTGTGCGCTGACGTCGTGGTGTTTGCACACTCGAAAAATACTTTTCTTTTTTCGCCACTTTTTCCCCGGTTTTCGGAGGTTTTGGGGGATTTTCAGAGTTGGGAAATTGATGACGTGGCAAGTTCCAGCCTAGATTATCGATTTCTGGCTGAAATTTCAAGGGAAAACCTGGTTTTTGATGAGAATTTCGAGAAAAACTTGTTTTTTAGCACTTTTCAGACGTATTTATGGAAGCCTGGCACAGTTTTTCTCAACTAAGACTTGCAAAACATTTATTTCTCTCCAAAAATTGAAATTTTCCAGAAAATGACCTCAAAATTCGTCTCGCGTTTCGTGAATCGAAATCCAAGAAACAACGAGCTGCTGGGTCGACAAGCGCAAAGTTCCGGATTCGAATTTGAAACCGATCGAGAAGCGCGGAAATTTATCTACAAGTTGGTGCAAAATTCATGAATTTTGGATGAAAAAAAACTGGATTTTTCATGAAAATTCACGATTTTCAGCCGAAAAAAACCTATCAAAGTATCGATTTTCAGAGTCGAATTGGTCGAAGGAAAATCGCATCGTGAAGGCCGTTTGATTCATCATCGAGATGGTGTTGTTCTTTCGGCTTCGACTAGAGAACCCGAAATTTCAGCACAATTGTATAGGTATGGCTGGTTTTTGGGGGAAAAATTGAATTCGGAGAAGCAAGTGCGCTCCAGTGAGAAAATATTGATTTATGGGGGAAAAATGATGTATTTTTGATCAAAAATCGATATTTTCTCAATTCGAAGAAGCAAGTGCGCTCTAATGAGAAAATATTGATTTCTTGGTGAAAATCAATGAATTTTACACCAAAAAAATCAGAATTTTTCAAATTCGCTGCAGCAAATGCGCTCCAATGAGAAAAACTCAATTTTTTGCAGTAAAGTCGACACATCAGCTTCTCTAAACATCGGTCGAATTCTAGCCCTTAGATGTCTGCAATCAGGAATTCATTTCGCAAAACCCGCAGTTTCTCAAGAAATTATTGAGAAAAGTCAACATCAAAAATATTTTTTCAAGGCGTTGAGCGAGGAAGGATTGAAGTTGGAAGAGCCCGAAATTGTTGAGCATAGCTATGAAAATGATGAGAGCTTTACGTGGCAGAGGTAGGGGATTTTCGGGGGAAATTACCTAAAATTTTGGAAAATTCATGAAAAATTGATCCGAGAGCTCTGAATTTGCTCAAAATTTGACATTTTCAATTAAAAATTGATTTTTTCAGTGAAAAATCTGAAAATTTCAGTTCTAGAGCTGTAAATTTGCTCAAAATTGGACAATTTCAGCCAAAAATTGATTTTTAAGTGAAAAATCTGAAAATTTCTTGAAAAACCAATTCCAGAGCTCTAAATTTGCTCAAAATTGGACATTTTCAATTAATAATTGATTTTTGAGCTGAAAATCTGAGAATTTCAGACTAATATCTGAAATTTTCAATTAAAAATTGATTTTTGAGTGAAATTTCTGGAGTTTTATATTATTTAGAGCTCCGAGAGCTAAAGAATTCATTTTCTAACCTAAGAATCTCAAATTTTCAGCCTAAACTCGATTTTTTATTGAAATTTCGTGATTTTCATGAAAAATCGATTCCGGAGCTCGAAATTTTCTCAAAATTGGACATTTTCAATTATAATTGATTTTTGAGCTGAAAATCTGAGAATTTCAGACTAATATCTGAAATTTTCAATTAAAAATTGATTTTTGAGTGAAATTTCTGGAGTTTTATATTATTTAGAGCTCCGAGAGCTAAAGAATTCATTTTCTAACCTAAGAATCTCAAATTTTCAGCCTAAACTCGATTTTTTATTGAAATTTCGTGATTTTCATGAAAAATCGATTCCGGAGCTCGAAATTTTCTCAAAATTGGACATTTTCAATTATAATTGATTTTTGAGCTGAAAATCTGAGAATTTCAGACTAATATCTGAAATTTTCAATTAAAAATTGATTTTTGAGTGAAATTTCTTGAGTTTTATATTATTTAGAGCTCCGAGAGCCAGAGAAAATAATTTTTAACCTAAGAATCTGAAATTTTCAGCCTAAACTCGATTTTTTATTGAAATTTCGTGATTTTCATGAAAAATCAATTCCGGAGCTCGAAACTTTCTCAAAATTGAACAATTTCAGCTCAAAATCGATTTTTTACTGAAAAATCTGAAATTTTCAGCCAAAAAATTACCGAAAATTAATGTTTTCCTCATTTTCAGATATCCTCAAAAACCAACACGTCAGGAAAAATTGGATGAATAAATTTATGGGAATTTTTAATTGTAGCTAGATTTTTTTGTTATTTTTTAGTAAATTTTTTGAATTTTTTTGTTTGCGTTAAAAATTTAAAATTCAAAAAAATTTGAATTTTTTCCCCAGGCGCCCCCCAAAAAGACGAAGAAAAATGATGTGCGAAAATTTCTTTTTTTTTTTTTGTTGAAATCTCTCATCAGCATCTTTCTTTTCTCCTTTTTGTGCTCTTTTTTTGGGAGCTCCAAACAAAAAAAAACTTTTTTCATTCATTTGTATGCCTTTTTTTCATTGTTTTATCTCAAATTTCATCATTTTTGGTGTTTTTTGATGTGTTTTTCAGTGAAAAACTGAAATTTTCAGATTTTTCAGCCAAAAATGCTGGAAAGATTAGCACTGGAAGAACTAGATGATGAAGAAATTTTCGAATTTTCTCCGAAAATTCAAAATTCGACGGCGAGAACTGAAGAAAGGTTGCAGGTTTTGGCGAAGGTGAGAAAAACCCTTTTTGCACAAAAAATGCGCCAGCAAATGGTTTGCTGACGTAAATTTGGTGCATTTTGATACTAAATGAGGTGAAAATATTCAAAAAAAAATACCAGATTTGAAAATCTTGATTTTCCCGCTAGAACTCACCTACTATGGCCTAGAAACCCAAAAAATGGCCTAGAAAACCTCAAAAAAAAATTTTTGCTATGTTTTGACCCCGAAATGTTTCAATTTAGCGCAACTTCAAAAAAAAATTCGATTTAAAAGTTTTTTCGGGCTCCAGAATTTTAAATTGCTCTGTGGTGAGTGAAAATGACAAGTTTTCGCCATTTTTTCAACGAAAAAAAAACTTTTTTCATTTTTTTTCCGGAAATTTTGGCTTCTAGCCAATTATTTTTCCATTTTCGCCCACTTTTTTTTCGAGAAAAAAAAGTTCAAAAGCACTTTTTTCCTTTTTTTTTCTTTATTTTCTTGAAAAAAATCGTAAAAACATCAATCTTCCGCCACATTTCACTAGATTTGTTGTCATGGAAAAAAATTCGGCAAAAATCTCATTTTAGCTTTGAAATACCGTGTTTTTCATGTAGAATTTGCAAAATTTCATTAAAAATCGATAATTTATCACTAGAGCGCATTTACTTCCCCGAATTCAAAAAAATTATTGATTTTGGAGGTGCAAATGCGCTCTAATGAGAAAATATTGATTTTTACACTAAAAAACCGTCGATTATCAATATTTTCTCCATAGAGCGCATTTGCTTGCCCGAATTCAAAAAAGGTTTGCAGAATTTCAAAAAAATGACGTCACCCTCCTCAACTATTGTTCCTGGACCAGGCCGGCCTTTTGGAACGGCCCGACTTACGCCGGGCCGAAATTCGGACCGGAAATTGGACGCACCCGAGCCAATGATTGGTGAGTTCTGGATCCAGGCCTAAAAACTAGGCTTCTAGGCCTGAAAATTTGGGCTTCCCGGAAAAATGTGAATGAATTTTTCCCACAGAAAATTGGAATTCTTAATCAAATTTTCTGTAGCTATTTTTCCGGAGCTCAAATTTCAATTTCAATTTGGCAAAAAGTGAATTTTTCCTTTTTTTTTTTGACTGAAAAAAAACGAAATTAGTTTTTCAGTCAAAAATTGGAGAAAACTTGTTTTTTAGCCAAAAAAAGTTTTTCAGCAAAAAAAAAATTGACTATTTTCAGCCATCGCCTTGTCTGATATGGAATATTTGATGAGATCAGCAAGATCCAGTAAATCTAGTGGAAGGTGGGTCAAAAAAATTCAATTTTTTTTCAAGTTTCAGCACGGATTTTCAGCCGGAATCTGAAATTACTGAAAATCATGCTTGTTAGGCTCATTTTGCGCAGAATTTCAAGAGCTACAAAATGAGCCCAAACACGATTTTCAGAAAAATTGAAATTCGGCTGAAAATCCAGGCTGAAAAAAACTGAGAATCTCTCACAAAAATCTTCAAAACTTCAATGATCAAACCAATTTGTTTCCGTTTCTCAATTTTCTGCCTCATTTTCTTTCTTTCCCAATTTTCCTGAAAAAGGTCTCATTTTCTCAACAAAAAACAAATATTTATATGATTTATAATACTAGACCCGATTTTTATATTCCTGAATTTTTGAGTGCTGAAAATGATGACAGGTATTTTTTAGAGCTCAAAAATGAGCCCAGAAACTTGAATTTTGGCCAAAAATCAATAGTTTATCATTGGAGCGCACTTGCCTCTCCGAATTCGAAAAAAAGGGCTTAAAATTGAGCACATTTTCATGATTTTTGGCTCAAAAATCGATTTTTGCAGATCCGAACGACAATCCGGCTGTACATGTTGCTGTCACATTGCTGCCGGAGTTACGGTAATTCCGCGCTGCGCGCGGTTTACTGTAGAAGGCGGATTATCCACGCATACGTTGATGAATCATTCGGATAGTGAGTTTTGGGGGGATTTTTGGAGCCTCCAGGCTTTCCGGCTCAAAAAATGATTTTTAGGGGCTGTTTTTTGAGCCCAGAAGCCTGGAAGCTCAAAAATCACAAAATTTGGCCAATTTTGAGCTCTGGAGCCTATTTCCAAGCTTCCGGGCTCAAAAAACAGCCTAAAACCGATTTTTCGAGCCCGAAAGCCCCAAAAAAACCAATTTTCAGACCGAATTGCTCTAAAAATCACATGCTCCGACAATAATATGTATCGAGTTACACCCGTTTATGCAACCGTTGAAGCTGGACAAAGTCTACCATTACATGTAAGCTTTTTTGAGCTCGGGGCCTGATTTTAACGTGAAATTTGGTATTTTTCTAGAAAAAATGGTCCCCAGATGTGAAATAACCCAAAAACATCAAATTCCACATCAAAATTAGTGCGCGGTCTCAAAAAATCGCATTTTCCATGACTTTCAGGGTCCGCAGGATAGAAATAACCCAATTTTGACGTAAAATTTGTGAAAATTAGGTTATTTTCGTCCTGGGGACCCTGAAAATCATGGAAAATGCGATTTTTTGAGACCGGGCACTAATTTTGATGTGGATTTTGATGTTTTTGGGTTATTTCACATCTGGGGACCATTTTTACTTGAAAAATCCCCGAATTTTTGCAGATCGCTCGAATCAAAAGCGATTTAATCAAGAGAGATCGTCTATGTGTGAATATTTTGGAAGGTGAAGGATCGAAAGAGGCTCGCGAGATTTTTAAGGTAAATTTCGACCCAAAATCCATGATTTTTGCTCAATTTTCAGCCAAAAATCTCGAATTTTCCAGAAATCCAACAATCGATCGGCCACAATTAATGTTGCATTGGATGTTACTATGGAAAATCAAAAATAATTGGAATTTTCTTATTTTTTTGACTAAAAAATCAATAAATTACACGTTTTGTCCGAAAATTTCAGGATTTTTGAGCCTGGATTTGCTTGTGCCTCAGGTAATCTTCCATTTCTTGGTGTTGAAGGCGAGGAGCAGCGACTGTCCATTTCTGGAAGAGAATTTTCGGATTTCTAGGTCATATTTAGTATCAAAATTACCCTCAATTCCATAGCTCCTCTATAAACTGTCCATGCTCCAACTACTGTAGTGATGAATAAGCCGCTGGCATAAAGATGTGCTCGAATTCGAGGTGGAATCATCTGAAATTTGAGAATTTCAGCGAAAAATTGAGGAAAAACGTGAAAAAATGAGGTGGCATTAGGAGAAATGCTCATTTTTCGATTATTTAGACTTTGGAAGCGGTGAGTTTCAGCATAATTTCTTTAAAAATGGATTTTCGGTGAATTTTCGAAAAAATTTCCCGATTTTTCAGGTAAATCTAGATATTTCTTCTGTAAATTTCTAGTTTTATCAATTTTCGAGTTATTATAACTTCCCTAACCCTCTAAAACACTTCAAAAACCTCTCCAAATAAACGCGAAAAATAAAAAAACGTGCGCGTCATTTAAAATGCCCGCTGTTCGCCGTCCAATCTGCAAACACCGCCCGCCTACAGTACCCCATTTTCTTCCAAAAAAAACACGTTGAACACCTGATTTCAGCTAAATCCCACTTAAAATGAGCAATTGGCTGCGTAACATACAAGGACAATTGTCAGATTTGGCAAACGAGGTGATGAATGAGGCAAATGAGGTGTTGAATGAAGCGAGGGAAGAGGTTCAAGATCCAGACACAGAAATCCACGTGGCAAAGCGGAATGAGGCGGAAGCGGCGCGGAAATTGGCGATTGAGGTGGCGAAATTGGAGAAATTAGAGGCGGAAAAGAAAGATCTTGAACAACAATTGTATGATTCACACGTGGAAATGGATCAAATTGGTGCCAAATATAATTTGATGATAAAACAGCGTGACGATGAAATAAAACAGTTAAAATGTGAAATTCAACAAATCCAGGATTCCGGTTGGAATACTTCAGATTCCGGGCAGATTGAGGATCTTCAAAAAGAGATTTTGCACTGGAAATCGATGGTCGGCAATGGAAATTCGGCGGAAGAAACAGTGTCAAAATTGGAATTTGAGCGGAAAATTGAGGAGATGCGGCAGAAGAAGGAGCAAGAGATACAGAGTTTGATTGAGACGCATGCGGATAATGTGGCCGAGATGAGGGAAATGTATGAGGAGAAGTTGCAGAGCTTACAGGTTGGGATTTTGGGGGGGTTTGGGCTCTGGGGGTCTAATAATGCTAATTTTAAGAGAAATTATGGCTCCAAGGCTCATTTTGAGCTAAAAATCTTGAATTTTCAGCTGATTTCAGCTCTGGAGACCAGAAATAGCGGATTTTGAGCAAAATTGAGCTCCAGGAGTGAAAATTTGAGAATTTTCAGCTCTGGAGACCAGAAATTTACGAAGGTTGAGCTAATTTCAGCACTGGAGACCAAAGTTGTGCAATTTTTAGCTAAATTACCTCCTGAGCATGATTGTTAGCTGGAAATCTGGAATTTTCAGATATTTTCAGCCCAAAAATTGTATTTTTCATGAAATTTCAGTTCTGAAGACCAAATATTACCAATTTCGAGTAAAAATGAGCTCCAGGAGTCAAAATTTACAAATTTTCAGCTCCAAGGTTCATATTAAACTAAATTTTGAGCTTCTAGAGATTTTTGAAGCTGAAAATTCAGAAAAACATGATTTTCAGCTCAAAAAATCGATTTTTTCATGAATTTCAGCTCTTAAAATGAGCTAGAAGTGAAATTATCTGAAAATTTTCCCGTTTCAGATTCTGCAATACAATGCATCATCTTCAACTTCAAATGCCGATACTTTGGATGCAGTTTTGCTCGAAAAAGAGGAACTTTTACAATCGTCTGAAAATTTGACTGAAATCAAAGAAAAATCGGAAATCGCAGAGGAGAATTCGAATTTAAAAGAGCAAAATAATGAATTGACACAAGCTTATAATGATTTGAATGAGGAATTTGAAAGATTCAAAAGGGAAAATGCGGTGGTTGAAGTGAGAAATGCGGATTTGAATAATCGAATTGGTAAGGCCGGTTTTGGGAGGGGTTTTGGGATGAAAATGAGATAAAAATTTGGGATTTTTGGTGAAATTTGAGCTATAAATCATGTTTTTTCTCAAAAATTTGATATTTTTGACCTAAAATTAACCTGAAAATGAATTTTTCAATGAAAAATATGAGTTGGCTCAAAATTATCTGAAAATCTTCAAAAATCCAATTTTTCAGATAGCCTAAAAGCGAATTTGATCGAATACGAAGAAAGATATGAACTATCAAAACGCGAAAATATGGAAACAGTTGGACAATTGCAAAAATTGTCGGAAGATTTCGAGAAATTGCGAAGTGGCATTGCTAATGTTAGTCAGAGACGAGAGAATTGCGATACGATGGTTAATGTGAGTTTTTTGGGTTGAAAATGTTTAAAATGGGGATTTTTGACCATTGATTCATGAAAAATGACCCCTGTGGAACATTTTTGACCTAAAATTCGGAAAGTTTGAAGAATTCTGACCCAATTTCCGGAATTTTTGGGTAATTTTGATTTTAGGGGACATTTTCAGCCTGAAATGCAGGATTTTCAGCTCTAGGGACCATTTTTGAGCTGAAATTCAGGAAATTTGAAGAAATTTAACTCTGGGGATCAATTTCAGCCCATAATTCAAGATTTTCAGCTCTAAGGACTATTTTTGACCTGAAATTCAGGATTTTTGGGTAATTTTGACTCTGGGGGCCAATTTCAGCCTGAAATTCAGGATTTTTAGCTCTAGAGACCATTTTTGACCTGAAATTCACAATTTTCAGCTCTAGGGATCATTTTTGACCTGAAATTCATGAAATTTGAAGAAATTCAACTCTGGCGACCATTTTTAGCCTGAAATTCAAGATTTTCAGCTCTAGGGACCATTTTTGACCAATTTTTCGGAATCTATCCAAAAAACTATGGAAATTATCGGTTTTTGACCTAGAATTCCTCAAAATTCACCATTTTTCATCAATTTTTTTTGCAGGAAGAAGTCGATAAACTTCGCCATGCCCTTGATGAATCTCGATCTGAAAGAGAAAGACTTCGAGAAGATGTTCATCGATTCCAAGAAGCAGTCGGAGAAATCGACAAAGAACTCGAAAAACTACGAGAATCCAATCATAAATTGATCCAAGAAAATGTGGCATTGAATAGTACGGTAGCCACGTATGACACAACTATGAAAGATATTATAACGAATAGTGAAAAAGATATTGGAGAATTTCGAGAGCAGTTTAGAAGTATTCAGGAGGTGAGGGAGGGGAAAATGACCCAAAATTCATAAAAATTGGAATTTTTCGACCCTGGGACCATTTTTATTGAAAAAAATTGGATTTTTCACTGAATTTCAGCCTAGGAGCTGATTTTTGACCTGAAATTCATTAAAATTGGTGAATTTTGACCCTGGGACCATTTTTATTGGGAAAAATTGGATTTTTCACGGTTTTTCTGCTTGGGAGCTGATTTTTGATTTGAAATTCATGAAAATTGGAGAATTCTGACCCTGGGACCATTTTTATTGGGAAAAGTTGGATTTTTCACTGCATTTCAGCCTGAGAGCTGATTTTTAACCTGAAATTCATTAAAATTGGGATTTTTTGACCCTGGGAACATTTTTACCTGGAAAATTGTGAGAATTACGATTTTTAACATACAAATCATTGACAATGGGCTTTTTTGACCTAAAATTATCCTGAAATCCAATTTTGCACTGAAAATCAATGAAAAGCTCAGATTTTTAAGCCTTGAAAAATACGTTTCAAAATTATTTGATTTGTTCATGACATCAAAACGTCAACAAAAAATACTTATCTAGAAAAAAGTGTGCGGCAAAATTGCAAAAACTCGAAGCTCCGCCCATTTTTGGTTAAAAAAAATCCCAAAATTCCCGCTCAAAATTCATATTTTCAGTCGCATCGAGCTGAATGTGATCGAGTTTTGGCTGAAATTAATTCGCTCCGCGATGAAAATGCTTCACTCAAACGACAAAATGAATATATGACTGAAGAATCGGGATTGTTAAGAGAAGTCAATGAAAAATTGAAAGCCAAATCTGGAACTGAAGATACGAAAGCTGAATTATTGGAGAAGAAAATTGAGTGGGTTTTTTTGGATTTTGAGCGAAAAAAGCTCGAAAAATGATGAATTTTGAGCCCGGATTCATCAAAATCTGAAAATTTTGGGCCGCAAAATTTTTTCCAGACTTCTCGAGCATCTTCGAACCGAATTATCGATTGATTTGGACGAAAAACGCGCTGAAATCGCAGAACTCAAACAAAAATTGGCTGAAAACCCCGAAAATGCTGAAATTCCCGCTGAAAAAAAGGAAATTTCGGGTGAAAATGCTGAAAATCCCCAAAAATTGTTCAAAAATGACACGGAAATGCTGGAAGTGAGCCCGAAAATTCCCCAATTCTCAATCTGAAATTAATTTCAGGCTCAACTTTCCGAAGCTCTCAAAGCGAACACGGAAAAATCGGAAGAATGTGAGGAATTGCGAAGTTCGGCAAGGAATTTGGAGCGAGAAATTGAGGTACGCCATGAAATTTTGATCTACCGTATTTTTTTTGTCGCGCCAAAACCTACAGTACCCATTTTGTTCCAGGTCCGTCAAAATTGCATCGATGAAATGATTTCGCAAACCAACAGCCTACAACTCCAACAACAAATGTTGACTCAAGAAAATCAGGAATTGACTAATGAGGTGAGTTGGGATTACGGTATGCGCCTTTAAAAATTTGAGATTTTTGAGGGGAAATTTGAGATTTTTAGTGAAAATTACTGTAGGTACCTTGAAAAATGGTAGAAAAGTGCATTTCTGAGCCAAAAATCGATGAAATTGGTCATTTTGAGACCGGATTACTGTATGTACCTTGAAAAATCGATGAAAAACTGCATTTTTGAGCCAGAAATCGATGAAATTGCTCATTTTGAGGCAGGATTACTGTATGTACCTTTAGAATTATTGATGTTTGACTCAAAAAGGGAAAATTACTGTATGTACCTTTAATTTTTATCAAATTGCTCATTTTTAGCCTAGATTACTGTATGTGCCTTTAAATTAGTGATTTTCATCAGAATTTGATCAAATTGCTCATCTTAAGCCAGGATTACTGTGTGTACCTTTAAAATGATGGAAATTATCGATTTTCGGCTTAAAAATCGAAATTTTCTCATTTTTCTCCCAGATTACTGTATGCACCTTTGAAATTATCGAAAATCATCGATTTTTGATTCAAAAAGTGAAAATTACTGTATGCACCTTTAAAAAATCCTCCAATTTTTGCAGCTTTTGGCAAAAGATCGTGAATATCTGCGTTGTCAACAACAATTGATTCATGAACAGGAAAAAACGGGAGAATTGACGGAGAATTTGGCGAAAATGGAAAAATGCATTGTGGATGGGAAAAATGAGCAAGAAAATTCAGAAAATGAGGGAAATGTGAGCTCTTTTACAACCAAAACTTCTCTGAAATCTGAAAATTTCATCGAAAATTCAATTTTTAGCTAATTTTCAGCACAAAAATCTGAAAAATTTTCAAATTTTCAGCCAAAAATCACCCAAAATCTGAAATTTCAGGTCGAATCCATGAAATTGTACATTGAAGAGCTGAAAAGAAAATATGAAGATCAAACTCTGGAATTAATCGATCTAAAATCCCAATTTCTTTCGAAAAATGAAGAATTATCAAAAAATGAGGAAATTCTACGAAAAAATCTGAAAGAAGCTGAAGAAATTGATCGAAATTTGATAGAAGGAATTGAAAAAAGAGTTGTAGAATTAGAAGAAGAAATGAAGAAAAAAGAGAAAAATGAAGAAGATTTGAAGAAATTATTGATGGAAAAACATGAAGAAAGTATGGGATATTATAAAGAATTGGAAAAATATATGGAAATTGCAAGGAATTCGGAGGAAAAATTGGAAAAGTGGGTGATTTTGGGGGTGCAAATGGTGAAAAATGACCTAGAAATTCAATTTTGGAGTTCTAGGCCATGAAAAATGCTCTTTTGATTGTTTTTTGACGGATATATTCTTTTTGACTAGTGGGCCCTATCCGGGTCCTCAAAATTTCGATTTCCGTGTTCCCAAAAAAAAAAATTAAATTGAAATGAGTTTGCAATAGAGCGCATTTGCTGCACTTGGCAAGTCGCTAGTGTGCACGGTTGCGTCATGTGGAGGTGTTTGCGGTTTTAGGAGAGAATTTATTTTTTGCGTTTTTTAATGGGAAGAATGTAGCAACTGGTCATCGATTGAAAAATTCGTCCCAAAAAATATTTAAAAATTTTGAAACGTATTTTTTCGGGCAAGAGAAAATAGGAGATTCTCAGAAAAATTTCAGAGTGTACTTCTCTCGGACAAAAATTAATATTTACACGGCTTGCGAAGTTTTTACATCAAATTTCAACAGAGAAACAGTGATTTTCAAGAAAAGTGATTAAACCATATTTCAAATGCCCATATGTTTTTCCTAATTTCCCAAGCAGTTCATAAAATCTAAAAATATAATTTTCTCAGGGTTTATGCCCCACCAAAAAATATTTCAATTTAAAAACCGCGACAAATAACCAAAAAATCAACCAAAAATGTATTGGATTTCTATTTTATTTTTGTCAATTTATTCCGTTTCCACTGAAAACATCGATGATGTCCGAGATCTTCAATCAGCAATTGATGAAACCTTGAACATCACGGAAATCATTAGAATATTATGTGAACGAAATAATTCGCAAGTTGAAAAAATCGTTGATTTATATCAAGAAATTGTTGGACAAAATTTGAGAGATGTTTTGAACGATAAACTGAGCAATGAGGATGATGATTTCAAATATTTCATATTGGCATTACTCGATACAAAACCATATTTTGAAGCAAAATTATTATATAAAGCGATGAAAGGATTGGGAACTGATGAAGATGTTATTATTGAAATATTGGTATCAAGAACAAATGAAGAAATATATGCTATAAGGGGGGCTTATAATAATTTGTATGATCAAGATTTGATAGCTGATTTGAAAGATGATACAAGTGGAGATTTGAGAGATTTTCTAGTTTTAGTTGCTGAAGCAAAACGGGATCAATCGAATAATATTGATATTGAAAAAGCGAAAAAAGATGCAGTGAAATTGCATTTGGCTGGAATTGCATACTTGTTTAATACAGATGAAGAAGTTATTAACGAAATATTGGTTAAACAGAACTTTGATCAACTTCGATTGGTTTTTAAAGAATATCTTGCACATAAAACATTTGGTCAACCTTATCATGAGATTGAAACAGGAATTTGGGATGAAACAAGTGGATATATTCAACAGGCTCTTTATGATCTTATTCATGTTATTCGAAATAAATCACATTATTTTGCGAGTCTTATTAAAAGTGGGGATATAAAACGAATTATTCGAACAATTGTGAGTAGAAGTGAAATTGATTTGAAGGAAATTGTGGAGGTTTTTGGAGGAGGAAAAATTGAATTCAAAGATTTTATTGAGAAAACTACGAAGGGGAATTTGAAATATGCATTGATCACTTTTCTTGAAAATCAAAACCTGTGATGATCAATAAATTTTTGAAGTTTCTTCGTTGAAATTTGAAGTGAAGCTGCTTTTCAAGACCTTCGATTTTCTGTGATCTTAAATTTGGCTGAAAATCTCCTATTTTCTGTCCCCGAAAAAATAGGTTTCAAAATTTTTTGATATTTTTGGGACTAATTTTTTTAACTGATGAATTTTAGATCGAAAAACTGGATTCTAGGCCATTCGTGAAGGCCCGGCCCATTTTAAGCCCCAAAAGGGTGCAGGGCGTGCTTCGCAAGCCCTGCTAGCATAGTTTGGCTGAAAATTTAGGATTTTCAGCTATAAAATGAGCCCTAGGCCTAAAAATTGCATTTTAGGCCATTTTTAATATCAAAATTTTTAAATTTTCAGCCAAAAAATCTGAAATTATCTATTTCCAGCTCCACTGAACAATTGGAAAAACGTGGCAAAGAATTCGAGCGGCTCAAAGAGCATCTGATGATTGTTGAAGAGAATTCGACAAGAGAAGCGGTGGAAAGTGAACAGAGAGAAACTGAATTGAGACAGAGGGTTCGAGGTTGGATTTTTGGGATGGAAATCTGAAAATGAGCATTTTTGAGCCAAAAATGGTGAAAATTGATGAATTTTGACCCAGAAAACCCTGATTTTCAGTCATTTTCAGCCAAAAAAAACCCAAATTTTACAGAGCTCGAAGCTAGTGGAAATGCTCAAAAAATGGGAGCATCTGAAACCACTCAACAACTTCAAATCAATATCGAAGAATTGATGAAAAAACTGGAAAATGTCGAAAAATCGAGAGAAGAATGGAAGGAAAAATATGAAAATGTGGAAAAACAGAGACAATTGACAGCTGAACAATTGACTAGTTTACAGGTGGGTTTTGAGGCTGGAATTCGAGAAAATCTGAAAATTTTGATACTTGGGCTCAATTTTGACCTGAAAATCAAGAAAATCTGAAAATTTTGACCCCTGGACGATTTTTTCAGGCAGAAATTTGGATTTTTCACGGAATTTCAGCCTGGGAGCTGATTTTTGACCTGAAATTCAAGAAAATCTGAAAATTTTGATCCTTGGGCTTAATTTTGACGTGAAATTTCGATTTTTCAATGGAAAATCTGAAATTTCACTCATTGTTGATCAAAAAATCGGATTTTTCCCAATTTTCCAAATTTTGAAAACATTTTCTTTTCCAATTTTGAAGCTCTTAATATGAGCAATGCATTTTTTCTTAAAGACCGGTGGGTACTGTATGTTCCTTTATGGAAAATCGTGTTTTAAAGACACAAAGCTACAGTACCCTTTAATATTTTCCTGGGTTACTGTAGACTGTTTCAAAGGAACATGGGAATTTGAAGTAGGTAAATTACAGTAACCCAGATTTATTGGCGGAAAAATGTTCCTTAAGATTTTCAATTTAAGCCAAATTGCATTGCTCATGTTAAGAGCAAAAATTTTTTTCCAAAAATTTTGAATTCTTGATGAAAATCATGTTTTTTATCATTTTTTCTCAAATTTTCATCAAAAAATCAGAAAATTTCCGAACTTAGCCTAAATTCCCTCTCATTTTTCAGAACGTCGTGCACGAATTATCGATCGATCACGAAACCGACAAATCCCAGTCTTCTCATCGAAATCTCGAACTCCAGACTGAAATTCGCAATCTGAAAGAGGAAATTGAGGAGATTCGAGAGAATTTGGAACGAAAAACTGTGGAAAAACAGGCGGCTGAAGAGGAAAATGAGAGGAAATTGATGGAATGCGAACAGAAACAGAAAATTATTGGTGAGAGCAGCATTTTTGAACCAAAATTTGGGATTTTTGAGCAAAAATGAGCCAAGATTCGAGGAAAATGATAAATTTTGAGCCTAGATTCATGAAAAATGGCCTAGAAAACCAAATATGGATTCCTAGGCCATTTTGAACGTGTTAACATGAGCAATACCTTATTTAGGTTCAAAATTATCCCCTTAACCTGAGCAATACCTCAAATTAATGATCTTAACATGAGCAATGCCTTAATTTGGCTTAAATTGAAGATCTTAACATGAGCAATGCATTTTTAGGCAGGTGGGTACTGTATGTGCCTTTAAGGAACATTTTTCCGCCAATAAATCTGGGTTACTGTAATTTACCTACTTCAAATTCCCATGTTCCTTTAAAACAGTCTACAGTAACCCAGGAAAATATTAAGGGGTACTGTAGCTTTGTGCCTCTAAAACAAGATTTTCCATAAAGGAACATACAGTACCAACTGGCCTTGAGAAAAAATGCATTGCTCATATTCTTCAATTCAATTCAAGCCAAATTAGGCATTGCTCATGTTAAGAGCATTAATTCAAGGCATTGCTCAGGTTAAGGGGATCATTTTAAACCTAAATAAGGTATTGCTCATGTTAACACGTTCAAAATGGCCTGGGAATCCATATTTGATTTTCTAGGTCATTTCGGACCGTTTTTCATGAATCTTGGCTCAAAAATACATTTTCCAACAATGTTCCTTTAAAAAACCCCCAAATTTTGGCCCATTTTCATATTTTTTTTTATTTATTTCCATTGTTCACAAAAAATGCCCTTTTTCACACACAAAAATGTCTAGACTCTCTCATTTTTTCACACTCTCTCATCTCTTTTTTTGTTATTTGGGTGGTCTTTTTTGTTGTGTTGTGTTGATTCATTCACAAACACACACACAAAAAACGGGCACTACAGTAACCCTGGGAACCTTTTTGAATTTGGTGATCTACCTAGGGTACTGTAGCTTTTTGGTGGGAGAAACTACAGCAATCTTTAGAATTTTGAGATCAAAATACAAGAATGTAGGTTTTAATTACAGTAACCATGACTTACAATTGTTACAGTACCCCTAGAAATTTTCCGATCTGAGTTTTCCAGGGTACTGTAGTTTTCTATTAGTCCTCTACAGTAATCTTGGGCATTTTTTTGAAAATTTTTTAGATGAATTTGAAGAGTATTGTAGTTTTATCCGGTTCTAACGTAAGCTACAGTATCCTTGACCTACAGTACTCTTAGAAATTTTCGTTTCAAAAGTACAATAGTGTAGGATGTTTTCTCGAAAAATATTTATGATTACTGTAGATTTTCAATATTTTTTTTACAATTTAAATTTCAAAAATTTCAAGTTTTGAAAATTAAACTATAAACATCACTACAGTAACCCTGACCTACAGTACTCCCCTGTGAGAAATTATCGATTTTTTTATTGCAGAACAACTCGAAAATCAAATAGAAGAACTTCGAGCTCCGAGTTCGTCTAACTTGAAAAAAATCGGAAGATTCCTACCGTATCGATGATCAAACACTTCGACAATTATTCCTGAACTATTTCATGGCTGAACCATCGAAACGAGCTGATATCGCATTATTGTTGGCTAGTATTTTGGAATATCCAAAAGAGGAAATGGAAAAGGTGAGGAAAATTAATATGAGCAATGCTCAAGTTTTACCAAAAAAAAGTTGGTTTAATATGAGCAATCATCAAAGGATTGCTCATATTAAACTAGAATCTCGGGTTGAATAAATTATATGAGCAATGACCTCTTTAATACTTTTTTTTTTTAGTTTAATACTTTTTTTGGATCTCAAAAATTCTACTGAATTTCTCAAATTTCCCTTCGATTTTCAGCCCAATCTAATTTTTTTTTGCAGTTTCGCTCGGCTGTCAAACAATCCTTTGGTCCCTCATTTTTCGCCTCAAATTCCCCCAATCAAAAATCGTCTTCCACCTTAACCGAACAATTTATTCGATTCCTGGAAGTCGAATCGGAATCTTCGAAAACCGCCGGAAATCTTCCGCTTCGTCAGAAAACCGAACCTCCGCTCAAAATTTCGATGGATTCTTCAGCACCGTGAGTGATTGTTTTTTTTGGTGGGAAAATTTGAATTTTGAAATTTTGGCGCCAAAAAATTAATCTAGAATTTTTGAAAAATCCAGATGTCTTCTTAAAAATCTGACTGAAATTCAAAATTTCCTAAAATCTCAGAACTCCAAAAATTTGTCTGAAATTTTCCAAAATTTCCAGCCAAACCTCTTCATCTTCTGCCAACCTCGATTCATTGCTACGGTAATCTCCAGAATTCTGCCTTATTGATTTTTTTCAATTCAAAATTTAATTATGGGTTTTCTTTCATTTTTCTTGTAAATACAATATAATGCATATATAAATATTTGTTGATTTTGTCCAATTTTTTGCTCTCTAAAAACGTGACCTGGAAAAAGTGCCACGTGGCAATCGAAGAGTATTTAAAAGCAGTTGTGCGCTCTAGAAATCAGTTTTTCTTTTTAAAATGCAACTATTTTCTAAAATCCACATGTTATTATTGTTGCTGTTCCTAGTTGCGCCAACTTTGCAATCCGCCATACGAGACGAGAGTTTTTTGCGATTCTGTGGAAAAGTTGGAAGTGGTGGAATGGTTTCTGGCACAGATTTGGAGGGTTTGACGTGCACTGTCAAATGGAGTAGTTTAACAACTACACAGGTATCTATAATATGAGCAATGCTTTTGGGTCCAAGATTGCAAAAAAAACAACGATACTCCGCTATTCCACTTGAATTTTCGTGTATTTCTCTTGGAGAATATTGATTTTTTGTGTTTTACGCGTTTTTTCGAGGGAAAATCGTTTTTAAGTGGAGTTTTGTGGTGGATTTCAAGAAAATTCAAGATTTTTCTTGAGAATTGCAAAAATTTCAAGATTCCCAATCAATTTTGCATGAAAAAACCTATTTTTCTTCAAAAACACGCCTGTTTTTTTGCGACGGTGAAAAATTTCACTACGGTACGCAATTTGTGCATTTGTGCGTCGCGGTGTTTACACACTAGATAGTGATTTCAGTCCGTTTTCAGCATGTTAGAGGCATTTTCAGAAAACGCTGAATATACCATTTGATTCGTCTCGTCGAGATGAGCCAGGAAAACTATTTACTTGTTTTTGAAACGCATTCTCAGAAAAGTTATGGGCTAAAAATCAAATTCTGAGCAAATCAAAGGCGCACACATCTTTCGAAAGAGTGAGGTCTCGCAGCGATTTCAGTTTTTCACGTTTTTCTACGTGAAAACGTCATTTTTAAGGCTTCTACTATACTTATTCGAAGAGAAGAGATGAAATTACGTATGTATGAATGTTTTGAAATTTTTCTGGGGCCCCCAAGATATAAAACGCGGCGCCGCCAAATGGAGACCTATTTTTTTGACGTCATATTACTGTACCGACGAATTTTGTTCAGGCAGAACAGGCGTGAAAAATAAACGTAAAACAACGATACTCCGCAATTCCACTTGCATTTTCGTGTATTTCTCTCGGACAATATTGATTTTTTGTGTTTTACGTGTTTTAGTGGTGTTTTTCCACATATAATATTCACAAAACTCAATTTCAGGACAACATCGAATATGTTTGCAAAACAAAGGCCCCCTACCCAGTCAAAGAGGCCAAACTCTACGACACAAATCGACCCGAATGCACCTACGAAAATGTGTATTCATGTCGAGCGGATTACACTCAAATCAATGGATATTGCTATCGAATTGCGTCGACGAAACTGATTTCGTATGAAAATGCCAAAGAATTGTGCGAAAACGACAAAACCAAGCTGGAAATATCGGGAAAAGTGGTGCAAAGTGAAATTGTCGATTTGTTTGATGAGGATTTGATTCGATTGTTTGAATGTGAGCGAGTTTCGAAAGATTTTTCATTTGATATCAAGCTCAAAATTCGAAATATACCCGAGTTTTTACAGTATACTTTGAAGAAATGAGTTCAATTTGGGTGCAACCAAGAGACGATTTTAAAGATCAAATCGAATTCGATGGCAACGGTCCAAACTATGCGATTGTCTACGGAATGGCGATTTTTTATAGCGTCGGACCGAATTCGCTGATCAAAATGCCCGAAAATCATCGAGCTCAAACAATGTGTTTCTATCGACCCGATGAGACGCCCAACAGTTTTGGTTATAAGTCGAAAAAGTTGGCCAAATACTATTGGCCTACTTTGAAACAAGGAATTGTGACTGTTTGGAGAACTTCGGGTGCCTATAATTATTGGTAAAACATTTAAGTGAAAACGCTTTCAATTTGCAAAAAAAACAACGATACTCCGCAATTCCGCTTGCATTTTTGAATTTTTGCGCGGTTTTTGAGTGAAATCAAGATTTCTATTCAATTTTCACTGCAAATTTCAATAAATGTCTATTTTTAAAGGTTGGAAAATCAAAGTAAAACATTTGCCATCGAAAAATGTCGAAAATCAATGGCCCCAATTGCCGATGTTGAAACAATTGATGTATTCGATCCGACAATTGAAAAAATGAAAATTTTGCGCGATTCTGCTGATGTCAAAGAATCCTTCATTTTTGCCTATTCACCAACATATCTTTGCTGCTATCACACAACATATACATCCAATCATCAAACATATTATCATTATTATTCGAGAATTTTGCATTTCTCCAAATCTTATGGCGATTTTGTGTGTGAGCCGCGTGGCAATTTGCCTGCTATGCAATCCAAATACTATAGTTTTTCATCGCAATCTCATGGTGATAGATGTCAGGAAAGAGCTGGCACGTTTTTGACGTTTTCTGAACCTATGTGAGTGCGAACACTCTGCGCGAGTGTATTTTTTAAAGGGACATGCGCTCGGGCCGCTTGCCTGTGATAAAAATCATCTCTAACATGAATTGTGGGCTCTAAAAACCATGGATTTTCAAAAATTCTTGCTATTTGGGCTCTTCAGAAAGTCGCTCAGCAAAAAATGAGAACAGGAGCTTTCTCAGCGTGAAAAACTGTACAGAAACATCTATGTTCCATTGAAAATCTCCGGGGACTGCTCACACACAAAATATTTTAAAGGGACATACACTCGCGCAAAGCGTTCGATGTTAACCTGAGCAATGCTTCGAGCGGAGGTAGTGTATACCGCGAACTTCCGCGTCAGCGGCCTCGAGCGCTTTCCGCGAGTGTATGTCCCTTTAAAATATTTTGTGTGTTATGAGTCCCCGAGGATTTTCATATATGATGTTTCTGTACAGTTTTTCACGCTGAGAAAGCTTCTGTTCTCATTTTTTGCTGAGCGACTTTCTGAAGAGCCCGAAGAGCAATAATTTTGATGGTTTTCAGAGCCCATAACTCATGTTAGAGATGATTTTTTATCGCAGGCAAGCGGCTCCGAGCGCATGTCCCTTTAAATAAATACACTCGCTTCAAAAAAAAACCAAAAAATTTTGCAGAAGCGGCCGCGATAATTTCGAACTTCTCCATCGACGCGACGCTCCACTTCTATGCTCGATTTTCTACAAAGACGTAAAAGAGCGTACACATTGTGCAGATGGCTGGCAACGATTTGAAAGAGGCAGCGGACGAGTTGTTTGTCATCGTTATTTCATGGAACAAGTGAGTCAGAGATTGGCTAAATCGCCATGCAAACAACATTTTCAGAAAAACTTCCATTCGGCAGCTCGTGATTGTGTAGAACACGGTGGTCAATTGTCAACGTTCACATCACCAGAAGAATATAATCTTCTCATCCGAAACAATGTGCAAGTATGGATTGGTGCGACAAAACGATCGAATTGTGCAGTTGTTGGAAGTGGATCGTGTTCGGCGAGAGAAGTGAGTATTAGATTTATCACAAGTTTTTCGAATACTTTTACAGATTGTTGTTTGGTCGTCTGATGCGTTTGCCGATTATTCGGATGCAGTAAAGGCATTCACATCCACACATTTCCATAGTGGTGAACCGAATAATGCTGGCAGCAATGAGTATTGTATTCATATCAAGTTCAATCTTCTCAACGATCTTGGATGCAATCTATCATTGTTTTATTGGTGTGTCAAAGATGCTGAATATTGATTGAGCCCGAAATTTCCACTGAATAAAAAATTTCTCTGAAAATCTCCAAATTCAGCCTGCAATTTTTTCGGAAACATGATGATAAAATTTTTGATTTTTATTTGGAGAATTTTTCGCTGGCTGGCTGAAAATCGAGATCGTTTGTGTAAATTCAAAAAAAAAACATGGAAAAAGGGGAAAAATTTTAGGATAAAAAAAATACCGCGTTTAAACAAATGGAGGGGCAAAATTATAAAAAAAACGAAAAAAAATTGGGACGGGAATATTATACAACAAAAAAAAGGAATTTTGATTAAAAAAAGGAGAAAATCGGTATACAGGAAAATATAAAGAAAGAAAGGACCTCGTATCAATTAATAATGAGGGGACAAAAGAAACAAAACAGAAAAGAAAAAATATATATTCCAGATCATTTTAAAGGGGGGAGACTTGAGAGAAGAAAGTTCGATTTTTTTTGTGTGTGTGTGTGTTTATATAAATATTTAAATATTTAAAGGATAATACTCACGCCTGTTTTTCCTGAACAAAATTCGTCGGTACAGTAATAGGACGTCAAAAAAATCGGTCTCCATTTGGCGGCGCCGCGTTTTATATCTTGGGGGCCCCAGAAAAATTTCAAAACATTCATACATACGTAATTTCATCTCTTCTCTTCGAATAAGTATAGTAGAAGCCTTAAAAATGGCGTTTTCACGTAGAAAAACGTGAAAAACTGGAATCGCTGCGAGACCTCACTCTTTCGAAAGATGTGTGCGCCTTTGATTTGCTCAGAGTTTGATTTTTAGCCCATAACTTTTTTGAGAATGCGTTTCAAAAACAAATAAATAGTTTTCCTGACTCATCTCGACGAGACGAATCAAATGATATATTCAGCGTTTTCTGAAAATGCCTCTAACATGCTGAAAACGGACTGAAATCACTATCTAGTGTGTAAACACCGCGACGCACAAATGCACAAATTGCGTACCGTAGTGAAATTTTTCACCGTCGCAAAAAAACAGGCGTGATACTAGGGTTACTAGAAAAGAGGAAGGATTTTCCAAGGAAAACCTCGTTATTATACAAGTTTTTTGAGAATAAAACGTGGGGGGAGGGAGGTGGGGGAAAATAACAATTCTTTAAAAAAAGAAGAAGCGGACAGAGTGTTCGGTATCAGAAACGACAATGTTTTGAGATGGATTCAAAAGGCAATGAAGAAGAAGAAGAAGAAGTTGATTCAAGTTCCGATTTTGGATGGAGGTAGAATAAACTTGTTTTTTCGCTCCATTAATGTTACTGTTGATAGGGCGCTGCAAAAATAAGAAAATTAGACAAATGACAATTTCCACGTGGCAGTTTTTAGGAAATTTCAAAATTTGGCCGAATTTGTAAGATTTTCATTCAGCTAAAATTTACTGAAAATCCGATTTTTCTGATAAAAATTCAGAAAAAAATTCACAATTTTTCTGAATTTCGAGCATTCTGACCATATTTTCAGCCATAAATTCAAAATTTCTTAGGTTTCAGAACCCAAAAATGCTCATTTTTCACAATTTCGGGCTCAAAATTTCAATTTTTCAGTAGATTAGACCAGAAAACACCCATTTTTCACACAATTCACATAAAAAACGCACTCTTTGATAGATGGTGTTGGTCCAGCAGCATTCGCCGTCTTCCCATCATCAGTCTCATCTTCTTCCTCTTCACCCATTCTTTTTCTTCCCGATCCACCAACTCGTTTTTCCACCTCATCATCTTCATCTTCTAAATCCAAATCTTCTTCATTCATCATTATATCTTCATCATCGTCATCATCATCATATTTCTCATCTTCTTCTTCTTCCACATCAACAACTTTTACAATCATTTGTGTATTGGTTGCTGATGTTTTATAGGTGGTTGGTCTTCTTTCCCATTCTGTTGATGAATTCGATTCGGATGGTGATCCGCTTGGTTCTCTCCACTCATCCGAGTCCGATACCGTTCCGCACATCTACAATATACCAATTGAATTTTAAAATTTCAGAATCTAGTTTCAGATTTTGCTGATAATAAATTTAGGCCTTTAGGGGAACATTTTTACAGAAAGAAATCGAAATTTTAGAAAATAGACAGAAACAACTCAAAATAAGCTGTATTTCATAATTTTTAGGTTGAAAATCAAAAATTTCAACAATTTCTAGCCAAATCTCAAGAATTTCAGACTGAAAACTCAAAAAATCGTAAATTTTCAGCCCAAAATCCTCTCTCAACCTCAGAAAATCACCAACCTTCGCAGGAACCGGCGTCGGTTCCACTCTGCCCGCCAACTCGTTTCCCGACAACGACAAATCGCCCGATGTTTCATGCGCAATTTTCGACGGCGGCGAATCCTCTCTTGGCATATCAATTTTAATGGTTTTAATCATCCTCTCCTCCTCATTCAACAATTCATGATGATTTTTATAACCATTTCCGTTGCCATTCAAATTCCCATTTCCATTTGTCAAAGGTGGTGGTTCTTCGATTGGAGTCGTCGGCAAAATTTCCGCTTTAATCCCGTTCGTTTGAGATGTTTCAGAGATTTGTGATGGATTTTCAGCTTCTTCCTCGTCAATTTCAGCATCATCAACTTCCATTCGTTCAACTTCACTAAATTCACCATCTCCACCGCCGCCAATTCGAGCACATTCCGCTTTTTTGTCCGATGAGTCTGACGTTTCCAGAGAAGCTTCTGCAAAAAAAAACATTTTTTTTGAAATGTTGTTCAGGAAATTCCTTTTTTTGACCGGAAATTTGGATAACATTTCGGAAATCAAAGTTTTCCGCTTGGGAAATTCAATTTCTGCGAAATTTAGATGAAGTTTGTTGGAAGACGAAAAATGGTTAAATTTTCAGTTTTTCATCAAAAACTCCAGAAAATCGTGAATTTTAGGACGAAAAATCTCTAGATTTTTGGCTCAATCCTTTGAAATTCTCCAATTTTCATCAGAAAACACTTGAATTTTTGAATAAAATCTCAATTCTCATGAATCCAGGCTCAAAAACATCGAAATTTCGTGATTTTTAGCCCAAAAACCCCCCAAAATACTCACTTTCCGCTCCATTCGCATTCACATCTCTCCACGCTCCACAATACCTCGAAATCCACTCTTTCTCCACATCCTCATCATCAAAATTCACCCGATCCGCTCGTTCGAAATACCTCTTCTTCTTCAACAATTGCTCATCCTCTTCCTCCTCTTGCAAGAATTCAGCAAACGGATGCATTCGCGCTCCAAAGCTTCTAGATGTATCAATGACACATTCCTCTTCCCAAGGATCAACAATTCGCGGAACTCTTCTCTCAACTTCCGGTGCTTCTTCTTCTGTTTCAACCTTTCTTGGTATCCGATCCAAAACAATTCTTCCACCTCTTCCAACACGTTTTCTCGCAAAACCAATCGATCGAACATTTCCTTGTGAATTCGGCAAAAATGTCTCATAGTATCGCATATTCTGTGGAACTCTTTCATTTGCTGTTTCTCTTGGTTGATTGTGATTATATTGAACTGGCAAAGCAGCACGATATACACAACCTCTCCTTCGTTTGAAAGTATATTTTCCATCAGGCAGCGGTTGTCGCGCGGGTTTCGCTGATTCTTGCGATGTCTCTCCACCAACATTTCCAAACAATGATGGAGGTCGATTCCAAGATTCGGCATTCTTTTTGAGCCACGCTTTCGACACCAAATCCTTGTCGATTCCCTTCGTTCTTTTCGCCTTCTTCTTCTTTTTCTCGTCTTGATTTGATCCATTGATTTGTACCAGCGGTTTTGTGGCCGTTCTTAGCTTCTCGTTCAATTCTTCATAAATTGTCGATGTTCCAAAATCGGACATTTCCATTCGCTTCGCCAAAATCTCTGTTTCCATGTCCAGAACCGACATTTTTGCCTTTTTCTCGTTTTGTTGTCATATCAAACAATTGTCTGGCTTTTGACATATCGTGCACCAATTTCAAGATCTGAATGAAAAATGGGTTAGAATTTGGCTAGAAAATTGCGATTAAAAAATGTCACCTTCTCATAACTATCCTCATCATTTTTGCGATTCTTTCTCGTCTGCATTTTTTCAGCACGCCTTCGGAATGCGACATACGGATTCACCGATCCCTGCCCATCTTTTCGACATTCTGTTCGGACTCGCGGTATTAAACCGCCCACTCCGATACAACCCGATGTTGTTGCCGCCGATGTTCGTTTCGACAGCCAATACTCGTAAACTTCATAAATCACCGTCGGATCAATATCTGGAGAAAAGAAGAGGTTGAATTGGGAATTTTGGTGAACAAGGTACTGGATTTAGGATTTCCAAATCAAAAAAAAGTCCTAGTCTCTCTAAATTTTTAATTTTTGGATATGAAATCGAGGGACTAGATTTACAGCTATGAGAAACCTAGTAACTCTTCAATAATTTATGGATCACAAACCGAGGGACTAGGATTTCCAGATCAAAAGAAAATTCTAGTCCCTTTTAGTTTTGGATATGAAATCGAGGGACTAGGATTTCCAGATCAAAAGAAAATTCTAGTCCCTCTTATTTTTGGACACGATATCGAGAGACTAGGAGTACCCGCTATGAGAAACCTAGTACCTCTTTAATCATTAATGAATCAAACATCGAGGGACTAGGATTTCCACAAAATACGAAAATCCTAGTCCCCCTCTTATCAGTTTTTTTAAAATACACAGTGCCCCGAACGCGTAGCCAGAGAAAAGTTGTGCGCATTTTTGGTGCATGTGCGGTAGAGCGCACAAGCCTGTTTGTCGGTTTTTTGAAAATTTAACACTAGGTTATTTCTTGAAACGATTAGATTTGAATTTTACTTGCATGAAAACTCCCAAACTGAGCTATATCTTCTGGAGAATAATGAGAGGAACGTTTTGATATAAAACATGTGAAGATTGGATTCAAAATGAGTTAGTTAATATCTTTTGAAGAAAAACAATTCAAATTTTATGAAGGAAAAATGTGATTCGGCACTTGTTTTATGATAAATATTTGAATTAGAATACTTTCAAGGTGTTTTAGGAGATATTTGATCAAAATAAACTTCTGAAATCTGGTTTTTTGATCAATTTTGGGCAAATTTCGATGGAAATGAAAATAACAAAAACGGCATAGTTTTGAATTATCATTGATTTCACAGACTTGGGGAGTCCTATTTCAATGTTTTGGAAGTATAGCACTGAATTTTATCAGCTTTCCTGGGTCAAAAATGATGTTTTTGCACAAGCTTATTTTTGAAGAGCTCCTGCTCATTTCATTCTCAACCATTTTTCATGAAACAACTTGGAACAGCTTCAATTTTTCTTCCTCTGTCTTCTCCATACTCGATTTAGTTACAAAAATTCCATTTCCAGCATTTTTCAGCAAGAAAACAAAAGCGCAAAAAAAGATGAGAGAGCGCGCTTTGCTGAAGAGACGGATGAGAGATAGAGAGAAAACGAGAGAGTGTGTGGAGTGTGGAGTGCTGGCGCAATACGCGTTCGGGACACTGTGAAATAGTACAAACTCACTTTTATGAATATTCAACACCGAATCCTCGCTGGCAATTTGCGTTTCCGACGAGTTCGTCTCAACCGTATCAAATATCCTCTCCAAAACATTTGCCTCAATATGAGGATGATCATTTAGCCATTCTTCATCTTCAGTATCATAATCGTATTCGGGCTCGTCTTTTTCAAGTGCTTGCCACGCTGAAAAATGCTATTTTTGAAAAAATAAAAGCGATTTTTGTTCATTTTCGTCCCAATATTTGCTTGCACTTTTCATCTTGTCAAAAAAAAACGCGGAAAAAGATAAACAAGCGACAAAAAAGTGCATGTGACAATCGCATGCCCGATTTTTTTTTCGAATGTAAATACTTGTTAAAAATAATTATATATGCGAGGTCAGAAAAATGAGAGGCGGGCTTTGTTTACGCGCGCATGCAGAAATAAATTGACATCTGGGGGATTTCTTTAAAAAGCCCAAGTCTCTGGGGGGAAAACCCGACACTAACTAATTGATCAAAAAACATTGTGTGATGTGAACAAAAAATTGACCGGTTAACCATGAAGAAAAAACATGAGTAATTGATTATGAGATAGGGGGAATAAGGAAGTTTTTTGAATTTTCTTCGTCCGAAATTTCAGTTTTTCAAAATTTTTCTGCATAGGAAAAATATTTGTTTTAATCAATCAAGAAACTGAGTTCGCTACTGACACTTTTGAAAATGAGAAGATATTTAGGATAAGTTTACACATCATCAGATTTGACCTCAGATAAGAGTGAAATCAAAGATTATTTCTTCTATGATAATAAAAGTGTTCCCTTTCCAATTTTTCAAAAAAAAAAAACACTATCAATTTCACACCACCTCTTATCCGGGGTCAAATCGGATATTCGATATGAAGTGATGTGTAAACTTATCGTAAATCTGTTCTACTGATGACAACAGATGTTTCCTTTCTTCTTCTTCTTTTCCCCTATACATTTTACAGCATCATGTGACCAGACAAAAAAAATGCAAAATTCTAGTTCAAGGACAATAAACAAATGCGTCAAACGGAAAATAAATCCATTTTCAATGCAAAAAAACAACAAACCATGAACTTTGATATATTTCGAACGATTTTTATTACGATTCTGATACACTAGGTTGTATCGATCGACGTCGACTTGATTGACTTTTGGAGTTGGAATAACATGATTGACTTGAACGCCGGATGTACTTGCTTGTTGGGCGAGAATTGCATCTTGCAGATGGGATTCCTAGAACAAATCATTTTCAATAAATAAATAAATAAACAAATAGATTAGATTATGAATTTGATTAAATACTTCAATCAGGTATACTGTATAATAATATTATAATCGCTAATCTAATCCTATCCTATTTTTGTTCATTCCTTTATACTTTTGTTTATGATATGCTACTTATACAAATACACTTTCAGAACTATAAATCTGACTTGCCACTTTCGGCATATCTAAAGAGATTATGGGCATATGTCAAATGCACCTGCTATTCAGTGGAAACCATTGAAAAATAATAATAATATAGTGATGCGATATATAAATCCTCTCAGACATTGACAAAAAATGGTGGATTAGAAGAAAAAAAACGAATTGTTTTTGGGAAGGAAAAGAAGATGGATATTAAATTGGTCGTGGCCGTGGTGTGAAAGGAAATGAGAATTTTGAATGAGAAATTGGAAATAGGAAAATGAATGGGAATACGAGTTGGGCCAAGTTAGTAGAACTTTATGAGAAAAAGGAAAAATTCTAGAGATCAAAACTTTTTCAATTTTTAATGAAATTTAGATTGAATTCGAATAAATGCAAACAAAACCAATTTCAGACTAGGAAAAATTACTTTAATAACAATTTTGAATAGTTTTAAACATTAAAATTACATAAGGAACCCTAAGCACAGCCCGGAATTATACGTTTTTTGACTGAAATTAATTTCAAAACACGTTGGGGCATACATTTGACTTTAGAAGAAACTTGTGGATGTTCTTAAACAATAACATTGAACTAGAAACCTTAAAAGACTGAAACTATACATAACTTTGAAACCAACATTTTTCAAACAAAACTGAATATAAAGAATCTAGATTGATCGGAAAATCATAAAAATAACATTGGAATGACTATAAACTATAAATTGAAATTAAGAATGACCTTTACTGTCCGATCTTTGACTGAAAGTGAAGAGGAATAACTTTAAAACCGAAATTTTTCTAACAAAAATGACCAATAGTGACCAAAGAATAATCAAATTGGTAAAACTCAATAAGAAAAGCTTAAAACTATAAAATAATTGGCTAAAAACTGGATAAGAACAACTTTGTAGCTACAAACTTGCATGTTATTTCGTACCTATGTTATTTTTGTTGAGAATCCTAACAAAAAGTATATGAACCTACGCAGAATAACACGGTAAGTAATAAGAAATCAAAAAGAATGCATAAAAACGCAAAACAGAAAGAAAAAATGAAAAATCGGGCATAGATTTGCCTATAACTCACCATTTCTTCCTCTTTTTCCATCCCCGACGGCATTTGTGTGACGGCCCGATTGCCAGTCGCACATTCCGACAGATCCGGCAACTCTTGGCCCCAATAAATCGCCATAGACTTGTTGGCATCGAAGGCCCGGGCGCGAAACGCTTTCGACACACTGGCCATTCTGCTGTACTCCCACGATGTAACTACGTTCAATAGTAGCGGCGAAAACGCCGCACGAATAAATTGGCGACGCGCACGGAAGACGTATCATCCGCCGAGAACGGCGTCCATAAAATGTGGGTTTTGAGAAACAAGAAACGCGTTGCAGGTCCCCGAGTTACTGCACCTCCTTCTATATATTATATGAGTGTTGTGTGTGTGTAAAATGGCTAGAGGAGAAGAATACAACGGGGCGCTCAGCCAACTATCGACTGGTGGGCGCGTCTTTTTCTTCTCGCCACTCGTTTTCACCCCTCAACTCTCTTATTTTCGCACACTCTCTCACCTATCGCTCACACTGCCACGTCAACACACACACAAAATTGGGGGAAATGGAAAGATGAAATGAGGACGCGTTGCATGACCGCGTTGCGTGTGAATTTGTGTCGGCGTATGCGTCGCGGTTCATCTCGTGAATTTTTATTTTTTTTTCGTTTTTCTTCGGTTTCCTGTTTTCGAAGCTTTTCGATAAGAAATTATTGATTTTCGATGATTTTTTGTTGAAAAACAGTGAATTTTCGAGATTTCCACCCAAAGTTTAAGTTTTTCGCCCCCATAGCATTCTAAAATCCTGTTTTTGTCAAGTATTTAAAACGAAAATACCATAAAACTACTGTACTTAAAGGGAGTTTTCGCGTCTCTGTCATCTCTCTCGATTTGGACGCTCTTGTTCTTTTTTAAAATAGCGTGATTTTCCACCTGCTCAAAAAAATATTTTTTCAGGTAATCATGGATCACGAGGATAATCATCGCATTGATGAAAGTGAAATCAAGGAGGTTGGGAAATCGGGAAAATTTTGAAATTGAGAGAAAACCATGAATTTTTGCAGATAATCGAGATTGACGAGGATCAGGCGATGCATTATGCGTCAGATGACGAGGATGAAGCAAGCACGTCGAAGTGAGTGGATTTCTGGGTGAAAAACTGATTGGAAATATGGCTTGAGCTGGAAATTCGCTGAATTTCACGCAAAAACTCAGAAAACCCAGATTTTTGTCTGATATCACGAAAAATCTAATCTTTCATTTTTAAAATCCAATTTTTGTGTGAAAATGTGGATTTAAGTCTGAAAATTTGGATTTTTTTCATTGTTGAGTTAGATAATCCAAATTTCCATGCAATTTCCGTCAGGAAACAATGGTTTTGACCAGGAAAACATGAAAA
Source organism: Caenorhabditis angaria (assembly GCA_947459285.1). NCBI lineage: Eukaryota > Metazoa > Nematoda > Chromadorea > Rhabditida > Rhabditidae > Caenorhabditis > Caenorhabditis angaria. The sequence goes on along the minus strand of CANHGI010000003.1, from coordinate 2,471,975 downwards.
ATCCAAAAATTCCGCATTTTCAGTGCCGGAGGCCAAGCCGAAATCATCGACGACTCTTTGATGTCACTTCAAGCTCATTCTCAAGACTGTTTCGCTGTGGCTTTGGCCTCAAATCGTTGGTTGGCGACAGGCGGTGAAGATGACGTGGCATTTCTCTTCGATCAAAACGAATCCGAATCCGAACCGATTTTGAAAGTCGAACACAAAGATTCGGTAACTCATGTGCTCTTCAATAATTCCGAAACTCTTTTGGCTACTGGTGATATTGGTGGAAAAATTGTTATTACTGATATTCGCACCAAAAAATCGAGAGCTGAGGTATTTTTTGGTGATTTTCACGTGAAATTGACCTATTTTCATGAAAAATCTCTTCCATTTCTAGATTGACGAATGCAACGATTTGGAATGGATGAAATGGCATCATACAGCCGATATTTTGTTCGCTGGAGATAAAGACGGCATTTTGTGGATGTGGTTGATTGGAAATAAGGGAATTGTTCAATCGAAGGTGTGTTTGGGGTGGAAATTGCGGGATTTTGGGCTAAATTTTATTATTTTTCATGAAAAATTGTGTTGTAACGATGAAAATTGGGTTTTTTCACACGGGGCAACCGTTTTCAGTAGAAAATTTTAATTAGAAGCTTGGGGCTTGAATTTTCGTCTTAAATACGTTGGAAATTCGGGCTTTCGGACTTAATTAGGGAATTTTCATGAAAAACTTAGTTGAAACTATGAAAATTGAGCTTTTTCACACGGGGCAACTATTTGCCGTGGAAAAATTTGAAATATAAGCTTGGAGCTTGATTTTCCATCAAATTTCTGAACTTCAGACCTATTTTTTACCTAAAATCACGGTTTTGAGCTCAAAAAACCAAAATTAGCAGGTCTAGACCATGATTTTCAGCTCAGGATCTAATTTTTCATGAAAAATCATATTTTCCAGGTCCAGGGCTCTAAAAATCAAGATTTTCCAAGGTGTTTTCTTGATCTCACCTCCCTTCAAAAAACACACCAGTCCACTCCAAAACAAACAAAAATCGCGCTCTTTTTTTCGCACTTTTTATCATCTCAAAAATATTTGCATAGAGCGAGAGAATATCTCTGCGTCTCTTCACTCTCATCCCTCTAATCATCTTTTTTTTCCCTATACTAAATACTACTATTATTATTTTATTATTATTAATATTTGTCGATGAGATTGTGCGGCAGACATGGTTATATTACACCATTTAAAAATGGGAAAAGAGAAAAGAGAGATGAAACTAAATATATTTATTTGTTTATGATGTGGAATTATTATTGTTTTGATGAGAAAAGTGTAGTTTTGGAGCACAAATAAGGCTTTGAGCGCGGGACAGGAATTTTTGGAGAAATGGAGTCCCGAGCCATATTTTTGTACACCGTACGATGAAATTGGTGACTTTGAATACATGACTCGATTTTCGTACAGACAAAACGTTCTAAACAATTTTTAGTGGCATTTGGAGCAAAAAATGGAAATTTTGGGATTTTTCAAGTGAAACAAGTTCGGGTCTCAATTTTCGTACCAAAATCCTTCGAATTTTTCATTGTTTTTCGCCTTTATCACCCAGAATCCAAAAAAACACAGATCAAAAATCGGATTAGATTAAAAAGTGCGCGCGCGCCCCACACAGACGGATAATCTCTGTTTTTTTGTTCATCCCTTTCCATTTAGTTGTTGCAAAACGGGGTTAATTTGTATTCGCTTCGAATAATCATAAAATTTTGACCCGTACGGTTCCGGTAACATGATTTTTGAAGGGGAAATGGAATTTTGGAATACAGGCTGGTTTTTACACGATTTTTAGCCGAAAAATCGTACGAACAACAAGAATTTTGGTTTTAAATTGTGCTAAACAGGTTTTTACATGATTTTCAGCCCAAAAATCATGAATACTTGGTTTTTACACGATTTTCAGCCGTAAAATCGTGAAAATACGTCCGGACAACAAACATTTCGGCTTCGAGCTGAGCTTAACTGGTTTTTACATGATTTTCAGCCCAAAAATCATGAAAACTTGGTTTTTACTGGTTTTTACACGATTTTTAGCCCAAAAATCATGAATACTTGGTTTTTACACGATTTTTAGCCCAAAAATCGTGACAGCTTGGCTTCCTTCGGTTTTTACATGGTTTTCAGCCTGAAAAATCGTGAAAATTACAAAAAATAATATAATTTCACTGGAAATCCAAGATTTACGGTTTCTTTATACCAAGCAATGATTTTTCACCGGGAAATCCCTAAAAATCGCGAAAAAATCTATTTTCCGAATTTTTCCCCCCATAAAAGATCAAAAATCCAACGAGTATCTACTATATACTAATTGGGAAAATTTTTTTGGCAATAGTGTGTCCGGGTCCCGTTCTCAAAACTGTGTGCATAAAAATTGATGATCAAAAAAAGAAAAAGTTTCTAAATGTTGGCAGCTCGGTGCGCATCTTATTCATTCTTTCTCAAAATGTATGTGAGTGCGCGGAGAATGAAAAGTTTGCAAATCTCAATGTATTTTTCGGATTTAAAATGTGTCGCTCGACTTTTCTCAATTTCCAGAAGACCATTTTTGATGGGACCTTCACTATTCTATCCCAAATTCTTTCCCATTGAGGCGCTAATATTCGATTTTTCAAAAAGTGCGCGAGTTTTCATGTGAAAAATCAAAACTTTTTTCGTGCTAAAAAGAATGAGCACGTTTTTAATCAGAAAAAATGGCTAGGTCACGTCTCTTATCTGATCTTTTTTATTGCTCAGTTATAGCGGGACATTTTTAATCATTTCTCGCTATTACTCTACTACTAATCGGTTTGAAAAATAAATTTAAATAAAGTGAGTCAAACTACTGTAGATAAATTCAAAATTTTTCGAACTTTCAGATATTGAATAATTTCTCTCACAAGAAGAGAAGTAAAGGCTTCGATGTGAATTTTTTAATAGTGAGTTTTGATGTGTTCGGGAGTATCAATATAGTTAAGCTCAAGCAATTATTAACAATCCGAAATTTTGTAAGCCTTGAAAGAGAACCGATATGACCGAGAAAACTAATCATTTCCTCTCTCAACAAAAATAATGAAAGGACGATGAAGTCAGATGTATTTTGATTCTCTCTTCCACGACAAAGTTTCAGATTGAACATAGAAAATAAGTCAGAGAAGCACTGGAGAAAAGTACATGTTATGGATCAATTCATTTGAAGAAAAAATGAATTTCGCGACATTTTTTGTCGCGAAATTGCAATTCGTGAAACGACACGAAATAAACACAAAAATAAAGGAGAAATATTAAAAGGACACGTAATCGCTGCGAGACCCAACACACGAAAAAAGAATTTCCTCTTTTATTTTATTAATTTCGTGTCGTTTCGCGAATTGCAATTTCGCGACAAAAAATGTCGCGAAATTCATTTTTTCTTCAAATGAATTGATCCATTAGATAACTTTTCTCGAAATTTTGTGGTTTGTTTTTTTAAGATGTAGCAAATTTGAGTTTGAATGAAAAAAGAGTCCTATCCCAAATAGCTAACTCTCAAATTTTTCAATAATTTTTGGGGTAGATCAAAAATTATCTTTCTCTAAATATTTCATAAGGGTTCATTCACTAACTAAAAATCAGATTTTCGAATTCTTCAGCCAAAAATGATGACAAATCCAGGTTTTTGAAGCTTCTGAGGTAGTATCTGATAAAAATTCATCTCGGAATCCACTTTTCAGAAGTTTTATGAAAGAAACATTTGCATAGGATTTTAGGCTTAAAAATCAAACCCCATCTTTTTTCCTCTAAAAATTTCTGTTCAGATCCGAACAGTTTTCTATGAGATTTCGTATGGATTCCGTAGATTCTGCACTTTTGTTTTTTGAACTTCAAAACTATACAAATCGGTTCTGAACAGGAAAAATAGGGAAAAAGGCATTGAAAAAAGAGATTTCAAGAAAATAGAACAGTCTTCAAAGAAGAAGGAAACAATATTTTTCGAACTCGAATTTTGAATTCAAAAATCTAAGTTAAAAACTTACAGTCTGAAGTAAAAAATGTCACACAGAACTTAATTTTCTATAAATTTTGGATCGGCATCTTTTTTGAGCTTTTCTGAAGAGTATTTAGTTTTTCTGAAGAGTTTCTGAAGAGTATTTAGTTTTCTGCAAATACCCAGCACACGGTGTATTTACTACCCAACAATTTCGCGCATTTTTTTAGACCTGACAGGGTTTTCAGGGGTGGAATCAACGCAAAAATGAAAGATTTAGGGAAAAATTATTTTTGATCTACCCCAAAAACCATTGAAAATTTTGAAGTCTAGCGATTTCGGGTAGTAAATTACACACTGTGCCCAGTCAATCGATTCGCGTTTACAGTTATTCAAAAATGAAAACGAAAAATTCCAAAATTTTATGAAGTTTTGGATTAAAATTCATTTCATCACTTCTCGAAAATGATTCCTAACCATTGATTCCAAAACTTTATGGCAATCTTTATGAAAAGTCTGCAAGTTATTTTCATAGATGAAAATGTTCAAGTTTGCACGTTCCATGAATCACCATACGGTTTTGAAGAATCAAACCGTTCGAAAAACTTTATACCTAAAGAAAACTACGCGCGAAGCCGGGACAATCCAGAAGGAGAAGCCGGCGTTAGCCGGCGGAGCCCTTCTGGTTATAATAATAATGTTGTTTTCGTCGTCCTCGAAAAAACTCTCTCTCAAAGTGCTTTGAAAGAGAAAAAGAGAGAGAGAGAGAGTCACTTTACTCTCTAGTATTTTCCCATCATCGCGTTTTTGCTGCCACCTGCGCGCCGAGCGCTCCCCCCACTGTCTCTTTCTCTCACCACCCTCTCATCTCTCTCGTCGTGGCTACTTTTCGTCTCCATCTTCGTTTTCTGACATCAACATCTCTATTTCTCTCCACTCTCTTCTATCTCGCAGCTTTTCGTCACTGCGCCCTCCACTCTCTCGTCGTCGTTTTTGTGTGTGTACGCTTGGCTGGCCGGCCGGCCGGCGTTGGAAAAAAAACGAGGAGAATATCGGGGGACCGACTAAAAGTGACATGTTGGAGGAACCTAGTTTTTTTTGGCTTGGAACATGGATATTTGGGTTAATTTGATGTTTGATTAGAGGGATGATGAGGCGAAATTATGGTTTTGGACGAATCTTAGGGTCTTAAAGTAGTTTCGGACGATTTTTAGTGTCTTTAGGTAGTTTCGGACGAATTAAAGTGGTTTTATGTAGTTTCGGACGAATTTTAAGTTCCTCTAGGTAGTTTCGGACGAATTTCAGTGTCTTTCGGTAGCTTCGGACCAATTTTCGACATGTTTTAGTGATTTTTCACTTTCCCACGGCTTTTTAATGCGTTCCACTAGGATTTTTCAAACCTTGGAGAATTTTTGAGCAAAAATTGCGATTTTCTCGTGGTTTCTAACTAGTTTTGAGCTCTAGTGGCTTTGGATTTTCTATTTTTCAAGGTTTTCGCCTTTTCAGCGTGATTTTTGAGATTTCCAGCTAGTGAAACCATTTTTTCTGGTTTCACACAGAATTTTTGAGTCGTAAGGCCTTTTTGTCATAGTCCAAAGAGTTTCCCTCAAGTTTCATAAGTTTTCTGAGGCCAACGATTTCTAGTCGAAATTTTTCAATTTGGAAGCGTTTTTCTCTCAGTTTTCACGATTTTTCTCGAATTATAGGCTGTAAAATGAATTCGAAACTTTGTCCCCGACGAAAAAGTGCAATTCCCTCTTTTTTGTCCATTTTCCCAAAGATTAATGGGACATTAACAGATGGTTCTTCTTTTTCTTCGTATTTTGTTAATTTCTCATCCAACAAAGAAACTGTCTTCTTCTTTTTTTTGGACTGACCTTCGCGCCGATTTTTCGAACACGATTTTCACTTTTTTTCACTGTCCGTCAGGGTCGAAGTTTTTTTTTTTGAATAAAACTGTTGGAAATGGTCGCGCCGACGGAATTTTGAGCAAAATGGTACGAAAAATCCGATTTTTGAGCACAGGTCTCGAATTTTTCTCTGAAAAATTGTTGGCTCTTTTTCGTCTTTCTCCCCTCTTACTGAATAAAACATTAGTTTGTCATGTCAAAAGAGAAAAAAAGCGGCGGCCGAACTTTTTTCTGTGACAAAAATGTGCACACAATTGAATTTGCTCCCCGCATTCTCTTTATGTATTTTTTTTGGCGAGTTTTGTTGTAGACGACAAATATTTGAGAAGAAGAAGAAGAAGATGGGATGAAATTGGAGATGTGAAACAAAAGTGTCTTGTTTTTTGAGCTCAAATTTGAGAGACAGAAATTGAGATTTTCAGCGATTTTTTTTCGCCAAACTTTCTTCCCTTATCAAAAATTAATTTATTATTTCAACACGTAGGTTAGGTTATCAATGCATTATCAACAAAAAAAATTATGTGTTTTGATAAAAGAGAAGAAAAGGTCATAGTACTGTTTGTTGTACGATTCCTTCAGTAAATCTCTCTAACATGAGCAATCTATCTATCTACATAGAAATCTCATCTGGGACCAGAAAAGCGTGTCAAAATTATCTAATTTGAAACAGTTTGTGACATTCTTAATTAGATAATGTTTAATTAGACTAATTAAATAGGTCGGAGAGAATAGAGAGAAAATAACATCTGGCCGGATCGCTTTTTGAATGCACCACTAATTGTTGGAGGAACATTTCGCTCCAGAACTTTTTTGATCTACATTATTTTTACGATTTTTTCCGCCAATATTCAAAAAAAGATGACTATCGCTGTTTGAAAAGTTTTTTCGCGCCAAACAATCTCAAAAATGCATCTTTCCCCCTTTCGCTCCTCTGACTATACACATTTTTGGCCGATTTTGTTATCAGACGAAAGAAACGCCGTGATATTCTCTATTGCTATGGCAACTTTTGATTTGGCTCTTTTTTTTGGTTGAGCTCAAAACACCATTTTCTGTGTCGAGAAAAACAAAGAAGTAACACAAAACACAAGGGGAGAATCAATATTTGAACAAAAAACAAAAGCAAACTTGACGAAAGACAATCACGAATCTTGGGAAGCGGGGAGGATTTTTGGGTGGAAAAATTGGCTGAAAATGATGCTGGAATTGGCCTAAAACCGGTCTTGAACATAGAATTGATGGAAAATTGGCGGAAACCTGGAAAATTTGATTTTTTCACCGGAAATAGTGAATTTTTGCTGAAAATTGTACTTTGTACCCGGAATTCATGAAAAATCCCGAATTTTTGTTCATTTCCACCCAAAAATCTTCCGATTTTCGCCATGTAGTAAATAAATACTTAGGCTAAGTGTGAAAGCCAGCAGGTGTTATGTAATTATGCTCTTATTTTTCGACACGGCGTCCTACTGCGCAACTCTAAAAGTTGTAATAATAGAAATTGGGGATTTGTGGGAGGAATGTGCAAAAATTCCGATTTTCCACCCAAAAAACTGGAATTTTCCGGTCACATGCTAATGAATAATATATTTGAATGTGCTCTTTGCTCACTGCACATTTTTGGGGTGAAAAATAGTATAGTTGATAAGGAAATGGGGGATTTTTGTTGGAAAATATGATGATTTTTGACCTGAAATACTGTGAAAATTGCTCAAAACACTGAAATTCATCAGAAAATACCCTGAAAACCCTTGAAAACTTTAATGTTGCCTCAAAATATCGTGAAAATTGCTCAAAAATCATGACATTTCAAAAATTTTCACCCAAAAATTTGAAAAATTCTTGCAGGTCTACGCTGGAACTGGTGAACCGTGTACAGCTGGATGTTTGTTGCCGGACGGAAAACGCATCCTAACCGGATACGGAAATGGTGTTGTTAGTGAGTGGATCTGAAATTTTTTCAGCCCAAAAATAGGCTGTGTGTGACGTCAGCAGAAACTAATTAGTATTCCAAAAATAATCTTTGAAGCGGAAAAAATTTGAATTTTTAAATTGTAGATTTTGGCGCGAAAAATTGGTTTTGAATTTTTTGAATCTCGCTGAAAATCCACGTGTAAAAAATGTTTGAAAAATTTGAATTTTCAAATTTTGGCTGGTTAGAATACTGTAGATTTTGGCGCGAAAAATTGGGTTTGAAAATTTGAATTTTTGAATCTCGCTGAAAATCCACGTGTACGTGTAAAAAATGTTTGAAAAATGTGCATTTTTAAATTTTTTAGAGTACTGTGGATTTTGGCGCGAAAAATTGGGTTTGAAAATTTGAATTTTTGAATCTCGCTTTTTTTTTAAATCCACGTCTAAAAAATGTTTGAAAAATTTGAATTTTTAAAATTTTGCAGGATTATGGCTTTTGCGCGAAGAAACGAGCACTCAATTATATTTTCATTCTCCAATCACCGCAATCGATCATCATATTTCGCAACCGGTTGCTGTTGTTGGAACACAAAGTGGTGAGGTTTTGGTGGATTTTGGGCTGAAAATCGGGAAATTTGGAATTTTTAGAGCTGAAATTCATGAAATTTGGACATTTTCAACCTAAAATTCATAAAAAATGATGAAATTTTAATCATTTTCATGAAATTCGTTAATTTCTGACTCAAAAATACCTAAATTTTGTCAAATCTTGATTCAAAAGCTTCTCCTGGCTCATTTTTCAAGAATTTTGGCTCAAAACAGCTCCAGAGCTCAAAAATACTCTAATTTTTCATCAAAAAACTTGTCCAGAGCTCAAAATCATTCAAAAATTCCCCAATTTTTTTCCAGGAACTGTAAATGTGATCTCCACAGCTTCGCCCGATAATATTCTCAAAAAAATCTCGCTTCTCCCGCCGCCAGGCGTAAATTCGACAACAATTTCGACAAACGGAACTGCAATTGGTGAAAATGGTGAAGAAGAAGAGGAAGAGGTTGGAAATTGTGTTGAATCGCTTTCGATGGCACCTTCGCATCCATGGTTTGCGGCTGGTAGAAATGATGGAACTATGTGCATTTATGAGATGGATTCAAATGCTCCAAGAAGCATTTTTCAGTCTAATGAGATGCAGGTGAGCATTTTGAGCTCTCAAGCTATTTTTTGAGCTAAAAATCGAGAAAAATGACCTATTATTGGTCCTGGAGCCGAAATATCAAAAATTTCAGCACAAGAGCTGAATTATTGTGAAAATTTGGTCCAAAGAGCCAAATTTTATAGTTTTGAGCAAAAAACTACTGAAAATGAGCTCTGGAACTGCTTTTTGAGCTGAAATTCGAGAAAAATGACCTATTTTTGGTCCTGGAGCTGAAAATCTTGAATTTTTAACCCGGAATATAAAAAATTTCAGAACAACAGCTAAATTATTGTGAAAATTGGCCCACTTTTGTCCTAAGACCCAAAATTTTATAGTTTTGAGCAAAAAACCATTGAAAATGAGCTCTGGAGCTGTTTTTTGAGCCAAAATTCGAGAAAAATGACCTATTTTGGTCCTGGAGCTGAAACTCTTGAATTTTGAGCCGAAATTTCAGCACAAGAGCTAAATTATTGTGAAAATTTGGTCCAAAGACCCCAAATTTTATAGTTTTGAGCAAAAAACCACTGAAAATGAGCTCTGGAGCTACTTTTTGAGCTGAAAATCGAGAAAAATAACCTATTTTTTGTCCTGGAGCTGGAAATCTTGAATTATTTTGAGCCGAAATATCAAAAATTTATTTTTTCAAGAGCTAAATTATTGTGAAAATTGGCCTAATTTTGTCCAAAGAGCCAAATTTTAGTTTTGAGCAAAAAACTACTGAATATGAGCTCTAGAGCTACGTTTTGAGCTGAAAATCATGAATTTTGACCTATTTCTCCTGCAGGCAATCGTAAAAGTTGTTTGGTCGATGGAAGGAAATGCACCGTATGTTACTTGTGGATCAATTGATGGAACTATTCGAATTTTTGACGCTAGAGATAGTTCGATGGTTAAGGTGAGCTTGGAATTTGAAAATTTTGAAAAATTTGCGATTTTTTGAGTATAAATAAGGCTATGGTCTGAAAATTTGGAAAATTTCTCGCAAAAACTGAAATTTTCAAGTCTGAATTCTGAATTTTTCGATATTTTGCTGAAATTTCCGGATTTTTTGAACCTACATCAGCTCAGGGCCTGAAAATCTGAAAAACTGAGCCTAGGCCTGTTTAGACTTGAAAAATCTGGATTTTCAAGCCCAAATAAGCCCAGGGCCTGAAAATCTGTAAATTTCAAGTCTAGGCCTGTTTAGGCTCGAAAAATCTGGATTTTTAAGCCTAAATAAGCCCAGGGCCTGAAAATCTGTAAATTTCAAGTCTAGGCCTGTTTAAACTCGAAAAATCTGGATTTTCAAGACCAATTTAGCCCAGAGTCTGAAATAATCTTTTAAAAAATGAACCTAGCCTTGTTTAGATTCAAAAGTCCCCAAATTTTCAGCTCAAATAAGCCTGATGTCAAAAAATCCCAAAAAAAATGACTTACAGGAACTCGGAAACGGCGGAGACGAAGTATTGGATTTGCTCGTAATTGGCTCAAATCCCCATCGAATTTTGACGGCTGGAAGCAATGGAGTTGTTAGGGTTTTTGACCTTAATTAGGGCCTTAATTAAGGCTCAATTACATCTAGTTAATTTGTTAGTTAATTATTTTGTTTTTGTTGTTGTGATTAAGGGCTTAATTAGGGTGATTAAGACTTTAAATTGTGTTTTAATTAGTGCCCTAATTAAGCCCTTAACTACCTTATTTTTGCCTTAAAAATCCCGGTTTTTTTTTGTTTTTTTCTCTTGTTCTACTCATTTTTCCATGTTTTTGTTAAGAAAATTGTTGATTTTATCGATTTTTTTGTCCATTTTTCCTCATGGTTTTGTCCATTTTCAATGAGAGAATACCTTATCTTCTTATTTTTCGCCCTAATTTTCGCCCTAATTACTCTAATTAAGGAGCCACAGCCGAAATGGAGAAGCCGAATTATCAATTGTATCGGAATACCACACTTGGACAGGCTCTTCAGAAGACTCTGGAGGATTTGGTGGCTGAACGTGGGTTTTTTGGGGAGGATATGGGATTTGGGGAATTTTTAGGGAAAAATTTGAAAAATTCATGAAATTTGAGCTAAGGACCTTAAAAAGCCTAAATTTGGGCCTTAGAAAAGCCTAAATTTAGAGGCTTAACTTAAAGCCTTATTTCAAGCCTTTAGACTCTTCAAAGCCTTAATGTAAGGACCTTAAAAATTTAAATTCCGTAGGTTAGGGCCTTATCAAATTTAAGCTGAATGTAGGTATCAAAGTCGCTTTTAAGAGCCCTTAATTAAGGATTCTACTTACAAGGGAAGTGCATAGGGTTAGGTGTTGAACTTTTGATGAAACGTTCAAAATAAACCAAATCTACCATGCTGATCACGATTCCGAAGTCAAAAATTGCCACAAATGCCTGTGAGCACTTTTCTGGAGCTCCAAAGTTAGAATTGAGTTTTGGTTTCTGCCCATTTTCACCCTGTTTCTGGGTGGAAAATAAAATTTTATAACATGAATAAGGTTGTTCACCACATTCGAAAACATATCCGCTTTTCAGTTCTTCGAAAAATATGAAAAACCAGCTGAAAACTGCAACTTTTAAGAATTTCCTGAAAATACACACAATCACACGTAAATACACACGTTTTTCAAAGTTTTTCGTGCATTTTCGAAAATTACAGTTTTGACCTGGTTTTTCATATTTTTTGATAAACTGAAAAGCTGATAGGTTTTCGAATGTGAAGAACAACCTTAATCGTGTTATAAAAATTGATTTTCCACCCAGAAACAGGGTGAAAATGGAGGAAAACCAAAACTCAATTTCAACTTTGGAGCTCCAGAAAAGTGCTCACAGGTATTTGTGGCAATTTTTGACTTTGGATTCGTGATCAGCATGGTCGATTTGGTTTATTTTGAACGTTTCATCAAAAGTTCAACACCTAACCCTATGCACTTCCCTTGTTAGGCCCTGAATCTTGATTAACAACCAAGAATGAGGTTTTAAGGTTTTATTTTAAGTTAATCTAACTAGGGAACCCTCTTTAGGTGCTAAAATGTAACTTAATAAGGCCCTAAATCCTTTAGAGCTAATTAGCACCTTAAATTAATTTCATTACAGAAATGATTCCGGATAGTTTATCGCGAAAAATGATGGATGTATTCGATAAATCGTTCAACAAAACATTGCCGCAAAAAGCCAAGAATAAGGTGAGCATTTTTGACCCAAACACCTTAATTTTTGGGTATTTAAGGTGAAAGAGCATCAAATTTTACCCTAATTACCCTAATCTCATTAAGGTGACATTTCGTGGCGATAAATTGCGAGCCTACCGATACTGCGACAATGTTTGGACATTTATTATGGAGGGCGTCGATTTTCGAGACGCGGTCGAAGGCGGAAAAGTTGAACGCGTCAAAATTGTCGCGTGCGACGGATCGCAGAAAGGAATGTTGTCGCAGGGATGAAAATTGGGCATTTTTTGAGTCTAAACAAGCCTGGGCTCGAAAATTCTGAAAATTTCAGATTTTTGACTGAAAATTGGGCATTTTTTGAGTCTAAACAAGCATAGACTTTGAAATTCTTGGGCCCAGCCCTGAAAATAGGCTTATTTGGACTCTAAATATTCCCAATTTTCTGAAATTTTCAGATTTTTGCTCTTTTTTAGCCCTAAAATCCCCCTTTCCCGCGTTTTTGTGTACATAGTTTTTTTTTCCAATTTTTTTCGTCTCCTACTAGATTTTTATCCATATTTTCTATCATTTTTTCTTGTTTCCCTCCTTTTGGCAACTGTGATTTTCTTCCCCCATTTCCACCCATAATTTATTGTGATTTTTGTGCAAAAATCTGTGAATTCGATTGTACTAATTGTGATATTTATTAGCTAATTAATTAATTAACTCTAGTTAATGAAGATTTTTTAATTAAGAAGCTGAAAATTGCGGTTTTTTGAGACCAAACATGAAATATTGTCAAAAATCCGTTTTTTTTCTTCAAAAATTTTCATTATTTAGTCATTTCGAAGGATTCTCCTGAAATTGTTGGCCATTTCCACCAGAAGTTCGCCTTGGAAAATTCATGAATGCAAGAAGTGCAGTGAATGCAATTGATACAATCGTCAGAAATAATCCAATATAACAAAATACAAGATTTCCCTTCAGACCTGATTCCAATGACATTCATACAAATTTTTCTCAATCGATAGCATTGTCTTATTTTTGTCTGCCTTTCTCCACATATCAAAATGATCACTCAAACCACCATAGACTTGATGAGAGCGCACCAATGCAACAATAAATAGGATGAGTTCAAGAATATTGGCACCAATTATAACAAAAAATATAAAATATCGTTTGGCGCAGACGGAGATCAGACAGACTGTTCCAACAATGAATGGCATGAAAACAGCTGGTATAATTGTGGCTTCTTTTTCTATTTTTTTTGTACGAGTAAAACTAATTTTGTCCTGTTCATCGAGAACGTCATCAAGTAGAATATTTTCTCTGAAAAAATTTGATATTCCCAAAAAATAACAAGATTCCTGTAGTATTTATGAACAAACCCAATAGCTTGAATTACAACCGTCAAACCCAACAACAAATGCACCACTCCCACAATAATCAAACCAATCTGGAAAACAAAATCTGCATAGCTTCTACATCAAATTCTTCACTTCAACTCACCTTAAAACCAAGTTTCAAATCTACATTCGAGTTCATTTTCGAATGTTATCGTTTTATTGTTTTTAGAACTATGAGAGATTCTGAAAATTTTCAGACTACTAATTGTAAGAATGAGTTGAAGAAGCTGAGCTTCTGGTTTTTATAGTGAAAAAAACGACTCGAAAAAAGTTGACGTGGCAGAAGAAATGTCACGCGAAAATTTGTTTTTTTCAAACTGCAGTTTAAGGTCTCTTATTTTTGCACACCCTCTCATCAAGTACGAGGAAGTGACAAAAAATCGGCAACATTTGAGATGCTTTGTGCCACACGTGGCTTCTCGAAACCTATTTTTCAAAATTTCCTAGTGAAATTCAAGATTCATGAACAAAAAACAAAAACCAAAATAAAATTCAAATATTTGTTACGTGTTCTACTTTAACGTGTTCCAAATATCAACGTGTCACACAACCACAGTTTTCGAATCAGTTTTACAAAATAGTTTTGATTAAAACGGTTGTCATCTGATAATTTATCCAACCGAAATTTGATGCGAAAAAATGAAATTGGGATTTTATATTCTAATTATTCTGGCTTTGAATGTGCTCTCGATTTTTGCGGCTTATGAAAATCCGCAATGTCCAGAACCAGCAAAAAACGATAAATTAACATCACCGGATAAAGTTCTAATTCTTTTTGTAATTGGATTTAGTAATGATGGAATTGATGTAAGTAAATTAAATGTAATATATTAAAATTTATCAAAACTGTCCTTTATAGAAGAATAACATCGCTTATTTATTGAAACAGCTGGCTTGTTCGATTCCAACAAATCCGAACATCGAATCTGGTGCTTTCCATACTTTCAATAATGACACTTATACAAATGGAAATACGAATGTAAAGACAACATGGAAAAATTTGGAGGATATCTTTAATGAGCCGAATTCAGCTACAACTTGTGCGAAGTTCGGAATTGGTCTTGACTTTTTAAAAACATATCAATTCACCGCCAGTAAGATCAAATTGATATTTCATGATGGTTTAATGACTGGATCAACCAATTGTGATCATAAGAAGATATTCAAAGATAAACAATTCAACCCAAAGTTTGAATTGTACCAAATCAAGTTTTCGGCTGGTAATGATCCAAACACAATGTACTATCCAACCGTTTCCTCTATCAAAACAGGAAGTAAGTATTTTTTTCAGGTTTAAGAGACGTTTTTTGCAAAAAGGTGAATTTTATTGAAAGGGCTCGGACAACAAAAAAGGTCGTAATTTTAGAATCGGCTCAAATTTTTTTCTTGATCTATGGATGCATGGTGAACATTTTCCACCATATAATTTTTCATAAAAACGTTCCACCAATTTGGTGGAGGGGGGTGAACACGAAAAAGGGCAATTTTTCAAAAAATCAAAAGTCAGCTTAAAATTCATAATTTTTAATGATCAAAAAAGGATTTTGTAGCTCTTGAGACGCTCTATAAGCCTGAATTAACGGAATTTCAAAAAACTCAGAGGCAAAATAGAAAAATTGAGGAAAAAACTTTGACGCCAATTTTCACCCTTTAAACGCAATTTCCGCGATTTCTCACTCGATCCATTAGATCCGCCTTGCAATTTTACGTCGGAATAGTCGATAAAAATGGAAAAAAGGGGGACCCCCAGAAAAGTTTTGTATCAGTTTTTAACTTCCACTCACGCGCACAACACACATTTACCACCTACACACATGTGTGTTGTCTGCATAGGCGCTTGAAACAAACACAATTACTGTAATTTTTATTTATTTTTTATTTTTTGAGTAAAAATTAAGAAAACTTCAATGTTTTATCAAAAATTCAGACGTATAACAATGTTCTAATAAAGCGTAGAACGACCATTATTCATTCCGATAAAACATTTGTTTTTTATAGACTTTTTCATCAAAACTATCTAGATTTTGTTATTTTTATTCATTTTCTCAGTTAGTTTAAAATAATTCCTAGAACCAAGTGTGGCGGCAGCCATGGTGATAGACACGCCCCTTCGAGACCACGCCCACAAGTGGGGTCGTAAAGTAGGAAGGAAGAGACGGCAGTCTATAATTGCAAGCTAGTACTCAACTATTCGTACTCATCACCGGTCCTGATAAGAAGCGCGCGACGACGACACGGTAGACTGTGGAAGCCGAAGATCAGGAAGTAAGTCAGGGGATCATTAGTAATTAGGTGTGACGATAGAAGTCACTCAGTGTTCGGGATAGAACATTGTGTCGTAGACGACATTTGGTGCATCGGACCGAGTCTTAACAGTTCTCGGGCAACTAATTATTGTGAAAAGGCGACTACCAGTCATCCCAGGCAGTAGTCAGGTAAGTCACCGCGTTAGTGCTTGTGGCAGGAGTGCAAACGTGGGCTCTTCGTTGGAGGAGTTTTTTGGGATATTTTGGGCCCCTGGGAAAATTTCCTGTGTGAAGCTAGCTCACCAGGAAGACCGTCGAAAGACAAAGACCGTCGACAGAAGCGAGAAATCGTTTTTGAAAAGACATATCGCACAGCGAGCCCTAAAGAGGCGCCCTAAAGAGGCTTATAAAAAACAGATCGCACAGCGAGCCCTAAAGAGGCGCCCTAAAGAGGCTTATAAAAAACAGATCGCACAGCGAGCCCTAAAGAGGCGCCCTAAAGAGGCTTATAAAAACAGATCGCACAGCGAGCCCTAAAGAGGCATAAATAAATAATCAAAGTTCAATAAAGAACTAAATTGTTAATCAAGTATATTTAATCATCTAGTTATAATAATCATCTATTTTCAAATATTTATTCAATATATAATTTAATCAATCAGAAAAAATCAAAAAACCAAAAACAAAGAAAAACCTAAAAATCCAAAAAACAAGATATTTATTAAAGAAGATAATAAACAGAAAAATAAGAAAAATTAAAAATGGCAAACGTTTTGATCAATGAACTTTTGCTCCAAAATCGACATGAAGAAACCAGCACAAAATCGAGACTGAAAAACCTTTTGAACGATATTTATAATAAATACAAAAAAGAAATGAAATGGGATGGTACTAAAGAAGAGATTAAGGAAAATCTAGAAATGAATTATGAATTGCAAAAAGCTGATATTCTAGAAATAAAACAAGAGTTCTCGAAACTGAAAAAAGTAAACCAAAATATATTTAAGTTATCCGAGTTACAAGGATCTGAAATAACCAGAGAAAAAGTTAAAGAATTATTGGAAATTAGTTATGAGGGAATCCAAGAAATGTCGGATTATGCAGAGAAAAAACTGGAAATTGTAAGAATAAGACATAAAGAACTTTTGAAAGCTTTTGAAAAAAATGAAGGAAAAAATGGAGAAGAATTGCAGGAATTAGACATAGATATACAATCAAAAATGAAAGAAGGAGATGTAGAAAACTTGTTTGAAGAATTGAAAAAAGCAGAAGCTGAAGAAGGTATTCAAAATGACACAAAAGAGAAATTGGAAAACATAATGAAATCACAAAATGTGGTAAAGACCGAAGAAAAAACTGAAAAAGAAGATGAAAAAGACATGAAAAATATAGTTGAGAAAATGACAGAATTAGAAAAAATGATGAAAAATGCAGGCGAAAAGAATGAAAGCTGGAACACAGCTAACTTCCTGATGAAGCACGAAATGATTGATATTCAAAAATATTCTGGAGAACAAGAAGGATTTAGCACATTCATCGAAATGTTTGAATCACTTATTCATAAAGATAAAAGTTTACCAAATGTTGTGAAACAAGGAGCTCTGAAAGCGTTAACCGGAGGAAAAGCGAGAGACCAAGTTTCACGTTTTCCGGATGACGGAACTCAATATGAAGAGTGTGTTGAAATGTTAAAAAAGGTGTTCGGAAATCTAAATTATCAGTATGTAGCTATCTGGAATAATATTAAAAACATGAAAGCAGCTAAACCAGAAATTTCAAGCTGTCGAGAAGTTTTCAATGAAATAATCATTTTGATCCTCAGAATGGAAAGATTAGGTATCGAAACAAATCAACTTCCATATATGGCTGAAATAAAATCCAAATTCCCAGCTCATGTGATTAGAGAACTGATTAAAAAGGAGAGATCCTTGGAAAATCAGAGATTCAATTCATTGCAAGAAATGATGAAAATCATCGAAAATTACATTACAATGCAAGAGGAAATTGAAATTACTACAAAAACACATGGTACCGTATCCTTGGCAGAAGAGTTGTCAAATTTGAAAGTTGAGACAAAAGAAGATTTACAACCAAGTTGGAAAGAAAAAGGATCATATTACAAAGATAATGGAAGTTATTATAAACAAAAAGGTCAACCAGATGTGAAATTTGAAAGAAAAGAATATAAAAATGACAGAAATACAAGATGGGATAAATCAAAAGAGAGAGGTCAAAATAGAGACAAAACAGATGTTAGAAGAGACCAGACACCATATCGGAGAAAATATGATAATGAAGAAAAGGGACCAGAAAGAAATAGAAGCCAATCAAGAGATGGGTATAAAAATAGATCAAGAGATGATTATAGAAATAGATCAAGGGACAATTATAGAGATAGATCAAGAGATTACAAGAGCCAAGAAAGATTTAGAGAAAGAAGTAGAGGTAGAAGTTTCAGCAGAGGGAGAAGAGAAGAAAACGATAGATTCAGAAGTAGATCAAAAGATTATAGAAAGTATGAAAGTAGAAGCAGATCCAGAAATGAGAGAGATAATAGATATTATAGAAGAGGATCAAGATCAGTAGAAGGAAATAGAAGAAGCTATTCAGGAAAGAGAGATAATGGAAATGATAGAAATCAAGATAGATATGTAAGAACTAGACAATACGCAACATCAACTTGGGGAAGTAATTTATTAACAGCTAGATTGAAGATAATGATAGAAGACAAAGCTAGATTTGCAACAGTGTTTTTGGACACCGGAAGTGATTGTTCATTTATCGTGCAAAAGATGGCTAAGAATTTGAAAGTGGTGAAGAAAGATTGTAAACTTCGAATAAATCATTTTGGAAATAACGTGACAGAAAGAGTATGTGATAAAGTGGAGGTAATAATAAGAACAAAAGCGGGAAATGTAAGAATTGAAGCATATGTAATTGATTATATAACAGGTAAAGGAAAGAACGTAGAGATATCAGAGGCCGATAGAAAAGAGTTGAAGAAAAAGGGTATTGAAGATTTCCAAAATAAGGGAATGTTTGAACCAGATATATTGATTGGATTAGATTATTTCTTCGATATTATTGATAATAAAATGAAAGGAACGAAATTACCATCTGGAATGCATCTAGTAGAAACACCAATTGGAAATATGATTTGCGGGAAAGCATCAGATAAAGAAAAAAATAGTGAAAACTCAGTGTTTATAACAAATATTGAAGAAGAAGAAGCTTTAGAAAGTATGTTTTTCTTAGAAGAAACTCATAAAAAAGAATTAGGATATAATGATGAAGTAATTCTGGAAGAGTTTGAAAAAAGTGTGAAAATTACGGATAAAGGGATAGAAGTTGGATGGCCATGGAAACCAAATGGAAAGGAAATGTTAAAAGATAATAGAGAAATTTCATACAGAAGATTGGTAAAACTGAGAGAAACTAAGAATGGATTAGAAAAAATGAGAAAAATTGAAAAGACATTACAAGAGCATCTTAAAGCTGGATACATTGAAGAGATAACAATGGATGAAATAGAAAAATCGGGAAATCCATGTTATTTCATGCCTGTACAGGTGGTAACTAATGAAAATTCAGAAACTACAAGAGATAGAGTAGTATTTGATGGATCAAGTTCAAAAAAGAACGAGAAATCGTTAAATGCAGTTTTAGCACAAGGTCCAGTAAAGGTACCAGAAGTTCAAAGAATTTTGCTAAAGGCAAAAACATCGAATAAAGTGTTATCGAGCGATATTGAAAAAGCGTACCATCAGATTTGGCTAAAAGAAGAAGATAGAAATACAACTTGTTTCTTTTTTGCAAGAGACATCGAAAAACCAATAACAAAAAATAATATAGTAATCTATAGATTTACAAGAATACCATTTGGAATTATATCATCACCATTCTTGCTAATGGAAGCAATTAAATTTTTTGCTAATAAAAAGTGTAAAAATGAGCATGTAATGAATGCGATAAATAAATCAATGTATGTAGATAATTTATTCATTTTTCTGAATGATGTAAAAGAGCTAAAAGATATTTGTGAGTATTCGAAAGACTTCTTTTCGAAATTAAAAATGAATTTAAGAGAATATTGGATAAACGGTGAAGACTTAACAAAAATATTGAAACCAGAAGATGTATCAAAATCTGGTGAAAATCAAAAGATATTGGGTTACAAATGGTCAACTACAAAAGACACATTTAAAGTGAAACAACCAAGAAAGTTAAAAGAAAATATTCTATCGAAAAGAGAAGCAATGGGGTACTTGGGAAGTATCTTTGACCCTTTGGGAACTCATTCACCTTTGACAACTGAAGGAAAATTATTAATTCCGAAAGTTTTCGAAGCAAAAGGTGATTGGAGTACAAAGATTACAAAAGAGACATATGATCTTATAAAAAAGTATGATGAAAGAATAAGAAAATGTGAGATGGAGACGAAAAGAATTGAAGTCCAATTTTCACAAAATCAAGAATATGAGTTACATGTTTTTACAGATGCATCAGAATTTATCTATGGTGCATGTGCATACTTAATAATTAATGAGAATGGAAAACGAATGATACAGTTATTAGCTTCTAAGCAAAGATTAGCAGGAAAGAAAAATGCTGTGACAATTCCAAAATTGGAATTAGCAGGCATAACACTCGGAAGTACATTAGCGGACCAAATAATTGATCAAATAGATTTAAAAATAAAGAAATGCACAATTCATTCAGATAGCATGATTGCATTATGTTGGATAAATAATAATGAAAAGAAACAGGTATATGTAGAAAACAGGTGCAAAGAAATCAAGAAGATAATTAGAAAGTTAGAGAAAAAAGGCATGAAGTGCGAATTAAGGCATGTAAGAACAGAAGATAACCCAGCAGACTTAATAACAAGAGGTGTGGAGACAGCAGAAGAGCTCAAGAGATCAATTTGGTTTTATGGACCAAAATGGTTAAAAGATAGCGAAAAATCGTGGAAAACAGAATTAATTGTAAAAATTGATAAAGAAGAGGTAGTTAATGTGAATTTGATTGAGCAGGAGAAAAGTAGATTGGAGTTAGATTTCACAAATTCATGGAAGAAAGCAAAAAATGTTTTTGCATTTGTATTGAAATTCCTAAAAATAAAAGTATATGAGAAAGTAGGAAATGAGTCAAAAAAGAAAATATTAGAAAATATTCCAGAAATTGAAGGAATGTCAACTGAAAAGAAGTTGAAACTGAACGATGTGAAGAATTCAGAGAAAATGATATTGAGATTGCATCAAATTGATGAAAAAATAATAGAGAATCAAAAGAGAGGTCTGTTGAAAAAAGAAAACTTGGTATGCAGAAAGACTAGATTAGAAAATGCCCTAGACGGCGAAACACTAAAATTTTTAAGAGTAATAAAACCTAATTCAAAACTAGGAAAAATGATAATTTCACAATTACATGAAATGTATGGACATTCAGGAGTAAATACAACAATGGGGTTCGTAAATGAAAAATTTTATGGAAATAATTTGAGAAGAGCAGTGAAAAATGTGCTAAAAAGTTGTGTAAAATGTAGAAAAATGAATAATCGACCGTATGAATACCCTGAAGCTCCAAATTTACCGAAAGATAGAGTAACTGCATCAACAAGAGCATTTGAAAATAGTGCTGTTGATTTTTGTGGACCTTTTAAAGTAAGACAAGGAAATGAATTGATAAAAACATATATAGCAGTATTCACATGTTTAAGCTCAAGAGCGGTACATTTAGAAGTAACACAAACTGTATCAACAGATGAATTTTTGTTAGCATTTTCAAGATTTATGAGTAGAAGAGGAACTCCAAAAAGAATGAGATCAGATAATGGAGCAAGTTTTGTTTTAACAAACAAAATATTGAAATCAGAAAAAGACGTAGTAAAATTAAATCAAGCAATGAATAGAGAAAATATAGAATGGATTTTCAATTGTCCACTTGCACCTTGGCAAGGCGGCGTATTTGAAAGAATGGTACAAATTGTGAAAAAGGCATTGATACAGTCAATGGGAAAGAATGTTGTGAATTACGTTAATTTTGAAACAGTGGTAGTTAATGTTGAAAGGATAATAAATGAAAGACCGATTACGGTAGTGTCAAATGATGAAAAAAGTGATGTATGGACAAATATTCTAAGACCAGCGCAATTAATTTGTCCAAAATGGAACCATATAGAATATGATCCAAAGAATTTTGATAAAGAATATGACCAGTATACAGAAAGTTATAGAGAATGTGAAAAATATGTATCAAAGTTTTGGAAAGTATGGAGTAGGGACTATGTTCTGAACAATGAATATTTTAAGAAAACAGTAAAGCAAAAAGGAGCAAGTCATGCTGAAAAGATACCCGAAAAAGGGGAAATTGTGCTAATTAAAGATGAAATGAGAAAGAGAAAAGATTGGAGATTAGGAAAAATTGAAGAAGTAGTAATTTCAAGAGATAAAGTTGTTAGATCAGCCACAGTAAGAACACATTCCAACAAAGGTCCCCAAATAATAAAAAGACCAATTAATAAATTGATACCATTAGAAATACGATATGTGGAAAACAATTCGGTAACAGATCAACAGAAGGTGCGAAGTACTACGGGTTGCGCAATGGCGAAAGGAATAGTAATGACATTGATGGCGCTAAGTATACTTAGACCAACAGATGCAGTACTTTACAAAGATGTATTTAAGTACATGTACACAGGGAAATCTTGACTGATCCATAATGGATATAAAAAAATATTGCATACTAATAGCAAACAATTTGTATCCCTTAAAATTAAACGCGAGAAAAAATGCATTCTTTATGAGAATAAAAATGCATCCATTATTTTTCTTTGAGAATTTTGAGAAGTATAATGCATCCATTTTTAGATGGCCGTGGAAGAGAAATCCACATGGGCGTCTTCTTCCAATTAATTTTTCATTTTCGAAATTATTGTGTTTTTTCGGCGTTTTTCTATGTTTTTCATGTTTTATTTTGTTTTTTGTGCCTCAGAGATTCGCTGGCCAGCTGGCTACTAGGTGGGATCGACTACCAATCTAAAATTGACATGGACAACCACATGGCCCGGGTTTTTTTGCAAGACGACGTGGCCGTAAGTTCGGACAGTTCATACAGCCCACATCGCCCAGGTTGTCCACCTCGAGCCGACCTCGCGTGAGAGAAAAAATTCCGAAAAACTTGTGATTTGGAGCATTTTTTAAAAATATGACTTATTTTCTGTTTTTCATGAGTATTTCAAACCATTAGATGAGAAAAAACAGAAAAAATGACTGTTGTGAATTCAAGCAGCCTTTCTGGGTGACAAAGATTTGAGACCACGTCGCCTGAAAATGCAAGGCGACCTGGTTGCCGAATCGTATTGATCAATCAAATTCAGTCCTTTTTGAACTTTCTGGCCACGTGATCTTGATCTAGTGGTGAGCTGGCCAGCGAATCTCTGAGGCATGATAAAACTGCGTAATATTGAGTGTTTTGATTTGAGCTGTAGATATTGGTTCACTCCGCTTTCGTTTTTTCTTGTTTTGACCTTTCTCTCTAGTAATCTATTTTTGTTGTGAATGTCTGTGGCCACAGGTGGAGGGAGATTGCCCAATCTTTGGTCAAACTCGTACCAATCGGGTTTTTGGTCAAAAATTGACCAATTTCTAAACAAAAATTATTCAAGTTTGGGCCAAATTTTGACCAAAAACCTCTCTCCACCTGTGGGTGTGTTCAATTGAGTTTTCGTGATTGTGTGATTTGTTCATTGTTGCGTTCTTATTTTCTTTCGCTTTTTTCACTATATTTCTACGATCCCTTCAGCTCTGCTACGCTATTAATTTTGATTTTTCAGCATCAGGTTTGAACATAAATGCCTCCAAAAACTCGTGGGTCTGCCGCGAAGCAACGATGGTACATTTTTTTCAAAAAAGCGGTTCGTTTCAAAATCTAAACCCAATTTCAATTTATTTGATTTCAGTCTTCTCGAAATCCTGAACCCCCGCCGCATGACTTACTGGATGTCAGTCATCAGAATGGTGAGCCACTACCAAGGAAGCCACCGACGAAGTCAATCAATGTGCGCACTTACTAGAGTGAGTTTTTTGCTCCCTGGAGGTTTTCAATTATACATATATGTTGCTGTACAGTTTTTGTTTTTGCTGCGGGACTCTCCAAAGAGCTTTTTCAGAAATTCTCAAATTTGGCTCATTTTTGTACTGTCAGAGAGTCCTGCAGCAAAGACTTAAAGCGGAATCTTTCTCCGCGTGAAAAACTCTGGAGACTGCTCACACATCCCCCTGTGAGAAATTGAAAATTTTAAATAAAAAAAATTGAAACCTGTAGTGTATCATTTTTTATTTACAGGGATCAAAAAAGAGGACAAGTCCAAAATGAGCCAGGAGGCCATGCGCTTTTGGAATCAAGGAAACTGCTCAAAAATTCTACCTCAACAATCTAATTGGACCCCATCCTGCAACTTCACGAGCAATTTGTTTTTTTTTCATTTTTGTTTTTTGAAAATAAATGAATTAATCGCAGCTTTCCACCAATTCAAACGAAAAAAACTACGCAAAAATGATTCATTTTGCATACTTATTTTTTAGAAAAATGTATGCTTTTTGAATTCAAAAAGGATCCATTTTTACCCCATAGAATTTATGGATCCATTATGGATCCTTTTTGTTATGGTTTTGAGGTACATAATGGCTCCCATTTTTCTGAAGTTAATGGATGCATTATTATACCATTTTGGATCACTTTTGATTCGTGTGTGTATGCAAAAGGAAAGTTATTGACCAAAGTTCAAAAAGAATCAATGACAAATGACACAAATGTAGAGAATGCCAGATGGATTGTAAGTCAGAGAAAAAATTCAAAAATGAGGATAGTTGAAAAAGACTACGAAACAAATGTATCCAGAATAATATGTACCGAGAATGGTGTGATTTTAATTGATAATCATTTTGAAAAAGGGAAGAAATATACGGTATGTGAAGAGAGTAATTGTATTATAAGTGAAAGCAAAAGAAGAACAGAACTGAATTTTCCGTCAGAAGTGACTGCGAAGAATCATACAATTAGATGGAAAAAGTTTGAAAATAAAGTGGAAATTGTAAAAGAACAAATTTGTCAAGCAAGAGATTATTGTGAAAAAATAACATGTAAGTTTTGTATGGATGCAATATATTTCCCACAATGCCAACCGTTACTAGTTAGCATAATTTTGATAATTGTCATAATAATGTGTTTATGGATGATTTATCTGGGAACAACAACATTATGTGAAATGTGGAAAAAGAGAGCTAGAAAAGAGCATAGTAGAGTGAAGTTTAATAAGAAAGACGAAAAAATTGAAATTGAAAACAAGAAAAGAAGGAAATCGTCTAATACAAGTGAAACAGGAAGTTGGAGAAATTTTAGACCATCAACATTTAGAAATGTGCCAATAATTCTTATTATGTTACTAGCAAAAAATTGTTATGCGTGCGATCAAAATATACCGATTTCTCATGAACAAAGAGTAAATGGAAAAATAAGTAGTATTCAAGACATATTTTTTTCACCAATAAATAAAGAAGTATGTATGAATATCAAATATAATAATACTCCTATTGTGGATTATAAAATAATAAATAAAGGTGCAACACATGAGTGTGAAAAAGGAGAAATTGTTTTTACAAGAAATTCAATTGTTAAAACACAAGCATATAAACATTGTGCAACAGCAGGACAATGTGCAATTAATGCATGCGAAGGAATAACAAGAGACACAAAAATTGAAGAATTACAAATTGCAAATCAATATGTAGGTGAAACGCATTGTGCACAAAGTTGTGGAGGAATATTATGTGGATGTGGATTACCAATGTCAGGATGTTTATTCTATAGAAATTATGCAATTTTTAACCAGTCAGAATATATTGAAATGTTTCAATGTGAGTCATGGTCAACAGAAGTGGACATAACTATCGTGTATACAAAAAATGGAGATACATTTGAAATTGACATAAAATTAAGAGAAGGATTTACACATGAAATGAAATATGATGATGGCGGAAGCTTGAATATAACATTAGTATCTAATGAAAATGACGAACTAATTAATGTGTTTTCAACGTGGTTTCTAAAAACAAAAGAACAAATTGTAAGATCAAAAAAGTTAGAGAATTTAGCAGTATATTGTAATGAGAAAGGCGAATGTGAATATAATGAAACATGTCAATGTACAAATTCAGATGATGATGCAGATTGTGAATGTAAAAACCCAAATATACAAAAAGTGTTAGATAAAGAGGATAATAAAATTCCTAGTATTAACCAATTATATGAACTCAGGAATAAGGAGAATTTTGACCCTTATATAATTGATTTAAGAAACAAAATACATTTACAAGTAGTGACATCAGAAAAAGTAGACGTTGACATGATTGTTGGAACTGGAGATTTTGAAATAAGTAAAGTTTCAAATGTAACTGGATGTTTTAGTTGTAAGAAAGGAGCGGAAGTGAACATGACATGTAAAGCAGAAGAAACTATTACAGTAATTATGTCATGTGGGAAATTTGAATCAATAATCCAATGTGAGAAAAGTGAGAAACAAAATAATATTCGATTTTTCACAAGTGAAAAGAGTATGAACGAGACATGCGAGGTAATATCAACTAGTAAATCGCATAAGGTAGTGCTGAAAGGAAATTTGCAATACATTCCATCAGAAGATGAACCAGATAAAGATCATCACGAAAGAGAAGGAGGAGAGCCATATAGTCCAAAACATGATGGAACGGAAGAAAACGAATCATGGTGGAAAAAATTAGAGAACATTGCAAAAAATTTGCCAACAATTTGTGGATCGGCAATAAGTATATTTAGTGTGGCCTTAATGCTAAGACATTTAGTACCATGGTTGGTAAGATGTTGCATTTAAAACATAATAAAAAATTGAGAGTGTGTATATATATAAATAGATTTATTCAGAATAATAATAATAATAATAATAGAAGCATAACATTAATAAGTATAATAAAATTTAAAAAAAAAAAAAAAAAAAAAAAAAAAAAAAAAAAAAAAAAAAAAAGGAACAGCAATTCAAGGATAATAAATTGATGATAGTCCAAAGGAAAGAAACAATTATACAATTAAATTAGTTAGTAGCCGGTGAAGTTGTGGCTTGATCCTGATCGTGAAGAGTTAAAGAGGAGATAGAATTTTGAAGAGAAGGTAGAACAAGAGGAAGAAAACATAAACTCGGAGAATGAGTAGCTCCCAAAGTAACACAAATGGTGTTTTGGCAGAGAGGAACCTTTTCGCGTGAACGACAAGTTACATAGGTATGTGGTCCTGAAAGATAGAAATAGTTGAAAGAAATTAATAAAATAATTATTGACTTAGTAAAAATAAAAGAAAATTTACCTTTTTGAAAGCGCTGACATACCACACAAACTGCGTGGGTGGATACAAAAT
Source organism: Caenorhabditis angaria (assembly GCA_947459285.1). Taxonomy (NCBI): domain Eukaryota; kingdom Metazoa; phylum Nematoda; class Chromadorea; order Rhabditida; family Rhabditidae; genus Caenorhabditis; species Caenorhabditis angaria. The sequence continues at coordinate 2,444,762 of CANHGI010000003.1, read as the reverse complement.
GCTTTTTATCAGCAAGGCTAAGTTGGTCGCAGTCTCCAATGTAATGTGGGCCATAACAGGAATAACACTTTGGTGGATTCGGAACTCGTTCGAGCTGCTTAGCTCGTTTCATCGCTAATGCGAGATTAGCGGAAAATATGTGGCTGTCGTCGATAATAGCGGCTCGCTTAGACATGATTCTGAAAAGAAAAAAAAAAACAAAGATAAAATTAAAGAGAATGAATTTAAAAGATATAAATAAGAAGAAAAAGAAAGAAAGATAAAATAAAAAATATAAAATAAAACAATGAAGAATAATAAATAATGGAGCATCGAGATCGATTTTTATACTTTTCTCGCCCGGGAGTGTGGCGGCAGCCATGGTGATAGACACGCCCCTTCGAGACCACGCCCACAAGTGGGGTCGTAAAGTAGGAAGGAAGAGACGGCAGTCTATAATTGCAAGCTAGTACTCAACTATTCGTACTCATCACCGGTCCTGATAAGAAGCGCGCGACGACGACACGGTAGACTGTGGAAGCCGAAGATCAGGAAGTAAGTCAGGGGATCATTAGTAATTAGGTGTGACGATAGAAGTCACTCAGTGTTCGGGATAGAACATTGTGTCGTAGACGACACCAAGCCAGTCCGCACGAAAAAAAATACTCAAATCTCATTCCTTATTGCTGAAGACATCAAAATAAGTGGATCGGGTTAAAGGAGTCACTTCCGAGGTACATATTTTTCGAAGATATCACTTTTTTCAATTCCGCAAACTTTATAAGAGAATTAAAATTGAAATAAAATCCGATATTTGAAACATTGAAAAATTTCTCAATGTTGGAATAATACCAAATCAAATCTTCTGTTAATTCCATTCTATCAGATTTTCATTCATCGAGTTTTCAGTTTTTTGTTGAAATATTGTAGTCGACAACCTCCAGTTTGCACCATAACCTCTATTTGAGAATGTTCGAAAGATGAATTTGTCATATGTTTATCAGGAAGAGTAAATCTATCAAAAATATATTGTGCTCAAATCTTGATTATGGCCTTAAAAAAACCTTGGCAGAGCACTGAAGAATCATAGGAGCTTTAAATTACACAATTAATATTATATTATATCTTGTCATAGGAATCACGTGTGTATCCAATGTAGTTTCACAATCAGTATTGAACTAAAAAACCCTTATTATTGGTGACAATGGAAAGTTTGCGCCACCATAACAATAAAATGTTGAAAGAGAGTTGTGCACTATAGGGATTCAGTGAGACTTATCTCTTGTCTGGTTCTTTCATCTGCCGAAGTTACAAAAAAAAGTATATTCAGAGAGTCCGCGGCTTATGAGTTTGCGGAATTGAAAAAAGTGATATCTTCGAAAAATATGTTCAAATTTCAAATTCAAATTCAAATTCAAAACACATCAACTTTTTCAAGTTTAGATATGATAATGATATGTATACACAATTTTAGGAGTTTTCGGATTTATATTTTTAATTTTGTTTATTTTTGGTGTTGTTTATTGTTTGCTCAAATAACTTTTTCATGATTTTTTATTCCAAATTATTCGAAAAATTCGTTGATCTTACTTTTTCTTTACTTTTTTTTTTGAATTTTCAATAAATCATTTGTTGAAGAATTGAACTTCAGGTTTTTTTGGCTGAATGTGTTGATTTTCCACCAAAATCTACAGTAATTCAGGGGGAAATTGGCACCAAAAATCTATTTTTGGATCAATTTTGAATATTGGTAGATAATTTTCTACAGTAACCCAGGGTATTCAAATTTTCAAGATTTTTTATGAAAAATTGTGACACGTGGATTTCCAAAGCATTTTGATCCCAAAAATGCTCAATTCAAACAAAATTTCCACGTGAAACTCAAAGCTTCAAAAAAAAAAACACAAAACTCATTTCAATTTCGACGTGTTCTACTTTAACGTGTTCCAAATATTCAACGTGTCACAAGAATCGAACCACAGTTTTCGAATCAGTTTTACAAAATAGTTTTGATTAAAACGGTTGTCATCTGATAATTTATCCAACCGAAATTTGATGCGAAAAAATGAAATTGGAATTTTATATTCTAATTATTCTGGCTTTGAATGTGCTCTCGATTTTGGGAGATCATCAGAGACCTAAATGTCCAGAACCAACAAAGAATACTAAATTATCGACTTCGGAGAAACCGATTATTGTTTTTGTAGTTGGATTCGGTAACATTGGAAATGATGTGAGTTTTTAAAATCTAAGCTATTGAAACAATTAAAAACTGTCACTTACAGAAAGAAAACATTGCATATCTATTGAACCAATTGGCTTGTTGGATTCCAAACAATGAAAATGTCCGTTCCGGCGCATTTCATACTTTCAATAAGGATATGAATACATATGATCATACACAAGTGAAAAAGACGTGGAATTTTATAAAAGACTTTTTTGAAGGTTAATTCCCAGTTGTTATTTTTTCAAAATATCATAACAGTGATTTTTAGAACCAAATTCAATCGCCTCATGTGCCAATTTTACAACTGGACTTCAATTTCTGAAAACGTATAATTGGGGTCAAGTTGATAAGATCAAATTGATTGTTCATGATGATTTAATGACTGGAACAACCAATTGTGATCACAAGAAACTATTTGATGATGCACAAATGGGCGCGAAATTCGAATTGTATCAAGTGAAATTCACAAATGGCAATGATCCCAACACAATGTACTATCCAAATGTTGCCACGATCAAAACAGGAAGTGAGTGTTTTGTTAGGTTTAATGTCTACGTTGGAGTGAAGCAGTTATTGTGTTATTAAATATGTATTACAGAATTGGATGCCCCCGCTGATCTCAAAACTGCCACCAAAAACTTGTAAGTTTCCTCATCTATCACATTTCATCGATATAATCATCCAACTTCTCCGTTTTCCAGCATGCAGCGCATCCTCGGAGCTGACACCAATTCAAAAGCCAAATCATCCAAACAATCCGACGATGATTACACTCTTCTCATTGTCATTGTTGTCATAGTTGTGATCGTTGGGCTTATGATTGGTGTTTTGTTGATTATTTTCCGCAAAAAGATTTGCAAGAAATTGGCGAAGAAAAATGATAAGAAGGAGGAGAAGAGTGAGAATACGGATGAAAAGACGGATCCTCTTGCTTCAAAACAACCATCATCAGTTCCTAAAAAAGGTTAGATTTTGATTTTTTTGTGAATGAATGAATGAATGAAAAATTGAATATTTACCTTTTTTTATTTGTAGAAGATTATCCGTCTGAACTTTTGATCTGAAATTGTCAATTGCGCGCCACAAAAAACTTTGGATGCTCTTCCCCCGTTTTTTTCCGATTTTTCACCATTTTGCCCCGTCCCTAAATACTTGATTTTTCCTGGAAAAAATCATTATTATGCGTTTTCCTTTTTTTTCCCCGAATTCATTTAAAAAGTAAATGAAGCCTTTTCTATTTTCTGATTTTATTTTTGGGTTTTCTAAAATGTGAGATCAAGAAATTCTTCTGAATTTCTGACGTGTTCTACTTAAACGTGTCCCAATTAAAAGTGGCACAACGAGTTTTGGTCACAAAATCAGTTTTACAAAATCAATTGGATCGAAACGGTTGCCATCTGATCTGACTGTTTGATGCGACAAAATGAAGATTGCATGTTGTGTTTTGATTATTCTGGCTTTTAATGTGGTATCAATATTCGCTGGTTATGAGAATCCGCAGTGTCCAAATCCAAAACCAAATGATAAATTATCTTCTTCCGAAAAAATTGTCATTGCTTTTGTTATAGGTTTTGGTAATGATGGAATTGATGTAAGTTTAAATAATGAATTTCTGGAGATTTCAAATTTTAATTTTCAGAAATATAAGATAGCTTATGTATTGAACCAATTAGCGTGTTGGATACCAACAAATCAAAATGTTCAATCTTTTGTTTTCCATTATTTTAACAACGGCGCGGAAAAAAATAATAATATGCACGTGAAAAAGACATGGCAAACTATGAAGGACATCTTTGATGGTACTTTGTGGATATCTTCGAAAGAATTTTCATTCCATACAACTATGTTTTACAGATCCAAATACGATCGCAACATGTGTACATTTCACAAAGGGTCTTGAAAACATCAAAGCCAAATCTTGGGATTCAGTCGATAAAATCAAATTGATTGTTCATGATGATTTAATGGCGGGAACCACAAACTGTGATCATCAGAAGATGTTCAACGATACACAAATGGGCGAGAAGTTCGAGTTGTACGATATAAAATTCACAAATGGCAATGATCCGGGCACGTTATATTATACAAATGTACGCTCGATCAAATCTGCAAGTGAGTTTTTTCCAAATATAATCCATATTCGATAGATGTCTTACAGATCAGAATGCCACCGAGGAGTTAAGAAATGCCACGTATAATTTGTAAGTTTCCTCACCATTTTCATTTTTCGATGAATTATCCAAATTCCTTGAATATTTCCAGCATGCAACGTATTCTTGGAATTGAAGAACCGACAACAACAACACCTACAACAACTACTTCAATTTCAACTTCAGCTTCATCCTCATCAACAACAACAACATCAATAACAGAAGTATATCATCCAGCAGAGCCGAGTTCAGAATTTCCATTTGGATACATAATCATGATTGCATTTCTTGTTATCTTTTTTTTGAGTTTTATTACTTTTTACATAATGATGTATGTATCTCCAGCATAGAAATCAACAATAATTTTTTCATTGATTTTCTCTTTCATGTCTTGTTATGTATACTCAATTTCAGCAAATTTGCGAGTTCAATAAAAATTTCTTCATAAGTGTGATTGTATTTGGAGTGTTCAATTTTTTTGAATTAAAGGGGGGGTAAGACGACAAAATTTTATTTGCTCAATGAATCGGGCTCCCTTTGAATAGTAAAAGCCCCAGGGGATTTTTTCTCGAAAGGCCAAAAAAGGTCCGAAAAAAATATTCCATGAACTTTTTTCAACGTATACGTTGTCCAAAAGTTTATGGAATAATTTCAACGTATACCTAGTTTATGGAACATTTTTTCTGGACGTTTCCGGAAAAAATCCCTTGGAGGTTTTACTACTTTTGGGGAGCCTTTAACTTTGCGACAAAAAAATTTTGTCGTCTTACCCCCCCTTTAAAATCACTTGCAGAACTCCGCGTGAATTTTTCGGATGTGTTTCCAAAAACCACAAAAAATAAATCAATTTTGACGTGTTCTACTTAAACGTGTCCCAATTAAAAGTGGCACAACGAGTTTTGCTCACAAGACTTAAGTCAGTTTTACAAAATCAATTGGATCGAAACGGTTACCATCTGATCTGACTGTTTGATGCGACAAAATGAAGATTGCATGTTGTGTTTTGATTATTCTGGCTTTGAATGTGATTTCGATTTTTGGACAGTATAAATATCCAATCTGCCAGGAACCAACAAAAAATGATAAAATAACATATCCGGAAAAAATCATAATTTTCTTTGTTATTGGATTTTCTAAAAAAGGAGTTGATGTGAGTCTGAATCGTTAACGAATTGTTTTTTAAATTTCGAAATCCAACATTTCAGAAAGCAAAAATTGCGTATTTATTGAATCAACTGGCTTGTTGGATTCCAACAAATCAAAATATAAACTCGGGTGCAATTCATCATTTCAATAATGATCTTATGGTGAAGGATCATACAGAAGTCAAAGATACAAAAACATTCATAGAATCAATTTTCAAGGGTATGGATAATTTTTGAAAAAATGTTGTGAATGTGAAATATTTCAGAGACAAATGCATTCGCAACTTGTGATACTTTCAAATCTGGTCTTACTTTTCTGAAAAACTATCCTTGGGATCCAGTCAATAAGATCAAATTGATTGTTCATGACGATTTAATGGCGGGAACAACCAATTGCGATTATCCGAAAGCGTTCAATGAGACACAGCTGGACAAGAAATTCGAGTTGTATCAAATCAAGTTTTCAACTGGCAGTGATCCAAACACATTTTACTATCCGAATATAAATACGATCAATACAGCAAGTGGGTTTTTCTCCCAATATGAATCATTTTTGAAACAATGTTTTACAGAACAAAATGCCACAGATGAGTTGAGAAATGTCACCTACACTTTGTAAGTTTCCTTTTTTTCTCATATATAATCCAAATTCCTTGAATATTTCCAGCATGCAACGTATTCTTGGCACCGATGTCGAACCTCCAACAACAGCAACGCCATCAAAACCATCCGAAAAATCGGGAGATAACACTATTTTGATTATTATTCTCGTCGTAGTTGCAGTAATTGTTGTTGTCTTATTGATTGTCGGTTTGGCATTCCGCAAGAAATTGTTTTCAAAATGCAAAAAATCGAAGGAAGAAGACAACAAAACGATTTTGATCATTGGAGAAAAAACTGATGGTTCGAGAGATTTTCATTATTTTATTTTGAAACACCTTTTGTTTTTCAGATCCACCAACAATCATCACTGAAGTTGTTCCGAAAAGTATCATCGCAAAAGAAAAGAAATTCGGTGCTATCAACGATCCAACTATGCATTCAGCAAAACAATGAAAAATTTACCCATCTTTTTTTGTACTATTATTCCTAAACCCGATTTTTCCTTTTTTATGTTCAATAAAAATTCCGTGGAAAATCGATTTCTCTTCAAAAATCGTCAAAAACTTTAGTATTTTCGCAAATAAATAAATAATATTGAACAGATGATAAATAGTTAATTTACATGAAAATATACATTAATTGAGTTGTAATTCACCTCGAAAATCGCCAGCTGGCAGATTTCTTGTGTTAACATCATCGAAATATGGATGATTCAACGATTTTTTAGCGGAGATTCGAAGTTTTGGGTCGTAAATCAGCATACCTTGTAACAAATCGAATGCCTGATCGTCGATTTTGGATGTATTCGTCTTTTTATCGATGAATTTGTCGCGCAAAAAGTTGTCACGCCATTTTGGAAACGTCATTCGATAATCCGGCAATGATTCGACGCCATTCCACTCCAATTCTGTCGGTGTTCCGAGAGTTCTAAACAAAACATATTGATTGTGAGATTGTTTTTAGAAAATGCAAATATCTACCTGAAGATTCTGAACAACTCATCAATCTCCGAATCTCCTTGAAATAGCGGTTTCTTGGTGATCATTTCAGCAAATATACAACCAATCGACCACATATCAACACCCATCGAATATTTCTGAGCGCCAAGCAAGATTTCAGGTGCGCGATACCATAAAGTGACAACTTCATGAGTATAAACTCTGATTGGAATGCCAATAGCACGAGCCAACCCGAAATCTGCCAATTTGATAACACCATTCGTATCAACCAGCAAGTTTTGTGGTTTGAGATCACGGTGAATCACACGACGTTGGTGACAGAAACACATTGCTTGAAGAATCTGAAAGATTAATTATGAATTTTTGAATCAAATCTAAACAAAATACCTGGAAAGTGTAACTTTGTACAGTTGCTCTATCGAGATATTCATCCTTCTTCAATTTATCCATATATTTCTTGAGATCCGACGAAAGAAACTCAAATATCAAATATAATCGATTCTCCTGCATAATAACCGCTTCCAATCCAACAACATTCGGATGTTGCAATTCTTTGAGCAATGAAATCTCGCGAACTGTCGTCGACGGAACTCCTTCATCTTCGCTTTCCAATCGAATTTTCTTCATCGCCACCAACTCATTCGTCCTTTTGTTTTTTCCTTTATATACAACTCCATAGGTTCCTTCTCCGATTTTTTCGAGTTTCAAAAAGTCATCCAATGTGTAGGGCGCTCACAATTTGCCATTTCCACGTGAAAAATTCAAAAAAACCGGCGAAAAAATGAAAAATGAAAAAGAAAACGCCCGTGGCATACTGTAGAATGAGGTCGTCACGAGACCCAAATACACAAAAAATCGATGCGCCTTTATTTTATTTTTTCATTTTTTCTCGAAACTAGTATACTCTTCGTGAAGTAGTTGGAGAGAATTCTCAGGGTTCCCAACTGTTATACTTTTGATGTGATCTATTCTCAGAGTCAGAGTTAGAGTGGGGTTCCCGTTTTGAAGAAAAAATCCCCTGAAGTTACAATAAGCGTGTTAGATGTTCCAAAAATTGCAGCGCTCAAACCCTCAAAAAAAAAGAAATAAATAAATAAAATTCACAAATACTTCTACCGTACCCCTCATCAAAGGCGCACACAATTTTTCTCCCGTGTCTCGCAACGCGCGTTGATTTTTCAAAAACGAAGCGGTGTTTGCACATTATTGAAGGAAACATTTAATGTGACGCCAAATTTTCAGTGATTTCGTTTTTTATAAGGGGAGGATGCTCCAAATTTTGTGCTGAAAATTCAATTCGATCCGAAATTTTCAAAAATATTTATTGATTTATTTATTCAAAAAAAAGAGACGAGACGAGTTAAAGACACATCAGCCACTGGAAAAAACAGATTTCGCGCAATATTTTTCAAATGACAAAACAGCATGTGCGCTCTGTTGCACACACGTCTGTGTATTTCTCTCGGAGAATATTTATTGTTTTTTTTTTTTCGAGGATTTCGTTTGTTTGTAGTTTATGAATCAGAACGCCAATTTCATCAGGATGTCTTGTGCTGATCTGAAAGCCCGTCTAAAACTGCCCATTTCGCTGTGAATAGATAGTCATGAAAATGAGAAACCGAAGAGGCATAGGCGGTGAAAGGGAAAATGCACACAAACTTGCAAACACACATTTTCAATTTGAGACTTGGCGTTTTTGAGATTGATCGTTTTCGTCTCATTCTGAACCAATTTCATTGATCAATATATTAATCGAAGCAGAATTTTACGGAGAAGAATTTTATTTTTATGGATTTCTACATTTCGAGTTATTTCAACAAATTTCTGGCTGAAATCAGATTTTTCTGATTTTTTTTTTGACATTTTCGATGAATTCTGTTCCTCGACAATCCAAGTTAATGGAATTCGACCATGCAATCTGATTTTCAACTCTGGAGCACACGATTTTTGGCTGAAATTTGAGCTTTTCGTTATTTTGAGGGTTTTGGGAGATTTATTTCGAATTTTTTCGAGGTTTTTGATTAATTTGGTGCTGGAAGTTTCTTGACAATCCAAGTTCACGGAATTCGACCATCCAATCTGATTTTCAATTCTGGAGCACACAATTCTTGCTGAAATTTGATTTTTCTGAGATTTTTTAGGGGTTTCTGAGATTTTTCGAAGTTTTACATCAATTCAGTGTTGAAATTGGACTTTTCACGATTTTTGAGAGGTTTTGGTGATTTTTTTCAAAATTGTCTGTCAATTTATTGCTGGAAGTAGGTCGACAACATAATTTCCTAGAATTCAACCATCCAATTCGATCTTCAACTCCGGATCACTGCATTTTGGGCTGGAATTCAACGTTTTTGGTTTTTTGAGGGCATTAGAAGATATCATCAAAATCTTGATTCGGTTCAGATTACATAATCGCTTGATATCCGGCGTATACAACTTTCCGGCGGTAATTCCTGCAGCGAATATGGCATAAAACTCTTTGGAGTATGTAAATTGTTTATTGCTTGTTGTCGGTTTTAAACAAAAATCGCATTTCTCCATCTTTTGTGAAATGAAAACAGTTCAAAACATGAAAAATCGGGAAAAGACGAAGTAAAAATTGGAAAATTGAACAAAAATAAAAAAAATAAATAAAAGGAATACGGTACACAAAAGTGTCACGGAGTGTGTGCAAACACCGTCAAAAAATTCCCGTCGGCTGAGCGTTTTCAAAAACAATTATTTTTTTTTTTTAACTTTTGCCAGGCTCAAAATTTTTTCTTTATTTTTATGTATTTCGATTCCTTAGAACATGTTATGAAAGAATAACAACACCATTTCTGACTCATTTCCAGTGGCTGATGTGTCTTTAATGAAAATATGATAAGATTATCCATAAATATTTTTCAAAAACACAAGAAGAAAAAAAATCGAACACCGGGTTCACAATGGTCCTAAAAACTACGAAGAAAAGGGTCTCTGCGCGAAAAAATGTGGATACTGTACAGAGAAAAATGACAAAAATGAAAAGAAGAAGGGGCCGTCTAAAAACCATCTAGTCGAGGAGAAGAACTCAAAATAATTTCGGGTGGAAATTGTTTTGCAAGCGATTTTTTATACAACAACTAGTCGATGGTTACTACCAAGAAAAATTGGGTTTTGATTTTTTACAAAGTTTTTACATATGTTGTTGGTGTTAGTAGGGTTTTAGACGAATTGGTTGATGAGTTGGTAGGAAAATCTGGAAAAATTTGGATTTTTTGAGTATAAATACTCTAAATTTGCTCAATCCACACTCTAAAAACCGGAAAATCCAGGCGAAACAAAAAAACCGCCCGAAAATAAAAGTAAAAATGGAATGTCGCTCTATCGCACACTCTCATTTCTCTCGCACTCTCTCATCTCCACACACTATTTTTTGGGATTTTTGGGTTGATAATTAGGTGAAAAATATGGAAAACATGGATTTTCAGTGATTTTCAGATGAAATTCTGAATTTTTGGCCTAAAATTTAGGGTTTTTAAGCAATTTTTCATCAAAAAACCCAAAACTCACCAAAAAAAAGAAGAAAAAAGTGTGTGGCAGATAGGCACCTCGTGTATTTTCATACATATTTCCCCCCAAAAAAAAAACGATTTTAATAGGGTTGTTTATTGTGAGCAGCATGATAGGCGGTTTGATTTTGCAAGAATTGCGATTGTTGTTCGACCAAGTGTTGGGCGGCTGCGGCGGCCGCGTTCAGGCCCGTTTGTGAGTTTAGGCCATAGAGGGCCGAGGTGTCGAATTGATGGGGACCGGTTTGAACGTGGGGTGGTGGTGGGCGGGATGATTGACCGGTTAGAGAGTTGGTGGGCAGTCCGTAGCCAGTTGGTAGATGGTTGAACACTGGAAAAATTTCCGGGTTTTGGAATGTTTTTTGGCGGACTTTTTGGGCTTTTAGACCGGAAAATTTGAGTTAGGGCCTATTTTTGAGCCTGGAACGTGGTTTTAGTATTTTGCACGCTCAACTATGCTTCAAGGAGTCCAAAAACTGAAAATCAAGCCTGAAATTGATTTTTGAACTGAAAATCCACGTGTCAGCCCTGTTCACAGAGTTTTCCGGATTTCTAGACCACAAATCTGGGCTTTGGGCCTTTTTAGGCTGTCTAGACTGATTTTTTGTGATTTTTCAGTCTAGAATATGCCTGAAGCATGAAAATCAAGCCTGAAATTGATTTTTGAACTGAAAATCCACGTGGCAGCCCTGTTCACAGAGTTTTCCGGATTTCTAGACCAAAAAATCTGGGCTTTGGGCCATTTTAGGCTGTCTAGACTGATTTTTCGTGATTTTTCAGTCTAGAATATGCCTGAAGCATGAAAATCAAGCCTAGAATCAATTTTCGTACTGAAAATCCACGTGGCAGCCCTGTTTACAAAGTTTTTGAGCTTCTAGACCAAAAAATCTGGTTATAGGGCCATTTTAGGCTGTCTAGACTGATTTTTCGTGATTTTTAGGTCTAGAATAAATTTTCGTACTGAAAATCCACGTCGCAGGCTTCACCAGCACTGTTCAAACTGTTTTTCGGATTTCTAGACCGAAAAATCAGGGGTTTGGGCCTTTTTAGGCTGTCTAGACTGATTTTTCGTCAATTTTCGAACTGAAAATCCACGTGGCCTGCTGTTTTCGGCCCAAAAATCGACATTCCTATAGATTTTTGTTGCAAACTAGAAACAAAAAATCCAATTTTCAAGTTTGCCCCCTTCAAAAATTTTTTAATAACAGCCCAAACTCTTTTCAACAATTTTGCCCATTTCTCAAAAAGCTGTGAAGTATGTGTAGAAATAAAAAGGAAAGGAAAGGGGGGGGGGCTCTTCAGTGAGAGCATTTATATGTAATTTGTTTGGACGGTGAATAATTCAAAGACATTTCTTCTTTGAGCTACGAAAAATAGAAAAAATCGAGGAGAAAACTTGCCATTTCCGACTTGCGGATACAAATAATTGCCGATTGTTGCGCGAAGTCCCGGCACATAGGAGGCGTAGGCGAGAAGTTGTTCGGGCGGCATTCCGTAGAGGTTTCGTGCGGCGGCCGCGCGCGATTTGTTGAGTTGCACCGGGAGCATTACCTGAAAATGGATTTGCGGGTGAAAATTGGGGGGTTCTCATCGGTACCACGCGCGCTCCACCGAAATAAACACGCAACGCAGACCGCAACGCACAAAAAACGGAGGGAATTTGAATCGTTTCTTTATTTGTGTGTGTTGTGACGCGACGCGGTCTGCGTTGCGTTTTTATTTCGGTGGGGCGCGTGGTATCGATGAGATTTTCGATAATAGGCTGATTAGGGCTTCTAACGAGTCTTTCTAGGCTTAGGCTTGGGCTTTTAGACCTTAGCGAGCTGTTTAAGACTAATGTGGACCTTGAAGGTCTTTCTAGGCAACCAGGGGCCGTTCTAGGCTTCAAGAGAGGTTTGGTGAGGGCTTTTCGGGCCTTTAATGTATTTCTAGGCTTCTAAAAGGCTTTTAGAGCAATTATAGACCTTAGCGAGCTTATTAGGACTATTTCGGGCTTTTATAGACTTCTAAAGGGCTTTTTCAGGCTTCTGAAAGGATTTCAGGGCTTTTTATAGACCTCTAGGCTTCTAAGGGGCTTCTCAAGGCTTCTGAAAGGATTACAGGGCTTTTTATAGGCTTCTAGGCTCATAAAGGGCTTTTTCAGGCTTCTGAAAGCATTTCAGGGCTGTTTATAGGCTTCTAGGCTTCTCAATGCTTCTGAAAGCATTTCAGGGCTTTTTATAGGCCTCTAGGCTTCTAAGGGGCTTCTCAAGGCTTCTGAAAGGATTTGAGGGCCTTTTATAGGCTTCCAGGCTTCTCCAGGCCTCTAAGCTTAAAGGGGGGCTACCGTAACCGAGGATAAAATTTAAAGGAACATACCTCTTTGGGTTGCGCTTTTTTGCACTCGACCATTTTTCCGTTGATTTCATGAAAATGGATTTCGCACACTTTGTCGGCCACTTCATCGCTGTCAAATGTGATGAATCCAAAGCCTGGAAAAAGAACCGGTGAGGGTTAGAGACGCAGAGAGAGAGAGGCAGACGACTAGAGGAAGAGAGACGCAGAGAGAAGCTAGACAACCAGACATCTCCTCTCGTTCTCTAACCTACCTCGATGTCTTTGAGTGGCTTTGTCGAACATCAACATGGCATCTTCGACTTTTCCATACGTCTCAAAATACATTTTCATGTCTTCAAGTGTGGAAGTCGCTGACAGACCACCAATGAACACTTTTTTCGTTTTTGTGACGAGCTGCAAATGAAATGTTCCTTTAAATACAGTAGTCTGTGTGGTAATTTTTTTTTTCGTTGCAGGACCCCATTTTTCCTTTTTTGAAAAAGATTTTCGCGCGCTGTTTTCTACAGTACTTCGTTGTGGGACCCTTTTAAAGGCCAAAACCTACCCCAATTCCAGCGACTGACGGAATTCCGGCGGCGGCCGCCGTCGGCACAAAACCATAAGAGACATATGCCATTTTCAGCCTAGATTTTCAGATGTATAGTTATATAGAAGACGCAGAGGCAAGCTAGACAGCTAGAGAAAGGTTAGGGACGCAGAGATAGAGAAGCTAGACAACCAGAGACCCCAAAACCTCGGCAGAGACGTAGAGGAGAGCCCGAATTTTCAGGCAAAAAATGCTATAGAGAGATTTTCAGCTCAAGGAAGTATTATAGAAAAATATTAATATAGTTGTTGTTTACTTTCTTCAGAAAAGCAAAAACAAGAGCTAAGCTTGAGCAAAAAATAAATATATGTATGTAAAACGTCGATTAAAAAATAGGGGAAAAAGTAAGGAAAACGCGGTTGAAAGCTTTTTGGCCAAAGAAAAAATGGGCGGACCAACCAAAAAAAAAAGAAAAAAGATTTTTTGAGGCGAAGAAAATGGCGAAAAAATAGGAAGTGGTTGCGAAGAAAAATATGGAAAAAGTTGGGGGGGAAAAGTGAGGTAATAATGTGTTTTTGGGTTTGGAACAGCAAAGAAAAATAAACAAATAAATCTTAAAGGGAGGTACAGTAATCCTGGAGATTGGGTCTCAAAGCGATCTATCGTAGTTTAGAAACATCGCATGTTCGTTTATGCATTTTAAAGGGACCTACAGTAACCCGGAAAATCCTTGAGAATTTATGGTTTTTTGGTGTCTTGAAGCGAACTACAGTAATCTCGGGAACTTTCTTGATTTTGAATTTTTTGGGTCTCGAAGAGATCTACAGTAATCCTAGAGGTTTTGATCTACAGAAATGCAACAATTTCGAAGTTTAAAGGGACCTACAGTAATCCGGGAAATCTCGAAGATTTTGTGAGTTTTTGGGATCTCGAGTTACAGGTTTCGATCTACAGAAAATCGCCTACGGTTAAAGGGACATACAGTAATCCCGGAAATTTTCTCGAATTTGTGAGTTTTTGGGTCTTGAAGCGAACTATAGTAATACCTTCAAATTTTCAATAGAAATTAAAGGTGGCTGTTCCTTTAAAATTACAGTAACCCCAAAAAGTCTCTCGTGTTGCTTTAAGAAAATTTTGGCGGCAAGAAGAAAATTTCAAAAAAATTCGAAATTTTTTCAAACATCTGTGCTATTTGGGGCTTATTTTGTCACAATCAATCAAAATCCAACTAATTCCACTTTTTCGGGAGAAGAAAAGGGAATCTTGGAAGTTTTTTTAAAGGAAGAGGGTAGGCAGCAAGTGCGCCCCAATGCAAAACTTTTCAAAATTAGGTTCATTAATCTGTCACAAGAGAAGAACACACATTTTCAGAGAATTTTTCTATTCTTCTGGCGAGCACAGAGCCCGCAAAAATAAATATATGCTCAATTTAATGTGAGTGATGTGTGTATACGTTTTTTTTTTCAATTTTTCCTCTTTTTCTCGAAAAAAAAAATGCTATAAGGGGGGTCCCGCCAAAAACTTTATTTTTTTGCGCAAAATTTGCATAAATTTTTTGCGACTGCGATTTTTTCGCGCGCGAAAAATTCGCCTACCTTCGATTGAACTCGTTTCGGGAACGCGACTTTCGGATCGATTCGTTTGCCGTCCAATTCGTGCTCGCGAGTTTGAAGAACCTGCAAAAATCGCGTGTTTTTGGGCCCAAACTGGGCCTGAAAAAGCCTATTTTTAAAGTAAAGCCTAAATAGGCCTATTTTTAAGGTTAAGCCTAAATAAGCCTATTTTTAAGGTTAAGCCTGAAAAAGCCTGATTTTAAGGTTAAGCCTAAATAAGCCTATTTTTAAGGTTAAACCTGAATAAGCCTAATTTTAAGGTTAAGCCTAAATAAGCCTATTTTTAAGGTTTGTCCAAAATAAGGCTATTTTTAAGGTTAGGCCTAAATAAGCCTATTTTTAAGGTTAAGCCTAAATAAGCCTATTTTTAAGGTTTGTCCAAAATAAGGCTATTTTTAAGGTTAGGCCTAAATAAGCCTATTTTTAAGGTTAAGCCTAAATAAGCCTATTTTTAAGGTTTGTCCAAAATAAGGCTATTTTTAAGGTTAGGCCCGAATAAGCCTATTTTTAAGGTTAAGCCTAAATAAGCCTATTTTTAAGGTTAAGCCTAAATAAGCCTATTTTTAAGGTTTGTCCAAAATAAGGCTATTTTTAAGGTTAGGCCCGAATAAGCCTATTTTTAAGGTTAAGCCTAAATAAGCCTATTTTTAAGGTTTGTCCAAAATAAGCCTAATTTTAAGGTTAAACCTAAATTTTAAGGTTAAACCTAAAGTTAATTCTAGAAGCCTAGATTCAGATCTAACTATTTTAGGCTTAAAAGTAAGCCTAATTGTGAGCCTAAGGAAAGAAGCCTAAAGCTTAGGCCTGAAGCCTAAAAAAGCCTAATTTCTACCCAAAAAATCCAATTTTTCCGCAAAAAAAGCCCAGTTTTCGGTCCAAATCCCAGCCCAGGCCTAAAAAAGCCCGAAAACTCACCTTATCCACACTAGACGGATCTACAAAAGTGATAAAACCAAAACCGCGAGCTCGTTTTGTCGCCGGATCACGCATCACCATACATTCGTTCACTTCACCAAAACGACCGAAATAGTCGCGAAGATTTTCTGTAAAATTTTTGCAGATTGTAGCGATGTTTGCCACGGAAAATTTGCTCTACTGTACTTTTAACCTTCAGGAGTACTGTAGCCGAAAAAATCCCGTGAAATTTGGACTATTTTGAAGGGAAATAATTTTGATCCATTTTTTTGGAATCTTTGGCACAATTTTCCTGAGGGTACTGTAGTCTTTCAGATTTTCAAATTTTGAGATATATTACTGTAGGAGGAGTACTGTAGCGAAAAATTCCCGTGAAATTTGGACTATTTTGAAGGAAATAATTGTGATCCTTTTTTTTTGGAATTTTTGTAGCAAAATTTTCCTCAGGTTACTGTAGCCATGTTTGCCACGTGGAAAATTTGATCTACTGTACTTTTAACCTTCAGGAGTACTGTAGCCGAAAAAATCCCGTGAAATTTGGACTATTTTTAAGGAAATAATTTTGATCCATTTTTTTTGGAATTTTTGGCACAATTTTTCTCAGGGTACTGTAGTTTGACTAGATTTTTGGTGCCACGAAATTTTGAGCTAGATTACTGTAGGAGGAGTACTGTAGCCGAAAAAATCCGGTGAAATTTGGACTATTTTGAAGGGAAATAATTTTGATCCATTTTTTTGGAATCTTTGGCACAATTTTTCTCAGGGTACTGTAGTCTTCCAGATCACAAATTTTTGAGCTAGATTACTGTAGCAAAAAAATCCCGTGAAATTTGGACTATTTTGAAGGGAAATAATTTTGATCCATTTTTTTTTTGGAATCTTTGACACAATTTTTCTCAGGGTACTGTATTTTTTTGAGCTAGATTACTGTAGGAGGAGTACTGTAGCAAAAAAATCGAAATAAGACGATCCATATTTTCTTGGAGGTACTGTAGTTATGTGGAAATTTCGGTGTCAAAAAAAAATTCAAATTCAAAATTTGTGCCGCGTAGCTCTGTGATCTACAAAAAAATTTCCGAGGCTAAAATTTGTGATCTAAAAAATTCCCCAAAAAAATTGTGCCACGTGGCAAATTTTTGCACCAAAAACAACCGTACCTTGACTCAAATACATTGGAAAAAAAGGCGAAAATACAGAGAGAGAGTGTTTTTGTGTTTTCAAAACACAAAAACAGTCCTCTTTCAAACACAGTAAGAAGAAATTTGGGGGAGAAATTAGAGAAAAACA
This sequence comes from Caenorhabditis angaria, assembly GCA_947459285.1. NCBI lineage: Eukaryota > Metazoa > Nematoda > Chromadorea > Rhabditida > Rhabditidae > Caenorhabditis > Caenorhabditis angaria. The sequence goes on along the minus strand of CANHGI010000003.1, from coordinate 2,427,491 downwards.
GAATGGAAAGTGGACAAATAAACAACCAAAAAATATATGAAGGCATCTAGTTTTTTTTTGTTCATTTTCGAAAAAAAAAGAAGAAAAAACAAAACTGAAAAAAGTAGTTAGGTGTTTTTGTTCAAAAAAAAATTGAGAACTGGTATTTTGGGGGGATTTTCTAGCAAAAAAGTTAAAAATTTTATGAAAATCTAGCCACGTGGCAAAGCAAAACTACAGTACCTCAAAAAAAAAACATCGGTAGATCGCAAATTTTAGAACCTTAAGAACCTAAAGCACCTTAAACCCCTCAAAAACACCGATTTTTCACGTAAAAAACTACCCTAGTCACCTTAGAGACTCTAAAAAACTGCTAATAACCTGAACTACCTTAAAATTAACCATTTTCAACGAGAAAAACTGCCTTAGAGACCTTAAGGACCTTAAAAAGAGCCTAAACTCCTTAACAACTCTCAAAATTGCTTATTTTTCACGAAAAAAACTACCCTAGACTCTAAAAACTGCTAATAACCAAAACTACCTTAAAATTAACCATTTTAACGTGAAAAACCGCCTTAGAGACCTTAGAGACCTTAAAAGAGCCTAAACTCCCTAACAACCCTCAAAATTGCTTATTTTTCATTTAAAAAACTACCCTAGACTCTAAAAACTACTAATAACCTGAAATACCTTAAAATTACCCATTTTTAACGTGAAAAACTGCCTTAGAGACCTTAAGAACCCTAAAAAAAGCCTAAACTTTTTAACAACCCTCAAAATTGCTTATTTTTCATGTAAAAACTGCCCTAGACTCTAAAAACTGCTGAGAACTTGAACTACCTTAAAATTACCCATTTTTAACGTGAAAAACTGCCTTAGAGACCTTAAGAACCCTAAAAAAAGCCTAAACTTCTTAAAAACCCTCAAAATTGCTTATTTTTCATGTAAAAAACTACACTTTACTCTAAAAAACTGCTGAGAATATGAAATACCTTAAAATTAACCATTTTTAACGTGAAAAACTGCCTTAGAGACCGTAAAAACCTTAAAAACTGCCTAAACTCCTTAACAACCCTCAAAAGTGCTTATTTTTTGTGTAAAGAACAACCCTAGACTCTGAAAAACTGCTGAGAACCTGAAATACCTTAAAATAAACCATTTTTAACGTGAAAAACTGCCTTAGACACCTTAAGGACCTTAAAAAGAGCCTAAACTCCTTAAAAACCCTCAAAATTGCTTACTTTTCACGTAAAAAAACTACCCTAGACTCTAAAAAACTGCTGAGAATTAACCATTTTCAACGTGAAAACTGCATTAGAGACCTTAAGGACCTTAAAATCCATAATTTTTCACGTAAAAACCCCTAAAAACCTTACTAACCAGCAGTAGTTTGCCAACTCAATCCACCAATAAACATCTTGCCCGGATCTTGTGATCCATGTGATCCATCATCAGAATCCGCATTCAAACGTGGCTCTTCTCCCAAAATTCCGGGACTTGTTTCGCGTAGATTCGTCGAAATCGGCGTATTTCGATTCGAGTTCGGATTTGTGGCGGTGGGAATTGGCGAAGATTGAGGCGATGATTGTTGGTGATGGTGGGTTACTGTACCTGGAATACGGTAGACGGGGTACTGTAGCCGAAAAAATCCCGTTAAATTTGAACTATTTTGAAGGGAAAAAATGTTGATCCATTTTTTTTTTGGAATTTGTGGCACAATTTTTCTCAGGGTACTGTAGTTTGACTAGATTTTTGGTGCCACGAAATTTTCAGCTAGATTACTGTAGGAGGAGTACTGTAGCGAAAAAATCCCGTGAAATTTGGACCATTTTGAAGGGAAATAATGTTGATCCATTTTTTTTCGGAATTTGTGGCACAATTTTTTCTCAGGGTACTGTAGTCTTCCAGATCACAAAATTTTCAGCTAGATTACTGTAGGAGGAGTACTGTAGAAAAAAAATCTCGTGAAATTTGGACTATTTTGAAGGGAAATAATAGTTGATCCATTTTTTTTTTTGGAATTTGTGGCACAATTTTCCTCAGGGTACTGTAGTCTCCCAGATCGCAAAATTTCGAACTAGATTACTGTAGGAGAAGTACTGTAGCGAAAAATCCCGTAAAATTTGGACTATTTTGAAGGGAAAAAATGTTGATCCATTTTTTTTTTGGAATCTTTGGCACAATTTTCCCCAGGTTACTGTAGTTTGACTAGATTTTTGGTGCCACGAAATTTTAAAGCTAGATTACTGTAGGAGTACTGTAGCCGAAAAATTGGACTATTTTGAAGGGAAATAATGTTGATCCATTTTTTTTTTTTGGAATCTTTGGCACAATTTTTCTCAGGGTACTGTAGTTTGGCTGGATTTTTGGTGCCACGAAAATTTTGAGCTAGATTACTGTAGGGGGAGTACTGTAGCGAAAAATCCCCTAAAATTATGACTATTTTGAAGGGAAATAATTTTGATCCATTTTTTTTGGAATCTTTGGCCCAATTTTTTCTCAGGGTACTGTAGTCTTCCAGAATTTCACGCCAAGAAATTTTGAGCTAGATTACTGTAGGAGGAGTACTGTAGCGAAAAAAAATCTCGTGAAATTTGGACTATTTTGAAGGGAAAAAATGTTGATAAACCCCCCTGTCCCTTTAAAAAACCAACCTGTAGGCGATGACCCGGTTACTGTAGTCGTATTGGTTGGAGTTGTGCTCATTTTTTAGTAGAAGACGATTTTTACAAAGCAAAAAGTAGGATAGGATAGGTTACTGTATGTATACTGTACACGACGAATTAATATAATAATAATAATAATATACTCTCTGACGAAGACTGACTACACCCTCTGCAAAAAACAAATTGGATTACTGTAGGGGTACTGTAGGTAGAAAAATGCGCGCGCGATTTTGTATAGTAGATCAAAAACCTGCGTCTCTAACTCTAAAGCTAGAGAAAAGCGCGAAGAAAGATGGTCAAGTGGTTAGGAGGGGCGCGTGACAAGCAAAGGGTCACGGGTTCGATGCCGGCAGCGAAATTTTTTTTTTTTTTTGGAAAAATCGCTAGAGAAATAGAGGAACTAGAAAAAAACAGCCGAAAAACACAATTTTTTGGCCAAAACAACGAAAACCAGAAAATATATTGAGAGAGAGAAATGTGTTTATCAACTACCAGTATTATAAACATGTTCGAAAAAAAAATATTAAAAAAATTTTTTTTTGGGGTACCCAATGGTACTATTTGTTTGTTTGTTTGTTTGTTTATTTACTTTTCATCTCTCAGGATTTTTCATTTAATTTCGAAAACCCCCGGGTAGCCTAGGGGTTAGCAGGTTTGCCTGCCAATTTCATCACCCCAGTTCGATTCCCGGCGAAAACTTTTTTTTCTTTTATTTCCTAGTTATTCAGTTAGATGAAGAAAAAACTATACATAACAACAGAGTTGTTTTCGCTAAAACTTTTACGTACCAGTCGCTTCTTCTTCGACCAAAACATGTTGTTTTTCACTTTTTTCTTCTTTTTTTTGCTGAAACGAATGAACGACCAGAAAAAAACGAGAGAAAAGAGAGGCTGATAAACAAAAAAAAAAACGCTTTTTGGACAAACAAACAGTTCAACAAAAAAAAATTTTGCGCGCACCCGGCATCGAACCCGAGCAAAATGGGGTGGTGTGTTTGGTAGGCGCGCGTGCTATCCGCTAGACTACGGGGCGCTTGAGAAATGCAGCGCAATTTTCGCATATGAAATCGGCGAGCCCCGCAAAAACTCACACTATCTAAAAGCGGCACCAGGGAAACACCAGCGACGAGACAACGACACTCCGCGATTCCACGTGTCTCTCTCGTGTGCAGCAGCAGTGTTCGCGCGTTCCTTTTCTTCTCCTCCAATTTTCAGAGAGCGAGACGCACACAAAAAATGTCTCTTTTTCGGGGGGCTGGCTCTTTTCTCTGCACGCTCTCTCGATTTGCCACACTATTTCTATCGAGCTCCGAGCTGGCACTGGCAGAAAAAGAAGAAGAGAAGTTGTAGGCGCTGAAAAATGCTGGAATTTTTTTTTTTTGGAAATCTATAGATTTTTGAAATAGAGAGAGAGATAGTGTAGGATATGAGGAGAGTGCAGAGAGATGACAATTACTCATGTTAAACTTTAAAATCATCACAAAAATACGTCACAAAACTGGTTTGCATCATAGAAAAACTTGAAAAGTCCCAGATGGCTCAGCCGGTTAGTGACGTGTTTGCCGAGTGTGAGGTTAAGAGTTCAAACCCCGGTGGGCGCAAGATTTTTTTTCTAAATGGCTCAGGTGGTTAGCTCTCAGAGTTCCGGGGGGAAAGGTCAGGGGTTCAAGCCCCGGTGCGAGCGGGAATTTTTTTCAAAACTTTTTAATACGTCACGAACTGGTTTTCATCATAGAGAACAACAAAAAAAGGCTCAGCCGGTTAGCTTAGTATTCACTGAGTGTGAGGTCTGGGGTTCGAACCACGGTGCGAGCGAAAATTTTTTTTAGCTTTCTAAGAATAAAACACAGTGGCTAAATAGAGAACCAAGAAAATAATTTCGAAGGTCGATTGATTCGAAATTCTGCCCCCCAAGGTTACTGTCGTCAAAGGAACATGGCAGCAAAAATAAGCATTATTTATTTTCTTTTGCAACGAAAAATCGGGGAAAAAACGATTTTTTCCCTTATCAATTATTGGAAAACTGGGCATCTTTTTTTTTGTAAACAAATTTTCGACGGGAAATCGGGAAAATTCAAAAATTTCGCAATTTTTCGCAATTTACCATGAAAAATTAGATTTTCCTAGGAATTTTTCGAACCACAAAAAAATCGATAATGGATCAAACCAAAACCAAAACCAAAAAGACGCAAAAAAAATGTGTGGAAAAAAAACGCGAAAAGAAAAAAAAACGAGAAGAAGGGGAAAAACGACTGAGGCAAACACACAACAAAAATAGTGGAGGCAGAGAGAGCGGCAGAGAAAGAGAGTGGAGGCGAGAGAGTGTGGAGGAGGTGAGAGAGTGGGCGAGACAGAGGCGCCCATGATTTTTTTTTGTTTTGTTTTGTTGTGTATAGGTAAGTTTTTTGGGGCGCGCGCGGCCTGTCAACAAAATTTTGGTGCGCTTCTAGAAAACCATCAATAGCTCAGGTGGGTAGCGCGTCGCCTGACGATCACAAGGTCAAGGGTTCGAGTACCGGCGCGAACTTTTTTCCTTTTTTTTTTTTTGAAAAAAAGGGAAAAGTTTGAAAAATGAGCAAAATATCGAATGTCAACAGCACAAAAAGATATTTTTGGGGCGAAATTCGTTTTGAAAAAATGTTTTTTGAGGCAAAAAAAGAGGAAAATGAATAAAATGCAATGAATGAATGGGAAAAGAGAAAGAAAAAAGAACACGAAAACAAAAACAAAAACAAGGGGAAAAAATTGGAGAAAAAATCGGGTCTTGAAAAGATTTTGCAGAGTACTGTAGGTTGAAAATTCAAAGTTTTGTTCGTGGACAATTTTCTGGTGAAAATTTAGGCAAAAATACACACATTTGGGCTCGAAAAAACCGGAATAATTGAATTAACAAAAAAACTGATCAACAAAAAATATACATTTATTTTCAATGAAAAAAATACCCGCAAAAATAGGACCCGAAAAAATTCAAAATTAATTTTTTTTTCAAAAAAGATATTGATCTCCACTTTCGAAATAGTGCATTTGAGGAGAATGCTGAAAAAAAGTATTTTTTTTGAAAATTCAAATTTTCGCGCTAAAAATTCTTAAACGCAGAGTATCCTACTGTCCGTTCGCCAGCGAAGGAAACGCGCCCCATCGCACTTCTTTTTTCTGCTGCCCCGATTTTTTTTTGTTTTTGAAAAAACGGAAATTTCCGTTTTTTTTGTGTTTTCAAGTTGTTTTCGAGACTTTTTCAGAGTTTTTTGATTTAGATAGATGAAATGAGGGTAGAGTGTTCACCTTTCATGTGATTTGTTTTGTTTTATGAGTTTTTAGTGATAAAAAACGCAATTTTTCAATTTCCAGGATTTTTCGAGACCGAAAAATGTCGAAAAACCCATCTTTTCGAATGGTATTTCGAACTTTCTGTCATCTCTAGGTAAGTTAGCAGTACATCAGAGTGTTCAAAGTGCATATTTTTTGATTTTACAGATGTTCGAAAATTGCACGATTTTGGCTCAATTTTACACAGAAAGTCGATTTTTGGTATGAATATATAAGAAAGAGGCAAAGATATACATTTGAGGAGGATTGGGCATCTTCCCTTTCAATATTGGAGCTGTCTCATCGCAATTTTGAATTATTTTAGTTGGGATTTATGACAATTTCGGGAAAAATCGCCAGCCGGAAAGAAAAATTGATTATGTGGCATTTGGAGCAGGAAGATTATCAATGTGAGTAGTGAGGTAAGTGATCTTAAGCGCTCATTCGGCTTGATTTGACAAATTTTAGAAATAAAGTGCAAAAAACGTTTTTATTTCTGGAAAATCTTCGAAAAGTCTGTTCTTTTCACTCAAATAATGTTATTGCAAATCGCAATGCTAGCTATCTGAACTGGTTGTACATCCTATTTCATTTTTGACAAGTAAAAATAACAATTTTTATTTTTATATGCACAAAAAGTTAACTTTTATTAGATGAAGTTTGAACAGTATAAAACTCAACAAAAAGCTGGAAATTTCCATCTAAAATCTTGAATCAACATTATTTTCTGGATTTTGCAACATTCTGAACATTTTCAGGTTCATCTATTCTACTTGGCGCCACTATCTTCGACTGATTCAACAATTGCACAATTTTTTTCAAATATATTCAAGTTTTCATAATTTTTTCTATTTTTTTTTTGTTGATAAACTTTTGATCCAGTATATTTTACTGGAAAACTGCGTTTTTTCATAAAATCACAGAATTTTTACTGAAATATTATTGTTTTTCGCAGTTTTTTGGCAAAAAACGATGAAAATTTGAGTGGAAACAATATGTAAGTATTGAAAATTGCATAATTTTCATTTAATAATGCAATCTTGTAGACCGATCTCTAAAAAACTGGAAATTTGCATGAAAAAACCCCGAGAAAAAACTTCATGTTTGAATCGCCGCGCAAAAAAATGTGCTGTTTATCAATGGGGCGCGTTTGCCTGCGTTTCCTTCGCTGGCGAACGGACAGTAATTTATCAACAAAAAACGTGAATTTCAAACGATACTCCGCGTTTACAATTCATTGAAAACTGCATTTTTGACTAAAATTGCATAATTTCCATGTTTTTAGAGGTGTAAACGCGGAGTATCGTAGTTTTTAGTGTTCTAGATCGAAATTTCACGAATTTTCCGAATTTTTCACCCAAAAAATCGCCTACCGTAATAAAAATGAGCGCCAAAAAATAGTCATAAAGTGCAGTAATTGAGCAAAACCAAAAAAGGCTGAAACGCTCATTTTCAGATATATTCAGCATTACACAATTCTGCCTGAAACGAAAAAAAAACAATTTCAGATTTTTGGCTGAAATTGCCACGTGGCATCTAGAAAAAAAAACAACTCACAATTCCACACAATTTTTGCCACCATCAAAATATTCCAAAAAAATCGCAAACAAAATTTTGACCATTCCGAGCAGCATTTCTGAGCCAATTATCACAAAAACGACGGCTGAAATTTTGAAAATTTGAATTTTGGGGAGAAAAATCGCGATTTTTGACCCAAAATTCATGAAAATCTCGAAAATTTAGGCCAGAAAGCTAGTTTTTCGAGATTTTTTGCAGGTGTATACGCGGAGCATCGTTTAAAACAAAAACAACGATGCTCCACGTTTACACCTTAAAAAATTATTAGGATTTTGATTTCTAGACCAGAATTCCGTGAAAAATCAATAAAAAATCAAATTTTAAAGGTGTAAACGCGGAGCATCGTAGTTTTCCTCGAAAATTTCAATTTTAAACGATGCTCCGCGTTTACACCTTTAAAAATCAGCAAAATTTTAACTTCTAGACTAGAATTCTAGAGAAACCATGAAAATTCAGGTCAAGAAAGAGTTTTTCATCATTTTTTAAAGGTGTAAACGCGGAGCATAGTTTAGAACTTCTAACAACGATGCTACGGGTTTACACCTTTGAAAATCTAAATGTTCAATCAGTATTTTGAAGGTGTAAACGTGGAGCATCGTTCAAACACCAATTTTCATGAAAACAACGATGCTCCGCATTTACACCTCCGATTTCCACTCACTCAGCGTCGGATGCACCAAATGAAACACGGTGATGCCAATCAGCACAACTTCAGCAATCGAAAACGCAAAAACGGTCCAGAAAAACGAGACATGCAGAAATAGTTCGGCTACAATCAACAACACGGTGTACACGAGAAATGTGGTGATTTTTGTGGCGACGAGGAATGTGATGAATCCGACCATTGGTGTACGGCGGAGTGTTGTTGGCGGCGCAAAATTTGGCGGGTGCGGGAAACTGTCATCATTGGGATTTGAGAGGATTTCGGTGGTTTCGGAGCTGCAAAAAAAAGTTTGCACCGGGTGGGGATCGAACCCGCGACCCTGTGGGTGGAAAACAGGCGCCGCTAACCGCCTGAGCCACGCGCGTTTTTCTGAAGCGCACGTGAATTTCGCAAATCATTTCGGTGCGATTTTCATGATCTCGGGGTCAAAAAAACGCATTTTTCGCGAATTTTCAGCCAAAAACGTTTAAACTCACAGATTTTCATCATAATGCTCATTATCGATTAGATTTAATTGCGAAGATGCCCAGCTCATAAATAATAATAATAATTTTTGCTGAAGAGCGAAAGCGAAAACAAATAAAATCACAACAAATGTGTGTGTTGACCCCTTTTTTATCAGTGAAAAATGTGTACTTTTCGCTTTTTTATCTCTCGCGGAAAAGTGGATGAGAGACGCAGAGAAATATGCAAATTTTGCGCGAAATTTCGAATTTTGGCCAAAAATTTGTGATTTTTAATGAAAATTTAATTAAGAAACTATTTTCGGTGTCAAAAATGTAAAATTTTTTGAATTGTGTAGTTCTCGAGGACAAGTTTTCGATTTAAAATTTGAAAAATGGATTTTTAGCAGTAAAAATACCACGTGGCAGTGAATTTTTCAATAATTTGAAGTTTGTGTAGTTCTCGAGGACAAGTTTTCGCTCTAAAATTCGAAAAATCGATTTTTAGCGTCAAAATTGCCACGTGGCAGTGAATTTTTCAATAATTTTCAATTTGTGTAGTTCTTGAGAACAAGTTTTCGCTCTAAAATTTAAAAAATCGATTTTTAGCGGTAAAATTGCCACGTGGCAGTAAATTTTACAATAATTTGAAGTTTGTGTAGTTCTCGAGGACAAGTTTTCGCTCTAAAATTCGAAAAATCGATTTTTAGCGTCAAAATTGCCACGTGGCATCAATTTTTCACTTTTTTCAATAACATTTTTGAAAATTTGATTTCTAGTGCGAAAAATCTGGATCTTGTACTTCTCGAGGACAATTCCCCATCAAATTTTTATTTTTAAAAATCTAAATTTTCGCGCAAAAACAATAATTCCCCCCAAAAAACTCACATTTCGCTCCTCTCCATTTTTCAAAAAATGACAAATTCGCAATTTTTTGTTTTTCACGCGTCTCAAAACCGATTGATAACCTTCGCAAAAATCAATATTTCTTCATTTTACTCGTTTTTTTCTTCTGATTCAGCTGAAAAACAAAAAAAAACAGGTTTTCGAATGGACAAACGCGCAAGTGCGCTCCAGCGAACAACGCAATTTTTTTGAATTTTTTTATTTCGGGACGGGAAAATTTATTTTTTTCGGGCTTTTCGGGTGGGAAATTGGGAAATCGGGAAATCGGGGTGGAATGGGTGGGAACCAGTGAATTTTGACCTATATTTTGGTGTTTTGGGTGGGGAAAAAACCAGGTTTTTACCTAAATTTCAATGAAAAATATGAATATGTACAAAAAAGACGAAAAATCATGTGGGGAGATCAAATAAATAAATAAATACGGGGAAAAATCGCAATTTTCAGACACAAAAATCAATATTTTCAGCTCGATTTCTCGTCCCAACCATTGTCTTTGACCATATGAGCCAATTCGATGATGTATTTGCCCTCTTTGTATTTTTGGCTCGACTCGAAAGCGTGTTCCTGGAAAATCGGTGAGTTTTGAGGGGTTTTGAAGGGGGAAATTTGGGAAAAATGCGAATTCGGTGGAGCAAACGCGCTCTAATGAGAAAATATCGATTTTTACGTGAAAATCATGGCTTTTCCTAGTCAAAAATAGGGTTTTTCATAAAATTCCCCCAAAAAATCGATAATGTTTTTGTTTTTCTCCTCTTTTTGCCGCTATTTGGAAGAAAAAGGGAAGAAAAGCTTGTTTTTCTCGTTTTGAACTTTGAGAACAACAAATGCGCCAGCAAAACAATAGCTGGCGCAAATTATGTGAATTTTGGAGGGAAATTCAAATTTTTCATGGTAAAAATGCGCAATTTCAATGAATTTTGGGTCAAAAAACTCGATTTTCAGCGAAATTTCAGCGCAAAACTCACATATTTCCATCCCAACGTGGTTTTGCAAATTTCACAATAAATATCAGCGACGGCGTGAAGACCCGTTAGCAAAACACGTTCCTCGGCTGGACCACAACCCACGTTTACGCTGAAAAATTTGAATTTGAAATTTTTCGAGTTGTGTAGTTCTCGAGGACAAGTTTTTGTGAAAAATCGATGCAAATTCATAGCAAAAAAACAATTTCCGGCGAAAAATAGAATAATCCGTGTGTACTTCTCGAGGACAATAAATATTGTCCGAGAGAAGTACACACACACACACACATTATGAATAGCTAATCAGTGTAGTTCTCGAGGACAAAAATAACTTACACGGCATTAAAAAGGTAGGCTTTTCCCTGACTTCCTTGAAATGATTTGGAGATGAGTTCGGTGTGTGAGGCTAGGTTGGCACGGCAATGCACACAGCTATAACAACGATCGCCCGATGGGAGATAGTGCTGGAAATATATATGAGGGTTAAGGGATGGTTGCTTGGGAGAGAAGATGGGGGTCAAGGGATGGCTGCTTGGGAGAGAAGATGGGGGTCAAGGAATGGCTGCTTGGGAGAGAAGATTGGGGTCAAGGGATGGTTGCTTGAGAGAGAGAGAGGATGGGGTCAAGGAATGGCTGCTTGAGAGAGAAGATGGGTCAAGGGATGGCTGCTTGGAGAGACAGGATTGGGGTCAAGGGATGGCTGCTTGGGAGTAATATATCAAGCTATAGGGACGACTGCTTTAGATCTATATAGGGGGTCTAGGAGAGGCTGCTTGGGAGAGAAGATGGGGTCAAGGGATGGTTGCTTGGCAGACAGATATTGAACACTAGGGACGTTTGCTTGGGAACGATATATCAAGCACTAGGCGCGGTTTCTAGAGGGCTATATGAGGGTCTAGGAGAGGCTGCTTGTGAGATGAATCAGACCTCTAGAAGATACTGCTTGGGATAGAAACTAAGGGACAAGGGATGGCTGCTTCAGAGCAAAATAGGTGTGTAGGGATGGCTGCTTGATAGCTAAATTATGATAACAAGAGATCATTGCTTGGAAGGAAGATAGAGAGCTCTAGGGGCCACTGCTTGTGAGCTAAATTGAGATACAAGCCTTCGCTGCTTGAGAGCTAGATATCAAGCTCTAGGAGCAGTTGCTTGAGAGCTATATGAGGTGTAGAAGAGACTGCTTGGGAGAAAAAACTAGTGGTCAAGGGATGGCTGCTTGAGAGCTACATTTCGAGCTCTAGGCGCGGATGCTTGAGGGATATATATGGGTGTCTAGGCGCCACCCCTATAGATCTACTCACCTGGAAAGTCTTGTGCTTCTTGGGCGTGTTGTGTTTGCTGGAATTCTCGAGAACCTTCATTCTGCAATTTTTTTTCTTATGAGATACACACACGAAAAATGCAAAGATCTTGAGCAAAAAAAGGCGAGACGGGGAAAAAAGAAATTTTTTTTGCTATGTGAAAAAAAAGTGGGCGGAGCTTAGGGGAGTTGTACTAAAAGTACATGGCACGAGGAGTGGGGAAAATGAGAATGAGAATGAGAAATGTTCTTTGCAAAAACATGTGATCTTTTTGGTTTGGTAGATCAAGAGACAAAAAAATTGTGTGTGTGGAGGTCAAAAGAAGACAGGTGCAATTTGGACACAAAAATCGAGTCAGCTGACGAGAAATTGTGATTTTTTAGACCAAAAATCGATATTTTTGGAAACTTGTCAGCTATTTCCAAAAAATCGTACTATTTTTTTTGTTTTTCAGAGAAAAATGGGCAAAAACAAATAAACAAAGGGTATTATTATTTGTTTTTGAATAGGGGATTTTTGGCGGGAAAATTGTGATCTCTGGATTACTGTAGCTCTAGTTTTGGTATCGAAAATAAATTGTGATCTACAAAAGTTTTCTATTTCTCGGGGTACTGTAGCTCTAGGTTTAGCGCGAAAAAACACCTGGCAAAATATTTTCCTTCTTCTTATCAAGGTCTTTTGAAAAAATTTTCAAACTGCACTTTTTGTTTTTTTTTTGTGGCAGCAAAAAACAAAAAAATATTTTTTTTGCGGGCAAAAAAATAATAATTGACTGCAGTTTTATGTATTTGTTGTTGTCAAGGACAAAATTTGAATATACGGTAGTTTGCGAAACTACAGTAATCCAGATTTATGCGCGAAATTGAGAATTTTCAAAAAAAAATTTCGAAAAAAAAGAAAGAAAGAAGCCAATTTGTTCTATCTCTATTTGCGTTTCATATGATCGAAAAACATTTTTCTTTTTTTTTGGAAAATGTCACGTGCCTCTGACACAAAACACACTTTTTTTGGAGCCCAAAAAAGCCTGAAAACTGGGCCAGAAGAAGGCCTAAAAACAGTAAAACAGGGTCCAGAAATCTCAGGCTGGAAAGCCTGGAAAAATGCTCTGAAATAATCCGTGTACTTCTCTTGGACAAGCAAAAATTAATGGATTTTGGGATAAAAATATATCAAAAAATCTAGATTTCTAGGGCCTAGGGCCCATTTTCTATGAATTTTTGGCCTAGAAATCGCAGCGCAGCAACAGCTCGTGCAAAACCGCGGTGTGTTAGAGACGCAGAGCGAAAAACAGCTGATTGATTTTGTTCGCAGAGGGAGAGAGAGAGAGAGTGTGTGTGAGAGTGGAGAGAGTGCAGAGAAGAAAATGGCTGGTCATTTTCTCCTTCAGGCTTTTTTATGGGCAAAAAAATGTGAGGGGAACATGTCCAGGGGGTACTGTAGATTTTGACGCGCAGGGTTACTGTATCAAAATTGGTAAGCGACCGAAATACAGTAGTGTCTTAGGGGGGTACTGTAGAATTTGGATTACTGTAGATGGATTTTAGGCGCTGGCTTACTGTAGTCAAGGGGTACTGTAAGAAAATCAGGAGAAAATCCCAAATCTGACCACCCATCTCGAAAATAAACGCAGGCGAGAGAGAGTGTGGAGGGTGCAGAGAAAAAGAGAGACTTGGAACCGGCTGACACACTCTGCACTGCGTGTTGTTTTTGTTTACTTTTTTTGTCGGCCACAGGCGGCTGATAAAAAAAACACTCGTGATCTACATAAAAAATGAATTATTCAAAAAAAAAAGTTTTTTTTTGGCCCCAAAAATAGCCTTGCCACGTCATAACTCATTCAAAATTTGAAATTCATAAATTTTTAGCAGAGAATCATGTTTTTCCAGAATCTACAGTACCCTCTGAACCTACAGTAACCCAAGAATTTCCAAGAAACAAGTCAAGGGTTCGATTCCTCCCCGGCACTACAAAAATGTTTTTTTGAAATTTTTGAATTTCGCCACGTCATAACTTTTTAGCACCGAATTATTTTTTCCCAGAATCTACAGTACCCTCGGAAGCTACAGTAACCTACAAAATATTCGAAAAATTTCTAAGAAACAGGTCAAGGGTTCGATTCCTCCTCGGAACTACAAAAAAAAATTTTTTTGAAATTTTTTAATTTCGCGCAGCAACAAATCATGTTTTTCCAGAATCTACAGTACCCTCAGAACCTACAGTAACCCACAAAATATTCGAAAAATTTCCAAGAAACAGGTAAAGGGTTCGATTCCTCCCCGGAACTACAAAAAAATATTTTTTTCTAATTGTAAATTCACATAATCTACAGTACCCCCAAAAACTACAGTAGCCAAGGAACCAAAAATATTTCTATTTTTATATTTTTATTTTCTCTAGGGACAGATTACGGAAAGGAAAAAACGGAAGTTGAAAACAACCAAAAAATATTTTTAAAAGTTTTTTTTGGGGAAAAAATCCATGATCTACAGTAACCTGGAAGAATTATCTTTGATCTACGAAATGCAAAAATTATGAAAATTTTTCCGGAAATTCGAATTTTCTCAGTTTTCTATGTTTTTTCTCCAACAAAATCCCGTGCTGCAAAAAAATGATGAAAATTAATTAAATTTCGGCCAGAAAAATTTTTTTTTGGGAGAAATAAAGATTTTCCTTTTTTGTGTGTGAAAAATTGCATTATTTTTGGGTATTTTTATGGTGGTGGCCTAGTTTTTGCAAAAGTTAGGCCACGTTTTGACGCAAAATTTAAATTTTTTTATTATCGACTAGAAAAATCTTTATTTTCAATTAAATTTTTTTTTTTGAAAAAAAAATTCAATTTCAATTTTCTTCTTGTTTTTTACGATTTTTTTTTTCGAAAAAATCACATTTTTTCTAGTCAGCAAAAAAATTACGTAATTTTTTTTTGAATTTTTTCGTCACAAATTTTCACAAGCGTAAAAAAATTGTGTTTTGATGATTTTTAGTGCCAAAAAATGTTTGAAAATTCAAATTTCGCGCAAAATTTACAGTACCAAGAAATAGGTCAGGGGTTCGATTCCTCATGGGAGCTGCAAATTTTTTTTTCAAAAAAAAAAAATTGTGTAGTTCTCGAGGACAAAATTTTTTCCACAATGTCAACAATTCGGCTTAGAATTTCAATTTTTTCGTTTTCAAAAAAAAAAAAAAAATTTCCGTGTCTAAAAAATGCATTGAAACTATGTATCAATCAAAATATTTTCGGGGGGACCCGGAAATTTTTTTTATTACTATTTTTTTTTTGAAAAAAATTTTCTTCAAAAAATAATAATTTCCTCGTTTTAGGAGCTTTTTATGGGGTTTTTTTCTGGAAAAAAAGTTTTTTTACTTTTTTTCGTTGACTAAAACTTTTCCGGCTTTTCCCAGAAAAGTTTGAAAATCGAATTTTCAAAAAAGTTTTTTATAGTTCCGGTGAGGAATCGAACCCTTGACCTGTTTCTTGGGAATTTTTCGTCCCAGGACCCAAAAATCACCCAGAAAATCGATTGATTTTTCGCTGCGAGACCCGGAAATTCGTCATTTTTCCGCGCCGCCCACACAAAAAACGCATCTTTTCATCCTTTTTTCCTAATTTACTTAAAAACCCGTCGGTCTACGAATCATCTAATAATAAATTCCGCATCTTTTCACCAGATGCGCCACTTTTTTTTTTTTTGAAAAAAAAATTATTTGAAAATTTTCGCCCCGACTCCCAAAAATGTCATCGATCATTCATTCATTTCAAAAATTCTATTCAAAAAATTTTGATGAAAAATTTTCGGTAGAAAAAAAAAGTTTTCCACCCACTTTGAGCACGAATTTTTGCTCATTTAATTAATTTTTCAATTTTTCTCGTGCTTCCACATTTTTTTTCAAAATTTCATTTTGCCACGTCATAGCTCAATAGTTTCCAAGAAACAGGTCAAGGGTTCGATTCCTCCTTGGAACTATCAACTTTTTTTTTTTTTGAAAATTTCGATTCGCACCAAAAAACAAAAAAAAAAACTAATTTTCAAAAAAAAATTGGATTATTTTTGCTTTCTTGTTTTTTTCTGTTTTTTTTTTTTTGAAAAATAGCTATGTCCCTTTAAAAACTACAGTAATCCCGAGATCAAAATTTATTTTCGTATTCAAATAAAACCCCTATAATGGTCAGATAATCTCAAGAGGATTTTCAGATCAAAAAATTCTAGTAATTTTGGATTTTCAGACAAATTTTCAGCAAACAATTTGTAGTGATTTTTTGAGCAAATTTTCTGTGCCACGTCATAGCTCACAGCTATTTTTCAGCGGAAAAATAACATGAATTCATAAATTTTGAGCGCTAGTACACTTTTTTAATTTTCCAACATAAATTCGGCCCATTTTATAACCACCCATATTTTTTCCTGTTTCCCGGAAAAACAAAAAAATTCTTGCAAAAGGATACTGTAGATTTTGGCACGAAATTCAAAAATTTCAAAAAAAATAGTAGTTCCCAGTGGGAATCGAACCCCTGACCTTTTTTTGAAAATTTTCGGGATTACTGTAGTTTTATAGGTACTGTAGATTTTGGCGCGAAATTCAAAAAATTTTCCAGCCAAAATTTGAACCTTGAACTGAACCTGCTCAAAAATTCCAGAAAATGTTGTCTGAAATTTTTTGCAATTTCCCAATTTTCCTCCAAAAATTCAAGATTTTTTTCACAGAAAAAATGCAAATTTTCGCCCGAAAATCTATTGGAAACCGCGAATTTTTGATGAAAATTTGAATTTTTTTCAAAATTTTGCATTTTTCGGAGCCCTAGGAACCAAAAATCAAGCCGATTTTCAAGTATTTTCAGGTCTCTCTGAAAATTGTTGGCTGAAAATAATAGGCTATTCATTTTCAGGTGTTGTCTGACTTCAAAAATGACTCATTTTCTGGAATTTTTTTTTAGAGTTCCGCCTCAAAAATTCGGATTTTCTCTCAATTTTCCAACTTTTCGTGCCAAAAATCTCAAAAACACTAATTTTCTTTTTCTAGCCCCAATTAGAATTTTTTTGTTTTTTTTTTGTCGCATGCACAAAATTTTGTCTTGAGCTCCTAGAAAAAGAGCATAGAAGAGAAAAAAAACTTTTTTTTCCATCTAAGCCACGCCCCTTTTTCCATGGCTCAATTTTCAGGGCTCATTTTTGAATTTTTGTGTGCTCAAAATTTCGTTTTAGCAAACATTTGTGAAGCAAAAGGTCGGGGGATCGATTCCTCCTCGATGCGATCATTTTTCGCGCGCAAAAAGCTTGTTTTTTTTCGTGAAAACTTCAAAAACTTCAAAATTTCAGGTAAAACACACAGAAAATGTGGTATTTTTTCAATGTTTCCCTATTATTTTTGATTGTTTCGACAACTGTGGCCTATTCGACAAATTTGGAAGAGGGTAGGCGTTTTCAGACCCGATTTTCAGCCAAAAATCTCATCAAAATCATTTTTCAGATGATAGTGAAGAAGTAGGTGGCCGCGTTTTTTTGATAGTTCCCATTTCATCGTCTTCGTCTTCAATGCAAAGATTTATCGATGACGACGAAATTCATCCGAAAAGTTAGTTTGCCACGTGGATTTTCAGATTTTTGACTGAAAATTCGGGTTGGACGCGAAATTTTGGTCTAGAATTATGGTTTTAAGAGATTTCAACGTGGAGCCTATGATGCTCCGGGTTTACACCTCAAAAATCGTCTTTTCATTGGATTTTTGAGATTTCTCAAACGATGCTCCATATTTACACCTCTAAAATTATGAAAAGTATCAATTTTCACGTTCGAAACCCTACGATGCTCCATTTTTACGGGGATTTTTGTAGTTAATTCTAGAAAATTCCTGATTTTTGACCAAAATTGAATAAATTCCCCCCGAAAAAACTCCCACTTTGTTTGTGTAATTTAAGACATCTTCTTCTTCTTTTCTTCTTCTATTTTCAACCATCTCCGGAAATTAAGAAATGTGATGGGAAATTGATAGTTTTCTTATTTTCCTTGAAAATACAAAGTTCTTTTCTTTTTCCATGAAAATCACGATTGTTTTTCATTTTTTTCCCGATTCTTTTTGAAAAGAAAAGGGGAAAGTTGTAAATTAAGCGGGGGAAAAAGTTCGAAAATATGTTTATACATTTATATAGTTTTTTTCGAGTTGAGCAAGTTTATTGGAAAACGCTTCAACAAGTTTTATTAATTTCCAGAACTCGGTCTGAAAATTACTATTTTCAGATGAGTAATCAGAAGTTTTCAGACAGGGTGTGAAGCATCGTTCGAACAGAAATTCTAGAATTTTCGCGGTGTAAACACGGAGCATCGTAAATTTCTAGGCGAATCTATGAGAAATCATAGTTTCTGAGGTTTTCAACCGATGTCCCGTGTTTACAAAGGGAAAATCCGGGATTTTTGGAACTTTTTGAGGTGTAAACACGGAGCATCGTACATTTCTAGGCGAATCTATGGAAAATCATAGTTTCTAAGGTTTTCAACCGATGCTCCATGTTTACACCATGAAAAATTGTATTTTCAAGTGTAAATTTCTTGATTTCACACAAAAACCCCGAATTTCAGACATTTTCAACGTAAAACGAGCGATTCCATTCAATGGCGGTATGTATGGCAAGCGTTCCGCTGGCGGAAATGCGCCATTCCGCAGATTCTCCGGTGGAATGTACGGTAAACGATCAGATGATGGATTCTTGTCGGGATCCGCCTCTTCACAACCACACTATGCTCAACGACGCGCCGCAATTCCGTTTAACGGAGGTGAGCGCGCGAAATTGTGATTTTTGAATTTCGAAAAATGATATTTTTCAATTTTCCATGTGTGGGGGAAGGTAAACAAAACGTAAAAGTTCGTTACACTTTGAATGACGAGTGAAAACAATTTTCTAAATTAAAATGTTGGTGGAAAATCGCACGATTCCCCCCAAATTCACCAAAAATCTCATTTTTTGCAGGAATGTATGGAAGATAATCGCACCACATCATCAAATTGTTGCCCTATTTGCCGAAAAAAAAACATAATTTTCTGAAATTCTCCCACTCTCACAGTCTAATTCTCTTCTCTCTCTCTTTTCGTTTTTCTTTTACTTGAAACACAACAACGCGTATGATGAATAAAAGTATGAAATGTTGTGAACTTTTGCTGGGGGTCGCACACTTTATTCTTATTATTATTATATAAATAACTGGAGATAATTGCGTTAGGGAGGGGGTGGCTGACTGGAAAATGAATTATGAGACAAAATGGGACCAACAAAATTCAATTTTCACACATTTTTCCGAGAAAATTACGTCAGAACATGTACTTCAACGTCTATATTATTTTGCAATCTTGAAAATCACATGAAAACAGCATTTTTCATGGAAAACCCGAAAAAAAACAAATCGAAATGAAAAAATAAAATAAAGGCGCATTGATTTTTTGTGTGTTTGGGTCTCGTGACGCCCTCATTCTACAGTATGCCACGGGCGTTTTCTTTTTCATTTTTCATTTTTTCGCCGGTTTTTTTTTTGAATTTTTCACGTGGAAATGGCAAATTGTGAGGCGCCCTACTCATTGGATGACTTTTTGAAACTCGAAAAAATCGGAGAAGGAACCTATGGAGTTGTATATAAAGGAAAAAACAAAAGGACGAATGAGTTGGTGGCGATGAAGAAAATTCGATTGGAAAGCGAAGATGAAGGAGTTCCATCGACGACAGTTCGCGAGATTTCATTGCTTAAAGAGTTGCAACATCCGAATGTTGTTGGATTGGAGGCGGTTATTATGCAAGAGAATCGATTATATTTGATCTTTGAGTTTCTTTCGTCGGATCTCAAAAAATATATGGATAAATTGAAGAAGGATGAATATCTCGATAGAGCAACTGTACAAAGTTACACATTCCAGGTATTTTGTTTGAACTGATTTAAAAATTCATAAATAATCTTTCAGATTCTTCAAGCAATGTGTTTCTGTCACCAACGTCGTGTGATTCACCGCGATCTTAAACCACAAAACTTGCTGGTTGATACGAATGGTGTTATCAAATTGGCAGATTTCGGGTTGGCTCGTGCAATTGGCATTCCGATCAGAGTTTATACTCATGAAGTTGTCACTTTATGGTATCGCGCACCTGAAATCTTGCTTGGCGCTCAGAAATATTCGATGGGTGTTGATATGTGGTCGATTGGTTGTATATTCGCTGAAATGATTACCAAGAAACCGCTATTTCAAGGAGATTCGGAGATTGATGAGTTGTTCAGAATCTTCAGGTATTTTTTTTCGAAAAAGTGTGAAATTAACAATATACGGTTTTTCTTCAGAACTCTTGGAACACCGACTGAGTTGGAGTGGAATGGTGTCGAATCATTGCCAGATTATCGAATGACGTTTCCAAAATGGCGTGACAACTTTTTGCGCGACAAATTCATCGACAAAAAGACGAATACATCCAAAATCGACGATCAGGCATTCGATTTGTTACAAGGTTTGCTGATTTACGACCCAAAACTTCGAATCTCCGCTAAAAAATCGTTGATTCATCCATATTTCGATGATGTTAACACAAGAAATCTGCCAGCTGGCGATTTTCGAGGTGAATTACAACTCAATTAATGTATATTTTCATGTAAATTAACTATTTATCATCTGTTCAATATTATTTATTTATTTGTGAAAATACTAAAGTTTTTTATTTTTGAAGAATTTCGTGAAAACATTGTTGTAGAAATCGATTTTCCATGGAATTTTTATTGAACATAAAAAGGAAAAATCGGGTTTAGGAATAATAGTACAAAAAAAGAAAGGTAAATTGTTCATTGTTTTGCTGAATGCATAGTTGGATCGTTGATAGCACCGAATTTCTTTTCTTGTGCGATGAGACTTTTCGGAACAACTTCAGTGATGATTGTTGGTGGATCTGAAAAACAAACGGTTTTTCAAACAAAAATAATAGAAAATCTCTTTGATCATTGGAGTTTTTTCTCCAATGATCAAAATCAAAAAAATCGGCCCGATTTTTTTTTACTAAAAATCTGAAATTCGGAGTGACTCCGAAAATATGATTCATCATTTTTATCCATGAAATTGAGCTGGATTTGAAAATCTGAAAGCGTACATTTTTATTTGGGACCTCGTAAAAAATTCAAAAGATTTCGTGTTTTTTTTTATGTAGGTCACGTTTATTAATTTCTTGAAAAGGGGTATAAAAACCCGGGCCGCTCCAGATTTTGTCAGTTTTTGAACGAAAAATGAAAGCAAAAGTGGAAATATTCAAAATTCTCTCAATGTTTTGTGCATTGTTTTTGCAACAAGTCTCGGCGGATTGTTGGAAGACTGGTAAGTTTAACCGAAATTATTGATCCCTAAAATGTTTTTGTTTGCAGACCCATCGACGTGTGGCTGTAAATATCATTTCGAATGTCCATTCAACTATTGGTGTGATTCTGGGACCACTAAATGTGTACCATCATCTAGAGTAAGCAGTCCTTGCGGAGATCAAAGAACAATCAAGACCCGATGTCAACCCCAACAAATCGGAACTTCCGCGTTTTTTTGTAAGGGCGAACATTGTAATAGTGAACCAAATCGAGGTGATCGCAAAATTCGATATTGTTTTGATGGTGTTACACCGTGGGAAAATGAGCCACCGTGTACAGCCGTTGATAATATTCGATTTGTATGTGAAACTTATGTAGAAGATCGCAGAACTCGTGGAACATGTCGATTTGGACATTGTTGTCCGAAAAGTGAGTATTATATCGAACGACCATGCTGATCACTATGTTTTTTAAGCAAATTAGTTGAAATATTGGATTTTGATGTTATTCATAGGATAGAATGGTCTAAGACCAACAGAATGATATAAATTTTGATGACTTTACTTTATCCATACGTGAATTAGGGAATGAATTAGCGACTCGGCTCGTGAGCCGCTTCAAGCCGCTCAATGACGAGCGGCTGGAGGGGTATATTCACCAGTTATCGAAACATTTATTCGATTCTCATTGATCGGCTATTCAACTCTTTTGAAAAGAGTCTTTTCTCAAACGCTTTCTTTGAATATTACTCGAATGATGCCCACTAAATGAATTTCAATCAATTTGAGACTGAAATCATGATTTTTGTTGAAAAAATTCAACAAAAACCGAAATTTTGATTTTTGTTGAAAAAATTCAACAAAAAACCGAAATTTTTTTCTTATACCCGCTAGTTATGGTTTTTAAAACTTCTGAAATTTGCGAAACATAATAAAATAAAATTATAGCGACATCAAACTTCTTAAAAATATTTCTGGAAAAAAAAACTGAATTATTTTATTATCGAATAAATTTGAATTGTTTTTTCAGAACCATTTTTACCCGGGTACCCGAGTCCACATGGTTTGGATTTGAGTTGGATTTGGGTTGAATTGGTTCGGGTGGGTATTTTTGATTCTCGAATGAGTTTGGGTCTTACCCGAGTCTGATCCATTGAGTCTGGGTCTGGGTTGGTTCTCCAAAAATGGGTTTGGTTATGGGTGGATCTGGTTCGAGTCGGGTTTGGGTCGAGTCTGAACCAGAACTGTTTTTCCGGGTTCGGTTCTGGGTAGTTCATCCATTTTTTTGTTCTGGATCTGGGTCCAACCCACTCGAACCAGACCCGATCTGCCCCGAGAACCGACCCAGTTCGGAACCCTGTTCCAGGGTGGAAAATCAACATTTTTTTTCAATTAACTAAAAAGCTGATAGGTTTTCGAATGTGGTGAACAACCTTATTCAAGTTCAAAATGATTTTCTACCTTAGTGAAAATAGGCTCTTTCGAGCTTTAGAAAAGTTCTCACAGGGTAATTTTTGACTTCAGCATTGTGATCAACATGGTCGATTTGGTATATTTCATCAAATCTTTGATAGATAGGCTATCTAAGATAGCCAAAAAAGGGCGTAGAATAAATGAAACAAACATAAGTTCGTCAGTCGCGTGCGGCTATGCGTCGCGGTCCCATTGATTGTTGTCTCGACCGCGACGCACAGCCGCACGAAACTGACGACCTAATGTTTCTTTCTATGCTTTTCCCTTATGAGTAGCATTTCAGGACGTGTACACTTGAAAAAGCCGATCTTATCTGAACACAGCTATCTAACCAACATCGACTGTGATTATTCTCTTCCACTTCAACCCATCTATCAATACGCATTCTGCGAAAAACCCGCCGATCCTGCCACTCAATCCGGTAAAATTTGGCTTCTCGGCCAAAAAGCGCTGGACACTGGCGAGATTTCGAGCGAAACACCGCACATTTGCCGAATTTCCTCCGATTGTCCGATGGAGCGCGTTTGTGTGAATTTGATGCACGGTGTGCGAATTTGTATGTTTGATACGGATCATGAGATGAATCCGGTGAATGGGAAGATCAAGTTTTATGATTTGAGCAAGATTCAGGATTGATGCAATGAATTGGTTTTCTAATGTTCTGAGCAAGTTTGGGCTCAAAATGCTCCAAAAAAGCAGTAATTCATTTATTCACAGTAAACTCATAATATATATTTTTGTTGAATAGAACTCATAGAATTAATTAATTAATTATAGGCTAATTAATTAACGAAGAAAAATGCTCTAAATTATGGGGGAAAGTGTGTACAAAAGACAAAAATTGCACGGGAAGCGGGGGGAAGGCGGGAAAAGAAAAAATTAAAAAAAAATTTGAAAATATCACAACCGTCGTGGGTGGTCAATTTGGCGCGCGCAAAAATTTGAAAATTTTCGCGCGCTCCACAAAAAATAGAAGAAAATGGACAGAAAAGCTCGAAATTCAGGGAAATTGGAAAAATAGGCGGTTTTCAGCGACACTCCCAAACTTTACACGATAAATCGACACTTCCGGTGATGACATACGGTGCAGATTGATGGAAGGCTGCAATAAAATCGATATTTTTGGGGTTACTGTAGATTTTGGCTCCAAAATTTAAAAATTTTGAAAAAATCACATCATGGCTCAAAATTGCTCAAATTTAATGAATTTCAGCTCAAAATTTTGCAAAATTTTCAAATTTTCAATCAAAACCCTGAACTTACCAACAGTTGATACAAAATGATCGTGTGCTTCAATTGTTTTCATACATCGCTGTTGTGCCAATTCCCATATCCTCAAAGTTTTGTCATCGGCAACCGATATCAAGAATTTGCCTTTTGGATGGAAAGCTAAGCCGCGGAGCCAATTTTCGTGAGCCTGAAATTGATTTTTGATTGGAAATTTGGGATTTTTATGGAATTTGGATGTTTTGAGTGCAAATCTTGTGATTTTTCATGAATTTCGATATGGAAAACTTAATTTTTCAATATATTTGAGGTTTTTGAGCCTAAAATTTTTATTTTCTGATAATTTTGAAGGTTTTTCCATTTCCGAGAACCTGAAATTAATTCTAGCTCAAAATTTCATGAAAAATCCAAATTTTCAGCTCAATTTTCCCACAAAACCTTACCTGAAGTGTAAAAATGACGTCACCAGTTGAAATATTCCAAGCTTTTATTGTTCGATCGCGTGATCCGGAGAATAGAATATGAGTTGAGGAGCCGATTTCAGGTTCTGTAAGAAAATATTGGTGAAAAATACGGTATGTCCCTTTAACAATCGCCAAATTTTTGGATATTAGCTTAGGAGTACTGTATGTCCCTTTAAAATCAACATTTTCATGAAAAAATTTTTAAACAAAGTTTGAGGCGCCAAAATTGGCCGCGTAATTGCGGAGTGTCGTTGGAAACATAGATTTTTCATGAAAAATCGAAGATAGGCTTCATGATTTTCATCAAAATGTTCAATTTCAGGCTTCAGAAGTTAAAAATCTTCAAATTTTATGGAAAATCAAGGTTTTTGGGTCAAAATTCATAATTTTTCATGAATTTCAGATCAAAATTGGCCAAAAATCAAAATTTCCGCTCAAAATCCCTCACGTTTTCCAATGACATGTTCATAAGCGGTATCAGGTGCCCATTCAATACATTCCACTGCATGTTCATGATCTCTCAACACCAATTTTTCGGATTTCGTCGAAATCGACCAAATTCGACACGTTTGATCGTTGCTGGCTGTGGCGAAAAGTGTTCCATCTGGCGAGACTCGAACCATTCGAACCCAATCATTGTGTCCGCGGAATGTGAAGACAGAGTAACCGGTTGAAATCTGAAAAGAATTTGAGGGGTTTTGGTGGAAATTTGAGGAAAAATGAAGCATTTTGAAGGTTTCTAGGTTCTTAAGGTCCTTAAGGTGAATTTAAAGCTTCTTAAGGTTCTTAAGAAGCTTCTTATAATGAAAATTTGGGGAAAAATGAAGCATTTTGAAGGTAGTTAGGCTCTTAAGGTCCTTAAGGTGAATTTGAAGGTCCTTAAGGTTCTTAGGAAGCTTTTATTGTGAAAATTTGGTGAAAATGAAACATTTCGAAGGTTGCTAGGTTCTTAGGGTCCTTAAGGTGAATTTAAAGCTTCTTAAAGTTCTTAGGAAGCTGCTTATGGTGAAAAATGAATGAATTTGAAGGTTTCTTGATTCTTAAGCTCCTTAAGGTGATTTTTAGGGTTTCTAATGTCCTTAGAGAGCTGTTTATGGTGAAAAATGAAAATTTTGAAGGTAGCTTTGTTCTTAAGGTCCTTAAGGTGATTTTGAAGGTTCCTGATGTCCTTAGAAAGCTGCTTACGATGGTAAATGAAGAATTTTGGGGTTCTTAAGGTCTTTAAGGTTATTTTTAAGGTTCTTAAAATATGTTTAAGGTTCTTGATGATTTTTAGACACATTCTTAAGGTCCTTAAAAATTCCTCCCAAAAACAAAAAACTCACATCCCACATTTTGATGGTATGATCTCTGCTTGCCGACAAAACAAAATCACCATTTGGCACAAAAGTCACCGATGATACCGTATGCTCGTGTCCCTTTAATGACTTCAAACAATCGTACGTTTGACCGAAATCCCAAACTTTGATTGTTAGATCTGTTGAGCACGAGACTGCAAAAAAAATCGATGATTCGATGATTTTTTTTTGAATTTTTGGGTCAAAATTCATAATTTTCAATGAATTTCAGGTCTACATAATCGAAAAAATGCAAATTTTCAACCTAAAATCAATTTCAGGCTTGAGAAAATGAAAAATCTTGAATTTTGGTGAAAAATCAAGTTTTTTTGGTCAAAATTAATCAAAATTCATAGAAAATTCACGTGTAAACGCGGAACATCGTTTGAAAATGAAATTTTATCGGAAATAAGTCCCTGGGGCGAAAAATGACGCTTTTTCACCCAGTCTAGGTAACTTTGACCAATTTTCATGATTTTCCGACTAAAAATTCAAATTTTAGGTCAACATTCATAGAAAATCCACGTGTAAACGCGGAGCATCGTTTGAAAATGAAATTTTATCGGAAAGGGGGCGAAAAATCAAGCTTTTTCACCCAGTCTAGGTAATTTTGAGCAATTTTCAAGATTTTTCCACCAAAAATCTTCATTTTCAACCAATTTTCATGATTTTTCCACTAAAAATCTTCATTTTCAACCAATTTTCACAAATTTTCCACTAAAACCTCCCCAAAACCGCTCACCTAATTGCTTTCCAGCCGCATCAAATGCAACATCATTAACCGCATCCGTATGTCCCTTTAAACTCCTCTCCAATTGTCCACTTTCATAGTCCCAAATTCGAATCGTCGCATCCTCCGAACAACTAGCCATAACACTCCAAAGTGGATGAAATATGACGCGAGTTATCGGAAGTCGATGTCCGATTAGTTTTTGAGTCTCCGGTGGTCGTGGAATCCAATCGGAAGCCTGTCTTTTATCGCGTGTTGGTGCTCCGTGAGCAATTTCCGACTGAACTTCGGCTAATTTCGCTTCCAAATCGTTGACTTTTCGTTGAAGTCGCAAAACAGTTGTCCACTTTTTCTCCAGAATTCCAGCACCAATTTTAATATCATTTTCAGACAATGAGGCTTCTTTTAGGAACATTGAGAAGGTTTCAGTGTAGCCCGTCATTTGGAGATATTCTGCGATTCCGCGGTTGCTGAAAAAGGTTTTTAAGGTTTTTAGGAAGCTTGGGAAGGTTTTTAAGGTCTTTAGGGAGCTTGGGGAGGTTTTTAAGGTCTTTAGGGAGCTTGGGGAGGTTTTTAAGGTCTTTAGGGTGCTTGGGGAGGTTTTTAAGGTCTTTACACTATTTCTCATGAATTTTAGGGTTTTTTCATAAGAAAAATCGATATTTTAAGGTTCTTAAGGCACTATTAGAGTGACTTTAAGGCGCTTAAGGTATTTTCAACCCCGATTTGTAAAGTTTTGCGATTTTTTCCCATTTTTCTCCATAAAAATTCGATTTCCCAAAAGAATTTCCACATCTTTCATATTTTTTTATCAAGATTTCGCAATTTTTGTTATTTTCCATCAAAAAAGGAGCAGAAAAAGAGAGAGTAATGAAAAAAAGGGGATGAGCGCGGTTTAATTGGATTCCTCTCGCTGTTTTCATGTTTTTGAACATTGCGCGGGCAAAAATCGATAATTTTCAGGGGGAAATTACGAAATTTGGCGATTTTTGATGAAAAATTATCGAATTTTACATGACAAAACGCCAAATTTCATGAAAAACCACATATTTTTCGTTTAAATTTCATGAAAATCCCAAATTTCCCATAAAAACTCACATATCTTCTCGTTGTCGCTCGGAGCTGCTCATTTTTCACGTGTTTCACTCG